>JARWIR010000011.1:23859576-25174576 GCA_029959085.1 Nemophila menziesii | reverse complement strand
ACTTGCAGTGAGTTCTGTGGCTCTCAAGGGTGTGTGACCTTTATTATTATATTTATTTACCTATGATTTTATCACACCTTTTCCCCCACCAGGCATTAAATGCGTGGTGACACCCGTGGGCACGGGGTTTGACCTGGCCGGCTTACCCGGGATTCTGACCGGCATACCGGTGGTGAAATCTCTCGAAAGCTGACCTCTTGGCATTAAACGCGTGGCCTTACCCGTGGGCTCGGGTTTTCTGCTCGCTGGCTTACCGGCCATGAGGGCCGGCCCACCGGTGCTGGCATCTAAATGTATCCAAAAAGTTTGTTTTTCTTCCCAAACTCGATTTCTCTAACACCTAAACATCAAAAACACTAATACCTTTCTCAAATATGCAATATCAACTAAAAACAACTAATCTAAACACAAAATAAAAACGTAAAAAGCATAAAAACATAAAAAATTCGGGTTGTCTCCCGTACATCACTTTTATTTAATGTCTTTTAAAGTTAGACGTGTTACCTCTATCAAGATTTGCGAATATAGCCTCCCCAACAACGAGTTAGGCTATGAACGTCAACTAATCTGCGCTTTATACCCTTCTTGGGTCGAATTTCTATCACCTTGGCTGAAACAACCTTAGTGACAATGAATGGTCCCATCCACGAGTCTTTGAAACTTCATCGCCTATTTTCGCGTTTGTGAGCTTTCCATAGAACTTCATGGCCAACCCCAGACTCAATGTTTGGCTCAGTATCCATAGGTTTTACATGGATCTTCTCTATAGGGACTTTGTGATGTGAAAGGCTGTTGATGACAGGAATGATGGGATCTAACTTCCTCGGTTTCTTACCCAAGACGTAGAAGGTCTCGGATACGTTCTTAGCATGAAGGGTAATGGTTCCTTCTTGGAAGTTGATGACACTTTGACTTGTGGCCATGAAAGGTCGTCCAAGTATGATTAGAACTTGCTTATCTGCATCAAACTCAAGTATAACAAAGTTAGTAGGGATGGCGATACTACCTACTCGGACAAGAACGTCCTCCACTATTCCCCATGTCTTGGTAACTGAGTTGTCAGCAAACTGGAACTTCACTGGATCTTTCTCTGATTTCTGAAGTCCAAGTCTCTCGAACACGGACTTAGGCATAAGATTCACACCTGAACCCACATCGTACATATCTTTCATCTTGAGCATACCATTTATTTGAATAGGAAGGTTAAAACTTCCTGGATCTTTGAGCTTCAATGGTAACTCTCTTTCACTTCTTATTAAGACTCTCAAGTTCTCTCTCTTGGCTTCTACACACGCTTCTTCCTCGGGAATAACTTACGTAGAAACTTGTTGCGGTGTAAGCCCTTTCTTCGCAATCTCAAGCATTTGGGCGTTGATATTTTCAGGAGTGTACGCCTCTACAAATGTCTTGAGTTCAGTGTCATCCTTTGGATTTGTATCAGGAATGGTTGATGACAATGTTTGAACATCTGGTGGTGATTCCACCTTATCTTCTTCTTTTTCTTCTTGCACGACAGGTGAAACTTTAACTTCAATTATTGGTTTCTCCTTTGAGGCTTCTTCCTCTTTCTCTTTAGCCAGTTCAGCTTGAAAATCCATAACCGATCTAATCTCTTCTTGCATATCCTTCAGAAGCTGTATAAATTCGGATTTTTCTGAATCTTCCTCCACATCACTCTCAAAACAGTTAGAGTCTACGGGGCTAGACTTGGTTGGTTATTCTTCGGTACTCGGAACCTCCACGGCACTAACGGTAGTAAGTGGTACTTCCTTCTTTTCTTCAATCTCAAGGCAAATAGCCTTACAAGCTTCGAACCCAACATTGTCATCACCTCCTTCGATAGCCTTCAATTCTTTTTGTTCCATAATGCTTGTCAGAACTTTGTTCATCTGTTCTACTTGAGTACCTAAAATATGAATTGAAGCTTCTTGTTCTCGTAACTTCTCGCTCTAGGAATGCATATTAGTGGTCATAAGATCCATAAACTTCGTTAATTGTTGATTATCAACGATTCCCTCTTGAGGATACTGTGGTAAAGCTTTCTGAGGTAATGAATCGGAATAGGCATCTTGAACAGGTTGTTGTGGAGGAGCAGGTCTATTTTGATATTGATTTTGATACTAACTGATGTCTCCTTAATTGTTCTTATTTTCGACCCTTAGGAGACATCATTTTTGGTGTTTATTTAATCAATTTGATAGACTTTTGGACTAAATATGCAATAATACGATTTTCCTCTTTTAATTCTAGCATTTTTGATTTATTAAGCTTTTGCGCGTAATATTGGTATTTTTAGTGTAAAGTTTACAGGTTTTAGATGTTAGCTTGAAGAGGAATCCAGGAGAAAGTCAAAGATCAAAAGATAGAGTCAAGATTTGAAAAGAAATCCCGAAGATATTATTTTTAGAGCTGAAAATCCATTTTCCAGGCCATAGATTGCTGATTTCGAGGTGCTTAAGCGATAATTTAGCCGCTGACCTTTAAAGAGAAAACGCTCCTTATCGAGTTACGGAACTTTAGCAACTGGAATGAGGTCAATCGGAGTCATAACGCATCGGGAAACGCCGTTTTAGTGAAGGCATATCAGCAGTTACGGGATTTTGGTCTAAGTTAATGGACTTAGGCCTTTTATATTTCATTTAATTAAAAAATTAGGGCCAAGTCCGAATTTCCACCTATAAAACCAGCCCTTGACTTCTATTTTACACACAATTCACATTCTGCAAGATTAAAAACACTAGAGAGAAGCAACTGAAGGGAGGAGAAGAAGCTACAAGAGCTGGAGAGGGTCTATATCGCCGTTCGTAGTCATTCCGATTCCGGTAATTAGGTTCTTTTATCTTTTTAATTCTGTAAACAATATGAATTCCATTACTTTTAATTTCGTATTTCATTTTAATATGAGCTAGCTTTTCATAGTGCTTGAGAACAAACAATGGATGAATCCCAATCTTATTAATTAACGAATGTTGAATTTGGGTCTTTATTGAATTAAACTAAATTAGGGCTTTTACTCTTTTCGATAAATTGTGAATGTTTACTGTTTTTAGCGTCATGAACTAGGAACAGGTGTTAGTATCTAGGCTATTCCAATTAGTGGCAATTGGATCATCCTGACGGAGGGTTTAGGTACAGAACCATTTATTCAATCTAGGATAGAAGTTATTGACTCTGACGAGCTTAGCTAATCCTAGGGCCAATGAGGTAATAAAACTTAATCATCCAACGGTGGATCATATTTACCCTGACGGGACTAGTGACACTTTAGGATCGCCTTATAGTCCACCCTGACGGGGGTATAAGGACATTAGAATCCCGACCATTGTAATTGACTAATTTAGCCCTTAAACAACATAAGTTAAGAAATAGGATAGGGAGGATCCTTGCGTTCTCAAGTGCTACATCCCATATTGCGTTTTACATCAATTTACTTGCGTCTTAGCTTTTATTTGCATTTTAATATTTATCTTTCATTTATTTAGTCTTAATACAAAAACCAAACAAACATATTATTATCCTCTATTTTCATAAGTGCATCAATCACTATTTGCTAGACATTGTGATCAACCATTCCGTCCTTGGAACGAATCTGTATTATCAGATATACTACTTGGGACAACCGTACACTTGCGGTTGTGGTTCGATTATCTTTTGCATTTATTTAGAACACACAAAGGACCCCCAAGTTTTTGGCGCCGCTGCCGGGGACGGTAGCGTGTGACCACGGTGTTTATCCTTTAGTGATAGTGCATTTATTTTATTTTATCAGTTTTTCGCTTTTTGTTTAGTTTCATTTCAGGTTTTTAGGTTAGGTGTATGCGAAGAAGGCTATTCAAGGATCTAGAGCCAACACCTCCGATCCTTAGTAATCCAGAATCGTTGATCAGACTTGCTAACAAGAGAAGAAGAGAACGAGAAGCTTTAGAAGTAGAAGAATTAAGTAACAGAATGGAGAATATCAATCTTCATGGTCAACAGAATAATGGACAAGGCCAGCTAGATGCAAATGGCCAACCTTTAGCTCCAGGCGTTATTCCTCCAGTTCCACCAGTGAATCCTAATCACCAAGTCCAGATACTAATGAATCAAGATCCGTGGTTTACTAATGGTCCTCCAGAAGTTCTATTCCGTGCTCCTGCTATAGGAGTAGGTGCTCCAGATATAGATGTTCCGAGATTCCGTCCTGATTCGGGTATGTTAGCTCAATTCCAAAATTTTGGGAATTTTCGTGGTAGACCATCGGAAGATCCTCTTAGAGCAGTACAGAAGTTTAAACAGATATGTGATTCTTATATCACACAAGGAGTTTCGAGAGAACAGATGTATTTTGCTGCGTTTAAATTCTTTGTTATTGATGGAGCAAGTGAATGACACGATACGCAAGATCCTACAAAGATAACCAACTGGGACCAGTTAGAGATTGCTTTCTTTGACAAGTATTACCCAAGTAACATGAGGTTAGATGCTGAATTAGAATTGACGCATTTCCGTCAAGAATATGATGAAACTGTGGGTAAGAGTTGGACAAGATTTTAGATGTGCTTACGTAAGGTTCCAAATCATGGCTTTTCAGAACAACAACAATTAAAAATCTTTTATAGAGGCCTTGATGGGAATTCAAGAGAGAAATTGGATACGCTATGTGGTGCAGGTTTTCTTCAAGTTCAACCCGCTCATGCTAAAATCATCTTAGAGAGAACAGTTAAGAATGAAGTTGGGTGGAATTCAGTAAGAACACCAGTAAAAGGAGTGAATAATGTTGATATGGAAGAAAAGTTTGCTAAGCTTGAGAATAAGATTCAGAGTACTATAGAGCAACAATTGAAGCAGCTTACTTTAGCTGTAAAAGAAGGATTTTCGGGTAAGAAGATAGCTGTGCATGCTGCACAAGAGGTTTATATGTGTTCGATTTGCAAAATAGATGATCATGATGAGGAAAGTTGTCCGAATAACCAAGAGTCCGTGATGTTCATGTCCAATAGAGGTAACTTCAATTCGAGTGGTAATGGATATTAGCCTAACAGAAACCATCCTGGGTTTCAATACTCAAATCCTAATGGGGCAGCCAATCCTACCTATGCGTATCAGCCGCGTCCCCAGGGTAACAACTATAATCCAAGACCACACAACAATTATCAAGGAGGACAGAATCAGGGTAATTATGTACAAAGGCAAGCTCCTCAGAATGCTCCTCAGAATACATACGATGAAACATTAAACCAAAAAGCCTTACCTGCCCATCCACAAGAAGGAGTAGTTACTCTTCAGAAAACAGTTGAAAGTTTAATTACTCTCCAGACACAAGCTCTAGAACGTCAAAATGCAGTAGAAGCGAATATGAAGTTGGTCCAGAATCAGCTAAGTCAAATCAACAAACAACTGAATCAACGTCCACAAGGACAACTTCCAAGCGATACTGAGAATCCGATACAATGCGAAGATTGTAATGCTGTTACATTGAGAAGTGGTAAGAACCTTCCTCCACCTCCTTTTCCCGTTATGAAAGAGAAAGAAGTCCCAAGAAAAGAAAAGGAAGTGGTTGAGAAAGAGAAAGAAAATGAGAAAGATAGTGAGGTTGAAGAAATAGTGAGACCAAGAGAAGTTCCGAAAAAGAAGGATGATATTGTGATTAATCGCCCTCCACCACCGTTTCCATCGCGAGTTCAGAAAAAGGGTGATTTGGGTGGTTTTCAGAAATTCTTTAATAGAGTGAAGGGTCTAAGTATTAATATTCCGTTACTTGAGGCGATTCGAGATATTCCTAAGTACACGAAGTTTTTGAAGAGGGCCCTCACTAACAAAAGGCCCTATTGTGATAATGAGATGATTGGTCTTCCTGAAGAGTGTAGCGCGATTTGTCAGAGTAAATTACCTCCGAAGTTAGTTGATCCGGGGAGTTTCATGATTCCCATATCGATTGGGGAAGAATGGAAAGGAAAAGCGCTATGTGACTTGGGAGCAAGCATCAATTTGATGCCCAAGTTGATCTTTGATAAGCTTAAAATTGGAAACGCAAGACCCACTTCTATGGTCTTGCAAATGGCGGACAGGTCTCTTGCTCATCCTGAAGGCCGCATTGAGGATGTCCTTGTTAAGGCAGGTACACTTATATTCCCTGTTGATTTCGTAATACTTGAATACAATGCAGATAGAAATGTCCCCATTATTTTGGGTAGACCATTCCTAGTTACAGGGAGAACATTGATCGATGTAGAAAATGGCGAGTTAACGATGATGATACAAGATGAGGAAGTGAAATTCAATGTATTTTGAGCTATGAAATTCCCAGATTCTCAGGAAGATTGCTTCACAATGGATGTAGTAGAGCAAGCATCGCAAGAGGTATTTAATTGTTTAAATTTTGATGATATCTTGCAGGCTGCTTTAACATTAGATTCACCTGAGATGATAGAAGAGCTAGTTGAAACAGTAGCAGCTCTCAATTCTGAAAATTCAAAGTATAGGCGTCTTGCCTATGAACCTGTGAGAGAACCGGGGGAGATTATTTCTAAAAAGAAGCCTTCAATTGAATCTCCTCTGGAATTGGAAGAAAAACCATTGCCAGCACACTTGAGGTATGCGTATTTAGGTACTAATGAAACTCTACCCGTTATTGTTTCAGCTAATTTAACAGGTCCTCAAGAAGATAAATTGTTGCGTGTGTTAAGAGCCAACAAAGAAGCAATAGGTTGGACAATTGCTGACATCAAAGGCATTAGTCCATCCTATTGTCAACACAAAATCATACTTGAAGATGTTAACGCACGCTCAGTTGAAGGTCAAAGAAGGTTAATGCCCGCTATGAAGGATGTGGTAAAGAAAGAGGTGATCAAGCTTTTAGATGCGGGGATTATTTATCCCATTTCGAGTAGTGAATGGGTGAGTTCGGTTCAGTGTGTACCGAAGAAAGGAGGAATAACAACAGTTCTTAATGATAAAAATGAAGCGATTCCTTCAAGAACGGTAGTTGGATGGAGAGTTTGCATGGATTACAGAAAGCTGAACAAGGCCACCAGAAAAGATCATTTTCCTTTACCCTTCATAGATCAGATGTTAGACAAATTAGCCGGAAGAGAGTACTATTGCTTCTTGGATGGTTATTCAGGGTATAATCAAATTTACGTGGCTCCAGAAGATCAACATAAAACAACATTTACATGCCCCTTTGGTACTTTTGCATATTGTAGAATGCCATTTGGGTTGTGTAACGCTCCTGCTACATTTCAAAGATGCATGACGGCCATCTTCTGGGATATGATCGATAACTTTCTTGAAGTGTTTATGGACGATTTCTCTGTATTTGGTGATGATTTTGATAAGTGTTTAGATAATTTAGAGAAGGTGTTAATCAGATGCAAAGAAACAGATTTGGTCTTAAACTGGGAGAAGTGTCATTTCATGGTTCGCGAAGGTATTGTTCTGGGTCACAAAGTTTCGAGTGTTGGATTGGAAGTCGATAGAGCAAAGATAGAGGTAATTAAAACTCTTCCCCCTCCTGTTTCCGTTAAAGGTGTAAGAAGTTTTCTTGGCCATGCTGGCTTTTATAGGCGATTTATAAAAGATTTTTCTAAGATTGCGTAACCGTTATGCAACTTACTTGAAAAGGATTCCAAATTCCTTTTTGATGAAGCTTGTTTAGCGGCTTTCAAAGCAATCAAAGAAAAACTTATATCAGCTCCTATAGTAGTACCTCCAGATTGGAATTTACCGTTTGAGGTTATGTGTGATGCGAGTGATTTATGTATGGGAGCTGTATTAGGACAAAGAAAAGAGAAATTTTTTCATTCGATTTACTATGCTAGTAAAACTTTTAGTGGTGCTCAAGTGAATTATACAGTTACAAAAAAGGAGTTGCTTGCGGTTGTGTATTCATTCGATAAATTTCGCTCTTATCTTCTTGGAGCGAAAGTTATTGTTTATACAGATCATTCAGCGATTCGATATCTTATGGAGAAGAAGGATGCTAAACCGAGGTTAATCAGATGGGTATTATTGCTTCAAGAGTTCGATTTAGAGATCAAGGATAGAAAAGGGTGTGAGAATCAGGTCGCGGATCATCTATCGCGGTTAGAAGGTTCAGAGTTGAATAGTGGTACTGAAGCAGTTAGAGAAGAGTTTCCAGATGAGAATTTATTCGTGGTTCGTGATTATGAAGCTCCTTGGTATGCAGATATTGCGAATTTAGTGGTAAGTGGTTCTTTTCTTGGAAGTTCAACTTATCAAGAGAGAAAAAGATTAGCTCACCGTGCAAGACAATTCTTTTGGGAGGATCCTTTCCTCTACAAAGTGTGTGCTGATCAGATGGTAAGAAGATGTGTAGCCAAGGAAGAAATTGAGGCGATTATAGCTGGGTGTCATGATTCACCTTATGGTGGACATTTCAAAGGAGATCGAACTGCTGCTAAGGTATTACAATCTGGTTTCTATTGGCCTTCTATTATAAAAGATTGTCATGAATATACTAAAAGATGTACTAGATGCCAATTTACCGGAAACATATCCAAGAGGGATGAGATGCCACGTAATAATGTGTTAGAAGTTGAAATATTCGATGTTTGGGGTATAGATTTTATGGGTCCGTTCGTTCCTTCAAATGGTAATCTCTACATTTTATTAGCTGTTGATTACGTGTCTAAGTGGGTAGAAGCGGTGGCTTTACCTACCAATGATTCAAGAGTAGTGATTAAGTTCTTAAAATCACATATTTTCACTAGACATGGAACTCCAAGGGTGATTATTAGCGATGGAGGTACTCATCTCGTTAATAAGTATTTGAAGACTGTTCTAGAGAAATATGGAGTCAGACATCGTGTATCTACTGCTTATCATCCACAAGCCAATGGTCAAGCCGAAGTCTCAAATCGTGAGGTAAAATCTATCTTAGAGAAAACCGTTGGTCCTACAAGAAAAGATTGGTCTATGAAATTAGATGATGCACTTTGGGCATATCGAACTGCTTTCAAAACTCCAGTAGGTGCTTCTCCGTATCGAATGGTTTACGGTAAGGCTTGTCACTTACCTCTTGAACTAGAAATGGGTGCCTATTGGGCTATTGCAAAGTTACATTTAGATCCTGCGCTAGCTGGTGAAAATCGAATGATGAAACTTAATGAGCTCGATGAATTTAGATTACATGCTTATGAAAATGCTAAACTTTACAAAGAAAATACTAAGAGATGGCATGATAATCGGATTCGAGAGAAGAACTTTGTAGTGGGACAAAGAGTGTTGAAATATAATTCGAAGTTCAGTAATTATCCGGGGAAATTAAGATCGAAGTGGTCGGGTCCTTACATTGTAACCAAGGTTACACCTCATGGAGCTATAGAGATAGAACATCCACTTGAGAACCGTACATTCATGGTGAACGGTCATCGTTTAAAGATTTATCATGGAGGTGAAGACACAGATCGTGCAAAAGACCCACATCCCGGAGAGGTCATGTACCTCCTCGAAGCTCCTTAGCAGCACGAGGTAACCCGTCGAGCTTAACGACGTTACACAAAAGCCAATTTATTGTATATTAGTTTAAGTATTTCAATTTCCGTAGTGTAACTTAGTTAAGTTTTCGTTGATTTGAGTTTTTATTTTTAAGAAATGAGGAAGGGTGTTTGTTTTTGATGATTTCAGGGGTATAATGGTCATGAGTTTGGGGTCAAAATGATGAGAAAACGAAAAAAAAATTGGAGTCCACATCAGGTCTGACCGGCTAGCCGGCGAGCTGGCCGGCATACCGGTCAAAAGAGCTGAAGGACCCCAACTCTCTGACCACTGCGTCAGCGATGACGCAGCTTGTTGCGTCACCATTCGCGCCAGCGAGATCCACCGGCATACCGGCCACTGACCGGCTAGCCGGCCAAAGAGAATGAAGGTTCTGGTCCTTGCGTCAGCGACGACGCAAGGTTATTGCGTCATCATTTGCGCCATCGACAACGACCGGCATACCGGTCAACGACCAGCTAGCCGGTCAGTGATGTCAAAGTCTCTGATCACTGCGTCAGCGACGACGCAATATACTTGTGTTTTGAGGTAAAACAAAAAAAAAAAAACGAATTTAGTAATTATTTTTTCCGCCGCCCTTGCGACCGGCATGCCGGCGAATCCGCCGGAATTTAGTAATTATTTTTTCCGCCGCCCTTGCGACCGGCATGCCGGCGAATCCGCCGGCTAGCCGGCCAGCTGTTGCGAGAGGCGGTTTTGAGCTTATTAAACCACGTTTTTGCCTCTTTTCCAAGCCAAGCCTTATCTTACGAATCCTTGCCTCCACCTACTCCGAAAATCATCAACAAAAAGCTATAAAATCATCAAATCAAGCCTTCTATCATCACAAAAACACAAAATCAACTCATAGCTTCTCCAAAACATCACCAAAATTCATATTTTCTCCAAAAAATTTCTTTCTCCAAACCTTGAAATTAAACCCAATTCTTTCACAATCCCTCTCAAATAACCTAAACCCATCTCATATTCCACCTAATCCTTCAAGTTTTAAGCCTCAAAACATCAAATTTCAAAGCTTTTCTCTAGCTTTTTCTCTATTTGAAGTTTTAAGTTTGGGGTGAAAAGAGATGACTAACAGAACCGATTCCATGTGTAACTATCGAAGAAACATACCAAGAAACAGGAACAATGTTGGAGCTAGCCCAGACCAAGCAATTGAGATTCCGGATTCGCGATCCAAAAAGACTGTCCAAAACCCAATTGCTCCGAAAAGAAAAGAAAATCCGAGTAAGGCTAATCCGAAAAAGAGTAGGTTAATTGATGAGAGTGATGAAGAAAGTGAGGAAGAAGTTGAAGAAGAGATTGAGGATGAAACTGAACAAGAAGTTCCCGAAGAACCAGTGCAACAACCAAAAGCTCCGCGTAGGAAAGCTTGGGCTCAAAAGCCTAAGAGAATCTTCGTTCCTTGGGATACTCAGGTTCGTGATCGAATTGAATTTTTGAAGTTTGGTGAGGAGATGAATCTTCATAAAGGTATTATGACTAGTGCTTATAAAGATTATGGTGTTACTTGTGATAAACTGGGTTGGAAGGAATTGAGAGAAAGGAAGCTTGAGTATATTCCTACTTTGGTGCGAGATTTTTATGAAGGAATTGCCTTCTCGAAAGAAGCAGTTATTATTCGCAAAAAGGTAGTTCCTTTCTCCGTTGAGCTTATTCGTAAATCATTGAAATTACCCGAGTTTTCCGGAATATGTCCGTTTCAAGAATCTCTAAAAGAGCCTTCGTTCGATTATGAATCCCTTTGGGGGAAAGTGCTTGTTGATGGGGCCCGCCCAATTCCTGAAGGAGAGAGATATCTTGGACAGATGTATAGTAGTAATTTGCTACCATGTGCTAAGATTTGGTCATGTTTCATAATCCCTACCTTCTTCGGAGTTAAACACATATCGGAAGTGAAGAAGGAGCATCTTTTGTTCATTAAGTGTATTATCGAGGAGAAACCCATGGATGTTGCTCGTGTGATATATGATACCATCATGGAATTTGCTAGGATTCCCACTTCACAACAAAATCTCAAATTTCCTTGTACCATCACTACCTTGTGTTTAGACGCAACAGTTCCGCGTAAAGACGCAGAGATTGATCGTGTTGTAGTGTGTGAGAGTATGGGTTTAACTTTGATCAAGAATATTCATGATGAGGTGGTTAAAGCAACAAGGAATCCTACATCTCCTCCAAAGAAGAAGATGCATACAACTGATGAGTTGGAACCTAAAGTGAAGGTGTTAGAAGAGAATCAAGTGAAGATGATTGCGTCTTTGGGAAACGTTACAAAAGAGTTAGAATTTCTCCGAAACATGTTAATGGGGGTGAGCACAATTCAACACGCCACCTATGGTATACTCACGCAAGAGAAAGTTCATGGACGCAACACCGATAACCAGCATCGCGCTGGTTGAGATACGTTTTCTATCCCTTTCGCGTTTTAGTTAGTTTAGTTTATTTTTATTGCGTTGAGTCTTTTCGAGTCGTGGGGACACGACTCATTTTTGAGTTTGGGGTGGGGTTCGTTGCCTCATCCCAGTTTTTATGTGTTATGTGTTTTATTTGCTTTCAATAAAATAATTTTCGGAGTTGCGTTTGACTATAGAAGATTTTAAATGTCCCTTTAAGCATACTTTTTGATGAATCTATGATAGTAAATAGTGGACTTTAGGGATTAACATAAAACGCACTTACAATTGCATGCGAACATAGGTAATTAATAGGAAAAATTAATGAACAATGCAAATGAAGTAAGCTTGTACTTAAGGAATATGTTTGGTGTGTAGAACGTGAAATCCTAATTAGTAGAGAACCCACCTAGATATGAACTAAAGACAAGCTATGTACTTAGGAAAATGATAGGGGCAGTTCTTTGTTAGCCATTTGAAGCCTTTTAGCTTGCTATCCCTTATTATAATTTTATCCGTCTTAGCCCAATTTTGAGCCTTAAGCCTTTTCTTTTGTAGCCACGATATAAGCCCATTATCCTTTAGATTATTAGGCATGACCAAATGACCCGCACTTGAATCACAACCCTGAGACTTGTCTCGAGCTTGAGTTTGGGGTGGAGGGTCCACATTTGGGAAATTACATTGGGAAGGGATTATATGTGTTTGTATTGAGGCACAAAAATGTAGATGATATTATTATTTGTAACCCTTTGCCGGGATTTGAAAAAAAAAAAATTTATAAGAAACATGACCTTTCACATCAAAATGATGGTCATGGGTATCTTGTACAAAAAAAAGGAGAAAAGAAATGAAAAAGAAAATAAAAAGAAAGAAAGAATAAATAAATCGGCAAAGGGGAATATTTTTGGAAATCATTTTAGTTTTATTTGGGTTGACATAGGGACGCAACATTAGCGCGTCAAATGGGTGAGTGAGAACATTTTTGAGCATAACTCAAGCTCGAGGACATGTTGATGGTAAGTGAGGAGAGAGCCAAAAGCTCACTTCAAATTTACCAAATATACATCCATACCGTCCTTAAGTCATTATTAAAACCATAAAGACCTCGTGATTCCTAAGTGCATAGTGAATTTATAATTCTGTTGATAGGGAATATGCTAGGTCGAGCGTTCAAAGCGAGTTAGGATTTATGACCACCCTATAGCCATCATACAGAGATGAGTACAAGTGTAACCTTCAAGCATTGCAACTTTAATTTTATGATTGAGATTATTTATGTTTGATGTTGCATGATTAGTGTATGTATATGTTAGTTTTTAAAGTTTTGCTATATGAGATTTATCTTAAGAATTGCTTTAGGTTTATTTGCTAAGCTTCTATTTGTTCTTGCGTTTACTTCTACCCCTTGTTTTGTTTTGTTTTGCTTTGTCGGGACGACAAAGGTTTGAGTTGGGGGTCTTGATGTCTCCTTAATTGTTCTTATTTTCGACCCTTAGGAGACATCATTTTTTGTGTTTATTTAATCAATTTGATAGACTTTTGGACTAAATATGCAATAATATGATTTTCCTCTTTTAATTATAGCATTTTTGATTTATTAAGCTTTTGCGCGTAATATTGGTATTTTTAGTGTAAATTTTACAGGTTTTAGATGTTAGCTTGAAGAGGAATCCGAGGAGAAAGTCAAAGATCAAAAGATAGAGTCAAGATTTGAAAAGAAATCCCGAAGATATTATTTTTAGAGCTGAAAATCCATTTTCCAGGCCATATATTGCTAATTTCGAGGTGCTTAAGCGATGATTTAGCCGCTGATCTTTGAAGATAAAACGCTCCTTATCGAGTTACGGAACTTTAGCAACTGGAATGAGGTCAATCGGAGTCATAACGCATCGGGAAAAGCCGTTTTAGTGAAGGCATATCAGCAGTTACGGGATTTTGGGCTAAGTTAATGGACTTGGGCCTTTTGTATATCATTTAATTAAAAGATTAGGGCCAAGTCCGAATTTCCACCTATAAAACCAGCCCTTGACTTCTATTTTACACACAATTCACATTATGCAAGATTAGAAACACCAGATAGAAGCAACTGAAGGGAGGAGAAGAAGCTACAAGAGCTGGAGAGGGTCTATATCTCCGTTCGTAGTCATTCCGATTCCGGAAATTAGGTTCTTTTATCTTTTTAATTCTGTAAACAATATGAATTCCATTACTTTTAATTTTGTATTTCATTTTAATATGAGCTAAGCTTTTCATAGTGCTTGAGAACAAACAATGGGTGAATCCCAATCTTATTAATTAACGAATGTTGAATTTGGGTCTTTATTGAATTAAACTAAATTAGGGCTTTTACTCTTTTCGATAAATTGTGAATGTTTACTGTTTTTAGCGTCATGAAATAGGAACAGGTGTTAGTATCTAGGCTATTCCAATTAGTGGCAATTGGATCATCCTGACGGAGGGTTTAGGTACAGAACCATTTATTCAATCTAGGATAGAAGTTATTGACTCTGACGAGCTTAGCTAATCCTAGGGCCAATGAGGTAATAAAACATAATCATCCAACGGTGGATCATATTTACCCTGACGGGACTAGTGACGCTTTAGGATCGCCTTATAGTCCATCCTGACGGGGGTATAAGGAAATTAGAATCCCGACCATTGTAATTGACTAGTTTAACCCTTAAACAACATAAGTTAAGAAATAGGATAGGGAGGATCCTTGCATTCTCAAGTGCTACATCTCATATTGCGTTTTACATCAATTTACTTGCGTCTTAGCTTTTATTTGCATTTTAATATTTATCTTTCATTTATTTAGTCTTAATACAAAAACCAAACAAACATATTATTATCCTCTATTTTCATAAGTGCATCAATCACTATTTGCTAGACATTGTGATCAACCATTCCGTCCTTGGAACGAATCTGTATTATCAGATATACTACTTGGGACAACCGTACACTTGCGGTTGTGGTTCGATTATCTTTTGCATTTATTTAGAACACACAAAGGACCACCACTAACCTCTTGGTTGGAATGAGTTATTCTGAGGACGTGGTTGATAATGACCAGGATTAGCGGCCCCATGTGGATTTGAATACTGCATACCTGAATGATTCCTATTACCAAATTGATAACCTCCTCGGTTGGATATGAAATAAACAGATTGTGGATTTCCTTCGCACTCTTCCCATGTATGATTCATCGCCCCACAATGTGGACAACCTTGTGCTTCTTGCACTACATTTGTTGCGGCTAAATTTTTCTGCATCTCAAGTTTAAGTTCTTTGATTTGATTCTCTAATGCGGACATTTGCGTTGAGTGTGCAGTTTCTGCGTCTAATCGAAGCATACCTCGGGTTTTTGTAACAGGAGCTCTCGAAGATGGCCAACTCCTTTCTTGTTCAATGCAATTTTCTAAAACCTCGGTTGCTTCAGCAGGATCCATGGACACAAAATTTCCTTTCCCAAGGTTATCCAACTTTAATCTACTCTCTCTGTTGATACCTTCATAAAATATAGCTAACTGTAGAGAGGGGGTATACCCATGGAGCAGACATCTAGCTAACTTCTGTTGAAACCTTGTCCATGCTTCTCCTACTTCTTCTCCATCTTCTTGACAAAACTTTTCAAGCTCGCTTTGGTCTTTGAGTCTCATACTCTTTGGATAAAAACGGTTAAAGAAAGCAGCTTGAAGTTTTGTCCATGAATTAATTGTCCCTGGTGGTTGCCTATCTAGCCACTCACCAGCTCTACCGATCAGAAAGAACGAAGACATATGACAATATAGTTGCTCGCGTGTAATGCCTGGAGTAACATAAGCATCACAAATCTGCATAAACTCTTGAATCGCTCTTACCAGATCTTGAGCTCCTGTACCACTGTAGAGTCCAAAACTTTGAAATTAACTAAGCATACCCAGATCGGGTCTAAATTTGATATTTTGGATCTCCGGAAGACGGTAACCTATCGGTTGAACATGAAACGGCACTCTTAAGCCAGGAAGGTCTTGTTCAACTCGGTTTTGATTGACATTGTTGTTCCCGTTACCTCTTCCTTGTGGTGGTACTTGTTGTTTTCCTGGTGGGACAAGTGGTGGATTTAATTGATCTTGTATTTCTGCCATAGCTCTTCTTAAGGCTCTTTCCTCTCGAAGACCTTTGTTATAACCTCTGAAGCTCCTCTCAGGCTCCGGTAACGGAGGCCAAGAATTAAACATGGTTAAAACCTAAAAAAGACTAAAGAAAACCACAAGCGTAAATCCGGAAAAATAAAAACTAAATACTGAAAAATAAAAATTAACTAATAACTACTACTCGAAATAGATAGCCCACACGCTAACGAGATACAAGTCCCCGAAAGCGGTGCCAAAAACTTGGTGTCGCCTAGGGTGTTAGAGAAATAAGATAAATATGAGCCAGAAAACAATGATAAATAAAGATAAGAACTAACACCCTAAACCAGTCACAAAAAATCACTACAAGTATCATAGATCGTTTGCAAGTTTTGTTTAAGTAAGTAAGATTCGTTCTCAGGGACTTAGTATGTTAGAGTTAAGGTTAAAAAAGAAAGTGTAGTAAAGAGTAGATGCTTGAATAAAAAGATAGAAAATAAAGATAAATAATTTGGAAAGATAATAATTAAACTAATAACCAATTCAAATAAAGTAAATACAAAAGAATGAGATGAGAGTAGCTTAGGTTTTCAATTAGGAACTTATCTTTCTACTAATTATAAGGGTGATTAAAGCTCTTAGAGTAAGTAGTCAGGATTCTATATTCTTCCTAACCCCCTTTCGGGTGGACTTAGGCGGCAACTTAACAATTACCAGGGGACTTGGGTAAGGGGATCCTGCACAATGATCATTGTTAATCTCAAACTCTAGTGACTATCTAGTTAGGCAAGTCTGTTAGGATCACTACCGCACACTAGACATTTATGTGGTGTTTCTAAAATTAGACACCCCTTCCAGGTGAACATCTGACTGTTATGGTAATACTATACTCGTGCACTAGCAAGAACTACAGTCAATACATTAAAGCACATAAAAAAATATAAAGGTTAAGAAGCTCAATCGATTTAAAACAATTTTTCTCAAACAAACAAAGATAGAATAAAATTTAATTTAAAGATTATACATATGCAAAGCCCAAGATATAGTAAATCAAGTTCATGCTAGAATGAAATAAACTAAAATAATGATACATACTGTCAACTTGCTTCTCCTATTGTTGTTACTTGATACTATGGACGAATAATTAAGCAAGGACATGTTTACAATGATAAGAGGTTGTATTTATAGGTGTTTTCTAACCCTAAGTCAAAATCTTGGAGTGGAAGGAAAGTAAATGGAGTCCAAGTCCAATTCAAATTCATTCCCTAAAATATAGGACATGATAAACACTACTTCAATGATTTGGCCATATATCCTTCGTTACTAGGCCAAATTCAGCGCACTTAATATCAAAACGACCACAACTGAAAGATTTAACTGACCCTTTAAGGCTCTTCAGAAATTGCAGCCAATTTGTATTTATCTTCACTTAGTGGACCGTGGACATCACGGTAAATTTGGTAGATTTATTTGGCAGTTTTTCTTTTCCTAATTCAACTTTGTTTCCTTTTATCTCTTGATTTCTCTTGAATATTCTTTCCTTAACTCCTTGGAATTTATTTGGCATTTAATTATATTTTCATAAACCTTAAGAGCTTCACATTAACACACAAATTACACCAAATATGCTCTAAAACTACTAAACTTCCAAATCAAGACACAAATTACGAAATTGTCTAATAACAGGGAAAAATCCCTTAACAATTATTTGAATACACCTAAAATTATGTATCAAACTTGGAGTAATATATCATGGATACATCATTTACCAGAGGAGTGTAGTGCTATATGTCAAAGCAAGTTGCCACCAATGTTACAAGATCCTGGAAGTTTCACGATTCCCATTGCCATTGGTGAAGGATTGACCGGGAAAGCAATATACGACTTAGGCGCAAGCATCAATCTCATGCAAAAGTCCTTGTTCGAGAAGCTCAACATAGGAGAGGTGGTAGCTACTTTAGTGGTATTACAAATGGCAGATCAATCCCTCTCCCAACCAGTAGGTAAAATTGAAGATGTTTAAGTTAAAGCTATTAGTTTTATATTTTCATGTGATTTTATTATTCTTGACTATGATGTGGATAAGAATGTCCCATCATCTTGGGTAGACCATTCTTAGCCATAGGGTGTACACTAATTGATGCTAAGAATGATGAATTAATCATGAGAGTCCAAGACGAACATGTTAGATTTAACATGTTTAAGGTTATGAAGTACCCATATACAAAAGATGAATGTTTTGAGATTATGTGTGATGCAAGCGGTCATGCCATGGGACCTGTTTTGGGACAATAATAAGAAAATATCTTTCACACAATATATTACGCAAGTAAGACCTTTCCAGCTGCCCAATTGAACTATATAGTGAATGAGAAAGAGTTATTAGTCGTAGTATATGCTTTGGATAAGTTTTGTTCTTATCATATCCGGATGAAAACTATCGTATATGATGGTGGCAAAGGTGTGATAAAATAATATATATAAATAATAGAATTAACACCTTGTACTACCACGATAAACTCTCCATCTTAAGATACAAACAGAGCTAAACCTAGCACAGAAATTGAAAATGAAACTAATACTTAAATTGTTCCGGAAAGTGCTATTGATTCAACCAACATTGAAATGGTTGAAGTTATGAACAAGGATAATGCTTCACCTCAGAAGGATACACAATCATGGGCAAATTTTTTTGCTATTAAGGAACATTTAAAAGTTCCCTATTTTAAACCGGAGATGGTGAATGGCAAGATAATGGTTAACCACCTTGGAATGTTGCTAAAGCTTGTATTACTTCTTGGGAAAATTGTCTTGTGGGGCAACTTTTCGTAGAAGCACCTGCCCTTTATATGTTACAATTGTTAACTTCCAGTGGAAGCATATGGGCAATGTGGAAATTATTTCTGCAGAGTCTAATATGTTTATATTCAAGTTCCAATCGGATTCTAATTTAGACAAATCTCTACAACAAATGTGTAATGTAGGTGGCGCATAATGGTCCTAAAGAAATGGACTCCAAACATGAAATTGGATGAACTTAAGGCTAGTAAAATGCCTCTTTGGCTTCAACTCTAGAAAATTCCTCTTCAGCTTTGAACTAAGAAAGGACTTGGATACATAAGTAGTGCTTTGGGAGTTCAAATTCAAATAAACTCAATACCAAATAAGAGAAACATGTTAAACTATGCTAGAGTGTGTATTGAGGTTGATACAACACAAGAAATGATCACTGAATTCTCAGTTGATCTTGAAGAAGACGAAATTTATACTATTGAAGCCTCATATGAATGGTATCCTCTAAAATGATCTCTATGTAAAGGCTTCAATCATAATGCTACTCAATGTACATAGAACAAGACTATTCAGAAACAAGTATGGAGACCTAAGATCTTGAATAAAGGTAAAATGCCAATCACACAACAAAATGGTAATCAGATGAAGAATGGACCCAAGTCAAAACAAGAAGAATATAAGAGACTTGAGCTATTTACCTCGAGTTATGAAACAAGGTAGTTCTTCTCATCACTCAGTTAAGAGCACAAATGGATTTGAAGCTCTAGCTAATTTGGAGAATCGCCTTAAAGAAAAGCTTGCTCAATTTATGGAGAAATAGGAAGGGTTACAAAAAGAAATCCCTCCTGATTTATGTTAATCACAACTTGGAATTTAAGGGGTATTAACCAGCCTCATAAACAATAAGAAATAATTAATTTCATAAGGGTTAGTAAATTCACTTAATTGGTCTTATTGACACTAAATTTCTCTCAGACAAATTTGAAAAGTTTAGAAATGACAACCTTCATGGATAGAACTCTATTACTAATATGGATGTTGATAAGGAATCTAGAGGAAGCTTCAGATTACTTTGGAATCCCAACTCCATCAATAATTTTCCAATTTAAATTACTGAACAGACTATCTTTTGTAACTACTTATTCATTGATAAGAACATCCATTCTCACTTATCTATTATTTATGCAAATAACAATAAAGATATAAGGAAAAAATTATGAAATGATCTTTCATGATGGAGCCTTCATATCAATCGAAGGGCATGGATTTGGAGTGGAGACTTCAATGAAATCCTTAGATGTGAAGATAGACAACACTGTACTATCGTACCTAACAGCTCAATTGATTTTGAAGAATGTATAGGTGAATCTGAAATGTATGTGAACCAAAGCTCTGGATGCTTTCATACATGTACAAACAAACGTATTGAGGGATTTATTTCTAGCAAAATTGTTAGAGTCCTTGCAAATGATGAATGTTTTACCCACTTCAATTCCTCAGTCATCACCCTCCCACCTAGTATCTCAGACCACACTCCTGTCATGATCACCATTCATGAGATAAACCAAATAATTTGTCCTCCTTTAAGTTCTACACTGTTTGGGCCAAACACAAGGAATTCTTGCCTTTTGTATCTACAGCTTGGAAGATTGAGCCTGAAGGAACTCCTATGTTCAAACTCATCTGTAAACATAAAGAAGCTAAGAAAAGATTGAAGATATTTAAAAATAATTACTTTCCTTCAACAACTCAATTATTGAATGCCTAAAAATCAAATTAGACAAGATGCAACAAAACATCATGAATGGATATCTCTCTAACTTAGTTGAAGAGAAATTACTCAAAACAAAGCTTGAAGAACTGCTTGACATTCAAAAAGACTACTCAAAACAACAATCTCGAGTTCTTTGGGCACAGGAGTTTGACCTTGGCACAAGATTTTATCACAAGTTCATCAAAGCCAGAACCATCCATAACAAAGTTACTGCTATTACTCTTGAAGATGGAACACAACTTACTGACAGTTAAGACATTAGCTCAGCCTTCATTGAAATTTATGAGAACTTACTGGGTAGAATTGATCCTCATGAGGAATCCATTTCCACTCATTTTCTTGAACAACTCATACAAAATAATTGAAGAAAGAAAAAGCAACCTCTATGATCAAAGATTTCACTGACGAAGAAATTATGGAAGCTATTTTCTCAATTAAGAAAGTTAAAGAAGGTTGTTGGCCAAGGCTCTATTGTCTAATCCACGAGGTCCAAGGTTCAAATCCCAAAGGTGGTAGAAAGTTAAAAAAGGTTGTTGGCTAGGGCTCTATTGTCTCATCCATGAGGTCGAAGGTTCGACCCCTCCCAGAACATGGGTAACCCTATTCTGACTTGCCTAGGTATATGGTTGGGGAGGCGGTCATATCCCCTGTGGGATTAGTAGGGTGTAAGCTTGGAACCCACTTATCAAAAAAAAATCCCCAGGTGCTGATGGATTTACAAGTACTTTCTTCAAATCCGCCTGGCATATAGTAGGCCATGATCTTTGTATAGCTATCACAGATGCCTTTGAAGCTCTCAACTTCTTAAACAAATTAATCAAATCTTGTTTTGATTCCTAAAGCGCAAAATCCTATTACTTTGAAGCATTTCAGGCCTATAGTTTGTTGTAATATCATCTACAAGGCCATGTCTATCCTTATTTCTAGCAGCTTTAAACTATTCTTGCCATGGCTAATCTCTCTTAATCAAGCAGCTTTTGTTCAAGGTAGGAATATAACTGATAATGTTCTTATTTCTTAGAGTATTGTTCAAGGCTATGACAAGAAAAATAATAGCTCCAGATGCACCTTGAACCTTGACCTACAAAAATCTTTTGATTCAGTCAACCATAAATTTATCATAAACATGCTCAATGTTATGAAGTTTCTCACAACCTTCACCAATTGGATCATTACGCTTCTCAACTTAGTCTCCTACACTTTACTCATTAATGGAGAAATGAATGGTTTTTTTAAAGGAAAGAGAGGATTGAGGCAGGGTAACCCTCTCTCTTACCTTCTTTGTTATTTGTATGCAAGCTTCTAGTGCAATAATGGATAAAGTAGGCAACTCTCCTCAATTTACCTACCATCCTAGATGCTTCAAAGTTAGACTCAATCATCTTTTATTTGTTGATGACTGCCTCCTTTTCTTTAATGGAGACACCTTATCTGCTCTTAAAGTCGAAGAGGGATTCAACATCTTCTCTAGACGCTCAGGACTCAAGATTAGCTAGAATAGAGTAAACTCTATTACAGTAGAATGATCAATTGCTCTATTCAAACCTTTGTTCAATTCTAAATGTGAAGAAAGGACTTCTCCGAGTTAGATACGTTGTAACACGACTTACTACTAAAGCACCAAATGCAGTAGCTTGTCAAATTATTATCAAGAATATATGTCCAAGTATTAATAGCTAGATGCACATAGTTCTATCTTTTGCAGGAAGACTCCATCACATCAAAACGATTCTTCAGAGTAAAGTTAGGTTTTGGTGCTCTGTGATGATTCTCCCTAAAAGAGTAATTATATTACTTAAAAGTTTATTCTCAAGATTTCTTTAGAAAGGCAACACTCATGATTACGAAGAAACAAAAGCTTCATGGAAATCTCTTTGTAAAACCAAGAGGAAAGAGGTCTTAGAATGTCTAGCCTAAGAATATCAATGATATTGCTACACTTAAAGCTTTTTGGAGATTCTATGATTCAAACAAAACCATATTGGCTAAGTGAGGTAAAGCTAATTGGTTGGGAGACAAGTGTGCTTGGAATATTGATCCCACACATATCATCCCATGGTTTTGGAGAAAACTTCTCAAAATCAAAGACATAGCTCAAAAATAAATTCATCACTCAATTGGTAAGGGCAACAAAACTTTCATTCTTGAAGACAGATGGATTAATAATAAAAAGGTGGGAGATTTGAATCTTCACTTATATCCTTATATCTTCAACAAATACAAGCACAAAACAGTTACAAATTATTATGATAACAATAGATGGTGCTTACCCCCTAACTTAATTTGTCTTAAACCTTACTTGGATCATATATCTCTGAATGCATTGGAGGATTCAATCATATGGAAATTTAGAGGAAAAAAATATTTCTCTACTTCACATCGAAGTAGGGACCTTTATACAGAGGGAGATCAAGTATATTGGAGTTCTGCGGTATGTCACAAACAAACCATCCCCAAACATCATTTCCTTGCCTGGTTAGTCTTTCGTAATAGACTTCATACTCGTGACAGACTTGAGCAATCGGGTATTATAACTGATTATAATTGTGTACTTTGTAACTCTGATTTGGAGTCTCGTGATCACCTCTTATTTAATTTCTCTTATTCAAAAAGTATATGGTTTGAATGTTTCAAATACCATGGTTGTCAAGACAAATTCTCCTCTTGGTCATCAAAAACTGACTGTATCATCTAAAGAAGTAGGAAAAATACTCTCAAGGATCTTGTTTTTATTCTCAACTTTCACAGTTTTATCTATCACATTTGGATGCTAGAAACAAAACAATTCATCAAAATCTACTCAAAAAATAAGATGTGATTCTTCATAACATTCAAATAATCACTCAAAGCTTTGGTTCAAACACTCGTTCAAAGCCACACTCGGAAACAAGATCATCTCATGACAATGGGGACTCCAGGGTACTCTAAAACAAGATTGAAAAGTTTGAACAGTTTTGCTCGAATTTTTTTGTAAAGTACCCAGCTCAAACTCTAGATCTATTAGTTTAGGTTTTTATTTTTATTTTTATTTTTTTTTTTTTTTTTTTTTGATGACGAGGGTTCCCGGGCTTACACCCGACTAGTCCCCCGGGAGATATGACTGCCTCCCCAACCATACCTCCAGGTAATCAGAACTAGGTTGCCCATGTTCTGGGGAGGGTTTCGGACCATGTACCTCTCACTTGAGAGAAGTTCCAAACTTTAATAACTTTCTGCCGCCTGCGGGATTCGAACCCTGTACCTCTCACTTGAGAGACAGAGCCCTGGCCAGATGAGCTAGCTCACCTGGTTGTTTTGCAGTTTAGTCCCTAGACGTTTAGCCTCTAACATTTTTTACAACTTACTTTCTAGTTTTTTTCTATTTTATTTTCTAGATTGTAATTGGCCGTGAAAGTTGGCCATATAACAAATTTACTATGGCTAGTAAAGAGTTGATGTTAGAGAAATAAAATGAACACTTACATATAAAAAAAACTCTCCGCAAGTGCATAGATCGTTTGCAAGTAATAATTAAGTAAAACAGATATTGATCTCAGGGACTAGGAAAGTTAGTTTATAAATAGTGTAATTACTAAGTGGACTAGAAATAGTTGGTAAAATAATACGCAAAGACACTAAAATATTTATTTTGTTTTATGACGCTAAACAGACTTAAATTAAAGACAAGAAAGTAAAATAGGATAGATAGAAGTTTATGATAGTTTAGCTTGATAAGTAGAAAGTAATCCCCACTAGCCATGTTCTATGTTTATTACCTAAGGTAGAATAGTGTGATAAACAATAGGCATGATTCTAAATTCCTCCCAGCCCCCTTCCGGGTGGACTTTGGAGGCATTAAACTTGGTGGTTAAAATAAACCTTAATGTCTATCCAGTTAGGGAAGCCCTTTTGGATCACTACCGCAGACTAGACGACAATGTGGTAATTTCTATAATTGAATATCCCTTCCGAATGTTAACTCAATTACTATGGTAATCATATAAGTGCGCATCGCAAGAACTACAAACATTAATTCAAAGCACATAATACAAAGCTATCACTACTAAATTCAATTAAATGTAGAAAGACATCCCAAATTGAATAAAATATCAAACAAGTATAGGTTTCATACCCATATGCTAATCTCAAGATAACTAAATTATTTCATAAGAAATAAATAAGAATACAAAAGTACAAAGGGGAAGGGTTGGAATGGCATGAACAGCTTCCAAGCTCCTTCTTCTCTTGATCTAGGATTCCTCTTGGTCTTTAGATGATTAGGGACTAACAAAGGATGAATTATATAAGGTAGGAGTGGATATATATAGGCCCTTGGTTGAAATATTGAGTAATCCCCAATTTAAGGACTCCTGTCGTATACCTAATTTTTAGGAGAGGATTAACCTTATCAGATATTGATTTGGTCATATATCTCCTCTGTCACTCATCAGAATTTAATGCTCTTAATATGGAAACGCGTTTGAAATATCTATCTACTCATATACAAATCTCCTCCTAATTACAGACCGATCTGCTGCGGCAATTTAATTAGTGGATGTATGTGCAGTTTTGATAACTTCTTTACTTTCCAAATATATCCCAACTTATCATTTTTTAATTTGACTAAGGGATTTCCTTTACTTTTCACTTCAAATCAGTTGCAATAGGTGTAATAGCTTCCATATACCTAAGTGCTACACAAGTAACACACAAATTACGCGCAAAAGCTCACAAAATATCAAAACACCTCAAACTAGACAAGAAAGTGTAAAGTATAAATAAATGTGGAAAATCCCAACATTATATAATAAATATCCCTAAAATTATGTCTCAAGTATAGATTAATATATCACAAATAGGGAGACATCAAGACATCCAACTCAAAGTTGTATTGTCATGATACAATAAAGATAAGAATAGTAGGGTAGTCAACAATAAATATAGAAGGAGGAGAAGAAGAAGAAGAAGAAGAAGAAGAAGAAGAAGAAGAAGAAGAAGAAGAAGAAGAAGAAGAAGAAGAAGAAGAAGAAGAAGAAGAAGAAGAAGAAGAAGAAGAAGAAGAAGAAGAAGAGAAAACAATAAATGATCCTAGAGAAAAATATTTAAAAAAGTCCAATATAGTAATTTAAAGAAATAATGCACACACATGCTTAATATACACATAATCAACAATCCATAAATTCAAGTCCAGATTTATTTCGCAATGCTAGAAGGAGAGGTCTTCAACTCAGTTCGTATTTACGGCTATAGGGTGATCACAAGTCCTAATATAGTATCCAATGGTCCACTCAACTATGCCCTAATAGTTCCATTGTTCCTCCACCAAGTAGTTAGAAATCGGAAGGTCTTTATGGTTATAACGTTGGCTTAGGATGGTATGATATATTTAGATGAACTGAGCTTTAGGATCTCACCTCACATTCCATCAAAGAATCGCCCTAGAGCTTGAGTTTCACTCGAAGATGTTCTCGCTCAACCCAATTTTTTATGCTCTGATTTGCTACCCGAAATAACCCAATAAAACCTTTTCATGATGATTACATAACAAATTCCACTTTGCCGGTCCAAATATTTTCAATCATTTACATATATCTCTTTTCTTTTGATAGCTAGCTATGAATCTCTTTTTAGTGTGAGATATCATGCTACTTTTTGCTTATATATTTTTTCAATACTTTTTTTTTCATTTACTTTTACCCCAACAAAGGGTTACAATAATAAACTCATCATCATCATCATCAATAATATCACAATTACAATTAAATTCCCAATCCAAATGTTTCCCAATGATGAAACCTACCACCCCAAACTCAAACTCTAAAACAACTTGTCTCAGGTTTTGCGATTCGAGTGCGGGTCATATAGATAGGTCCTGTAAAGTAAGGGGTATGGCTTGTAATGTGGTTAATAAAAAGGCTTTTGAAAGGCTCTGAGGGGCTAAGATGTATAATAATAATAATAATAATAATAATAATAATAATAATAATAATAATAATAATAATAATAATAATAATTTTCAAAATAAAAGGGTGAGAAAGATAAAATGCTTCAAGTGGCTTCAATATGAAAGAACTGCCTTATTCAATTTTCTACCTACCAGATTTCATAACTTTTTCACTAATATTTCATAGACAAACGGATTTTCAACTAACTTCAAACCTCACGTTCTACACATCGATAACTCTCCCTAAGATCAAACTTGACAATTCATACTCATTGCTTATCAATCTTCCCTATCATTACTTCATGTTTTCATGCATGCATACTAAACATATTCATGATATTGTTCAAAAACATACTACCTACTATCATTTACTTAATTAAAACATGCTCAATAGGTACATTCACCATATTCTATGCCAATTTATGCTAAAACAAAAAGAAAGGTGGTATAACGAATCCCCACCCCCAACTCAAAATTGAGTCGTGTCCCCACGACTTGAAAAAGACTCAATAAAGCAATACAATTTAAACAAAACTAAAATAATGCACATAATAAATTAAGGATAAGGATTAGAAGGTGGTACTTGGCCAAAAACTATGTTCTCCCATTTAAAATTCTGAGGGAAATCGTCTCGTATTTCCAACATAGCCATGATTTTGTCAATATTGTTGGTTATCTTCAGTTGTTGCATGATGCAGCAGTGAGTTTGACTTCTAATTTTGTAATTTGTTTCATTAAAATCACTGCCTACTCTGGTGGTGTAAAAACATCTTATGTTTTAATTTGAAAGTTGTAAGATGAACCTTGATCCTTGGTTGTTGGTTCTTCTCTTTAGGTTTGGATGGTATCTTCTTTCTCATGTTATATTTATGTAGTGGTTGTTGTGTAGTTACCTCGAGCTTTGGCTTCTTTGAACTTGGCGCATTACAATCAATGGTTTTCTCTGTTGTAGCTCAAGGCAAATTCTTTTTCTTCCCTAATATGTAACACTTCCTCTTGTAATCCATAGCATCCGTTCTGTTAGTCATCTTTGCTTAACCCACAACTCAAGATACTCCAAGTATGATATTAAGTTTTGAATGATTGGTGTGGCTTGAGGTTGTTGTTTGGATGGAGGATTATGAACAATTGGGAAGGAAAAATTTACTTGTGGTGGAAGCAATCTTGAAAACTTGACGATCTTTTGATGTTTGAAGGTTTGATCAAGCTTCAAGGCGTATTTATTGAGTTTGGGACTGAGATTTTCGTACTTGGGGCTAGATTTAGGTTTTGTTGTATTAAAATCCAAAAAAGGAAGAAATTTATCCTTCAAATCACCTACCTGCGATGTGCCACGGATGTCCAGCGGTGTACCGCAGGTGACATCATGCCCCTATGTCACGGTCTTGCACGTTTTGATGAAACGGTATGGCCATGTGGCCTCTCGGTATTTGACCTTAATTGTTGACCATGGTGACAGATTCCTTGTTGGTGCTGAGTACCGCGGTCATCCTGCGGTGCACCGTAGGTACTTTCTGATTTGGACCGTGTCACGGTGTGTCACACGTGATGACACGGTTTCTCCTTAGGTGGCCTCGCATGTGAACCGTATTTCCAGACCGTTGTAATGGTTCCCTTGGGTGTGGTGCACCGTCAAGCTACTGGTTTTCGCACAAATCTTTTTTTGTTTTATCTTCAAATCAGGTGTTCTCCGCTCCATTGGATAGATCTCAAAAAAATATGTGATTTAGATTCAAGAAAAAGTGAATTCCGACACCCGAGTGCAAAGTATGGCCTTGTGAATTTTCCAGACCATAACACTGTTTTTTGCAATTGGCGATACAGTAAAGGTGCGGTGCCCCACGGGAAGTTGCGGTATACCACAATTTTAGTGTGTCCAACACTCTTTAACTTCGAAAATTTTCCATTTTTTACGCCAGACTCGAACCTTTGCATACCTAGACATCAAAAACACTCATACCTTCCTTATTACTGCAGTATGCACTAAAAAACTCATACACTAACTAAAAAGAACAAAAACATAAAAACATAAAGGATTGTGGGATGTCTCCTGAAAGACACTTTTGTTTAACGGCTTTAAAAGTTCGACGTGTTACCTCTGTTATTTCTATTTATATCCTCCCTAGCAGTGAGTGAGGTGATCAACATCTACCAATCTGAGTTGCAACTCTCTATAGATTTTAATTTGACCACTCTTGCTGAAATAATTCGTGTGATGAAGTATGGCCCTATCTAAGAACTTTTATGCTTGGGGTTGGCAGATTTCCATGCTACCTCGTCTGCTACCCCAAACTCAATTTCCTTTTCCATGGTGTCTTGGGGGCTTACAGGTTTTGTCTTTTTGGTCAAAACTCTAATTGTTGATAATTCTTGTTGACTTCTTTTTCTTCTTCTTTACAAAAACATAGAATGTTTCAGAATCATCTTCAATACATAGAGTCACAGTTCCCTCGTTCACATTGACTATGGTGCTGCTTGTGGCTAGTAATGGACTCCCAAGTATGAATGGGATGTTCTTATCTGCTTTATAATCAGGAAATATAAAATCTATGAGAATAAAAAGGTTACCTACTTGGACAAGCACGTCCTTGATTACACCTCACGGTTTTGCTGTTGATTGATCTGCAAGTTGTAAGATCACGGATGTCGGTTATACGTCACGAATACCTATATTCTTGAATATACTTTTAGGCAAAATATTCACACTCGCCCCCAAATCACACATTGCACTTCCGTGGAATATACCACCTATTTTGATTAGGAGGTTGAAACCTCCAGGATCTCTAAGCTTTGGTGGTAACTTTAGCTGAACTTGTGCTGATATCCCTTCGTTAAGTGCCACAGTTTTGGATTCTGTGAACTTATCTTTACTGGAGAGTGCCTCTATAAAGAATCGATTATAGTTTCGACTTCCTTCCATATCTTCGAGTAGAGTGATGTTGAATTTCATTTGTTTTAACGTCTTCATACACCTCTCTTGATCCTCCTTTAGATAAGCGGATTTTACAGGATAATAGCAATATGGTGGTGGTGGTCTCACCCTGTTTTTCTCTTCCATTATTGGTGCATCAACCACGCTTGGCTTCTTAATCTCATCTTGTTCAACCTCTTCGACCCAATCTTCAACAATTATCTCATCTAAGTTCATCCTATTCATGTTTGACTTGGTTGGTAGAACCTCTCCTTTACTCGATGAAAATGGTGGTGATTCTTTCATCTTTTCATCCTGAAGACTAATAGTCTTAACCTTGTTGTCAATGTATTGGATCTTCTTCATGTTAGAATTTGTACTTTGGGTCAATTTCAAGAGTTAACTTTGCATTTGTTATATGACTGTAGTGAATCGCATCACATTTTTCTCTAAAGTTTATTATGTTGTTTCAGATCTTGATTTTGTTGTTGCAGGCCTTGCACTAGTAATGCATCAATTTTTAACTCAGGTCTGCTCATATTGTCCTTTGAGAAGTTGATGAATTTACTAATAGTCTCTTTTAACTCAATGATATCTTCTTGAAGACGTGATGGAAGTGCTATCGGAGCTTGACTTTCATTGTACGCATTGTAGCCCGGTGGTTGATTAGCTTGATTTTCATAGGCTTGTTCTTGCAGGTATAATTGTGGAGGGGGCTCTTAATAAATAGTTTCTTAGTTCGAGGTTGATATGAACATTTAGGATAGAAAATCTACTTGGAACTACTTGTTGCATTCGATTACCTTGGTGAGAATTTTTTGGAAATTTTCCTGATGTCCCATGGAGTACCCCTGGGATGCGTTTACAACCTTCACCTCGGAACTCTTGTCTTGGATGCTTTTCTCAATTATTATAGCGAGTTGTTATTTGATCTTACAATCTTGAAAACGTCGCCTCTGTATCAATATTAGTGGTAGGAGATTGTGATTGTGGCCAACTTATGTCGGTCTCGATAATTCTTTCCATACCACTCTTTGCTTCTTTTGGATCCATGGAGCCAAAACCATCACGACCCAGATCATCTACTCTTAACCTTGAGTCTACATTGAGTCCTTTATAGAATATGGCTAATTGTAATTCTGACGTGTATCCGTGTAGTGGACATCTTTTTAACTTTCTACGAAATCTAGTCCATGCTTCGCAAACTCTCTCTCCGACTTATTGTAAGAAATTCATAAGCTCCAATTGTTCCTTCACTCTTATACTTGTAGGATAAAATTGATCAAGGAATCTTGCTTGAAGCTTGTCCCAATTTATTATTAACTCGGGAGGTTGATCATATAACCAATCGCTTTCTTTCCTGGTCAAGGAGAATTGAAACATTAAATAATACATCTACTTGCGTGACACCTTCAATAATGTAGGCATCACAAAATTGCATGAATTTTTTAACATATCAGACCAGATCTTGATGTGAAGCACCACTATACTTCCCATAGCTCGCAAATTGATTAATCATGTCTAGATTAGGCTTGAATCGAACGGCTTAAATGGCTGGAGGGAGACTCCCTATGGGTTGCACTCGGAATGGGCCAGGAAGACCTAGATCTAACCGTTGATTCGCCATCGAAAAATCTGAAAAAGACAAAAATAAAAAGAAAATCGTAAAATAGAACAACTAAAACTAATACACTAAGTAAAAACACAAAACTAAAGATGTAGTCCCCGGTAGTGGCACCAAAAACTTGATGGTGGCAAAGGTGTGATAAAGTAATAGATATAAATCAAAGAACTAACACATTATACTACGCAGATAAACTTTTCGCAAGTGCACGGATCATTTGCAAGTAATAAGTAAGTAAAACAGATATACATCTCAGGGACTACAAAATTTAGTTTATAAATAGTGTAATTACTAAGTGGACTAAAAATAGTTGGTAAAATAATGCGCAAAGACATTAAATATTTATTTGGTTTCTATGACTCTAAACAGACTTAAATTAAAGACAAGAAAGTAAAATAGGATCGATAGAAGCTTAAGTTAGTTTAGCTTGAAAACTAGCAAGTAATCCCCACTAGCCTTGTTCTATGTTTATTACCTAAGGGATAATAGTGTGATAAACAATAGTCGAGATTCTAAATTCCTCCCCACCCCCTTCCGGGTGGACTTAAGAGGCTCAAAACTTGGGTTAAATTAAACCCTAATGAGTATCTAGTTAGGAAAGCCCTTCTGGGTCACTACTGCACGCTAAACGACTATGTGGTATTTTCTATAATTGAATCCCCCTTCGGATGTTAACTCAATTACTATGGTAATCCGATACGTGCGCACCGCAAGAACTACAAACATTAATCCAAAGCACATATTACAGAGCTATCACTACTAAATTCAGTTAAATGTAAAAGGACATCAATGATTAAATAACATATCAAACAATAGGGTTCATGCCATATGATAATATCAAGCTAACTAAATTAGTTCATAAGAAATAAATATAGATACGGAATTACAAAAGGGAAGGGTTGGAATGGCATGAACAGCTTCCAAGATGCTTCTTCTCTTCTCTTCTCTTCTCTTCTCTTCTCTTCTCTTCTCTTCTCTTCTCTTCTCTTCTCTTGATATAGGATTCCTCTTGGTATATATATGATTAGGGACTGATCAAGGATGATTTATCTAAAGTATGAATGGATATATACAGGCCCTTGGTCGAAATATTGATTAATCCCCAAGTTAAGGAGTCTTTATCTTACCAAAATTCATATTCCTAACTTGTAGGAGAGGATAAACCTTAGCAGATATTGATTTCGTCATATCTACTTCTTTACTTATCGAAATATATTGTTCATTATATGGAAATTACCGCTTTTGAAAGATCTATCTACTCATATTAAAATCTCCTCCTAATTCCAGACCAATTTTCTGCAACAATTAAATTAGTGGACGTATGTGCAGTTTTGGAAGCTTCTTTACTTTCCAAATATCCAAACTTATCCTTTTTAACTTTGAATAAGGGATTTCCATTACGTTTCCACTTAAAATCAGTTTTCATAGGTGTAATAGCTTCCATATACCTAAGTGCTACATAAGTAACACACAAATTACGCACAAAAGCTAACGAAATATCGAAACACCTAAAAGTAGACAAGAAAGTGTGAAGTATGAATAGATGTGAAAAAATCATAACATTAAATACTAAATATCACTAAAATTATGTCTCGAGTATAGATTAATATATCAAAAATAGTGAGACATCAGTATACACAGATCATTTAGCAATTAAGTACCTTATAGAACGTATTATTAGATGGGTACTGTTGCTACAAGAATTTGACATAGATATTCAAGATCATAAAAGGTGTAAAAATCAAGTAGTTGATCATTTGTCTCAGCTCGAATGATTTACAGTCAACACAGGACCAGAATTGGTTAAAGAGGTATATTTCCGAATGAATAACTCTTTTCGGTTAAAAACGTGTTTGTTCCTTGGTATGCATATATAGTCAATCTCATAATGAGTGATGTATTCCCTGTGGAGTACAATCCACAACAATGAAAGAGGTTAAGCCATCGAGCAAGACAGATCTTCTGAGACGATTTGTACCTTTTCAAAATTTGCAGTATCCAATTGATCAGAAGATGGGTTCATGAGAATGAGACTAAGAAGATCATTGCAAGTTGCCATAGCTCACTATATGATGGCCACTTCAAGGGCGATATAACCGCAAAAAAAAATCTTTAGTCTGGGTTCTATTTGCCCTCCTTTCAGAAAGATTGTCATTGGTACATCCAAACCTATCAAAATGCCAATTCACTGGAAAAATATCAAAAAGATGCGAGATGCCACTCAACAACATGTTAGAAGTAGAAATCTTTGATGTGTGGGGTATATATTTCAAGGGACCGTTTGTTGCTTCCCATGGAAATCTTTAGATTTTTCTAGCAGTAGATTATATATCAAAGCCTGTAGAAGCAGTGGCTACACCAAAGAACGATGCCAATACAGTTATCTCGTTCCTTAAATCAAATGTCTTTTCACAACATGGTACGCCACTAATGTCTCCCTATTTGTGATGAATTACTCTATCTGTGAGACATCATTTTAAGTGTATTATGTGATTAATTCAGTGACTTTTTCCTATTATTTGATATATTCCAGTTTCTTACCTTGATTAGGACAATTATTACTTTTAGAGCATTTTTAGGGTAATTTATGTGTTAAATGTGAAGTTCTTAGGTAAATTAATTATATTAGATGCCAAATAAATGCCAATGAATTAAGGAAAGAAGATACAAGGTGAAATCTAGAGTTAGAAGGAAACAAAGTTGAATTTGGAAAGAAAAACTGCCAAATAAATCTGCCATACTGTAAAGAAGTCTAATATTTTCAACACTGTAGAAAATCTATTATGCATTTGGATGAGATTATATCAGATAGATCATTGAATTACGGTCGTTTCCATATAAAGTGCGCAAAAATCCGATAAGTAACAAAAGAGGTATGACAAAAACAGTGAGTAGTGTTTATCCAGTCCTATATTTAAGGAAACAAATTTGAGTTGGATTAGGACTTCAAGATTTGACTTCCACACCAAGATTTCAACCTAACACCTATATATACCAGATCCTAACCTTAGAAAATCATCCCTTTGCTGCCTAAGCTTAATATACCTCCATAAATCTTCATAAAAGAAATTAGGAGGATCTACAGGAGGAAGAATCAAGAGTTGGAGTTTCACCGCATCAATTCTACATTTCTTCATCTCTATTCTTTAGATAAATTACTATTAGATTTATTTTTTCTATGAGGTATTTCTAAGATATTTATTCAAGAGATTTATAATACATAATTTCTCTTTAGGACTGTAAATATATGAGCAATTGATTATTGTTTTTCTGTTTTAATTTGAATCCGAGATTTTAGTATTTAACTGATTTGGTTTTTTATTAATTTCCATTTTCTATATTCTTATACTTTTTTACTATCAATAACTTAACTAATTAGATATAGGTTTTAGTAATTAGGCTATTCACTAGTAGCGGTGATCATCTGGAAGTGGGTTTAATTACAGAACTATCTCCCTTATAACCAATGTTAATTTTCCTCTTAACCATGCACTAACTAGACTCAAAGAAAGTGTGCTCACACGAGCTGAGTGTAGAACTACCCAACTTAAGCTTACTATTAATACACCAGTTAGGGTAATTGCCCATGGTTAGCATGTTAAAACATAAAAATCTTATTGATATCATCTATGTCAAGGTGATTCATGAGACTATTGTACAAGAATCTTATATCTTTTCTCAACTTCACTCAATTTATTTTAAATTGCTATCAATTTTTGGATATTTACTATAAAACAATTCAAAAAATGTAGAATAAGAATAAATTTCTAACTCCAACAGTAAAAGGCTAGGATTTGTATAAAATATAACAAACATCACGACTTTTGGATATCTGCAAATCGATTAAAAAAATGTAGTATAAGACCAAATTGCTCACTCCAACAGTAAAAGGATAGGATTTGTATGTAATAAACATCACGACATTTGAATATTTAATGCAAATCAATTCAAAAAATGTGGTTTGTGGAAACATTTTCGGAAAAGATCTTCTCATGAAATTTGGGGAATTTACAGCGTGGAGCAAACCCGATCGAGATTTTAAGCTTGATATGGATGGTAGATATAATGATTGGAGGAAAGTAGGTTGGGTGGGTGGTCTTATTAGAGATTTGGAGTGTATGTGATTTGGGATTTCTCGAAGAAATTTTAGTGTCATTCATCGGTGTTTTTCAAATTGGTAGCTTTGTACGAAGGATTGAAATGGAGGAAGAGTTGAGGATTAGGGACTTGCATGCGGAAGTGGACTTCAAGTAGGCTATTGAGGCGGTTCTCCGAGGAGCACGATGGAGAGGTCCTGCAGCGGAATGGATTCATCAAATTAGGACGATCTTGACTAGGAATAACTCGATAAAAGTATTTATAGAGAGACTAATGCATGCGCGGATCGGTTGTCTCATCTTGGATTGTCTCATATTTCAACACATACTATATCGAGATATTTTTGGGTAGAAGTCGCATAAATTAATTCTCAGCCCATACCTAACTAATGAGGTGTTAGATTAGTTTTTTTCATGGTCCTTAGAACCTTCATTTTAACAAAAAGAATATATCCCTTTTAGTATAAAAAAACTTAAAGAAATTCATATTACTAATTTTAACTAACAAAGAAGCATAACAATCAGGTTACAATTCTCTAAATTTTTTTTATTATTCATTATTTTTTAGATCCTCCAAACTTTCAATAATATTTCATCTAATATGTCTAATTTCGTATTTTATTATTCTAATATCTTTATTTTACTAAAACTCAAAATATATATTTTTAAAATTTCAAATTATATTTTCTGAAACCGAAGATTAATTAAGTGTATACGGAGTTACTAAATTATATTTTCTATAATAACTTTCAGTTGTAAAACAAAATTGATAAGTTCATCTGATTCGAATACAAAACAGACTCGTGCATCAACTTAAGTTCCCCAATACACTAGAAACACGTAACACTTGAAACTATATGGTGATATATTGTATTGAGCGTGTACGAGTCTAAGTTTTCAACCCACACGAACGAACGATTTACAAATTGTGCATTGTCTCTCAAATTGAATCACACACAACCCCCCCCCCCCCCTCCCCTAATTTTAAAAGCATATTTTCAATTTACCTTCTTTAAATATATTATAAAGAGTTCCTACTGAGGAGTTCCTAACAATATACATATTTTTATCTCTTTTTCTTTGCAGGAACCAGAATGCAAGGCTCAAGTTTTTCTTCTCCTTTTGTAATTTGAGCAGACGGGAGTGGCACTTGGGGTTGAGATGGAAGATAAGAAGCCACATTATGAATATTATGAATATTATGAGTATTTTGTCCCAAGATATATTCTCCATGTTGCTTCAAGTAACATGGAGAATGAAAATTCTTGTGTCGTGTTAGAAGATATTAAAGTGAAGCTTCAGCATGCGCCAAGTGTCCAGTTCTGGGAGCGCGCTGGGGAAGAAAAATATGAAGATTGAATAATGACAAAGAAAGTAATGACAAAATCATAATATAGATAAAAGATTTATGTGGTTTAGCAAATTACCTACATCCACGAAGGTTCACACCGTTTCACTATAATATAGAAAACCTTGAACAAGATGAACAACACTCTTCAACGTTCTACAAGAATCACTCTTCTATCTTAATATAAGTGTATCACTCACACTTTGTTTGTTGGTCTCACACCTATATTGGTTTATGATCACACAATCCATGTACATATCCAACCCCAACCCCCTGCAGGGATGGAATATGATACACATAACTACAAAATATGGATCCCCATATATATATATATATATATATATATATATATATATATATATATCAAATATTACTTAGGGAACAAATCCAATAATTTCTTAATATATTATTACCTGAACCTCAAGTCAAGTAATATCTTTTTTGGTCTCCAAGTTTAGTTGAACTATTGGGTTTGGACTTCAAGCCACAACCCAACAGAGTGACCACCTGAAACTAAACTTCATGAGGTTGGTTTTGTAAACTTGATATATGTTTGTGGAAGTTGGATTGCTGAAACAGGAGATAACTAAGTACTCTTGAATTTGATGAGTAACTATTTCCTATGAATATTTTATTATGGATTTGAATGCTTATGATAAAGTTATTCTATATGTCTTATTTGGGGACAATTATATTGTCTCTTGCTTCTGGCTGATAAAAAAATACCATTAGCTTACAAAAAATTATATTGTCTCTCAAATGGTAATATATGCATTTAATCTTTTAGTTATTTATAAAATATATTTTTTAAATCATATTTTCTTAACGTTCGCCAAAGTAAATGTATGTTTACTTTTTAAAAATTAAACTTGGTTGATGTAATTTATTTTACTTTTCGTTCATCTAGTTTTATGACTAATGTTTGTAGTTAAAGATAATTATTTAAAGTTTCTTTAATTATTATTTAACTGTTAACTAGTACTAATCATATTGATATATATATATATATATATATATTATTTTTTATTATCTTGGTAAGTCCTATTGCCCTTTTAGCTCTAACATTGCATGTATTAGTTCTCAAATTGGTGGTAGATTCGGGTTAAGTAATCATTGACTTACGGTATCTATTAAATCTTACAATATTTTATTCATGAACAAATATGCATGGTTATTTTCTAACCTATTTTATGGTTAATTTGATCTTGCAATTATTGTAGGTAAAATTCGTATGCTTGACATTATTTTTTGTTTTGATGAGTTGATATAGAAATTAGCATCTGCAAAATATTATATTAAATCCTTTGTACTTTTGATTGCTTTATACACTTTCTCTCACAGCTGATACATAATTCTTGTCTGATTTTTTGTTTCGTCTAAAATAGTAAAGTGATGTCTTCATCTTTCTAGAACGGATTCTTTCAGCAGTGCAAAGAATGCGTATTGATTTTGTATGTTTTTCCCATTACTGGGATTAAAGGAAGAGATAAGCGGAACACGTATAAATATGTTTGAATTGGCCTATTCCTGATTCCCTAGTTGCTCTGCCTCTAAAAATAATATGTAAAATATAGAATAGAAGACTCGAGAGTCTAAGTTTTCAACCCACACGAACGAACGATTTACAAATTGTGCATTGTCTCTCAAATTGAATCACACACAACTCCCCCCCCCCCATCCCCTAATTTTAAAAGCATATTTTCAATTTACCTCATATATGACAAATATATTGTATATTACTAATTATGCCTAATGAACAAATTTATAGTTCGACCCTTATTTATATACAATAAATAATAAACTAGATAATAGAAGTAAAACAATTTTCATATCTAAGAGTAACGATATATACCACCCAACATACCACTTATGACGTGGCGTGATTTGATTAGAAGTAAATTTTTAATCAAATCAAGTAAATAAATAAATTAATAATTAATTTAATTGACAAATATATAGGTAAAAATAGGACTTAATATTATTACGAAATTTACAATTAGATAATATCATATTAGCTTTGCATGGTAAATGAATATAAGTCAATCCATTCAAAAGTTCATGCGTCTTTACCAAAATAAAGAAGGCTTCATGAGAGCAAAGTTTGTTATGTTGTTACAATTATAATATATAAGATCAACGAATCGAGTCCATTATATTCGAAAGTACCATACAATTATAATATATAAGTTTTTGATGATTAGGTATTGGCGAAATCGAGTTAGGGAAGGCGAACAAAAATTTTCGAAAACAATGAAGCAAGAGGTGCGGTATACCGGACCTCAGCCGCGGTATACCGGATGTGAAAAATCCGTGCCACGGTAGCAGCCACGTGTTGTGTACAGAAAAGAAAAAAAATAGCTGATGGGTCCGGTATATCGGACCCTACACCGCGCCATGCACCGCACTAAGAAAACACGTGCCACGGGGTTGCTACCACGGGTATTTTGACGAAGGAGCATCAGAAGGTGCGGAGTACACCTGCGGACTACCCCTTAGTCCGTGCCATGGTCCGTGGTGGGGCCTAGGGTGTGATAAAATAAGATATAAAATAAGTGCAAAAACACCCTAAAACTACACGGTTCTACAAGTATACAGATCGTATGCAAGTTTTAGATTAAGATTCGTTCCGCAGAGACTACGAAGGTTAGATAAATCTTATGCAAATATCAAGTGTAAATAATTAAAGCTAGAACAACTAAACGCAAATAAAAATAAAGATAAATAGATTTTTGCTTGGTTTTCTAATTAAACTAAATTAAAACTAAGAAATTAAAGACAGAAATTAAAGATGAAAGAGATGAAATATGCGAATATAGCTTAAGTTATTAGCATGTAATCCCCACTAGTTATGCCGTTCTAAACATGTAAGGGTGAATTATGTAGTATCTCCCTAATCGGTCCCAATATGCTATCGGTAGTTTCAAATAGGATTTACCTGTGTCAATAAGGCTTCCTAAGCAAACTTTTCCTGTAATTGGTAAATAGTCACAAAGACTAAACCATAGTGATTATCTAGCTAGGTTGGGTTGTCAGATCAAACCTAAAACTAAACGTTATGTGCTAAACATGTAATTAAACACCGTTGTCAATGGTGACCTAATTACTAAATGGTAATTCTAATGGCTGCAGTCCACAAGAACACAGAATATAAATACAAACACATAAACAGAGAATAAAAACTATAATTTAAAACATTAAATTCCCAAATTAGATAGATGTCAATCAAAACTAGGGTTCATACATATATGCTAAAACTTAAGCTAAAGAAATTTAGTTCATGAAAGAAAAGAAAGAAATTACAAAATTAAAGGTAGAAGAAGACATTGTTGATGACAGCTCCTTCCAGACTTCTCTCTTGTGTTCTAAGCTTCCTCTTGGTTTAAGGTTTCACCAAGGATGATTTAAGAGTGTTAAGAGGTTGTATTTATAGTGTATAGGTTGACCTAAATCGTTTCTTTAGAGATAAGTTAAGTAATGGACTTCTAGCCCAACTCAAATTCGTAAGGAAATAAAGATAAACACTGCTGGACTGTTTTGAGCGTATCTTCTTCGTTATTGGTCGGATTTTGCTCCATAAGATACCAAAAGAATCGCAACAGAATTATCTTGACCGTGAAGAAGGAAATATCCAAATTCGGCCTATTTCTTAAGTAAAAACGCATATCTTTGGACGTGTATGCAGAATCCCAGATTTAGACAGCTTTTCCTTTTCCATCTTTTTAGCTTTTATTTCCTTTATCTCCAATTTCCATGCAAATCTCTTTCCATAAGTTGTAGTCTTTGACTTGGACTCTAATTAATCTCCATAATTATCTTTAAATCTTCACACTAAATAAACAATTAAACCCAATATGCTCTAAAAATAATAATTCTACTAAATCAAGACTCAAAATAGGAAAGTGCACTAAATTAAGCTAAAATCAACCTATAAACTAATAAATAAGCCTAAAATGATGTCTCATGAGTATATTTTATTATCACAAATGAGGAGACATCAAGATCCCTAACTCAAAGTTGTATCGTCCCGATACAATAAAAGTAAAGAACAGTAGGGTAGTCAAAATAAACAAGAAGAAGTCGGAGGAGAACAAGAACAAAATATAATGAATGATCCTAGAGCATAAAATCCAAAAAATCTCATGTATTAATGCTCAAGAAATAATGCACAAATATGCTTAATACACATGTAATCAACAATCCATAAATTCAAGTTAAGATTAATTTCGCAATGCCAGAAGGAGAGGATGATAACTTAGTTCAGGTTAATGGCTATAGGTTGTTCATAGGTCCCAAATACAACATCCAATGGTCCACTTACCTACTATCTAATAGCTCAATTGTTTCTCCATCTAGTAGTTAGAAATCCTAAGGTCTTGGTTATATCTTGGCTTAAGGACGGGTGTGGTATATTTGGATAATGAAAAGTGAGCTTTTGGCTCTCTCCTCACTAGCCATCAACGAATCGCCCTAGAGCTTGAGTTTTCACTCGAAGATGTTCTCACTCAACCCATTTTATTGATGCTTTTAAATGTGCATCCCCAATAATTCCAATTAAAACCTTTGATGATATAAAATCCACTTTGCCGGTCCGAATATATATTTTCTCTTTTCAAATCAATTTTTTTTCTTTTGTATAGCTGTGATTCACTTTTGATGTTAAGATATCACACTATTTTTTCTCATGTATATATATTCTTTCTTTTTATGCCCTTGTTGGCAAAATTAGCTCGTAGCTTCTTTTTCATTCACTATTACCCCGACAAAGGGTTACAATAATTACAATTTCATCATCAATAAAATCACAAAAATAATTCCCATTCCCATAGTTCCCTAATGATGAAACCCACCACCCCAAACTCAAGCTCTAAAAGGAGTTTGTCTCAGGTTTTGCGATTCGAGTGCGGGTCATATAGATAAGTCCTAAAAACTAGGGTATGGATTATAATGTGTTTCAAATAAAAGGATTTAGAAAGGCTCAGAGGGGCTAAGACGGATAAATAACAATAATATCAAACAAAAGGGTGAGAAAGTCTAAAGGCTTCAAGTGTTTTATCATGAAAGAACTGCCTTAGTCATTTTTCTAACTACCGGATTTCGTTGCGTTTTCATTATTAGTTCATAGACAAGTGGGTTTTCAACTAATTTTAAACCTCACGTTCTACACACCAAATAACTATTCCTAAGTTTCAACGTGATTTCTTAGCATTGCTCATTAACTTTTCTATCCTTTATTTCCTGTTTTCATACATGCATCTAAACAATTTTGTTGCATCTTTCAAAAACATACTACTTACTATCATTAACCTAATAAATCATGCTCAAATAGGTACATTCAAAATATTCTATGCCTTAATTCAACCTAAAAATTTTAAATTTTATGCAAAAACAAAAAGGAAGATGAGGACAACGAATCCCCACCCCCAACTCAAAAGTGAGCCGTGTCCCCACGACTCGAAAAATACTCAAGAATGAAATAAAATTTAAAATAAAAACTAACTAAACTACCTAATGCATCCAAGCTATTGAGAAAAATTAGAATGACCTACCTGGCTGGCCATAGAGATCCATCATATCATCCTCATCTTCCGAAGCTGAGGGATCGGTATAATCATCAACATCCTTATACAAGGTCAAATCTTCTACTTGTGACTCCAATTGTATGATTTCTATCCAAAGGTCTTTTTTATCTTCACGTAATCTTTCAACTTCGTTCTGTAACTTGAGAGCCCAAGGAGGAAGATCATAAACAATTTCAGAGGAAGAGGTAGAAGAACCTTGGTCTTGGATTTTTATTTTCTCCAAAGGCCTCCTTGATGGTATGGACATTCTAGCAGTTAATCTCTTCTTTGGTAGTGGTTGTTCAGGTTCCTTTTCTTTTGATTCAGAAACCTCATCAAGATTGATGGGTTTTTCAATGGTGGCTCCAGGCAATCTCTTATTCTTCCCAAGGATTGAGCACTTTCTCTTGTATTCCATAGCTTCAGATCTGTTAGTCATGCTTGTTTCACCCACAACTCAAGTAATACCAAGGATGGATTAAAAGTTTAAGGAAAATTTGGTTTAGCTTGATGTTGTTGCTTGGATTTGATGAAAGAGAAAGGTTATTGATTGATCTTGGAAGAATTCTTTAAAGCTTGTTGAATTTGATGGTGTTTTGATGGTGTAGTGTGATGAATTTGATGAAGAAATTGTGTTTATGAAAGATGATGGAGAGGATCTGATGAGTTGTTGTGTTAATTGTGAAGGTTTGCACAAGCTTTAAGGTGTATATATAGGGTTGGGTCTGAAAAATTCGTGTATGGAAGGCTAGGGTTAATCTCATAAGGTAAGAGTTTGATTAGGAAACATATTCCTTCACAAACCGCCTCTCTGCAGTGCACCGGACCAAACCCGCGGTGCACCGGACTCTATAGCTCTTCAAATTTTTGTCCACTGGATAATACCCGAGCTTGCACCCCGTGGCACGGGTTTTGTGCCTGCGGACCAGGGTGCGGTGCAGGGGGTAGTCCGCGGGTACTCCGTCAAAAAACCCGTGGTACCCGACCCCGTGGCACGGGTTTGAGGCGTGAGGACCAGGGTCCAGTGTACCGCGCCTATCGCTTAAAAAAATTCTTGCTTTGTGGATGAAACTCGTGGTACCCGACCCGTGGTATGGGTTTTCTGGGCACGGTGCATCCCTGCGGACCAGGGGGTAGTCCGCGCCAGGTTTAGAGTTCCTCCATATTTTTCCTTTTGACCCCAAACTCGTTTCCTGCACAATAACACACTACCTTTCTCTCCTATTAGCTTGAAAACATAATTAAAAATATACACTAACTTAAAATTATACACTACAAAGCAAAAACAACTAATCTAAAAAGCAATAAAAGCAAGGGGTGTCTCCCAAGAGCACTTTGTTTAACGTCTTTGAGTTAGACTTGTACCTCAGGCTAAGCGCACTCAACGAGAAGGATCGTCTCCCCTCGCCCAAAGTCCTCACTGTCATAGTATCTCTTCAAACGCTGGCCATTCACCATGAATGTCCGTTGCTCGGTTGGATTTTCAATTTCAATTGCTCCATGAGGTGTGAATTTAGTAACAATGTAAGGTCCTCCCCAACGGGATTTAAGCTTTCCTGGGTAGTTTGAAAATCGAGAGTTGTATAATAAAACTTTCTGTCCTATCTCGAAATTCTTTGGACGGAGTCGTTTATTATGCCATCGCTTTGTTTTCTCCTTGTAGAGACGTGAATTTTCATAGGCAAGATAAAGAAACTCCTCCAACTCGTTCAACTAAAATTAATTTGATTAATAATGACGAAATTTCCACCCCTTTCCTTTGATTCCCACGAACTTTTCAGCTCAATTCTTCATAAGTATGGATGGTTCCATCCAAGATTTCGTGGGAAGGGGTTCTTCTGGTGGTAACTTGATAGCATAACACCCCTCTGGTGATCCACTCATATCCGTAGTTTCTATACTTCGTTTGTTCGAAAGAATGTCCTTCATGAATTTTAGATATTTCAGAATTATTTTGATAGCTTCAACAAACGGCATTTTAATCTCAACCTTGCTCACCATGTCATCGAACTTCATGAATTCCAGGTCATTGTCCTTCTTTCTGACACGTGAAGGGTATGGTGGTGGAGGGCGTGTATTAAGTTCCACTGGTTTTCTTGTCTTCTCAGATGTCTCCCTAATTGTTCTTATTTTAGACCCTTAGGAGACATCATTTTTGGTGTTTATTTAATTAATTCGATAGACTTTTGAATGAAATATGCAATAATTCGGATTTCCCTTTTTATTTCTAGCATTTTTGAATTACTAAACTTTTGCGCATAATATTGGTATTTTTAGTGTAAAGTTTACAGGTTTTTAGATGTTAGCTAGGAAAGGAATCCGAAGATAAAGTCAAAGATCAAAAGATAGAGTCAAGACTTTAAGAGAAATCCCAAAGATTTTATTTTAGAGCTGAAAATCCATTTTCCAGGCCCTTGATTGCTGTTTTCGAGGTACTTAAGAGCTGATTGAGCCGCTGACCTTTGAAGAGAAAACATTCCTTATCGAAGTACGGAACTTTAGCAACTGGAATGAGGTCAATCGGAGTTGTAACGCATCGGGAAAAGCAGTTTTAGTGGAGGCCTGTCATCAGTTACGGGATTTTGGGCTTAAAGAGTGGGCTTGGACATTTAATTAGGCTTTTAATTTCTGGTCCAAGCCCTAATCCGTTTTTCTTATTATAAAAGGAGGTCTGGACTTCTATTTTTCATACAATTCACTTTCCACAAGATTAAAAACACCAGAGAAGCTACAGCAGGAAGAAAGGAGAAGCTACAAGAGCTGGAGTGGGTCTATAGCTCCGTTCGTAGTCATTCTTATTCCGAAAATTAGGTTTTTCTTTTATTTTAATTTTGTAACGAATATGAATTCCATTTCTTTTTATTTAGTTTTTAATTTTAATATGAGCTAAATTTCCATTAGTGCTTGAGAACAAAACAATGGGTGAATCTTGATTTTATTATTATAACGAATGTTGAATTTGGGTTTTTATTGAATTAAATTAAATTAGGGCTTTTACTCTTTTCGACAATTTGTGAATGTTTACTGATTTTAGAGTCGCGAACTAAAATTAGGTATTAGTATCTAAGCTATTCCATATATGTGGCGTATGGATCATCCTGACGGGGGGTTTAGGTACAGAAATAATTGTTCAATCTAGGATAAAAACTATTGATTCTGACGAACTTAGTTAATCCTAGGGCCAATGTGGTAATAAATCTTAATCATCCAACGGTGGATCATATTTACCCTGACGGGACTAGTGACACTTTAGGATCGCCTTATAGTCCACCCTGACGGGGGTATAAGGATATTAGAATCCCGACCATTGTAATTGACTGATTTAACCCTTAAACAACATAAGTTAGAAAGTAAAATTAGGAGGATCCTTGCGTTCTCAAGTACTACATCTCATATTGCGTTTTCATACATTTTACTTGCGTCTTATCTTTTACTTGCATTATTATTTTATCTTTCATTTAGTTATACTAAACAAAACCAAAACAAACAGTTTATCCTCTTTCATTTTCATAAGTGCATCAATCGCTATTTGCATAAACATTGTGATCAACCATCCGTCCTTGGAACGAATCTGATTATCAGAATTACTACTTGGGACAACCGTACACTTGCGGTTGTGGTTCGATTATTATTTGCATTTATTTAGAACACACAATGGACCACCAAGTTTTTGGCGCCGCTGCCGGGGACGGTAGCGTGTGACCACGGTGTTTATCCTTTAGTGATAAGTGCATTTATTTTATTTTATCAGTTTTACGCTTTTTGTTTGTTAGCTTTTTCAGGTTTTTAGGTTTGGTGTATGCGAAGAAGGCTATTCAAGGATCTAGAGCCAACACCTCCGATCCTTAGTAATCCAGAATCGTTGATCAGACTTGCAAACAGAAGAAGAAGAGAACGAGAAGCTTTAGAAGTAGAAGAATTAAGTAACAGAATGGAGAATATCGTTATTCAAGGTCAACAGAATGGGCAAGGCCAGTTAGATGCAAATGGCCAACCTTTAGCTCCAGGCGTTATTCCTCAAGTTCAACCACTAAATCCTAATCCTCCAGTCCAGATAGTGATGAATCATGATCCGTGGTTCACTAATGGCCCTCCAGAAGTTCCATTCCGCGCTCCAGCTATAGGAGTAGGTGCTCCTGATATTAATGTTCCGAGATTCCGTCCAGATTCGGGTATGCTAGCTCAGTTCCAAAACTTTGGAAATTTTCGCGGAAGACCATCGGAAGATCCTCTGAGAGCGGTACAAAAATTTAAGCAGATATGTGATTCTTATATCACACAAGGGGTTTCAAGAGAACAGATGTATTTTGCTGCTTTCAAATTCTTTGTCATTGATGGAGCAAGTGAATGGCATGATACGCAAGATCCTACGAGGATTACTAATTGGGACCAATTAGAAGTTGCTTTCTTTGACAGGTATTACCCAAGTAACATGAGGTTAGATGCTGAACTAGAATTGACACAATTCCGTCAAGAGTATGAGGAAACTGTGGGTAGGAGTTGGACAAGATTTCAGATGTGTTTGCGTAAAGTTCCTAATCATGGCTTTTCAGAACAACAACAGTTAAAGATCTTTTATAGAGGCCTTGATGGAATTTCGAGAGAGAAGTTGGATACGCTATGTGGAGCAGGTTTTCTTCAAGTTCAACCCGCTCATGCCAAAATTATTTTAGAAAGAACAGTCAAGAATGAAGTTGGGTGGAGCTCAGTAAGAACACCAGTCAAGGGAGTAAATAATGTTGACATAGAAGAGAAATTTGCTACATTTGAAAATAAGATCCAAAATACCATAGAGCAACAATTGAAGCAGCTTACTTTAGCTGTAAAAGAAGGATTTTCGGGTAAGAAAGTAGCTGTGCATGCTGCACAAGAAGTTTATATGTGTTCAATTTGTAAGGTAGATGATCATGATGAGGAAAGTTGTCCGAATAATCAAGAATCAGTGAATTTTATGTCCAACAGAGGTAATTTTAATTCGAGTGGTAATGGATATCAACCTAACAGAAACCATCCTGGGTTTCAATATTCGAATCCTAATGGGGCAGCCAATCCTACATATGCGTATCAGCCGCGTCCCCAAGGTAATAACTATAATCCTAAACCACAAAACAATTATCAAGGAGGACAGAATCAGAATACTTATGTACCAAGACAAGCTCCTCAGAATACTTACGATGAAACGCTAAACCAGAAAGCTTTACCTGCACATCCACAAGAAGGGGTACTCACCCTTCAGAAAACTGTTGAAAATTTGATTGCTCTACAAGCACAAGCGATGGAACGTCAGAACGCAGCAATAGAACGTCAGAACGCTGCAATAGAAAGACAAAATGCAGCTGAAGCAAATATGAAGATGTTCCAGAATCAGCTGAGTCAAATCAGTAAACAGCTCAATCAACGTCCACAAGGACAACTTCCAAGCGATACCGAAAATCCATCACAACGTGAAGATTGTAAAGCTGTTACCTTGAGAAGTGGTAAGAACCTTCTCCCACCTCCTTTTCCCGTTATGAAAGAGAAAGAAGTTCCAAGAAAAGAAAAGGAAGTGGGTGAGAAAGAAAATGAGAAAGAAAATGAGAAGGAAGATGAAGTTGAAGAATTAGTAAGGCCAAGAGAGGCTTCGAAGAAGAAAGATGATAGTATGGTAAATCGCCCTCCACCACCGTTTCCATCGCGAGTTCAGAAAAAGGGTGATATGGGTGATTTTCAGAAATTCTTCAATAGAGTGAGGGGTTTGAGTATTAATATTCCGTTACTTGAGGCAATTCGAGATATTCCTAAGTATACGAAGTTTTTGAAGAGGGCCCTCACTAATAAAAGGCCCTACTGTGATAATGAGATGATTGGCCTTCCTGAAGAGTGTAGTGCGATTTGCCAGAGCAAATTACCTCCGAAGTTAGTTGATCCGGGGAGTTTCACGATTCCCATATCGATTGGAGAAGAATGGAAGGGAAAGGCGCTATGCGATTTGGGGGCAAGCATCAACTTGATGCCCAAGTCAGTCTTTGATAAGCTTAAAATTGGAAATGCAAGACCCACCTCTATGGTCTTGCAAATGGCGGACAGGTCTCTTGCTCATCCGGAAGGCCGTATCGAGGATGTCCTTGTTAAGGCAGGTACACTTATATTTCCTGTTGATTTCGTAATTCTTGAATACAATGCAGATAGAAATGTCCCCATTATTTTGGGTAGACCCTTCCTAGCTACAGGGAGGACATTGATCGATGTAGAGAATGGCGAATTAACGATGAGGATCCAAGATGAGGAAGTGAAATTCAATGTATTTCGAGCCATGAAATTCCCAGATTCTCAGGAAGATTGCTTCAGAATGGATGTAGTAGAGCAAGCATCGCAAGAGGTATTTAATTGTTTAAATTTTGATGATATCTTGCAGGCTGCTTTGACATTAGATTCACCTGAGATGATGGAGGAGCTTACAGAAACAGTGGCAGCTCTCAATTCTGAAAATCCGAAATATAGGCGTCTTGCCTATGAACCTGTGAGAGAACCGGGGGAGATTATTCCTAAAAAGAAACCTTCAATTGAATCTCCTCCGGAGCTGGAAGAAAAACCATTGCCAGCACACTTGAGGTATGCTTATTTGGGCACTAATGAAACTCTACCTGTTATTGTTTCAGCCAATTTAACAGGTCCTCAAGAAGATAAACTGTTGCGTGTGTTAAGAGCCAACAAAGAAGCAATAGGTTGGACAATTGCTGACATCAAAGGCATTAGTCCATCCTATTGTCAACACAAAATCATACTAGAAGATGTTAATGCACGCTCAGTTGAAGGTCAGAGAAGATTAATGCCAGCCATGAAGGATGTGGTGAAGAAGGAGGTGATTAAGCTTTTAGATGCGGGGATTATCTATCCCATTTCGAGTAGTGAATGGGTGAGCCCAGTTCAGTGTGTACCGAAGAAGGGAGGAATAACAACAATTCTTAATGATAAAAATGAGGCGATTCCTTCAAGAACGGTAGTTGGATGGAGAGTTTGCATGGATTACAGAAAGCTGAACAAGGCCACCAGAAAAGATCATTTCCCTTTACCCTTCATCGATCAAATGTTAGATAAACTAGCCGGAAGAGAGTACTATTGCTTCTTGGATGGTTACTCTGGGTACAATCAGATTTACGTGGCTCCAGAAGATCAACATAAGACTACCTTTACATGCCCATTTGGTACTTTTGCATATCGCAGAATGCCATTTGGGTTGTGTAATGCCCCCGCTACTTTTCAAAGGTGTATGATGGCCATCTTCTGGGACATGATAGATAATTTCCTTGAAGTATTTATGGACGATTTCTCCGTGTTTGGTGATGATTTTGATATATGTTTAGATAACTTGGAGAAAGTGTTAGTGAGATGCAAGGAAACAGATTTGGTGCTCAACTGGGAGAAGTGTCATTTCATGGTTCGCGAAGGTATTGTTCTGGGTCACAAAGTTTCGAGTGCTGGTTTAGAGGTTGATAGAGCAAAGATAGAGGTAATTAAAACTCTTCCCCCTCCTGTTTCTGTTAAAGGGGTAAGGAGTTTTCTTGGCCATGCTGGTTTTTATAGGCGTTTTATTAAGGATTTTTCTAAGATTGCTAAACCGTTATGCAACTTACTCGAAAAGGATTGCAAATTCCTTTTTGATGAAGCTTGTTTAGCGGCCTTCAAAGCAATCAAGGAAAAACTCATTTCTGCTCCTATAGTGTTACCTCCAGATTGGAATTTACCGTTTGAGGTTATGTGTGATGCGAGTGATTTATGTATGGGAGCTGTATTGGGACAGAGAAAAGAGAAAGTTTTTCATTCAATTTACTATGCTAGTAAAACTTTTAGTGGTGCTCAGATTAATTACACAGTTACAGAAAAGGAGTTGCTAGCAGTTGTCTATTCGTTTGATAAATTTCGCTCTTATCTTCTTGGAGCGAAAGTTATTGTTTATACAGATCATTCCGCGATCAGATTCCTCATGGAGAAGAAAGATGCGAAACCAAGGTTAATCAGATGGGTGTTATTGCTTCAAGAGTTCGATTTAGAGATCAAAGATAGAAAGGGTTGTGAGAATCAGGTTGCAGATCATCTATCGCGCTTAGAGGGTTCAGAGATGAATAGTGGTACTGAAGCAGTTAGAGAAGAGTTTCCTGATGAGAGTTTATTCGTTGTTCGAGATTATGAGGCTCCGTGGTATGCAGATATTGCGAATTTAGTGGTGAGTGGTGTTTTTCCTGAAGGTTCTACTTATCAAGAAAGAAAAAGGTTAGCTCATCGTGCTAGACAGTTCTTTTGGGAGGATCCGTTCCTCTATAAAGTTTGTGCTGACCAAATGATACGAAGATGTGTAGCAAGGGAAGAGACTCAAGCCATTATAGCTGGATGCCACGATTCATTATATGGAGGACATTTCAAAGGAGACAGAACTGCTGCAAAAGTGTTTCAATCAGGTTTTTACTGGCCTTCTCTTATAAAAGATTGTCATGAATATGTTAAGAAATGTACGAGATGCCAGTTTACCGGAAACATATCTAAGAGGGATGAGATGCCGCGTAATAATGTGTTAGAGGTTGAGATATTCGATGTGTGGGGCATAGACTTTATGGGTCCTTTCGTTCCTTCAAATGGTAACCTCTTTATCTTATTAGCTGTTGATTATGTGTCTAAGTGGGTAGAAGCGGTGGCTTTACCTACTAATGATTCACGAGTGGTGATCAAGTTCTTGAAATCACATATTTTCACTAGACATGGTACACCTAGAGTGATTATTAGCGATGGAGGATCTCATTTCGTTAATAAATATCTGAAGACCGTTCTAGAGAAATATGGAGTTAGACACCGTGTATCTACTGCATACCATCCACAATCCAATGGTCAAGCTGAAGTTTCGAACCGTGAAGTCAAGTCAATCCTAGAGAAAACCGTTGGTCCTACAAGAAAAGATTGGTCAATGAAATTAGATGATGCGTTGTGGGCCTATCGTACTGCGTTTAAGACTCCAGTTGGTGCATCCCCCTATCGTATGGTGTATGGTAAGGCTTGTCACTTACCTTTAGAGCTTGAAATGGGTGCCTATTGGGCAATTGCGCAGTTGAACTTAGATCCTATCTTAGCCGGAAAGAATCGTATGATGAAGCTTAATGAACTTGACGAATTCCGATTGCATGCTTATGAAAATGCTAAACTTTACAAAGAAAATACAAAGAAATGGCATGACAATCGGATTCGTCCAAAGAACTTTGAAGTGGGGCAAAAAGTATTAAAGTATAATTCAAAGTTCAGCAATTTTCCGGGTAAGTTAAGATCTAAGTGGTCAGGTCCATACATAGTGACCAAAGTTACACCTCATGGGGCGATAGAAATAGAACACCCGCTAGAGAACCGTACCTTTATGGTTAACGGTCACAGATTAAAGATATACCATGGAGGTGAAGATACCAATCGCTCGGAAGATCCACATCCCGGGGAGGTCATGTATCTCCTCGAGAATCCTTAGAAGCGTGAGGTAACCCGTCGAGCTTAACGACGTAAAACAAAAGCCAATTACTTGTATATTAGCTGAGTTTTTTTTTTCTATTTTTGCAAATTAGATTAGTTTGATTTTCGTAATTTTATTGTTTTTATTAAGAAATGAGGAAGGGTAGTTGTTTTTGATGATTTCAGGGGTAAAAAGGACTTGAGTTTGGGGTCGATTTGGCGAAAACAGAAGAAAAAGAGGTTGGATGTCCAGGAGAAACCGGGAACCCGCATTCCACAGAACCGGGTACCCGGTTTTGGTGCTGTAATTTCTGAAATTCCCTGACCCAGCGTCTTGGTGGCTTGCGTTTTCGTGCGTTTTCATTCGCGCCATCGACACAAATCCGGGTACCCGCATTTGGCAGAACCGGGTACCCGGTTTCGGAGCTGCTGTTGGTGAAATTTTCTGGTCCAGCGTTTCAGGGTGCTGCGTTTTGGCGCGTTTTGACTCGCGCCATCGAGAAAATCCGGGAACCCGCATTCCACAGAACCGGGTACCCGGTTTCGGCGAGCAAAATCCCTGACCCAGCGTCTTGGGGTCCAGCGTTTTGGTGCGTTTTCAAAAAAAAAAAAAAAAAAAAAAAAAAAAAAAAAAAAAAAAAAAAAAAAAAAAAAAAAAAAAAAAGAGTCCACAATTATTTTTCCGCGCCGTCACAGCGACGCGGAACCGGGGACCCGGTTTTCCAAATCCGGGAACCCGGTTTGAAAGCTGTGAGAGGCGGTTTTGGGTATTTTAACCTAGTTTTCTTAGCCTCTTTTGCAAGTTTTTACCTAAAACGCACCAATAGCCTCCCCACCTACGAAATTCATCTACCAAAACACTATATATCATCAAATCCTACCCTCTTTCACCACAAAAACATAAGATCAACTCACCTCCTCTCCAAAATAACATCAAATCCTTAGTTTTTCCCAAGATTCTTCTTCATCAAATCCTAAACTAAAACCCAATTCTTTCTTCTCCCATTCAAATTCATCAAGACCCATCTCATATTCACCCTAGTTCTTCAATTCCTAAGCCTCAAAACATCAAAATTCTAAACTTTTTCTCTAAGTTTTTCATTATTTGAAGTTTTGAGTTTGGGGTGAAAAGAGATGACTAACAGAACCGGTAATTTTCGAAGAACTGCTCCTAGAAGAAAGACCACCATTGGTGGTTCACAAGAACAAGCTATTGAGATTCCTGATTCGCGTCCTAAACGAAAAATTAACGAAGTTAAGCTTGATTCTAACAGAAAAGAAATCACAGGTCTAAAGAGGAGATTGATTGATGAGATAGAAAGTGAGATGGAACCAGAAGAGGAAATTGCGAAGACCATTGAGAAGGAAACTGAACAAGAGATTCCGGAAGCAACTATTCAAAAACCCCCGCGTATGAAGATGTGGGCCCACAAGCCTAAGAGGGTTTACACTTGTTGGAATACTCAGGTTCGTGAAAGAATTGAATTTTTGAAATTTGGTGAGGAGACGAATTTTCCTAAGGGTATTATGAGTAGTGATTACAAGGAATATGCTGTGACATGTGCTAAGTTTGGTTGGAAAGAGTTACAAGAAAGGAAGCTTGAGTTTATTCCTACTTTTGTGCGAGAATTTTACGAAGGTTTAGCTACCTCACATGATGCCATTGATATCCGCAAAAAGGTAGTTCCTTTCTCTATTAAACGTATTCGGAAATCATTGAAACTACCCAACTTTTCTGGAACATGCCCCTTCCAAGAAACTCTTAATGACCCTTCCTTTGATTTTGAATCCCTTTGGGGGACCGTGCTTGTTAATGGGACTAGCCCAATTCCTGAAGGTGAAAGGTATCCTGGACAGTTTTACAGCAGTGGTTTGACACCTCGTGCTAAGGTTTGGTCTCGTTTCATAATACCCACTTTCTTTGGTATTAAACACACTTCCGAGTTGAAGAAAGAGCACATATTTGTTATTAAGTGTATTTTGGAGGAGAAACCATTTGATGTTGCTAAGATCATTTATGATACAATCATGGAGTTCGCGAAATCACCAATGAAACAACAAAATCTGAAGTTTCCTTGTACTATTACTCAGTTGTGTTTAGACGCAAAGATTCCTCGTAAGGACGCAGATATTGACATTGTTTCAGTTGGTGTGAGTATAGCTTTGAGCACAATCAAGAACATCCATGAAGAAGCAACACGAGCTACAAGAAGTCCAAGAACTCCTCAATCAAAGAAAGCGAAAACTGTACCTGAGTTGGAAGCGAAGATTCAGGTGTTGGAAGAGAATCAGGAGAGGATGATTGCTACCTTGGGAAACGTTACAAAAGAATTGGACCTGCTTCGAAATTTAATCCTAGGCGTAAATACACTTCAAAACGCGATTTATGATGCTGTTACGCGAGATAAAGGTCCAGAACGCAACACCGATAACCAGCCTCGCGCTGGTTAAGATACGTTTTCTAAACTTTCCTCTTAGTGTATATTAGTTTAAATGCTTTATTGAGTCTTTTCGAGTCGTGGGGACACGACTCATTTTTGAGTTTGGGGTGGGGTTCGTTGCCTCATCCCAATTTTTATGTGTTATTTGCTTTATTTGCTTTCAATAAAAGAATTTTCGGAGTTGCGTTTGACTATAGAAATTTTTAAATATCCCTTTTAAGCATACTTTTGATAAATCTATGATAGTAAATAGTGGACTTTAGGGATTGATATAAAACGCACTTACAATTGCATGCGAACATAGGTAATTGATAGGAAAAATTAATTAACAATGCAAATGAAGTAAGCTTGTACTCAAGGAATATGTTTGGTGTGTAGAACGTGAAATCCTAATTAGTAGAGAACCCACCTAGATATGAACTAAAGACAAGCTATGTACTTAGGAAAATGATAGGGGCAGTTCTTTGTTAGCCATTTGTGCCTTTTTAGCCTTCTATCCCTTGTATTAATTATTATCCGTCTCAGCCCACTTTGAGCCTGTAACCTTTTTCTTTGTAGCCACGATATAAGCCATTATCCCTTAGATTATTAGGCATGACCACATGACCCGCACTTGAATCACAATCCTGAGACATGTCTCGAGCTTGAGTTTGGGGTGGTGGGACCACATATGGGGAATTAAATGGGTAGGGATCGATGTGTTTTGTATTGTAGCACAATTGCAGATGATATATACTTGTAACCCTTTGCCGGGAATGAAGAAAAATGAAAAAGAAAGAAAAAATGAAAAAATTTGAAAAATCATACAGTAGGATCCGGGAACCCGGATTCATCAAAACCGGGAACCCGGTTTGCCTCTGTACACAAAAAAAAAAAAAAAAAAAAAAAAAAAAAAAAAAAAAAAAAAAGAGAAAAGAAAAGAAAAAGAAAAATATGAATGAATAAAACATCCGGCAAAGTGGAATTTTTCTGAAATCATCTTATTTATAGTGGGTAGACATGGGACGCTAAATTGTTGCGTATATGGGTGAGTGAGAACATCTTTTTGAGCGATTAACTCAAGCTCGAGGACATTGTTGATGGTAAGTGAGGAGAGAGCCAAAAGCTCACTTCAAATTTACCAAATATACATCCATACCGTCCTTAAGCCATTATTATAACCGTAAAGACCTCGTGATTCCTAAGTGCATAGTGAATTTATTATTCTGTTGATAGGGAATACACTAGGTGGAGCGTTCAAAGCGAGGTAGGATTAATGACCACCCTATAGCCATCATACAGAGATGAGTATAAGTGTAACCTTCAAGCATTGCGACTTTAATTTTATGATTGAGATTATTTATGTTTGATGTTGCATGATTAGTGTATGTGTATATTAGTTTCTAGAGTTTGCTATATGAGATTTATTTTGAGAATTGCTTTAGGGTTTATTTGCTAGCTTCTATGTGTTTATACGTTTGCTTCTACCCCTCGTTTTATTTTGTTTTGCTTTGTCGGGACGACAAAGGTTTGAGTTGGGGGTCTTGATGTCTCCCTAATTGTTCTTATTTTAGACCCTTAGGAGACATCATTTTTGGTGTTTATTTAATTAATTCGATAGACTTTTGAATGAAATATGCAATAATTCGGATTTCCCTTTTTATTTCTAGCATTTTTGAATTACTAAACTTTTGCGCATAATATTGGTATTTTTAGTGTAAAGTTTACAGGTTTTTAGATGTTAGCTAGGAAAGGAATCCGAAGATAAAGTCAAAGATCAAAAGATAGAGTCAAGACTTTAAGAGAAATCCCAAAGATTTTATTTTAGAGCTGAAAATCCATTTTCCAGGCCCTTGATTGCTGTTTTCGAGGTACTTAAGAGCTGATTGAGCCGCTGACCTTTGAAGAGAAAACATTCCTTATCGAAGTACGGAACTTTAGCAACTGGAATGAGGTCAATCGGAGTTGTAACGCATCGGGAAAAGCAGTTTTAGTGGAGGCCTGTCATCAGTTACGGGATTTTGGGCTTAAAGAGTGGGCTTGGACATTTAATTAGGCTTTTAATTTCTGGTCCAAGCCCTAATCCGTTTTTCTTATTATAAAAGGAGGTCTGGACTTCTATTTTTCATACAATTCACTTTCCACAAGATTAAAAACACCAGAGAAGCTACAGCAGGAAGAAAGGAGAAGCTACAAGAGCTGGAGTGGGTCTATAGCTCCGTTCGTAGTCATTCTTATTCCGAAAATTAGGTTTTTCTTTTATTTTAATTTTGTAACGAATATGAATTCCATTTCTTTTTATTTAGTTTTTAATTTTAATATGAGCTAAATTTCCATTAGTGCTTGAGAACAAAACAATGGGTGAATCTTGATTTTATTATTATAACGAATGTTGAATTTGGGTTTTTATTGAATTAAATTAAATTAGGGCTTTTACTCTTTTCGACAATTTGTGAATGTTTACTGATTTTAGAGTCGCGAACTAAAATTAGGTATTAGTATCTAAGCTATTCCATATATGTGGCGTATGGATCATCCTGACGGGGGGTTTAGGTACAGAAATAATTGTTCAATCTAGGATAAAAACTATTGATTCTGACGAACTTAGTTAATCCTAGGGCCAATGTGGTAATAAATCTTAATCATCCAACGGTGGATCATATTTACCCTGACGGGACTAGTGACACTTTAGGATCGCCTTATAGTCCACCCTGACGGGGGTATAAGGATATTAGAATCCCGACCATTGTAATTGACTGATTTAACCCTTAAACAACATAAGTTAGAAAGTAAAATTAGGAGGATCCTTGCGTTCTCAAGTACTACATCTCATATTGCGTTTTCATACATTTTACTTGCGTCTTATCTTTTACTTGCATTATTATTTTATCTTTCATTTAGTTATACTAAACAAAACCAAAACAAACAGTTTATCCTCTTTCATTTTCATAAGTGCATCAATCGCTATTTGCATAAACATTGTGATCAACCATCCGTCCTTGGAACGAATCTGATTATCAGAATTACTACTTGGGACAACCGTACACTTGCGGTTGTGGTTCGATTATTATTTGCATTTATTTAGAACACACAATGGACCACCAGAGACGTGAATTTTCATAGGCAAGATAAAGAAACTCCTCCAACTCGTTCAACTAAAATTAATTTGATTAATAATGACGAAATTTCCACCCCTTTCCTTTGATTCCCACGAACTTTTCAGCTCAATTCTTCATAAGTATGGATGGTTCCATCCAAGATTTCGTGGGAAGGGGTTCTTCTGGTGGTAACTTGATAGCATAACACCCCTCTGGTGATCCACTCATATCCGTAGTTTCTATACTTCGTTTGTTCGAAAGAATGTCCTTCATGAATTTTAGATATTTCAGAATTATTTTGATAGCTTCAACAAACGGCATTTTAATCTCAACCTTGCTCACCATGTCATCGAACTTCATGAATTCCAGGTCATTGTCCTTCTTTCTGACACGTGAAGGGTATGGTGGTGGAGGGCGTGTATTAAGTTCCACTGGTTTTCTTGTCTTCTCAGGTGTCTCGGTTTGGACACTCTTCGGTTTAACTACCTCCTCAACAGTATCTTTGATTGGTTCTTCCCCCCTTTGTTCTGGAATAGGGATTGGTTCTGTTTCTGATCTAGGTGGAGGTAGTTGTTTTCCACTTCGCAATTCAACTGCATGGCAATAATCATCTCTAGGAGCAATAGTATCAATTGGAAGTTTCCATTTTGGCCGATTTTGTAATGTACTCGCCATATGTGATAAAGTATGCTCTAGTTGCTTGATAATCTTCTGCTGGGCTTGAATTTTCTGTTGGCTATGACTCATATTCTCTGCTGCTTGCATTAATTTAGCCATACTTGATTTCAAGTTTTGGATTTGATCTTGTGTTTCCAATTGCATTGATTGTTTAGGTGGATCTTTCTTTGGTTCTTGACAAGCTTTCTCAACAATGGGTGCCTTTTTCTGAATAGGTTGTGGTGGATTATAAGATTGAGGTTGGGGTTTATGATAAGTCTCTTGCTTTCTGACCCAACTCTTCTGTTGCGGGGGTTGTTGGTAATTAGTGTAGCTTTCTTGAGGGCAAGCATAACCATTAGAGTAATAGTTATCTTGAGGGTATTGAACGGAAGCTACTGCTGGATTATTCATACATCCTTCCCACACATGATTTCTTGATCCACAACCAAGACACGAAGGAATTGTGCGTGCTGTATTCACCTGAGCAATTATTCGGGCTTGTTCTTTTAGCTCTTCGAGTTGTTTAGCCAGTTCTTTAAGATTCAGAGATTCTGACGTGTTCTCCTTTGATGATTTCCTTGGCCAACTTCTCTCGTTCTCAAGAATTCTCTCCATCCCCAACTCAGCTTCTTCAGGATCTAGTAGCACAAAACCTGCGTTTCCCAACGAATCTGCTTTATCTCTTGATTTATCATTAAGGCCTCCATAAAACAAGGTTAAATAATATTCCGGCGAGGATCTATAATAGGGACACCTTGCTTTCTTCTCTGTAAATCGTAACCATGCTTCACCCAAACTCTCTTCCTCTTTCTGTATAAATTGTTCAAGCTCCAACATATCTTTTAAACGTCTACTAACCAGATAGAAATGGTCTAGGAATCTTGCCTGCAGCTTGTCCCAATCTGGAATAATATGAGGTTATTGGGCATCATACCAATCGCTTGCACATCCGGTCAAGAAGAACTGGAACATCAGGTAATATACTTGCTCCCTAGTAACTCCTCTTACAATATAAGCATCACAGATCTGCATGAATTTCTGAATATATCGGATCGGATCTTGATGTGCATCTCCGCTAAATAATCCATGAGATGCAAACTGAGTTAGCATCCCAGGATCAGGTTTAAATTTTGCGGCTTGGATTTCTGGAGCGCGAATTCCTCGTGGCTCCACTCTGAACTCGATGGGTAGCTCAAGTCTCCTTGGGTTCTCCGTCTGTGACTAAATCTGAAAAACAAAAACTAAAAACAAAAGCGTAAAATAGAACTAACTAAAAATAAAAGCACAAGATATATGCACAAGGACTAACGATGTAGTCCCCGGCAGCGGCGCCAAAAACTTGGTGGGGCCTAGGGTGTGATAAAATAAGATATAAAATAAGTGAAAAACACCCTAAAACTACACGGTTCTGCAAGTATACAGATCGTATGCAAGTTTTAGATTAAGATTCGTTCCGCAGAGACTACGAAGGTTAGATAAATCTTATGCAAATATCAAGTGTAAATAATTAAAGCTAGAACAACTAAACGCAAATAAAAATAAAGATAAATAGATTTTTGCTTGGTTTTCTAGTTAAACTAAATTAAAACTAAGAAATTAAAGACAGAAATTAAAGATGAAAGAGATGAAATATGCGAATATAGCTTAAGTTATTAGCATGTAATCACCACTAGTTTTGCCGTTCTAAACATGTAAGGGTGAATTATGTAGTATCTCCCTAATCGGTTCCAATATGCTATCGGTAGTTTCAAATAGGATTTACCTGTGTCAATAAGGCTTCCTAAGCAAACTTTTCCTGTAATTGGTAAATAGTCACAAAGACTAAACCATAGTGATTATCTAGCTAGGTTGGGTTGTCAGATCAAACCTAAAACTAAACGTTATGTGCTAAACATGTAATTAAACACCGTTGTCAATGGTGACCTAATTACTAAATGGTAATTCTAATGGCTGCAGTCCACAAGAACACAGAATATAAATCCAAACACATAAACAGAGAATAAAAACTATAATTCTATTTAAAACATTAAATTCCCAAATTAGATAGATGTCAATCAAAACTAGGGTTCATACATATATGCTAAAACTTAAGCTAAAGAAATTTAGTTCATGAAAGAAAAGAAAGAAATTACAAAATTAAAGGTAGAAGAAGACATTGTTGATGACAACTCCTTCCAGACTTCTCTCTTGTGTTCTAAGCTTCCTCTTGGTTTAAGGTTTCACCAAGGATGATTTAAGAGTGTTAAGAGGCTGTATTTATAGTGTATAGGTTGACCTAAATCGTTTCTTTATAGATAAGTTAAGTAATGGACTTCTAGCCCAGCTCAAATTCGTAAGGAAATAAAGATAAACACTGCTGGACTGTTTTGAGCGTATCTTCTTCGTTATTGGTCGGATTTTGCTCCATAAGATACCAAAAGAATCGCAACAGAATTATATTGACCGTTAAGTAGGAAATCTCCAAATTCGGCCTATTTCTTAGGTAAAAACGCATATCTTTGGACGTGTATGCAAAATCCCAGATTTAGGCAGCTTTTCCTTTTCCATCTTTTTAGCTTTTATTTCCTTTATCTCCAATTTCCATGCAAATCTCTTTCCATAAGTTGTAGTCTTTGACTTGGACTCTAATTAATCTCCATAATTATCTTTAAAGCTTCACACTAAATAAACAATTAAACCCAATATGCTCTAAAAATAATAATTCTACTAAATAAAGACTCAAAATAGGAAAGTGCACTAAATTAAGCTAAAATCAACCTATAAACTAATAAATAAGCCTAAAATGATGTCTCATGAGTATATTTTATTATCACAAATGAGGAGACATCAGTCCGCGATCCCAAAACCCGTGCCACGGGGTCATACCACGTGCATTGAGCAGAGGCGAAAAATTTTGAACACTGTAGGTGCGGTATACCGGACTATATGCGCGGTATACCGAAGAGCGCCGCCAGAGAAAGAGAGAAACGGGATTTAAGGTTTATATGGAAGGTTAATATCATTATTCCGAATTTATTAAACCTTAAGCCTCTTTTTCTTCTCCAAAACTCTCCCAACTCCATTGAAGCACATAAAAACCTTCACCAATCATCAAAACACTACCCAATCATCATGAAAACACATCCAATTCATTCTCTACATCATTACAAGGACGATTCAACCACCTATATCATACCAAAACACCTTGAATCCAAGAATCAAAAGTTTAAATTTCAGAAATTCATCCTATAATTTCTTAAATCCTTACCAATCCATGAAGAATCCATCTTACCCACATAGAGAATCATCATCAAATCACCCTTCCTAACCCAAATTAAGCTTGTACAACCAATAATCAAAAGATCAAATTTCAAGAGTGGTTAAAGCTTTGAGTTGGGGGTCAATTGAGAGGATTAAGAGAACATAAACATTATCTACTATAAAGGAGATGAAGAAAGCAAGGTATTGGATTTAATTGAGAGGAAATCAAGTGAGAAAAGTCCTAGTTCCAATTCAAAGGGCAACACAAGTCAAGAAAAGAGAGGTTAGCTAGCTGTGTTGATTCAATGAGCAAAAAGATTCCAACTTTAGTGAAGAAGACAACACAACCTCTACAAATCAAAGACTCTACACCCAAAGAAAAAGAGAAAGCTTCAAGGTCCCTGATAGTTTCTCCGAAGTAACAATTAAAGGAACTACCTTTTTCTTATAAGGTAGTATTTGAAGAAGAAGTTGAAGGAGAATACATGAAGGTTCATGGAGATTTGGAATGCTTGGGTTGTTTGTGAATTATATTTTGCGAGGAGAGGAAGAAGATGTGGCACGGTTGATCTATGAGGATGTGATACGGATTTTTGATCTCTCCCATGTCGTTATATAATGCAATATCCTATTATAATCACGTGTCCTGAACGAAAAGCGAATAAGAAGTTGGGTGAAGAAGATACATTAGATTTAATCCGAGTATCGATAAGGCGAGGTAAAAGCCTCGAAGAGTATGTTTTCTTTCTTCCCTACCATTTCTTATGTGCAATATGTATGCTAATTTTAAATTTTATTTTTCTTAAGTCTTTTTCGAGTCGTGGGGACACAGCTCATTTTTGAGTTGGGGGTGGGGATTCGTTGTCCTCATCTTCCTTTTTGTGTTTTTCATAAAATTTAAAACAAATTTTGGGTTGAATTAGGCATAGAATATCTTTGAATGTACCTATGTGAGCATGATTTTATTAGGTCAATGATAGTAAGTAGTATGTTTTTGAAAGATGCAACAAATTTGTTTAGGATGCATGTATGAAAACAGGAAATAAAGGATAGAAAAGTTAATGAGCAATGCTAAGAAATCACGTTGAAACTTAGGGAAATTATTTGGTGTGTAAAACGTGAGGTTTGAAATTAGTTGAAAACCCACTTGTCTATGAACTAGTAGTGAAAAAGTAACAAAATCCGGTAGTTAGAAAAATGACTAAGGCAGTTCTTTCAGGATAAAACACTTGAAGCCTTTATACTTTCTCACCCTTTTGTTTGATATTATTGTTATTTATCCGTCTCAACCCCTCTGAGCCTTTCTATAGCCTTTTATTTGAAACACATTATAATCCATACCTCTAGTTTTAGGACTTATCTATATGACCCGCACTCGAATCGCAAAACCTGAGACAACTCGTTTTAGAGCTTGAGTTTGGGGTGGTGGGTTTCATCATTAGGGACATTGGGTTTGGGAATTATAGTTGTGATTTTATTGATGAAAAAGTATTTATTGTAACCCTTTGTCGGGGTAATAGTGAATGGAAAAGAAGCTACGAGCTAAATTTGCCAACAAGGGCATAAAAAGAAAGAATATATATATGAAAAAATAGCGTGATATCTCGAACATCAAAAAGAGAATCATAGCTATACAAAATAAAAAAATTGATATGAAAGGAATATATATTCGGACCGGCAAAGTGGAATTTGTAAATCATCAAAGGTTTTTATTGGGATTTATTGGGGATGCAAATCAAAATGCATCAATAAAATGGGTTGAGTGAGAACATCTTCGAGTGAAAACTCAAGCTCTAGGGCGATTCGTTGATGGCTAGTGAGGAGAGAGCCAAAAGCTCACTTTTCATTATCCAAATATACCACACCTGTCCTTAAGCCAAGTTATAACCAAGACCTTAGGATTTCTAACTGCTTGGTGGAGAAACAATTGAGCTATTAGGTGGTAAGTAAGTGGACCATTGAATGCTATATTAGGGCCTATGAACAACCTATAGCCATTAACCTGAACTAAGTTATCATCCTCTCCTTCTGGCATTGCGAAATTAATCTGGACTTGAATTTATAGATTGTTGATTACATGTATATTAAGCATATTTGTGCATTATTTCTTGAGCATTACTACATGAGACTTTTTAGATATTTTGCTCTAGGATCATTCATTATGTTCAGTTCTTATTCTCCTCCTACTTCTTCTTCTTGTTTATATGACTACCCTACTGTTCTTTACTTTTATTGTATCGGAACGATACAACTTTGAGTTGTAGGTCTTGATGTCTCCTCATTTGTGATAATATAATATACTCCAGAGACATCATATTAGGCGTATTTATTAGTTTATAGGTCGATCTTAGCTTAATTTAGTGCACTTTTCTATTTTGAGTCTTGATTTAGTAACATAATATTTTTAGAGCATATTGGGTTTAATTGTTTATTTAGTGTGAAGCTTTAAAGATAATTATGGAGCTTAATTAGAGTCCAAGTCAAAGACAACAACTTATGGAAAGAGATTTGCATGGTAATTGGAGATAAGGAAAGAAAAGCTAAAAAGATGGAAAAGGAAAAGCTGCCTAAATCTGAATTCTACAGTACACGTCTAAAGATGTGCGTTTTTACCTAAGAAAGAGGCCTATTTTGGTAATTTCCTTTTATAGGGCTAGAGATAATTCTGTTACGATTCTTTTGGTATATTATGGAGCTCAAACCGACCAATAACGAAGAAGATATGCTCAAACGATCCAGCAGTGTTTATCTTTATTTCCTTACGAATTTGAGTTGGGCTAGGAGTCCACCACTTACTTCTCCTTCAAGAAAACGAATTAGGTCAACCTATACACTATAAATACAGCCTCTTAACACTCATAAATCATCCTTGGCCAGACCCTAAGGCCAAGAGGAAGCTGCAACACAAGAGAAGAAGTCTGGAGAAAGCTGTGCATCAATTATGTCTCCTTCAACCTCTTATTTTGTAATTCTTTTCTTTTCTCTTCTTAGTATGAATTAATTCTCTTTAGTTTGAGTGTTTAGCATATATGTATGAACCCTAGTTTTGATTGACATCTATCTAATTTGAGAATTTAATGTTTTAAATAGAATTATAGTTTTTATTCTCTGTTTATGTGTTTGGATTTATATTATGTGTTCTTATGGATGGTCACCATATAGAATTACCATCTAGTAATTAGGTCACCATTGACAACGGTGTTTAATTGCATGTTTAGCACATAACGTCTAGTATTAGGTCTGATCTGACAACCCAACCTAGCTAGATAATCACTATGGTTTAGTTCTTGTGACTATTTACCAATTACAGGAAAAGTTTGCTTAGGAAGCCTTATTGACACAGGTAAATCCTATTTTAAACTACCGATAGCGAATTGGGACTGATTAGAGATATACTACATAATTCACCCTTACATGTTTAGAACGGAAAAACTAGTGGGGATTACATGCTAATTACTCAAGCTAACTTTCATACTATCTTCTTTTCTTTTCTGTTATTTATTTTCTGTCTTTTAATTTAGTAGTTTAGTTTTCTTATTTAAAAAACCAAATAAATATTTGTCTATCTCTTCTTTCTACTTGCGTATTATCTTTCTATCTTTTATATCTGCACTTGATAATTTGCATAAGTTCTCTCTAATACGTCCTGTAATACTTGCAGTACCGTGTTAGTTTAGGGTGTTTATTTGCACTTATTTATATCATTATTTTATCACACCCTAGGCCACACCACTGGTATAACCCAAGTGTTTAATAGATAAGTAGTAGTAATTGCTAATACAGAAAATAAAACATAAAATATATTTGTTTGGTTTTGAGTTATTAAACTACTAGACGCAAAGAAACAAATTAATGAGAGTAAATACTACAAGATTAAGACGCAGATAAAAGATATACTTGAGTCTTGCAAGGTAATTCACCTAAGTCAATGCAAGTACTGTTTCGTTAAGGGTAGAGTTGTAATTTAATTATTAGTCACGACTCTATAACCTCCTAACCCTCATCAGGGTGGACTTAGGAGTTATCCTACGGTATTATAAACACCGTCAGGGCGATTATACTGATGTCTCCTTAATTGTTCTTATTTTCGACCCTTAGGAGACATCATTTTTGGTGTTTATTTAATCAATTTGATAGACTTTTGGACTAAATATGCAATAATATGATTTTCCTCTTTTATTTCTAGCATTTTTGAGTTATTAAGCTTTTCCGTGTAATATTGGTATTTGTAGTGTAAAGTTTACAGGTTTTAGATGTTAGCTAGAAGAGGAATCCGAGGAGAAAGTCAAAGAAAAAAAGATAGAGTCAAGATTTGAAGATAAATCCCGAAGATATTATTTTTAGAGCTGAAAATCCATTTTCCAGGCCATAGATTGCTGATTTCGATGAGCTTAAGCGATGATTTAGCCACTGACCTTTGAAGAGAAAACGCTCCCCATCGAGTTACGGAACTTTATCAACTGGAATGAGGTCAATCGGAGTCATAACGCATCGGGAAAAGCCGTTTTAGTGAAGGCATATCAGCAGTTACGGGATTTCGGGCTAAGTTAGTGGACTTGGGTCTTTTATATTTCATTTAATTAAAAGCCTAGGTCAAGGAGGTCTGGAAGGAAGCAACAGAAGGAAGGAAGAAGAAGCTGCTAGAGCTGGAGTGGGTCTATAGCTCCGTTCTCAGTCATTCCAATTCCGGAAATTAGGTTTCTTTTATCTTTTATTTGTAATCAGTTATGAATTCCATTTATTTTAATTTCGTATTTTATTTTAATATGAGCTAAGCTTTTCATAGTGCTTGAGAACAAACAATGGGTGAATCACAATTTTATTGAATAACGAATGTTGAATTTGGGTTTCTGTTAAATTAAACTAGATTAGGGCTTTTACTCTTTTCAATAAATTGAGATTATTTAACTGTTTTTAGCGTCATGAACTAGGAACAGGTGTTTGTATTTAGGCTATTCCAATTAGTGGCAATTGGATCATCCTAACGGAGGGTTTAAATACAGAACCATTTATTCAATCTAGGATAGAAGCTATTGATTCTGACGAACTTAGCTAATTCTAGGGCCAATGAGGTAATAAAACTTAAACATCCAACGGTGGATCATATTTACCCTGACGGGACTAGTGATACTTTAGGATCGCCTTATAGTCCACCCTGACGGGGGTATAAGGAATTTAGAATCCCGACCATTGTAATTGACCAATTTAGCCCTTAAACAACATAAGTTAAGAAATAGGATTGGGAGGATCCTTGCGTTCTCAAGTTCTACATCTCATATTGCGTTTTACATTATTTTACTTGCGTCGTAGCTTTTATTTATATTTTAGTAATTGTCTTTCATTCATTAGCTTTAATAACAAAAACCAAACAAACATATTATTATCTTTTATTTTTATAAGTGCATCAATCACTATTTGTTAGACATTGTGATCAACCATCCCGTCCTTGGAACGAATCTGTATTATCAGGTATACTACTTGGGACAACCGTACACTTGCGGTTGTGGTTCGATTATCTTTTGCATTTATTTTAGAACACACAAAGGACCACCAAGTTTTTGGCCCCCCTGCCGGGGACGGTAGCGTGTGACCACGGTGTTTATCCTTTAGTGATAGTTGCATTTATTTTTATTTTTGTTTTTATCAGTTTTACGCTTTTTGCTTGTTTAGTTTTCTCAGGTTTTTAGGTTTGGTGTATGCGAAGGAGACTCTTTAAGGATCTAGAGCCAACACCTTCGATCCTTAGTAATCTAGAAACATTAATCAGACATGCTAACAAGAGAAAGAGAGAACAAGAATCCTTAGAAGTAGAAGAATTAATTCACAGAATGGAGGACATTAATATTCAGAATCAACAAAACAATAACGAACAAGCTCAAATAGTGATGAATCAAGATCCTTCGTTTACTAATGGTCCAGCAGAAGTTCCATTCCGTGCTCCTGCTATAGGAGTAGGTGCTCCCGATATAAATGTTCCGAGGTTTCATCCAGATTCGGGTATGTTAGCTCAATTCCAAAATTTCGGAAATTTTTGTGGTAGACCAGGAGAAGATCCTATTAGAGCAGTACTGAAATTTAAGCAGATATGTGATTCTTACATCACACAAGGGGTTTCAAGAGAACAGATGTATTATGCTGTGTTTCGATTTTTCTTGGTTGATGGAGCGAGTGAATGGCATGATACACAAGATCCCACGAAGATAACAAACTGGGACCAATTAGAGACTGCTTTCTTTGACAGGTATTACCCAAGTAACATGAGGTTAGATGCTGAATTAGAATTGACGCATTTCCGTCAAGAATATGATGAAACTGTGGGTAAGAGCTGGACAAGATTCCAGATGTGTTTACGTAGAGTTCCCGCTCATGGCTTTTCAGAACAACAACAGCTAAAAATCTTTTACAGAGGCCTTGATGGGACTTCGAGAGAGAAATTGGATATGTTATGTGGTGCAAGTTTCCTTCAAGTTCAACCCGCTCATGCTAAAATCATTTTAGAAAGAACAGTCAAGAATGAAGTTGGGTGGAATTCAGGAAGAACACCAGTTAGAGGAGGATTCAATAATGTTAATATCGAAGAAAAGTTTGCTACGCTAGAGACAAAGATTCAAACTACACTAGAACAACAACTGAGACAACTTACTCTAGCCGTGAAAGAAGGTTTTTCGAATAAAAGAGGTGAGGTAAAGGTTGCACAAGAGGTATATGGATGTGAGTATTGCGGTGTTAATGATCATAGTTGGGAAAATTGTCAAAATAACCAAGAATCCGTGATGTTTGTCTCCAACAGAGGTAACTTTAATACGAATGGTAATGGATATCAACCTAACAGAAACCATCCTGGGTTTCAATACTCAAATCCTAATGGGGCAGCCAATCCTACATATGCATATCAGCCTCACCCCCAAGGTAACAATTTCAATCCAAGACCACAAAATAATTATCAAGGAGGACAGAATCAGGGAAATTATGTTCAGAGACAAGCTCCTCAAGACAATTACGATGACACAATGAATCAGAAAGCCTTACCTGCCTATCCGCAAGAAGGTGTAGTTACCCTTCAGAAAACCGTAGAAAGTTTAATTGCTCTTCAGACACAAGCCATGGAACGTCAACAAGCATCTGAAGCAAACATGAAGTTATTACAGAATCAGATGAATCAGATAAATAAACAGCTAAATCAACTTCCACAAGGGCAACTCCCTAGCGATACTGAGAATCCAATCCAAATCGAAGATTGTAAAGCTATTACTCTCAGAAATGGTAAGAACCTTCCTCCACCTCCTTTCCCGGTTATGAAAGAAAAAGAAGTTAGAAAAGAAAAAGAGGTGGTGAATGAAGATAAAGAAGTTGAAGTGGAAGAAGTGGAGAGTTCTAATGAAATTCCGAAAAAGAAAGATGATGCTATAATAAACCGTCCTCCTCCACCATTTCCATCGAGAGTTCAAAAGAAGGGTGATATGGCTGATTATCAAAAAATCTTTAAAAAGGTAAGAGGTCTTAGCATAAATATTCCGTTGCTAGAAGCTATTCGAGATGTACCCAAGTATGCTATGTTTTTGAAACGAGCCCTCACTAACAAAAGGCCATATTGTGATAATGAGATGATTGGTCTCCCTGAGGAATGTAGTGCTATTTGTCAAGGTAAATTACCTACAAAGTTAGTTGATCCTGGGAGCTTTACAATTCCGATATCTATTGGTAATGAGTGGAGAGGAAAAGCACTATGTGATTTGGGTGCAAGCATAAATCTTATGCCCAAATCAATCTTTGACAAGCTTAATATTGAAGCAAGACCCACTTCTATGGTCTTGCAAATGGCGGATCGATCTCTTGCACATCCAGAAGGCCGAATCGAAGATGTCCTCGTTAAGGCAGGTACGTTAATTTTTCCCGCTGATTTCATTATACTTGATTACGACGCGGATAGGAATGTCCCCATTATTTTGGGAAGACCATTCCTAGCCACGGGGCGTACCTTGATTGATGTATAGAACGGTGAAATGATTATGAGAATCCAAGACGAGGAGATGAAGTTTAATGTGTTTAGACCTATGAAGTTTCCGGAATCCAAGGAAGAATGTTTTCGTGTGGATGTAATGGAACCGGTAAGAAAAGAGCCAATTAATGTTGTGGACACTTAAGGAGTGGAGGAGAAAGAGATACGAAAGAAACCACCAATTAAAGCTCCTCCATACCCTAAAAATCCACAACTAAATCATGCGAAGAAGAAAGAGAAAGCACGTGCCACGAAGGTTCCGAAGGAACCTAAGAAAGAAAGAAAAAGGGGTTCAAAGTAGGTGAAGAGGTAGCTATGAAAAATCCTAAACCCCCTCCAAAGGTACGTGATTCAAAAAGTTCTTGGATAGGACCATTCATGGTCGTGAAGGTTATCTCAGACAAACTAGTGGGCATAAAAGCTAAGGGATGCAAATTTCGAGTTGCAAATATTGACAACCTCACTCACTGCTTGGGAGGTTATGTCAATGACTAATGAACGAGGTAACCCGTCGAGCTTAACGACGTTAAACAAAAGCCAATTCTTTGTATATTAGCTGTGTTTTTAAATTTTTGCAAATTAGAATAGCTTGATTTTCGTAATTTCAGTGTTTATTATTAAGAAATGAGGAAGGGTAGTTGTTTTTGATGATTTCAGAGGTAAAAAGGTCATGAGTTTGGGGTCGAAAGGGCGAAAATAGAAGAAAAAATTGTGGTGTTCCAGGGGCAAACCGGGTACCCGCATTCGCGAATACGGGTACCCTGTTTCGAAAGCTAAAAATTCCAACTTTCTGACCCTGCGTCTTGGGTCCCGCGTTTTGCTGCGTCACCACTGCGTTTTGCTACGTTTTGCTGCGTTTTGATTCGCGCCATCGACGCAAAACCGGGGACCCGCATTTGCAAATGCGGGAACCCGGTTTCGGAGCTGTACTTTTCCAAATTCTCTGACCCGGCGTCTTGGGAGGTTGCGTTTTGGTGCGTCTTGGCTCGCGCCATCGACGAAAATCCGGGTACCCGCATTTGCAAATGCGGGAACCCGGTTTCGAAGGGCAATTCTCTGACCCCGCGTTTTGGCTGCGTGTTGAGGTATATATATAATTAATAAAAAAAATTAAAAAAAAAAGATCGCGTCGACACAGCGACGCGAAACTGGGGCCCCGCATTTGCAAATGCGGGTACCCGGTTTCTTCTGTGACAGGTCAATTTTCAGCTTTTTAGCCCTAGATTTTTACCTCTTTCTTCAAACCAGCCTCCAAAAACACTCCCAAAACCCAGAATTTCCTGAACATCATCATCTACAACCACATAATCATCAAATCCTACCCTCTTCCACCACAATAACATACAATCAATTCATCTCCTATTCAAATACGATAAAATTCCCACTTTCCTCTGATTGTTCTTCATCCAATCTTCAACTTAAATCCAATTCCCTCTTCTCCCACATCAATTAGCCTTTACCCATCTCATATTCCACCATAATATTCAAGTCTTAAACCTCAAAACATTAAAGTTCTAAGCCTTAGCTTCTCACTGTTTGAAGTTTTGAGTTTGGGGTGGAAAGAGATGCCTATCAGAACCGTTTTCATGTGTACTTATCAAAGGAATTCTCCAAGAAACAGAAACACTTTTGGTACTGTTCAAGAACAAGCTATTGAGATTCCTAATTCGCATTGCAAACACAAGACTGAAAAGGTTAAAAATCAAAGCTAATCCTACGAAGAGGGAAGTGATTGAGGAACCTGAAAGTGAGGAAGCAAATGATCCGATGATGGGTTGGAATCGAAAATCAAGGTGTTGGAAGAGAATAAGGATACGAGGTGCGCTATTTTGGGAAACGTTACAAACAAGTTGAACTTTATTTGTTCAAAACACAACTTACGATGTCGAGACGCGAGATAAGGTTCATGGACGCAACACCGATAACCAGCCACGTGCTGGTTCAGATACGTTTTCTATCCCTTCTCATTTAGTGTAAATTATTTTATTGCTTTGAGTCTTTTCGAGTCGTGGGGACACGACTCATTTTTGAGTTTGGGGTGGGGTTCGTTGCCTCATCCCAGTTTTTATGTGTTATATGTTTTATTTGCTTTCAATAAAATAATTTTCCGAGTTGCGTTTGACTATAGAAGATTTTAAATGTCCCTTTAAGCATACTTTTGATGAATCTATGATAGTAAATAGTGGACTTTAGGGAATTACATAAAACGCACTTACAATTGCATGCGAACATTGGTGATTAATAGGAAAAATTAATGAACAATGCAAATGAAGTAAGCTTGTACTTAAGGAATATGTTTGGTGTGTAGAACGTGAAATCCTAATTAGTAGAGAACCCACCTAGATATGAACTAAAGACAAGCTATGTACTTAGGAAAATGATAGGGGCAGTTCTTTGTTAGCCATTTGAAGCCTTTTAGCTTGCTATCCCTTATTATAATTTTATCCGTCTTAGCCCAATTTTGAGCCTTAAGCCTTTTCTTTTGTAGCCACGATATAAGCCCATTATCCTTTAGATTATTAGGCATGACCAAATGACCCGCACTTGAATCACAACCCTGAGACTTGTCTCGAGCTTAAGTTTGGGGTGGAGGGTCCACATTTGGAAAATTACATTGGGAAGGGATTATATGTGTTTGTATTGAGTAACAAAAAGGTAGATGATATTATTATTTGTAACCCTTTGCCGGGATTTGAAAAGAAAATAGAGTAAAAGAAAAAGAAAATTATAAGAGACATGACCTTTCATATCAAAACGAGGGTCATGGGTATCTTGTACAAAAAAAATGAAAAAAAAGGAAAAAAAAAAAAAAGAATGAAATAAACCGGCAAAGTGGAATATTTTTGGAAATCATCTTAGTCTTATTTGGGTTGACATTGGGGACGCAACATTAGCGCGTCAAATGGGTGAGTGAGAACATTGTTTTGAGCGTAAACTCAAGCTCAAGGACATTGTTGATGGTAAGTGAGGAGAGAGCCAAAAGCTCACTTCAAATTTACCAAATATACATCCATACCGTCCTTAAGCCATTATTAAAACCATAAAGACCTCGTGATTCCTAGGAACATAGTGAATTTATGATTCTGTTGATAGGAAATATACTAGGTGGAGCGTTCAAAGCGAGTTAGGATTAATGACCACCCTATAGCTATCATACAGATATGAGTACAAGTGTAACCTTCAAGCATTGCGACTTTAATTTTATGATTGAGATTATTTATGTTTGATGTTGCATGATAAGTGTATGTATATGTTAGTTTTTAATGTTTGCTATATGAGATTTATCTTAAGAATTGCTTTAGGTTTATTTGCTAGCTTCTATTTGTTCTTGCGTTTACTTCTACCCCTTGTTTTGTTTTGTTTTGCTTTGTCGGGACGACAAAGGTTTGAGTTGGGGGTCTTGATGTCTCCTTAATTGTTCTTATTTTCGACCCTTAGGAGACATCATTTTTGGTGTTTATTTAATCAATTTGATAGACTTTTGGACTAAATATGCAATAATATGATTTTCCTCTTTTATTTCTAGCATTTTTGAGTTATTAAGCTTTTGCGCGTAATATTGGTATTTGTAGTGTAAAGTTTACAGGTTTTAGATGTTAGCTAGAAGAGGAATCCGAGGAGAAAGTCAAAGATCAAAAGATAGAGTCAAGATTTGAAGATAAATCCCGAAGATATTATTTTTAGAGCTGAAAATCCATTTTCCAGGCCATAGATTGCTGATTTCGAGGAGCTTAAGCGATGATTTTGTTGTGTTTTATTTGTATAAACCAGTAAAACAATATAGAAACTAATGCAGAAATAAAATAAAAGTATATATAAATAAACAACTTTACTTGTCGAGGCTCGGATTGGATCCGATGTCTTTAAGGTATTTAGGCCACGTACCGGTGTCTTACGTTTGTTGGCTTCAACCTCCAGGATACAACGACAAAAAACTATTCAAAAGAAACTGACACACGAATTCTTAAGAATTTCGACGAACTTCATAATGCTGCTTCTTTCTATCTCTCTCTTATAATTTTAATGCTTTGAAAAAATGAATGTATGAAAACGTTTGAGTTGGCCAACTATTTATAGAAGATGAAAAGGTGGATTTGGCAAAAGAGTTGTGATGGTTCATTTGAAGATACGTTACTTTAAAAGACACAACGTTTAGTTTAGTATAGAAGTCCAAAACATAAGCTGGTCCAGAGGTATGAAAGTCTGGCCCAAAAGCCCACTAGCTTGGAGGCCCAGATTCAAAGCCCAGCAGTACCTTTTTTTTTTTTTTTTTTTTGCTTTGCTTCATAACCAAAAGAAAAATAAAATAAATAACATGTATTATTATTTATTTTAATCTCTTTTTTTTCTTTTAATTTCTTCAAATTCTATGACTCAATTTCTCATTCAACTTCAAATGATTTTTTTTACCAGATGAATGTATTACGTTAATTAATATTCAAATCATTTCTTTAAATTGAGTCACCCACTGTCATCGTAAACATGGTCATCCCTTGGGTAAAAATCTCATTTGACCAACAATCCCCACATGAATGGAAATTGACTAACCACCTTAAAAAAATTATGCAAAAGAATGCTAAACACGAGAGAGAGCGAGAGAGAAGCGTAGAAGAATACTACATCGAGAAAGGTAGCTTTTGGCCTTGAACCTTCTGTAGTAAGAGCTATCGGATTTACTTGCTAACTAGTGAACGTGATGTCTTGAACTATTTAGCTTTTGTGTAAACCAAGACAATAGAAATTACATAGTATACTGCGAAACATTATTTGGTTCTCACGGTTGTGTCCATTTACGGCCCTGGACAACTCCTGGTATTTCATGAATAACCGTCGGAGAATTTCGCCATTACAAATTCTCGTAGGGCGGCCCTACCCATGTTATTCATATAGGTGGTCTCTTGTCGAGAGTATTCTGCATTACTCTATCTTATGTTAGAAGATACAAGAACCATTAAAAGTTTAACTTATCCTTCAATTTTACATGTAACACTGTTTAATTTTTTGTCCTAAGAATGGTTTAGGGAGGTTTCCCCACAGTGCATCGCACCAAATTGCAGTTTCATGATTCAGTTTTCCCTTTGAACCTAGATTGTGGGATCTCCACTCTGCTAGGTAGGGTTCCCATCATGGCAACTTAGCTTTCGTAGGCTTAAGACCCATTCTCCTTGACAACACTCGCACTTGCTCTCTTTGTAGAACTTTGGTCAGTGGATCCGCTATATTATCCTTTGATCGAACATAATCAATTGTGATAATTCCGTTTGAGAGCAATTGTCTAACGGTATTGTGTCTACGACGTATGTGTCTAGACTTACTGTTATACATTTCGTTTAGTGCCCTACCAATGGCACTTTGACTATCGCAATGTATGCAGATAGCTGACACAGGCTTTGGCCAATGAGGAATATCCTCTAGGAAATTCCGAAGCCACTCGGCTTCTTCAGCAGCTTTGTCTAAAGCTATAAACTCAGATTCCATAGTTGATCTGGCTATGCACGTTTGCTTAATGGATTTCCAAGACACAGCTGCTCCTCCTAACATGTAGACAAATCCACTTGTGGATTTTGAGTCGGTGGAGTCTGATATCCAGTTTGCATCACTGTATCCTTCTAGTACAGCTGGATATCCTGTGTACAACAACCCTTCGTTCATAGTGTATCTAAGATACCTTAGAACTCTTACAATAGCAATCCAGTGGTTCTTCCCCGGATTATTTGTAAACCTACTTAGCTTGCTTACTGCATGTGCTATATCTGGCCTAGTGCAGTTCGTTAAGTACATGAGACTCCCAATAATCCGAGAGTACTCCAACTGGTTGATCATATCACCAGTGTTCTTAGCAAGATGTAAATTTACATCAACTGGTGTCTTGGCGATATTTGTGTCGCCATTACTAAATTTGTTTAATACTTTCTCAATATAGTGTGACTGAGATAGTATAATACCTTCAGATGTTCGGAGAATCTTGATACCCAAAATAACATCCGCAAGGCCTAAATCTTTCATGTCAAACTTACTTGAAAGCATCCTTTTGGTGAATTTAATCATATCATTGTTACTTCCAATGATTAACATATCATCCACATATAAACAGACAATGACATATCCAGTCTCATTTTGTTTTACATAAACGCATTTGTCACATTCATTTATCTTGAAATCATTCGAAATCATGAATCTATCAAATTTGTCATGCCATTGCTTCGGTGCCTGTTTTAAACCATATAGAGATTTAACAAGCTTACATACTTGCTTCTCCTTACCTGGAACTAGGTAACCCTCAGGTTGTTCCATATATATCTCTTCATTTAGTTCTCCATTTAGGAAGGCAGTTTTTACATTCATCTGATGTATTTCGAGCTTGTATATTGAAGCTATAGCGATTAACATTCGAATGGATGATATTCTCGTGACTGGAGAATAAGTATCAAAATAATCAAGTCCTTCTTTTTGACTATATCCTTTTACAACAAGGCGAGCCTTGTATTTTTCAATAGACCCATCGGTCTTTAGTTTCTACTTGAATATCCATTTGCATCCAAGTGGTTTATTCCCAGGAGGGAGATCCACTAGTTCCCATGTATGGTTTTGCATAATGGAATCTATCTCGCTATTTACCGCTTCTTTCCAGTATGGGGCGTCAGGGTTTGACATAGCCTCCTTGAATGTTCGCGGTTCGTCATCTAGCATGTAAGATAGAAAGTCAGGACCAAAAGACGTAGAGGTTCTAATCCGCTTACTTCTTCTTGGTTCTCCTTCATTTGGCAATGATTCTTGATCTTGCTTTTCAGTTGGCAATGATTCTTGATCTTGCTTTTCTTCAATTGCATCACGTGTTCTTTTTAAGGAACCAGATTCTGGTGTGGTCTTGTACGGAAATGTTGTTTCAAAGAAATGTGCATTTCTTGATTCAATCACTGTATTGACGTTAATGTCAACATGACAAGATTTGTGTACAAGGAATCTATATGCAGCACTGTTGTGAGCATATCCAATAAAGACGCAATCGATGGTCTTTGGTCCTATTTTGTCCATTTTAGGAGCAGGAATTGCTACCTTTGCCAAGCATCCCCACACTTTTAAGTATTTGAAGGAAGGTTGTTTTCCTTTCCATAATTCGTAAGGAGTTTTATTTACCTTCTTGTGTGGTACCTTGTTGAGGATGTGATTTGCGGTGAGTAAAGCCTCTCCCCACAAGTTTTGTGGTAACCCTGAGTTAATCAACAAGGCATTCATCATTTCCTTCAACGTGCGGTTCTTACGTTCAGCAATCCTGTTTTGTTGAGGCGAGTAGGGGGCCGTGGTTTGATGGATGATTCCATGTTTAGCGCAAAACTCTTCAAAAGGAGACACATATTCTCCTCCCCTATCTGTTCTAAGATTCTTAATCTTTTTATTTAGTTGATTCTCAACTTCAGTTTTGTATTGCATAAATGCTTCTAAGGCCTCATCCTTACTTCGAAGCAAGTATATTTGACGATACCTTGTGCAATCTTCAATGAAAGTTATGAAATACTTTTTACCACTTCTAGTTTGCATAAATTTCAAGTCACATATGTCACTGTGAATTAACTCTAAAGGTGTCGAAGTCCTTTCTATAGACTTAAATGAGGTTTTTGTTAATTTTGACTCAACGCATACTTCACATTCCTTTTGAGAATTGAAATTCACATTAGGTAATAACCCAACGTTTACTAACTTATTTATTGAACCGAAATTAACATGTCCTAATCTATCATGCCATAAATTAGGTGAGTCAAGCATATAAACACAATCAGAATTTTCATTCATTTCTTTATCGGTTACAATTTTTGTAGGTACTACGGTCATTACATTCATCTTAAACAGACCGTCACATAGGTACCCTTTTCCTACATACATTTCGTTCTTAGTTAATACAAACTTATCAGCTACAAATACAAGTTTAAACCCAGCCTTGCTAAGTAAGGAACCAGAAACTAAGTTCTTGCTAATGTCTGGAACATGGAGGACATTGTTCAAGGTCAATTCTTTCCCGGAGGTCATCTTTAGTACAATCTTTCCAGTACCTTGAACCTTTGAGGTGGCGGAATTTCCCATATATAGGATTTCTTCATTTGTAGCTTTTTTGTAGGTTTGGAACACAGATTTGTCTGAGCACACATGTCGGGTTGCTCCAGTGTCTATCAACCACGTTCGTGGGTTGCTGACGAGGTTGACTTCTGAGACTGTTGCCGCCAGATCCAAATCGTCAATACCCTGAGATATCTCAGTCATATATGACTGACCACCCTTAACTTTCTTTTGGTTTCCTTGTGCCTTTTTGTTTCGACAGTCTTTTGCACGATGTCCATGCTTTCCATAGTTGTGACAATCCCCATTGAATTTCACCTTTTTATTGTTTTCATTATTTGACTGCCCTTGCCTCTTGCGCTTGTTGTTTTGGTTGGTCCTCCCTTGTTCTACAACATTTGCCTTGGCTTCATATGATCGAGGGTTAGTTGCCTTTTCAGCCATTCGATTGTCTTCCTCGATTCTTAACCTTACAATTAGATCTTCAAGACTTATCTGTTTGCGTTTATGCTTGAGGTAATTCTTGAAATCTTTATACAACGGGGGTAGCTTTTCCACAAGAGCACCAACTTGGAAAGGCTCTACCAGATTCATACCTTCAGCACTCAACTCATGAAGGATCAACTGGTACTGTTGTACTTGAGACATTAATGATCTTGAATCCACCATTTTGAAATCAAGGAACTTACCAATCATAAATTTCTTTGTGCCGGCATCTTCAGTCTTGTATTTCTTCTCAAGAGACTCCCATAATTGCTTGGCAGTTGGCATGGTGCTATACACATTATATAAGGAATTATCCAAATAGTTTAGAATGTAATTCTTACATAGGAAATCAGCATGTTGCCAAGCATCTACTGCATTATATGTCTCACTATTTGGATTGGATCCCATTTCTGGTGGATCTTCCTTTAGAAATTTTGCCAAGCTTAGAGTGGTCAGGTAGAACAACATCTTTTGCTGCCACCTCTTAAAGTCAGAACCATTGAACTTTTCTGGCCTATCGACTGGTCCAATGGGTGTTGGTGCGGGTACACGAACTTCTGTTCTTGAGTTATTACCCGTCTCAGGTTGCCTTTCACTTTGTCCAGTATTTTTCTCCATATTTTATATGAAGCAGAATTCTGACGTTAGTAAGTGAGTAATTTTCTAGTATGTATACACAAGCCTAGAAATCAGAATAAGAGAAAGGAAATAGAATGTAACAATTCCGTTCTGTATACACAGACCCAGATATTATTGCAAAAGTAAAGTTTATAAAACGAAAAAGAAAACGTTTTCTGGTTTATACAACGTGAAACATAAATACCTTAAATTGTTGTGTTTTATTTGTATAAACCAGTAAAACAATATAGAAACTAATGCAGAAATAAAATAAAAGTATATATAAATAAACAACTTTACTTGTCGAGGCTCGGATTGGATCCGATGTCTTTAAGGTATTTAGGCCACGTACCGGTGTCTTACGTTTGTTGGCTTCAACCTCCAGGATACAACGACAAAAAACTATTCAAAAGAAACTGACACACAAATTCTTAAGAATTTCGACGAACTTGATAATGCTGCTTCTTTCTATCTCTCTCTTATAGTTTTAATGCTTTGAAAAAATGAATGTATGAAAATGTTTGAGTTGGCCAATTATTTATAGAAGATGAAAAGGTGGATTTGGCAAAAGAGTTGTGATGGTTCATTTGAAGATACGTTACTTTAAAAGACACAACGTTTAGTTTAGTATAGAAGTCCAAAACATAAGCTGGTCCAGATGGTATGAAAGTCTGGCCCAAAAGCCCACTAGCTTGGAGGCCCAGATTCAAAGCCCAGCAGTACCTTTTTTTTTTCTTTTTTTTGTTTTGCTTTGCTTCATAACCAAAAGAAAAATAAAATAAATAACATGTATTATTATTTATTTTAATCTCTTTTTTTTTCTTTTAATTTCTTCAAATTCTATGACTCAATTTCTCATTCAACTTCAAATGATTTTTTTTACCAGATGAATGTATTACGTTAATTAATATTCGAATCATTTCTTTAAATTGAGTCACCCACTGTCATCGTAAACATGGTCATCCCTTGGGTAAAAATCTCATTTGACCAACAGATTTAGCCGCTGACCTTTGAAGAGAAAACGCTCCCCATCGAGTTACGGAACTTTAGCAACTGGAATGAGGTCAATCGGAGTCATAACGCATCGGGAAAAGACGTTTTAGTGAAGGCATATCAGCAGTTACGGGATTTTGGGCTAAGTTAGTGGACTTGGGCCTTTTATATTTCATTTAATTAAAAGCCTAGGTCCAAGTCCGAATTTGCACTTATAAAAGGAGGTCTGGACTTCTATTTTTCATACAATTCATTCTTTACAATAAAAAACATCAGAGAGAAGCAACAGAAGGAAGGAAGAAGAACCTGCTAGAGCTGGAGTGGGTCTAATAATCCGTTCTCAGTCATTCCAATTCCGGAAATTAGGTTTCTTTTATCTTTTATTTGTAATCAGTTATGAATTCCATTTATTTTAATTTCGTATTTTATTTTGATATGAGCTAAGCTTTTCATAGTGCTTGAGAACAAACAATGGGTGAATCACAATTTTATTGAATAACGAATGTTGAATTTGGGTTTCTGTTAAATTAAACTAGATTAGGGCTTTTACTCTTTTCAATAAATTGAGATTATTTTACTGTTTTTAGCGTCATGAACTAGGAACAGGTGTTAGTATTTAGGCTATTCCAATTAGTGGCAATTGGATCATCCTGACGGAGGGTTTAAATACAGAACCATTTATTCAATCTAGGATAGAAGCTATTGATTCTGACGAACTTAGCTAATTCTAGGGCCAATGAGGTAATAAAACTTAAACATCCAACGGTGGATCATATTTACCCTGACGGGACTAGTGACACTTTAGGATCGCCTTATAGTCCACCCTGACGGGGGTATAAGGAATTTAGAATCCCGACCATTGTAATTGACCAATTTAGCCCTTAAACAACATAAGTTAGGAGATAGGATTCGGAGGATCCTTGCGTTCTCAAGTGCTACATCTCATATTGCGTTTTACATTATTTTACTTGCGTCTTAGCTTTTATTTACATTTTAGTAATTGTCTTTCATTCATTAGCTTTAATAACAAAAACCAAACAAACATATTATTATCTTTTATTTTTATAAGTGCATCAATCACTATTTGTTAGACATTGTGATCAACCATCCCGTCCTTGGAACGAATCTGTATTATCAGGTATACTACTTGGGACAACTGTACACTTGCGGTTGTGGTTCGATTATCTTTTGCATTTATTTTAGAACACACAAAGGACCACCATATACCTACTTTCAAATGGTTTTAGTCTCTCACCCAATTGGCTATATGGTTAGTCAAGTCCGTCAGGGTCATTGACGAATACCACACGTCTATTACCTAGGTCCGTAATTAAACCCCCCATCAAGGTGATTACTTCTCCACTAAAGTGAATAGCCTAATTACTAAAAATTATTTCAAATTGATCAGAAAAGAAAAAATAAACAAGCTTAGAATAATATCCAATAATAAATACCCAGCTCAGATTAAATCGTAAAATCCCAAATTCAAAAATAGAAATTGATTAACTAGGGATTCAACCCATTATTTGCGATTCTCAAGTACTTAATAATTTAGCTCATGTTTGAAAGAAAAACTAAAATTAAATTAATAAAAGACATTATCCTAAATTACAGAAATAGAATACGAAACCTAACTCAATGGATGAAAAGAACCGTGGTAGGAAAATATGGATTCTCCTTGTCTTGCTTCCCCAAACAATCATATTTGACTCCAATAGTTGACAAAATATCCCAAACAACCACATTTGACTTCAATAGTTGACCAAATACACAAAGAACAACCACATTTGACTCCAATAGTTGATAAAATACCCCAAATAACCACATTTGACTCCAATAGTTGACCAAATATCCTAAACAACCACATTTGACTCCAATAGTTGACCAAATATCTCAAACAACAACATTTGACTCCAACAGTTGACCAAATATCCCAAACAACCACATTGACTCTAATAGTTGACCAAATACCCCAAATAACCACATTTGTCTCCACTAGTTAACCAAATACCCACATTTGACTCAAATAGTTGACCAAATATCCCAAACAACCACATTTGACTCCAATAGTTGACCAAATAACCCAAACAACCACATTTGACTCCAATACTTGACCAAATACACCCAAACAACCACGTTTGACTCCAATAGTTGACCAAATACCCCAAACAACCACATTTGACTCCAATAGTTGTCCAAATATTCCAAACAACAACATTTGACTCCATTAGTTGACCAAATACCCCAAACAACCACATTTGACTCCAATAGTTGACCAAATATCCCAAACAACCACATTTGACACCTATAGTTGACCAAATACCCCAAACAACCATATTTTACTCCACTAGTTGACCAAAGACCCCAAACAACCATATTTGACTCAAATAGTGACCAAATACCCCACCACCTTTATCTCTAATAGTTGACCAAATACCCCCAAACAACCACATTTGACTCCACTAGTTCACAAAATACCCCAAACAACCACATATGACTCCAAAAGTTGACCAAATATCTCAAACAACCACATTTGACTCCAATAGTTGACCAAATACCCCAACCAGCCATATTTGACTCCAATAGTTGACCAAATACCCAAACAACCACATTTGACTCCAATAGTTGACCAAATATCCCAAACAACCACATTTCACTCCAATAGTTGACCAAATATCTCAAACAACCACATTTGACTCCTATAGTTGACCAAATACCCCCAAACAACCACATTTAGCTCCACTAGTTGACCAAATACCCCAAACAATTATATTTGACTCCAATTGTTGACCAAATATCCCTAACAGCCACATTTGACTATAATAGTTGACCAAATATCCCAAACAACCACATTTGACTCCAATAGTTGACCAAATACCCCAAACAACCACATTTGACTCCAGTAGTTGACCAAATACCCCAAACAACCACATTTGACTCCAATAGTTTACCAAATATCCCAAACAACCACATTTTAATGCAATAGTTGACCAAATACCCCAAACAACTACATTTAACTCTAATAGTTGACTAAATACAATAAGTTTTATTATAAAAAAGAACAAAAAAAATAAGGTATAGTATATAAGTAAAATAGATTTTGAATTATTTTATTATAAATAATAAATAAGGTATAATATATAAGAAAAATTAAGTGATGATTATCATAAAAAAAGGAATATATCAAAACTTGTAATTGGAACATTCTTTACTGTTGTATTATTAGAAGCAATAGTAATAATAATAGAGCTAGTATCCTATTAGAATAAACACATCATATTTTCCTTCTCGCTCTCTAATTCTGTGGGACAACTCTCCACAATTCATTAGGTAATATTCAGTTTCGCGTTTAAGATTTTTAATTATTGGTATTGATCACTTACTAGCACTTCTATTTTGCATTTGTTGCAAGTAAAGTAGTAGGTATTTATAAAATATATATCAAAATGTATAATTATGTTTGAGTAAAAAACTTGTATAAGACCTTTAGCGAGAACAAGTTCCTCGCAAAAGACATTTAGTCTTTTGCGACGTGTCATTTGAAGAACCCCTCGCAAAAGACTATATGTCTTTTGCGAGGAACTTTTCATCGCTAGAAACAAATACCAAAAGTTTTGGACACGTTCAAGGCGGTTGATGTTCCCTCCTAGATTATTGGTCAACCTTTCGCGAGGACGTTGTCCTCGCTAAAGCTCTTCCAGATATATGCAAAACCCCGACTACTCTTTCTTCCCCACTCCACCTTCACACCATTAAAACACCCAAATTTTATCTGGCAAAAAAACACCCCAATCCATTGCCGAGTATCCTTGATCTTCAACAACACCTTCAATAACTTTTAAAAGGTAAGAATCATCAAGTTTTTCCAATTATTTTATACGTTCTATTTTTTTTTTCATTTTCGAAACTAATATGATGCTTGTGCTATTGTGCATACTTTGTAGAGATTATACACCACCTTTTACACTCAACTTCTCTGAATTTAAGGTATGTTATCAACCTTTTAATTTTCTTTCAATTTTTTTTTTGAAAAATTAAAATCATTCCATATGTGGTGTAGTTCCTAAATTCCGAACATATGTGTTGATTTTGAATAAATATTGAGTTCATTAAATAGGTGAAAACAACTACTTTAGGCAAAAAAAATTCAAATTGTATGAAATTAGTTTTTGGAAATTATTGGAATTTGATTGGAGTTGTTTGAAATTTAGGGATGTGTAGTATGGATTTTTTGGAATTTTTGGAATTTTTGCTTTGTTTGTGAATTTTTGTAATTTTTGTAATTTTTGTGAATTTAGGGGCATTTTGGACTTTTAATGTAGTTTAGGGGCAAATTTGGAATTATATAAAAGCTTAGGGGCCTTTAAGTAATATTATATAGTTTAGTTACTAAAAACAGTATAGGGACATTTTAGACTTTTTAAGTAGTTTAGGGGTAAATTTGGAACATTATAAAAGGTTAGGGGCCTTTAAGTAATATTATATAGTTTAATTATTAAAAAATAAAAAAGATAAAGTATAAAGCATTTTGGACCTTTTAAGTAGTGTAGGGGTAAATTTGGAATTAATAAAAGCTTATGGGCCTTTAAGTAATATTAGATAGTTTAGTTATTAAAATAATAAAGTATAGGGGCATTTTGGACTTTTTAAGTAATATTAGATAGTTTAGTTATTAAAAAAACAAAAAAAACATTAAGGGCATTACAGATGGCTGAGGTTGAACGGGGTCATGATGGAGATGGTAATGGTCGAGAGACCCCCCTAGGAATCCGGATATTCCTATCTCCGGGTGTAATACGGAAGGTATTATTTTTATTTAAGCTTCAATTACAAAAATTGAAAATTTATTCGTAAATTAAAACAGGAAATAAGACGACCACCAGAAAGAAAAGGGGCAAGACTACTCTCTTCTCAGTCACTAAGTCGAGGGATAGACACGGATGACGACTTCCCGTGAAGTTCTCCACATTAAACGGGACCTGGAACCCTATTGGTCGCTATTCCTACCACGTGACTCAGTGATAAACCTGACCATTCGAGAGAAGATTCCCCTTTATTACAAACACTGGAGTGAAGTCCCCGCCAATGATCAGGAGTTCATGCTGCGGCGCCTAAGGGTAATTAACTTAAACTTTTATTTTTTTAAATCTTGAACTAAATATACACTTATATATTATTTATTTTAATTGTGAACATGACTTATTTTTAGTCGAGGAGTGGGAGGCTCGTCCTGATTGGACGAGTATCAAACGTATGGTTACCAACAAGTGCGGAATAAGATATAGCGACCACAAAAACCGTGTGAAGGCCGAGTTTTATAAAAGTCGGGCAATTCCTAATGACCAGACACCCGAGAATTGGGAGAAGACTTTAGAGATGTGGGACTCAATGGAAGCTCAGGTACTTATTTTAATTTAAAATGTTATATAAAACATTATTTGTGTTGACTAACTTGTTTTCTTTTGTTTATGTTTATTTTAAAACCAGAACCAAGCTAAAAATAATAAGGAGAATAGGGAGATATTGAGGAACCAGAGTGGGATAGGTTCGTGGACACGCTCGAGGTTTAGATTTTCATTGATAACTGAAGAGGTACTATCTTTATTTCAATAATTCGTATCATCTTATATGTTTGTTTGACTAATTGAGTAATTGACTTTTTTCAGGGGGAGGGGAGTAGTAGTAAGGTCCATCGTTTGTCAGAGGGGGAGGGATTTGAGCCACCAGAAAATGAGACTTTGCCTCTGCCACCTATTAAAAGATTCTTTTTCCAAATAGTATTTGACAAGAAAAAAACGGGTGGCGGAGTAGAGACTACGAGTGATGAAATCTAAGTTTTATGAAACTTAAACTTTTTTACCCCAATTTTTTTTTTAAAGATTTTCTTTACTTTACAGGATGCGTTGAGGTCCATTTTTGAAAACCGAGTGCGGGAATCCCAGACTCAGAGTGAAGATTCTTCATCTACCCCCAACTTATCGGAGCAATAGCAGGTTGACACTGTGTTGGAGGCAGCGAGTATAGGATTAGGAGGCGGGACCCGTAACTAGGTCCCGGGAGTTGGACACCATCTTCCGGAGATGAGGGCGAATTAAAATTCTTCCGATCCAGTCAACGCTAAGATGTTCAGGGACTACCAGTGGATAGTGTGGTTGCTGAATGAGTTACTTGTCTCTATCGACAAGGAACCTATGCAAGATAACACCTCTCGATCATCTACCTCTACAGCGAGTACCCGCCCCACTAGGATGCTTTCCACGAGCAGATGACTGCCGCCATCAAGAAGTTCAGTCGATGCAGGAGGGAATACGGATATGAGCAGCTTGATCCCCCATCTTCCCCTCGAGACACGTCTCCTCGAGCCTTGCCATCTGCTACTAATCCTCCTCGACACACGATTTCGGCCGCTCCGACTTCTTCTGCTAATCCTCATCAAGCCCGACCTTCTGATTCAGATGAAGACTTATTTTTACCTTAGTTTTACGTGTTTTAATCTCTCTTTTGACTTTTTTTTGACTATATTTGACTATTTTATTTTGACTATGACTTTTGGTTGGTGGTTTGTACGTTTTTTTTTGGATGATTTTAGATGATTCTGTTTGACCTAGATGGTTCGGGTTTCATTCCATTCTCGCTTTCTATATATTATCGGTTTTCTTTAAATTTGGTCTTATATTTATTTAGTTTCTAAAAAATAACAAAAAAGGATTAAATTAAAAATTGGCTTTAACGAGGAGTTTCTCGCTAAAACAAATCCCCTTATGCGCGACGGATTAGTCGTCTCGATTGACATATCTTTTACGACGACGTCTTCTGTCGCAAAAGACAGATCTTTAACGACAACTTGATTTCGTCGCAAAAGGGTGTTGCCACATGCGACGACAACCAAAGGTCTTCGTGACATGATGTAATTCGCGACGAATCTTTAGCGACAACCCTTTAGCGAGGATCGGTTCTCGCTAAAGACATTTTTTATCTTTTGCGAGGACATTTTCTTTCTTTCGCGACGACTTGTGTCTTCGCGAAAGAAGCCGCGTGTAGTAGTGATATGTAAAAATAGGACTTAATATTATTACAAAATTTATTAGATAATATCATATTAGCTTTGCATGGTAAATGAATCTCAGTCAATCCATTCAAAAGTTCATGCGTCTTTACCAAAATAAAGAAGGCTTCATGAGAGCAAAGTTTGTTCTGTTGTTACAGTTATAATATATAAGATCAACGAATCGAGTCCATTATATTCGAAAGTTAATTTCTAGATTCAGTGACATTCGAGTATGACGTCGTTTAGGTTGAATCTTATATAATACTAATCTCAAAATCTAAATTTTGAGAAACATTCAATAATAAAGAAATAATAGAACCAACATTTAAGAATGAAGAAGAAGAGAGAATAGAGCAGTTTTATTTCATATTGAATAACATAAGGTAAAATACAATGGGAAAATGACCAACAATAGACACTTATATGATTGAGTAATGATATTTGTCACTCTTTTTGTATCACCCTTTTATCACCTCCTACGTGTATGCCTACATGTACCAATGAATTAATTTCTCTATCATATTTAATCTTTCTCTATCTTCTATTCAAGGAAATCAAAACATATATATAAAAAGGTGATAAAAGAGTGACCTGAAAATGGGTGACATATATCATTACTCTGATTAATTATGAAGATAAGAAGCATATTACTGTGCTAAAGATATGATAAATCATTGCCAGTAATCTAGTTGTTTCAAAAATAAAAGACCAAATAAGGTTGGTGTCTTTTGATCTAAAAGTTAAGAAGAGATTATCTAAATACTAATAAGAGTCTAAGAATAAGAATATGAAGATGGTTCAATAACCAAGAATTTAAAGAAGGTGGAGAATCAAAAGCTTAAAAGAAGAGTAAAAAAAGAAGACATTAGCTAGCTAGGTGTGATATTCTTCAAGGATCTATTGGATTCCTCGGAATGGATCGGAAAATCGGGAAATAAGTGCGCGTTCCGAACCAATGGTCAGCGCATTGTAAGTGGAAATAATGTATGCATTCCCGTAACACACGACATTGCTCTCCCTGTTTAAATTTATCGAAGCAAAAGCTGCACTCTTCAAGTTGTATAGGGCTTTCGAGTGGGTACTCATGTATTGAAATTTCCGTGAGTACCATTGGATGCAACGGTCTAGGACGTCTAGCATAAGTTCTCCAGCAATGACGTAAACAGCAACCACCTACTCCAACGACAAACAAGGTTGCATCACAACCCACCCCGATATTTCAAGTAGTCAATAGTCGTCACAGAGATTCTCTTTAAGTTCATGATTTCTTTATGATCAGAAATAATAACATATTAGACATTCTATGTCTGGTTAAGTAACCAAGGCAGTCAGATTCCACCGTTCCTATCATTCATAACCTTTCACATCACAAAGTACTTCGAGAAAAGATCCACACAAATTCTGTGGATAATGAGCCAAATATTGAGTTTGGGGTGGGCCAAAACGTTCTATGGAAAGCCCACGAACCAAAGAATAGGCCACGACAGAGACTTACTCTTAATCTTAAGAGTGGAAACGGGTAGGGAGACTATATATAGACATGTGGTTGAAGAACATCTGGTTTATTGAAAGCCAATTGGTCTTTTTCTTTTTGTTCCAAAAAAGCCAATTGGTCGAATTCAAAGGATTATATACATAATATATTTTCTTGGCTTGGATGATTGCTTGTATTTTTGGGATAATTGTTCATGTAATTTCTCCATAGACATTTTTAGCCATCAAAACAACTCCAAATTTAGCTTAAAAATAATTACAGCAGAATAATCAATCTTTTATGTTAATATTCTTTGGAGATGCAGTTATTCAGTTTACAATAGCAGCTCATTAGGTATAAATTTATTAGACAAATTATGTTTTAATAATATGTGATTAATTAACATTAAAGTAATGATATATACAATCTAAATTTATATCACCTAATATTTGAAGAAATAGCCTGTGTACCCCATGTATTAGAAATTAAAAGAGAGATAGTTACTCTAGCTAGTAGTTTTGTATTAGCGTGGGAAAGTGTTACGATGGGGGTATTGTTAGAGTGGCTAGGACTATAATGGTAAAATGGGTTAAGCCTAGTGAGGGTATTAAACTAAACATTGATGGTAGATTCATCGCCGTGAAATGTATAGCTGGTATTGGAGGCATAATAAGTTACAAATACGGCGCGAGCATCTCTGGTTTTATGGGTGTGTGAACGACTGTCTCCCCCTTTATTTCGAAATTGATTGCACTATATTTTGGCCTTAGATGGGCTGGGAATAGTGGATATACTGAGATGATTATTGAAATGGATTTGGAGGAGCTTCACGTGCTAGTGAAGGGCGGTGGGAGCTCAACTCACTATGAGATGGGCTCGGAGAAGTTCCACGCGCTGGTGAAGGGCGGTGGGAACTTAAGTAGTCGTTATGTTTCAATCTGAATTACTATTTCTTATCGGTACAACTGGAAATAGCTTTTAGTATTTGGGCCATTCACTTTAGTGGCAAAAGTGATCATCCGACAGGGGGGTTTGAATATAGACTTAGGTAATACCCGTGTAATGTCCGTTATTGACTGACAGACTTAACTAATTATATAGCTGATGTCTCCTCATTTGTGATAGATTTATATTAGAATGAGACATCATTTTTAGTGATTTAGAAGTCTTTAATGTCGATTTTCTTGAGAAATAGTGCACTTTCCTATTTTGAGTCTTGATTTGTTGAATTATTATTTTTAGAGCATATTGGGTTTAATTGTTTATTTTAGTGTGAAACTTTAAAGATAATTATGGAGATTAATTAGAGTCCAAGTCATAGACTACAACTTATGGAAAGAGATTAGCATAGTAATTGGAGATAAGGAAACAAAAGCTAAAAAGATGGAAAAGGAAAAGCTGCCTAAATCTGAATTCTGCAGCACACGCCTAAAGAAGTGGTTATTTACCTAATAAATAGGCCGATTTTGGTAATTTCCTTTCTTAGGGACAAAGATAATTCTGTGAGGATTCTTTTGGTATCTTATGGAGCTCAAACCGACCAATAACGAAGAAGATATGCTCAAAACGGTCCAGCAGTGTTTATCTTTATTTCCATACGAATTTGAGTTGGGCTAGGAGTCCAATACTTTATCTCTTCCTCAAGAAAACGAATTAGGTCTTCTAAACACCTATCAATACACCCTTATATCACTTGTAAAAGAACCCTAGAAATCCTTGCCTCATAGTAATTAGTTCTTAAGGTTTTATTCTTCCAGTTTAATGTAGAGAGCAAGATGATGTCTTATGTAATTTCTTTTAGTTTATTTCCTTCAGGTATGAACTCAACCTCCCATAGCTTGGGTTTTGTATCATGTATAATCTATGAATTCTAATTCTTCTATCTAAGTTTCTTTGGGAATTACATGTTTTAATCTGATATTAGCTACTTATTTTATATTTGTTTATGTGTTTTTATTTATTATCTATCCTAGAACTGATCACTTTAGGATTGTTTTAAGAGTAGTTAGATGGTCTCCTTGACAGGGTGTTTAACTATTTAACCACCACATAATGTCTAGTGTCGATATTAGTTCTGACAAAACATGATTCTAACTAGATAGTCATTAGGGTTTGTTTTAATCACCATATCACCAATGATTGTAGTGTTCTGTTTAGGGCCTTAGTGGCGTTTGATAACCCTATTTGAGACCTCGTCTTGGTTGTGCCATAGCCCCCTTAGTCGCTCTCAAGGTCTAAGGTATGGGAATTTAGAATCCTGACTAAGTATACCAAGAGCTAATATTCTCCCTTATTAACTAGATCTATAGATAGAATTAGAAGGATTAGTGCATACTAGCAAAACCTATGCTATACTTCTCATCTCATATTCTTAATCTTTTACTTTATTGTCTTTACTTTTCCTAGTTTTAATTTTTATATTCAAAAATCTATTTGCTTTTATTTACTGTCTTTAATTATTTAATTTTACTCGTTATTCCTACCTACGCGTATAGCACACTTAAGTCCCTGAGAACGAACTCAACTTACTATCTAAAACTTGCATACGTGCTGTAATAATTGCAGTACTGTGCCTGTCTAGGGTGAGAGTGCGTAGTTTCTTGGCTTAATTTTATCTTACTTTTATCACACCCTAGGCGACACCAAGTTTTTGGCGCCGCTGCCGGGGACTTGTGTCTCGTTAGCGTGTGGGTTATTTATTTCGAGTAGTAGTCTTTAATTAGTTTTATTTTTCAGTTTTTAGTTTTTATTTTTTCCAAATTTACGCTTGTGGTTTGCTTTAGTCTTTTTCAGGTTTCACAGTGTTTAATTCTTGGCCTCCTTTATCGGAGCCTAAGGAGCTTCAAACCTTACAACGAACGAGTTCGTGAGGAAAGAGCCTTAAGAAGAGCAATGGCAGCCCAACTAAATCCACCACTTGGAGGACCTCAACAAGACCCTCTACTTGGTGCTCAACTGAACCCACCACTCGGTGGACAACAAAAAGATCCACCACTTGGTAGACAAGAAGGACAACAACTACCAGTAGGAGAAGGTAATGGGCAGAATAACATTAATAATCAACAGAATCAAGCACAGCAAGATCTCCCTGGTTTTCATGTGCCGTTTCATGTTCAACCAATCGGTTACCGTCCTCCAGAGATCCAAAATATCAAATTTAGACCCGATCCGGGTATGCTCAGTCAATTTCAAAGTTTTGGACTCTACACTGGTACAGCAATTCAAGATCCCGTAAGATCGATTCAGAAGTTCATGAAGATTTGTGATGCCTACATTACTCCAGGCATTACACGCGAGCAACTGTATTGTCACATGTTTTCGTTCTTCTTGACCGGTAGAACTAGCGATTGGCTAGAAAGACAACCACCTGGAACAATTCATTCTTGGAGAGAACTTCAAGCCGCGTTCTTTAACCGCTTTTATCCGAAGAGCATGAGACTCAAAGATCAAACCGAGCTTGCAAGATTTTGCCAAGAAGATGGAGAAACAGTAGGAGAGTCGTGGACAAGATTTCAACAAAAATTAGCTAGATGTCCTCTCCATGGTTATACCCCTACTCTACAACTTGCGATATTCTATGAAGGACTTAATGATAAAGGTAGAGAGAAGGTGGATAATATTGGAAAGAGTAATTTTGTGTCCATGAACCATAATGAAGCTTCCGAGGTATTAGAGAATATTAGGGAACAAGAATGAAGTTGGCCTTCAACGCGAGCTCCTATTGCAAAGACCCGAGGAACGCTTCGTTTAGATGCAGAAACTGCGAACTCAACTCAAATATCCGCGTTAGAAAATCAAGTTAAGGAGCTGAAGTTAGAGATGCAAAAGAATTTAGCCGCTGCGAACGTAGTACAAGAAACACAAGGTTGTCAACAATGTGGGGTTAACAATCATACATGGGAAGAGTGCGAATCAAATCCACAATCTGTCTACTTTATATCCAATCGCGGAGGTTATCAATGGGGTAACCGAAACCATCCGGGTATGCAGTATTCAAATTCACAAGGGGCCGCTAATCCTGGTCATTATCAACCGCTCCCCCAGAACAACTCTTTCTAACAGAGAGGTCAGTACCAGAATCAATATCAGAATCGAGCCGCCCCCCCTCAACAACCTGTTCAAGATGCCTATATCGATTCATTAGATCAGAAAGCTTTACCTCAGTATCCTCAAGAAGGATCTATGGATAATCAACAGATAGCACAAGCTCTGGACCGTTTGACCACGACTATAAACGCTTAGGACGAGAAGGTCTGAGGACACGATGCCATACTTCAGATGTTAGGTACTCAAGTAGAACAATTAAACAAAGTTCTAACAAATTTAATGGAATAGAAAGAAGTAAAGGCAATCGAAGGAGGTGAAAACAATGTTGGGTTCGAAGCTTGCAAGGCCATTTGCCTTGAAATTGAAGACAAAAAGGAAGTACCGCATGCTGCCGTTAGTGCCGTGGAAGTTCCGAGTACCGAAGAAGAACCAACCAAGTCTAGCCCCGTGGAATCTGACTGTTCTGAGTTTTATGTGGAGGACGATCAAGAGAAAGCTGAATTTATACAGCTTTTGAGGAAGATACAAGAGGAAATTCGATCGGTTATGGATTACCAAGCTGAGCTAAATTCGAAGGAGAAAGAAGACGAAGTTGCACCTACTGTGCCAGAAGAGAAGGAAGAAGAGAAGGTGGAATCGCCACCTGTTGTTCAGCCAATGTCATCAGCTATTCCTGATACAAAATCCTAAGGATGACACTGTACTCAAGACATTTGTAGAGGCGTATCAACCTGAAAAAACGCCCAAATGCTTGAGATTGTGAAGAAAGGACTTACACCGCAACAAGTTTTTACGCAAGTTATTCCTGAGAAAGAAGCGAGTGTAGAGATCCCAAGAGAGAACCTGAGGGTTTCGAGAAGAAGTGAAAGAGAGCTACCAACAAAGCTTAAAGATCCAGGAAGTTTCAACCTTCCTATTCAATTACATGGTATGCTCAAGGTGAAAGCTATGTACGATGTGGGTTCTGGTGTGAATCTTATGCCTAAGTCCGTGTTCGAGAGACTTGGACTTCAGAAATCAGAGAAAACTCCAGTGAAGCTGCAGTTCGCTGACAATTCAGTTAAAAGGACATGGGGAACAGTGGAGGACGTCTTAGTCTGAGCAAGTAATATCGCCATCCCTACTGATTTTGTTATACTTGAGTTTGATGCAGATAAGCAGGTTCCAATCACTTGGATGGCCTTTCATGACCACAAGTCAAAGTGTCATCAACTTCCAAGAAAGGACCATCACCCTTCATGCAAAGAATGTATCCGAGACCTTCTATGTCTTGGGTAAGAAACCGAGGAAGTTAGATCCCACCGTTCCTGTCATCCACAGCCTTTCACATCACAAAGTCCCTCCTGAGAAGATCCACTTAAAGCCTGTGGATACTGAGCCAAACATTGAGTTTGGGGTTGGCCATGAAGTTCTATGAAAAACTCACAAACGCGAGAATAGGCCACGAAGTTTCAAAGACTCATGGATGGGACCATTCATTGTCACTAAAGTTGTTTCAGCCAAGGTGATAGAAATTCGACCCAAAACTGGGGTCAAGCGCAGATTAGTTGACGTTCATAGCCTTACTCGTTGTTGGGGAGGCTATATTCGCAAATCTTGATAGAGGTAACACGTCTAACTTTGAAAGACGTTAAATAAAAGTGTTGTACGGGAGACAACCCGCAATTTTTTATGTTTTCATGTCTTTTACGTTTTTAATTCAAGTTTAGTTTAGTTGTTTTTAGTTGATATTGCATATTTGAGAAAGGTATTAATGTTTTTGGTGTGTAGGAATCGGAGAAATCGAGTTAGGGAAGCAAGCAAAATTTTTCGGAGCGAAGAAATGCCCTGCGCGGACTACCCCCGCGGTGTACCCCTATACCGCAGGTATGGTCCGCAAGGCAAAAATTCGTACCACGGGTGGAGCCGCGGGTCTTATCCAGAACCGAGAAAAAAGACTCCGCGGACTCCCCCCTGCACCGCGCCATGCACCGCACGGTTAAAACCTGTGCCACGGGGTAGGTCCACAGGTATTTTGACGAAGAAGGCGCGGGGTACCCCTGCGGTGTACCCCCTAGTCCGCACCATGGTCCGCAGAGCTAAAACGCGTGCCACGAGGTCGTACCACGTGTATCATCCAGAGGGTAAATTTTTTTTGAGCATCAGATGCTGCGGTGTACCCCGCGGTACACCCATGGTCCGCAAGGGTAGTCCGCACGACGCCGCTGGAGAGAGAAAGAAATGGGATTCAAGTGTATAAATGAGGTATTAAGCCATTATTCCGATTTTTTTAACCTAAAGCCTCATTCTCTTCACCAAAACTCTCCTAACTCCATTGAAGCTCATCAAAACCTTCACCAATCACCAAAACACAACCCAATCATCAAGAAAAACACATCAAATCTTCTCTTCACATCATTACAAGAGAGATTCAAACACCCAATCATCACCAAATCCATTCAAATTGAAGAATCAAAGAGCCAAATTTTCAAAATTCATCCTACAATTTCTTAAATCCAAGCCAACCCATTACAAATCCACCTCACCACATAGAAAATCATCATCAATTCACCTATCCTAGGCCAAATCAAGCTTGTTCAATCAATAATTCACAAGTGCAAATTTCAAGGGTTGCTAAAGCTTTGAGTTGGGGGTTAATTGAAGATGACTAATAGAACAAAAATTTTAGCTAACAAGAGGGAGGTGAAGAGTAACAAGGGATTGGATTTAATCAAGAAGAAATCAATTGACAAAGGTTCTAGTTCTAAATCAAAGGGTAAAGATAGAGTTGAAAAGAGTGCAATACCTTTGTTTGATCGTAATGGTAAAAAGCTTTACTATTATGCAAAGGAGAAAACACAACCTCCACAAGGTCTTACACCCAAAGATAAAGAGGAAACTTCAAGGGCCCTGAAGACTTCTGCAAAGAATCAATTGAAAGAGCTACCTTTTGCTTATGAGAAAGTATTCAAGGAAAAAGTTGGTGAAGGAGAATACAAAAGATTCTTAGAGCTTGGTGAGAAATTGGGTTGGTCTACGTTCATGGTAAGACGTTCTGAATTATGTCATGAGTTAGTTTTGGAATTCTATTTAGGCCTCTTTAGCCGAGATAGTAAAGGTTGTGTTCCGATTAGAGGAAAGAAGTTCCTTTCATAGTTGAGGAGATTAGAAAACTCCAAGTTTCAGAAATTGAAAGGTTGTTGCAAATTTGAAGAAGCGGTTGCTAAACGAAAAATCTTTGATGAGGAATTACTTGTTGAGCATGTATTAGTCAAGGAGAAAGTGGAATCACATAAGGGAGAATTGAAGGCACCTTGGCCTTACAAATATCTTCAACCGGATGCTAGAATTTGGCACAATTTCCTTGTTCCCAATATCTTTGGAAACACACGAACTTTGGATGTGACTATGAAGTACGCTTTACTTTTGGACTGTATTTTGAGAGGAGAAGAAGTTGATGTGGCACAGTTGATCTATGAGGAGGTGATACGATTTTCACATCCGAAAAGGTATATTCTCCCATACATGGGTTTATGATACTGAAGGATAGTTTCTAGGTCCACCCGACAAGGGGGCTAGGAGACATTAGAGTCCCTACTAATATAATAACACCAATTCTACCCTTAAACAAAACATTAATTACATTGATTAGGTAGATTCCTTGCGACACTCAAGTACAAATCTCATATCTGAAGTTAGTCCTTGTACTTGTTATTTCTTTTCAGTTATTTATTTTTAGACTTTATTTATTTGCATCTTTTAAATTTAGGAAACCAAACAAAAATCATTTATTTTATTTTGCTGTAAAACAATTATTCCTACTACTTGATTAATACTTTAGTTGTACCTAATCCGTCCCTAAGAACGAAACTCGATTTATCGGATATTACTTGGACAACCGTACACTTGTGGTATTATGGTTCCTATTTATTTATCGCATTATCTTGTAACACCCCAGGACCCACAAGTGACCTAACTTTGTCCACGTCAAACCGACAATTATTCGAACATCCATTACATAGACAAAACAAAGTTTCCTTATAATCATCCTTTTTTTGGGCACATACGAGAAATTCTTCTATCCCCTTAACAAATTCACAAGAAACACGATGAGCAGAATTAACCAACTTTTATCAATACCCGAAGCCATCCTCTGTTACCAATATAATCAACTACACCAATATAAAAGAATACAAAATAAATATTTTTTTTGTGCATTTAATTCTCATACAATACTATAACATTTAGATTAGAGCCCGTTTAGGATTGTTTTTTAAAATAATCACTTGAAGTGATTTTAGACTCGTAATAATACTCTCGACCTTTAAAATCCCTTTTAGGAAAAACACTAGCTAGGTGATTATTAAAAAAATCACTTAAAGTGATTTTGGATGTCAAAATATTTTTAAATACTTTTTACAAATATTAAAATTTTAATTGAAAAGCGCTTTTGGCTCTAAAATAATCAATCTCAAACAGGCACTAAAATATGTTTCTAACAACCTAATCAAAACATTTAACATTAAATACACAATTGTAATCAAAGAAAAGAATTTTTAATAAGTTTTGATGAAGAAAAAATACATATTTTTGGGAAAATTTGGTTGGAGATTGAGAATTGAGTAGGTCCCACTTTGTTGATTGGCCCCGAAAAGATTTTACACGTGTTAAAATGGTATTCGGTGGTGATTAATGGGAATACATTGGGAGAGTTTTGAGAGAATAGTGGGAAAGATATAAAATATTGGGTATTAATGATTTTCAGTTTGTAACTCTCTGTATTACATACGCTACGAGCATTCGCGATACACAGGTAGACATTAAAGAAGTTCAACTAACGACTACAAAAGTTGTTGTTAGATGCTAAAGGTCATTCGCAACAACTTATTTCGGTGAACAAAAATAATTAAAAAAACTAGCGACTACTTATAAATCAATAACGACTACTTCTTGTAATCGATAAAAAGAAAATGTATATACGACGACTTATGTAGTCGCCAAAGATTGGAAGTAGTCGTAATTAAAATGTAGTCGTTAATGACATATCTTTAGTGACTACGCATAAGTAGTCGAGAAAGATTTAGTCACTAAAGATCACACGTGTATTAGTGATATGTTTCATTCTAATGCGATAAAATAATTTCTTTATTATTTATGGTTTGTCTCTTCCATTTAATTCTCAATATTATTATTTTATTGCATCCATTTATATCCCTAATATTGATTCTATACTACAAATAAAATAAAGAGCCATGCTTATATGGAATACTGCCATCAAGTCAGGAGCGGGAGTCTTGGTAAGCTTTTGAAATTCCTCGATGACGAAACTAATTCTTAAGAAAATGAGAATATCTCTCTTATGATTATGTATACATAACTTATGAGTTTGTAATATAGTATATCAGCTATAAAACTACGTAAAACATATTAATGTAAGTAATGTAATGTAAATTTTTTCTGCCATTAATATCCTTGATTTCATATTTGACCTACCGACTGAAGAGAAGATTTGTGTTAGCTCGATGATCCATGACAGACATTGGGGTATTTTGTTAATTATCTTGATACGAGACTTAATTGTTTTTGGTATTCAATGAACTTTTGTAAGGATCATGTAATACGTTTTGATTTATTTATTTATTTTTATACTTGTAGAATCGGTTTTGTAATAATATGAATGTAAAGTTTATTTTTCATGTCATTTTATGATTTTAATAGCGAAAATATTCAATTCATCGATTTAATCAAGCACAGTGATATGTAGACTAATGTAGGTATAAAATGGTTGAATTTTCATCGTATCCGACAACCAAGATGCATCCAATTTTATCTAACTATTTCCCTTACTCTATTTTATATTTCTTTGCATGTTCGTAGTGCCTTGAGGCACGGGTTATACCCAGTACTAGAATATCCGAAAAGTTGAGAATCATCAATTGATTAACTAAGGTTCATACGCTACGCAATTATCAAGAACATAAGGGTTTAGCTCATATTAAAATATGGAAAAAAATTACTAACACTGATGAATTAATAAAAAAACCTAAAAACATAAATTAAATACTCTAATAAAAATGACAAAACATGCTTTGGATGATTAGGAATTGTGGAGTTATTGTTGAAAGCCCTTCCTCATTCTCTTCCTTAGCTCCCAGCATGTTTAGCTTCTTAAAATTATGAATTTTTTTTCCATCGAATAGAATGTATTTGTAAAAGTCCAGGTCGTCTATAAGTCATATGGGCCCTTTTGGAAGGTTCAAAAGGCCCATCCTGTTTTACTAATAATGGACAGCTTTGAGTCACTGTGGTAGAATCGCCATAACTTTTGCGTCTCAACTTCGAATTGGATTTCATTTCTTCTCAAATGACCCTGACTTCAAGCTCCTTCCAAATCAAAATGAATTAGGTCAAAATCGCTTACCAGATTCCATTGTGATTGAAAAAAGGCACATCATCTTTCCATAATATCCCAAATGCTTTCAAACTTGACCTTTGACTCTATCTACACCTTGAATTGGGTTTGGAATTTACTTTATTTACCTCTCCATCTCCTCTTGAGATTCCATGTCAACCATTTACCTAAAAGCTACACGATTAATACACAAAGTACTCTATAAATAACAATAAGCCCAAATTGAGACAAGATGATAAGAAACATAAAATATTAGGATTAATACCTTTCTTAGTTCCATTAATCTCCTAAAATGATATCTCCTGATACGACTATACTTTCACAAAAGAGGAGACACAGACACCAAATTCCTTTTCAATGAATCTTGTATGACGGTATTTTTGGCTATCAAAGAGAAGTTGTGCTTTAATCGTGTGTTTAATTTGTAGTTTAGGTACATTCTAGATACAAAGGTCCAAGATGAGGATAAGAATTCAAAAATTCAAGAGAAGCCCCAAGTCAATGCGGAATTAAGTTTAGAGCCACATTAGGAATTTGGAGCATTTACCGGAGAAATCTTTGCACCTTAGTGTTTCAGTCACTACGAGATATTTGTGAGACCTTTGAACCTGATTCATTTTATCTAGATATATCTTGAAGTCAGTGTCGCATGGCAAGTGACAGATGTCAATTCGGAATTAAGATGAAAAAGTTATGCTAATAACTGCTTCCGTGCCTCGAAGATGTCAATTTAGAGTTAAGATGAATAAGTTATGTGATGTCTCCCTAGTTGTTCTAATTATTAGCCCCTTGGAGACATCCTTTTAGGTGAATAAATGACTTATTTGATAGACTTTTAGGCTTAATTGATCATATTGCACTTTCTCCCCTTGGAAATTAACTATTTGCAGAATCTGAGCTTTTGTGCGTAAATTTGACTATTTTTAATGCAAAGTTAACCGGTTCTTGAATTTCATGAAAGAACAATCCAAGGAGAAGAAGTGAGAATAAAGTCTTAGTGTATTTTAGAGTGTTAGGAAATGATTTTGAGTCGAGTTTCTATTTTTAGAGTACACTTTCCTATTTCGTTTTCTTGTTTTATTAATTTATTCTTATTAAGCATATGCGGTTTAATTATTTATTTAATGTGAAGCTTTAAAAGATAAATGGTAATTACTTAGAGACCAAGTCAAGATGAAGGATAGAAGGAAAGAAGATTTACATGGAAGCAAGAAGATTTAGGAAAGATATATTCCAAGAAGGAAAAGATAAAGCTGCCTTTTGAAATATGAAATTTCAGCCACGTTTTAAAGATTAAATCATAATTAAAGATTGGATAGGATTCTGTAGGAGTGGTCCACACCAATAGAAAGCTCTTTCCAAGACAAGCAGATTCATATATTGGAACTTCTCAAACGGATAAGTATTGAAAAAGATATGACCAAATCAAATCAGCAGAAGAATCTTACCTTTCCTAGAATTTAGAGCTACGAATTTAAGAGTCCTTGACTTATCTTCCACTTCAAGAAATTCGACCTAGGGTCCTCCAAAACATATAAATACACCCCTTAACCTCCTACTTTGACACACTTCATATAATTATCAAAGAGGCTTAAGGATTCAAGTTAGAGCAAGCAGGAAGGAAGAAAGCTAGAAGCGGGAGACTGTCTATATCTCCGATTCAAAGCCAACCCCAACCTCTTAATTAGGTTTATTTATTTTCTTTCTGTAAAACATTATGTCTTTTAATTTATTTGTTTTAGTTTTATTTTCTGTTATGAGCTAAACTTCTTAAGTGCTTGAGAATCGCTGTAAGGGTTGAACCTTAATTTATTTAATTAATGCTTTCTGATTTAGGATTTTTATAATTTAATTCAAATTGAGTAATTTAGTATTGTTTGTTATCGTAAGTTAATTTCATTATATTTAATTTGGCCAATTAGACATAGGTTTGAGTAATTAGGCTATTCACTTTGGTGGAGAAGTGATCATCTTGACGGGGGGTTTAATTACTGACATAGGTAATAAACGTAAGATAGAAATTATTGATCCTGACGGACTTAGTTAATCTTATAACCAATTGGGTAGAGAACCTGACATTCGAAGGTGGATTATGATCGCCCTGGCGAGGTTTGTAACACCTGAGAATAGCTCCTAAGTCCACCCTGACGGGGGTTAGGAGAATCTAGAATCCCGACTATTACTAGTTACTAATTTGTCCCTTAGAAGAAGCATCAATTAAGTTTATTTCGGTGAAACTTAGCGTGACTCAAGTACTACTCTCTCATCTTTTAGTCTCTTCATATTTACTTTCTTGCATTAGTTTTAATTTTAGTTTAATATTTATTTTAATTGCACTTTAGTCCCTTAATCAAAAACAAAATAAAAATCTTTTTCTTTACTTTCAATTTTCATTCAAGCAACTATTTCCATTTATTGCATAACACTTTAATCATACCTGATCCGTCCCTGAGATCGAAATCCCGTTTACCGGATATTACTTGGACGACCCGTACACTTGCGGTACGTGTCTTGCCTTTTTAGTTGTGTTTATTTAGAACACACTAGGAGACACCAAGTTTTTGGCGCCGCTGCCGAGGACAGTAGCGTGTGACCACGGTGTTAGCCGTAAGTGTTTTAGTTGCTAGTTTTTAGTTTAGTTTTATTTTTTCAGTTTTACGCTTTGGGTTGTTCCTGCTTTCTCAGATTTACAGGTTTTGGTATATGCTTGGAGATATCGTGATCCTTGATAATCCCGAAAGCCTAGTTCGAGAGAAAAACAAAAGAGATAAAGAAGCAAGAGAACAAGCAAGGTTAGAAAAAGCAATGGCAGAAGAGAATGCTTAAGATCCCATGATTCAGTTGGATGAAAACGGTCTTCCAATAGTCCCACTAGGGCTACCAGCTCCACCAGGGTTACCAGTTCCACCGGTTGGAGTCCAATTACCAGCTCCTCCCGGAAATCAACAACAAGTCAACAATAATGGTGGAATACCTCACGATCATGGACCGCAGATCTTTCAACCAAAAAACCATGGACCCTTTCGTATACCACCACTAGGACTCCGTCCTCCCGCAATTCAAGGAATTCGATTCAGACCAGACGCGGGGATGATTAATCAGTTTACAACCGTGGGACAGCATAGTGGTGCAGCTCGTGAAGATCCTATTCGTGCTATGTACAAGTTTATGCAAATCTGTGATGCATATGTCACTCCTGGAGTAACCCAAGAACAAATGTACTTTCATATGTTTCCATTCTTCCTCACCAGAGGAGCGAGTGAGTGGTATGATCAACAACCACAACGCGATTGTGACTTGGGATCAACTTCAGACAGCCTTTTTCGATAGGTACTATCCTCAAAGTGTTCGACTTAGTGGGCAATTAGATATTGTTAGTTTTCGCCAAGAGCCAAGACAAACTGCAGGTGTTGCATGGACTCGTTTTCAATCATTATTACGCAAGTTCCCATTACATGGGTACTCTCTTGAGTTACAACTTGGAATATTTTTTCGAAGTTTAGGTGATGCTGCAAAAGACAAAATCGATACTATGTGCCAAGGTGGTCTCATGATGGTCACAGCTGATCAAGCTCTGATTATCATGGACCGAATTGTGAAGAATGAAATGAGTTGGCAAACCTCGAAATCATCGACTAGAGCTTATGAAAGAGGTACTTTGAATTTGGATACAAAAACTGCATTGAACGCTAAGATTGCCGCTCTTGAGAACAAGCTGAAACAATTATCTATGTCGAATAAAGCTGTGGTAAACGTTGTTATTGAACCAGAATTATGTTCTAGTTGTGGAGGAGATGATCATGGCAGGGAAGAATGTGCCAACAACCCAGAATTCGTATACTTCGTTAATCAGCGAGGTAACTATTTAGGTGGTCAAGGGTATGGAAATCAAAACAGAAATCATCCAGGCTTTGATGTCTCCCTAATTGTTCTTATTTTAGACCCTTGGGAGACATCATTTTTTGTGTTTATTTGATTAATATGATAGACTTTTGGACTAAATTTGCAATAATCCGGAATTACCTTTTTATTTCTAGCATTTTTAATTTATTAAACTTTTGCGCGTAATATTGGTATTTTTAGTGTAAAGTTTACAGGTTTTAGATGTTAGCTAGGAGAGGAATCCGAGGAGAAAGTCAAAGATCGTGAATTAGAGTCAAGACTTGAAGACAAATCCCGAAGATATTATTTTTAGAGCTGAAAATCCACTTTCCAGGCCATAGATTGCTGATTTCGAGGTGCTTAAGCGATGATTTAGCCGCTGACCTTTGAAGAGAAATCATTCCTTATCGAGTTACGGAACTTTAGCAACTGAAATGAGGTCAATCGGAGTTGTAATGCATCGGGAAAAGCTGTTTTAGTGAAGGCCTATCATCAGTTACGGGATTTTGGGCTTAGAAAGTGGGCTTGGACATTTAATTAGGCTTTTATTTTCTGGTCCAAGCCCTAGTCCGAATTTTTACTTATAAAAGGAGGTCTGGACTTCTATTTTACACACAATTCACTTTCCACAAGATTAAAAACACCAGAGAAGCTACCGCAGGAAGAAAGGAGAAGCTACAAGAGCTGGAGTGGGTCTATAGCTCCGTTCGTAGTCATTCTGATTCCGAAAATTAGGTTTTTCTTATATTTTAATTTTGTAACGAATATGAATTCCATTTCTTTTTATTTAGTTTTTAATTTTAATATGAGCTAAGCTTTCATTAGTGCTTGAGAACAAAACAATGGGTGAATCTTGATTTTATTATTATAACGAATGTTGAATTTGGGTTTTTATTGAATTAAATTAAATTAGGGCTTTTACTCTTTTCGACAATTTGTGAATGTTTACTGATTTTAGAGTCGCGAACTAAAATTAGGTATTAGTATCTAGGCTATTCCATATATGTGGCGTATGGATCATCCTGACGGGGGGTTTAGGTACAGAAATAATTGTTCAATCTAGGATAAAAACTATTGATTCTGACGAACTTAGTTAATCCTAGGGCCAGTGTGGTAATAAATCTTAATCATCCAACGGTGGATCATATTTACCCTGACGGGACTAGTGACACTTTAGGATCGCCTTGTAGTCCACCCTGACGGGGGTATAAGGATATTAGAATCCCGACCATTGTAATTGACTGATTTAACCCTTAAACAACATAAGTTAGAAAGTAAAATTAGGAGGATCCTTGCGTTCTCAAGTACTACATCTCATATTGCGTTTTCATACATTTTACTTGCGTCTTATCTTTTACTTGCATTATTATTTTATCTTTCATTTAGTTATAATAAACAAAACCAAAACAAACAATTTATCCTCTTTCATTTTCATAAGTGCATCAATCACTATTTGCATAAACATCGTGATCAACCATCCGTCCTTGGAACGAACCTGATTTATCAGGATTACTACTTGGGACAACCGTACACTTGCGGTTGTGGTTCGATTTACATTTGCATTTATATTTAGAACACACAAAGGACCACCAAGTTTTTGGCGCCGCTGCCGGGGACGGTAGCGGGTGACCACGGTGTTTATCCTTTAGTGATAAGTGCATTTATTTTATTTTATCAGTTTTACGCTTTTTGTTTGTTAGCTTTTTCAGGTTTTTAGGTTTGGTGTATGCGAAGAAGGCTATTCAAGGATCTAGAGCCAGCACCTCCGATCCTTAGTAATCCAGAATCGTTGATCAGACTTGCGAACAGAAGAAGAAGAGAACGAGAAGCTTTAGAAGTAGAAGAATTAAGTAACAGAATGGAGAATATCATTATTCAAGGTCAACAGAATGGACAAGGCCAGTTAGATGCAAATGGCCAACCTTTAGCTCCAGGCGTTATTCCTCAAGTTCAACCACTAAATCCTAATCCTCCAGTCCAGATAGTGATGAATCATGATCCGTGGTTCACTAATGGCCCTCCAGAAGTTCCATTCCGCGCTCCAGCTATAGGAGTAGGTGCTCCAGATATTAATGTTCCGAGATTCCGTCCAGATTCGGGTATGCTAGCTCAGTTCCAAAACTTTGGAAATTTTCGCGGAAGACCATCGGAAGATCCTCTTAGAGCGGTACAAAAATTTAAGCAGATATGTGATTCTTATATCACACAAGGGGTTTCAAGAGAACAGATGTATTTTGCTGCTTTCAAATTCTTTGTCATTGATGGAGCAAGTGAATGGCACGATACGCAAGATCCTACGAGGATTACCAATTGGGACCAATTAGAAATTGCTTTCTTTGACAGGTATTACCCAAGTAACATGAGGTTAGATGCTGAACTAGAATTGACACAATTCCGTCAAGAGTATGAGGAAACTGTGGGTAGGAGTTGGACAAGATTTCAGATGTGTTTGCGTAAAGTTCCTAAGCATGGCTTTTCAGAACAACAACAGTTAAAGATCTTTTATAGAGGCCTTGATGGAATTTCGAGAGAGAAGTTGGATACGCTATGTGGAGCAGGTTTTCTTCAAGTTCAAACCGCTCATGCCAAAATTATTTTAGAGAGAACAGTCAAGAATGAAGTTGGGTGGAGCTCAGTAAGAACACCAGTTAAGGGAGTAAATAATGTTGACATGGAAGAGAAATTTGCTACGTTTGAGAATAAGATCCAAAATACCATAGAGCAACAATTGAAGCAGCTTACTCTAGCTGTGAAAGAAGGATTTTCGGGTAAGAAGGTAGCTGTGCATGCTGCACAAGAGGTGTATATGTGTTCAATTTGCCAGGTAGATGATCATGATGAGGAGAGTTGTCCGAATAACCAAGAATCAGTGAATTTTATGTCCAATAGAGGTAATTTCAATTCAAGTGGTAATGGATATCAGCCTAACAGAAACCATCCTGGGTTTCAATACTCAAATCCTAATGGGGCAGCCAATCCTACTTACGCGTATCAGCCGCGTCCTCAAGACAACTATAATCCAAGACCACATAACAATCATCAAGGAGGACAGAATCAAAACAATTATGTGCAAAGACAAGCTCCTCAGAATACCTACGATGAGAATTTAAACCAGAAAGCTCTACCTGCCCATCCACAAGAAGGAGTAATTACCCTTCAGAAAACCGTTGAAAATTTGATTGCTCTTCAAACACAAGCTTTGGAACGTCAAAACGCAGCTGAAGCAAATATGAAGATTTTCCAGAATCAGCTAAGTCAAATTAATAAACAGTTGAATCAGCGTCCACAAGGGCAACTTCCTAGCGATACGGAAAATCCAACACAACGTGAAGATTGCAAGGCTGTTACATTAAGAAGTGGTAAGAACCTTCCTCCACCTCCTTTTCCCGTTATGAAAGAGAAAGAAGTGCCAAGAAAAGAAAAGGAAGTGGGTGAGAAAGAGAAAGAGAATGAGAAAGATAGTGAGGTTGAAGAGATAGAAAGACCAAGAGAAATTCCGAAAAAGAGAGATGAAATTGTAAGCAATCGCCCTCCACCACCGTTTCCATCGCGAGTTCAGAAAAAGGGTGATATGGGTGATTTTCAGAAATTCTTCAATAGAGTGAGGGGTTTGAGTATTAATATTCCGTTACTTGAGGCAATTCGAGATATTCCTAAGTATACGAAGTTTTTGAAGAGGGCCCTCACTAATAAAAGGCCCTACTGTGATAATGAGATGATTGGCCTTCCTGAAGAGTGTAGTGCGATTTGCCAGAGCAAATTACCTCCGAAGTTAGTTGATCCAGGGAGTTTCACGATTCCCATATCGATTGGAGAAGAATGGAAGGGAAAGGCGCTATGCGATTTGGGGGCAAGCATCAACTTGATGCCCAAGTCAGTCTTTGATAAGCTTAAAATTGGAAACGCAAGACCTACCTCTATGGTCTTGCAAATGGCGGACAGGTCTCTTGCTCATCCTGAAGGCCGTATTGAGGATGTCCTTGTTAAGGCAGGTACACTTATATTTCCTGTTGATTTCGTAATTCTTGAATACAATGCAGATAGAAATGTCCCCATTATTTTGGGTAGACCCTTCCTAGCTACAGGGAGGACATTGATCGACGTAGAGAATGGCGAATTGACAATGAGGATACAAGATGAGGAAGTGAAATTCAATGTATTTCGAGCTATGAAATTCCCAGATTCTTAGGAAGATTGCTTCAGAATGGATGTAGTAGAGCAAGCATCGCAAGAGGTATTTAATTGCTTAAATTTTGATGATATCTTGCAGGCTGCTTTGACATTAGATTCACCTGAGATGATGGAGGAGCTTACAGAAACAGTGGCAGCTCTCAATTCTGAAAATCCAAAGTATAGGCGTCTTGCCTATGAACCTGTGAGAGAACCGGGGGAGATTATTTCTAAAAAGAAGCCTTCAATTGAATCTCCTCCGGAGTTGGAAGAAAAACCATTGCCAGCACACTTGAGGTATGCTTATTTGGGTACTAATGAAACTCTACCTGTTATTGTTTCAGCTAATTTAACAGGTCCCCAAGAAGATAAACTGTTGCGTGTGTTAAGAGCCAACAAAGAAGCAATAGGTTGGACAATTGCTGATATCAAAGGCATTAGTCCATCCTATTGTCAACACAAAATCATACTAGAAGATGTTAATGCACGCTCAGTTGAAGGTCAGAGAAGATTAATGCCAGCCATGAAGGATGTGGTGAAGAAGGAGGTGATTAAGCTTTTAGATGCGGGGATTATTTATCCCATTTCGAGTAGTGAATGGGTGAGTCCAGTTCAGTGTGTACCGAAGAAAGGAGGAATTACAACAGTTCTTAATGATAAAAATGAGGCGATTCCTTCAAGAACGGTAGTAGGTTGGAGAGTTTGCATGGATTACAGAAAGCTGAACAAGGCCACCAGAAAAGATCATTTCCCTTTGCCCTTCATTGATCAGATGTTAGACAAATTAGCCGGAAGAGAGTACTATTGCTTCTTGGATGGGTACTCCGGGTACAATCAGATTTACGTGGCTCCAGAAGATCAACATAAGACTACCTTTACATGCCCATTTGGTACTTTTGCATATCGCAGAATGCCATTTGGATTGTGTAACGCTCCCGCTACTTTTCAAAGGTGTATGATGGCCATCTTCTGGGACATGATAGATAATTTCCTTGAAGTGTTCATGGATGATTTCTCCGTGTTTGGTGATGATTTTGATATATGTTTGGATAACTTGGAGAAAGTGTTAGTGAGATGCAAGGAAACAGATTTGGTGCTCAACTGGGAGAAGTGTCATTTCATGGTTCGCGAAGGTATTGTTCTGGGTCACAAAGTTTCGAGTGTTGGTTTAGAGGTTGATAGAGCAAAGATAGAGGTAATTAAAACTCTTCGCCCTCCTGTTTCTGTTAAAGGGGTAAGGAGTTTTCTTGGCCATGCTGGTTTTTATAGGCGTTTTATTAAGGATTTTTCTAAGATTGCTAAACCGTTATGCAACTTACTCGAAAAGGATTGCAAATTCCTTTTTGATGAAGCTTGTTTAGCGGCCTTCAAAGCAATCAAAGAAAAGCTTATTTCTGCTCCTATAGTGTTACCTCCAGATTGGAATTTACCGTTTGAAGTTATGTGTGATGCGAGTGATTTGTGTATGGGAGCTGTATTAGGACAGAGGAAAGAGAAGGTTTTTCATTCGATTTACTATGCTAGTAAAACTTTTAGTGGTGCTCAGATTAATTACACAGTTACAGAAAAAGAGTTGCTAGCAGTTGTATATTCGTTTGATAAATTTCGCTCTTATCTTCTTGGAGCGAAAGTTATTGTTTATACAGATCATTCCGCGATCAGATTTCTTATGGAGAAGAAAGATGCGAAACCAAGGTTAATCAGATGGGTGTTATTGCTTCAAGAGTTCGATTTAGAGATCAAAGATAGAAAGGGTTGTGAGAATCAGGTTGCAGATCATCTATCGCGCTTAGAGGGTTCAGAGATGAATAGTGGTACTGAAGCAGTTAGAGAAGAGTTTCCTGATGAGAGTTTATTCGTTGTTCGAGATTATGAGGCTCCGTGGTATGCATATATTGCGAATTTAGTGGTGAGTGGTGTTTTTCCTGAAGGTTCTACTTATCAAGAAAGAAAAAGGTTAGCTCATCGTGCTAGACAGTTCTTTTGGGAGGATCCGTTCCTCTATAAAGTTTGTGCTGACCAAATGATACGAAGATGTGTAGCAAGGGAAGAGACTCAAGCCATTATAGCTGGATGCCATGATTCATTATATGGAGGACATTTCAAAGGAGACAGAACTGCTGCAAAGGTATTTCAATCAGGTTTTTACTAGCCTTCTCTTATAAAAGATTGTCATGAATATGTTAAGAAATGTACGAGATGCCAGTTTACCGGAAACATATCTAAGAGGGATGAGATGCCGCGTAATAATGTGTTAGAGGTTGAGATATTCGATGTGTGGGGCATAGACTTTATGGGTCCTTTCGTTCCTTCAAATGGTAACCTCTATATCTTATTGGCTGTTGATTATGTGTCTAAGTGGGTAGAAGCGGTGGCTTTACCTACTAATGATTCACGAGTGGTGATTAAGTTCTTGAAGTCACATATTTTCACTAGACATGGCACACCTAGAGTGATTATTAGCGATGGAGGATCTCAATTCGTTAATAGATATCTGAAGACTATTCTAGAGAAATATGGAGTCAGACACCGTGTATCTACTGCATAACATCCACAATCCAATGGTCAAGCTGAGGTTTCGAACCGTGAAGTCAAGTCAATCCTAGAGAAAACCGTTGGTCCTACAAGAAAAGATTGGTCAATGAAGTTAGATGATGCGTTGTGGGCCTATCGTACTGCGTTTAAGACTCCAGTGGGTGCATCTCCTTATCGTATGGTGTATGGTAAGGCTTGTCACTTACCTTTAGAGCTTGAAATGGGTGCCTATTGGGCAATTGCGCAGTTGAACTTAGATCCTATCTTAGCCGGAAAGAATCGTATGATGAAGCTTAATGAACTTGACGAATTCCGGTTGCATGCTTATGAAAATGCCAAACTTTACAAAGAAAACACAAAGAAATGGCATGACAATCGGATTCGTCCAAAGAACTTTGAAGTAGGGCAAAAAGTATTAAAGTATAATTCAAAGTTCAGCAATTTTCCGGGTAAGTTAAGATCTAAGTGGTCAGGTCCATACATAGTGACCAAAGTTACACCTCATGGGGCGATAGAAATAGAACATCCGCTAGAGAACCGTACCTTTATGGTTAACGGTCACAGATTAAAGATATACCATGGAGGTGAAGATACCAATCGCTCGGAAGATCCACATCCCGGGGAGGTCATGTATCTCCTCGAGAGTCCTTAGAAGCGTGAGGTAACCCGTCGAGCTTAACGACGTTAAACAAAAGCCAATTACTTGTATATTAGCTGAGTTTTTACATTTTTGCAATTTAGATTAGTTTGATTTTCGTAATTTTATTGATTTTATTAAGAAATGAGGAAGGGTAGTTGTTTTTGATGATTTCAGGGGTAAAAAGGACTTGAGTTTGGGGTCGATTTGGCGAAAACAGAGGAAAATTGGTTGGATGTCCAGGAGAAACCGGGAACCCGGTTTCGCAAAACCGGGAACCCGGTTTTGGAGCTGGTACCAACCATTTTAACGCAACACTTGGCGTTTTTGGGTAATATCACAGCGTCGGAACCGGGAACCCGCATTTGGCAAAACCGGGTACCCGGTTTCGGCAAGTAAAAATCCCTGACCCCGCGTCTTGGGGTCCAGCGTTTTGGTGCGTCGGAACCGGGAACCCGCATTTGGCAAAACCGGGTACCCGGTTTTGGTGCTGTGATTTCTGAAATTCCCTGACCCAGCGTCTTGGTGGCTTGCGTTTTCGTGCGTTTTGATTCGCGCCATCGACACAAATCCGGGTACCCGCATTTGGCAGAACTGGGTACCCGGTTTCGGAGCTGTAAACATCCAAAAGTTCTGGTCCAGCGTCTTGAGGTGCAGCGTTTTGGCGCGTTTTGATTCGCGCCATCGAGAAAATCCGGGAACCCGCATTCCACAGAACCGGGTACCCGGTTTCGACAAGCAAAATCCCTGACCCCGCGTCTTGGGGTCCAGCGTTTTGGTGCGGTTTGAAAAAAAAAAAAAAAAGTCCACAATTATTTTTCCGCGCCGTCACAGCGACGCGGAACCGGGAACCCGGTTTGCCAAAACCGGGAACCCGGTTTGCCAAAACCGGGAACCCGGTTTGAAAGCTGTGAGAGGCGGTTTTGAGGTGTTTTAACCTAGTTTTTTAGCCTCTTTTCCAAGTCTTTACCTAAAACGCACCAATAGCCTCCCCACCTCCGAAATTCATCTACCAAAACACTATATATCATCAAATCCTACCCTCTTTCACCACAGAAACATAAGATCAACTCACCTCCTCTCCAATATAACATCAAATCCTTAGTTTTTCCCAAGATTCTTCTTCACCCAATTCCTTAAATTAAACCCAATTCTTTCTTCTCCCATACAAATTAACCAAGACCCATCTCATATTTCACCTAGTTCTTAAATTCTTAAACCTCAAAACATCAAAATTCTAAACTTTTCCCTAAGTTTTTCATTATTTGAAGTTTTGAGTTTGGGGTGAAAAGAGATGACTAACAGAACCGGTGATTTCCGAAGAACTGCTCCTAGAAGAAAGACCACCATTGGTGGTTCTCAAGAACAAGCTATTGAGATTCCTGATTCGCGTCCTAAACGAAAAATTGACGAAGTTAAGCTTGATTCTAACAGAAAAGAAATCACAGGTCTAAAGAGAAGATTGATTGATGAGATTGAAAGTGAGAAGGAACCTGAAGAGGAAATTACGAAGAACATTGCGGAAGAAACTGAACAAGAGATTCCGGAAGCACCCGTTACGAAACCTCCGCGTATGAAGATGTGGGCCCACAAGCCTAAGAGGGTTTACACTTGTTGGAATACTCAGGTTCGTGAAAGAATTGAATTTTTGAAATTTGGTGAGGAGACGAATTTTCCTAAGGGTATTATGAGTAGTGATTACAAGGAGTATGCTGTGACATGTGCTAAGTTTGGTTGGAAAGAGTTACAAGAAAGGGAGCTTGAGTTTATTCCTACTTTTGTGCGAGAATTTTACGAAGGTTTAGCTACCTCACATGATGCCATTGATATCCGCAAAAAGGTAGTTCCTTTCTCTATTGAACGTATTCGGAAATCATTGAAACTACCCAACTTTTCTGGAACATGTCCCTTCCAAGAAATTCTTAATGACCCTTCTTTTGATTTTGAATCCCTTGGGGGACCGTGCTTGTTAATGGGACTAGCCCAATTCCTGAAGGTGAAAGGTATCCTGGACAGTTTTACAGCAGTAGTTTGACACCTCGTGCTAAGGTTTGGTCTCGTTTCATAATACCCACTTTCTTTGGTATTAAACACACTTCCGAGTTGAAGAAAGAGCACATATTTGTTATTAAGTGTATTTTGGAGGAGAAACCATTTGATGTTGCCAAGATCATTTATGATACAATCATGGAGTTCGCGAAATCACCAATGAAACAACAAAATCTGAAGTTTCCTTGTACTATCACTCAGTTGTGCCTAGACGCAAAGATTCCGCGTAAGGACGCAGATATTGATACTGTTTCAGTTGGTGTGAGTATAGCTTTTAGCACAATCAAGAACATCCATGAAGAGGCAACACGAGCTACAAGAAGTCCAAGAACTCCTCAATCAAAGAAAGCGAAAACTGTACCTGAGTTGGAAGCGAAGATTCAGGTGTTGGAAGAGAATCAGGAGAGGATGATTGCTACCTTGGGAAACGTTACAAAAGAATTGGACCTGCTTCGAAATTTAATCCTAGGCGTAAATACACTTCAAAACGCGATTTATGATGCTGTTACGCGAGATAAAGGTCCAGCACGCAACACCGATAACCAGCCTCGCGCTGGTTAAGATACGTTTTCTAAACTTTCCTCTTAGTGTATATTAGTTTAAATGCTTTATTGAGTCTTTTCTAGTCGTGGGGACACGACTCATTTTTGAGTTTGGGGTGGGGTTCGTTGCCTCATCCCAATTTTTATGTGTTATTTGCGTTATTTGCTTTCAATAAAAGAATTTTCGGAGTTGCGTTTGACTATAGAAATTTTTAAATATCCCTTTAAGCATACTTTTGATAAATCTATGATAGTAAATAGTGGACTTTAGGGATTGATATAAAACGCACTTACAATTGCATGCGAACATAGGTAATTGATAGGAAAAATTAATTAACAATGCAAATGAAGTAAGCTTGTACTCAAGGAATATGTTTGGTGTGTAGAACGTGAAATCCTAATTAGTAGAGAACCCACCTAGATATGAACTAAAGACAAGCTATGTACTTAGGAAAATGATAGGGGCAGTTCTTTGTTAGCCATTTGTGCCTTTTTAGCCTTCTATCCCTTGTATTAATTATTATCCGTCTTAACCCACTTTGAGCCTTTAGCCTTTTCTTTGTAGCCACGATATAAGCCATTATCCCTTAGATTATTAGGCATGACCATATGACCCGCAGTTGAATCACAATCCTGAGACATGTCTCGAGCTTGAGTTTGGGGTGGTGGGACCACATATGGGGAATTAAATGGGTAGGGATCGATGTGCTTTGTTTTGTAGCACAATTGCAGATGATATATACTTGTAACCATTTGCCGGGAATGAAGAAAAATGAAAAAGAAAGAAAAAAAAAAAAAAAAAAATGAAAAATTTTGAAAAATCATACAGTAGGAACCGGGAACCCGGATTCGTCAAAACCGGGAACCCGGTTTGCTTTTGTACAAAAAAAAAAGAGAAAAGAAAAGAAAAAGAAAAATATGAATGAATAAAACATCCGGCAAAGTGGAATTTTCTGAAAATCATCTTATTTATAGTGGGTAGACATGGGACGCTAAATTGTTGCGTATATGGGGGAGTGAGAACATCTTTTTGAGCGTTAACTCAAGCTCGAGGACATTGTTGATGGTAAGTGAGGAGAGAGCCAAAAGCTCACTTCAAATTTACCAAATATACATCCACACCTGTCCTTAAGCCAATATTATAACCGTAAAGACCTCGTGATTCCTAAGTGCATAGTGAATTTATTATTCTGTTGATAGGGAATACACTAGGTGGAGCGTTCAAAGCAAGTTAGGATTAATGACCACCCTATAGCCATCATACAGAGATGAGTACAAGTGTAACCTTCAAGCATTGCGACTTTAATTTTATGATTGAGATTATTTATGTTTGATGTTGCATGATTAGTGTATGTGTATATTAGTTTCTAGAGTTTGCTATATGAGATTTATTTTGAGAATTGCTTTAGGGTTTATTTGCTAGCTTCTATGTGTTTATACGTTTACTTCTACCTCTTTGTTTTGTTTCACTTTGTCGGGACGACAAAGGTTTGAGTTGGGGGTCTTGATGTCTCCCTAATTGTTCTTATTTTAGACCCTTGGGAGACATCATTTTTGGTGTTTATTTGATTAATATGATAGACTTTTGGACTAAATTTGCAATAATCCGGAATTACCTTTTTATTTCTAGCATTTTTAATTTATTAAACTTTTGCGCGTAATATTGGTATTTTTAGTGTAAAGTTTACAGGTTTTAGATGTTAGCTAGGAGAGGAATCCGAGGAGAAAGTCAAAGATCGTGAATTAGAGTCAAGACTTGAAGACAAATCCCGAAGATATTATTTTTAGAGCTGAAAATCCACTTTCCAGGCCATAGATTGCTGATTTCGAGGTGCTTAAGCGATGATTTAGCCGCTGACCTTTGAAGAGAAATCATTCCTTATCGAGTTACGGAACTTTAGCAACTGGAATGAGGTCAATCGGAGTTGTAATGCATCGGGAAAAGCTGTTTTAGTGAAGGCCTATCATCAGTTACGGGATTTTGGGCTTAGAAAGTGGGCTTGGACATTTAATTAGGCTTTTATTTTCTGGTCCAAGCCCTAGTCCGAATTTTTACTTATAAAAGGAGGTCTGGACTTCTATTTTACACACAATTCACTTTCCACAAGATTAAAAACACCAGAGAAGCTACAGCAGGAAGAAAGGAGAAGCTACAAGAGCTGGAGTGGGTCTATAGCTCCGTTCGTAGTCATTCTGATTCCGAAAATTAGGTTTTTCTTATATTTTAATTTTGTAACGAATATGAATTCCATTTCTTTTTATTTAGTTTTTAATTTTAATATGAGCTAAGCTTTCATTAGTGCTTGAGAACAAAACAATGGGTGAATCTTGATTTTATTATTATAACGAATGTTGAATTTGGGTTTTTATTGAATTAAATTAAATTAGGGCTTTTACTCTTTTCGACAATTTGTGAATGTTTACTGATTTTAGAGTCGCGAACTAAAATTAGGTATTAGTATCTAGGCTATTCCATATATGTGGCGTATGGATCATCCTGACGGGGGGTTTAGGTACAGAAATAATTGTTCAATCTAGGATAAAAACTATTGATTCTGACGAACTTAGTTAATCCTAGGGCCAGTGTGGTAATAAATCTTAATCATCCAACGGTGGATCATATTTACCCTGACGGGACTAGTGACACTTTAGGATCGCCTTGTAGTCCACCCTGACGGGGGTATAAGGATATTAGAATCCCGACCATTGTAATTGACTGATTTAACCCTTAAACAACATAAGTTAGAAAGTAAAATTAGGAGGATCCTTGCGTTCTCAAGTACTACATCTCATATTGCGTTTTCATACATTTTACTTGCGTCTTATCTTTTACTTGCATTATTATTTTATCTTTCATTTAGTTATAATAAACAAAACCAAAACAAACAATTTATCCTCTTTCATTTTCATAAGTGCATCAATCACTATTTGCATAAACATCGTGATCAACCATCCGTCCTTGGAACGAACCTGATTTATCAGGATTACTACTTGGGACAACCGTACACTTGCGGTTGTGGTTCGATTTACATTTGCATTTATATTTAGAACACACAAAGGACCACCAGGCTTTCAGTATTCGAATCCACAAGGGGCAGCCAATCATGGAACTTATCAAAAAAGGCCTCAAGGGAACAATTATAAGTTTCGAACGCAAAACCAATACCAAGGAAATCAACCTAGAACCGATCAAGACGCGTATGCCGACACATTAGCTCAAAAAGCGCTTCCTTCTCGACCTCAAGAAGGTGTAATAACCGCAAGTGAGTTAGCACTTACTGTAACAAAATACATGTCAGATGCAGAGAAGAGGTCAGAGAAAATCAAAAACCAGCTATCTCGATTCATGGACGATACCCACACAAGAGAGAATAAGATAAATGAAACATTGAACTCACATTCCGCTTCGTTAAAAGTCTTGGAGACTCAAATATCAAAGATCGCCAACTGTTTGAATATTCGAGGTCAAGGCCAACTCCTGAGTGACACAGAAATTCCTAAACAAAGGGAGGATTGTAACGCGATCACTACCAGAAGCGTAAGACTGTACAACCACCACCCTTCCCGGTTATGAAAGAAAAAGAAGTTACTAGGAAAGAAAAACCGTTAGAAGAGGTGGAAGAGAAAGATGAAGAACCTGAGGTGATAGAAGTGGAGAAGATTCCGGAAATTCGGAAAAAGAAAGATGTTGCAGAAACCCGTCCTCCTCCACCTTTCCCTTCAAGAGTTCAGAAGAAAGGAGATATGGTCGACTATCAAAGATTCTTGAATAGAGTGAGAGGTCTCAATATTAACATTCCGTTGTTAGAAGCTATCAAGGACATACCAAAGTACGTGAAGTTTTTAAAGAGAGCCCTCACCAACAAAAGACCATACTGTGATAATGAAATGGTAGGATTACCTGAAGAGTGTAATGCCATATGTCAGAGCAAACTACCACCGAAGCTACTTGATCCTGGAAGTTTCACGCTTCCAATCTCGATTGGAAGTGAGTGGAAGGGGAAAGCTTTATGCGATTTAGGCGTGAGTATTAATCTCATGCCCAAATCAATTTTTGATATGCTGAAGATTGGAGATATGCGACCTACCTCTGTGGTCCTACAAATGGCTGATAGATCCCTCGTGCATCCTGAGGGACGAATCGAAGATGTCCTCGTCAAGGCAGGTACTTTAGTTTTTCCCGTAGATTTTGTTATCCTTGAATACGACGCGGATAGGAATGTCCCCATCATCTTGGGACGACCATTCCTAGCCACGGGGCGTACATTGATTGATGTAGAAAACGGCGAATTAACCATGAGAATCCAAGACGAGGAGGTCAAATTCAATGTATTTCGAGCCATGAAATTCCTAGATGTTCCCGGAGATTGTTTCTGAATGGATACAGCAGAACACGCCGCACAAGAGGTATTTGATTGTTTTAATTATGATGACATCTTGCAGGCAACATTAACATTAGATATACCGGAGATGATGGAAGAGCTTGCCGAAACAGTGGTAGCTCTTAACTCTGAGAACCCAAAATATAGGCATCTAGCCTACGAACCATTGCGTGATGCAGGGGAGATTGAGCCTCCAAAGAAACCATCCATTAAATCTCCCCCAAAGCTCGAAGAGAAACCACTCCCGTCCCACTTGAGGTACGCATATTTAGGTACTAACAATACTCTACCTGTTATTGTTTCAGCTACTTTAACAGGTCCTCAAGAAGACAAACTGTTACGTGTACTAAGAGTGAATAAAGAGGCGATAGGTTGGACTATTGCTGACATCAAAGGTATTAGCCCTTCCTATTGCCAACACAAGATCATTCTGGTGGACAACAATACACGTCCAGTTGAAGGACAGAGAAGATTGATGCATGCGATGAAGGAAGTGGTAAATAAAGAAGTGATCAAGCTACTAGATGCGGGGATTATCTACCCCATAGCTAGTAGCGATTGGGTGAGCCCAGTTCAATGCGTACCAAAGAAAGGCGGTATCACTACCATCATGAATGACAAGAATGAAGCCATACCCTCGAGGACCGTTGTTGGTTGGAGAGTTTGTATGGATTACCGAAAGTTGAACAAGGCTACTAGAAAAGACCATTTTCCACTCCCTTTTATTGATCAGATGTTGGACAAGCTAGCCGGTAGAGAGTATTATTGTTTTTTAAATGGATATTCCGGTTACAATCAAATTTGCGTAGATCCTGATGACCAACATAAAACCACATTCACGTGTCCTTTTGGTACTTTCGCATACATAAGGATGCCTTTTGGACTATGTAATGCACCTGCTACTTTCCAATGTTGCATGATGGAAATATTTAGTGATATGATTGATCGATTTCTTGAGGTATTCATGGATGACTTTTCTGTTTTTGGAGATAACTTTGATGATTATTTACAGAATCTAGAAAAAGTATTGATTAGATGTAAGGAAACCGATTTGGTCTTGAATTGGGAGAAGTGTCACTTTATGGTTCGTGAAGGCATATGTTGGGACACAAGGTATCGGGTGCTGGGTTAGAAGTTGATCGTGCGAAGATTGAAGTTATCAAAACTCTTCCCTCTCCTGTTTCTGTTAAAGGGGTAAGGAGTTTTCTAGGCCATCCTGGGTTTTATCGCCGTTTTATCAAGGACTTCTCGAAAATTTCAAAACCTTTGTGCAACTTACTCGAGAAGGACACCAAATTCCTTTTTGATGAAGCTTGCATGAAGGCATTCCAAAAGCTTAAAGAGAAACTTGTTACTGCGCCGATTGTGCTACCACCTGATTGGAAAATTCCCTTTGAAGTTATGTGTGATGCTAGTGATTCTGCTATGGGTGCGGTATTGGGTCAAAGAAAAGATAAAGTGTTCCATTCGATTTATTATGCAAGCATGACCTTCACCAGTGCTCAGATTAATTACACGGTAACTGAAAAGGAGCTTTTAGCGGTTGTTTATGCCTTTGACAAATTTCGTTCCTATCTCCTTGGGGCGAAAATTGTTGTATTCACCGATCATTCCGCTATTAAGTACTTGATGGAGAAGAAAGATGCGAAGCCGCGATTGATCAGATGGGTGTTATTGCTACAAGAGTTTGATTTGGAGATTCGAGATAGAAAGGGGTGTGAAAATCAAGTTGCTGATCATTTGTCACATCTTGAAGGTTCGGAGTCGAATAGTAGTCCTGAGCTAGTTAACGAAACATTCCCCGATGAAGGCCTATTTGCGATTTATGATGCTACCCCATGGTACGCTGATATTGCAAATATTATTGTAAGTGGTAACTTTCCCGAAGGAGCCACTTCACAAGACAAGAAGAGATTGATGAGCCGTGCTAAACAGTTCTTTTGGGAGGATCCTTTCCTCTACAAAGTATGTGCTGATCAGATGGTGAGAAGATGTATACCTGAGAAGGAAGTCTTAGGAGTAGTTGCGGGTTGTCACGATTCACCTTATGGAGGACACTTCAAGGACGACCGCACAGCTGCTAAGGTACTACGATCCGGTTTTTATTGGCCTACATTACATAAGGATTGTCATGAGTATGTTAAGAAGTGTCATAGATGCCAGTTTACTGGTAATATATCCAAGAGGGATGAGATGCCGCGTAACAACGTTCTTGAAGTTGAAATATTTGATGTTTGGGGTATTGATTTCATGGGTCCCTTTGTACCATCCAACGGAAATCAATACATCCTATTAGCTGTTGATTACGTGTCCAAATGGGTAGAGGCTAAAGCTCTACCAACCAATGATTCGCGAGTGGTGATTAAATTCTTGAAATCTCATATTTTCACTAGACATGGTACACCCAGAGTTATTATAAGTGATGGAGGTTCACACTTTGTGAACAAATATCTGAAGACAATGCTAGAGAAGAATGGGATAAGACATCGTGTTTCTACCGCATATCATCCACAAGCCAACGGTCAAGCTGAGGTTTCAAATCGAGAGGTAAAATCTATCCTAGAGAAGACTGTTGGTCCCACAAGAAAAGATTGGTCAACAAAGTTAGAGGATGCTTTATGGGCCTATCGTACTGCGTTCAAAAATCCGGTTGGTGCATCTCCGTATCGTATGGTTTATGGTAAGGCTTGTCACTTACCTCTTGAACTTGAATTGGGTGCATATTGGGCAATAGCGCAGTTGAACTTAGATCCTACTTTGGCCGGTGAGAATCGTATGATGAAATTGAATGAACTTGATGAGTTTCGGTTACATGCCTATGAAAACGCTAAACTCTATAAGGAGAACACTAAGAGATGGCATGATAACCGTATCCGCGTGAAAAAGTTTGAAGTTGGACAGAAGGTTCTGAAATACAACTCCAAGTTCAGTAACTATCCGGGAAAGTTGAGATCGAAGTGGTCTGGTCTTTATGTGGTGACCAAAGTTACGCCTCATGGAGCTATAGAGATTGAACATCCAATCGAGCACCACACCTTTATGGTGAATGGTCATCGATTGAAAGTTTATCATGGAGGCGAGGATACTAATCCCATGGTGGATCCGCATCCTGGGGAGGTCATGTACCTCCTTGAAGCCGAATAGTTGCGAGAGGTAACCCGTCGAGCTTAACGACGTTAAACAAAAGCCATTTTATTGTATATTAGTTTATTGCTTTAAGTTTTTCAATTCCTAGTGTATAATCCTAAGTTAGTGTCAAGTTTTAGTATCTACTTTTAAAAGAAATGAGAAGGGTAGTGTGTTAATGGTGCAGGAATTGAGTTTGGGGTGCTAGGAAACAAAAGAGAAATACATGGGAAAAATTCGGCGCGAGGTCCGGTTTACTGCCCCAGAACCCCGGTATACCGCAGGGAGAAAACCCGTGCCACGGGTATGAAGCTCGGGTTTTCTGCCGAGATGAGAAAAAATGGGAGCATGACAGGTGCGGTATACCGCAGGAGGAAAAACCCGTACCACGGGTTAGGTACCGCGGGTTTTTAGACGGAGAAGAGAAATTGAACAGTGGAGAAAACCCGTGCCGCGGGTTATATACCGCGGGGTCTTTGCCGAGACGAAAAAATGAAGACATGTTGGGTCCGGTATACCGCACAAATCCTCCGGTATACCGCAGTCAAGTCGGTTTTGAAAAGTTTGTTACCTAATACAACTCTTACCTTAACACAATCAAACCCTAGCCTCTCCCACACGAATTTTTCAGCTCCCAACCTTATAAAAACACCTTGAAGCTTGATTAAACCTCCACAAAAAACACAATAACATCACAAATTCTCTCCTCCACCCTCAATAAACACATCCTCTTCATCAAATTCATCACAAAACACCATTAAACACAACCAAGATCATCAAGCTTCCAAGAATTCTTCCAAAGCTCATCAAGAAACAACTTCCTTCATCTAATCCAAGCAAGAAACTCAAGCTATACCAAGTTTTCTTAACTTTATTCTATCCTTGGTATAACTTGAGTTTGGGGTCAATTCAACCATGACAAACAGAACAGATGCTTTGGATTATAAGAGGAAGTGTTGTGTCCTAGGGAAGAACAAGAATTTGCCTAGTTCCACAATTGGAAAGGCCATCGATCTCGATGAGCCTACTGAAGAACAAGAAGAAAAGGCACCTGCACCACCACAACACAAGAAATTAACAGCAAGGATGAGGGTATCATCAAAGCCTAAAGACAAGATACAAATTCAAGATCAAGGTTCTTCTTCTTCTCAAACTAATTCTGGTATTCCTCCATGGGCTCGCAATTTGCAACAAGAATTCAAACTTTTACGACTAGACATCGGAGCACTTTGGAAGGAAATTACACAGATTAAGTCAACATTGGAAGAGGTAACTTTGTTCATGGGTATTGATAATTATTCTTCCCCTTCGGAGGAGGACACGATGGATCTTCATGGCCAGGTACCCCGTTCTAATTGTTCTTCTTAATTAATGGTAACACTAGCTAGGTAGTTTTAGTTTAATTTTTTATTGCTTTATTGAGTCTTTTTTTGAGTCATGGGGACACGACTCACTTTTGAGTTTGAGGTGGGGTTCGTTGCCTCATCCCAATTTTTTGTGTTGTACATGCTTTTCAGAAAGAATTTTTTTAGGGTTGTGTTTGACTGTAGAGTGTTTTAAATACCCCCATCAAGCATGCTTTTTATGAATCTATGATAGAAAATACTTGACTTTAGGAGTTAGTATTAAACACACTTTGATTTCATGTAAACATGAGATAATTGATAGGAAGAATTAATGAACAATGCAAAAGAAGTAAACTTGTGCTTAAGGATAATGGGTGGTTTGTAGAACGTGAGATCTAAATGAGTAGAGAACCCACTTACGTATGAACTAGAGGCAAGTTGTGTAGATAGGAAAATGATAGAGGCAGTTCTTTGTTAGCCCTTTGAATCCTTTTTGGCCGTCTATCCCGGAATTAATTTTATCCTTCTTCGCCAAATTTTTAGCCTTTAAGCCTTTCTTTTGTCGCCACATTATAAGCCAATATCCCTTTAGATTGTTAGGCATGACCATATGACCCGCACTTGAATCACGATCCTGAGACTTCCTGTCTTGAGCTTGAGTTTGGGGTGGTGGGTCCACTATATGGGAATTTACATTGGGTTGGAATTTTTGAGCTTATCAATGATGCTTTGTTCTATACATGATGATGATTCACAGGTTTATTATATTGTAACCTTTGCCAGGGTAATAGTGAATGGAAACTAAGCTTCGAGCTCAAGTTATGAATAGGCATAACTATGAAAAATAGCATGATATCTCAAACATTAAAAACGAGAGTCATAGCTATATAAAAGAAAAGAAAAAAGTAAATGATTTGAAAAGAAAATATATTCGGACTGGCAAAGTGGAAATTTTTATGTGAATCATCCTTAGTGCTTATTGGGTTAATTTGGGGACGCTAATTAAGCGCGTCAATTGGGTTGAGTGAGAACGTTATTCGAGTGTAAACTCAAGCTCTTGGACAGTTTGTTGATGGTAAGTGAGGAGAGATCCAAAAGCTCACTTCAAATTTACCAAATATACATACCATACCGTCCTTCAGCCTATGCTAAAACCGTAAAGACCTCGTGATTCCTAGATGCACAGTGAGTTAATAGGGAATATGCTAAGTGGAGCGTTCAAAGCAAGTAAAGATCAAGGAACACCCTAGATAAGTAATAAGCGCAACCTTCTAGCATTGTGAAATTAATTTTGGATTGAGATTGTTTTGTATTTGATTTTGCATGATAAGTGTAGGTGTATATTAATTCCTAGATTAGACTATATGAAATTTGTTTTTAAGTTTTGCTTTGCGATTAATTTCTAGATTCTACCTTCTGCGTTCACCTAAAAGATCCTTTGTTTTTATTTTACTTTTTCGGGACGACAAAGGTTTGAGTTTGGGGTCTTGATGTCTCCCTAGTTGTTCTAATTATTAGCCCCTTGGAGATATCCTTTTAGGTTAATAAATGACTTATTTGATAGACTTTTAGGCTTAATTGATCATATTGCACTTTCTCCCCTTGGAAATTAACTATTTGCAGAATCTGAGCTTTTGTGCGTAAATTTGACTATTTTTAATGCAAAGTTAATCGGTTCTTGAATTTCATGAAAGACCAATCCAAGGAGAAGAAGTGAGAATAAATTCTTAGTGTATTTTAGAGTGTTATGAAATGATTTTGAGTCGAGTTTCTATTTTTAGAGTACACTTTCCTATTTCGTTTTCTTGATTTATTAATTTATTCTTTTTAAGCATATGCGGTTTAATTATTTATTTAATGTGAAGCTTTAAAAGATAAATGGTAATCACTTAGAGACCAAGTCAAGATTTAGGATTGAAGGAAAGAAGATTTACATGGAAGCAAGAAGATTTAGGAAAGATATATTCAAAGAAGGAAAAGATAAAGCTGCCTTTTGAAATCTGAAATTCCAGCCACATTTTAAAGATTAAACATAATTAAAGATTGGCTAGGATTCTGGACGAGTGGTCTACACCAATAGAAAGCTCTTTCCAAGAAAAGCAGTTTCATATATTGGAACTTCTCAAACGGATAAGTATTGAAAAAGATATGACCAAATCAAATCAGCAGAAGAATCTTACCTTTCCTAGAATTTAGAGCTACGAATTTAAGAGTCCTTGATTTGTCTTCCACTTCAAGAAATTCGACCTAGGGGTCCTCCAACAACTATAAATACACCCCTTAACCTCCTACTTTGACACACTTCATATAATTATCAAAGAGTCTTAAGGATTCAAGTCAGAGCAAGCAGGAAGGAAGAAAGCTAGAAGCTGGAGACTGTCTATATCTCCGATTCAAAGCCAACCCCAACCTCTTAATTAGGTTTATTTATTTTCTTTCTGTAAAACATGATGTCTTTTAATTTATTTGTTTTAGTTTTATTTTCCGTTATGAGCTAAACTTCTTAAGTGCTTGAGAATCGCTGTAAGGGTTGAACCTTAATTTTTTTAATTAATGCTTTCTGATTTGGGATTTTTATAATTTAATTCAAATTGAGTAATTTAGTATTGTTTGTTATCGTAAGTTAATTTCACTATATTTAATTTGGCCAATTAGACATAGGTTTGAGTAATTAGGCTATTCACTTTGGTGTGGAAGTGATCATCTTGAGGGGGGGTTTAATTACTGACATAGGTAATAAACGTAAGATAGAAATTATTGATCCTGACGGACTTAGTTAATCTTATAGCCAATTGGGTAGAGAACCCGACATTCGAAGGTGGATTATGATCGCCTTGGCAGGGTTTGTAACACCTGAGAATAGCTCCTAAGTCCACCCTGACGGGGGTTAGGAGAATCTAGAATCCCGACTATTACTAGTTACTAATTTGTCCCTTAGAAGAAGCATCAATTAAGATTATTTTGGTGAAACCTAGCGTGACTCAAGTACTACTCTCTCATCTTTTAGTCTCTTCATATTTACTTTCTTGCATTAGTTTTAATTTTAGTTTAATATTTACTTTAATTGCACTTTAGTCCCTTAATCAAAAACAAAATAAAAATCTTTTTCTTTACTTTCAATTTTCATTCAAGAAACTATTTCCATTTATTGCATAACACTTTAATCATACCTGATCCGTCCCTGAGATCGAAATCCCGTTTACCGGATATTACTTGGACGACCCGTACACTTGCGGTACGTGTCTTGCCTTTTTAGGTGTGTTTATTTAGAACACACTAGGAGACACCATTATGTGATGTCTCCTCATTTTTGATAGATTTATGTTAAGATGAACATCATTTCTAGTGATTTAGAAGTCTTTATAATCGTTTTTCTTGAGAAATAGTACACTTTCCTATTTTGAGTCATAATTTAGTAAATTAATATTTTTAGAGTATATTGGGTTTAATTATTTATTTAGTGTGAAGCTTTAAAGATAAATTATGGAGATTAATTAGAGTCCAAGTCATAGACTAAGAGATATGGAAAGAGATAAGCATGGTAATTGGAGATAAGGAAAAAAAAGCTAAAATCATGGAAAAGGAAAAGCTGCCTTAAATCTGAATTTCTGCACCTACGACCACAAATCAGCCTATATCTCAAAATCGGTGTGTAATTTGGAGAAACGGTCAAGAGAAAAGTTGGAGATCTTTTCGAGACGATGAATTTCGACTACTCATACGCGTCAAACGGATGAGTATTGAAGTTTCTAGGACCAAAACAAAAATGGGCCTGATTTCATGTTTTAGGGTTACGAATTTGAGTTGGGATTGGAGTCCACTACTTACCTTCTCCTTCAAGAAAAAGAATTAGGTCTTCTGAACACCTATAAATACACCCTTATATCACTTGTAAATCATCGTTGCCTCATAGTAATTAGTTCTTAAGGTTTTATTCATTAAAGTTATTGTATAGAGCAAGATGATGTCTTTTATTAATTCTTTTAGTTTATTTCCTTCAGGTATGAACTAAAACTCCCATAGCTTGGGTTTTGCATCATGTATAAACTATGAATTCTAATTGCTTTCTATCTAAGTTTCTTTGGGAATTATATGTTTTAATCTGATATTAGCTGCTTACCTATATATTTGTTTATGTGTTTTGATTTAATGGTTAGATGATCACCTTAGCTGGGTGTCTAATTATTGAAACACCACATAACGTCTAGTGTCGATATTGGTCTTGACAACACTAATTCTAACTAGATAGTCATTAGGGTATACTTTAATCACTATCACCATGTATGGAAATTGATTGCTTAGGGCCCTAGTAGCGTAGGAAAACCCTATTTGAACCAGCCTCGTGGTGTGTCCGTAGTCCCCTTAGTCGCTCTCAAGGTCTAAGGTATGAGAATTTAGAATCCTGACTAAGTATCTAAGAGCTAATTATCTCTCTTATTAACTAGATTTGATAGAAAGAATTAGAAGGATTAGTGCATACTAGCAAAACCTAAGTTATACTTCTCATCTCATATTTCTTCATATTTAATTTACTGTCTTTATTTTCCTTAGTTTAATTTATTAATCTCGAATTTATTCTCTTTATTTTCCTGTCTTTTAATTAATTACTTCTTACTCGTTCTTGCTACCCATTCGATTAACACACTAAGTCCCTGAGAACGAACTTTACTTATCATTAAAACTTGCATTCGTCCTGTAATACTTGCAGTATTGTGCCTGTCTAGGGTGAGAGTGCGTTGTTTTCTGACTTATTATTTATCTTATTTTTATCACACCCTAGGCGACACCATTATGCTAATAACTTTTTCCATGGCTCGAACCTGAAATTTGTCGAGTAAAAACGAGTTTGGGCTACTTTAACGTAACTTTTTTTTTGTTACATAGGAGAGCCACCTTAGACTCGGAGTGTCATTGACTCGGTTCAAACCTGCACAACTAGATTGGATGACCAAGGCCCTGACCAATGAGCTAATACCAACTGATTTAGTTTAACCTAACTTTGAGCCCATGGAAGACCTAAATCTGGTTCTAGCTTGTATATAAGCTTCATATCAGCCCCCATATTATTACCTTTGGAATTATATATCATATTATATATCAAGACATCAGAAAGGAGCGATGTATTCAAGAGGAGAAGAAGAGAAGGGTTTGTATATTAACCCATGGATTCTTCTCCATCCCATATCCAATTGCCTTCAAACCAAAGAGTACTTTCATTAAATTTTGTATATTATTCTTGCATTAGTTTTAATGTATTTTATTTCATTTAGTATGAGCTAAACTATTTATGCTTCAGTTTTTCAATGGGTATGGACCCTAATTGATTTTTATTAATGTTTTTAATATTTGGGACAAACTAGATAGTTTAATTGAATTTAAAGTTATTACTCCATTTTTTATATACGTTTGTTTGTTGCCTATTTATGTCCTGATCAAACATAGGTAGTGTGAGACTATTCGACTAATATTCGGGTAGGGGTCGGATTTCAGACCTAGTATATAAGCACCTAGTGCCTTGACGAGTGTGTTTCTTGCATGCTAGGTGTTAAATTTATCGGATTAACAGAGGGTGTGTAAGGTAGATGCTCTAATTACCTGAATAGGGGGTAGAGTGGTTTTTAATCCCGACTAATGAGAGATATTTGATTCGCCCTTATGTAAAATAATATCATGATTAGTTAGGAGGATTAATCTCAAGAATCAAGCATTATAACTCATACCTTTTATTGTTCTTAGTATTTTATTTTATTTTCATTCTAGCTAATATCTTATTGTTGCATTTTAATCCTTTTAATTGAAAAACCAGACAAAAACCTTTTATATTATATTATTTTATTGCAACTACACATTTAGTTGCATCCTAAACATAATTAGAACATGTTCGTAGGTCGTGTAGAACTATAACCTTGAGCTTATCACAACTTTTACTTGGAGACAACTGGTACGCTTGCAAGGAGTCCAAGTTCCAATGGTTCCAACTCATCATTATATTTATATCACCCTTGGAATGCCAACATCGCACCAACTAACAATAACAAAAGGGAAAAAAATATTCAAATTCATATCTTATTGGAAAAATAAATATATCGGAGCCGGTACTTATAATTGGAGATTTCAATGATATCACTAAATCCTCGGTGAAGCAAGGTCAAATATCACCCAACTTGGATAGAATGCTTCGTTTTAATAATTTCATTAACGCCAATAATCTTATCAAAATCTTGTCTAAGGGGTACCATTATACGTGGACTAATAAAAGGAAAGGGGAGGTAAATATTAAAGAACGGCTTGATAGAGGCCTAGCCTCTGATTCATGGTATAATCTATCTCCATAGGCAATTATCAGAATACTACCAGCCATTGGATCCAACCATTTTCCACTTATCTTACAAAGAACAAGTTCCAAGAGGGAATATAAAAAATATTTCATGTTTGAATCTAGATGGATCGAGAATAAACAATGTAGAAAAGTAACTAAAGCATGGGACGCATGAAGAGATCAAGATTTTATTATGAAAAGAGATTCTACTTGTCTAGCCTTATTAGGATGGAGTCGAGAAACTTTTTTTAATAGACAGAAATCTATTAACGAGTATCAAGCTATATTGGAAAGATTCATAATGATAAAAATAGTCCAGAAATTATGGAGATCAAAATTAATATAAAATTGAAATTGAAAAGATATGGACATAGAAGGAATCCTTTCAGGCAGATAGAGTTAGGGACATTTGGATTAAGGAAGGCGGCAAAAATACTAGCTATTTTTTTGCCTTTACATCAATGAGAAGAAATGTCAATCGTATCTGCGATGTCAAAGATGACGAAGAGATATGGATAGACAATCCGAAAAACATCTGGAAAATCATACAAGTATACTTCATCAATCTATTTAAAAATAACCCGATGAGTAATATTGAAGAAATTTTTGTTTATACAACGAATAAAATTAGCGAAGTCATGAACGATAATCTCATTAAAATGCCAGATATGGAAGAAGTTAGATTAGTAGTTTTTAGAATATCAAGATCTAAAGCTCTAAGACTTGATGCTTTGCCCGAGAATTTCTACCAGGAATACTGGGATATCCTAAAAAATGACATCTTCAAAATGGTGGTTAATTTTTTCAATTTCAACATCCCGCTGTATAAAATAAACGAAACACTCATTACACTAATTCCCAAAAGGGATTATCAAGAATCGATTTGAGACATTAAACCAATTTCGTGCAACAATTTTCAGCTATTATATTATCGCAAATTTTTTGGGTCTAAGACTCTTACCCATCATGGATGATATCATAGCTCTGACCCAATCCGCTTTCCTCAAGGGAAGATGTATCCAAGATAATATTTTAATTGCTCAGGAAATATCATATTACCTCAAAACAAAAAGAAGATCAAAGATAACATATGTGGTAGCCAAAATCAACATGGACAAAGCATATGATCAAGTAAACTGGATTTTCTAACGGAAATTCTTCAGAAGATGGGATTCTGCGAAAAATGTAATCTATAATAGTATATCTACAGCTATGTATCAAAATTAAATTTAACGGGAGAATACTCAAGAAGTTCAAACCGGCACAAGGAATTAGACAAGGTGACACGCTATCACCTCTTTTGTTTGCAATGACCACTGGAGGACTTGTGGATCTGATCAACTTTGTATGTCGTGAAGGTAACATTAATGGATTATCTCTCGCACAAAATGCACCTAAACTCAAACATTTATTATTCATCGATGATTATCTTTTCTTTCAGGAGGTTGTGACAAAGAGATTGAATGCTTTAAAAATATTATATCTTAGTTTTGCTAAGCTTCGGGAAAGAGAATTAATTTTGAAAAATCATTAATTTTTTTAGCAATGGAACTTCTGAGTAAACAAACAAAAAAGTATATGAATATCTTAATATTAAACCTACAACTTCTTTCGGGAAATATTTGGGCATACCACTTTCTCTTAAAAGAGAGAAAAGTGAAAAGCTTAATTACATAAAGGATAAATTAATTTCTAAATGGCCTAGTTGGATTGCCAAACTCCTATCTGACGGGGGAAGGAAGTACTTATTAAAGTAGTGCTTCAGTCTATCCTAAATTATGCAATATCGATTTTTGAATTCCTAAAAAAGTTGTGTAAAAAGATCAACATCCTTATTTCTAATTTCTGGTTGAACTCTAGGAAAAAAACATTGGTTTGCTTGAAAAAGAATCACAAAATCAAGATTGATTAGTGGAATTAAATTTAGATATCTCCAAAAAATGAATGTTGCGTTACTGGCTAATCCAACATAAAATTTTTTTACATAATCCAAATTCGTTAGTTGCAAAAGTTCTTAAATGAATCTATTCTCCGAATACCAATATGTGGGATACAAAGCTTAAAAAGAAGCACTCTTGGAGTTGGGCAAGCATATTTAAGGGGCTCTAATTATTTAAAGAGGAATGCGTCTGGCAAATCGGAGACGGATTATCTACTAACATTTTTGGGAGAATTAATGGATTGAGAAAGGGTTAAAATTAGATAATCCTAGCATAAGTAAAATAAACAAAGTAGCTGAATGTTTTAACTCGAATATGACGGGATAGAATTTCGATATTCTTCGTCAATTCTGCACATCTAGAGATATCGCAACTACCAGGAAGATTCTAATTGTCCGATTGGAGAAAGAAGTAAAAATTATATGACCAAACACAAAAAGTGGGAAGTACACAACAAAATCAGGGTGACCATTGTTTGGTACAAAAAGAAATTGAAAAGGATAGTCAAACATTGACTACGGGGGAAAGAATGACGATAAGATATGGAATTTTATATGGCGATTAAATATTCCATTAAAGATCAGAAGTTTCATCTAGAAAAACTATAAAAATGTTATTCATACTAAAGTTAATCTGAAAAAATAAACTGTGTACCGTCAGACACTTGCGAATGGTGTGAAACTGAGTCAGAAACAATTGAACATATTTTCCTTAAATGCCCACTCAACATGTGTGTGTGGTCAAACTCACAACTTCAATGCAAAATTGATAAAAAAAATTGAAGATAAAATAGGCGAATAGATTAACAAAACAACTGAAAGCTACTCAAAGAATGGATGAGATTTAAGGTTAATCAAAGCTATCAAATTTTATATTATATGGAATATATGGAAAACAAGAATGAAAGGTCTTTATGGAAGTGGAACATTTTGAATATTAACGACAAAACAAATTGCCTAATTAATAGCATGTTTGGAAACAAGGATGGCATGGAAACAACTGAAGAGAATAATACCAACAATAGAAGGGGGATATGTTAAATAAAGTGCAATTATGCAAGATAAAGTAGTAACTATGTGGCTTTGTGATTTGTCTCTTTCAAAATATTGGGAACCAGCAAGTGCATGTTTACTCTAATAACCTTGAAGTTTTTCAACGCATCAATGAACAGAAGGAAATTAATTGTAAGATCCAACCAATTACTATTGAAGTCTGGAGATGGATGAACAAATTTTTGGAATAGATAATTTAATGGAGTGGCGGACATTCTTGCTAAAAAGTTCAATAGAATCTGGATTTAACAAATTAAAAGCGCGACTATCTTTTAAATTTTTTTCATTACCTTTCTAACTTATGTAGAAAAAGAGTTGTAGGTTAATCTATTCTAGTTTGTAATATTTACCATTTAAAGAATTAATCACAAAGTAATTCCATGATCAAGTAAATTTCGACCATTAAATTTTTAACGACTAATAAATCGATTTCATCCATAAATATTAAAGTATAACAACACAAAACATTGCAACTCCACATAATCCTACATCCATACCACTCTTGTACAACCTCAAACCTACAATACCCCAACGCATACTATTTATGTCACTCCTTTATACTCAAACTTCTTGAAAAATCAATCCACCATAACCACAAAACTCAACGACAAACCTAACATCACTACACCTAATACACAAACTCTTTTTTTTGTTCAAATGCATAATAATATAGATAATAAGAAATAGTTACAAGGTTTAGCCGACCCCTGACGGTTCAGCTTCATTACAAATAATACCGGCTAACTGGGGAGGAATTCAAGTATTCCAGTTTCCAAACAAAGTGCTCAAAAGCTCCTATTTGGCAACCCAGTCAGCTGCCCCGTTTCTACCCCTAGTAACAAAATGAAATGTGGGGGAAGATAGTTCAGCAAAATAATAAATAGAACATTACTACATGTGTATATGTTTACAAGTCATAATTTTTTCAAGGGCTCAAGTAAATTTCCCAACATAGAAAAGTGTAAAGACACTGATGCAACTTAAATGCAATGACCCCAATTCACTCATGTGAAGAACATTGACCAAAAAGGACAAAACTTTCACATAACCATAGACAACAAAATACAAATTAGATCAATTATACTCTTCTTTAATCCAATTCAGTAACCAATAGGTTGATTGAACATTATTTTAATATATTACACCATAAAGAAATAATAAACACCAAATACCTAAAGTTTTGCTCAATTTACCCAAGATCAATCCATAAAAGTGCATATCAAACATAATGAAGTATCAAATTAAAATTTAGAAATATCAACTTGTTGCTTGATGAAAAAAATATTCAATCAAACAGATCCTGAAATTGAAAAAGAATTAAGAAGATTATGCTAAGTAGAACCACAAAATTTGAAGTTACCCGTAAAAATTGGTGTTCACATTGAAGCTTTGCCCAAGATATATCTCCATTATACATCACCACTTCAAAGCACACCAAACAAGACACAGTTGTATCTGACACCGGACACCGACGTCCTCGACACCACCTTACATCGTATCAAAGAATAGGTCGTCACCAGGTTCATCTCCTGCAAAAATATACACAATCAAAACACAAGTTGAATTTGGATTTATTCAATTAATTAACAAAAAGTAAGGAATTTGCATGCCCTCGCTAAGTCATAGCAAATAAAATTGCTAATAAAATCTACTAAGACATAGCATTTAGAGTGTAATTTCCCTTTTCCCATATGTTGTACTCAAATAATTCATAAATTTAACCATTATTTAGAAAATAATTACCGAAATCATTATATATAACACTCAAATGATTATATCTATGCAAAGGGAAAATAATATTACATAAGAAGCAGAAATGTAGAGTTCAAGCAAATAAATTTCCAGTCAAGATTTTCTCAATTTTATGTTAAATTAACCAAAATATAATAATCAATTGTTGATAAAATTAAACCTTTTGAAATTGTATGGAACTCTGAGGCGTAAATATTCTTTCAGTGAGTTGTGGTTTCGATGAAAAATTACATTTAAACTTTTAATTTAGACTTAAAATATTACGCTATTTTTTTAGTAAAATAATTTGTGTTCAATTGTTAAAAATATTAAGAAAAATAGGTTAGGCCTACCTAAAGGTATGAGTTGGGTTTTAAACACGCAACTCATACCTAAAGAATTGCTGTGGGTGAAGCAATTCTTAGTGGCTTAGGATATTCTATTTTTGGGGAAGTGCTAATGGCTTTAATTTTATTTTGGTTTTGGGGAATGAATATTTACATTTTGAAAAAGTGTACGTGTTAGAAAGATAAAAATTAACTGAGATCTAATTAGAATTAGAATTATATCTACAATTACTTGAATTTTTAAACTAAATTAATACATTTTCTTATTGTTTTGGAGACAAATTGAAAAAATAAAATTAAAAATCTGATGTATCCCCAACTAATACATCGATGTGTGTGTTGTGACGTGTTTGAGAATCGTACCAAATATTCGATGAGCTCTGAATTTGCTGTGGGTGTTGAGAATTTTACGCCATGAATAGATGCCTAAAACACAAAGAGTGAGTGTGTACATGCAACAGAGAGGCGGCTGAATAGGTTTTTTTTTCTTTTTCTGCTTTATACTTCCCTGTCCCTATGGAATTTAAGTAATGATATAACCACCCAAAATTATACGACCCAACCCATTGTTTGGTTATAACTTATTAATTAAATCAAGAAATTAAATTAATAATTTATAGGCAACAAATACACGCCTTGGGTGTTATTTCAATGATGTGATTTTGGGTTATATATATCATTACTTATAAATTTAGTGATTCTTTTTTTTTTTGTCGGTTAGTGATTGTGTTAAGCACGTGAGTTTGCTATTAATTTTATGTGATTGTTATTACAATATGGAAAGTTCACAAAACAACTCTCTTCAAATTCTCTTTACAGAAAAAAATTGCCTTCTTCCAAAAGTATGAAACTTATCGGGTGATTCAAATTTAACTTTTTTTCATGAAACTATTCCAATTTAACATGTTTAATCAGAAGAGGTAATCTTTCACATTGTAAACATTCCATTTTTATGATCTAGATCTTTTAAATGATCTAAAATATTATGATTATAATTATTTTAATGAATTATAAGTATATATATTCTGAACAAGTTAGGGACTTAACTAGGAGTTCCCCTCTTGACCATTAAGAACAATATCTTTTTGCTACATCTTGCTTGACCGATAGAGGCCAAGGATTTCTCAAAGCAGGATCCTTCCTTAAGTGAAGTGGAGTTGCAACTTAAGTTCGGTGCGGTTTTACGAAGCGTCTAAACTCTCATCTCTAAAGAGCCTTAACGTCGATTTATCAACGGAATAGTTGTTAAGAAACTCGTAGATATAGCTTTGAATTGATTATTCATAATTTATTCTAGTTGTGATTGTATTTTTGAAAAACATATAATTTCTAGATATTTATATAATGCTCTATTAGGATTTAATAGAATAAACGTGCTGACCATTTTGATCTCATACGTGATTTTTATTTTATTTCATTTCATTTTATATAGTCTTATATAATTTTTAACATTACATAATATTTTAAAGTCATATTCGTTGATTGTATTAATTGATCATATAATCTAATATGATGTATATGTTATTTCAGTTACGACGGATTAAGATTTGTTATTAAAGATAAGGTGGAAACCCTCACTTCAAAATATAAAGATGTATTAGAAAATTTTCTAATATAAAGGAACTTGATGTCCACAAGAGAAAACTCTAACAAAACTTCTTTCAATTCGGAATTGACAACTTTAGATATCTCGAGTGAGGTTCTCTTTGAATATTTATGGAAGATAATATAAGAGATCGGTTGTTATAAATAAGTCATAATTTTGAAAAAAAACTATGATTAGCTTTACAAAAATTTTGATATTGAAAATTAAAAAACAAGATAAATTTATCTTTAAATGTTATGAGAAAATAATGTAGAAGAGGAAAAAAAAGAATAATTGTCAATGAATCAGAGTGGGTAACTAGAATTAGGAGTATACTGATAAACAATATACTTTTAGACATAAATATTATTTTTTCAAATTTCTTTTACAAAATCAATTCTGAAGGAGTGTTGTGATCTTAATGATTATATGCTTTTGAACAATACTTTGGATGATATGCTTTAGTGGATCACAAGTAAATTTAAATGCAAATCCTTTTGAGATATTTTGGTGGTTACGAATTTCTTGTATAATGTATGGGATTCAATTAATAAGAGAATTTTTCAGAATTACAATATATTCCAAGATAAAATTATAAGAAGATCAAAGATGATGCTAGCCTTAAACTATGGAATAAAGTCAAACAATATGGGGAGTAATAGAATAAAGAGGATCTTAAATATTTAGAGGTTCTTAATTTACATACTGGGGGCAAAGTTATCATGTTATAGGCATAAATAGTGGAACTGTTGTCATATATTGGTATTCATGTTAGAGGCTTTTAAATGTGGTTTTTTAGTATAATTTGGTGCAAGTATAGTAGGTATGTTATGTACGAGATTCGGATGCTTAGGGTATTAACCATCTAAAAGAGGAGCTTCAGTTTCACAAACTTAGCTACCATAAATCTTAGAGGAATTCGTGATAACTTTTATGCTTTAAGCATAAGAATAATTTTTTGAAAGTTTAGCTATCATCGATAGGTAAAAAATGTTGTTTTTAAGAGTTTAAAAACCATGTATTCGATTGTGATGTATAAATAATTATTGTAAAACACATATATATTTAAAAACACATTATCAAAATCAAGTCATGATTAAAATGTAAGTAAAAAAACATACTTCAAGCTCAACATCCAAAACGACACCACATAGCATAACATTCACAAGTAACATATCCACCAAATATTAACAATCCTAAAACTTCTCTTTTACATAAGTTTGATCATAAGTATTGATACACCAACATAATCTCCAATTCCTTGTATATACATACATATATATATATTCAAGGATCTGCAAAAGTAAATTTTACCATGGATTAACCAACGCCTTTAAATTGAAAGGCCTTCATAGTAGCTAGAACAAAACAATTAGCAGCTTCAGCCATAGCTTCAACTTCTTCAGCTTCTTTAAAAGCTTGTTCAGCTTCAGCAATAGCCACCTCAGCTTCTGCAACGGCTTGTGCAGCTATAGTAGATGCTTTATTTACATTCATACCCCTCATCTTCTCTAATTCAGTACCAATCTCCTTTTTAATAAGAGGTTTTATCTTATTTCGATCATCTCTTTCTTGAATGGATCCCATTAATACTGATGTTCGAGTTAAGAAATATATATGGTTCACCTGTAAAATCAAATAAACTAATTAATATATAGAAGTAAATTTATATGCGTGTATAACCTAAACAGACCTTTTGTATTATTCCGATGTTAGTAAGAACTTTCTTATAATATTTTGCTATATGTTGGAAAAGAATAAAAAAGTTGGGTAGGTTTGATAAATAAAGTAAATTCTAATTTTTAACTAAAGGGACTTTTATACATTGTCAAATGTGTTAATATATATATAATTATCCAAATAAAATTCTTTGAAATGATAAAGATCCAATCAAAAAAACTTAATATAATCAGTTTTTTTATTGGGTGTCTCTTTAACTTATCCACTAAGTAATGACATTGTATTTCTAACTTATACGTCAGTAGTATAAGAGTTGGCTTGAGATATAATATGAATTTGACCTTAATTTTAAAAATATATATATTGTACAAATAAAATAAAATAAAAATATTTGGCCAATATGATTGTAAACTTAATAAAACATAGGCTGCTGGCAGAGTGGGGGTGGGGGGCAGAATCACACTGCCGCAACACGTTGGAGAGCTTTTAGATCCCCCCCTAAAACGCCCATTCCCCTATAGTTCCGAAGTAACTTCTCCTAGAATAGTTTCATGTGCGAAATGACAATTATATAAAAACTTAAATCGAAAAATCTATAAAAAAATAAGCAAGCAAAATACTCTTATAAATAAATAATAATTTAAATAAAATTAAATAAAAAATATTAAGTACACCTGATTCATACTATCAAGATTTACTCTTCATTAATGAAAACCCATAATCTAATTAGATTGAAATGTAATTTTATAATAGGTAGTAAAATATCTTACTTGGTTATATTTGTTGAAATGACATGACCAACAATCATATCCTTTGAAAAGTAGGGTATGATCTTGCAAATATTGGTGATATGTATTATATCTGAGAGATCGGAGAAGAGTTTTTGTCGGCTATAGTAAAATAAGAAAGTATTAGGCATTGAAATGAATGTTAAAGAGGTAGATGAGATAAAATAGGATAGTAGCGGCGAGTGAGATATATTTAGGTTATGTGTTACTTTTTAGCTTAACAGATATTCATATCATATTATATATTTTTTTATATTAATATTCTCGTAGCTCTATTTTAGGGTAAATATCTCAAATAGACATTTATTTTTGTTAAGTGAAAGATTTTCCCTTTATATTTCCAAATAAACATTTTAACCCTATATTTTCAATAAATGGTCCACGTTTGTTAGTCATTTTACTATTTTTTTAAATAATGTTATTCGAGACATGTTAACTACCAAGTGTTTTTTTATCCAGAAAAAATAAGAGTAACAAAGTCATTTAATCCTTAATTTGTTTTAATTTTTTTCTTTATTTCATTTTTATCTACTTCTCCTCCACAACACTACCAAAACCATTTCTGATCACCATCACTGCAACCAAAGGAAAAAATTAGATTTCAAGAGCTTTTTAACATTTAATTCATGTGAAAACTAAAGATTTTTATAGAAATACAGTTTTTAATAATCGAAATAACATAATATAAAAGTTTCGAAAGATCAAAAGAATATTAGAGTTTAGAAAATCCTTATAGGATTAGACTCGCGAGCTGAAAAATTTGGCGAATTGGGGAGATGGGTGACAATCCATTGGCTAATCAAAATACCTATGACCTTTTGTTTTCTCACCAATCTTCCACTGTGTTAATCTTTGGATGGACAAAAGAGAAGATATATTATAATGATCTCTATAACATTCAATATCCTCTAAAGTATTACGAAAATTCTGGACATGTTTCAAAGATGAATTCAAGGGCACGTGATGACATTGACACAATCATTCTCGACGGTGGTATAATCCCTTAGGAAATTGATTTGCAACTTTACATGCAAACATAACTCCTATGGCTTCCGTTGGAGATAAAAACTTGAATGTCCATGCTTTTCTGTAAATATGTTATTTTATCAATGTTCCTTGCAATAGAACAAACAGATCCCAAACATAAGTTAAAATCCCAAACCACATCACAGTTTATTTTAATTATATTTAATGTGGGGTCCACTACAGCAGCGCGGCTGTTTACCAACGACACGTGTCGTCGGTAAAACCCCGCGCTTCGTTGGTAAAACGGCTTATCGTCGGCAATACATCGCCCCTAGTAATCAGTCGGTAGACTAAAGGCTTACCGACGTCTTCTTGTTCTCTCGTCCCTAAACAGGATTTTTTTATCGACGAACGCAGTCGTCGGTAAAGGCAGATCCTTATTGGCGACTTGGTTGTGGTTCGCCGCTAAACGGTATACTTTTACCGACGACATGTTCGTCAGTAGCTGTAGACATTACCAACGACATGCTCGTCGGTATTTAATTATTTAATTATTTTATTTTTAATTTCCCGGCCCAATTTTTTTTATAAATCCTTTTACGGACTACATTCATATCTTGAACATCGTTGGTATGTATTCTTTAATTTTTTATTTTTTTTAAATGTCGTCGACACATTTTCCGACGACATTCATGTCAAGAATGTCGTCGTTATCCATCTTAATTTTTTTTAAAAAATTTTTTTGAATTTTTATTTAATTATTAATTTTTTAAAACTTTTATTAAAATTTGTTTTTTTTTATTTTTTAATTAAATATTAATAAAAGAAAATAATTAAAAAACATGACATATATCCATAAAAATAAATAAACCCGGATAGTCAAACTCCGGGAATAAAGTCAAACACCTGGAGTTAAAAATCAAAATATTACATAACTTCATAAAATTAATAACATAAAAGTCTTAGTACATAACAATAAAATCAAGGATCGGATAAAGTCATATCATCTTCTTCATCTTCATCTTCGGAATCTTCATTTAGAATCGGAGGGAGACCATTGGCGGAGCTAGATTCATTCAGGCCTCGGAGCATCTTCTCTATAAAATCTTCAGAAGATCCGGCGGCGCTCGATGGAGTAGCTTCACCCGGTATCGGAGGAAATCCTTGATGTTGGCGGAGCTCGTTCATACACTCTAACATCCGCTGGAGTAGCACCACGTTTTTCTGTGCAGTCTTGTCTAGAACAGTAGGAGCCTTTTGTGTCTTCTAAACGCCTCCAATTCCTGGGATCCAGTGTCTACTGTTCGGCGGTTTCATCACCTCCTGTACCGTCTCCTTCATCGCTCCGATTTGATCCTAAACCGGAATATCTTTAGATTGGGACCCCGACTCGATAACCCGATCTTTAAGCTTCTCCCTGTAAACGCTCTATAATAAAATTTCAAATAAATAATAAATAAAAGTAACAAAAAATTAAATTTAAAGTTAAGTAATTAATTTTACACAATAAAAAGGAAAATAGACCACTTACACTAGCCTGCTCCCATCTTTCGTCCCGCCAGATTCCCTTTGCCCCGTCACAGCCCAAATACTCGAAATAACCGCCTATCGGTGGAAGTGGGACCTCCTCTTGGGTCTGCTCGTCCAAAAGCTAGGGGATTATTAGTATCGATCTTCAGCTTCCCCTAAAAAATATACAATAAAAAATTATAATTATTAAAAAATTAAATTAAATAACTAATAAATTTTATTTTTACTATAAGAAATTATACTTCGATAATTTTGTGCCGAGCTTGTGATTGGTTCCTAGAACCTGACTTGTTCGGCTTCTTCTGCATCTGCCTATTCTTTTTATTAATCTCCGACTGAGCCTGCTACAATTCAAGTTAAAAAAATAATTAAATACTAATTTAATAATAAAATAATTAAAGTATAATATTACCTTTTTGTTTGGGTCACGGAACAAATCACAGGTCTCCTCCAATCCTCGGGAAGCACCTCCGGAGCACACTCGTCCGTATCGAAGTAATCGGCCTTCAGGTCATACTTCCACCGCCTGTAGGCAGTGGACTGAGACGATGTAAGATTACCGTTGATATACGGCCAATCTCTTCGGGCCCTCCACTCCTCAAGGTCGAAAAACTCATCGAGTTTTTCAACAATCGTGGCTTTGAGCGGCCTCGGGACTTGACTCCATCTGTCATAGTAAGGCGGGACGGTGTCTCGGACCGCGGGCCAAACTACTTGGGCCACATGCTTCCCATACTCACCGTATGGGTTCCACGTATCATCGAGGATACAGAAGTCGACTGGTAAGGGCCCACCTAATTTCTCTTTCGCCTCGTGGGCGGTTTTTAGGGTCGATATGGTTCTAGGTCGCCTTTTTCTCCTAACTGTTTAATGAAATAGTATTAATTAAATTACTAATTTATATTAATTGAATTTTATATATCTATATTATATTACACACTTTTTTTATAAGTGGTGGCCAGGATCGATTCTGGCAAAACATAAGTGGTGGCCAGGATCGATTCTGGCCCACCTATCATTAATTCCATTCATTAATTTCTATTATTTAATAAAAAAAATGATACATACATAATTACTATCTAATTATTCGTATCATTAATGTAATTAAATATCATTCTCTAATTAAAAAAGGGAAAAAATACCCAAACGGGATAAGAAAAAAGAAAAAAAATGAAATAACCTTAAGTCAAAACAGAAATCCCTAAACCTACCATCTATATTACATAAGCCAATTATATTTTCCTTGATTACCGTTTAACTCAAAAAACTCCCCTTTACCTCCTTAATATTCTCATAAACATATTATCACGATTAAAACTCATCTCATCACACTCGCATTATCAAAAAAACAAAAAAGAAATCTCTTCTCACTCACCTTCCTACACCAAGCCGTTCTCCTGCATATGAAAAACGCCGCCACGGAACCATTCTAAAAAAACGGTATTCATCAATTCTTTTATTCTTCTCTTATTCATCTCTTATTCAACGCAAACGATCTGTGAAAAATGGCTATGGCGGCTCCAGGTCAGCTCAATGTGGAGGAATCTCCATCGTGTGGTTCATGAAGCGTTGAGTGCTTCGACAAATTGGAGCAGATTGAAAAAGGAACTTATGGGTCCGCTTCTCTTACTTTTTTTCCTTCAATTTTATTGATTAATTATTTCATTCGTTTGTTTAATTTCTTCATCATACAAAATTTCATTTTTTTTTACATTGTTACTGCAATGGATTTGTTTTCTTTTGCATCAATTGCTCAATTGATAAGTAATGCTAAGAACCTAAGCTAGGGATTATCTGATTCCTGATTTGATTTTTTTTCTTCTTCTTTCTGATTTAATTTTTCTTTCAATGAATCACAGTGAAGTCTACATGTCTAAAGAAAAGGAAACTGGAGAAATTATTGCTTTGAAGAAGATACTTATGGACAATGAGATCCGGTAACATCTCCCCTCTTCTTTTATTCTTCAATTTCATGTTTTATTCATCAATTTCTTTTATTCTTCAAAGCGGGAATGTTTACACTTTCAATAAGTTAACATAATATATAATTTTTTTAATTATGTAATGGGTAGGACAGAAAGGAGGATGTATGATTGTTGATTCAACTCGAAAAAGGTAAAAGATTTCCTGATAGCATGTCTAAAACCATTCCAATTTGGACATGTGTATCGAATCGTGCCATTTCTAATCACAGAAGCAAAACTATTAAACCTAATGTAAGTGAAACCTTTAGTTTTATTAAATTGGGTGATTTTGAGTTTAATTACATCTTTTATTTTACTCTTTCAGGATTCAAAATCTGATTGGGATTGTATATTACATCTCCCACTTTGGATTTACCTACGGAAAGAGAATTAATCGAGAATTGATTACAATATTCGAATCCACTTCTGAATTTAGTTGGACTTATATAGCTGGAGATGATGAAAAAAGTTGGGCTCGAGGTTTAACCCCTGAGCTTTTCTGGAAACATGTTTATGATATTATAAACTCAACCCCTAATTTATGTAATAATAGAGTAGCTGATATAGTTGAGAAAGATAGAGTATTTCGCTCACAAAGAGAAGAATTAGCTCCTCAGGTTTCTATTAAATCTTCAAAATCTACAGACAAATCTACCCTTTTATCTGTTAACTTATCTTGAATACAATATTCTAATCTAATAATGTTTTCATTTTTTCTCATCCAGGTTCTATTTGAGCATAACAGTAACTTATATGTAGCAAACGGTTCGGGTGTTATATTAGCTGAAAAAGGTCAATTCGATATTTCAAAGGATCTGTTTACACAGGTCAGCTCATTTTTACATAATTACATCTATATAGTCCTTAAGTTTAATCTCACATTTTCATTAATTAGGTGCAAGTTTTTTGCGGAGATTTTATAATAACAAAACCTTACTGAGAGCTATTCATTCAGCCCCTTCAAATGATACACTCTTTTGAATTGAACGGTGAGTTACTCATTTAAATTACAAATTACTGCATTTTTTTGAGTTGTTGGCACAACTGCTGGAGTGAGCAGTTTAGTGTTATAATGAGTACTTTTGGATTGTCTTGCAGTAAATATCCATTTGGCTCCATTGATGAAGTGAGCAAATATCCATTTGGTTTTACACTGAAATTCGTTAACTTTTTTAACTGTAAGTGAATAATTTGGTCTTATACTGTATTTTTTAATTGTTTTGAAGCACTTATCCATTTGTCAAAACTGCTAGAGTGAGCAAATTAGTGTTTTAATGCATTTTTTAATTGTTTTACAGTAAATATCCATTTGGCGCAATTTAGTTTTAATGTATTTTTTAATTTAGTGTAATAATGCATTTTTTGAATTGTTTTGCAGTAAATATCCATTTGGCGCAACTGATGGAGTGAGCAAATTGGTCTTACACTGCATTTTCTAACTGTAAGTGAACAATTTGGTCTTACACTGCATTTTTAATTGTTCTGCAGTTATTATCCATTTTCCACAACTGCTGGAGTAAGCAATTAGGTGTTATAATGCATTTTTTAATTCTTTTGCAGTAAATATCAATGTGGCGCAACTGAAAATTTATCCTCTCTTCCTTTCTCTCTCATGAATGACCAGTAAACTGATCAAATTTTAAAAAAAATTGGCAAAATATATAATTCTTTGAAAGCATTTAAAAGGGTGCTACCCTTATTAAAATTTCTTAGGGGTTTTGGTGAAGAGTTCAAATTATCGCATGAAGGGGTTGTTAGATCGAACTAAGGTGGTGTTCCGCCACTTGCCACCGATGTTTATGGAACATTTCGACTCTCGATTTTTCTGGCGCTATCACTGGCTCTGTTTTTGTGCTGGAAAGAGCACGTTAGGGTTAAATCCATTACATCACTGCTTAGATGACTATTTGTAATATTTTAAATATGAATTTCGATGGGGTTTATTGTTGTTAGCTTTAATTTTTGCTCACTAGGTAGGTAAATGTGAATTATATGTGTTCTAGGTTTGTGAAGCTTATTGAAATTAGTGAAAAAAATTGATGGACTGAGTTTGTGTTACGTTTGGGGTAAATTGCACCATCGGTCCCTTTGTTATGTAAAATACCCAAATATGCCCCCTGTAATACTCCAACAACAGAGAAACCCATTCGAAGAGATATATATGCTACCACAATGTGTAGAACAGTGGTAAATTTGTCTACTTCGCATACCACACGGAGTCAAAATCAATGGTGCAACTTCACTCTTCTGTTAGGTATTTATGAGTGAAGTAAGAGATTTTTTGTTTCAGATGATGGTGTCACATTTTTAAATTGAGTTAAATGATTGATAAAGGATATACATAAGGTATTTTGTATTATGTCTGACTGTACCATTTTAATTTTGTAGGTGGAAAAAAAGGGATTGATTTTCATTTCCCCAGACACAAGAAACTTTTTCAAAGAGCTGAATTGTAATCGATTTTGTATATCGATTCTATATTTTTTAACTTTGTATTTCAAAAGTAGTCTATTTTACATATTTGAACACGAGATGAATTAGTCTAATGTTGTAACAATTTTGGTTGTCTTATTCAGAAGCAAAAGAATCAAAATTTGTTTAAGTTCCTTTACGTATGAGTTTTATATGTTTTTTTTTTCCTATTTTCCTTATAGTTTAATTAGTTGAATAGATAAACTTTTTGATACTGAGTCTTTGAGTAAATATCATTTGACGCTTATTAGTGAGCCAACAATTGAGCATTACTATGATATTATATAGAAGTTAATCTCTATTGTTAATCGAGGATTAGTCTTGATTGGGTATATGCAAACCTTAGAACTCAAAAGTGTAAATGAAGAATGAAAACAAAGAGATAGAAGTGAATGATTTCCTATCTTCCACTAATGCTTATCTATTTATCTATTAGTCCATGTAAATTTTAGTTTTATACTCATGAGAATTTCCAAATATATCTTGAGTTATTTATTAGTACTTGAATAATTTTGCAAGGAATTTTATGCTTAGTACATTTCGCACTCTTTGTGCAAGTAAATGATTCAAGTAATTTGAAGGAGGGACATCTACATACCAAAAAAGAGAAAAAGTTTACAAAATTTGATGTTCCATTGAATCCTAAATATTGATTTTTTTATTAACATTATTTTTTTTGTATACATCCAAGATTTTTTTATGATTGTTTAGTTCCCCTAATATAATTTAGTTGAATTTCGATGTAATAAGCCTAAAATTATGTATGATAGAAAGTATTATTGCATAAACCTTAAACCTCAAAACCAGAAACCTTAATATTCACCTTAACACTAACCTTAATCTTAAACCTTAAAAGAAAACCTTAAACAAAAACCTTGACCTAAAGCTTAACCATCAACCTTAATCTTGAACTTAGGGCCCGTTTGGAAGTGCTTATTTCAGAGTAAAAAAACGATTTTAGAATAAAATTTAAAATTTAAAAAAATTATTAAAAATAATCTTGAAATCTAAAATTATTTTAAGTGCTTTTTTTAAGAAGCACCTATTTGGTGCTTCTCAAAAAAATGCTTTTCAAAGTCAAAAAAACTCTTAAAATGCTAAAAGCACTTTTAAGTGCTTTTCCAAAAAAGCACTTCCAAACGGGCACTTAACTCTTAACCTCAACACTTAACCTTGATCTAGGGAACTTGGGTTCGATTCCCGTCAACGAAATAATTTTTTTAGTGTCTTCAGACACGGGCAATACCTAGTTATTTTATATTACCAGGTAGTTGGTTACAGTCTTGGAGGTTGTGGTTCGGATTCCTATGCGGATCCTCCCCGTTACCATCACCCCGATGATAATTAGGCATCACATCGGCCATCTATAATTGAAATAAAATTAATAAATTAGTTTTTATTTATATTTACAAAAGTACCCCAAATTCTACTATAAATTTTTTTAATATTTTTTAAATTGCATTTTAAAATTTATAAAAATACTCTTAAATTCTATAATAATTTTTTTAAAGTCGTTCAAATAGCATTTTAGTCCTTAAAGTTTTCGTATTTACAAAAATAAATATAAAGTAATTTTTAAAGTCCATATATTATAAATTGCATTTTATTCCTTATATTTATAAAATTTACAAAAATACCCCTAATGTCATTTAAATTTTTTTAAAAGTTTTTTAAATAGCATTTTAGTCTTCAGAGTTTTCATATGTACAAAAATAACCATATTTATTTTCACATAAGTCCCTAAATTTCACAACATCAAAATTCTTCACATACACAAATTCTAAAATCTAAATTTCACACCACATATTTACAATTTAATCAAATAACATCTATCAAAAATCCAAAAATCCGTCAAACCCTAACTCTGCTAAAAATTACAGAACATTCTATTTACATGTTGTATTCAACTACCAAAAACATTTAAATAATCCCTAATACTAACACAATAATTCGGAATTTAAAAGTAATCAAATACAAAGCCAAAAAAAATTCAATTCATAAATTAAAAAAAGGAGGATTTGAATCGAAATTCGTGTACCTATTACGTGGAAATTGTGTTGAAGGTATCCAGGAATCCATGCCACGCAAATAGAGAGGAAGAACACAAACAACAAAAAAGTTAGGATTTTATTTAGAAAAAAAGAAAAATATTGAATAAACACTAGATTTTTGGCATGATTTTTTGAGAGTGTTTTGATGATTTTGTGTTTCAGAATTGAGCTCGGTAGGGTTTAATAGAATAAAAGTTTACCGACGACACGCGTGTCGTCGCTAAATGGGGAATATTTGTCGTTAAATGTGACACGCGGCGAACAGTCGTACGCACGACAGTTGCGTGTCCTTATTTACCGATGACTACGTTTCAAATTTCATCGGTAAATCCCTTGGGCGGGAAAATGGACCGCCCAATCTGACCAATAAATTTTTATCTTTCAATTACCGACGACACATAGGAAGAATTTCGTCGCTATTTCAAGCATGTCGTCGGTAAACGATTTAATGTCGCCGTTATTTTTTTTCCCTTTCTTTTTTCATTCTTTTTTCTTGCTTTTTTCTTGCTTTCTTCTTTGTTTCTTTTTTTTCTTTCTTTGTTTCTTTCATATTATTTCTTTCTTTCTTTCGTATCCACCATCATCAGAAAGCCCGCGAAATCCAAACTTTCACTTTATAATAAACACCTCGACCAAAGTTTAAACAATTTGAGTAAAACTCGAGTGTTTGGGGTATTCTATCAACTATTTAGAGTCAAATGTTAGTGTTTGGTGTGTTTATTCAACATTTAGAGTCAAACTCGAGTGTTTGGGGGTATTCAGTCAACTATTTAGAGTCAAACTTGAGTGTTTGGTGTGTTTAGTCAACTATTTGAGTTAAATGTTAGTGTTTGGTGTGTTTAGTCAACTATTTGAGTCGAATGTTAGTGTTTGGTGTATTTCGTCAAGTATTTGAGTCAAACTCGAGTGTTTGGGGTATTTAGTCAACTATTTGAGCCAATTGGAGTACACTGAGACTTGAAAAGGGATAGCTCTTTTGGTTCTAGCATTGGTTCGTTGTATCTACCTGGATCGTTGATCTTTGTTTTCTCTTCACTAAGATACTGTTATATGAAGGTCAACGTCTCTTCCGTCACGTAACCCTCGGCTATGGAACCCTCTGGCCTAGCCGGATTTCGAATATACTCTTTCAACTTTTTCAAATACCTTTCAAATGGGTACATCCACCGCATTTGAACCGGGCCCCCTAACAACGCTTCATCATATAAGTGTATCACTAAGTGGATCATTACATCAAAAAAACACGGGAGGTAAGATCATTTCTAATTTGCACATCCGTTCAACATCTTTCGCCTTACCATCTTCCAACTCTTTCCTACCCAGATTCTTGTTACAAACGACTCTAAACACGTTAGCTAACCCAATAATCGTATCGCTAATCGGTTTATCATCTAGAAATCCAGGGAGACAACAAACAAAAAGATACTGCATCATAACGTGACAATCATGCGATTTCATTCCAATGATCTTCCCCGTATAGACTTGAACATTATTCCTCATACTAGACGCGAAGCCATCGGGAAACCTCTATGTCTGTAACCACTCAAGAAAAATCTTCCTCTTCTCCGCTGACAACGTATACTTTCCCCGATTTAGAATCGATTTACCTCCTCTTGATGTCAACCACAACTCTATTATGATATTCATAGCCTCAAGATCCTGTCGCGCCTTAACGTTATCTTTGTTTACTTTCCCATCAAGTCCTATAACTGTATCGAGAAGAGCATCACACACATTTTTCTCGCAATGCATTACATTAATGTTATGTTTTAACACATTTTCCGACCAATAAGGTAAAAGATAAAAAATACTCTTTTTCTTCCAGTTGGACTCGCGAGTACCTGTTTTCTTCGTCACCTTTCCCCCAAAATCCTTGTGTTTACCGGGAAAAAGAATGGGAAGCCCATCTAACTGTGTCTGAATACTAGCTAGACTATGTTTCCTCGGTGGGCCCCTAAGATCAGATTTCGGGTACAAAACATTTTCTTTTCTAAACCGATGACCAGTAGGTAACCAACTTTTATGGTCAAAGTAAAACACACCTTTTTTCACCTTCAACGACGAAGTAGAATACGTGCATTCTGGGCAAGCCATGTAACCTTGACCCGACCCTCCTGCAGTGTATGACTGAGCGGGGAAATCATTGGTCGTGGACAACAAAAAAACCTTCATAGTAAACTATTGCTTTGTATGGGCATCATACGTAAGGATCCCTGTATCCCACAACTCGTCCAACTCATCTATCATAGGGCGGAGGTAGACATCCATGTCCTTGCCGGGTGAACGAGGACCCGTAATCAACAAACAAAGCTGAAATGTGGTTTCTTTCATGCATACCTGATGTATCCTCATTTGTGATAATATAATATACTTTAGAGACATCATTTTAGGCTTATTTATTAGTTTATAGGTTGATTTTAGCTTAGTTTAGTGCACTTTCCTATTTTGAGTCTTGATTTGTAGAATTATTATTTTTAGAGCATATTGGGTTTAATTGTTTATTTAGTGTGAAGCTTTAAAGATAATTATGGAGATTAATTAGAGTCCAAGTCAAAGATTACAACTTATGGAAAGAGATTTGCATGGAAATTGAAGATAAGGAAACAAAGGCTAAAAAGATGGAAAAGGAAAAGCTGCCTAAATCTGGGATTCTGCATACATGTCCAAAGATATGCGTTTTTACCTAAGAAATAGGCCGAATTTGGTAATTTCCTTCTATAGGGTCAAGATAATTCTGTTGCGATTCTTTTGGTATCTTATGGAGCTCAATCCGACCAATAACGAAGAAGATACGCTCAAAACGGTCCAGCAGTGTTTATCTTTATTTCCATACGAATTTGAGTTGGACTAAGAGTCTATTACTTTCCTTCTCCTTCAAATAAACGAATTAGGTCTTCCTATAACCTATAAATACAGCCTCTTAACACTCTAAAATCATCCTTGGCCAGACCCTAAGGCCAAGAGGAAGCTACAACACAAGAGAAGGAGTCTGGAAGGAACTGTGCATCAATCATGTCTCCTTCAACCTCTTATTTTGTAATTCTTTCTTCTTCTTTTCTTTGTCTGAATTAATTCTATTAGCTTAGGTTTTTCATAATGTATAAACAATGAATTCTAATTCTTCTATCTAAGTTTATTTGGGAATTATATGTTTTAATTTGATATTAGCTACTTACCTTTATATTTGATTATGTGTTTTGATTTAATGATTGTTTTCCTTGCTAGTGCACGAGTATAGGATTACCTTAATAGTAGTTAGATGGTCTCCTTGACAGGGTGTTTAACTATTGAACCACCACATAACGTCTAGTGTCGATAGTAGTTCTGACAAAACATGCTTCTAACTAGATAGTCATTAAGGTTTGTTTTAATCACCGTATCACCAAGACTGCAGTATTTGCTTAGGGCCTTAGTGGCGTTTGATAACCCTATTTGAAATCACTTCTTGGTTGTGACGTAGCCCCCTTAATCGCTCTCAAGGTCTAAAGTATGGGAATTTAGAATCCTGACTAAGTATACCAAGAGCTAATATTCTCCCTTATGAACTAGATTTAATAGATAGAATTAGAAGGATTAGTGCATACTAGTAAAACCTAAGTTATATCTTTCATACTATCTTCATTTCTTTTCTGTTATTTATTTTCTGTCTTTAATTTAGTAGTTTAGTTTTCTTATTAAAAACCAAATAAATATCTATCTTTCTCTTCTTTCTCCTTGCGTATTATTATCTATCTTTAATATCTGCACTTGATAATTTGCATAAGTTCTCTCTAACTTTCGTCAGTCCCTGAGGAACGAATCTTCTTATCATTAAAACTTGCATACGTCCTGTAATACTTGCAGTACAGTGTTAGTTTAGGGTGTGTATTTGCACTTATTTATATCATTAATTTATCACACCTTAGGCCACACCAAGTTTTTGGCGCCGCTGCCGGGGACTACATCGTTAGTCCTTGTGCAATTATCTTGTGCTTTTATTTTAGTTAGTTCTATTTTACGCTTTTCTTTTTAGTTTTTGTTTTACAGATTTTTTTAGGCGAGAGCAGATTATTTAGGAGATAAAGGTTTCGTGTTATTAGATCCTGAGGAAGCTAATACATGATGGAATCTCTAAAGCTCAAGGAGTTAAGCCGATAACTTGAGGAATTACGAGAACAATCGCAACAACTAGCTCAGAGGAATCTAGTACATGCCTCACCTTCATGTCCTGGTTGTGGAGCAAGAGATCACTCGTGGGGACATTGCATGAACAATCCAGCCTCAGTTTCCTTCATGCCTTATCAAAGAGACCATTATTATGATGGTTATTATCAATCTCAAGGAAATTACACTGACTATCAACCCCCACAGAGTTACAATTGGGTCGGAGATCAACAGAATTATAATCATAATAATCATTATTATGATGATTATTATCAACCACGATCACAATCCTACTATCCTCCACAACCTATCTATCAAGAAGCGCCGATTTATAATGAAGCTTATCAAGAACCACATCCTTATTCAATGTAGCAAACCATACAAGAACAACCTCCGAGTTTGAATTCAAGCATGGCTAAGATGATGAATCTAATTGAAAAGATGGAGAATAACCAGCAAAGAATCCAAAACTCAGATGATGCGATTGACAAGCTTGTGCAGACAATGTCACAAATGGTGGAAAAAACTAAAATCCTTGTAGAAAGGCAACTCTGAAGTGATACTACTGCTCCAGAAAACAAAGTTTGTCATGCAGTTGAATTAGGAAGTGGAAAACAACTACCTCCACCAAGACCAGAACCAGAACCAGTCCCTATTCCAGAAACGGGGGGAGAAAAAACAGCAGAAGATAAGGTCGAAGAGGTAGTTGAACAAAGAAGTGTCCAAGAGAAGACACCAGAAAAGAAAGAGAGCCCAGTGGTAACCAACACATGTCTTCCTCCACCATTCCCTTCACATGTCAGAAAGGACAATGACCTGGGATTCAATAAGTTCGTTGACATGATGAACAAATTAAAGATCAGCAGCCCGTTTGTAGAAGCTCTCACAAGAATGTCAAAATACGGTCAATTCATGAAGGACATTCTTTCTAACAAACGAAGATTCGAAGCTAAAGAGATGAATGGATTGCTAGAGGAGTGTAGTGCTACAAATGAAATCGAGTTACCACCTATTCCCACGAAATCTTGGATGGCACCATCCATGATTATTAAGAATCGAGCTGAAAAGTTCGTGGGAATTAAAGGCAAAGGGTGGAAATTTTGTCATCCTTAATCGAGGTAACACGTCTAACTTTGAAAGACGTTAAACAAAAGTGCTATACGGGAGACAACCCGTAATTTCGTCTATGTTTTTACATTTTTAGTTTTTTTTATGTTTAGTTTAGTTAATTTTAGTTGATATTGCATATTTGAGAAAGGTATTAGTGTTGTTGATGATTAGGTATTGGAGAAATCGAGTTAGGGAAGCGAGCAAAAAAATTTCGGACAGAAACTTCGGCAAGTCATATCTTTGCGCTCGGATGTCGAAATCAGGTGATCTTTGAGCCTAAACTGCATAACTTTTCGAGATCTAGCTGATGGGGAGGTTTTTGCCAAGTGCGGTACACCGGACCTAAGCTGCGGTGCACCGCACGGTAAAAACCCGTGCCACGGTAGCAGCCACGTGTTGAGTACGGAAAAGAAAAAAAAATAGCTGATGGGTCCGGTATACCGGACCCTATACCGCGCCATGCACTGCACCAACATGTGCCATGGGGTCCTACCACGGGTATTTTGATGTAGGAGGCGCGGTGTACCCCGCGGTACACCCCATGGTCCGCAGGGGTAGTCCGCACGAGCCGCCAGAGAGAGAAAAGAAAGGGTTTTAAGGCTATAAGAAGATCTGATGCTCATTATTCCGAATTTTATAAACCTTAAACCTCTTTCTCTTCTCCAAAACTCTCCCAACTCCATTAAAGCTTCATAAAACCTTCCCCAATCATCAAAACACTACCCAATCACCATGAAAACACATCCAATTCATTCTCCACATCATTACAAGGAAGATTCAACCACCTATATAATCCCAAAACACCTTGAATCCAAGATCAAAAGCTTAAATTTTCAAAAATTTATCCTACAATTTCTTAAATCCAAGCCAACCCATTACAAATCCACCTTACCCACATAGAGATTCATCATCAATTCACCTATCCTAGGTCAAATCAAGCTTGTTCAATCAATAATTCACAAGTTCAAATTTCAAGGGTTGCTAAAGCTTTGAGTTGGGGGTTAATTGAAGATGACTAATAGAACAACAATTTGAACTAACAAGAGGGAGGTGAAGAGTAACAAGGTATTGGACTAATTGAGAAGAAATCAAGTGAGAAAAGTCCTAGTTCCGATTCAAAGGGTAAAACAAGTCAAGAGAAGAGAGGTTAGCATGTTGTGTTTGATTCAAAGAGCAAAAAGATTCCAACTTTAGTAAAGAAGACAACACAACCTCTACAAATCAAAGACCTTACACCCAAGAGAAAAAGAGAAAGCTTCAAGGGCCCTGATAGCTCCTCCGAAGAAACAATTAAAGGAACTACCTTTTTCTTATAAGAAAGTATTTGAAGAAGAAGTTGAAGGAGAATACAAGAAGATTCGTGGAGATTTGGAAAGATTAGGTTGGTCTACGCTCATGGTAAGATGTTCCAAACGTTCTGTTTGTGAATTGTATTATGTGAGAAGAAGAAGAAGATGTGGCACAGTTGATCTATGAGGAGGTGATACGAATTTTCGATCTCTCCCATGACGTTATATAATTCAATATCCTATTATGATCACGTGTCTTGAACGAAAAGTGAATAAGAAGATGGGTGAAGAAGATACACTAGAGTTAATCCGAGTATCGTCAAGGCGAGGTAAGCCTCGAAGAGTATGTTTTCTTTCTTCCCTACCATTTATTTATGTGCAATATGTATGCTAATTTTAAATTTTATTTTTCTTGAGTCTTTTTCGAGTCGTGGGGACACGGCTCATTTTTGAGTTGGGGGTGGGGATTCGTTGTCCTCATCTTCCTTTTTGTTTTTCATAAAATTTAAAAATTTTTGGGTTGAAATAGGCATAGAATATCTTTGAATGTACCTATGTGAGCATGATTTAATTAAGTTAATGATATTAGGTAGTATGTTTTTGAAAGATGTTACAAATATGTTTAGATGCATGTATGAAAACAGGAAATAAAAGATAGGAAAGTTAATGAGCAATGCTAAGAAGTATGTTGAAACTTAGGGAGAGTTATTTGGTGTGTAGAACGTGAGGTTTGAAATTAGTTGAAAACCCACTTGTCTATGAACTAATAATGAAAAAGTAACAAAATCCGGTAGTTAGAAAAATGAATAAGGCAGTTCTTTCATGATAAAACACTTGAAGCCTTTTATACTTTCTCACCCTTTTATTTGATATTTGTTATTATTATCCGTCTTAGCCCCTCTGAGCCTTTCTAAAGCCTTTATTGAAACACATTATAATCCATACCCTTAGTTTTTAGGACTCATCTATATGACCCGCACTCGAATCGCAAAACCTGAGACAACTCGTTTTAGAGCTTGAGTTTGGGGTGGTGGGTTTCATCATTAGGGAACTTTGGTATTTGGGTATTATCTTTGTGATTTGATGATGAAATTGTTATTATTGTAACCCTTTGCCGGGGTAATAGTGAATGGAAAAGAAGCTACGAGCTAATTTTGCCAACAAGGGCATTAAAAAGAAAGAATATATATATATGAAAAAAATAGTGTGATATCTCGAACATCAAAAAGAGAATCATAGCTATACAAAAGAAAAAATGATATGAAAAGAATATATATTCGGACCGGCAAAGTGGATTTTAAATCATCAAAGGTTTTAATTGGGATTTATTGGGGATGCACATTAAAAAGCATCAATAAATTGGGTTGAGTGAGAACATCTTCGAGTGAAAACTCAAGCTCTAGGGCGATTCGTTGATGGCTAGTGAGGAGAGAGCCAAAAGCTCACTTTTCATTATCCAAATATACCACACCCGTCCTTAAACAAGTTATAACCAAGACCTTAGGATTTCTAACTACTAGATGGAGAAACAATTGAGCTATTAGGTAGTAGGTAAGTGGACCATTGGATGTTGTATTTGGGACCTATGAACAACCTATAGCCATTAACCTGAACTAAGTTATCATCCTCTCCTTCTGGCATTGCGAAATTAATCTTAAACTTGAATTTATGGATTGTTGATTACATGTATATTAAGCATATTTGTGCATTATTTCTTGAGCATTACTACATGAGACTTTTTAGATATTTTGCTCTAGGATCATTCATTGTGTTCTGTACTTATTCTCCTCCTACTTCTTCTTCTTGACTACCCTACTGTTCTTTACTTTTATTGTATCGGGACGATACAACTTTGAGTTGGGGGTCTTGATGTCTCCTCATTTGTGATAATATAATATACTTTAGAGACATCATTTTAGGCTTATTTATTAGTTGATAGGTTGATTTTAGCTTAGTTTAGTGCCCTTTCCTATTTTGAGTCTTGATTTGTAGAATTATTATTTTTAGAGCATATTGGGTTTAATTGTTTATTTAGTGTGAAGCTTTAAAGATAATTATGGAGATTAATTAGAGTCCAAGTCAAAGATTACAACTTATGGAAAGATATTTGCATGGAAATTGAAGATAAGGAAACAAAGGCTAAAAAGATGGAAAAGGAAAAGCTGCCTAAATCTGGGATTCTGCATACATGTCCAAAGATATGCGTTTTTACCTAATACATAGGCCGAATTTGGTAATTTCCTTCTAAAGGGTCAAGATAATTTTGTTGCGATTCTTTTGGTATCTTATGGAGCTCAATCCGACCAATAACGAAGAAGATACGCTCAAAACGGTCCAGCAGTGTTTATCTTTATTTCCATACGAATTTGAGTTAGACTAGGAGTCTATTACTTTCCTTCTCCTTCAAGAAAACGAATTAGGTCTTCCTATAACCTATAAATACAGCCTCTTAACACTCTAAAATCATCCTTGGCCAGACCCTAAGGCCAAGAGGAAGCTACAACACAAGAGAAGGAGTCTGGAAGGAACTGTGCATCAATCATGTCTCCTTCAACCTCTTATTTTGTAATTCTTTCTTCTTCTTTTCTTTGTATGAATTAATTCTATTAGCTTAGGTTTTGCATAATGTATAAACTATGAATTCTAATTCTTCTATCTAATTTTCTTTGGGAATTATATGTTTTAATTTGATATTAGCTACTTACCTTTATATTTGATTATGTGTTTTGATTTAATGATTGTTTTCCTTGCTAGTGCACGAGTATAGGATTACCTTAATAGTAGTTAGATGGTCTCCTTGACAGGGTGTTTAACTATTGAACCACCACATAACGTCTAGTTTCGATTGTAGTTCTGACAAAACATGCTTCTAACTAGATAGTCATTAAGGTTTGTTCTAATCACCGTATCACCAAGACTGCAGTATTTGCTTAGGGCCTTAGTGGCGTTTGATAACCCTATTTGAAATCACTTCTTGGTTGTGACGTAGCCCCCTTAGTCGCTCTCAAGGTCTAAGGTATGGGAATTTAGAATCCTGACTAAGTATACCAAGAGCTAATATTCTCCCTTATGAACTAGATTTAATAGATAGAATTAGAAGGATTAGTGCATACTAGTAAAACCTAAGTTATATCTTTCATACTATCTTCTTTTCTTTTCTGTTATTTATTTTCTGTCTTTAATTTAGTAGTTTAGTTTTCTTATTAAAAACCAAATAAATATCTATCTTTCTCTTCTTTCTCCTTGCGTATTATTATCTATCTTTAATATCTGCACTTGATAATTTGCATAAGTTCTCTCTAACTTTCGTCAGTCCCTGAGGAACGAATCTTCTTATCATTAAAACTTGCATACGTCCTGTAATACTTGCAATACAGTGTTAGTTTAGGGTGTGTATTTTTACTTATTTATATCATTAATTTATCACACCTTAGGCCACACCAATACCCACGGTGGAAAGTTATAGACGGTCAATATGACAGGCCACATGTTGTACGAGTTGTTCTGCATAGAGAAAGGACAAAAACCATCGATACCAAGACCCAAATATACATTACGAGGTTCGCCAGCAAACTCAAGATGTAGCGCTGCAAATCTTTTCCAACTATCACCATCAATCGGATGACGCAACACATTTGGTTCGGCACTTTCTGGTATGGTGCCAATATCATGTCTTCAGCAGTGTGTTTCGAAGCGTATAGTCGCTGTAATCTGGGAGCAATCGAAAAGTAGCGAAGCTTCTTATGCGGTACTTTGATACCCTTCTTTGGGTCCCATCTAGACTCGCTACATACTGGACATTTGTCGAGGTATTTATTCTCTTTGTAAAAAATGGCACAATCGTTCAAACAAACATCGATAGTAATATACCCCATACCCAAACTTTTCAATTTTTTGTTGCATGCATCATAAGAATCGGGCAAAGTGTGAGGTTTGGGCAAAATAGACCAACCAACTCCAATAGCTTGGTGAATGACGTGTTAGTCCACTTGTTCTTTACTTTTACATGCATAAGCTTGGCAATGAAGTTCAATGAACTCATCGCTATACAACCTGGATATAATTATGTCTCCAATTCGTCGAACAGTTTTTCGAAGCTGCTCCGACTTGGAATTTCTGCGTCTCTCATCTCGGTGTCACCCTGATGTCCACCAACATCGTAACTGTGTCTCAAATCGTCACAAACCTCAGCCATTTCATTAACTATATTCGGTATAGGATTTTCTTCGGGACTGACCAACTTTTCACTATGTTTTATCCAAACCCGATACGACTTCATAATCTCATTGTTAAAAAGGTGGCCCCTAACCGTCTGGGTGGGTAATCGACGATAATTTCTATAATAGTTACACGGGCAATAAATAAGATCTCTATAATCTTTTTGTTGTTGAGCATATTTGATAAAATCCATAACCCCCAAAACATATTCTGGCTTAAAATAATCCGTCTCATCGATCCAACTCTTATCCAAACCCGAAGCCATCTCTTAACAACAATATTAGATTACTAGACAACTACATTCATATGAAAATAAAATAAATAATTATTACAACCCAATTGATAAATGAATAAAAATTACAACACATGAATACAATAATACAAATTACAAACCAATAGTTTGAATATAATTACAAACCAATAAAAAAATTAAATTACAACACAATAAATAAATAAAATTACAACACAATATATACATAAACAATTTCATATAATTAATTACACAAATACAAAAATATATAAAAACATAATACAAATAAATGAATGTATGCATGATTTACACTTAATAATTAACTAGACAATCAAAAAATATACATAATCATAACTTATAGCAACTAATACACAAATCAAAATCCATGCATAAAAAAAATTAAAAGTTTGAAATTTAAAGAAAATACCTTGCTTTGGTGGGAGAAATTGGAGATTGATGATGAAATCCCACCTTGATAATGTATTACTTATCCTAATCACATAATATTGCAAGAATTACACCCAATATGATAATCAAAAATAAAAAAACAGAATTTCAAGAAATTACCTAATATTTGTGGATGAAATTGTGTATTGAGGATGACCCACCTTGATTATAAGCTTGGAAATGGTGAAAGATGAATTGGAGAAGGTATTGCAAAAAATTTGAATGAGTTTGATTGAAGTTTTTGGGAGAAATTGAGGAGTAAAAATGGGTTTTTGGGGTTTTTAGTGATAAAAAGCAGTCTGTCCAGAATAAATACGTTTTTTTTACCGACGAACATACGTGTCGTCGGTAAACAAGACACTTTCGTCGGTAAAAAATAACAATACCGACGACATTCGTGTTGTCGGTAATTTACCGACGACAATTCGAAACAAAAAAAAACCATATAGCGACGACGTTTTGACTCATTACCTACGAAATACTGTCACCGGTGAATTAAGGACAAGCGTTCTTGTCGGTAAATATATGTCGTCGGTAAGTTTTACCATGTACCGACGAACTTGCGTGTCGTCGGTAAACTGTCGTAGTTAAATTGCCGATCTGCAGTAGTTGTCCAAATAGTGTCAGAGATTGATCTCATCCTTCTCGTATTCTATGGGTCACATTGATAAACAAAAATGTTCAATTTGCTACCTCTTGTAAGCGAGGGATTTACATTTCTATTATTAACCGTAACTCTATTATAAATAAAGTCCCAACAAAGGTTAAAAAATCAGTTCTAGCACATAAGGTCCTTGCACTAGTCGAAGTCGAAGTCAAAGGGTGGGGGGGTGCTAAAAACTCTTTGTGTATAAGTGGACTATCTATTATCATTACCAATTTTAGTATAACAGATTATATTAATGACAAATATTATATCACCATCGTGCTCATTATTATATAAACTTTCATCCTCAGCTTTAGTATCTAGGGTTACTACTAGTTGATCACAATATTGACATGCATTAACTAGTGTACTAGCTGGGTTCGGGCAAAATTCTCCACAGAATAATTTATTTGTAAAATAGTATGTATTATTGAATAATCTAACTTACAATTGATAATCAAATTTTTGAATAATTGGTGACTCCATTACAACTAGTTTGGAGCACTGGTAAACTCCGTAAAAAATTTTGAATAAGGAAAGGATTCTTAGAATCCTTTATTATTTTCTTATTCCTTCTAATCCCTCTATCTAAACATACCTGAAACGATTGCATAATCTCTATCCCTACACTCTTTAATTTATGTTATGGTATCGATTTTCATAAGTTTTTTATCAACTAATACATAAAGATCTGACTTAGAAAGGAATCGAATCTATATATTTCTAGTAACATTCAAGTGTTTGATAAAATCTCTCAAAAAGTTTTCAAACTTATATTATCTTCCAATATATTTTTAATTACTAGTAAACTTTATTAGTATCCTATTCACCCCAACCCTTATAGGATTGACAAACAATCTATTTTTGATAGATTTTGAAAAATTTGACTACATTGTATGTAGATCGTTCACCATTGTGTAAGAATGAAAGTACATTTGTAAGATAATCCTTACAATATTCTATATACAATCAAATATAAACAAAGGATAATACCCACTAAATAATAAATCCACCATTTTGTTCCTAATTATTTAGAATGAGCTTTGTATTCTTAATTAATCACAAGTTAAATAAAATGTTTCCCGTTGTAGTGTAGAAGATTAAATTTATACAACAATTACCCTTAATGTCATTTTAATTTTAATTTTTTTTTATTGATTTTATAATGTAATAATAATTTATTTTACTTCTCTTTATTATAAAATCTGGCCTCCTCCACTGTTCACTATTACCGCCTCATGCATTCTCCACCGACCACTGCCACCATCTCCGACGTTCGGTTAAGCTTTTTACCCTCACGGGTCTGTCTCACAAATTTTGAGCTCCCGGATCCGAATTCATAGAATATGATATAACTTAGTTTGACTACCACCCCCACCCCCACCCCCACCCCCACCCCCACCCACCCGAAGTAGTTTAATAGCTAACCAACCCCAAATATGTGGTAGCAATACTTGAATGCAAGGTTATATAAAAAACAACAACTTCATACTTTATTCAAATATAAAATCCAAATTCTTAAAAATAAATCCCAAAAACGAATCATATCAGCAAGAAATGGTAAATATTCCCATAAACAAAAAGTCTGGAAAGAGCTCATAGGCCAAACCCCATAAGAAAGAAAGTGAAAAAGTGTATCAACTGGCCAGAGCCTTGATATTTCTTTAGCCCTTTAAGGGGGTAAAGCAAGAGGTACAGGGTTCGAATCCCCTCCCGGAGCATGGGTATCCTAGTTCTGATTAAGTGGGAATATGCATGAGAAGGCGTGTATATTTCCTATAGGAATATCGTTGTGCGGAACGCTAGCCCGAACACCCATATATAAAAAAAAGTGAAAAGGTGTATGGCCTTAAGGCTAGATTACATAGGTAATAAATGAAAATAATTATAGTTTAGTCAAATAAACCGAACGCCTTAGTTAGTAGCATGGTCTCAACAATATTAACATCAACTTCATCAACAATTTCAGCAACCACAAAAGCATCATCCATCTCGGCGTCCTACATCTCGACAATATTGTTATAAAAATAATAACAAACAAGCATGAAATAGAAGAAAAAAATCAATACCTTCGGGAGAATGTTCCTATCAAAGATAGGAACTAGTGGGTCAACCTAACAGGAAGTGATTCTAAATGCAACAACGCCCATGAGATTCAGTGTTGCGTAAGAATTTCTCTATAGAACTGAACGTACGCTTCGTATTGGACAAAATCCATTGTTGGGGCTCACAAAGATATTATGTAAGTTATAAGTTTGTATGAAATCATGAACTTTACCGTTGCCACATCCTTAACCAAAGATAACTGATGATTTAACATGGCCACGTTCTTCTCTACCATTGATTCACTCTCCACAAGATCAATTACCTCCTCTTTCTCTTTAGATGTTTCCTACTAAGCAACATCCATATTTTGCAATAATGTAGCCTTCAACTGGTGAAGACGTCGAATCTTGTCTCTGCATTCTAATTGTCCTTGAGAATCACGTGGTTGAATTTGTGCTATCATACAAAAGAAAATCAATGAAAGAGAACTTAATAAGTAAGTAAAAATAGAGTTTTGTATTAGTAAGTAAGCCGGTGTAACATCGACAAGAGCAAGAATTTTGAGTGAAGGAATAACAACGAGAACATTGGTCGGAGGTGCAACCTCTCCCATTGTAGTCCTAACTAATTTAAAATGCCTAATTATGAAAGTGTCTCTGTATAATATTTTATTTTTCTCCAAAGAGAGAGTGTGAGCCTCAAATTTACACTTTTTAGTGTGAGAATCCAAAAACCATGCCAAATTGTGCCATATCTTGAGTTATGTCGACGCCTGGTAGAACCTCCCTTTAAACGATGGAGCTGGACCTCGGGGGGTTATTATAATGCCTGAAAAATGGAGCAAAAGGAAGAGTTATCCCAAAAAAATGGAAAGAATGAACATGATGCCCCGATCCCTAAAAAAAGCTTCATCCCACTTCAAGTATCCAATGCATAGCGGTGGAAGTAGCCATCTTTTTGGGTTCAACCAGCGCACAACCAATCCCTGAGTGATGTTTCAGTATCCTTTCTAGGTTTCCCAATAAGCTAATATATAAACACAATATCCGGTGGAATATAGGTTCGAGTACTCGTCCTTTATACCAGACTTCATGACGTGATCTCCCAATAGGGAAAAAAGAGGGGTACTAGCCTGAACTAATAGCGATATTATCAGTGGCATCTACAAAAGAAAAATTCAGTCAAGTGAGAATTGCCCAGTCGGTGTTTATCTTCAGCCAATTTCATCCTTGAATCAAAGGATTTATCTGCTACCGATGCAACCAGTCGGTCTGTTGCGTAGGTGTACCATCTGAATCGATGATCAGAGCGTCTCGATCATTGGTTGCACCACCCTAATCGGTCCTCATCGGTTACGGGTATCCTTCCATCTTTATAGATACCCAGTTATTATGCCAACCTTTATGACTAGAAGGAAAGGATTATGTCAGGCAAATTATTTTTTCAAAACTGAGGAGTCGGTTAATACAACCCACTGTCTTACTCACCACATTCTAATTTCCAATAGAAGTAACAGAATAATTTGTTTAAGGACTAAAATCTAGCAGATTCTTACATCTTGTATAAAAAATTACAATGGATGCCCAAGCGTTTGGGACCAATTGACTCGGAAAAATGTTGTAGCACCTAAGTAAATCTACAATAAAGGGCTCGAAGGGGATCCTCAACCCCATATCTAAACTTCAAGTATATTTCGTGATCTAGCCCTAAAGAGGCCTATAGGCCCGTTCATTAGGCATGCGGTGTCGGAACTCAACCCTGTAAGAGATATCCCCACGACGCACAACTTGAATAAATGTATCGCGTCTAAGTTCACAAACTCGTTCTTCAACCTAAAATGTCATTGCTTCATTCATCCCTGGAAAACGTATCCTCCGAACGCATAATTAGTTATACATAATTATTCTTTGAGAACCAGAGATATGAAAAGAGTTGTCATTGCTAGAAACTTCTTCCTCTTCTTGTGTAGAAATCTCATCCTCTCTCATGGGTTAACCTCCTCTTCTTCATTGAAAGAGGAGACTACTCTACTATGTGGATGCTTGATCTCGGGAGTCGAGGAAAATTTGTCTGCGAGGACTCATCCAAATTCTCGGAAACTGATAAAATACCTAGTTATGAGACGTTGATGAGTAACCAGCTCGATACCTCTTCCTCGTTCTCATTCCGTGAACCTATTTTTGATTCGTTACCCATTGACATTGAATTCTATATAAAGAAGAAAAACAAAGACAACTTCAATAGAAAATAGTACCTTGAGAAAAAATTGAACCTTAAAGCAAACAAAGATGATTACACCACAAGATTTAACAAAAAAATATACAAGTTTGATGAGTGATCTGGCACATGGAAAATGTAGAAAGGTAAGAACGAGGGTACACGCTTATATATATGGTAAATCTGGAAATTCTCACCCCCATAATTGGCCACACTCCATTAAGGGAACGTAACGTGTAACAAGGCACATGCCCCCATACAACTATGAGCAGGAAACTGTCCCGATCAATCCCATCATGACACATATCCAGGGATAGAATAGGAAAAGCACAAGAACTGGCAACTAATTACCTTTTCTAGATAAAATTCAAAATAAATCATTATGTTCGAACCTTGCAAAATCATCAACCTTAACCTTCAGACTCAAAATTGTTCGCGTTACCCTCATTTAAACAAGCTATAATTATACTTTACGGAAGGATACTCATCTAAATAAATCAATATTATTGAGATTACTCAAAAGACAGATTCTTGCGACGACACAATACTAATTATTTAAAAGACCGACTGTTGCAACGACGCATCATCAAATATTTGGAAGACCAAATCTTGTAACGGCATAATACAAACAATTCAAAAGACCGACCTCTTACGTCGACGCGTCATCAAATATTCTAAAGACCAACACTTGTGTTGGCACATCACTTAAGTTAATCCAAAAATGACTCTTACGTCGACACCGTCTAAATTACATAAAAGATCTATTACTCCATTGGTTTATCACAAAATACTAAAAAACTAGCTCCCGCGTCGGCACCTCATGAAACGGTAAATGAATTTTGTAAAAATGTTGGATAAAAGGGTAACATTGATCATGCAAATTCAAAAGGGTAATAATAGGCTATAATGAAGTACCTAGAATAACGATGCAAAATAAAGATACTACGGAAGGTAAATACCAATGTCAGTGTTATATACAGGTTGCCATACTAGTGACTGAATATATCGTCATTATAAACCCAAAAGGGAAAATGACCAAAAGCCCACAAGGATATCATGGGCCTTGATTATATATACATATGGTGGTGGGAAAGGTGTGACAAAATAATATATATAAATACGAGAACTAACACCTATAACTACAACGATAAACTCTCTGCAAGTGAACAGATCATTTGCAAGTGATAAGTAAGTAAAACAGATATTGATCTCAGGGACTACGAAAGTTAGTTTATAAATAGTGCAATTACTAATTGAACTAGAATAGTTGGTAAAATTATATGCAAAGACAGTAAAATATTTATTTGGTTTTATGACTCTAAACATACTTAAATTAAAGACAATAAAATAAATTAGGATAGATAGAAGATTATGATAGTTAGCTTGAGAACTAGCAAGTAATCCTCACCAGCCTTGTTCTATATTTATTGCCTAAGGGAACATAGTGTGATATACAATAATTGATATTTTAAATTCCTCCTAACCCCCTTATGGGTGGACTTAGGAGGCAAACTCTCCACTACCAGGGGACTTGGGTAAGGGGACCCTGCGCAATGATTGGTGGTTAAATTAAACCCTATTGGCTATCCAGATAAGCAAGCCCTTCCGGATCACTACCAGAAACTAGACGACTATGTGGTGTTTTCTATAATTGAATCCCCCTTTCGGATGTTAACTCGGTTACTATGGTAATCATATACGTGTGCATCGCAAGAACTACAAACATTAATTCAAATCACATAATACAGAGCTATCACTACTAAATTCAGTTAAATGTAAAAGGACATCCCAAATTAAATAACATATAAAACAAATCTAAGGTTCACACCCATATGCTAATCTCAAGCTAAATAAATTAGTTCATAAGAAAGAGATAGAAATAAATAATTACAAACAAGAAAAGGTGGAATGACATGAATAGCTTCTAACTCCTTCTTCTCTTCTTCTCTCTTGATCTAGGCTTTCTCTTGGTCTTCAGATGATTAAAAACTGACCAAGGATGATTTCTATAAGGTAGGAATGGATATATATATATATATATATATATATATATATATAGGCCTATGGTGGAAATATGGAGTAATCCCCAAGTTAAGGAGTCCTGATCTTACCAAAATTCACATTCCTAAATTGTAGGACAGGATAAACCTTTGCAGATTTTGATTTGGTCGTATCTTCTTCGTTACTTATCGGAATTTAATTTTCTTTAAATGAAAACAACGCAATTAAAAAACATATCTGCTCATATAAAAGGCTCCTCCTAATTCCTGACTGGATTTCTGCAACAATTTAATTAGCGGATGTATCCGCAGTTTTGGCAGCCTCCTTCTTTCCAAATATATCAAAACTTTTTCTTTTTGACTTTGATTCTTTACATTTCACTTCAAATAAGTTTTTCATAGATGTAATAGCCTCCATACACCTAAATGCTACACAAATAACACACAAGTTACGCGTAAAAGCTCGCAAAATAGAAAAACACCTAAAACTAGATAAGAAAGCGTAAAGTATGAATAAATAGGGAAAAATCCCAAAATTAAGTACTAATTACCCCTAACATAATGTTTCAAATATATATTAATATCATAGATATAGAGATATCAACATATCTCAGGCACACCTCCTAAAAATGTAACTCTCACTCCATCATTTTTTCATAAATACATTCAAAACCTTCATAGCTCTCTCTCTCTCTATCTCTCGAGTCATAAGAATACCATTAGTCATAATACTAATTTGAGTAGCAGATTGCCAACGTGAGAAAACCTCATTGCGATCCCGGTTTAAAGTCTGGTTTCAGGTATATCATTAACATACAAAGCGAGTTCCTCGATGGACCAGGAAGACACCTCGGTCAAGTTATTTATCTATCTTTGGTCACTCGACCTTAAAAACAACCTCTCAGATGAATATACTCTAATTCTCATACAAACAAATTCTATTGGTAATAATTTTGTACTCTATCAGCTAGGAGCATGATCAAACCTCCCTCTTTATCTTGTGATATTGAAAAAATATTTTCAATACATATTTGTTCAACTAAGTCTATTATCTACTGTAGAAACAAGGCGATGTTTTTTATAAGGAACATGCTTGAGATCATGGACCTAAACGCTTGGTTACTATCACCATCATAACAATAGACAACTAAAGGTTTCAATGATCACTTGAGTAGTTACTCAAAAGTTTTCTTTATTAAAATTTACTTTCTCATGTTTAGCCTCCTATATGGTTCTATATCACTCCAATTAAATCAACAAAATATCAAATAACATGAGCAAATAAGTTCAATTTACTTAAATGGTAAATTAGTTTCCTTGTGTACATTGTCTTGTAGTGAAATCAGAATCTCATCAATGATTTTTATTTTGGTAAAAAGTATCCTCGATGATTCTATAAAAGATATGTAGGATAAAAAATATTAGGAAGAAAATAAGCCTCTTGGTGGGTCCTTGTGTGTTATTAAATAATGAAATAAAGGCAAAAGGAATAAAGGATCCACAGACCGCAAGTGTACGGGTCGTACCAAGTAATAGATAAGTAAAATCGGGATTATCGTCTCCACAGGGATTTAAGAAGTTCTTCTAAATTTGCGTTCAATATCAGAATAGGTAGTTTTGATTGCTTTATAAAGATAAACAATAAAGGTGTTTGTTTTCTAATTAACTAAATAATATAAATAACAATAAATAATTAACAAGTATGCAAATAAGATAAGGAGTTGCAAGTATGAATCTATCCAATTGAATCTATGATTACTAAGAATAAGGGTGAATGGGAAATCTCACAATAGTCTGGAATCCATTATCTCCTAGCCCCCGTCAGGGTGGACCTAGAAGCTATCCTACGGTATTACAAACCCTGTCAGGGCGATTATAAGCTACTTCCGGATGAATACTATTTTACCTCATTGGCTACGTGGTTAGTCAAGCCCGTCAGGGTCAAATAACGGGTACCACGTGTCTATTATCTAAGTCTGTAATTAAACCCCCCCCCCCCCGTCAAGGTGATCCATACGCCACTATATGGAATAGCCTAATTACTATGAGCTAAGTTTGATTCATGACTTCAAAATTAGTGATTAAAACAAAATAATAGTCAATGGAAATTAAGAATCAATTCAATTAAATACTAAAATCCCAGATTCAAATTAAAACATAAAAACAATATTCAAAGGTTCATATAATTACAATCCTAAAGAGAAATTATGCGTAATAAAACTTCTTGAATAAATAGATTAGAAATAACTCATAGAAAAAATAGATCTAATACTAAATTACCCAAAGAATAGAGATGGAGAAGTGCTGAATTGATGTAGTTAAGCTCTAGCTCTTGCTTCTTCCTCCTCTAGATCATCTTGATTGCTTCTATGATGATTTATTTGTGTATATTAAGCTTATTCAGCCAAGGGATGATTTTCTAAGGTTTAGAGCTGGTATTTATAGGTGCTAGGTCGAATTACTTGGAGTGGAAGACAAGGCAAGAACTCTCAAATTCGTAGCCCTAAATTCTAGGAAAGGTAAGATTCTGCTGCTGATTTGATTTGGTCATATCTCATTCAATACTTATCCGTTTGAGTCGTTCCAATATACGAAACCACTTGTCTCAGAAAGAGATTTCTATTGGTGCAGACCACTCGCCCAAATTCCTAGCAAATCTTAAGTTATGGACTCGTCTTCGAAACGTGGCTGGAATTTCAGATTCATAAGGCATGTTTTTCTTTTCCTAGTTGGACTCTAATTCCTTCTATCTCCAGATTTCTTCAAGATCTTCTTTCCTTATATCCTTAGCATTGATTTAGAATCTAATTTATTTCCATATTATCTCTAAAGCTTCACATTAAATAAATAATTAAACCGCATATGCTTTATTATATAATAACTCATTAAATCAAGACTAGAAATAAGAAAGTACAATTTAAATTCAGGAAACTCGACTAAGCACACTAGAAATATTCTAAGACTTTAATTCTCACTTCTGCTCCTTGGATTGGTTTTTCATCAAACCTACTAACTTTGCACTAAAAATAAGTAAATTAACGCACAAAAGATCTATAAATGCAAATAGTCTAATTCCAAGGGGAGAAAGTGTAATATTGCAATTTAAGCACAAAAGTCAATATAAAAAGACCATTTTCAACCTTAAATGATGTCTCCTAAGGGCTTATATTTAGACCAAAAAGGGAGACATCAAGACCCCCAACTCAAACTTGTATCGTCCCGATACAATAAAAACAAAAACATAGGGAAGTCTCTAAAATATCAGCTAATTCAATTAAGCACAGGGGAGAAGAAGATAGCAGAATATATAGAATAAACTCAAGCAACTACTTAGAAAATTTCATGTAATAATATTTACAAACTACATACCTGCACACTTGTCATATCTACAATCAACACGGCTTGAATTCAAGATTGGATTAGCTTCGCAATGTAAGAAGGAGAGGATATTTACTCAGTTCACCATGGAGGCTATATATTGTTCATTGAACTTCACTAGTGTCCAAAGATCCACTTAACTAATCTCTAATGGCTCAATCACTTCTAGATTACACAGCAAAGAATCAAAAGGTCTTTAGGGTTGTAATGTTGGCTTAGGGATGGTATGATAAGTATATTTGGATAATTTAGAGTGAGATTTTGGCTCTCTCCTCACTAGCCATCAACGAATCGCCCTAGAGCTTGAGCTACTCTCGTAAAACGTTCTCACTCAACCCAATGAATTCCTTGATGCACTATGTAGCATCCCCAATAACCCAATTAAATCAATAAGATGTTCATATAAAAATTCCTCTTTGCCGGTCCAAATATATATTCTTTTCATATCAATTTTTTTCTTTTCTATAGCTATGATTCTCTTTTTGATGTTGAGATATCACGCTATTTTTCATAAATTATGCTTTTTCATAACTTTAGCTCGTAGCTTCTTTTTCATTTACTATTACCCCGGCAAAGGGTTACAATATAATAAACCTGTGAATCATCATCAATATATAGAGCACACATAATAAGCTCAAGAATCCCAACCCAATAATGTTTCCCATAATGGTGGACCCATTTCCCCAAACTCAAGCTCTAAAACAATTGTCTATGCATCGCGATTCGAGTCCGGGTCATATAGAAATGCCTAATAAACTAAAGGGATATGGTTTATAATGTGGCTAATAAAAAGGCTTTAGAAAGGCTAGAAGGGGCTGAGAAGGATATATAATAATAAAATGGACAGCAAGCTAAAAGGCAACAAGGGGCTTATGAAAGAACCGCCTTAATCACTTTCTAAACTATGCAATTTCGTCATTCTCTTATCTTTAGCACGTTAATTAAATGGGTTCGTTAACTAGCTTGGATCTCACGGCCTACACACCACTCATGGTTCCCTGAGATCGAACATACTTTCTTTCGCATTGCTAACTAATCTTTTCTTTACTATCAATGTGTGTTTCCTGCAAATACTCAAAGCATACCAAATAAAGCAGCTCATAAACATACTACTTTCTATCATCAACTTACTAAGATTATGCTTTCGAGCTATTAAATACATTCTACATCTAATCCATCTCTTCAAAATTTTAAAATTTTAAAATTTCTCTAAAAAAAAGTAAATCACATAAAAAATGGAGATGAGGGACAACGAATCCCCACCCCCAACTCAAAAATGAGTCGTGTCCCCACGACTCGAAAAGACTCAATAAAATAAAAAATAGCAATTAGTGCATATGGAGAAAAGGTAGGGAAGAAAGAAAACATACTCTTTGAGGCTATTGCCTCGCGTGATTAATACCCAAGATAGGGTGCAGTTATTTCCTTGTATGTAAACTCCATGTATCACCAATTTCGCTATCCCTTACATCCTCTTATGCTTCATCCCAATCAATAACACTCTAGATATCTATTGTTTCTCATCCTCTACAACTTTTCTCTCGAATATTCTCTCATGTGAGGTTGTTTATCCAGGAATATTATGTCGTGGCAACAACTACTAGCGTCCCAGAAGCTTTGCTCATCGTTGGTCAAACGAATGCTTGATTTGTAGAGGTTGTGGTGTCTTCCTTATGAAATTAGAAACCTTTTTTTGATCTTTGATTTTACCACTACATGCTTTCTTCTATTCTCTTGATCCGATTTACCTTGTATTTTATTCCCAAAGTAGTACCCGTCTCAATTGATTTCTTCTAGAACTCACCCAATACCTTGCATTGATACTTCATTTCCCTTAACACTTGATAATAGCTATATAATTTCTTTATCATCTCTTATGACCCCCAACTCAAAGCTTTGAGCACTCTTGAAATTTGTAACTTTTGATAATAGGTGGAACAAGCTTTATTTGGTTAGGAAAGGTCTAAGGATGACAATTCTCTATGTGGATATGATGGAATCAAGCATTGATGATATGGGTTTAAGGAATTTTGGATGAATTTCGAAAATTTAAGCTCTTGATTCTTGGATTCTAGATGTTTTGATATGATTTGGGTGGTTGAATCTCCTTTGTAATGGTGTAGGGAAGGATTTGGATGTGAATTCATGGTGATTTGGTTGTGTTTTGATGTTAGGTGAAGGTTTGTTGGAGCTTTAATGGAGTTGGGAGAGGTTTGGGGAAGAAAGTGAGGCTTAAGGATTGAGAAATTCGGACTAGAACTCACCTCTTCCTTCTTATAACACCAAGAACGCAATAATTGTTTTCTCTCCAGCGGGTTTGGGCGGTATACCGGCCAAAGGGCCCGGTATACCAGTGGCGCCAAAAACTTGGTGGGTCCTTGTGTGTTATAAAATAATGAAATAAAATCAAAAGGAATAAAGGATCCACAGACCGCAAGTGTACGGGTTGTACCAAATAATAGATAAGTAAAATCGGGATTATCGTCTCCACAGGGATTTAAGAAGTTCTTCTAAATTTGCGTTCAACATCAGAATAGGTAGTTTTGATTGCTTAAAAATGATAAACAATAAAGGTGTTTGTTTTCAAATTAACTAGATAATATAAATAACAATAAATAATTAACAAGTATGCAAATAAGATAAGGAGTTGCAAGTATGAATCTATCCTATTGAATCTATTATTACTAAGAATAAGGGTGAATGGGAAATCTCACAATAGTCGGGAATCTATTATCTCCTAGCCCTCATCAGGGTGGACCTAGAAGCTATCCTACAGTATTACAAACCCCGTCAGGGTGATTATAAGCTACTTTCAGATGAATACTATTTTACCTCATTGGCTACGTGGTTAGTCAAGCCCGTCAGGGTCAAATAACGGATACCACGCGTCTATTATCTAAGTCTGTAATTTAACCCCCCGTCAAGGTGATCCATACGCCACTATATGGAATAGCCTAATTATTATGAGCTAAGTTTGATTCATGACTTCAAAATTAGTGATTAAAACAAAATAATAGTTAATGGAAATTAAGAACCAATTCAATTAAATACTAAAATCCCAGATTCAAATTAAAACATAGAAACAATATTCAAAGGTTCATATAATTACAATCCTAAAGAGAAATTATGCATAATAAAACTTCTTGAATAAATAACTTAGAAATACATCATTGACAAAATAGATCTAATACTAAATTACCCAAAGAATAGAGTTGGAGAAGTGCTGAATTGATGTAGTTAAGCTCTAACTCTTGCTTCTTCCTCCTCTAGATCCTCTTGATTGCTTCTATGATGATTTATTTGTGTATATTAAGCTTATGCACCCAAGGGGTGATTTTCTAAGGTTTAGAGCTGGTATTTATAGGTGCTAGGTGGTGGTCCTTTGTGTGTTCTAAATAAATGCAAATGCTAATCGAACCACAACCGCAAGTGTACGGTTGTCCCAAGTAGTATAACTGATAAATCAGATTCGTTCCAAGGACGGAATGGTTGATCACAATGTCTAGCAAATAGTGATTGATGCACTTATGAAAGTAAAAGATAATAAAATGTTTGTTTGGTTTTGTTTATTAAAGCTAATTAATGAAAGACAAATTATAAATGAAAGTAAAAGCTAAGACGCAAGTAAAATAAGTGAAAACGCAATGTGAGAGGTAGTACTTGAGAACGCAAGGATCCTCCAAATTTTACTTCCTAACTTATATTGTTTAAGGGCTAAATTGGTCAATTACAATGGTCGGGATTCTAAATTCCTTATACCCCCGTCAGGGTGGACTATAAGGCAATCCTAGGGTGTCACTAGTCCCGTCAGGGTAAATATGATCCACCTTTAGATGTTTAAGTTTTATTACCTCATTGGCCCTAGAATTAACTAAGTTCGTCAGAATCAATAGTTTTTATTCTAGATTGAATAATTAATTTTGTACCTAAACCCTCCGTCAGGATGATCCACACGCCACATATGTGGAATAGCCTAGATACTAATACTTGTTCTTAGTTCGCGACTCTAAAAACAATAAATAATCACAAATTATCGAAAAGAGTAATAGACCCAATCTAATTTAATTTAATGTAAACCCAAATTCAACATTCGTTATTTCATAAAATTAAGATTCACCCATTGTTTGTTCTCAAGCACTATGAAAAGCTTAGCTCATATTGAAATTAAAAACTAAATTAAAAGAAATGGAATTCATATTTGATTACAAAATTAAAATTGAAAGAACCTAATTTCCGGATTTGGAATGACTACGAACGGAGCTATAGACCCACTCCAGCTCTTGTAGCTTCTTCTTTCTTCCTTCTGTTGCTTCTCTCTGGTGTTTTATCTTGTGGAATGTGAATTGTGTGAAAAATAGAAGTCCAGACCTCCTTTTATAAGCATAAAATCGTTTTAGGGCTTGGACCAGGAAATAAAATATTAATTAAATGTCCAAGCCCAACTTCCAAGCCCAAAATCCCGTAACTGCTGATACACCTTCACTAAAACGGCTTTTCCCGATGCGTTACAACTCCGATTGACCTCATTCCAGTTGCTAAAGTTCTGTAACTCGATAAGGAATGATTTCTCTTCAAAGGTCAACAGCTGAATAATCGTTTAAGCACATCGAAATCAGCAATCTATGGCCTGGAAAGTGGATTTTCAGCTCTAAAAATAATATCTTCGGGATTTATCTTCAAGTCTTGACTCTAATTCACGATCTTTGACTTTCTCCTTTGGATTCCTCTTCTAGCTAACATATAAAACCTGTAAACTTTACACTAAAAATACCAATATTACGCGCAAAAGTTTAATAAATTAAAAATGCTAGAAATAAAAGAGGAAAATCATATTATTGCATATTTAGTCCAAAAGTCTATCGAATTAATTAAATAAACACCAAAAATGATGTCTCCCAAGGGTCGAAAATAAGAACAATTAGGGAGACATCAAGACCCCCAACTCAAACCTTTGTCGTCCCGACAAAGTAAAACAAAACAAAGGGGTAGAAGCAAACGTATAAACACATAGAAGCTAGCAAATAAACCCTAAAGCAATTCTCACAATAAATCTCATATAGCAAACTTTAGAAACTAATATACACATACATCTAAAATGCAACATCAAACATAAATAATCTCAATCATAAAATTAAAGTTGCAATGCTTGAAGGTTACACTTGTACTCATCTCTGTATGATGGCTATAGGGTGGTCATCAATCCTAACTCGCTTTGAACGCTCCACCTAGTATACTCCCTATTAACAGAATCATAAATTCACTATGCACTTAGGAATCACGAGGTCTTTACGGTTATAATATTGGCTTAAGGACGGGTGTGGATGTATATTTGGTAAATTTGAAGTGAGCTTTTGGCTCTCTCCTCACTTACCATCAACATTGTCCTCGAGCTTGAGTTAACGCTCGAAAGATGTTCTCACTCACCCATATACGCAACAATCTAGCGTCCCATGTCTACCTACTATAAACAAGATGATTTTTCAGAAAATTTCCACTTTGCCGGATGATTTATTCATTTGTATTTTTTTTCTTTTTCTTTTCTTTTCTCTTTTTTTTTTGTTCAGAAGCAAACCGGGTTCCCGGTTTTGACGAATCCGGGTTCCCGGTTCCTACTGTATGGATTTTCAAAAAAATTCAAATTTTTTTTCTTACTTTTTCATTTTTTCTTCATTCCCGGCAAAGGGTTACAAGTATATATCATCTGCAATTGTGCTACAATACAAAGCACGTCAATCCCAACCCATTAAATTCCCCATATGTGGTCCCACCACCCCAAACTCAAGCTCGAGACATGTCTCAGGATTGTGATTCAAGTGCGGGTCATATGGTCATGCCTAATAATCTAAGGGATAATGGCTTATATCATGGCTACAAAGAAAAGGCTAAGGCTCAAAGTGGGCTAAGACGGATAATAATTAACACAAGGGATAGAAGGCTAAAAAGGCACAAATGGCTAACAAAGAACTGCCCCTATCATTTTCCTAAGTACATAGCTTGTCTCTAGTTCATATCTAGGTGGGTTCTCTACTAATTAGGATTTCACGTTCTACACACCAAACATATTCCTTGAGTACAAGCTTACTTCATTTGCATTGTTCATTAATTTTTCCTATTAATTACCTATGTTTGCATGCAATTCTAAATGCGTTTTATATCAATCCCTAAAGTCCACTATTTACTATCATAGATTCATCAAAAGTATGCTTAAAGGGATATTTAAAAATTTCTACAGTCAAACGCAACTCCGAAAATTCTTTTATTGAAAGCAAATAAAACAAATAACACATAAAAACTGGGATGAGGCAACGAACCCCACCCCAAACTCAAAAATGAGTCGTGTCCCCACGACTCGAAAAGACTCAATAAAGCATTTAAACTAATCTACACTAAGAGGAAAGTTTAGAAAACGTATCTTAACCAGCGCGAGGCTGGTTATCGGTGTTGCGTTCTGGACCTTTATCTCGCGTAACAGCATCATAAATCGCGTTTTGAAGTGTATTTACGCCTAGGATTAAATTGCGCAATAGGTCCAATTCTTTTGTAACGTTTCCCAAGGTAGCAATCATCTTCTCCTGATTCTCTTCCAACACCTGAATCTTCGATTCCAACTCAGGTACAGTGTTCGCTTTCTTTGATTGAGGAGTTCTCGGACTCTTGGTAGCACGTGTTGCTTCTTCATGGATATTCTTGATTGTACTCAAAGCTATACCCACACCAACTGAAACAACGTCAGTATCTGCGTCCTTACGCGGAATCTTTGCGTCTAGACACAACTGAGTAATAGTACAAGGAAACTTCAGATTTTGTTGTTTCATTGGTGATTTCGCGAACTCCATGATTGTGTCATAAATGATCTTAGCAACATCAAATCGTGTCTCCTCCAAAATACACTTAATACAAATTACGTGCTCTCTCTTCAACTCGGAAGTGTGTTTAATACCAAAGAAAGTGGGTATTATAAAGCGAGACCAAACCTTAGCACGAGGTGTCAAACTACTGCTGTAAAACTGTCCAGGATACCTTTCTCCTTCAGGAATTGGGCTAGCCCCATTAACAAGCACGGTCCCCCAAAGGGATTCAAAATCGAAAGAAGGGTCATTAAGAGTTTCTTGGAAAGGGCATGTACCAGAAAAGTTGGGCAATTTCAAGGATTTCCGAATACGTTCAATAGAGAAAGGAACTACCTTTTTGCGGATATCAATGGCATCACGGGAGGTGGCTAAACCTTCATAAAATTCTCGCACAAAAGTAGGAATAAACTCAAGCTTCCTTTCTTGCAAATCTTTCCAACCAAACTTAGCACATGTTACAGCATATTCTTTGTATTCACTGCTCATAATACCCTTAGGAAAATTTGTCTCCTCACCAAATTTCAAAAATTCAATTCTTTCACGAACCTGAGTATTCCAACAAGTATAAACCCTCTTAGGTTTGTGGGCCCACATCTTCATACGCGGAGGTTTCTGTTGAACGGGTTCTTCCAGAATCTCTTGTTCAGTTTCCTTCTCAGTGTTCTTCTCAATTTCCTCGTCTGGTTCCTTCTCACTTTCAATCTCATCAATTAACCTTCTTTTCTTCTGACCTGTGATTTCTTTTCTGTTAGACTCACGCTGAACTTCATCAATTTTTCGTTTAGGACGCGAATCAGGAATCTCAATAGCTTGGTCTTGGGAACCACCAATGGTGGTTTTCTTTCGAGGAGCAGTTCTTCGGAAATCACCGGTTCTGTTAGTCATCTCTTTTCACCCCAAACTCAAAACTTCAAATAATGAAAAACTTAGAGAAAAGTTTAGAATTTTGATGTTTTGAGGCTTAGGAATTGAAGAATTAGGTGAAATATGAGATGGGTCTTGGTTAATTTGGATGGGAGAAGAAGGAATTGGGTTTTATTTAAGGATTTGATGAAGAAGAATCTTGGGAAAAAACTAAGGATTTGATGTTATTTTGGAGAGGAGGTGAGTTGATCTTGTGTTTTTGTGGTGAAAGAGGATAGGATTTGATGATATATAGTGTTTAGGTTGATGATTTTCGTAGGTGGGGAGGCTATTGGTGCGTTTTAGGTAAAAACTTGCAAAAGAGGCTAAGTAAACTAGGTTAAAACTTCAAAAACCGACATCACAGCTTCAAAAACCGGGTTCCCGGTTTTGGCAAACCGGGTTCCCAGTTCCGCGTCGCTGTGACGGCGCGGAAAAATACCTAAGTAAAATTTTATTTTATTTTCCTTTTTTTTTTTTTCAAAACGCACCAAAACGCCAGATCTCAAGACGCGGGGTCAGAGATTTTACTCGCCGAAACCGGGTACCCGGTTCTGTGGAATGCGGGTTCCCAGATTTTTCTCGATGGCGCGAGTCAAAACGCGCCAAAACGCCACTTCTTAAAACGCTGGGTCAGAACTTTTGGGTTTATCAGCTCCGACACCGGGTACCCGGTTCTGTGGAATGCGGGTTCCTGGTTTTGTGTCGATGGCGCGAATGAAAACGCACGAAAACGCAAGCCACCAAAACGCTGGGTCAGAGATTTTCAAAAGTTACAGCACCAAAACCGGGTACCCGGTTTCGCCAAATGCGGGTTCCCGGTTCCGACGCTGTGACATTACCCCAAAACGCCAATTGTTGCGTTAAAATGGTTGGTACCAGATCCAAAACCGGGTTCCCGGTTTCTCCTGGACATCCAACCTCTTTTTCTTTTGTTTTCGCCAAATCGACCCCAAACTCATGACCTTTTTACCCCTGAAATCATCAAAAACAACTACCCTTCCTCATTTCTTAATAGTAAATACTAAAATTACGAAAATCAAACTATTCTAAAATGCAGAAATTCAAAACTCAGCTACTATACAATGAATTGGCTTTTGTTTAACGTCGTTATGCTCGACGGGTTACCTCACGCTTCTAAGGAGTCTCGCGGAGGTACATGACCTCCCCGGGATGTGGATCTTCCGAGCGATTGGTATCTTCACCTCCATGGTATATCTTTAATCTGTGACCGTTAACCATAAAGGTACGGTTCTCTAGCGGATGTTCTATTTCTATCGCCCCATGAGGTGTAACTTTGGTCACTATGTATGGACCTGACCACTTAGATCTTAACTTCCCCGGAAAATTGCTGAACTTTGAATTATACTTTAATACTTTTTGCCCCACTTCAAAGTTCTTTGGACGAATCCGATTGTCATGCCATTTCTTTGTGTTTTCTTTGTAAAGTTTAGCATTTTCATAAGCATGCAATCGGAATTCGTCAAGTTCATTAAGCTTCATCATACGATTCTTTCCGGCTAAGATAGGATCTAAGTTCAACTGCGCAATTGCCCAATAGGCACCCATTTCAAGCTCTAAAGGTAAGTGACAAGCCTTACCATACACCATTCGATAGGGAGATGCACCAACTGGAGTCTTAAACGCAGTACGATAGGCCCACAACGCATCATCTAACTTCATTGACCAATCTTTTCTTGTAGGACCAACGGTTTTCTCTAGGATTGACTTGACTTCACGGTTCGAAACCTCAGCTTGACCATTGGATTGTGGATGATATGCGGTAGATACACGGTGTCTAACTCCATACTTCTCTAGAACGGTCTTCAGATATTTATTAACGAAATGAGATCCTCCATCGCTAATAATCACTCTAGGTGTGCCATGTCTAGTGAAAATATGTGATTTTAAGAACTTGATCACCACTCGTGAGTCATTGGTAGGTAAAGCCACCGCTTCTACCCACTTAGATACATAATCAACGGCTAATAAGATATAGAGGTTACCATTTGAAGGAACGAAAGGACCCATAAAGTCTATGCCCCAAACATCGAATATCTTAACCTCTAATACATTATTACGTGGCATCTCATCCCTCTTAGATATGTTTCCGGTGAACTGGCATCTCGAACACTTCTTAACATATTCATGACAATCTTTAATAAGAGAAGGCCAGTAAAAACCTGATTGAAATACCTTCGCAGCAGTTCTATCTCCCTTAAAATGTCCGCCATATAGAGAATCATGGCATCCAGCTATAATGGCTTGAGTCTCTTCCCTTGCTACACATCTTCGTATCATTTGGTCAGCACAAACTTTGTAGAGGTAAGGATCCTCCCAAAAGAACTGTCTAGCCCGATGAGCTAACCTCTTTCTTTCTTGATAAGTAGAACCTTCAGGGAAAACACCACTCACCACTAAATTCGCAATATCTGCATACCACGGAGCTTCATAATCTCGAACAACGAATAAACTCTCATCAGGAAACTCTTCTCTAACTGCTTCAGTACCACTATTCATCTCTGAACCCTCTAAACGCGATAGATGATCTGCCACCTGATTCTCACAACCCTTTCTATCTTTGATCTCTAAATCAAACTCTTGAAGTAGTAACACCCATCTGATTAACCTTGGTTTTGCATCTTTCTTCTCCATAAGAAATCTGATCGCCGAATGATCAGGATCTGTATAAACAATAACTTTCGCTCCAAGAAGATAAGAGCGAAATTTATCAAACGAATATACAACTGCTAGCAACTCTTTTTCTGTAACTGTATAATTAATCTGTGCACCACTAAAAGTTTTACTCGCATAGTAAATCGAATGAAAAACTTTATCTTTTCTTTGTCCTAATACAGCTCCCATACACAAATCACTCGCATCACACATAACTTCAAAAGGTAAATTCCAATCTGGAGGTAACACTATAGGAGCAGAAATGAGTTTTTCCTTGATTGCTTTGAAGGTCGCTAAACAAGCTTCATCAAAAAGGAATTTGCAATCCTTTTCGAGTAAGTTTCATAACGGTTTAGCAATCTTAGAAAAATCTTTAATAAAACGCCTATAAAAGCCAGCATGGCCAAGAAAACTCCTTACCCCTTTAACAGAAACAGGAGGGGGAAGAGTTTTTATTACCTCTATCTTTGCTCTATCAACCTCTAAACCAGCACTCGAAACTTTGTGACCCAGAACAATACCTTCGCGAACCATGAAATGACACTTCTCCCAGTTGAGCACCAAATCTGTTTCCTTGCATCTCACTAACACTTTCTCCAAGTTATCTAAACATATATCAAAATCATCACCAAACACGGAGAAATCATCCATAAATACTTCAAGGAAATTATCTATCATGTCCCAGAAAATGGCCATCATACACCTTTGAAAAGTAGCGGAAGCGTTACACAACCCAAATGGCATTCTACGATATGCAAAAGTACCAAATGGGCATGTAAAGGTAGTCTTATGTTGATCTTCTGGAGCCACGTAAATCTGATTGTACCCGGAGTAACCATCTAAGAAGCAATAGTACTCTCTTCCGGCTAATTTATCTAACATTTGATCGATGAAGGGTAATGGGAAATGATCTTTTCTGGTGGCCTTGTTCAGCTTTCTGTAATCCATGCAAACTCTCCATCCAACTACCGTTCTTGAAGGAATCGCTTCATTTTTATCATTAAGAACTGTTGTAATTCCTCCTTTCTTCGGTACACACTAAACCGGACTCACCCATTCACTACTCGAAATGGGATAAATAATCCCCGCATCTAAAAGCTTGATCACCTCCTTCTTCACCACATCCTTCATGGCGGGCATTAATCTTCTCTGACCTTCAACTGAGCGTGCATTAACATCTTCTAGTATGATTTTGTGTTGATAATAGGATGGACTAATGCCTTTAATATCAGCAATTGTCCAACCTATTGCTTCTTTGTTGGCTCTTAACACAGGCAACAGTTTATCTTCTTGAGGACCTGTTAAATTAGCTGAAACAATAACAGGTAGAGTTTCATCAGTACCCAAATATGCATACCTCAAGTGTGCTGGCAATGGTTTTTCTTCCAATTCTGGAGGAGACTCAATTGACGGCTTCTTTTTAGGAATAATCTCCCCCGGTTCTCTCACAGGTTCATAGGCTAGACGCCTATACTTCGAATTTTTTTGAATTTAGAGCTGCAACTGTTTCTGTAAGCTCCTCCATCATCTCAGGTGAATCTAGTGTCAAAGCAGTCTGCAAGATATCATCAAAATTTAAACAATTAAATACCTCTTGCGATACTTGCTCTACTACATCCATTCTGAAGCAATCTTCCTGAGAATCTGGGAATTTCATAGCTCGAAATACATTGAATTTCACTTCCTCATCTTGTATCCTCATCGTTAATTCGCCATTCTCTACATCGATCAATGTTCTCCCTGTAGCTAGGAATGGTCTACCCAAAATAATGGGGACATTTCTATCTGCATTGTATTCAAGAATTACGAAATCAACAGGAAATATAAGTGTACCTGCCTTAACAAGGACATCCTCAATACGGCCTTCAGGATGAGCAAGAGACCTGTCCGCCATTTGCAAGACCATAGAGGTGGGTCTTGCGTTTCCAATTTTAAGCTTATCAAAGATTGAATTGGGCATCAAGTTGATACTTGCCCCCAAATCACATAACGCCTTTCCTTTCCATTCTTCTCCAATCGATATGGGAATCGTGAAACTCCCCGGATCAACTAACTTTGGAGGTAACTTACTCTGACAAATCGCACTACACTCTTCAGGAAGGCCAATCATCTCATTATCACAATAGGGCCTTTTATTAGTGAGGGCCCTTTTCAAGAATTTTGTATACTTCGGAATATCACGGATCGCCTCTAATAACGGAATATTAATACTTAGGCCCTTCACTCTATTAAAGAATTTCTGAAAATCACCCAAATCACCCTTTTTCTGAACTCGAGATGGAAACGGTGGTGGAGGGCGATTAATCACCATATCATCTTTCTTTTTTGGAACTTCTCTTGGTCTTTCTATTTCTTCAACCTCACTATCTTTCCCATTTTCTTTTTCAACCACTTCCTTTTCTTTTCTTGGAACTTCTTTCTCTTTCATAACAGGAAAAGGAGGTGGAGGGAGGTTCTTACCACTTCTTAATGTAACAGCTTTGCAATCTTCACGTTGCATTGGATTCTCTGTATCGCTAGGAAGTTGCCCTTGAGGACGCTGATTTAGTTGTTTATTGATTTGACTTAGCTGATTCTGGAACAAATTCATGTTTGCTTCGATTGCGTTTTGACGTTCCATAGCTTGTGTTTGAAGAGCAATTAAACTTTCAACTGATTTCTGAAGAGAAACTACTCCTTCTTGTGGATGAGCAGGTAAGGCTTTCTGGTTTAATGTTTCATCATAAGTATTCTGAGGAGCTTGTCTTTGTACATAATTTCCTTGATTCTATCCACCTTGATAATTGTTGTGTGGTCTTGGATTATAGTTGTTGCCTTGGGGACGCGGCTGATACGCATAGGTAGGATTGGCTGCCCCATTCGGATTAGAGTATTGAAACCCAGGATGGTTTCTGTTAGGCTGATATCCATTACCACTCGAATTGAAATTTCCTCTATTGGACATAAACATCACGGATTCTGGGTTATTCGGACAATTTTCCTCATCATGATCATCTACTCTGCAAATCGAACACATATAAACCTCTTGTGCAGCATGCACAGCTACCTTCTTACTCGAAAACCCTTCTTTAACAGCTAAAGTAAGCTGTTTCAACTGTTGCTCTATCGTATTCTGAATCTTATTCTCAAGCGTAGCAAATTTCTCTTCCATATCAACATTATTCACTCCCTTGACTGGTGTTCTTACGGAATTCCACCCAACTTCATTCTTAACTGTTCTCTCTAAAATGATTTTAGCATGAGCGGGTTGAACTTGTAGAAAACCTGATCCACGTAGTGTATCCAATTTCTCTCTCGACTTCCCATCAAGGCCTCTATAAAAGATCTTAAGCTGTTGTGGTTCTGAATAGCCATGATTGGGAACTCTCCGTAAGCACATCTGGAATCTTGTCCAACTCTTACCCAAAGTTTCATCATATTGTTGACGGAAATGCGTCAATTCTAATTCAGCATCTAACCTCATGTTACTTGGGTAATACCTGTCAAAGAAAGCAATCTCTAATTGGTCCCAATTGGTGATCTTCGTAGGATCTTGCGTATCGTGCCATTCACTTGCTCCCTCGGTAACAAAGAACTTAAAAGCAGCAAAATACATCTGTTCTCTCGAGACCCCTTGTGTGATATAAGAATCACATATCTGTTTGAATTTCTGTACTGCTCTGAGAGGATCTTCTGCTGGTCTACCACGAAAATTACCAAAATTCTGGAACTGAGCTAACATACCCGAATCTGGACGGAAACGCGGAACATTAATATCTGGAGCACCTACTCCTATAGCTGGAGCACGGAATGGGACTTCTGGAGGACCATTAGTGAACCACGGATCATGATTCATCACTATCTGGTATGGAGGATTAGGATTCACTGGTGGAACCGGAGGAATAACGCCAGGAGCCAAAGGTTGGCCACCTGCGCCTAGTTGATTATTTTGTTGATCTTGAAGATTTATCTCTTCCATTCTGTTACTTAAATCTTCTACTTCTAAAGCTTCTCGTTCTCTTCTTCTCTTGTTAGCAAGTCTGATCAACGATTCTGGATTACTAAGGATCGGAGGTGTTGGCTCTAGATCCTTGAATAGCCTTCTTCGCATACACCAAACCTAAAAACCTGAGAAAGATAAACAAACAAAAAGCATAAAACTGATAAAAACAAAAATAAATATAAATGCACTATCACTAAAGGATAAACACCGTGGTCACACGCTACCGTCCCCGGCAGCGGCGCCAAAAACTTGGTGGTCCTTTGTGTGTTCTAAATAAATGCAAATGCTAATCGAACCACAACCGCAAGTGTACGGTTGTCCCAAGTAGTATAACTGATAAATCAGATTCGTTCCAAGGACGGAATGGTTGATCACAATGTCTAGCAAATAGTGATTGATGCACTTATGAAAGTAAAAGATAATAAAATGTTTGTTTGGTTTTGTTTATTAAAGCTAATGAATGAAAGACAAATTATAAATGAAAGTAAAAGCTAAGACGCAAGTAAAATAAGTGAAAACGCAATGTGAGAGGTAGTACATGAGAACGCAAGGATCCTCCTAATTTTACTTCCTAACTTATATTGTTTAAGGGCTAAATTGGTCAATTACAATGGTCGGGATTCTAAATTCCTTATACCCCCGTCAGGGTGGACTATAAGGCAATCCTAGGGTGTCACTAGTCCCGTCAGGGTAAATATGATCCACCTTTAGATGTTTAAGTTTTATTACCTCATTGGCCCTAGAATTAACTAAGTTCGTCAGAATCAATAGTTTTTATTCTAGATTGAATAATTAATTCTGTACCTAAACCCTCCGTCAGGATGATCCACACGCCACATATGTGGAATAGCCTAGATACTAATACTTGTTCTTAGTTCGCGACTCTAAAAACAATAAATAATCACAAATTATCGAAAAGAGTAATAGACCCAATCTAATTTAATTTAATGTAAACCCAAATTCAACATTCGTTATTTCATAAAATTAAGATTCACCCATTGTTTGTTCTCAAGCACTATGAAAAGCTTAGCTCATATTGAAATTAAAAACTAAATTAAAAGAAATGGAATTCATATTTGATTACAAAATTAAAATTGAAAGAACCTAATTTCCGGAATTGGAATGACTACGAACGGAGCTATAGACCCACTCCAGCTCTTGTAGCTTCTTCTTTCTTCCTTCTGTTGCTTCTCTTTGGTGTTTTATCTTGTGGAATGTGAATTGTGTGAAAAATAGAAGTCCAGACCTCCTTTTATAAGCATAAAATCGTTTTAGGGCTTGGACCAGGAAATAAAATATTAATTAAATGTCCAAGCCCAATTTCCAAGCCCAAAATCCCGTAACTGCTGATACACCTTCACTAAAACGGCTTTTCCCGATGCGTTACAACTCCGATTGACCTCATTCCAGTTGCTAAAGTTCCGTAACTCGATAAGGAATGATTTCTCTTCAAAGGTCAACAGCTGAATCATCGCTTAAGCACCTCGAAATCAGCAATCTATGGCCTTGAAAGTGGATTTTCAGCTCTAAAAATAATATCTTCGGGATTTATCTTCAAGTCTTGACTCTAATTCACGATCTTTGACTTTCTCCTTTGGATTCCTCTTCTAGCTAACATCTAAAACCTGTAAACTTTACACTAAAAATACCAATATTACGCGCAAAAGTTTAATAAATTAAAAATGCTAGAAATAAAAGAGGAAAATCATATTATTGCATATTTAGTCCAAAAGTCTATCGAATTAATTAAATAAACACCAAAAATGATGTCTCCCAAGGGTCGAAAATAAGAACAATTAGGGAGACATCACTAGGTCGAATTACTTGGAGTGGAAGACAAGGCAAGAACTCTCAAATTCGTAGCCCTAAATTCTAGGAAAGGTAAGATTCTGCTGCTGATTTGATTTGGTCATATCTCATTCAATACGTATCCGTTTGAGGCGTTCCAATATATGAAACCGCTTGTCTCGGAAAGATCTTTCCATTGGTGCAAACCACGCACAAAAATTCTTAGGCAATCTTTAGTTATGGACTCGTCTTTAAAACGTAGCTGGAATTTCATAATCATAAGGCAGGTTTTTCTTTTCCTAGTTGGACTCTAATTCCTTCTATCTCCAGATTTCTTCAACATCTTCTTTCCTTATTTTCTTAGCATTGATTTAGCATCTTATTTATTTCCATATTATCTCTAAAGCTTCACATTAAATAAATAATTAAACCGCATATGCTTTATAAATAATAACTCATTAAATTAAGACTAGAAATAAGAAAGTACAATTTAAATTCAGAAAACTCGACTAAGCACACTAGAAGTATTCTAAGACTTTAATTCTCACTTCTCCTCCTTGGATTGGTTTTTCATCAAACCTACTAGCTTTGCACTAAAAATAAATAAATTAACACACAAAAGCTCTATAAATGCAAATAGTCTAATTCCAAGGAGAAAGTGTAATATTGCAATTTAAGCACAAAAGTCAATATAAAAAGACCATTTTCAATCTAAAATGATGTATCCTAAGGGCTTATATTTAGACCAAAAAGGGAGACATCACCTCTGCATAGTAATTTTCTAATAAATTTAATTATAAGTAGGAAAGACAACTTATTTTCATATAGTAATTCATTTTATCAAAAGAATTTTTGTTGTGTACCATGCACAAATAACATCTGGTGTGGCCTAAGGTGTGATAGAATAATTATATAAATAAGTGCAAATACACACCCTAAACTAACACGGTACTGCAAGTATTACAGGACGTATGCAAGTTTTAATGATAAGAAGATTCGTTCCTCAGGGACTGACGAAAGTTAGAGAGAACTTATGCAACTTATCAAGTGCAGATATAAAAGATAGATAAGATAATACGCAAGAGAAAGAAAAGATAGACAAATATTTATTTGGTTTTTTTAATAAATAAACTAAACTACTAAATTAAAAGACAGGAAACAAATAAAAGAAAAGAAAAGAAGATAGTATGAAAGTCTAGCTTGAGTTATTAGCATGCAATCCCCACTAGTTTTGCCGTTCTAAACATGTAAGGGTAAATTATGTAGTATTTCCCTAATCGGTCCCAATTTGCTATCGGTAGTTTAAAATAGGATTTACCTGTGTCAATAAGGCTTCCTAAGCAAACTTTTCCTGTAATTGGTAAATAGTCACAAGAACTAAACCATAGTGATTATCTAGCTAGGTTGGGTTGTCAGATCAGACCTAATACTAGACGTTATGTGCTAAACATGCAATTAAACACCGTTGTCAATGGTGACCTAATTACTAGATGGTAATTCTCTATGGGCGCGCATCCACAAGAACACAGAATATAAATCCAAACACATAAACAGAGAATAAAAACTATAATTCAATTTAAAACATTAAGTTCCCAAATTAGATAGATGTCAATCAAAACTAGGGTTCATACATATATGCTAAACACTCAAACTAAAAGAATTAATTCATACAAAGAAAAGAAGAGAAAAGAATTACAAAATAAGAGGTTGAAGGAGACATATTTGTTGCACAGCTCCTTCCAGACTTCTTCTCTTGTGTTGCAGCTTCCTCTTGGCCTTAAGGTCTGGCCAAGGATGATTTATGAGTGTTAAGAGGCTGTATTTATAGGGTATAGGAAGACCTAATTCGTTTTCTTGAAGGAGAAGGAAAGTAATGGACTCCTAGTCCAACTCAAATTCGTAAGGAAATAAAGATAAACACTGCTGGACCGTTTTGAGCATATCTTCTTCGTTATTGGTCGGTTTGAGCTCCATAAGATACCAAAAGAATCGAAACAGAATTATCTTGACCCTAGAGAAGGAAATTACCAAAATCGGCCTATTTCTTAGGTAAAAACGCATATCTTTAGACGTGTATGCAGAATCCCAGATTTAGGCAGCTTTTCCTTTTCCTAATTGAACTCAGTTTCCTTCTATCTCCAATTTCCATGCATATCTTTTTCCATATCTTGTAGTCTTTGACTTGGACTCTAATTAATCTCCATAATTATCTTTAAAGCTTCACACTAAATAAACAATTAAACCCAATATGCTCTAAAAATAATAATTCACTAAATCAAGACTCAAAATAGGAAAGTGCACTAAATTAAGCTAAGATCGACCTATAAACTAATAAATACACTTAAAATGATGTCTCTGAAGTATATTTAATTATCACAAATGAGGAGACATCAAGACCCCCAACTCAAAGTTGTATCGTCCCGATACAATAAAAGTAAAGAACAGTAGGGTAGTCAAATAAACAAGAAGAAGTCGGAGGAGAATAAGAACAGAACACAATGAATGATCCTAGAGCAAAATATCTAAAAAGACTCATGTAGTAATGCTCAAGAAATACCGCACAAAGATGCTTAATATACATGTAATCAACAATCCATAGATTCAAGTCCAGATTAATTTCGCAATGCCAGAAGGAGAGGATGATACCTTAGTTCATGTTAATGGCTATAGGTTGTTCATAGGTCCTAAATACAGCATCCAATGGTCCACTTACCTACTACCTAATAGCTCAATTGTTTCTCCATCTAGCAGTTAGAAATACTAAGGTCTTGGTTATAACTTGGCTTAAGGACAGGTGTGGTATATTTGGATAATGAAAAGTGAGCTTTTGGCTCTCTCCTCACTAGCCATCAACTAATCGCCCTAGAGCTTGAGTTTTCACTCGAAGATGTTCTCACTCAACCCAATTTATTGATGCTTTTGACTTGCATCCCCAATAAATCCCAATTAAAACCTTTGATGATATCAAATCCACTTTGCTGGTCCGAATATATATTTTCTTTTCATATCATTTTTTCTTTTGTATAGCTATGATTCTCTTTTTGATGTTGAGATATCACACTATTTTTTCATATATATATTCTTTCTTTTTATGCCCTTGTTGGCAAATTTAGCTCGTAGCTTCTTTTCCATTCACTATTACCCCAGCAAAGGGTTACAATAATAACAATTTCATCATCAATAAAATCATAAAGATAATACCCAAATCCCAAAGTTCCCTGATGATGAAACTAGGGGTGGAAATCGGATCCGAGATTTCCGATTTCCGACTTTTCCGATCCGAAAATTCCGATTTCGGAACAACTTTTTACGGTTCCGAAATTCCGAATTTCCGATTTCCGATTTTTCTGAAAAAATAGGATCGGAATTGGAACTACATATAAATTTCCGAAATTTCCGGGTTTTCCGATCCGATTTTATTTCCGAAATATATTTCCAATTTTTATTTTCAATTTTTATTTTCGAATTGTATTTCCGATTTTATATTTCCTATATTAAATTTATAATAAATATTAATATAAAGAAAAAATATACAATCAGAAATGTTAAAATTTTTCATAACAAAATAAGAAAAGAAAATATAACGTTGAAAAATTGAAACACAATGATACATTTTTTTTATATTAGGAAAATAAAGAAAAACAATAAACTTGATAAAACCTAAAGGATAAGGCTAATTTATTTCTTCACATTTTACATTACCTTCCCACGAAATCCAATATTTGTTTTTTATGTAATTTGAAAAGTAATTCACAGTCATTGTTTTTATTACCTTTTGTTACTTATGTTACTTCTATTACTGTTCTTTTAACTTTTGTTACTTATGTTATTTCTGTTACTGTTCATGAAGTTTATAAGTTAAGCTTTTTAACTACGTTTACATGAAAAGTTTTATAAGTTTTGTTTTTAATTATCTTCGTGTAAGTGATAAACTATTACTCCGATTTTCAGCCCTTAATCCCGCAATTTCCGAAACAAAAGTTCCGAAATTTCGAACCCAAAATTCCGAAATTTCCGAACAAAAATTTCCGAAATTTCCGTGCCGAAATTTCCGAATTTCCAGCATATTCCGAAATTCGGAATTCGGAATTATTTTTTCCAAATCCGAAAAAATTGGATAGGAATTGGAACAGAAAAAATCTATTCCGAAAAAAATAGGAATTTTTCCGAAAGACCCTTTTTCCGATCCGTTCCTTCCGATTTCCACCCCTAGATGAAACCCACCACCCCAAACTCAAGCTCTAAAACGAGTTGTCTCAGGTTTTGCGATTCGAGTGCGGGTCATATAGATAAGTCCTAAAACTAGGGTATGGATTATAATGTGTTTCAGTAAAGGCTTTAGAAAGGCTCAGAGGGGCTAAAACGGATAAATAACAATAATCAAATAAAAGGGTGAGAAAGTATAAAAGGCTTCAAGTGTTTTATCATGAAAGAACTGCCTTAGTCATTTTTCTAACTACCGGATTTCGTTACTTTTTCATTATTAGTTCATAGACAAGTGGGTTTTCAACTAATTTCAAACCTCACGTTCTACACACCAAATAACTCTCCCTAAGTTTCAACATACTTCATAGCATTGCTCATTAACTTTCCTATCTTTTATTTCCTGTTTTCATACATGCATCTAAACATATTTGTAACATCTTTCAAAAACATACTACTTGCTATCATTAACTTAATTAAATCATGCTCAATAGGTACATTCAAAGATATTCTATGCCTATTTCAACCCAAAAAAATTTAAATTTTATGAAAAACACAAAAAAGGAAGATGAGGACAACGAATCCCCACCCCCAACTCAAAAATGAGCCGTGTCCCCACGACTCGAAAAAGACTCAAGAAAGAATAAAATTTAAAATTAGCATATATATTGCACATAAAGAAATGGTAGGGAAGAAAGAAAACATACTTTTCGAGGCTATCACCTCGCCTTGTCGATAATCGGATTAAATTCTAGTGTATCTTCTTCACCCAACTTCTTATTCGCTCTTCGTTCAGGACATGTGATCATAATAGGATATTGCATTAAATAACGACATGGGAGAGATCAAACATTCGTATCACCTCCTCATAGATCAACTATGCCACATCTTCTTCTTCCTCACATAATACAATTCACAAACAACCCAAGCATTCCAAATCTCCATGAACCTTCATGTATTCTCCTTCAACTTCTTCTTCAAATACTTTCTAATAAGAAAAAGGTAGTTCCTTTAATTGTTTCCTTGGAGAAGCTATCAGGGCCCTTGAAGCTTTCTCTTTTCCTTTGGGTGTAGAGTCTCGATCTATAGAGGTTGTGTTGTTTTCTTCACTAAAGTTAGAACCTTTTTGCTCATTGAATCAACACAGCATGCTAACCTCTCTTCTCTTGACTTGTTTTACCCTTTGAATTGGAACTCGGACTTTTCTCACTTGATTTCTTCTCAATTAATCCAATACCTTGTTACTCTTCACCTCCCTCTTGTTACCTAAAAATTGTTGTTCTCTAGGTCATCTTCAATTAACCCCCAACTCAAAGCTTTAGCAACCCTTGAAATTTGAACTTGTGAATTATTGATTGAACAAGCTTGATTTGGCCTAGGATAGGTGAATTGATGATGAATCTCTATGTGGGTAAGGTGGATTTGTAATGGGTTGGCTTGGATTTAAGAAATTGTAGGATGAATTTTTGAAAATTTAAGCTTTTGATTTTGGATTCAAGGTGTTTTGGGATGATATAGGTGGTTGAATCTTCATTGTAATGATGTGGAGAATGAATTGGATGTGTTTTCATGGTGATTGGGTAGTGTTTTGATGATTGGTGAAGGTTTTTTATGAGCTTCAATGGAGTTGGGAGAGTTTTGGGGAAGAGAAAGAGGTTTAAGGTTTATAAAATTCGGAATAATGAGCATTAGATCTTCATATAACCTTGAAACCCTTTCTTTTCTCTCTCTGGCGGCTCGTGCGGACTACCCCTGCGGACCATGGGGTGTACCGCGGGGTACACCGTAGCATCTGATGGTCGAATTTTTTTTTGCCCACTGGATGATACACGTGGTAGGACCCCGTGGCACGCGTTTTGGCTTGCGGACCATGGTGCGGTATACCGCGGGGGTGCTCCGCGCCTCCTACATCAAAATACCCGTGGACCTACCCCGTGGCACGTGTTTGTGCGTTGCATGGCGCGGTATAGGGTCCGGTATACCGGACCCATCAGCTATTTTTTTTCTGTACACAACACGTGGCTGCTACCGTGGCACAGGTTTTTACCCTGCGGTGCACCGCGGCTGAGGTCCGGTGTACCGCACTTGGCAAAAACCTCCCCAACAGCTAGATCTCGAAAAGTTATGCAGTTTAGGCTCAAAGATCACCTGATTTCGACATCCGAGCGCAAAGATATGACTTGCCGAAGTTCTCCGTTCCGAAAATTTTTGCTCGCTTCCCTAACTCGATTTCTCCAATACCTAATCATCAAAAACACTAATACCTTTCTCAAATATGCAATATCAACTAAAATTAACTAAGCTAAACATAAATAAAAATACTAAAAATGTGAAAACATAAACGAAATTACGGGTTGTCTCCCGTATAGCACTTTTGTTTAACGTCTTTCAAAGTTAGACGTGTTACCTTGATTAAGGATGACGAAATTTCCACCCTTTGCCTTTAATTCCCACGAACTTTTCAGCTCGATTCTTTATAATCATGGATGGTGCCATCCAAGATTTTGTGGGAATAGGTGGTAAATCGATTTTATTTGTAGCACTACACTCCTCTAGCAATCCATTCATCTCTTTAGCTTCGAATCTTCGTTTGTTAGAAAGAATGTCCTTCATGAATTGACCGTATTTTGACATTCTTGTGAGAGCTTCTACAAACGGGCTGCTGATCTTTAACTTGTTCATCATGTCAACGAACTTCTTGAATTCCAGGTCATTGTCCTTTCTGACATGTGAAGGGAATGGTGGAGGAGGACATGTGTTGGTTACCACTGGGCTCTCTTTCTTTTCTGGTGTCTTCTCTTGGACACTTTTTTGTTCAACTACCTCTTCGACCTTATCTTCTGTTGTTTTTTCTCCCCCCGTTTCTGGAATAGGGACTGGTTCTGGTTCTGGTCTTGGTGGAGGTAGTTGTTTTCCACTTCCTAATTCAACTGCATGACAAACTTTGATTTCTGGAGCACTAGTATCACTTCGGAGTTGCCTTTCTGCAAGGATTTTAGTTTTTTCCACCATTTGTGACACTGTCTGCACGAGCTTTTCAATCGCATTATCTGAGTTTTGGATTCTTTGCTGGTTATTCTCCATCTTTTCAATTAGGTTCATCATCTTAACCATGCTTGAATTCAAACTCAGAGGTTGTTCTTGTATGGGTTGCTGCATTGAATAAGGATGTGGTTCTTGATAAGCTTCATTATAAATCGGCGCTTCTTGATAGATAGGTTGTGGAGGATAGTAGGATTGTGGTCGTGGTTGATAATAATCATCATGATAATGATTATTATGATTATAATTCTGTTGATCTCCGACCCAATTGTAACTCTGTGGGGGTTGATAGTCAGCGTAATTTCCTTGAGATTGATAATATTGGTGGTCCTTTGTGTGTTCTAAAAATAAATGCAAATGCTAATCGAACCACAACCGCAAGTGTACGGTTGTCCCAAGTAGTATAACTGATAAATCAGATTCGTTCCAAGGACGGAATGGTTGATCACAATGTCTAACAAATAGTGATTGATGCACTTATGAATGTAAAAGATAATAAAATATTTGTTTGATTTTGTTTATTAAAGCTAATGAATGAAAGACAAATTATAAATGCAAGTAAAAGCTAAGACACAAGTAAAATAAGTGAAAACGCAATATGAGATGTAGTACTTGAGAACGCAAGGATCCTCCCTATCCTATTTCTTAACTTATGTTGTTTAAGGGCTAAATTGGTCAATTACAATGGTCGGGATTCTAAATTCCTTATACCCCCGTCAGGGTGGACTATAAGGCAATCCTAGGGTGTCACTAGTCCCGTCAGGGTAAATATGATCCACCTTTAGATGTTTAAGTTTTATTACCTCATTGGCCCTAGAATTAGCTAAGTTCGTCAGAATCAATAGCTTCTATCCTAGATTCGAATAAATGGTTCTGTATTTAAACCCTCCGTCAGGATGATCCAATTGCCACTAATTGGAATAGCCTAAATACTAACATCTGTTCTTAGTTAGCTACTCTAAAAACAGTAAAATAATCTCAATTTATTGAAAAGAGTAAAAGCCCTAATTTAGTTTAATTCAATAAAAACCCAAATTCAACATTCGTTAATTAATAAGATTGGGATTCACCCATTGTTTGTTCTCAAGCACTATGAAAAGCTTAGCTCATATTAAAATTAAAAACTAAATTAAAAATAAAGGAATTCATATTTGATTACAAAATTAAAGATAAGAAAAACCTAATTTCCGGAATAGGAATGACTACGAACGGAGATATAGACCCTCTCCAGCTCTTGTAGCTTCTTCTTCTTCCTTCCGTTGACTTCTCTCTGGTGTTTAATCTTGTAGAATGTGAATTGTGTGAAAAATAGAAGTCCAGACCTCCTTTTATAAGTGCAAATTCGGACTAGGGCTTGGACCAGAAAATAAAAGCCTAATTAAATGTCCAAGCCCACTTTCTAAGCCCAAAATCCCGTAACTGATGATAGGCCTTCACTAAAACAGCTTTTCCCGATGCGTTACAACTCCGATTGACCTCATTCCAGTTGCTAAAGTTCCGTACTTCGATAAGGAATGTTTTCTCTTCAAAGGTCAGCGGCTCAATCAACTCTTAAGCACCTCGAAAACAGCAATCAATGGCCTGGAAAATGGATTTTCAGCTCTAAAAATAAAATCTTCGGGATTTCTCTTCAAGTCTTGACTCTATCTTTTGATCTTTGACTTTATCTTCGGATTCCTCTCCTAGCTAACATCTAAAACCTGTAAACTTTACACTAAAAATACCAATATTACGCGCAAAAGTTTAATAAATTAAAAATGCTAGAAATAAAAAGGGAATTCCGAATTATTGCATATTAAGTCCAAAAGTCTATCAAATTAATTAAATAAACACCAAAAATGATGTCTCCCAAGGGTCGAAAATAAGAACAATTAGGGAGACATCAAATATCCATCATAATAATGGTCTCTTTGATAAGGCATGAAGGAAATTGAGGCTGGATTGTTTATGCAATGTCCCCACGAGTGATCTCTTGCTCCACAACTAGGACATGAAGGTGAGGTATGTACTAGACTCCTCTGAGCTAGTTTTCGCGATTGTTCTCGTAATTCCTCAAGTTGTTGGCTTAACTCCTTGAGCTTTAGAGATTCCATCATGAATTAGCTTCTTCAGGATCTAATAACACGAAACCTTTATCTCCAAATAAATCTGCTTTCGCCTAAAAAAAATCTGTAGAACAAAAACTAAAAAGAAAAGCGTAAAATAGAACTAACTAAAATATAAGCACAAGATAATTGCACAAGGACTAACGATGTAGTCCTCGCCAGCGGCGCCAAAAACTTGGTGTGGCCTAAGGTGTGATAGAATAATGATATAAATAAGTGCAAATACACACCCTAAACTAACACGGTACTGCAAGTATTACAGGACGTATGCAAGTTTTAATGATAAGAAGATTCGTTCCTCAGGGACTGACGAAAGTTAGAGAGAACTTATGCAACTTATCAAGTGCAGATATAAAAGATAGATAAGATAATACGCAAGAGAAAGAAAAGATAGACAAATATTTATTTGGTTTTTTTGAATAAATAAACTAAACTACTAAATTAAAAGACAGGAAACAAATAAAAGAAAAGAAAAGAAGATAGTATGAAAGTCTAGCTTGAGTTATTAGCATGCAATCCCCACTAGTTTTGCCGTTCTAAACATGTAAGGGTAAATTATGTAGTATTTCCCTAATCGGTCCCAATTTGCTATCGGTAGTTTAAAATAGGATTTACCTGTGTCAATAAGGCTTCCTAAGCAAACTTTTCCTGTAATTGGTAAATAGTCACAAGAACTAAACCATAGTGATTATCTAGCTAGGTAGGGTTGTCAGATCAGACCTAATACTAGATGTTATGTGCTAAACATGCAATTAAACACCGTTGTCAATGGTGACCTAATTACTAGATGGTAATTCTATATGGGCGCGCATCCACAAGAACACAGAATATAAATCCAAACACATAAACAGAGAATAAAAACTATAATTCAATTTAAAACATTAAGTTCCCAAATTAGAAAGATGTCAATCAAAACTAGGGTTCATACATATATGCTAAACGCTCAAACTAAATGAATTAATTCATACAAAGAAAAAAAGAGAAAAGAATTACAAAATAAGAGGTTGAAGGAGACATATTTGTTGCACAGCTCCTTCCAGACTTCTTCTCTTGTGTTGCAGCTTCCTCTTGGCCTTAAGTTCTGGCCAAGGATGATTTATGAGTGTTAAGAGGCTGTATTTATAGGGTATAGGAAGACCTAATTCGTTTTCTTGAAGGAGAAGGAAAGTAATGGACTCCTAGTCCAACTCAAATTCGTAAGGAAATAAAGATAAACACTGCTGGACCATTTTGAGCATATCTTCTTCGTTATTGGTCGGTTTGAGCTCCATAAGATACCAAAAGAATCGCAACAGAATTATCTTGACCCCAAAGAAGGAAATTACCAAAATCGGCCTATTTCTTAGGTAAAAACACATATCTTTAGACGTGTATGCAGAATCCCAAATTTAGGCAGCTTTTCCTTTTCCTAATTGAACTCAGTTTCCTTCTATCTCCAATTTCCATGCATATCTTTTTCCATATCTTGTAGTCTTTGACTTGGACTCTAATTAATCTCCATAATTATCTTTAAAGCTTCACACTAAATAAACAATTAAACCCAATATGCTCTAAAAATAATAATTCACTAAATCGAGACTCAAAATAGGAAAGTGCACTAAATTAAGTTAAGATCGGCCTATAAACTGATAAATACGCCTAAAATGATGTCTCTGAAGTATATTTAATTATCACAAATGAGGAGACATCAACATCTAATACAAAAAAATATCCATGTCCAAAAAACACAATCTCAAAACAAAAAACATTTAAATCAGATGCCCAGGTAACGGTTCTCTTTGAATACAGAATTCTAAATGTCCGACTCAACCTTGTTGGGCACATGTTTCAGAATATTGATGGATTTTTTAGTTTCTTTAAGATGAATTCGAGTTGTTGACATTGTAATGACCACCTTCTTTCTTAACTCTGGAAATTTAATTGTAGCTTCTTCCTTGTTTAGAATTCGACCAAATAATCTTCTAGCCATGTGACTTCGATCTTGGCTTTGACAACAGCTGTGACCTCAGCAAGTATACTATCAATGTCTATGGTGATGGCATTGTTTCTGAGTGTCTTGATAACACTACAAAATGACTCGAGCATGGAAGCCCTAGCACTTGGTGTTTTGATAAGACAATTTTGCACCACATCACCATACTTTGTAATAATAGCGTCAAGTATAGGTGCATTTCTAGCTTTGACTAGGTATCCATGAACCTCTACTATTTTCTTACTAATTCTAGATGAAGCCTTCAAAGCTTTCTTTCCTTTCACATTCTTCGATTCATTACCACCTTGTGATTTCCTATATAAAGATAACATTAAATTACATTATAAGAAAAGAGTTTGAAATTTTTTAATTACAAAACTCTACTTACAACTTTGAGAGTAATTTGTAAGCATTTTACCTATGAGGTATGTCTATTCATCGATATGGTTTAGTGTAAATATATATATATATATATATATATATATATATACTAGGTATAGCCCGTGTCTGAAGACACTACGAAAAATAAAAATTCGGTTAATATGCAACGAAACTTGTATTTGAGCCAATAACTGAAGGAAACTTGTTATTTTAAGCATGACCATTAACAAAATTATGGTTATTATACATATTGAATATGAAAGTAACACGAATAATAGACTATGGTCTACATAAATCTAATGAAGTTCATAAGTTATCAAACACAAACTAATCATAAAATCAGTGTATAATTTATCAAACATCCAGACAATACTTTGAAAATCAAAAAAATAATCAATATGTAACGGAATTGAAATGTGTGAATTGTACATCACCGAGTTTTTAATATTAGTACATAGATCTCATAACCCTAGAAAATTCACCGTACCTGAAGGTACTTGGGCAAAATAAAACTAATCAAAGAGTAAAATATAATATGAAAACGGGTTGTTTTACGAAAATTGATTTACTTGAGTTGCCTATTTTAAAATTTAGATATAAATATTTAAATCACTTATATTTTTATAAGATATCAAATATAAAAATTCTAACATATTAATAAAAATAAACCTATTTTGGTTTCTAATTTAATGTTTAAAGGTTCAGTTTTGAACTTCCGTTGAACTTGGGTATATAATATTAGTACCTATTCAAAAAGGATGCACAAAATTTGAAATAACAGAGATAATAAATAAATAATGTAAAAGCACATATATTTACAATATGATATAACTAAAGAGGCTAGAGCTGAAGTTGAAGCAATTTGATGAAGTGGAAACATTCTTTATGAGAAGATACTTTCTTACCCAACACATAATCCCTTCGCTTAATCTCGAAGCTTTTTTTGTGTCTAGTTGGCTAACGACTAAAAATTCAGCACATAAAAGCAAATTATGTTGCGTAGTTATAATAAATGCTAGAAACTACACAAGATTTTACTTTGATAATATATAAATTAGATGAAGTCTTAATCGAATAATAATCAGAATAACACTGTACTACTAATATATATTCACTTGACCAAACTTTGATGAAGTCTTGGCCTGCCATTCACACGTCTTGATAAATCTGGAGTTCAATAGACATTCTGCAATTAATATTCACGTGAGAAATTTCTCTTCTTTTCCTTTTATGACACCTATTTCCACTTCTTTATGTGAATCTTCAATAAGAAAAATACCATTTTAGTAACTGACTCAATTATTAACGGTTTTATTTTAAAAATTTATGCATAAAAAGAAACTTATAAAGCTCATAGGTAGAGGGTTTAAAAAACAAATTCATAATAAAATGTAATTTATTATATACTTTAAGTAAAATTACATATCATTTATTATGACCCTGTATGAATTGACACCAATTAAACAAATCACATACATACTATTAAAACCCGTACCAAAATCCAGATCCTCACACTCCAATTCTATTCCATTTATATATAAATTTAATTATTTGACAATGACATTCACCAATTAGATATTCACTTAACTTATCTCATCCATTAGATTTATCATTACCCAAAAGTGTCTAACTTAAATTAATAATTCAAATTGACCCACAACATAAAAAAAATGAATATTTCAATTATACTAATGTAGATTTTTATTTTATCTAAACATGTATAAAATTTACAAAAATTTAGGGCTCCAATCATGGCCTACAATAAAGTATAAATAGCATCTCTATATATTTTTTTTGCAAAACACTCAGATATATAACTCAATGTTTCAATAAATAGCTAAGATACCCTTCGTTATTTTAAATTACTCGTGAGTAGAATATATGCCCATGCGCTATTCAGAAAATAGAAAATATGCCACTGTGTTATTTTAAGAATAGAAAATATACCCATGTTTTTCCAAAATCTAGTAAATGTTGCAAATGCATAATCTTGATTGGCCGGACATGGACAAAGGTGCTATTTTTTAAAACAACTGGGTATTAACAATTCTAATTCACATAATACAGGGACTAGTAGTGTAAATTACCTGAAGATAATGAGTTGGAGTCCCTGGGAACACCATTGGGATAATAAGAGTAACTGATATCGCATTCTTGAAGATAAATTTAAGCTAAAATCGAATTTCTACATTCACTTTTAGCATTCTGAATATCATTATTCACACAGTCTACACAGTCACTATTACCCAAAACACCTTCACATTGACCCAACATATAAACTGATTGATAACCACCAACGTAAAAACCATTTCCATTACCAACACCTTTCACGATCTCCCCTAAATCTGTGTTAAGTATGTCACCAAACCCGGTCCCACTCGCCTGAGTCGACCTGCAAACCTTGTACAACAGCTCGATACCACTCACTTGTCTAAAACCGATCACCTCGTACCTCAAATAACACCCACCTAACTCAATTCCGGTGTGATTGTCTTCCCACATTATTTTTTCGACATTTCAAGTGTTTTTTCCACACAATTTTTGTAGTCTGCGTTTGAAAGATCACCTCTACATTGGTATAATACAATAATAGCTGATTGGCCTTGACCAACTGTGATTTTTGAAAACTTTGAAATACCAGATTGTGATAACAACGTATCAAAGATGGTCTTTAAAGTGGTTGTGTACACTTCAGTGGAGTCTTGAAATTTCTGGTCAGCACAACCTTTGTACACCAAGCTAGCCTAATCTGCTGAAGACGAAATGGTTGTCAAGAGAGAGAAAATAAAGAACATAAGAGAGAATGCTGGACCTATATGAAGATTTAATCCTGGCCACCATTTATGTTTGGCCAGATGTAATCCTGGCCACCACTTATGCGGATAAATCTGGACCGTAGAAAAAACTCTGAAATATAATATAGATTGCTTTTGTCTAATGGGACTTATCCTAGCCAAAGTTAGTAGAAAATTTAATAAGACAAAATCTTTAAAAAAATAACATAACATGTTCACATACTTATAAATTCGGCTACATTTCAGTTGTGAAAAATATTAGAAAATGTTTGGACCGACCTAAAGGTAAGGTTTGGGTTCTAATCATTTCACAATATTGAGAATATTTTACGAATGTAATATATATTGAAAAAAAATAATAGGGTTGGGCTGACCTTGGAAGATAAAGTAAGTTCTAAATTTTTAAATAGAGGTCTTTTACATATCGTGTAACTTGTGTTATATATTTTTTATTTTATATATGTAAAAATGACTTGTATATCCAAATAAAATTCTTCTAAATGATAAGATTCAACCGAAATGACTTCATATAACCGGTAAGTATTCTTTATTTTAGGTTTCTCTCCACTTAGGCAATAAGAAATGACATTGTATTTCTAACTTATAGGTCGGTCTTATAAGGGTTTGTTTGTGATATAATATAAAATTGACCTTTATTTTAAAAATCTATATTATACAAATAGATTTACAAAAATTATTTGGCCACTTTGAATGTAAATTTTTTAAATTTTGAATTTAAACATGATAAACTTTAGTTAGTCAAATCAATTATATACGTAATAAACAATTATATAAAAATTAAATCAAATAATCTATAAATAAAATAAGAAAGTAGAATAATCTTATACATAAGTAATTATAAAAAAATTAAATAAAAATTTATATTTGACTAATTTATATAAATATAGTTATTAAAATATTTATTCAGAAAAAAACATGTATATCAAGTAATCATGATTTATATTATTAAGTTTTAATCTTCATTCATGAAAAACCCATACTCTAATTAACTAGATTTAAATATAATTTTATATTAGGTAGTAAAATATCTTACCTGGTTATATTTGTTGAAATGACATGACCAATGATCACATCCTCTGAAAAGTAGTGTATGATCTTGCAAAGGTTGATGATATGTATTATATTAGAGAGATCGAAGAAGAGTTTTTGTCGTCTATAGTAAAATAAGAAAATATTAAGCATTGAGATGAATGTTAAAGAGGTAGAAGATATAAAATAGGATAGTAGCGGCGAGTGTGATATATTTAGGGTATGTGTTACATTTAAATTAACAGATATTCATATCATATTATATTTTTATATTAGAATTCTCGTAGCTCTACTTTAGAGTAAATATCTCAAAGAGACATTTATTTTTGTTAAGAGACAAGTTTTCCCTTTATATTTGCAAATAAATACTTTAACCCTATATTTTCAATAAATGGTCCACGTTCATTACTCCTTTTACTATTTTAATTAGAAAGTTATATGAGACACGTCAACTACCAACTCTTTTTTTATCCAAAAAAATAAGAGTAACAAAGTCAGTTAATCCTTAATTCGTTTTAATTTTTTCTCCTTTTCACATAATTTTGCTTTATCTCCTTCTAATCCACAACACTACCAAAACCATTTCTGGTCACCATCATTGCAACCAAAGATAAAAAATTAAGATTTAAAGAGATTCTTAACATTTAATTCATGTGCAAACTAAAGATTTTTATAGAAATAGGGTTTTTAATAATTTATATAACATAGTATTGAAAAGTTTTAAAAGATGAAAAGAACACAAGAGTTTAGCAAATCCTTATGGGATTGGACTCGCGAGCAGAAAATCTTGGTGAATTAGGGAGATGGGTGACAATCCATTGACTAATCAAAATACCTATAAACTTTTTTTTTGTCACCAATCTGCCACTGTGTTAATCTTTGGATGGAGAAAAGAGAAGATATATTATAATGATCTCCATAACATTCAATATCCTCTAAACTATTACAAATATTCTTGACATGTTTCAAAGATGAATTCAAGGGCACGTGATGACATTGACACAATCATTCTCGACAATGGTATATCCCTCAGGAAATTGATTTGCAACTCTACATGCAAACATAACTCTTATTGCTTCCACTGGAGATTAAACATAGAATGTCCATGCTTTTCTGTCAATATTTTTTTCCATTAATCTTCCTTGCAATAGAACGAACAGATCCCAAACACAAGTTACAATCCCAAACCACATTATAAATTATTTTAATTATATTTAATGAAGGTTCCAAATAGGGTCGAAGATTAATCTCATCCTTCTCGTATTCTTTGGGTCACATTGATAACCAAACGTGTTCAATTTTCTACCTCTTGTAAGGGAGGGATATAAATTTCTATTTTTAATCGTATCTCTATTATCGAATAAAGTCCAAATCCCAAGCACAACACTTTGAGTATAATTGGACCTTCTATTATCATTACCAATAGTATGACAGATTATATTAATAAAAAATATCATATCAGCATCATGCTCATTATTATATAACACTTCATCCTTAGCTCTAGTATCTAGGGTTACTACTATTCATCACAATATTGACATGCATTAAATAGTGAAGTAACTGGGTTTGGGCAAATGTCTGCACACAATAATTTATTTGTAAAATAGTATAATTTATTGAATAATCTAAATTACAATTGATAATAAAAAAATTGAATAATTGGTGACTCTATTACATCTAGTTTGGAGCACTAGTCAAATCTGTAGAAATAGAGAGAAAGAGATTTTTGCAGGAATTTTACAATAATTTTACATGAAATCTTTTTTCTTCATGAATATAATATTTATAATAATATAACATACCATTATAAGCATATGTCATATAAACTGAAATTGTTTCTCCATTCGTTTCATTGTCATCATTTTCAAATGAACCTTGTCTCCAAGATTTGTGAAATTGGAATAATTTTCCAAGATGTGTTGTTGCAATGAAAGCCTCTCTTTGATTAATTTTGAAAAAAAAAACTTCATTGTATGTAGTTCGTCCACTATTGTTCAAGAATTAAAGAAACTTTGTAACATAATCCTTACTATATTATATACACAATAACAGTATACTTACAATATTTACAATATTCTATACAGTCTCAAATATAAATAGATATCTATTTTAAAAATAATATAAATTCTAGTTGATGATCCAATTTTCTAGTTCCAGATTCGAGCACTAATAAGAATCCATAGAAACAGAGTGAGATACAGAGATTCCTTTTCATGAATTTTATGGATATCTTTTCTTCTTTGTGCATATAATGTTTATAATAATATGATTGACAATTATAAGTATATAGTCTTTGTAACCATGGTAACCATTTCTACCTTCATTATATTATCGTCTATGACTTGGCCGAAAAACAAAGGATGATGCAGTTCAATGAGTTGGATGAATTTCGTTTCCATGACTATGACAATTCACGTCTCTACAAGGAGAAAACAAAAAAGATGGCATGATAAACGGATTCGTCCAAAAAGATTCGAGAGATGACAAAAAGTGCTATTATACAACTCTAGATTCTGGAACTATCCGCGTAAGCTTAAATCCCGTTGGGGAGGACCTTACATTGTTATAAAAGTCACTCCTCATGGAGCAATAGAAATTGAACATCCAACCGAGCAAAGGACATTCATGGTGAATGGTTAGCACTTGAAGATATCACATGATAGTGAGGACTTTGGACAAGAGGAGACAATCCATCTCGAAGAACACGTATAACCCGAGGTACACGTCTAACTCAAAGACGTTAAACAAAAGTGCTCTTGGGAGAAACCCCTTGTTTTAATTGCTTTCTAGATTAGATTTATGCTTTGTAGTGTATATTTTTATGTTAGTGTATTTTTTTTTAATGTGTTCACAAGCTAATAAGAGAGAAAGGTAGTGTGTTAATTGTGCATGAAACGAGTTTGGGGTCAAAAGAGGAAAAATTGAGGAATTCTGATTTTGCTGTTCGGCATGCCGGCGGATTCACCAGTATACCGGTGAAGAAACCGTGTCACGGTTTGTGAAATTAGGTTCTTTGCCGAGAGCTTGCTTGGAAAAACCGTGTTCGCGAGTGTCCACACGGGTTTTGAAAATTCTGACTGGTACGCCGCCGATCTCACCGGTATGTCGGTCCGAGGCGGTTTGTGAATTGATTGTTACCTAATCAACTTCTTACCTTACCAAATTATAACCTAGCCTCTTCAACACGATTTTTTTAGACCCAAACCTTATAAATACACCTTGAAGTTTTATTAAACCTCCACAATAAACACAACAACAACAACAAGAAATATTTCTTCCATCCTCCATAAACACATATTCTTCATCAAATTCATTACACTACACCATAAAACACCACCAAGGATCATCAAGATATCAATAATTCTTCCAAGAACAATCACATAAACCTTCTTCTACCATTGATAATCATTCATCCAAGTAAGAAACTCAAGCCACACCAATCTTTCATAACTTTATTCTATCGTTGGTGTAACTTGAGTTGTGGGTTAATCGAAGATGACAAATAGAAAGGATGTTGTGGATTATAAGAGGAAGTTTTCAATCTTAGGGAAGAACAAGAGATTGTCTGGAGCCACAATTGAAAAGGCCATTGACCTTGATGAGCCTATTGAAAAGAAACCAAAGATGGAGGCACCAACACAACCACAATGAAGGAAATTAACAACTAGAATGAGTGTACCACCAAGGCCTAAAGCAAAGACACCAATCCAAGATCAAAGTTCATTGTCAAATCTAAATGATTCAGGCATGCCACCAAAATGGGCAATTAAATTACAGGATGAAACTAATTATTTCAAGAAATAATTTGCTTCTTGCTAGGAGGAAATTGCAAAGATTAATTAGGTATTGAACGAAGTAACTGATAACTTGGATATTGATAATTATTGTTCTTCCTCTTTGGAGGATGACTTACTAGATCTTTATGTCCAGGTACCCAGTTCTAATTCTTCTTCTCAATTGCTTGTATGCATTAGTTTAGGTAGTTTTTAATTTTATTGCTTTATTGAATCTTATTCGAGTCGTGGGGACACGACTCACTTTTGAGTTGGGCGTGGAGATTCGTTGTCCTCATCTTCCTTTTTGTTAACACGCGTCGTCGCGAAACTTGGAGATTTCGTCGCTAATCCTGTTTCGCGACGAAATTTCGTCGCTAAGTTTTCGTCTTTATCCCTTCGTCGCTATTTGGCCATTAGCGACGAATAATTGTGATTTCGTCCCTAATTACTCAGACGTTTAACCACTAGGCCTGGCGTCGGGAGATTAACAAATTAGCGACGACGGAATAGCGACGAAAGGCCGTCGCTAATGTCTGAATTAGTTTTTTTTTTAATCGATAATTTATTAATTGAATTTTCTTTTAGTAATTAATCTAACCACGAAATAATAGCGACAGATTCGTCGTCGCTATTATTTTTTAATTTTTTTTAATCTTGCCGTAAATCATCATTTATTTTTTTAATTTACTTGTTAGCGACGACGCCCTTGTCGTCGCTATTCAAAAATTTTATTTTTTTTATTTAATTTTTTTTTATTATTTAAAATTTTTTTTATTATGTAAATTTAAGTTTTTATTATTATTTTGATTTTAAATATAATGCAAAATTACAAATAAATAAAAATCCAAAAATACATATAAAATACGATAATTTGATTCAAATATTAAACATGAAGTCTAAGTCAAACGTAGTCAATGTCAAAGTCAAAGTCAAACATACGGAAAAAATTAAAGTCTTAAAAATACAAACCAACCAAATGAAAAAAAAGATAACTTAATCATCACTCAAATGGTGCTCTTCTTCATCTTCTCCTCTCTCCTCATCTCCTCTCTCTTCATCTTGTCTCTCTTCCCTAGTGGGCCCGGGTTTGCTGACCGGCTGAAATCCTTGGGCGATTCTCATGCCGTTTAACGCTTCGAAGAGAGTGTCTGCCATGCTTGGGGGTTGACTCGGCCGACTAGAAGAAGCCGTGGGCCCGGGTGATGCGGAGGATGGATCCGGTATAGGTGCAAGATTTTGAGCCGCGCGAAACTCGTTCATCCCAGCCAGAATCGCCTTAAGCAGCTCCTCGATCTCCCTGTCCGGCTGTGTAGGAGTCCTGGATCGTTTACGGACCGGACCAATGCTAGGCACCCAGTATTTAGTCTTGGGTGGGTGTAGGACCTCCATGATAGTCTCGAGCATGGCATCCATCTGCTCCTGGATGGTATCTTCAGCACCCTCCGCTCCGGCCTGCACAACCTTCTTCTTCATCTTCTCCCGAAGAACACCCTGTAATTAGATTTCAGTTTAAAAATAAATTAGATTAATAAAAAAGTAAAGTTAAAAATAAATAATTAATTTAAAGCAATTTTAAAAAAAAACTTACACTAGCTTTCTCCAAACGCTCGTCACGCCAGCTATCTGTAGCTGCATCGTACGATAGGTGGTCGAAATAGCCGCTTATGAAAGGAAAAGAAATGATAGGAATATAAAAATATTAAAGGAATGGAAAGGAAAGTGATAACCGTGTTTGGATTATAAAAAATTTAATAAAGGAAAAGAAAGTAATTGATTAAGGAATCACTTGTTCGGATTCACATTATTAAAGGAAATGAAATGATTATTTTACACAAAAATACCTTTATACCCTTTGTTATGTAAAAATATTATATATTAAAATTGTAAGGTTAGATGTGACATTTAAAAAAAAAATCATTTCCTTTCCTTTGAAATGACTCCAAAACGGGAGGATTAAATAATTGACGTTTTAAATGAATAGAAAAAATTCTGTAATCCATTGAATTACTTTCCTTTAATTAAAAAACGAATTCAAACAAAGGAATGGGAAATTTATTCCTATCATTTCATTTCCTTTAAAAAAATGAATCCAAACAATACATAAAGGAGGAAGCTCCATCTCCTCCTAGGTTCGTCATCCAAAAAAGTCAACGGCTCTTTCGTCACCGTCTTCAGCTTCCCCTGGACAGTATACAATAACAAATATTAATTAGTTAACAATTAAATTAAATAAAATACTAAATTAAATTTTAATTATTAAAACTTATACCTTTATAATCACCTCCCGAGTCTGGGACCAGTTCCTTGACCCCGCCTTGCTCGGAACTGTCTGCAGCTCTCGATTCTTCTTGTTTATATCAGCCTGACTCTGTTAAATAAAAAATAAATAGTTATAAAATTAATAAATAAAAACTTATAAAATAATTAATAAATTATTTTTTCTACCTGTTTCGCCTCGTCATCCAACATCTTCTTCGTCGCCGCCCAATGCACCGGGTCAACATCTGGTGGATCTTCACCAGTGTAGTTGTAGTCGTTCTTCAAATCCGACTTCCATCGCCTGTAGGCTCCAGAAGTCATCGTATTCAACCTCTTAATGATCTCGTCCCAATCGTCTCGCCTCCTCCACTCCTCCAAACCAAAAAACTGGTGTAGTCGCTGCATAATTACGCCTTTGTTATGGTCGGGGACATCTGACCATGATTTGTAGCACGGGGGAACAACCTCTCGAACAGCATTACCTACCACCTGACCCACGTGTTTGCTATGTGGGCCCACAAAATTCCACGTGCCGTCTATAACAGAAAAGTCAACTGGAATGGGCCAGCCGACTCTCTTCAGGGTCTCCTGAGCTGTCCGGATAGATGTGGCAGCTTTAGGTCTTCTTCTTTTACGTTCACCTGTTTTAGTGAAAAATATTTATTAATTATATATTTTCTTAATTAATAAATAATATTAATTGAATTTTTTATTACCCGATGGTTGGGCACAATCGGCATTAGAACGATTAGGACCCCTCGGGGGATCGTTACCCCTCCCGTCTCCACCGTGACTCTTACCCATGACAGCAGCCATCTATAAAATTTATTACTTAGTCATTTACTAGTTATATTTTAGTCCTTATAAAATTTCATAAAATTGCAAATAAGTCCTAATTTTTTTAAAATTTGAATTAAGTCCATTTTTTTTTAAATTGCAATTTTGTCTAATTTTTTAAAAATTTGCAAATAAGTCCTATTTTTTTTTTAAATTGCATTTTAGTCCAAATTTTTTAAAAATTGCAAATAAGTCCTAATTTTTTTAAAATTTGCAATTAAGTCAATCTTTTTTTTTAAATTGCATTTTTGTCCAATTTTTTAAAATTTGCAAATAAGTCCTAATATTTTTTTTAAATTGCATTTTAGTCCAAATTTTTTAAAAATTGCTAATAATTCCTAATGTTTTAAAAAATGCATTTTTGTCCCATTTTTTTTAAAAATTCCAAATAAGTCCAAATTTTTTAAAAATTGCATTTTTATCCTAAATTTTTTTAAAATTCCAAATAAGTCCAAAATTCTTTGAAAATTGCATTTTCATCCCTACTTTTTAAAATTGCATTTTAGTCCTATTTCCTACTTAATTGCATTTTAGTCCTATTTTTTATATAATTGCATTTAGTCCTATTTTTTTATAAAATTGCATTTTAGTCATATTTCCTACCTAATTGCATTTTAGTCCTATTTTTTATATAATTGCATTTTAGACCTATTTTTTATATAATTGCATTTTAGGCCTTAAACATACAAATTAAACATATTGCAAATAGGTCCCTATATCCTAAAACACAATCAAATTACAATAACACACCAAATATTACAATAAAAATACAAAAGTCCTATCAAAACCCTAATTTAATCAAAGTCCAATTACATGTTTTTTAACACAATAAAAATACTAAACATCCCAGATTAATACATATAAAATTCGGAATTCCTTAAAACATGTAAACATTCATGAATTTTTTCAACCAAAAAAAGAAAAATTGCAAGTTTGATCCGGAAATTGGAACCTGTTACGTAGAAATGGTTTAGATTTCGTCCATGAATCCATGCCAAGAAGAAGGAATCATACAAAAAAAACACAAGAAAAAATATTAGAAATTAAAAATGAAAAAATCAAAAAAGTAGAGATTATAATGTGTATTTGGACTGGAATCAATACCTTAGCGTTGGATTTGGTGTTGTTTCTCCTCGGAATTGCTTGGCTATGGCGGAAATGGAGCTTTTGGTGTGTTTTTGGGTGTTTAGTATGGCAGAAATGAGCTCGGTTAGGGCTTTATAGAAAAAAAGATTAGCGACGACTTGTCGTCGCGAAACCAAGCATTTCGTCGTTAATTTGGGACACGTGTCGCCCCACGTACAGACGACCTTTGCGTGTCAAGGGTTAGCGACGACGGGTTGTCGCTAAATTTTGGGATGTCGTCGCTAAATTTCGTGGGCGGGAAACTTGACCGCCCACGCTGACCAATCAAATTTTTTATTATAAATTAGCGACGACTTTCCCTTTGAATTTCGTCGCGAAAATTTAACGACGACATTCAAAGGATGAATGTCGTCGCAAAACCTTTGAATGTCGTCGCTATTTTTTTTCCTTTTTTCTTTTTTTTTTTTGGTTTTAAAGTTTTAGAGAAGTTTTCCCTTTCTTGCTTGTTTTTTTCTATTTTTTTTCTTGTTCCTTTTCATGTTCCTAATTTGAGGTGTTTAGTCAACAGTTAGAGTCAAACTTGAGTGTTTGAGGTGTTTAGTCAACAGTTAGAGTCAAACTTGAGTGTTTGAGGTGTTTAGTCAATGTTTAGAGTCAAACATGAGTGTTTTGGGTGTTTAGTCAACAGTTACAGTCAAACTTGAGTGTTTGAGGTGTTTAGTCAACAGTTAGAGTCAAACATGAGTGTTTGGGGGTGTTTAGTCAACGTTTAGAGTCAAACTTGAGTGTTCGGGGTGTTTAGTCAGCAGTTAGAGTCAAACTTGAGTTTTCGGGGTGTTTAGTCAACGTTTAGAGTCAAACTTGAGTGTTTGAGGTGTTTAGTCATCATTTAGAGTCAAACTTGAGTGTTTGGGGTGTTTAGTCAACGTTTAGAGTCAAGCTAGAGTGTTCTAGGTGTTTAGTCAACAGATAGAGTCAAACTTGAGTGTTCGGGGTGTTTAGTCAACGTTTAGAGTCAAACTTGAGTGTTTGAGGTGTTTAGTCAACAGTTAGAGTCAAACTTGCGTGTTTGGGGTGTTTAGTCAACGTTTAGAGTCAAACTTGAGTGTTCGGGGTGTTTAGTCAATGTTTATAGTCAAACTTGGGTGTTTGAGGTGTTTAGTCAACAGTAAGAGTCAAACTTGAGTGTTCGGGGTGTTTAGTTAACAGTTAGAGTCAAACTTGAGTGTTTGAGGTGTTTAGTCAACAGTTAGATTCAAACTTGAGTGTTTGAGGTGTTTATTCAACAGTTAGAGTCAAACTTGAGTGTTTGAGGTGTTTAGTCAACAGTTAGTGTCAAACTTGAGTGTTCGGGGTGTTTAGTCAACAATTAGAGTCAAACTTCAGTGTTTGGGGTGTTTAGTCAACGTTTAGAGTCAAACTTGAGTGTTCGGGGTGTTTAGTCAATGTTTAGAGTCAAACTTGGGTGTTTGAGGTGTTTAGTCAACAGTTAGAGTCAAACTTGAGTGTTTAGGGTGTTTAGTCAACAGTTAGAGTCAAACTTGAGTGTTTGAGGTGTTTAGTCAACAGTTAGAGTCAAACTTGAGTGTTTGAGGTGTTTAGTCAACAGTTAGACTCAAACTTGAGTGTTTGAGGTGTTTAGTCAACAGTTAGAATCAAACTTGAGTGTTCGGGGTGGTTAGTTAACAGTTAGAGTCAAACTTGAGTGTTTCGGGTGTTTAGTCAACGTTTAGAGTCAAACATGAGTGTTTTGGGTGTTTAGTCAACAGTTAGAGTCAAACTTGAGTGTTTGAGGTGTTTAGTCAACAGTTAGAGTCAAACTTGAGTGTTTGGGGTGTTTAGTCAACGTTTAGAGTCAAACTTGAGTGTTTGAGGTGTTTATTCAACAGTTAGAGTCAAACTTGAGTGTTTGAGGTGTTTAGTCAACAGTTAGTGTCAAACTTGAGTGTTCGGGGTGTTTAGTCAACAATTAGAGTCAAACTTCAGTGTTTGGGGTGTTTAGTCAACGTTTAGAGTCAAACTTGAGTGTTCGGGGTGTTTAGTCAATGTTTAGAGTCAAACTTGAGTGTTTGAGGTGTTTAGTCAACAGTTAGAGTCAAACTTGAGTGTTTAGGGTATTTAGTCAACAGTTAGAGTCAAACTTGAGTGTTTGAGGTGTTTAGTCAACAGTTAGAGTCAAACTTGAGTGTTTGAGGTGTTTAGTCAACAGTTAGAGTCAAACTTGAGTGTTTGAGGTGTTTAGTCAACAGTTAGAATCAAACTTGAGTGTTCGGGGTGGTTAGTCAACAGTTAGAGTCAAACTTGAGTGTTTCGGGTGTTTAGTCAACGTTTAGAGTCAAACATGAGTGTTTTGGGTGTTTAGTCAACAGTTAGAGTCAAACTTGAGTGTTTGAGGTGTTTAGTCAACAGTTAGAGTCAAACTTGAGTGTTTGGGGTGTTTAGTCAACGTTTAGAGTCAAACTTGAGTGTTTGGGGTGTTTAGTCAGCAGTTAGAGTCAAACTTGAGTTTTCGGGGTGTTTAGTCAACGTTTAGAGTCAAACTTGAGTGTTTGAGGTGTTTAGTCATCATTTAGAGTCAAACATGAGTGTTTGGGGTGTTTAGTCTACGTTTAGAGTCAAGCTAGAGTGTTCGAGGTGTTTAGTCAACAGTTAGAGTCAAACTTGAGTGTTCGGGGTGTTTAGTCAACGTTTAGAGTCAAACTTGAGTGTTTGAGGTGTTTAGTCAACAGTTAGAGTCAAACTTGTGTGTTTGGGGTGTTTAGTCAACGTTTAGAGTCAAACTTGAGTGTTCAGGGTGTTTAGTCAATGTTTATAGTCAAACTTGGGTGTTTAAGGTGTTTAGTCAACAGTAAGAGTCAAACTTGAGTGTTCGGGGTGTTTAGTTAACAGTTAGAGTCAAACTTGAGTGTTTGAGGTGTTTAGTCAACAATTAGATTCAAACTTGAGTGTTTAAGGTGTTTATTCAACAGTTAGAGTCAAACTTGAGTGTTTGAGGTGTTTAGTCAATAGTTAGTGTCAAACTTGAGTGTTCGGGGTGTTTAGTCAACAATTAGAGTCAAACTTCAGTGTTTGGGGTGTTTAGTCAACGTTTAGAGTCAAACTTGAGTGTTTTGGGTGTTTAGTCAACAGTTAGTGTCAAACTTGAGTGTTTGCGGTGTTTAATCAACAGTTAGAGTCAAACTTGAGTGTTCGGGGTGTTTAGTCAACAGTTAGAGTCAAACTTGAGTGTTCGGGGTGTTTAGTCAACAGTTAGAGTCAAACTTGAGTGTTTTGGGTGTTTAATCAACGTTTAGAGTCAAACTTGAGTGTTTGGGGTGTTTAGTCAACAGTTAGAGTCAAACTTGAGTGTTTGGGGTGTTTAGTCAACAGTTAGAGTCAAACTTGAGTGTTCGGGGTGTTTAGTCAACAGTTAGAGTTAAACTTGAGTGTTTGAGGTGTTTAGTCAACAGTTAGAGTCAAACTTGAGTGTTCGGGGTGTTTAGTCAATGTTTAGAGTCTAACTTGAGTGTTCGAGGTGTTTAGTCAACAGTTAGAGTCAAACTTGAGTGTTCGGGGGTGTTTAGTCAACGTTTAAAGTCAAACTTGAGTGTTCCAGGTGTTTAGTTAACAGTTAGAGTCAAACTTGAGTGTTCGGGGTGTTTAGTCCACGTTTAGAGTCAAACTTGAGTGTTTGAGGTGTTTAGTCAACAGTTAGAGTCAAACTTGAGTGTTTGGGGTGTTTAGTCAACATTTAGAGTCAAACATGAGTATTTAAGTTGTTTAGTCAACAGTTAGAGTCAAACTTGAGTGTTTGGGGGTGTTTAGTCAACGTTTAAAGTCAAACTTGAGTGTTCGGGGTGTTTAGTCAACAATTAGAGTCAAACTTGAGTGTTCGGGGTGTTTAGTCAACGTTTAGAGTCAAACTTGAGTGTTTGGGGTGTTTAGTCAACAATTAGAGTCAAACTTGAGTGTTTGGGGTGTTTAGTCAACGTTTAGAGTCAAACTTGAGTGTTCGGGGCGTTTAGTCAACAGTTAGATTCAAACTTAAGTGTTCAGGATGTTTAGTCAACGTTTAGAGTCAAACTTGAGTGTTTGAGTTATTTAGTCAACAGTTAGAGTCAAAATTGAGTGTTTGGGGTGTTTAGTCAACTTTTAGAGTCAAACTTGAGTGTTCGGGGTGTTTAGTCAACAGTTAGAGTCAAACTTGAGTGTTCGGGGTGTTTTGTCAATGTTTAGAGTCAAAGTTGAGTTTTTGAGGTGTTTAGTCAACAATTAGAGTCAAACATGAGTGTTTAAGGTGTTTAGTCAACGTTTAGCGTCAAACTTGAGTGTTTGAGGTGTTTAGTCAACTGTTAGAGTCAAACTTGGTTGTTTGAGGTGTTTAGTCAACAGTTAAAGTCAAACTTGAGTGTTTGAGGTGTTTAGTCAACAGTTAGAGTCAAACTTGAGTGTTCGAGGTGTTTAGTCAACGTTTAGAGTCAAACTTGAGTGTTTGAGGTGTTTTGTCAACAGTTAGAGTCAAACTTGAGTGTTTGAGGTGTTTCATCAACAGTTAGAGTCAAACTTGAGTGTTTGAGGTGTTTAGTCAACAGTTAGAATCAAACTTTAGTGTTCGGGGTGGTTAGTCAACAGTTAGAGTCAAACTTGAGTGTTTCGGGTGTTTAGTCAACGTTTAGAGTCAAACTTGAGTGTTTTGGGTGTTTAGTCAACAGTTAGAGTCAAACATGAGTGTTTGGGGTGCTTAGTCAATGTTTAGAGAAAAACTTGAGTGTTCGTGGTGTTTAGTCAACAGTTAGAGTCAAACTTGAGTGTTCGGGGTGTTTAGTCAACGTTTAGAGTCAAACTTGAGTGATTGAGGTGTTTAATCAACAGTTAGATTCAAACTTGTGTGTTTGGGGTGTTTAGTCAACGTTTAGAGTCAAACTTGAGTGTTCGGGGTGTTTAGTCAATCTTTAGAGTCAAACTTGCTTGTTTGAGGTGTTTAGTCAACAGTTAGAGTCAAACTTGAGTGTTCGGTGTGTTTAGTTAACAGTTAGAGTCAAACTTTAGTGTTTGAGGTGTTTAGTCAACAGTTAGAGTCAAACTTGAGTGTTTGAGGTGTCTAGTCAACAATTAGAGTCAAACTTGAGTGTTCGGGGGTGTTTAGTCAACAATTTGAGTCAAACTTCAGTGTTTTGGGTGTTTAGTCAACGTTTAGAGTCAAACTTGAGTGTTTTGGGTGTTTAGTCAACAGTTAGATTCAAACTTGAGTGTTTGAGGTGTTTAGTCAACGGTTAGAGTCAAACTTGAGTGTTTGAGGTGTCTAGTCAACAGTTAGAGTCAAACTTGACTGTTCGGGGGTGTTTAGTCAACAATTAGAGTCAAACTTCAGTGTTTTGGGTGTTTAGTCAACGTTTAGAGTCAAACTTGAGTGTTTTGGGTGTTTAGTCAGCAGTTAGAGTCAAACATGAGTGTTTGCGGTGTTTAGTCAACAGTTAGAGTCAAACTTGAGTGTTAGGGGTGTTTACTCAACAGTTAGAGTCAAACTAGAGTGTTCGGGGTGTTTAGTCAACAGTTAGAGTCAAACTTGAGTGTTTGCGGTGTTTAGTCAACAGTTAGAGTCAAACTTGAGTGTTCGGGGTGTTTAGTCAACAGTTAGAGTCAAACTTGAGTGTTCGGGGTGTTTAGTCAACAGTTAGAGTCAAACTTGAGTGTTCGGGGTGTTTAGTCAACAGTTAGAGTCAAACTTGAGTGTTTTGGGTGTTTAGTCAACATTTAGAGTCAAACTTGAGTGTTCGGGGTGTTTAGTCAATGTTTAGAGTCAAACGTGGGTGTTTGAGGTGTTTAGTCAACAGTTAGAGTCAAACTTGAGTGTTCGGGGTGTTTAGTCAACGTTTAGAGTCAAACTTGAGTGTTTGAGGTGTTTAGTCAACAGTTAGAGTCAAACTTGCGTGTTTGGGGTGTTTAGTCAACGTTTAGAGTCAAACTTGAGTGTTCGGGGTGTTTAGTCAATGTTTATAGTCAAACTTGGGTGTTTGGGGTGTTTAGTCAACAGTTAGAGTCAAACTTGAGTGTTCGGGGTGTTTAGTTAACAGTTAGAGTCAAACTTGAGTGTTTGAGGTGTTTAGTCAACAGTTAGATTCAAACTTGAGTGTTTGAGGTGTTTATTCAACAGTTAGAGTCAAACTTGAGTGTTTGAGGTGTTTAGTCAACAGTTAGTGTCAAACTTGAGTGTCCGGGGTGTTTAGTCAACAATTAGAGTCAAACTTCAGTGTTTGGGGTGTTTAGTCAACGTTTAGAGTCAAACTTGAGTGTTCAGGGTGTTTAGTCAATGTTTAGAGTCAAACTTGGGTGTTTGAGGTGTTTAGTCAACAGTTAGAGTCAAACTTGAGTGTTTAGGGTGTTTAGTCAACAGTTAGAGGCAAACTTGAGAGTTTGAGGTGTTTAGTCAACAGTTAGAGTCAAACTTGAGTGTTTGAGGTGTTTAGTCAACAGTTAGAGTCAAACTTGAGTGTTTGAGGTGTTTAGTCAACAGTTAGAATCAAACTTGATTGTTCGGGGTGGTTAGTCAACAGTTAGAGTCAAACTTGAGTGTTCGGGGTGTTTAGTCAACGTTTAGAGTCAAACTTGAGTGTTTGAGGTGTTTAGTCAACAGTTAGAGTCAAACTTGAGTGTTTGGAGTGTTTAGTCAACGTTTAGAGTCAAACTTGAGTGTTCGGGGTGTTTAGTCAACAGTTAGAATCAAACTTGAGTTTTCGGGGTGTTTAGTCAAAGTTTAGAGTCAAACTTGAGTGTTTGAGGAGTTTAGTCATCAGTTAGAGTCAAACTTGAGTGTTTGGGGTGTTTAGTCAACGTTTAGAGTCAAACTAGAGTGTTCGGGGTGTTTAGTCAACAGTTAGAGTCAAACTTGAGTGTTCGGGGTGTTTAGTCAATGTTTAGAGTCAAACTTGAGTGATTGAGGTGTTTAATCAACAATTAGATTCAAACTTGTGTGTTTGGGGTGTTTAGTCAACGTTTAGAGTCAAACTTGAGTGTTCCGGGTGTTTAGTCAATCTTTAGAGTCAAACTTGCGTGTTTGAGGTGTTTAGTCAACAGTTTGAGTCAAACTTGAGTGTTCGGTGTGTTTAGTTAACAGTTAGAGTCAAACTTTAGTGTTTGAGGTGTTTAGTCAACAATTAGAGTCAAACTTGAGTGTTTGAGGTGTCTAGTCAACAATTAGAGTCAAACTTGAGTGTTCGGGGGTGTTTAGTCAACAATTAGAGTCAAACTTCAGTGTTTTGGGTGTTTAGTCAACGTTTAGAGTCAAACTTGAGTGTTTTGGGTGTTTAGTCAACAGTTAGATTCAAACTTGAGTGTTTGAGGTGTTTAGTCAGCGGTTAGAGTCAAACTTGAGTGTTTGAGGTGTCTAGTCAACAGTTAGAGTCAAACTTGACTGTTCGGGGGTGTTTAGTCAACAATTAGAGTCAAACTTCAGTGTTTTGGGTGTTTAGTCAACGTTTAGAGTCAAACTTGAGTGTTTTGGGTGTTTAGTCAGCAGTTAGAGTCAAACATGAGTGTTTGCGGTGTTTAGTCAACAGTTAGAGTCAAACTTGAGTGTTAGGGGTGTTTAGTCAACAGTTAGAGTCAAACTAGAGTGTTCGGGGTGTTTAGTCAACAGTTAGAGTCAAACTTGAGTGTTTGCGGTGTTTAGTCAACAGTTAGAGTCAAACTTCAGTGTTCGGGGTGTTTAGTCAACAGTTAGAGTCAAACTTGAGTGTTTTGGGTGTTTAGTCAACGTTTAGAGTCAAACTTGAGTGTTCGGGGTGTTTAGTCAATGTTTAGAGTCAAACTTGGGTGTTTGAGGTGTTTAGTCAACAGTTAGAGTCAAACTTGAGTGTTCGGGGTGTTTAGTCAACGTTTAGAGTCAAACTTGAGTGTTTGAGGTGTTTAGTCAACAGTTAGAGTCAAACTTGCGTGTTAGGGGTGTTTAGTCAACGTTTAGAGTCAAACTTGAGTGTTCGGGGTGTTTAGTCAATGTTTATAGTCAAGCTTGGGTGTTTGAGGTGTTTAGTCAACAGTTAGAGTCAAAGTTGAGTGTTCGGGTTGTTTAGTTAACAGTTAGAGTCAAACTTGAGTGTTTGAGGTGTTTAGTCAACAGTTAGATTCAAACTTGAGTGTTTGAGGTGTTTATTCAACAGTTAGAGTCAAACTTGAGTGTTTGAGGTGTTTAGTCAACAGTTAGTGTCAAACTTGAGTGTTCGGGGTGTTTAGTCAACAATTAGAGTTAAACTTCAGTGTTTGGGGTGTTTAGTCAACATTTAGAGTCAAACTTGAGTGTTCGGGGTGTTTAGTCAATGTTTAGAGTCAAACTTGGGTGTTTGAGGTGTTTAGTCAACAGTTAGAGTCAAACTTGAGTGTTTAGGGTGTTTAGTCAACAGTTAGAGTCAAACTTGAGTGTTTGAGGTGTTTAGTCAACAGTTAGAGTCAAACTTGAGTGTTCGAGGTGTTTAGTCAACGTTTAGAGTCAAACTTGAGTGTTTGAGGTGTTTTGTCAACAGTTAGAGTCAAACTTGATTGTTCGGGGTGTTTAGTCAACGTTTAGAGTCAAACTTGAGTGTTTGAGGTGTTTAGTCAACAGTTAGAGTCAAACTTGAGTGTTTGGAGTGTTTAGTCAACGTTTAGAGTCAAACTTGAGTGTTCAGGGTGTTTAGTCAACAGTTAGAGTCAAACTTGAGTTTTCGGGGTGTTTAGTCAAAGTTTAGAGTCAAACTTGAGTGTTTGAGGAGTTTAGTCATCAGTTAGAGTCAAACTTGAGTGTTTGGGGTGTTTAGTCAACGTATAGAGTCAAACTAGAGTGTTCGGGGTGTTTAGTCAACAGTTAGAGTCAAACTTGAGTGTTCGGGGTGTTTAGTCAACGTTTAGAGTCAAACTTGAGTGATTGAGGTGTTTAATCAACAGTTAGATTCAAACTTGTGTGTTTGGGGTGTTTAGTCAAGGTTTAGAGTCAAACTTGAGTGTTCCGGGTGTTTAGTCAATCTTTAGAGTCAAACATGCGTGTTTGAGGTTTTTAGTCAACAGTTAGAGTCAAACTTGAGTGTTCGGTGTGTTTAGTTAACAGTTAGAGTCAAACTTTAGTGTTTGAGGTGTTTAGTCAACAGTTAGAGTCAAACTTGAGTGTTGAGGTGTCTAGTCAACAATTAGAGTCAAACTTGAGTGTTCGGGGTGTTTAGTCAATGTTTAGAGTCAAACTTGGGTGTTTGAGGTGTTTAGTCAACAGTTAGAGTCAAACTTGAGTGTTTAGGGTGTTTAGTCAACAGTTAGAGTCAAATTGAGTGTTTGAGGTGTTTAGTCAACAGTTAGAGTCAAACTTGAGTGTTCGAGGTGTTTAGTTAACGTTTAGAGTCAAACTTGAGTGTTTGAGGTGTTTTGTCAACAGTTAGAGTCAAACTTGATTGTTCGGGGTGTTTAGTCAACGTTTAGAGTCAAACTTGAGTGTTTGAGGTGTTTAGTCAACAGTTAGAGTCAAACTTGAGTGTTTGGAGTGTTTAGTCAACGTTTAGAGTCAAACTTGAGTGTTCGGGGTGTTTAGTCAACAGTTAGAGTCAAACTTGAGTTTTCGGGGTGTTTAGTCAAAGTTTAGAGTCAAACTTGAGTGTTTGAGGAGTTTAGTCATCAGTTAGAGTCAAACTTGAGTGTTTGGGGTGTTTAGTCAACGTTTAGAGTCAAACTAGAGTGTTCGGGGTGTTTAGTCAACAGTTAGAGTCAAACTTGAGTGTTCGGGGTGTTTAGTCAACGTTTAGAGTCAAACTTGAGTGATTGAGGTGTTTAATCAACAATTAGATTCAAACTTGTGTGTTTGGGGTGTTTAGTCAACGTTTAGAGTCAAACTTGAGTGTTCCGGGTGTTTAGTCAATCTTTAGAGTCAAACTTGCGTGTTTGAGGTGTTTAGTCAACAGTTAGAGTCAAACTTGAGTGTTCGGTGTGTTTAGTTAACAGTTAGAGTCAAACTTTAGTGTTTGAGGTGTTTAGTCAACAGTTAGAGTCAAACTTGAGTGTTTGAGGTGTCTAGTCAACAATTAGAGTCAAACTTGAGTGTTCGGGGGTGTTTAGTCAACAATTAGAGTCAAACTTCAGTGTTTTGGGTGTTTAGTCAACGTTTAGAGTCAAACTTGAGTGTTTTGGGTGTTTAGTCAACAGTTAGATTCAAACTTGAGTGTTTGAGGTGTTTAGTCAGCGGTTAGAGTCAAACTTGAGTGTTTGAGGTGTCTAGTCAACAGTTAGAGTCAAACTTGACTGTTCGGGGGTGTTTAGTCAACAATTAGAGTCAAACTTCAGTGTTTTGGGTGTTTAGTCAACGTTTAGAGTCAAACTTGAGTGTTTTGGGTGTTTAGTCAGCAGTTAGAGTCAAACATGAGTGTTTGCGGTGTTTAGTCAACAGTTAGAGTCAAACTTGAGTGTTAGGGGTGTTTAGTCAACAGTTAGAGTCAAACTAGAGTGTTCGGGGTGTTTAGTCAACAGTTAGAGTCAAACTTGAGTGTTTGCGGTGTTTAGTCAACAGTTAGAGTCAAACTTGAGTGTTCGGGGTGTTTAGTCAACAGTTAGAGTCAAACTTGAGTGTTTTGGGTGTTTAGTCAACGTTTAGAGTCAAACTTGAGTGTTCGGGGTGTTTAGTCAATGTTTAGAGTCAAACTTGGGTGTTTGAGGTGTTTAGTCAACAGTTAGAGTCAAACTTGAGTGTTCGGGGTGTTTAGTCAACGTTTAGAGTCAAACTTGAGTGTTTGAGGTGTTTAGTCAACAGTTAGAGTCAAACTTGCGTGTTAGGGGTGTTTAGTCAACGTTTAGAGTCAAACTTGAGTGTTCGGGGTGTTTAGTCAATGTTTATCGTCAAACTTGGGTGTTTGAGGTGTTTAGTCAACAGTTAGAGTCAAACTTGAGTGTTCGGGTTGTTTAGTTAACAGTTAGAGTCAAACTTGAGTGTTTGAGGTGTTTAGTCAACAGTTAGATTCAAACTTGAGTGTTTGAGGTGTTTATTCAACAGTTAGAGTCAAACTTGAGTGTTTGAGGTGTTTAGTCAACAGTTAGTGTCAAACTTGAGTGTTCGGGGTGTTTAGTCAACAATTAGAGTTAAACTTCAGTGTTTGGGGTGTTTAGTCAACATTTAGAGTCAAACTTGAGTGTTCGGGGTGTTTAGTCAATGTTTAGAGTCAAACTTGGGTGTTTGAGGTGTTTAGTCAACAGTTAGAGTCAAACTTGAGTGTTTAGGGTGTTTAGTCAACAGTTAGAGTCAAACTTGAGTGTTTGAGGTGTTTAGTCAACAGTTAGAGTCAAACTTGAGTGTTCGAGGTGTTTAGTCAACGTTTAGAGTCAAACTTGAGTGTTTGAGGTGTTTTGTCAACAGTTAGAGTCAAACTTGACTGTTCGGGGTGTTTAGTCAACGTTTAGAGTCAAACTTGAGTGTTTGAGGTGTTTAGTCAACAGTTAGAGTCAAACTTGAGTGTTTGGAGTGTTTAGTCAACGTTTAGAGTCAAACTTGAGTGTTCGGGGTGTTTAGTCAACAGTTAGAGTCAAACTTGAGTTTTCGGGGTGTTTAGTCAAAGTTTAGAGTCAAACTTGAGTGTTTGAGGAGTTTAGTCATCAGTTAGAGTCAAACTTGAGTGTTTGGGGGGTTTAGTCAACGTTTAGAGTCAAACTAGAGTGTTCGGGGTGTTTAGTCAACAGTTAGAGTCAAACTTGAGTGTTCGGGGTGTTTAGTCAACGTTTAGAGTCAAACTTGAGTGATTGAGGTGTTTAATCAACAGTTAGATTCAAACTTGTGTGTTTGGGGTGTTTAGTCAACGTTTAGAGTCAAACTTGAGTGTTCCGGGTGTTTAGTCAATCTTTAGAGTCAAACTTGCGTGTTTGAGGTGTTTAGTCAACAGTTAGAGTCAAACTTGAGTGTTCGGTGTGTTTAGTTAACAGTTAGAGTCAAACTTTAGTGTTTGAGGTGTTTAGTCAACAGTTAGAGTCAAACTTGAGTGTTTGAGGTGTCTAGTCAACAATTAGAGTCAAACTTGAGTGTTCGGGGTGTTTAGTCAATGTTTAGAGTCAAACTTGGGTGTTTGAGGTGTTTAGTCAACAGTTAGAGTCAAACTTGAATGTTTAGGGTGTTTAGTCAACAGTTAGAGTCAAACTTGAGTGTTTGAGGTGTTTAGTCAACAGTTAGAGTCAAACTTGAGTGTTCGAGGTGTTTAGTCAACGTTTAGAGTCAAACTTGAGTGTTTGAGGTGTTTTGTCAACAGTTAGAGTCAAACTTGATTGTTCGGGGTGTTTAGTCAACGTTTAGAGTCAAACTTGAGTGTTTGAGGTGTTTAGTCAACAGTTAGAGTCAAACTTGAGTGTTTGGAGTGTTTAGTCAACGTTTAGAGTCAAACTTAAGTGTTCGGGGTGTTTAGTCAACAGTTAGAGTCAAACTTGAGTTTTCGGGGTGTTTAGTCAAAGTTTAGAGTCAAACTTGAGTGTTTGAGGAGTTTAGTCATCAGTTAGAGTCAAACTTGAGTGTTTGGGGTGTTTATTCAACGTTTAGAGTCAAACTAGAGTGTTCGGGGTGTTTAGTCAACAGTTAGAGTCAAACTTGAGTGTTCGGGGTGTTTAGTCAACGTTTAGAGTCAAACTTGAGTGATTGAGGTGTTTAATCAACAGTTAGATTCAAACTTGTGTGTTTGGGGTGTTTAGTCAACGTTTAGAGTCAAACTTGAGTGTTCCGGGTGTTTAGTCATTCTTTAGAGTCAAACTTGCGTGTTTGAGGTGTTTAGTCAACAGTTAGAGTCAAACTTGAGTGTTCGGTGTGTTTAGTTAACAGTTAGAGTCAAACTTTAGTGTTTGAGGTGTTTAGTCAACAGTTAGAGTCAAACTTGAGTGTTTGAGGTGTCTAGTCAACAATTAGAGTCAAACTTGAGTGTTCGGGGGTGTTTAGTCAACAATTAGAGTCAAACTTCAGTGTTTTGGGTGTTTAGTCAACGTTTAGAGTCAAACTTGAGTGTTTTGGGTGTTTAGTCAACAGTTAGATTCAAACTTGAGTGTTTGAGGTGTTTAGTCAGCGGTTAGAGTCAAACTTGAGTGTTTGAGGTGTCTAGTCAACAATTAGAGTCAAACTTGACTGTTCGGGGGTGTTTAGTCAACAATTAGAGTCAAACTTCAGTGTTTTGGGTGTTTAGTCAACGTTTAGAGTCAAACTTGAGTGTTTTGGGTGTTTAGTCAGCAGTTAGAGTCAAACATGAGTGTTTGCGGTGTTTAGTCAACAGTTAGAGTCAAACTTGAGTGTTAGGGGTGTTTAGTCAACAGTTAGAGTCAAACTAGAGTGTTCGGGGTGTTTAGTCAACAGTTAGAGTCAAACTTGAGTGTTTGCGGTGTTTAGTCAACAGTTAGAGTCAAACTTGAGTGTTCGGGGTGTTTAGTCAACAGTTAGAGTCAAACTTGACTGTTTTGGGTGTTTAGTCAACGTTTAGAGTCAAACTTGAGTGTTCGGGGTGTTTAGTCAATGTTTAGAGTCAAACTTGGGTGTTTGAGGTGTTTAGTCAACAGTTAGAGTCAAACTTGAGTGTTCGGGGTGTTTAGTCAACGTTTAGAGTCAAACTTGAGTGTTTGAGGTGTTTAGTCAACAGTTAGAGTCAAACTTGCGTGTTAGGGGTGTTTAGTCAACGTTTAGAGTCAAACTTGAGTGTTCGGGGTGTTTAGTCAATGTTTATAGTCAAACTTGGGTGTTTGAGGTGTTTAGTCAACAGTTAGAGTCAAACTTGAGTGTTCGGGTTGTTTAGTTAACAGTTAGAGTCAAACTTGAGTGTTTGAGGTGTTTAGTCAACAGTTAGATTCAAACTTGAGTGTTTGAGGTGTTTATTCAACAGTTAGAGTCAAACTTGAGTGTTTGAGGTGTTTAGTCAACAGTTAGTGTCAAACTTGAGTGTTCGGGGTGTTTAGTCAACAATTAGAGTTAAACTTCAGTGTTTGGGGTGTTTAGTCAACATTTAGAGTCAAACTTGAGTGTTCGGGGTGTTTAGTCAATGTTTAGAGTCAAACTTGGGTGTTTGAGGTGTTTAGTCAACAGTTAGAGTCAAACTTGAGTGTTTAGGGTGTTTAGTCAACAGTTAGAGTCAAACTTGAGTGTTTGAGGTGTTTAGTCAACTGTTAGAGTAAAACTTGAGTGTTTGAGGTGTTTAGTCAACAGTTAGAGTCAAACTTGAGTGTTTGAGGTGTTTAGTCAACAGTTAGAATCAAACTTGAGTGTTCGGGGTGGTTAGTCAACAGTTAGAGTCAAACTTGAGTGTTTCGGGTGTTTAGTCAACGTTTAGAGTCAAACATGAGTGTTTTGGGTGTTTAGTCATCAGTTAGAGTCAAACTTGAGTGTTTGAGGTGTTTAGTCAACAGTTAGAGTCAAACTTGAGTGTTTGGGGTGTTTAGTCAACGTTTAGAGTCAAACTTGAGTGTTCGGGGTGTTTAGTCAGCAGTTAGAGTCAAACTTGAGTTTTCGGGGTGTTTAGTCAACGTTTAGTGTCAAACTTGAGTGTTTGAGGTGTTTAGTCATCATTTAGAGTCAAACTTGAGTGTTTGGGGTGTTTAGTCTACGTTTAGAGTCAAGCTAGAGTGTTCGAGGTCTTTAGTCAACAGTTAGAGTCAAACTTGAGTGTTCGGGGTGTTTAGTCAACGTTTAGAGTCAAACTTGAGTGTTTGAGGTGTTTAGTCAACAGTTAGAGTCAAACTTGTGTGTTTGGGGTGTTTAGTCAACGTTTAGAGTCAAACTTGAGTGTTGGGGTGTTTAGTCAATGTTTATAGTCAAACTTGGGTGTTTGAGGTGTTTAGTCAACAGTAAGAGTCAAACTTGAGTGTTCGGGGTGTTTAGTTACCAGTTAGAGTCAAACTTGAGTGTTTGAGGTGTTTAGTCAACAATTAGATTCAAACTTGAGTGTTTGAGGTGTTTATTCAACAGTTAGAGTCAAACTTGAGTGTTTGAGGTGTTTAGTCAACGTTTAGTGTCAAACTTGAGTGTTCGGGGTGTTTAGTCAACAATTAGAGTCAAACTTCAGTGTTTGGGGTGTTTTGTCAACGTTTAGAGTCAAACTTGAGTGTTTTGGGTGTTTAGTCAACAGTTAGAGTCAAACTTGAGTATTTGCGGTGTTTAATCAACAGTTAGAGTCAAACTTGAGTGTTCGGGGTGTTTAGTCAACAGTTAGAGTCAAACTTGAGTGTTCGGGGTGTTTAGTCAACAGTTAGAGTCAAACTTGAGTGTTTTGGGTGTTTAATCAACGTTTAGAGTCAAACTTGAGTGTCTAGGGTGTTTAGTCAACAGTTAGAGTCAAACTTGAGTGTTTGGGGTGTTTAGTCAACAGTTAGAGTCAAACTTGAGTGTTCGGGGTGTTTAGTCAACAGTTAGAGTCAAACTTGAGTGTTTCGGGTGTTTAGTCAACGTTTAGAGTCAAACATGAGTGTTTTGGGTGTTTAGTCAACAGTTAGAGTCAAACTTGAGTGTTTGAGGTGTTTAGTCAACAGTTAGAATCAAACTTGAGTGTTCGGGGTGGTTAGTCAACAGTTAGAGTCAAACTTGAGTGTTTCGGGTGTTTAGTCAACGTTTAGAGTCAAACATGAGTGTTTTGGGTGTTTAGTCAACAGTTAGAGTCAAACTTGAGTGTTTGAGGTGTTTAGTCAACAGTTAGAGTCAAACTTGAGTGTTTGGGGTGTTTAGTCAGCAGTTAGAGTCAAACTTGAGTTTTCGGGGTGTTTAGTCAACGTTTAGAGTCAAACTTGAGTGTTTGAGGTGTTTAGTCATCATTTAGAGTCAAACTTGAGTGTTTGGGGTGTTTAGTCTATGTTTAGAGTCAAGCTAGAGTGTTCGAGGTGTTTAGTCAACAGTTAGAGTCAAACTTGAGTGTTCGGGGTGTTTAGTCAACGTTTAGAGTCAAACTTGAGTGTTTGAGGTGTTTAGTCAACAGTTAGAGTCAAACTTGTGTGTTTGGGGTGTTTAGTCAACGTTTAGAGTCAAACTTGAGTGTTCGGGGTGTTTAGTCAATGTTTATAGTCAAACTTGGGTGTTTGAGGTGTTTAGTCAACAGTAAGAGTCAAACTTGAGTGTTCGGGGTGTTTAGTTAACGTTAGAGTCAAACTTGAGTGTTTGAGGTGTTTAGTCAACAATTAGATTTAAACTTGAGTGTTTGGGGTGTTTATTCAACAGTTAGAGTCAAACTTGAGTGTTTGAGGTGTTTAGTCAACAGTTAGTGTCAAACTTGAGTGTTCGGGGTGTTTAGTCAACAATTAGAGTCAAACTTCAGTGTTTGGGGTGTTTAGTCAACGTTTAGAGTCAAACTTGAGTGTTTTGGGTGTTTAGTCAACAGTTAGAGTCAAACTTGAGTGTTTGCGGTGTTTAATCAACAGTTAGAGTCAACCTTGAGTGTTCGGGGTGTTTAGTCAACAGTTAGAGTCAAACTTGAGTGTTCGGGGTGTTTAGTCAACAGTTAGAGTCAAACTTGAGTGTTTTGGGTGTTTAATCAACGTTTAGAGTCAAACTTGAGTGTTTGGGGTGTTTAGTCAACAGTTAGAGTCAAACTTGAGTGTTTGGGGTGTTTAGTCAACAGTTAGAGTCAAACTTGAGTGTTTTGGGTGTTTAGTCAACAGTTAGAGTCAAACTTGAGTGTTTTGGGTGTTTAGTCAACGTTTAGAGTCAAACTTGAGTGTTCGGGGTGTTTAGTCAATGTTTAGAGTCAAACTTGGGTGTTTGAGGTGTTTAGTAAACAGTTAGAGTCAAACTTGAGTGTTCGGGGTGTTTAGTCAACGTTTAGAGTCAAACTTGAGTGTTTGAGGTGTTTAGTCAACAGTTAGAGTCAAACTTGCGTGTTTGGGGTGTTTAGTCAACGTTTAGAGTCAAACTTGAGTGTTCGGGGTGTTTAGTCAATGTTTATAGTCAAACCTGGGTGTTTGAGGTGTTTAGTCAACAGTTAGAGTCAAACTTGAGTGTTCGGGTTGTTTAGTTAACAGTTAGAGTCAAACTTGAGTGTTTGAGGTGTTTAGTCAACAGTTAGATTCAAACTTGAGTGTTTGAGGTGTTTATTCAACAGTTAGAGTCAAACTTGAGTGTTTGAGGTGTTTAGTCAACAGTTAGTGTCAAACTTGAGTGTTCGGGGTGTTTAGTCAACAATTAGAGTCAAACTTCAGTGTTTGGGGTGTTTAGTCAACGTTTAGTGTCAAACTTGAGTGTTCGGGGTCTTTAGTCAATGTTTAGAGTCAAACTTGGGTGTTTGAGGTGTTTAGTCAACACTTAGAGTCAAACTTGAGTGTTTAGGGTGTTTAGTCAACAGTTAGAGTCAAACTTGAGTGTTTGAGGTGTTTAGTCAACTGTTAGAGTCAAACTTGAGTGTTTGAGGTGTTTAGTCAACAGTTAGAGTCAAACTTGAGTGTTTGAGGTGTTTAGTCAACAGTTATAATCAAACTTGAGTGTTCGGGGTGGTTAGTCAACAGTTAGAGTCAAACTTGAGTGTTTCGGGTGTTTAGTCAACGTTTAGAGTCAAACATGAGTGTCTAGGGTGTTTAGTCAACAGTTAGAGTCAAACTTGAGTGTTTGGGGTGTTTAGTCAACAGTTAGAGTCAAACTTGAGTGTTCGGGGTGTTTAGTCAACAGTTAGAGTCAAACTTGAGTGTTTCGGGTGTTTAGTCAACGTTTAGAGTCAAACATGAGTGTTTTGGGTGTTTAGTCAACAGTTAGAGTCAAACTTGAGTGTTTGAGGTGTTTAGTCAACAGTTAGAATCAAACTTGAGTGTTCGGGGTGGTTAGTCAACAGTTAGAGTCAAACTTGAGTGTTTCGGGTGTTTAGTCAACGTTTAGAGTTAAACATGAGTGTTTTGGGTGTTTAGTCAACAGTTAGAGTCAAACTTGAGTGTTTGAGGTGTTTAGTCAACAGTTAGAGTCAAACTTGAGTGTTTGGGGTGTTTAGTCAGCAGTTAGAGTCAAACTTGAGTTTTCAGGGTGTTTAGTCAACGTTTAGAGTCAAACTTGAGTGTTTGAGGTGTTTAGTCATCATTTAGAGTCAAACTTGAGTGTTTGGGGTGTTTAGTCTATGTTTAGAGTCAAGCTAGAGTGTTCGAGGTGTTTAGTCAACAGTTAGAGTCAAACTTGAGTGTTCGGGGTGTTTAGTCAACGTTTAGAGTCAAACTTGAGTGTTTGAGGTGTTTAGTCAACAGTTAGAGTCAAACTTGTGTGTTTGGGGTGTTTAGTCAACGTTTAGAGTCAAACTTGAGTGTTCGGGGTGTTTAGTCAATGTTTATAGTCAAACTTGGGTGTTTGAGGTGTTTAGTCAACAGTAAGAGTCAAACTTGAGTGTTCGGGGTGTTTAGTTAACGTTAGAGTCAAACTTGAGTGTTTGAGGTGTTTAGTCAACAATTAGATTTAAACTTGAGTGTTTGGGGTGTTTATTCAACAGTTAGAGTCAAACTTGAGTGTTTGAGGTGTTTAGTCACCAGTTAGTGTCAATCTTGAGTGTTCGGGGTGTTTAGTCAACAATTAGAGTCAAACTTCAGTGTTTGGGGTGTTTAGTCAACGTTTAGAGTCAAACTTGAGTGTTTTGGGTGTTTAGTCAACAGTTAGAGTCAAACTTGAGTGTTTGCGGTGTTTAATCAACAGTTAGAGTCAACCTTGAGTGTTCGGGGTGTTTAGTCAACAGTTAGAGTCAAACTTGAGTGTTCGGGGTGTTTAGTCAACAGTTAGAGTCAAACTTGAGTGTTTTGGGTGTTTAATCAACGTTTAGAGTCAAACTTGAGTGTTTGGGGTGTTTAGTCAACAGTTAGAGTCAAACTTGAGTGTTTGGGGGTGTTTAGTCAACAGTTAGAGTCAAACTTGAGTGTTTTGGGTGTTTAGTCAACAGTTAGAGTCAAACTTGAGTGTTTTGGGTGTTTAGTCAACGTTTAGAGTCAAACTTGAGTGTTCGGGGTGTTTAGTCAATGTTTAGAGTCAAACTTGGGTGTTTGAGGTGTTTAGTCAACAGTTAGAGTCAAACTTGAGTGTTCGGGGTGTTTAGTCAACGTTTAGAGTCAAACTTGAGTGTTTGAGGTGTTTAGTCAACAGTTAGAGTCAAACTTGCGTGTTTGGGGTGTTTAGTCAACGTTTAGAGTCAAACTTGAGTGTTCGGGGTGTTTAGTCAATGTTTATAGTCAAACTTGGGTGTTTGAGGTGTTTAGTCAACAGTTAGAGTCAAACTTGAGTGTTCGGGTTGTTTAGTTAACAGTTAGAGTCAAACTTGAGTGTTTGAGGTGTTTAGTCAACAGTTAGATTCAAACTTGAGTGTTTGAGGTGTTTATTCAAAAGTTAGAGTCAAACTTGAGTGTTTGAGGTGTTTAGTCAACAGTTAGTGTCAAACTTGAGTGTTCGGGGTGTTTAGTCAACAATTAGAGTCAAACTTCAGTGTTTGGGGTGTTTAGTCAACGTTTAGAGTCAAACTTGAGTGTTTGGGGTGTTTAGTCAATGTTTAGAGTCAAACTTGGGTGTTTGAGGTGTTTAGTCAACAGTTAGAGTCAAACTTGAGTGTTTAGGGTGTTTAGTCAACAGTTAGAGTCAAACTTGAGTGTTTGAGGTGTTTAGTCAACTGTTAGAGTCAAACTTGAGTGTTCGGGGTGTTTAGTCAACGTTTGAAGTCGAACTTGAGTGTTCGAGGTGTTTAGTCAACAGTTAGAGTCAAACTTGAGTGTTCGGGGTGTTTAGTCAACGTTTAGAGTCAAACTTGAGTGTTTGAGGTGTTTAGTCAACAGTTAGAGTCAAACTTGTGTGTTTTGGGTGTTTAGTCAACGTTTAGAGTCAAACTTGAGTGTTCGGGGTGTTTAGTAATGTTTATAGTCAAACTTGGGTGTTTGAGGTGTTTAGTCAACAGTAATAGTCAAACTTGAGTGTTCGGGGTGTTTAGTTAACAGTTAGAGTCAAACTTGAGTGTTTGAGGTGTTTAGTCAACAATTAGATTTAAACTTGAGTGTTTGGGGTGTTTATTCAACAGTTAGAGTCAAACTTGAGTGTTTGAGGTGTTTAGTCAACAGTTAGTGTCAAACTTGAGTGTTCGGGGTGTTTAGTCAACAATTAGAGTCAAACTTCAGTGTTTGGGGTGTTTAGTCAACGTTTAGAGTCAAACTTGAGTGTTTTGGGTGTTTAGTCAACAGTTAGAGTCAAACTTGAGTGTTTGCGGTGTTTAATCAACAGTTAGAGTCAAACTTGAGTGTTCGGGGTGTTTAGTCAACAGTTAGAGTCAAACTTGAGTGTTCGGGGTGTTTAGTCAACAGTTAGAGTCAAACTTGAGTGTTTTGGGTGTTTAATCAACGTTTAGAGTCAAACTTGAGTGTTTGGGGTGTTTAGTCAACAGTTAGAGTCAAACTTGAGTGTTTGGGGTGTTTAGTCAACAGTTAGAGTCAAACTTGAGTGTTTTGGGTGTTTAGTCAACAGTTAGAGTCAAACTTGAGTGTTTTGGGTGTTTAGTCAACGTTTAGAGTCAAACTTGAGTGTTCGGGGTGTTTAGTCAATGTTTAGAGTCAAACTTGGGTGTTTGAGGTGTTTAGTCAACAGTTAGAGTCAAACTTGAGTGTTCGGGGTGTTTAGTCAACGTTTAGAGTCAAACTTGAGTGTTTGAGGTGTTTAGTCAACAGTTAGAGTCAAACTTGCGTGTTTGGGGTCTTTAGTCAACGATTAGAGTCAAACTTGAGTGTTCGGGGTGTTTAGTCAATGTTTATAGTCAAACTTGGGTGTTTGAGGTGTTTAGTCAACAGTTAGAGTCAAACTTGAGTGTTCGGGTTGTTTAGTTAACAGTTAGAGTCAAACTTGAGTGTTTGAGGTGTTTAGTCAACAGTTAGATTCAAACTTGAGTGTTTGAGGTGTTTATTCAAAAGTTAGAGTCAAACTTGAGTGTTTGAGGTGTTTAGTCAACAGTTAGTGTCAAACTTGAGTGTTCGGGGTGTTTAGTCAACAATTAGAGTCAAACTTGAGTGTTTGGGGTGTTTAGTCAACGTTTAGAGTCAAACTTGAGTGTTTGGGGTGTTTAGTCAATGTTTAGAGTCAAACTTGGGTGTTTGAGGTGTTTAGTCAACAGTTAGAGTCAAACTTGAGTGTTTAGGGTGTTTAGTCAACAGTTAGAGTCAAACTTGAGTGTTTGAGGTGTTTAGTCAACTGTTAGAGTCAAACTTGAGTGTTTGAGGTGTTTAGTCAACAGTTAGAGTCAAACTTGAGTGTTTGAGGTGTTTAGTCAACAGTTAGAATCAAACTTGAGTGTTCGGGGTGGTTAGTCGACAGTTAGAGTCAAACTTGAGTGTTTCAGGTGTTTAGTCAACGTTTAGAGTCAAACATGAGTGTTTTGGGTGTTTAGTCATCAGTTAGAGTCAAACTTGAGTGTTTGAGGTGTTTAGTCAACAGTTAGAGTCAAACTTGAGTGTTTGGGGTGTTTAGTCAACGTTTAGAGTCAAACTTGAGTGTTCGGGGTGTTTAGTCAGCAGTTAGAGTCAAACTTGAGTTTTCGGGGTGTTTAGTCAACGTTTAGAGTCAAACTTGAGTGTTTGAGGTGTTTAGTCATCATTTAGAGTCAAACTTGAGTGTTTGGGGTGTTTAGTCTACGTTTAGAGTCAAGCTAGAGTGTTCGAGGTCTTTAGTCAACAGTTAGAGTCAAACTTGAGTGTTCGGGGTGTTTAGTCAACGTTTAGAGTAAACTTGAGTGTTTGAGGTGTTTAGTCAACAGTTAGAGTCAAACTTGTGTGTTTGGGGTGTTTAGTCAACGTTTAGAGTCAAACTTGAGTGTTGGGGTGTTTAGTCAATGTTTATAGTCAAACTTGGGTGTTTGAGGTGTTTAGTCAACAGTAAGAGTCAAACTTGAGTGTTCGGGGTGTTTAGTTAAGAGTTAGAGTCAAACTTGAGTGTTTGAGGTGTTTAGTCAACAATTGGATTCAAACTTGAGTGTTTGAGGTGTTTATTCAACAGTTAGAGTCAAACTTGAGTGTTTGAGGTGTTTAGTCAACAGTTAGTGTCAAACTTGATTGTTCGGGGTGTTTAGTCAACAATTAGAGTCAAACTTCAGTGTTTGGGGTGTTTTGTCAACGTTTAGAGTCAAACTTGAGTGTTTTGGGTGTTTAGTCAACAGTTAGAGTCAAACTTGAGTATTTGCGGTGTTTAATCAACAGTTAGAGTCAAACTTGAGTGTTCGGGGTGTTTAGTCAACAGTTAGAGTCAAACTTGAGTGTTCGGGGTGTTTAGTCAACAGTTAGAGTCAAACTTGAGTGTTTTGGGTGTTTAATCAACGTTTAGAGTCAAACTTGAGTGTCTAGGGTGTTTAGTCAACAGTTAGAGTCAAACTTGAGTGTTTAGGGTGTTTAGTCAACAGTTAGAGTCAAACTTGAGTGTTCGGGGTGTTTAGTCAACAGTTAGAGTCAAACTTGAGTTTGTCGGGTGTTTAGTCAACGTTTAGAGTCAAACATGAGTGTTTTGGGTGTTTAGTCAACAGTTAGAGTCAAACTTGAGTGTTTGAGGTGTTTAGTCAACAGTTAGAATCAAACTTGAGTGTTCGGGGTGGTTAGTCAACAGTTAGAGTCAAACTTGAGTGTTTCGGGTGTTTAGTCAACGTTTAGAGTCAAACATGAGTGTTTTGGGTGTTTAGTCAACAGTTAGAGTCAAACTTGAGTGTTTGAGGTGTTTAGTCAACAGTTAGAGTCAAACTTGAGTGTTTGGGGTGTTTAGTCAACGTTTAGAGTCAAACTTGAGTGTTCGGGGTGTTTAGTCAGCAGTTAGAGTCAAACTTGAGTTTTCGGGGTGTTTAGTCAACGTTTAGAGTCAAACTTGAGTGTTTGAGGTGTTTAGTCATCATTTAGAGTCAAACTTGAGTGTTTGGGGTGTTTAGTCTACGTTTAGAGTCAAGCTAGAGTGTTCGAGGTGTTTAGTCAACAGTTAGAGTCAAACTTGAGTGTTCGGGGTGTTTAGTCAACGTTTAGAGTCAAACTTGAGTGTTTGAGGTGTTTAGTCAACAGTTAGAGTCAAACTTGTGTGTTTGGGGTGTTTAGTCAACGTTTAGAGTCGAACTTGAGTGTTCGGGGTGTTTAGTCAATGTTTATAGTCAAACTTGGGTGTTTGAGGTGTTTAGTCAACAGTAAGAGTCAAACTTGAGTGTTCGGGGTGTTTAGTTAACAGTTAGAGTCAAACTTGAGTGTTTGAGGTGTTTAGTCAACAATTAGATTCAAACTTGAGTATTTGAGGTGTTTATTCAACAGTTAGAGTCAAACTTGAGTGTTTGAGGTGTTTAGTCAACAGTTAGTGTCAAACTTGAGTGTTCGGGGTGTTTAGTCAACAATTAGAGTCAAACTTCAGTGTCTGGGGTGTTTAGTCAACGTTTAGAGTCAAACTTGAGTGTTTTGGGTGTTTAGTCAACAGTTAGAGTCAAACTTGAGTGTTTGCGGTGTTTAATCAACAGTTAGAGTCAAACTTGAGTGTTCGGGGTGTTTAGTCAACAGTTAGAGTCAAACTTGAGTGTTCGGGGTGTTTAGTCAACAGTTAGAGTCAAACTTGAGTGTTTTGGGTGTTTAATCAACGTTTAGAGTCAAACTTGAGTGTTTGGGGTGTTTAGTCAACAGTTAGAGTCAAACTTGAGTGTTTGGGGTGTTTAGTCAACAGTTAGAGTCAAACTTGAGTGTTGGGGGTGTTTAGTCAACAGTTAGAGTTAAACTTGAGTGTTTGAGGTGTTTAGTCAACAGTTAGAGTCAAACTTGAGTGTTCGGGGTGTTTAGTCAATGTTTAGAGTCAAACTTGAGTGTTCGAGGTGTTTAGTCAACAGTTAGAGTCAAACTTGAGTGTTCGGGGGTGTTTAGTCAACGTTTAAAGTCAAACTTGAGTGTTCCAGGTGTTTAGTTAACAGTTAGAGTCAAACTTGAGTGTTCGGGGTGTTTAGTCCACGTTTAGAGTCAAACTTGAGTGTTGGAGGTGTTTAGTCAACAGTTAGAATCAAACTTGAGTGTTTGGGGTGTTTAGTCAACATTTAGAGTCAAACATGAGTATTTAAGTTGTTTAGTCAACAGTTAGAGTCAAACTTGAGTGTTTGGGGGTGTTTAGTCAACGTTTAAAGTCAAACTTCAGTGTTCGGGGTGTTTAGTCAACAATTAGAGTCAAACTTGAGTGTTCGGGGTGTTTAGTCAACGTTTAGAGTCAAACTTGAGTGTTCGGGGTGTTTAGTCAACAATTAGAGTCAAACTTGAGTGTTTGGGGTGTTTAGTCAACGTTTAGAGTCAAACTTAAGTGTTCGGGGTGTTTAGTCAACAGTTAGATTCAAACTTAAGTGTTCAGGGTGTTTAGTCAACGTTTAGAGTCAAACTTGAGTGTTTGAGTTATTTAGTCAACAGTTAGAGTCAAAATTGAGTGTTTGGGGTGTTTAGTCAACTTTTAGAGTCAAACTTGAGTGTTCGGGGTGTTTAGTCAACAGTTAGAGTCAAACTTGAGTGTTCGGGGTGTTTTGTCAATGTTTAGAGTCAAACTTGAGTTTTTGAGGTGTTTAGTCAACAATTAGAGTCAAACATGAGTGTTTGGGGTGTTTAGTCAACGTTTAGCGTCAAACTTGGGTGTTTGAGGTGTTTAGTCAACTGTTAGAGTCAAACTTGAGTGTTTGAGGTGTTTAGTCAACAGTTAGAGTCAAACTTGAGTGTTTGAGGTGTTTAGTCAACAGTTAGAGTCAAACTTGAGTGTTCGAGGTAGGGCTGCAAATGAACCGATGCTCTCACCAAGGGCTTGAGTTTGAGTTCGTTAAGGGTTTGTTTGAGTTCGTCTCGTTAGTTAAACAAGCCAAGCTCAAGCTTTAAATTCAGGCTCGTTTACTAAACGAGACAAACTCAAACATATATAAGCTCGATTCGTTAAGCTCGTGAACAGTTTGGTAAGTGTTCTTTAAGAGCTCGTTAATAGGCTTGATAGATATATTCAATTAAAAATTATATATGTATACATACAAAAAGTCCAAAATTTTGTATTATGTAATTAATCATAACTAAAATATTTTATATCTATTAAGTAATTTTTTTTATATTTAATAAATATACTACTAATATCTAGGGCTACAAATGAACCGATACTCTCACCAAGGGCTCGAGTTTGAGTTCGCTAAGGGCTTGTTTGAGTTCGGCTCGTTAGTTAACAAACCAAGCTCAAGAATGCTAAAGGTTGGTTCGGCTCGTTTCGTTTCAAGCTCAAACCAAGCTCAAGCTCACTAAAATATTAGCAAACAAACTCAAGAAAGCTAAAGTTCGGCTCGATTCGGTTCGTTTGCAGCCCTAGTTCGAGGTGTTTAGTCAACGTTTAGAGTCAAACTTGAGTGTTTGAGGTGTTTTGTCAACAGTTAGAGTCAAACTTGAGTGTTTGAGGTGTTTCGTCAACAGTTAGAGTCAAACTTGAGTGTTTGAGGTGTTTAGTCAACAGTTAGAATCAAACTTTAGTGTTCGGTGTGGTTAGTCAACAGTTAAAGTCAAACTTGAGTGTTTCGGGTGTTTAGTCAACGTTTAGAGTCAAACTTGAGTGTTTTGGGTGTTTAGTCAACAGTTAGAGTCAAACATGAGTGTTTGGGGTGCTTAGTCAATGTTTAGAGAAAAACTTGAGTGTTCGTGGTGTTTAGTCAACAGTTAGAGTCAAACTTGAGTGTTCGGGGTGTTTAGTCAACAGTTAGAGTCAAACTTGAGTGTTCGGGGTGTTTAGTCAACGTTTAGAGTCAAACTTGAGTGTTTGAGGTGTTTAGTCAACAGTTAGAGTCAAACTTGAGTGTTTGGAGTGTTTAGTCAACGTTTAGAGTCAAACTTGAGTGTTCGGGGTGTTTAGTCAACAGTTAGAGTCAAACTTGAGTTTTCGGGGTGTTTAGTCAAAGTTTAGAGTCAAACTTGAGTGTTTGAGGTGTTTAGTCATCAGTTAGAGTCAAACTTGAGTGTTTGGGGTGTTTAGTAATCGTTTAGAGTCAAACTAGAGTGTTCGGGGGTGTTTAGTCAACAGTTAGAGTCAAACTTGAGTGTTCGGGGTGTTTAGTCAACGTTTAGAGTCAAACTTGAGTGATTGAGGTGTTTAATCAACAGTTAGATTCAAACTTGTGTGTTTGGGGTGTTTAGTCAACGTTTAGAGTCAAACTTGAGTGTTCGGGGTGCTTAGTCAATCTTTAGAGTCAAACTTGCGTGTTTGAGGTGTTTAGTCAACAGTTAGAGTCAAACTTGAGTGTTCGGTGTGTTTAGTTAACAGTTAGAGTCAAACTTTAGTGTTTGAGGTGTTTAGTCAACAGTTAGAGTCAAACTTGAGTGTTTGAGGTGTCTAGTCAACAATTAGAGTCAAACTTGAGTGTTCGGGGGTGTTTAGTCAACAATTAGAGTCAAACTTCAGTGTTTTGGGTGTTTAGTCAACGTTTAGAGTCAAACTTGAGTGTTTTGGGTGTTTAGTCAACAGTTAGATTCAAACTTGAGTGTTTGAGGTGTTTAGTCAACGGTTAGAGTCAAACTTGAGTTTTTGAGGTGTCTAGTCAACAGTTAGAGTCAAACTTGACTGTTCGGGGGTGTTTAGTCAACAATTAGAGTCAAACTTCAGTGTTTTGGGTGTTTAGTCAACGTTTAGAGTCAAACTTGAGTGTTTTGGGTGTTTAGTCAGCAGTTAGAGTCAAACATGAGTGTTTGCGGTGTTTAGTCAACAGTTAGAGTCAAACTTGAGTGTTCGGGGTGTTTAGTCAACAGTTAGAGTCAAACTAGAGTGTTCGGGGTGTTTAGTCAACAGTTAGAGTCAAACTTGAGTGTTTGCGGTGTTTAGTCAACAGTTAGAGTCAAACTTGAGTGTTCGGGGTGTTTAGTCAACAGTTAGAGTCAAACTTGAGTGTTCGGGGTGTTTAGTCAACAGTTAGAGTCAAACTTGAGTGTTTTGGGTGTTTAGTCAACGTTTAGAGTCAAACTTGAGTGTTCGGGGTGTTTAGTCAATGTTTAGAGTCAAACTTGGGTGTTTGAGGTGTTTAGTCAACTGTTAGAGTCAAACTTGAGTGTTCGGGGGGTTTAGTCAACGTTTAGAGTCAAACTTGAGTGTTTGAGGTGTTTAGTCAACAGTTAGAGTCAAACTTTCGTGTTTGGGGTGTTTAGTCAACGTTTAGAGTCAAACTTGAGTGTTCGGGGTGTTTAGTCAATGTTTATAGTCAAACTTGGGTGTTTGAGGTGTTTAGTCAACAGTTAGAGTCAAACTTGAGTGTTCGGGGTGTTTAGTTAACAGTTAGAGTCAAACTTGAGTGTTTGAGGTGTTTAGTCAACAGTTAGATTCAAACTTGAGTGTTTGAGGTGTTTATTCAACAGTTAGAGTCAAACTTGAGTGTTTGAGGTGTTTAGTCAACAGTTAGTGTCAAACTTGAGTGTTCGGGGTGTTTAGTCAATGTCTAGAGTCAAACTTGGGTGTTTGAGGTGTTTAGTCAATAGTTAGAGTCAAACTTGAGTGTTCGGTGTGTTTAGTCAACGTTTAGAGTCAAACTTGAGTGTTTGAGGTGTTTAGTCAACAGTTAGAGTCAAACTTGCGTGTTTGGGGTGTTTAGTCAACGTTTAGAGTCAAACTTAAGTGTTCGGGGTGTTTAGTCAATGTTTATAGTCAAACTTGGGTGTTTGAGGTGTTTAGTCAACAGTTAGAGTCAAACTTGAGTGTTCGGGGTGTTTAGTTAACAGTTAGAGTCAAACTTGAGTGTTTGAGGTGTTTAGTCAACAGTTAGATTCAAACTTGAGTGTTTGAGGTGTTTATTCAACAGTTAGAGTCAAACTTGAGTGTTTGAGGTGTTTAGTCAACAGTTAGTGTCAAACTTGAGTGTTCGGGGTGTTTAGTCAACAATTAGAGTCAAACTTCAGTGTTTGGGGTGTTTAGTCAACGTTTAGAGTCAAACTTGAGTGTTCGGGGGTGTTTAGTCAATATTTAGAGTCAAACTTGGGTGTTTGAGGTGTTTAGTCAACAGTTAGAGTCAAACTTGAGTGTTTAGGGTGTTTAGTCAACAGTTAGAGTCAAACTTGAGTGTTTGAGGTGTTTAGTCAACAGTTAGAGTCAAACTTGAGTGTTTGAGGTGTTTAGTCAACAGTTAGAGTCAAACTTGAGTGTTTGAGGTGTTTAGTCAACAATTAGAATCAAACTTGAGTGTTCGGCGTGGTTAGTCAACAGTTAGAGTCAAACTTGAGTGTTTCGGGTGTTTAGTCAACGTTTAGAGTCAAACATGAGTGTTTTGGGTGTTTAGTCATCAGTTAGAGTCAAACTTGAGTGTTTGAGGTGTTTAGTCAACAGTTAGAGTCAAACTTGAGTGTTTGGGGTGTTTAGTCAACGTTTAGAGTCAAACTTGAGTGTTCGGGGTGTTTAGTCAGCAGTTAGAGTCAAACTTGAGTTTTCGGGGTGTTTAGTCAACGTTTAGAGTCAAACTTGAGTGTTTGAGGTGTTTAGTCATCATTTAGAGTCAAACTTGAGTGTTTGGGGTGTTTAGTCTACGTTTAGAGTCAAGCTAGAGTGTTCGAGGTGTTTAGTCAACAGTTAGAGTCAAACTTGAGTGTTCGGGGTGTTTAGTCAACGTTTAGAGTCAAACTTGAGTGTTTGAGGTGTTTAGTCAACAGTTAGAGTCAAACTTGTGTGTTTGGGGTGTTTAGTCAACGTTTAGAGTCAAACTTGAGTGTTGGGGGTGTTTAGTCAACGTTTAGAGTCAAACTTGAGTGTTTTGGGTGTTTAGTCAACGTTTAGAGTCAAACTTGAGTGTTCGGGGTGTTTAGTCAATGTTTAGAGTCAAACTTGGGTGTTTGAGGTGTTTAGTCAACAATTAGATTCAAAATTGAGTGTTTGAGGTGTTTATTCAACAGTTAGAGTCAAACTTGAGTGTTTGAGGTGTTTAGTCAACAGTTAGTGTCAAACTTGAGTGTTCGGGGTGTTTAGTCAACAATTAGAGTCAAACTTCATTGTTTGGGGTGTTTAGTCAACGTTTAGAGTCAAACTTGAGTGTTTTGGGTGTTTAGTCAACAGTTAGAGTCAAACTTGAGTGTTTGCGGTGTTTAATCAACAGTTAGAGTCAAACTTGAGTGTTCGGGGTGTTTAGTCAACAGTTAGAGTCAAACTTGAGTGTTCGGGGTGTTTAGTCAACAGTTAGAGTCAAACTTGACTGTTTTGGGTGTTTAATCAACGTTTAGAGTCAAACTTGAGTGTTTGGGGTGTTTAGTCAACAGTTAGAGTCAAACTTGAATGTTTGGGGTGTTTAGTCAACAGTTAGAGTCAAACTTGAGTGTTCGGGGTGTTTAGTCAACAGTTAGAGTTAAACTTGAGTGTTTGAGGTGTTTAGTCAACAGTTAGAGTCAAACTTGAGTGTTCGGGGTGTTTAGTCAATGTTTAGAGTCAAACTTGAGTGTTCGAGGTGTTTAGTCAACAGTTAGAGTCAAACTTGAGTGTTCGGGGGTGTTTAGTCAACGTTTAAAGTCAAACTTGAGTGTTCCAGGTGTTTAGTTAACAGTTAGAGTCAAACTTGAGTGTTCGGGGTGTTTAGTCCACGTTTAGAGTCAAACTTGAGTGTTTGAGGTGTTTAGTCAACAGTTAGAGTCAAACTTGAGTGTTTGGGGTGTTTAGTCAACATTTAGAGTCAAACATGAGTATTTGAGTTGTTTAGTCAACAGTTAGAGTCAAACATGAGTGTTTGGGGGTGTTTAGTCAACGTTTAGAGTCAAACTTGAGTGTTTTTGGGTGTTTAGTCAACAGTTAGATTCAAACTTGAGTGTTTGAGGTGTTTAGTCAACGGTTAGAGTCAAACTTGAGTGTTTGAGGTGTCTAGTCAACAGTTAGAGTCAAACATGACTGTTCGGGGGTGTTTAGTCAACAATTAGAGTCAAACTTCAGTGTTTTGGGTGTTTAGTCAACGTTTAGAGTCAAACTTGAGTGTTTTGGGTGTTTAGTCAGCAGTTAGAGTCAAACATGAGTGTTTGCGGTGTTTAGTCAACAGTTAGAGTCAAACTTGAGTGTTCGGGGTGTTTAGTCAACAGTTAGAGTCAAACTAGAGTGTTCGGGGTGTTTAGTCAACAGTTAGAGTCAAACTTGAGTGTTTGCGGTGTTTAGTCAACAGTTAGAGTCAAACTTGAGTGTTCGGGGTGTTTAGTCAACAGTTAGAGTCAAACTTGAGTGTTCGGGGTGTTTAGTCAACAGTTAGAGTCAAACTTGAGTGTTTTGGGTGTTTAGTCAACGTTTAGAGTCAAACTTGAGTGTTCGGGGTGTTTAGTCAATGTTTAGAGTCAAACTTGGGTGTTTGAAGTGTTTAGTCAACAGTTAGAGTCAAACTTGAGTATTCGGGGTGTTTAGTCAACGTTTAGAGTCAAACTTGAGTGTTTGAGGTGTTTAGTCAACAGTTAGAGTCAAACTTGCGTGTTTGGGGTGTTTAGTCAACGTTTAGAGTCAAACTTGAGTGTTCGGGGTGTTTAGTCAATGTTTATAGTCAAACTTGGGTGTTTGAGGTGTTTAGTCAACAGTTAGAGTCAAACTTGAGTGTTCCGGGTGTTTAGTTAACAGTTAGAGTCAAACTTGAGTGTTTGAGGTGTTTAGTCAACAGTTTGATTCAAACTTGAGTGTTTGAGGTGTTTATTCAACAGTTAGAGTCAAACTTGAGTGTTTGAGGTGTTTAGTCAACAGTTAGTGTCAAACTTGAGTGTTCGGGGTGTTTAGTCAACAATTAGAGTCAAACTTCAGTGTTTGGGGTGTTTAGTCAACGTTTAGAGTCAAACTTGAGTGTTCGGGGGTGTTTAGTCAATGTTTAGAGTCAAACTTGGGTGTTTGAGGTGTTTAGTCAACAGTTAGAGTCAAACTTGAGTGTTTAGGGTGTTTAGTCAACAGTTAGAGTCAAACTTGAGTGTTTGAGGTGTTTAGTCAACAGTTAGAGTCAAACTTGAGTGTTTGAGGTGTTTAGTCAACAGTTAGAGTCAAACTTGAGTGTTTGAGGTGTTTAGTCAACAGTTAGAATCAAACTTGAGTGTTCGGGGTGGTTAGTCAACAGTTAGAGTCAAACTTGAGTGTTTCGGGTGTTTAGTCAACGTTTAGAGTCAAACATGAGTGTTTTGGGTGTTTAGTCATCAGTTAGAGTCAAACTTGAGTGTTTGAGGTGTTTAGTCAACAGTTAAAGTCAAACTTGAGTGTTTGGGGTGTTTAGTCAACGTTTAGAGTCAAACTTGAGTGTTCGGGGTGTTTAGTCAGCAGTTAGAGTCAAACTTGAGTTTTCGGGGTGTTTAGTCAACGTTTAGAGTCAAACTTGAGTGTTTGAGGTATTTAGTCATCATTTAGAGTCAAACTTGAGTGTTTGGGGTGTTTAGTCTACGTTTAGAGTCAAGCTAGAGTGTTTGAGGTGTTTAGTCAACAGTTAGAGTCAAACTTGAGTGTTCGGGGTGTTTAGTCAACGTTTAGAGTCAAACTTCAGTGTTTGAGGTGTTTAGTCAACAGTTAGAGTCAAACTTGTGTGTTTGGGGTGTTTAGTCAACGTTTAGAGTCAAACTTGAGTGTTGGGGTGTTTAGTCAATGTTTATAGTCAAACTTGGGTGTTTGAGGTGTTTAGTCAACAGTAAGAGTCAAACTTGAGTGTTCGGGGTGTTTAGTTAACAGTTAGAGTCAAACTTGAGTGTTTGAGGAGTTTAGTCAACAATTAGATTCAAAATTGAGTGTTTGAGGTGTTTATTCAACAGTTAGAGTCAAACTTGAGTGTTTGAGGTGTTTAGTCAACAGTTAGTGTCAAACTTGAGTGTTCGGGGGTGTTTAGTCAACAATTAGAGTCAAACTTCAGTGTTTGGGGTGTTTAGTCAACGTTTAGAGTCAAACTTGAGTGTTTTGGGTGTTTAGTCAACAGTTAGAGTCAAACTTGAGTGTTTGCGGTGTTTAATCAACAGTTAGAGTCAAACTTGAGTGTTCGGGGTGTTTAGTCAACAGTTAGAGTCAAACTTGAGTGTTCGGGGTGTTTAGTCAACAGTTAGAGTCAAACTTGAGTGTTTTGGGTGTTTAATCAACGTTTAGAGTCAAACTTGAGTGTTTGGGGTGTTTAGTCAACAGTTAGAGTCAAACTTGAATGTTTGGGGTGTTTAGTCAACAGTTAGAGTCAAACTTGAGTGTTCGGGGTGTTTAGTCAACAGTTAGAGTTAAACTTGAGTGTTTGAGGTGTTTAGTCAACAGTTAGAGTCAAACTTGAGTGTTCGGGGTGTTTAGTCAATGTTTAGAGTCAAACTTGAGTGTTCGAGGTGTTTAGTCAACAGTTAGAGTCAAACTTGAGTGTTCGGGGGTGTTTAGTCAACGTTTAAAGTCAAACTTGAGTGTTCCAGGTGTTTAGTTAACAGTTAGAGTCAAACTTGAGTGTTCGGGGTGTTTAGTCCACGTTTAGAGTCAAACTTGAGTGTTTGAGGTGTTTAGTCAACAGTTAGAGTCAAACTTGAGTGTTTGGGGTGTTTAGTCAACATTTAGAGTCAAACATGAGTATTTGAGTTGTTTAGTCAACAGTTAGAGTCAAACATGAGTGTTTGGGGGTGTTTAGTCAACGTTTAGAGTCAAACTTGAGTGTTTTTGGGTGTTTAGTCAACAGTTAGATTCAAACTTGAGTGTTTGAGGTGTTTAGTCAACGGTTAGAGTCAAACTTGAGTGTTTGAGGTGTCTAGTCAACAGTTAGAGTCAAACATGACTGTTCGGGGGTGTTTAGTCAACAATTAGAGTCAAACTTCAGTGTTTTGGGTGTTTAGTCAACGTTTAGAGTCAAACTTGAGTGTTTTGGGTGTTTAGTCAGCAGTTAGAGTCAAACATGAGTGTTTGCGGTGTTTAGTCAACAGTTAGAGTCAAACTTGAGTGTTCGGGGTGTTTAGTCAACAGTTAGAGTCAAACTAGAGTGTTCGGGGTGTTTAGTCAACAGTTAGAGTCAAACTTGAGTGTTTGCGGTGTTTAGTCAACAGTTAGAGTCAAACTTGAGTGTTCGGGGTGTTTAGTCAACAGTTAGAGTCAAACTTGAGTGTTCGGGGTGTTTAGTCAACAGTTAGAGTCAAACTTGAGTGTTTTGGGTGTTTAGTCAACGTTTAGAGTCAAACTTGAGTGTTCGGGGTGTTTAGTCAATGTTTAGAGTCAAACTTGGGTGTTTGAGGTGTTTAGTCAACAGTTAGAGTCAAACTTGAGTATTCGGGGTGTTTAGTCAACGTTTAGAGTCAAACTTGAGTGTTTGAGGTGTTTAGTCAACAGTTAGAGTCAAACTTGCGTGTTTGGGGTGTTTAGTCAACGTTTAGAGTCAAACTTGAGTGTTCGGGGTGTTTAGTCAATGTTTATAGTCAAACTTGGGTGTTTGAGGTGTTTAGTCAACAGTTAGAGTCAAACTTGAGTGTTCCGGGTGTTTAGTTAACAGTTAGAGTCAAACTTGAGTGTTTGAGGTGTTTAGTCAACAGTTTGATTCAAACTTGAGTGTTTGAGGTGTTTATTCAACAGTTAGAGTCAAACTTGAGTGTTTGAGGTGTTTAGTCAACAGTTAGTGTCAAACTTGAGTGTTCGGGGCGTTTAGTCAACAATTAGAGTCAAACTTCAGTGTTTGGGGTGTTTAGTCAACGTTTAGAGTCAAACTTGAGTGTTCGGGGGTGTTTAGTCAATGTTTAGAGTCAAACTTGGGTGTTTGAGGTGTTTAGTCAACAGTTAGAGTTAAACTTGAGTGTTTAGGGTGTTTAGTCAACAGTTAGAGTCAAACTTGAGTGTTTGAGGTGTTTAGTCAACAGTTAGAGTCAAACTTGAGTGTTTGAGGTGTTTAGTCAACAGTTAGAGTCAAACTTGAGTGTTTGAGGTGTTTAGTCAACAGTTAGAATCAAACTTGAGTGTTCGGGGTGGTTAGTCAACAGTTAGAGTCAAACTTGAGTGTTTCGGGTGTTTAGTCAACGTTTAGAGTCAAACATGAGTGTTTTGGGTGTTTAGTCATCAGTTAGAGTCAAACTTGAGTGTTTGAGGTGTTTAGTCAACAGTTAAAGTCAAACTTGAGTGTTTGGGGTGTTTAGTCAACGTTTAGAGTCAAACTTGAGTGTTCGGGGTGTTTAGTCAGCAGTTAGAGTCAAACTTGAGTTTTCGGGGTGTTTAGTCAACGTTTAGAGTCAAACTTGAGTGTTTGAGGTATTTAGTCATCATTTAGAGTCAAACTTGAGTGTTTGGGGTGTTTAGTCTACGTTTAGAGTCAAGCTAGAGTGTTTGAGGTGTTTAGTCAACAGTTAGAGTCAAACTTGAGTGTTCGGGGTGTTTAGTCAACGTTTAGAGTCAAACTTCAGTGTTTGAGGTGTTTAGTCAACAGTTAGAGTCAAACTTGTGTGTTTGGGGTGTTTAGTCAACGTTTAGAGTCAAACTTGAGTGTTGGGGTGTTTAGTCAATGTTTATAGTCAAACTTGGGTGTTTGAGGTGTTTAGTCAACAGTAAGAGTCAAACTTGAGTGTTCGGGGTGTTTAGTTAACAGTTAGAGTCAAACTTGAGTGTTTGAGGAGTTTAGTCAACAATTAGATTCAAAATTGAGTGTTTGAGGTGTTTATTCAACAGTTAGAGTCAAACTTGAGTGTTTGAGGTGTTTAGTCAACAGTTAGTGTCAAACTTGAGTGTTCGGGGGTGTTTAGTCAACAATTAGAGTCAAACTTCAGTGTTTGGGGTGTTTAGTCAACGTTTAGAGTCAAACTTGAGTGTTTTGGGTGTTTAGTCAACAGTTAGAGTCAAACTTGAGTGTTTGCGGTGTTTAATCAACAGTTAGAGTCAAACTTGAGTGTTCGGGGTGTTTAGTCAACAGTTAGAGTCAAACTTGAGTGTTCGGGGTGTTTAGTCAACAGTTAGAGTCAAACTTGAGTGTTTTGGGTGTTTAATCAACGTTTAGAGTCAAACTTGAGTGTTTGGGGTGTTTAGTCAACAGTTAGAGTCAAACTTGAATGTTTGGGGTGTTTAGTCAACAGTTAGAGTCAAACTTGAGTGTTCGGGGTGTTTAGTCAACAGTTAGAGTTAAACTTGAGTGTTTGAGGTGTTTAGTCAACAGTTAGAGTCAAACTTGAGTGTTCGGGGTGTTTAGTCAATGTTTAGAGTCAAACTTGAGTGTTCGAGGTGTTTAGTCAACAGTTAGAGTCAAACTTGAGTGTTCGGGGTGTTTAGTCCACGTTTAGAGTCAAACTTGAGTGTTTGAGGTGTTTAGTCAACAGTTAGAGTCAAACTTGAGTGTTTGGGGTGTTTAGTCAACATTTAGAGTCAAACATGAGTATTTGAGTTGTTTAGTCAACAGTTAGAGTCAAACATGAGTGTTTGGGGGTGTTTAGTCAACGTTTAGAGTCAAACTTGAGTGTTTTTGGGTGTTTAGTCAACAGTTAGATTCAAACTTGAGTGTTTGAGGTGTTTAGTCAACGGTTAGAGTCAAACTTGAGTGTTTGAGGTGTCTAGTCAACAGTTAGAGTCAAACATGACTGTTCGGGGGTGTTTAGTCAACAATTAGAGTCAAACTTCAGTGTTTTGGGTGTTTAGTCAACGTTTAGAGTCAAACTTGAGTGTTTTGGGTGTTTAGTCAGCAGTTAGAGTCAAACATGAGTGTTTGCGGTGTTTAGTCAACAGTTAGAGTCAAACTTGAGTGTTCGGGGTGTTTAGTCAACAGTTAGAGTCAAACTAGAGTGTTCGGGGTGTTTAGTCAACAGTTAGAGTCAAACTTGAGTGTTTGCGGTGTTTAGTCAACAGTTAGAGTCAAACTTGAGTGTTCGGGGTGTTTAGTCAACAGTTAGAGTCAAACTTGAGTGTTCGGGGTGTTTAGTCAACAGTTAGAGTCAAACTTGAGTGTTTTGGGTGTTTAGTCAACGTTTAGAGTCAAACTTGAGTGTTCGGGGTGTTTAGTCAATGTTTAGAGTCAAACTTGGGTGTTTGAGGTGTTTAGTCAACAGTTAGAGTCAAACTTGAGTATTCGGGGTGTTTAGTCAACGTTTAGAGTCAAACTTGAGTGTTTGAGGTGTTTAGTCAACAGTTAGAGTCAAACTTGCGTGTTTGGGGTGTTTAGTCAACGTTTAGAGTCAAACTTGAGTGTTCGGGGTGTTTAGTCAATGTTTATAGTCAAACTTGGGTGTTTGAGGTGTTTAGTCAACAGTTAGAGTCAAACTTGAGTGTTCCGGGTGTTTAGTTAACAGTTAGAGTCAAACTTGAGTGTTTGAGGTGTTTAGTCAACAGTTTGATTCAAACTTGAGTGTTTGAGGTGTTTATTCAACAGTTAGAGTCAAACTTGAGTGTTTGAGGTGTTTAGTCAACAGTTAGTGTCAAACTTGAGTGTTCGGGGTGTTTAGTCAACAATTAGAGTCAAACTTCAGTGTTTGGGGTGTTTAGTCAACGTTTAGAGTCAAACTTGAGTGTTCGGGGGTGTTTAGTCAATGTTTAGAGTCAAACTTGGGTGTTTGAGGTGTTTAGTCAACAGTTAGAGTCAAACTTGAGTGTTTAGGGTGTTTAGTCAACAGTTAGAGTCAAACTTGAGTGTTTGAGGTGTTTAGTCAACAGTTAGAGTCAAACTTGAGTGTTTGAGGTGTTTAGTCAACAGTTAGAGTCAAACTTGAGTGTTTGAGGTGTTTAGTCAACAGTTAGAATCAAACTTGAGTGTTCGGGGTGGTTAGTCAACAGTTAGAGTCAAACTTGAGTGTTTCGGGTGTTTAGTCAACGTTTAGAGTCAAACATGAGTGTTTTGGGTGTTTAGTCATCAGTTAGAGTCAAACTTGAGTGTTTGAGGTGTTTAGTCAACAGTTAAAGTCAAACTTGAGTGTTTGGGGTGTTTAGTCAACGTTTAGAGTCAAACTTGAGTGTTCGGGGTGTTTAGTCAGCAGTTAGAGTCAAACTTGAGTTTTCGGGGTGTTTAGTCAACGTTTAGAGTCAAACTTGAGTGTTTGAGGTATTTAGTCATCATTTAGAGTCAAACTTGAGTGTTTGGGGTGTTTAGTCTACGTTTAGAGTCAAGCTAGAGTGTTTGAGGTGTTTAGTCAACAGTTAGAGTCAAACTTGAGTGTTCGGGGTGTTTAGTCAACGTTTAGAGTCAAACTTCAGTGTTTGAGGTGTTTAGTCAACAGTTAGAGTCAAACTTGTGTGTTTGGGGTGTTTAGTCAACGTTTAGAGTCAAACTTGAGTGTTGGGGTGTTTAGTCAATGTTTATAGTCAAACTTGGGTGTTTGAGGTGTTTAGTCAACAGTAAGAGTCAAACTTGAGTGTTCGGGGTGTTTAGTTAACAGTTAGAGTCAAACTTGAGTGTTTGAGGAGTTTAGTCAACAATTAGATTCAAAATTGAGTGTTTGAGGTGTTTATTCAACAGTTAGAGTCAAACTTGAGTGTTTGAGGTGTTTAGTCAACAGTTAGTGTCAAACTTGAGTGTTCGGGGGTGTTTAGTCAACAATTAGAGTCAAACTTCAGTGTTTGGGGTGTTTAGTCAACGTTTAGAGTCAAACTTGAGTGTTTTGGGTGTTTAGTCAACAGTTAGAGTCAAACTTGAGTGTTTGCGGTGTTTAATCAACAGTTAGAGTCAAACTTGAGTGTTCGGGGTGTTTAGTCAACAGTTAGAGTCAAACTTGAGTGTTCGGGGTGTTTAGTCAACAGTTAGAGTCAAACTTGAGTGTTTTGGGTGTTTAATCAACGTTTAGAGTCAAACTTGAGTGTTTGGGGTGTTTCGTCAACAGTTAGAGTCAAACTTGAATGTTTGGGGTGTTTAGTCAACAGTTAGAGTCAAACTTGAGTGTTCGGGGTGTTTAGTCAACAGTTAGAGTTAAACTTGAGTGTTTGAGGTGTTTAGTCAACAGTTAGAGTCAAACTTGAGTGTTCGGGGTGTTTAGTCAATGTTTAGAGTCAAACTTGAGTGTTCGAGGTGTTTAGTCAACAGTTAGAGTCAAACTTGAGTGTTCGGGGGTGTTTAGTCAACGTTTAAAGTCAAACTTGAGTGTTCCAGGTGTTTAGTTAACAGTTAGAGTCAAACTTGAGTGTTCGGGGTGTTTAGTCCACGTTTAGAGTCAAACTTGAGTGTTTGAGGTGTTTAGTCAACAGTTAGAGTCAAACTTGAGTGTTTAGGGTGTTTAGTCAACATTTAGAGTCAAACATGAGTATTTGAGTTGTTTAGTCAACAGTTAGAGTCAAACTTGAGTGTTTGGGGGTGTTTAGTAACCGTTTAAAGTCAAACTTGAGTGTTCGGGGTGTTTAGTCAACAATTAGAGTCAAACTTGAGTGTTCGGGGTGTTTAGTCAACGTTTAGAGTCAAACTTGAGTGTTTGGGGTGTTTAGTCAACAATTAGAGTCAAACATGAGTGTTTGGGGTGTTTAGTCAACGTTTAGAGTCAAACTTGAGTGTTCGGGGTGTTTAGTCAACAGTTAGATTCAAACTTAAGTGTTCAGGGTGTTTAGTCAACGTTTAGAGTCAAACTTGAGTGTTTGAGTTATTTAGTCAACAGTTAGAGTCAAAATTGAGTGTTTGGGGTGTTTAGTCAACTTTTAGAGTCAAACTTGAGTGTTCGGGGTGTTTAGTCAACAGTTAGAGTCAAACTTGAGTGTTCGGGGTGTTTTGTCAATGTTTAGAGTCAAACTTGAGTTTTTGAGGTGTTTAGTCAACAATTAGAGTCAAACATGAGTGTTTGGGGTGTTTAGTCAACGTTTAGCGTCAAACTTGAGTGTTTGAGGTGTTTAGTCAACTGTTAGAGTCAAACTTGAGTGTTTGAGGTGTTTAGTCAACAGTTAGAGTCAAACTTGAGTGTTTGAGGTGTTTAGTCAACAGTTAGAGTCAAACTTAAGTGTTCGAGGTGTTTAGTCAACGTTTAGAGTCAAACTTGAGTGTTTGAGGTGTTTTGTCAACAGTTAGAGTCAAACTTGAGTGTTTGAGGTGTTTCGTCAACAGTTAGAGTCAAACTTGAGTGTTTGAGGTGTTTAGTCAACAGTTAGAATCAAACTTTAGTGTTCGGGGTGGTTAGTCAACAGTTAGAGTCAAACTTGAGTGTTTCGGGTGTTTAGTCAACGTTTAGAGTCAAACTTGAGTGTTTTGGGTGTTTAGTCAACAGTTAGAGTCAAACATGAGTGTTTGGGGTGTTTAGTCAATGTTTAGAGAAAAACTTGAGTGTTCGTGGTGTTTAGTCAACAGTTAGAGTCAAACTTGAGTGTTCGGGGTGTTTAGTCAACAGTTAGAGTCAAACTTGAGTGTTCGGGGTGTTTAGTCAACGTTTAGAGTCAAACTTGAGTGTTTGAGGTGTTTAGTCAACAGTTAGAGTCAAACTTGAGTGTTTGGATTGTTTAGGCAACGTTTAGAGTCAAACTTGAGTGTTCGGGGTGTTTAGTCAATAGTTAGAGTCAAACTTGGGTTTTCGGGGTGTTTAGTCAAAGTTTAGAGTCAAACTTGAGTGTTTGAGGTGTTTAGTCATCAGTTAGAGTCAAACTTGAGTGTTTGGGGTGTTTAGTCAACGTTTAGAATCAAACTAGAGTGTTCGGGGTGTTTAGTCAACAGTTAGAGTCAAACTTGAGTGTTCGGGGTGTTTAGTCAGCGTTTAGAGTCACACTTGAGTGATTGAGGTGTTTAATCAACAGTTAGATTCAAACTTGTGTGTTTGGGGTGTTTAGTCAACGTTTAGAGTCAAACTTGAGTGTTCGGGGTGTTTAGTCAATCTTTAGAGTCAAACTTGCGTGTTTGAGGTGTTTAGTCAACAGTTAGAGTCAAACTTGAGTGTTCGTTGTGTTTAGTTAACAGTTAGAGTCAAACTTTAGTGTTTGAGGTGTTTAGTCAACAGTTAGAGTCAAACTTGAGTGTTTGAGGTGTCTAGTCAACAATTAGAGTCAAACTTGAGTGTTCGGGGGTGTTTAGTCAACAATTAGAGTCAAACTTCAGTGTTTTGGGTGTTTAGTCAACGTTTAGAGTCAAACTTGAGTGTTTTGGGTGTTTAGTCAACAATTAGATTCAAACTTGAGTGTTTGAGGTGTTTAGTCAACGGTTAGAGTCAAACTTGAGTGTTTGAGGTGTCTAGTCAACAGTTAGAGTCAAACTTGACTGTTCGGGGGTGTTTAGTCAACAATTAGAGTCAAACTTCAGTGTTTTGGGTGTTTAGTCAACGTTTAGAGTCAAACTTGAGTGTTTTGGGTGTTTAGTCAGCAGTTAGAGTCAAACATGAGTGTTTGCGGTGTTTAGTCAACAGTTAGAGTCAAACTTGAGTGTTTGGGGTGTTTAGTCAACAATTAGAGTCAAACTAGAGTGTTCGGGGTGTTTAGTCAACAGTTAGAGTCAAACTTGAGTGTTTGCGGTGTTTAGTCAACAGTTAGAGTCAAACTTGAGTGTTCGGGGTGTTTAGTCAACAGTTAGAGTCAAACTTGAGTGTTCGGGGTGTTTAGTCAACAGTTAGAGTCAAACTTGAGTGTTTTGGGTGTTTAGTCAACGTTTAGTGTCAAACTTGAGTGTTCGGGGTGTTTAGTCAATGTTTAGAGTCAAACTTGGGTGTTTGAGGTGTTTAGTCAACAGTTAGAGTCAAACTTGAGAGTTCGGGGTGTTTAGTCAACGTTTAGAGTCAAACTTGAGTGTTTGAGGTGTTTAGTCAACAGTTAGAGTCAAACTTGCGTGTTTGGGGTGTTTAGTCAACGTTTAGAGTCAAACTTGAGTGTTCGGGGTGTTTAGTCAATGTTTATAGTCAAACTTGGGTGTTTGAGGTGTTTAGTCAACAGTTAGAGTCAAACTTGAGTGTTCGGGGTGTTTAGTTAACAGTTAGAGTCAAACTTGAGTGTTTGAGGTGTTTAGTCAACAGTTAGATTCAAACTTGAATGTTTGAGGTGTTTATTCAACAGTTAGAGTCAAACTTGAGTGTTTGAGGTGTTTAGTCAACAGTTAGTGTCAAACTTGAGTGTTCGGGGTGTTTAGTCAACAATTAGAGTTAAACTTCAGTGTTTGGGGTGTTTAGTCAACATTTAGAGTCAAACTTGAGTGTTCGGGGTGTTTAGTCAATGTTTAGAGTCAAACTTGGGTGTTTGAGGTGTTTAGTCAACAGTTAGAGTCAAACTTGAGTGTTTAGGGTGTTTAGTCAACAGTTAGAGTCAAACTTGAGTGTTTGAGGTGTTTAGTCAACAGTTAGAGTCAAACTTGAGTGTTCGAGGTGTTTAGTCAACGTTTAGAGTCAAACTTGAGTGTTTGAGGTGTTTGGTCAACAGTTAGAGTCAAACTTGAGTGTTTGAGGTGTTTCGTCAACAGTTAGAGTCAAACTTGAGTGTTTGAGGTGTTTAGTCAACAGTTAGAATCAAACTTTAGTGTTCGGGGTGGTTAGTCAACAGTTAGAGTCAAACTTGAGTGTTTCGGGTGTTTAGTCAACGTTTAGAGTCAAACTTGAGTGTTTTGGGTGTTTAGTCAACAGTTAGAGTCAAACATGAGTGTTTGGGGTGTTTAGTCAATGTTTAGAGAAAAACTTGAGTGTTCGTGGTGTTTAGTCAACAGTTAGAGTCAAACTTGAGTGTTCGGGGTGTTTAGTCAACAGTTAGAGTCAAACTTGAGTGTTCGGGGTGTTTAGTCAACGTTTAGAGTCAAACTTGAGTGTTTGAGGTGTTTAGTCAACAGTTAGAGTCAAACTTGAGTGTTTGGATTGTTTAGTCAACGTTTAGAGTCAAACTTGAGTGTTCGGGGTGTTTAGTCAATAGTTAGAGTCAAACTTGGGTTTTCGGGGTGTTTAGTCAAAGTTTAGAGTCAAACTTGAGTGTTTGAGGTGTTTAGTCATCAGTTAGAGTCAAACTTGAGTGTTTGGGGTGTTTAGTCAACGTTTAGAGTCAAACTAGAGTGTTCGGGGTGTTTAGTCAACAGTTAGAGTCAAACTTGAGTGTTCGGGGTGTTTAGTCAGCTTTTAGAGTCACACTTGAGTGATTGAGGTGTTTAATCAACAGTTAGATTCAAACTTGTGTGTTTGGGGTGTTTAGTCAACGTTTAGAGTCAAACTTGAGTGTTCGGGGTGTTTAGTCAATCTTTAGAGTCAAACTTGCGTGTTTGAGGTGTTTAGTCAACAGTTAGAGTCAAACTTGAGTGTTCGTTGTGTTTAGTTAACAGTTAGAGTCAAACTTTAGTGTTTGAGGTGTTTAGTCAACAGTTAGAGTCAAACTTGAGTGTTTGAGGTGTCTAGTCAACAATTAGAGTCAAACTTGAGTGTTCGGGGGTGTTTAGTCAACAATTAGAGTCAAACTTCAGTGTTTTGGGTGTTTAGTCAACGTTTAGAGTCAAACTTGAGTGTTTTGGGTGTTTAGTCAACAATTAGATTCAAACTTGAGTGTTTGAGGTGTTTAGTCAACGGTTAGAGTCAAACTTGAGTGTTTGAGGTGTCTAGTCAACAGTAAGAGTCAAACTTGACTGTTCGGGGGTGTTTAGTCAACAATTAGAGTCAAACTTCAGTGTTTTGGGTGTTTAGTCAACGTTTAGAGTCAAACTTGAGTGTTTTGGGTGTTTAGTCAGCAGTTAGAGTCAAACATGAGTGTTTGCGGTGTTTAGTCAACAGTTAGAGTCAAACTTGAGTGTTTGGGGTGTTTAGTCAACAATTAGAGTCAAACTAGAGTGTTCGGGGTGTTTAGTCAACAGTTAGAGTCAAACTTGAGTGTTTGCGGTGTTTAGTCAACAGTTACAGTCAAACTTGAGTGTTCGGGGTGTTTAGTCAACAGTTAGAGTCAAACTTGAGTGTTCGGGGTGTTTAGTCAACAGTTAGAGTCAAACTTGAGTGTTTTGGGTGTTTAGTCAACGTTTAGTGTCAAACTTGAGTGTTCGGGGTGTTTAGTCAATGTTTAGAGTCAAACTTGGGTGTTTGAGGTGTTTAGTCAACAGTTAGAGTCAAACTTGAGAGTTCGGGGTGTTTAGTCAACGTTTAGAGTCAAACTTGAGTGTTTGAGGTGTTTAGTCAACAGTTAGAGTCAAACTTGCGTGTTTGGGGTGTTTAGTCAACGTTTAGAGTCAAACTTGAGTGTTCGGGGTGTTTAGTCAATGTTTATAGTCAAACTTGGGTGTTTGAGGTGTTTAGTCAACAGTTAGAGTCAAACTTGAGTGTTCGGGGTGTTTAGTTAACAGTTAGAGTCAAACTTGAGTGTTTGAGGTGTTTAGTCAACAGTTAGATTCAAACTTGAATGTTTGAGGTGTTTAGTCAACAGTTAGAGTCAAACTTGAGTGTTTCGGGTGTTTAGTCAACAGTTAGTGTCAAACTTGAGTGTTCGGGGTGTTTAGTCAACAATTAGAGTCAAACTTCAGTGTTTGGGGTGTTTAGTCAACGTTTAGAGTCAAACTTGAGTGTTCGGGGGTGTTTAGTCAACGTTTAGAGTCAAACTTGAGTGTTCGGGGTGTTTAGTCAACAGTTAGAGGCAAACTTGAGTTTTCGGGGTGTTTAGTCAACGTTTAGAGTCAAACTTGAGTGTTTGAGGTGTTTAATCATCATTTAGAGTCAAACGTGAGTGTTTGGGGTGTTTAGTCTACGTTTAGAGTCAAGCTAGAGTGTTGAGGTGTTTAGTCAACAGTTAGAGTCAAACTTGAGTGTTCAGGGTGTTTAGTCAACGTTTAGAGTCAAACTTGAGTGTTTGAGGTGTTTAGTCAACAATTAGAGTCAAACTTATGTGTTTGGGGTGTTTAGTCAACGTTTAGAGTCAAACTTGAGTGTTCGGGGTGTTTAGTCAATGTTTATAGTCAAACTTGGGTGTTTGAGGTGTTTAGTCAACAGTAAGAGTCAAACTTGAGTGTTCGGGGTGTTTAGTTAACAGTTAGAGTCAAACTTGAGTGTTTGAGGTGTTTAGTCAACAATTAGATTCAAACTTGAGTGTTCGGCGTGGTTAGTCAACAGTTAGAGTCAAACTTGAGTGTTTGAGGTGTTTAGTCAACAGTTAGTGTCAAACTTGAGTGTTCGGGGTGTTTAGTCAACAATTAGAGTCAAACTTCAGTGTTTGGGGTGTTTAGTCAACGTTTAGAGTCAAAATTGAGTGTTTTGGGTGTTTAGTCAACAGTTAGAGTCAAACTTGGGTGTTTGCGGTGTTTAATCAACAGTTAGAGTCAAACTTGAGTGTTCGGGGTGTTTAGTCAACAGTTAGAGTCAAACTTGAGTGTTCGGGGTGTTTAGTCAACAGTTAGAGTCAAACTTGTGTGTTTTGGGTGTTTAATCAACGTTTAGAGTCAAACTTGAGTGTTTGGGGTGTTTAGTCAACAGTTAGAGTCAAACTTGAGTGTTTGGGGTGTTTAGTCAACAGTTAGAGTCAAACTTGAGTGTTCGGGGTGTTTAGTCAACAGTTAGAGTTAAACTTGAGTGTTTGAGGTGTTTAGTCAACAGTTAGAGTCAAACTTGAGTGTTCGGGGTGTTTATTCAATGTTTAGAGTCAAACTTGAGTGTTCGAGGTGTTTAGTCAACAGTTAGAGTCAAACTTGAGTGTTCGGGGGTGTTTAGTCAATCTTTAGTGTCAAACTTGCGTGTTTGAGGTGTTTAGTCAACAATTAGAGTCAAACTTGAGTGTTCGGTGTGTTTAGTTAACAGTTAGAGTCAAACTTTAGTGTTTGAGGTGTTTAGTCAACAGTTAGAATCAAACTTGAGTGTTTGAGGTGTCCAGTCAACAATTAGAGTCAAACTTGAGTGTTCGGGGGTGTTTAGTCAACAATTAGAGTCAAACTTCAGTGTTTTGGGTGTTTAGTCAACGTTTAGAGTCAAACTTGAGTGTTTTGGGTGTTTAGTCAACAGTTAGATTCAAACTTGAGTGTTTGAGGTGTTTAGTCAACGGTTAGAGTCAAACTTGAGTGTTTGAGGTGTCTAGTCAACAGTTAGAGTCAAACTTGACTGTTCGGGGGTGTTTAGTCAACAATTAGAGTCAAACTTCAGTGTTTTGGGTGTTTAGTCAACGTTTAGAGTCAAACTTGAGTGTTTTGGGTGTTTAGTCAGCAGTTAGAGTCAAACATGAGTGTTTGCGGTGTTTAGTCAACAGTTAGAGTCAAACTTGAGTGTTCGGGGTGTTTAGTCTACAGTTAGAGTCAAACTAGAGTGTTCGGGGTGTTTAGTCAACAGTTAGAGTCAAACTTGAGTGTTTGCGGTGTTTAGTCAACAGTTAGAGTCAAACTTGAGTGTTCGGGGTGTTGGTGTCGCCTAGGGTGTGATAAAAATAAGATCAATTTAAGTATGGAAAACTATGCACTCTCACCCTAGACAGGCACAGTACTGCAAGTATTACAGGACGTATGCAAGTTTTAATTATAAGTAGAGTTCGTTCTCAGGGACTTAAGTGTGTTAATCGCGTAGGAACAAATAACGAGTAAAAGTAAATAGCTAGAAAACAGAAAATTAAATATTTGGTTTTTCGAATTTATTAATTAAAACTAAATTAAAACTAAGAAAATAAAGACAATAAAGTAAAAGATTAAGAATATGAGATGAGAAGTATAGCTTAGGTTTTGCTAGTATGCACTAATCCTTCTAATTCTATCTATAGATCTAGTTCATAAGGGAGAATATTAGCTCTTGGTAATACTTAGTCAGGATTCTAAATTCCACTACCTTAGACCTTGAGAGCGACTAAGGGGGCTACGTCACAACCAAGAAGTGATTTAAAATAGGGTTATCAAACGCCACTAAGGCCCTAAGCAAATACTGCAAGTCTTGGTGATACGGTGGTTAAAACAAACCTTAATGACTATCTAGTTAGAAGTATGTTTTGTCAGAACTGCTATCGACACTAGACATTATGTGGTGGTTCAATAGTTAAACACCCTTACAAGGTGACCATCTAACTACTCTTAAAACAATCCTAAAGTGATCAATTCTAGGAAAGACATTAAATCAAAACACATAAGCAAATATAAAGTAAGAAGCTAATATCAGATTAAAACATATAATTCCCAAAGAAACTTAGATAGAAGAATTAGAATTCATAGTTTATACATATGCAAAACCCAAGCTATGGGAGGTTTAGTTCATACCTGAAGGAAATAAACTAAAAGAAATAATAAAAGACATCATCTTGCTCTCTACAATAAACTGGAAGAATAAAACCTTAAGAACTAATTACTATGAGGCAAGGATGATTTACAAGTGATATAAGGGTGTATTTATAGGTGTTTAGAAGACCTAATTCGTTTTCTTGAGGAAGAGTTAAGGTAATGGACCTCTAGCCCAACTCAAATTCGTATGGAAATAAAGATAAACACTGCTGCGTTGTTTTGGTCACAACTTCTTTATTATTGGTCCGTTTTTGCTCCACAAGATACCAAAAGAATCGCAACAGAATTATCTAGGCCCTTTAGGAGTAATCTACCAAATTCGGCCTCTTTATTAGGTAAAAACGCCTATCTTTGCAGAATCCCAGATTTAGTCAGCTTTTCCTTTTCCATCTTTTTAGCAATTCTTTCCTTATCTCCAATTACCATGCATATCTCCTTCCATAAGTTGTTGTCTTTGACTTGGACTCTAATTAAACTCCATAATTATCTTTAAAGCTACACACTAAATAAACAATTAAACCCAATATGCTCTAAAAACAATAATTCTACAAATCAAGACACAAAATAGGAAAGTGCACTAAAACTCAAGAAAATCGACATTATTGACTTCTAAAACACTAAAAATGATGTCTCATCTTAACATAAATCTATCACAAATGAGGAGACATCAAGACCCCCAACTCAAAGTTGTATCGTCCCGATACAATAAAAGATAAAAACATAGGGAAGTCTAGAAATACACACTTATAAAATTCTCAACACAAGGGAAAAACATAGCAGAATATATAGAATCAACTTAAAGCACATAACTCAGAAAATTTCATGCAATAATATTCATAAACTACATACCTGTACACTTCTCATATCCACAGTCAACACGGCTTGATTTCAAGATCAGATTAGTTTTGCAATGTAAGAAGGATTGGGACTTTACTCAGTTCCCCTTGAGAGCTATAGATTGTTCATCAAACCTTACTAGTATCCAAGAATCCACTTAACTAATCTCTAATGGCTCAATCACTTCTCAATTACATAACAAAGAATCACAAGGTCTTTAAGGTTGTAATGTAGGCTTAGGGACGGTGTGATAGTATATTTGGATAATTTGGAGTGAGCTTTTGGCTCTCTCCTCACTAGCCATCAACGAATCGCCCTAGAGCTTGAGTTACTCTCATAAACGTTTCTCACTCAACCCAATGAATTCCTTGATGCACAATTTAGCATCCCTAATAACCCAATTAAGCTTTAAGATGTTCACATAAAAATCCACTTTGCCGGTCCGAATATATATATTTTCTTTTCTTTTCAAATCAATTCTCTTTTCTATAGCTATGACTCTCTTTTAATGTTGAGATATCACGCTAATTTTCTCATATATATATTTTTTCTTTTAATGCCCTTGTTGGCAAAATTAGCTCGAAGCTTCTTTTTCATTCACTATTACCCCGGCAAAGGGTTACAATACAATGCTGTAAAACATCATTAATATAAAGCACAATAATAAGCTCAAAAATCCCAACATAATAATTCCCATAATGGTGGACCCACCACCCCAAACTCAAGCTCTAAAACAACTGTCTAAGCATCGCGATTCGAGTGCGGGTCATATGAAAAAAATCCTAAAAATCTAAAGGATATGGCGTATAATGTGTTTCAATAAAAAGGCTTTAGAAAGGCTAGAAGGGGCTAAGAAGGATATAACTTTTAAACTCAAAAATCACAAGGTGAGAAGGTATAAAAAGGCTTCAAAGGCTTAAAAAATATGAAAGAACCGCCTTGATCACTTTCTACACTATGTAATTTAGAAAATTTCTTACCTTTAGCACTCTCATCAAATGGTTTTTAAACTAGCTTGGATCTCACGGCCTACACACTTTCAAGGTTCCCTGAGATCGAACATACTTTCTATCGCATTGCTTACTAATCTTTTCTTTACTATCAATGTGTGTTTTCCTACAAATACTCAAAGCATACAAATACATAGCTCATAAACATATCACTTACTATCATTAATCTACTGAGCTTATGCTTTCAAGCTATTAAACACACTCTACATCTAATTCCCATGCATCAAAAATTTTAATTTCACTCAAAAACAGAAAAATGGAGATGAGAGACAACGAATCCCCACACCCCCAACTCAAAAATGAGTCGTGTCCCCACGACTCGAAAAAATGACTCGAAAACAGAAATTAAAATTAGCAGATAGGCATATTTACAGAAATGGTAAGGAAGAAAGAGAACATACTCTCGAGGCTATTGCCTCGCATCATTGACATCCAAGATTGGAATTGCTGGACCTTTCGTTAATTGCTCAAGGAGTTTCATGATGTGCACTTGATTAGCATTGATTTGCGCCACATCATTGACTAAAGAAGTTTGAGCTGCTTTAAATTTCGTTAAACGCTCCTCCATCTTCTCTTGCCAAAATTGCTCCTTTTCTTCCTTCGAGACTTGAGTAGAACCTGCTCTTCGAAGGCTTTCTTTGATCCAAGCATTATCAATATAACTCGTCTTAAACTCGAGTTTCTCTTCTTCACCCAATACTACATTCGCTTTTCGTACAAGACACGTGATCATAGTTGGAAATTTAACGTTATAAACCGATTTAGGAGAGACCGAGAATCGTATCACCTCCTCATAGATCAACTGTGCCACATCAACTTCTTCTCCTCTCAAAATACAGTCCAACAGTAGCGCGTTCTTCATGGTCACCTCCAAAGTTCGTGTGTTTCCAAAGACATTAGGGATAAGGAAATTGTGCCAAATTCTAGCATTTGCTTGAAGATATTTGTAAGGCCAAGGTGCCTTCAATTCTCCCGTATGTAATTGCACTTTCTCCTTGTCTAAAACATGCTCAAAAAGTAATTCCTTATCAAAGATTTTTCGTTTAGCAACTGCTTCCTCAAATTTGCAAAAACCTTTCAGTTTCTTAAACTTGAAGTGGTTCCTAATCTCCTCAACATGAACGTAGACCAACCCAATTTCTCACCAAGCTCAAAGAATCTCTTGTATTCTCCATCTCTAATTTCCTCCTTGAATACTTTCTCATAGGCAAAAGGTAGTTCTTCTAATTGTTTCTCCGCAGAAATCTTCAAGGCCTTTGAAGTATCCACTTTCTCTATAGGTATAGGATTTTGTTGAGGTAGTGTTCTCTCCTTTGCATAAAAATAAAGCTTTTTACCATTACTATCATACGAAGGTTTCCCACTCTTCAATTTATCTTTACCCTTTGATTCAGAACTAGCTCCTTTGTCAATTGATTTCTTCTTGTTTAAATCCAATCCCTTGTTACTCTTCATCTCCCTCTTGCTAGATAAGATTGATGTTCTATTAGTCATCCTCAATTAACCCCCAACTCAAAGCTTTAGCAACCCTTTAAATTTAACTTTTGAATTAATGGATGAACAAGCTTGATTTGGCCTAGGATGGGTGAATTGGTGATGAATCTCTATGTGGGTGAGGATGATTTGTAATGGGTAGGCTAGGATTTTTAGAAATTGTGTGATGAATTTGTGAAATTTGGCTCTTTGATTCTTCAATTTGAATGAATTTGGTGATGATTGGTAGCTTGATTTTCTCTTGTAATGATGTGGAGAGAAGGTTTGATGTGTTTTCCTTGATGATTGGGTAGTGTTTTGGTGATTGGTGAAGGTTTTGATGAGCTTCAATGGAGTTAGGAGAGTTGTGGAGAAGAAAGAGAGGGTTAAGGTTTAATAATTTCGGAATAATAGGCTCAATACCTCCTTTATAACTCAATCCCGTAACTTTCTCTCTCCTCTGGCGGCGCTGCGGACTACCCCTGCGGACTACCCCTGCGGACCATGGGGTGCACCGCAGGGTAGTCCGTGACATCTGATGCTCGAAAATTTTTGCTTACTGACCTAAACCCGTGGTAGGACCCCGTGGTACGGGTTTTTGGCTCGCGGACTAGGGTCCGGTGTACCGGAGGGTACACCGCGGCTTCTGCTGTTAACTCCGTCAAAATACCCGTGGTACTCACCCCGTGGTACGGGTTTTTGAGGCGCGGTGCACCGCGGGGTAGTCCGTGGAATTTTTTCTTGTTTCTGGATCAAACCCGCGGTAGCAACCCGTGGTACGGGTTTTGACCTCGCGGACCATACCTGCGGACCATGGGGTAGTCCGTGAGGGTAGTCCGCGGGGTGCTTTCTTGCGCTTCAAAAATTTTCCTCGCGTTCCCTAACTTGATTTCTCCGATTCCTACACACCAAAAGCACTAATACCTTTCTCAAATATGCATTATCAACTAAAAACAACTAAAATAAACTTAAACTAAGAATGTAAAAGACATGAAAACATAAAAAAACTTCGGGTTGTCTCCCGAACAGCACTTTTGTTTAACGTCTTTCAAAGTTAGACGTGTTACCTCTGTCAAGATTTGCGAATATAGCCTCCCCAACAACGAGTAAGGCTATGAACGTCAACTAATCTGCGCTTGACCCCTGTTTTGGGGCGAATTTCTATCACCTTGGCTGAAACAACCTTCGTGACAATGAATGGTCCCATCCACGAGTTTTTGAAACTTCGTGGCCTGTTCTCGCGTTTGTGGGCTTTCCATAGGACTTCATGGCCAACCCCAAACTCAATGTTTGGCTCAGTATCCACAGGTTTTAAGTGGATTTCTTCAGGAGGGACTTTGTGATGTGAAAGGCTGTGGATGATAGGCACGGTGGGATCCAACTTCCTTGGTTTTTTACCCAAGACATAGAAGGTCTCGGATACATTTTTAGCATGAAGGGTGATGGTCCCATCTTGGAAGTTGATCACACTTTGACTTGTGGCCATGAAGGGCCGTCCAAGTATGATCGGAACCTGCTTATCTGCATCAAACTCAAGAATAACAAAGTCAGTAGGGATGGCGATATTACCTGCACGGACTAAGACGTCCTCCACTGTTCCCCATGTCCTCTTAACTGAGTTGTCAGCAAACTGCAACTTCACTGGAGTTTTCTCTGATTTTTGAAGTCCAAGTCTCTCGAACACGGACTTAGGCATAAGATTCACACCAGAACCCACATCGTACATTGCTTTCACTTTGAGCCTACCATGCAATTGAATAGGAAGGTTGAAACTTCCCGGATCTTTAAGCTTAGTAGGTAGCTCTTTCTCACTTCTTCTCGAAACCCTCAGGTTCTCTCTTGGGATCTCTACACTCGCTTCTTTATCAGGAATAACTTGCGTAAAAACTTGTTGCGGTGTAAGTCCTTTCTTCGTAATCTCAAGCATTTGGGCGTTGATATTTTCAGGTTGGTACGCCTCTACAAATGTCTTGAGAATAGTGTCATCTTTAGGATTTGTATCAGGAATAGTTGATGACACTGGTTGAACACTAGGTGGCGATTCCACCTTCTCTTCTTCTTTCTCCTCTAGCACAGCAGGTGCCACTTCATCTTCTTTCGATTCTTCTTTTGAGGCTTCTTCCTCTTTCTCTCTCGCTAACTCCGCTGCATACTCTACCATCGATCGCATCTCCTCTTGCACCTTTTTCAGTAGCTCTATGAACTCGTCTCTTTCTTCATCGCTTTCCAGATGATAAACTTCTAGACAGTCGGACTCCTCGGGGTTAGACTCGGTTGGTTCTTCTTCAATACTGGGAACTTCCACGGCACTAATGGCAGCATGTGGTGCTTCCTTCTTTTCTTTTTCGATTTCAAGGCATATAGCCTTGCAAGCTTCGAACCCAACATTGTTTTCACCTCCTTCGATTGCCTTTACTTCCTTTTGTTCTTTTAGATGCTTGTTTATTTGGTCTAATTGAGTACTTAGCATCTGAAGTATGGCATCGTGTCCTCGGAATTTTTCCTCTTGAGCGTTTACAGTTGTGTTCAAACGGTCTAGAGCTTGTACTATCTGTGTATTGTCCATAGATCCTTCTTGCGGATACTGAGGTAAAGCTTTTTGATCTAAAGTATCGGTATAGGCGTCTTGAGCAGGTTGTTGTGGAGGAGTAGGTCGATTCTGATATTGGTTTTGGTACTGACCTCTCTGTTGGTAAGAGTTGTTCTGGGGTCGCGATTGATATTGACCAGGATTAGCGGCCCCTTGTGGATTTGAATACTGCATACCCGGATGGTTGCGGTTGCCCCATCGGTTGGATATGAAGTAAACAGATTGCGGATTTGTTTCGCACTCTTCCCATGAATGATCGTTAACTCCACATTGTTGACAACCTTGTGCCTCTTGAATTACCTTTGTAGCAGCTGAATTCTTATCCATCGCGATTCTCAGCTCCTTGATTTGATTTTCTAACGAGGATATTTGAGCTGAGTTCGCAGTTTCTGCATCTAAACGAAGCGTTCCTCGGGGCTTTGCTGCAGAAGCTCGCGTTGAAGGCCAACTTCTTTCTTGTTCCATAATATTTTCTAACACCTCGGAAGCTTCATTGTGATTCATGGACACAAAATTACCCTTTCCAATGTTATCCACCTTGTCTCTACCCTTGTCATCAAGACCTTCATAGAATATAGCAAGTTGTAGAGCAGGTGTATAACCATGGAGCGGGCATCTAGCTAATTTTTGTTGAAACCTTGTCCATGCTTCTCCCACTGTTTCTCCATCTTCTTGAGAAAATCTTGCAAGCTCGGTTTGATCTTTAAGTCTCATGCTCTTCGGATAAAATCGGTTAAAGAATGCGGCTTGAAGCTCTCTCCAAGAGTGAATGGTTCCATGTGGTTGTCTTTCTAGCCAATCGCTAGCTCTTCCGGTCAAGAAAAACGAAAACATATGACAATACAGTTGCTCGCGTGTAATGCCAGGAGTAATGTAGGCATCACAAATCTGCATAAACTTCTGAATCGCTTTTACCGGATCTTGAATTGCAGTACCAGTATATAGTCCGAAACTTTGAAATTGACTAAGCATACCCGGATCGGGTCTAAATTTGATATTCGGAATCTCAGGAGGGCGGTAACCGATGGGTTGAACATGGAATGGTATGTTAAGGCCAGGTAGATCTTGTTCAACTCGGTTTTGTTGATTATTCTGCCCATTACCTTCTCCTACTGGTAAATGTACACCAGGTGGAATGTATGCTGGAGGTCCTCCTGGAGCAAAGTAAACTAACTCCGGATCATTATCATGTATGTCTGCCATAGCTCTTCTCAAGGCTCTTTCCTCACGAATTCGTTTGTTATAAGCTCTGAAGCTCCTCTCAGGCTCCGGTAAGGGAGGCCAAGAATTAAACACTGTGAAACCTGAAAAAGACTAAAGCAAACCACAAGCGTAAATCTGGAAAAATAAAAACTAAAACTAAACTAAAAACTGAAAAGTAAAAACTAATTAAAAACTAAAACTCGAAATAGATAACCCACACGCTAACGAGACACAAGTCCCCGGCAGCGGCGCCAAAAACTTGGTGTCGCCTAAGGTGTGATAAAAATAAGATCAATTTAAGTATGGAAAACTATGCACTCTCACCCTAGACAGGCACAGTACTGCAAGTATTACAGGACGTATGCAAGTTTTAATGATAAGTAGAGTTCGTTCTCAGGGACTTAAGTGTGTTAATCGCGTAGGAACAAATAACGAGTAAAAGTAAATAGCTAGAAAACAGAAAATTAAATATTTGGTTTTTCGAATTTATAAATTAAAACTAAATTAAAACTAAGAAAATAAAGACAATAAAGTAAAAGATTAAGAATATGAGATGAGAAGTATAGCTTAGGTTTTGCTAGTATGCACTAATCCTTCTAATTCTATCTATAGATCTAGTTCATAAGGGAGAATATTAGCTCTTGGTAATACTTAGTCAGGATTCTAAATTCCACTACCTTAGACCTTGAGAGCGACTAAGGGGGCTACGTCACAACCAAGAAGTGATTTAAAATAGGGTTATCAAACGCCACTAAGGCCCTAAGCAAATACTGCAAGTCTTGGTGATACGGTGGTTAAAACAAACCTTAATGACTATCTAGTTAGAAGTATGTTTTGTCAGAACTGCTATCGACACTAGACATTATGTGGTGGTTCAATAGTTAAACACCCTTACAAGGTGACCATCTAACTACTCTTAAAACAATCCTAAAGTGATCAATTCTAGGAAAGACATTAAATCAAAACACATAAGCAAATATAAAGTAAGAAGCTAATATCAGATTAAAACATATAATTCCCAAAGAAACTTAGATAGAAGAATTAGAATTCATAGTTTATACATATGCAAAACCCAAGCTATGGGAGGTTTAGTTCATACCTGAAGGAAATAAACTAAAAGAAATAATAAAAGACATCATCTTGCTCTCTACAATAAACTGGAAGAATAAAACCTTAAGAACTAATTACTATGAGGCAAGGATGATTTACAAGTGATATAAGGGTGTATTTATAGGTGTTTAGAAGACCTAATTCGTTTTCTTGAGGAAGAGTTAAGGTAATGGACCTCTAGCCCAACTCAAATTCGTATGGAAATAAAGATAAACACTGCTGCGTTGTTTTGGTCATAACTTCTTTATTATTGGTCCGTTTTTGCTCCACAAGATACCAAAAGAATCGCAACAGAATTATCTAGGCCCTTTAAGAGTAATCTACCAAATTCGGCCTCTTTATTAGGTAAAAACGCCTATCTTTGCAGAATCCCAGATTTAGGCAGCTTTTCCTTTTCCATCTTTTTAGCAATTCTTTCCTTATCTCCAATTACCATGCATATCTCCTTCCATAAGTTGTTGTCTTTGACTTGGACTCTAATTAAACTCCATAATTATCTTTAAAGCTACACACTAAATAAACAATTAAACCCAATATGCTCTAAAAACAATAATTCTACAAATCAAGACACAAAATAGGAAAGTGCACTAAAACTCAAGAAAATCGACATTATTGACTTCTAAAACACTAAAAATGATGTCTCATCTTAACATAAATCTATCACAAATGAGGAGACATCAGGTGTTTAGTCAACAGTTAGAGTCAAACTTGAGTGTTCGGGGTGTTTAGTCAACAGTTAGAGTCAAACTTGAGTGTTCGGGGTGTTTAGTCAACAGTTAGAGTCAAACTTGAGTGTTTTGGGTGTTTAGTCAACGTTTAGAGTCAAACTTGAGTGTTTGGGGTGTTTAGTCAACAGTTAGAGTCAAACTTGAGTGTTTGGGCTGTTTAGTCAACAATTAGAGTCAAACTTGAGTGTTCGAGGTGTTTAGTCAATAGTTAGAGTTAAACTTGAGTGTTTGAGGTGTTTAGTCAACAGTTAGAGTCAAATTTGAGTGTTCGGGGTGTTTAGTCAACGTTTAGAGTCAAACTTGAGTGTTCGAGGTGTTTAGTCAACAATTAGAGTCAAACTTAAGTGTTCGGGGGTGTTTAGTCAACGTTCAAAGTCAAACTTGAGTGTTCAGGGTGTTTAGTCAACAGTTAGAGTCAAACTTGAGTGTTCGGGGTGTTTAGTCAACGTTTAGAGTCAAACTTGAGTGTTTGAGGTGTTTAGTCAATAGTTAGAGTCAAACTTGAGTGTTTGGGGTGTTTAGTCAACATTTAGAGTCAAACTTGAGTGTTTGAGTTGTTTAGTCAACAGTTAGAGTCAAACTTAAGTGTTCGGGGGTGTTTAGTCAATGTTTAAAGTCAAACATGAGTGTTCGGGGTGTTTAGTCAACAATTAGAGTCAAACTTGAGTGTTCGGGGTGTTTAGTCAACGTTTTGAGTTAAACTTGAGTGTTCGGGGTGTTTAGTCAACAATTAGAGTCAAACTTGAGTGTTTGGGGTGTTTAGTCAACGTTTAGAGTCAAACTTGAGTGTTCGGGGTGTTTAGTCAACAGTTAGAGTCAAACGTAAGTGTTCAGGATGTTTGGTCAACGTTTAGAGTCAAACTAGAGTGTTTGAGTTGTTTAGTCAACAGTTAGAGTCAAAATTGAGTGTTTGGGGTGTTTATTCAACGTTTATAGTCAAACTTGAGTGTTCGGGGTGTTTAGTCAAAAGTTAAAGTCAAACTTGAGTGTTCGGGGTGTTTAGTCAATGTTTAGAGTCAAACTTGAGTGTTTGAGGTGTTTAGTCAACAGTTAGAGTCAAACTTTAGTGTTTGGGGTGTTTAGTCAACAGTTAGAGTCAAACTTGAGTGTTCGGGGTGTTTAGTCAACAGTTAGAGTTAAACTTGAGTGTTTGAGGTGTTTAGTTAACAGTTAGAGTCAAACTTGAGTGTTCGGTGGGTTTAGTTAACAGTTAGAGTCAAACTTTAGTGTTTGAGGTGTTTAGTCAACAGTTAGAGTCAAACTTGAGTGTTTGAGGTGTCTAGTCAACAATTAGAGTCAAACTTGAGTGTTCGGGGGTGTTTAGTAAACAATTAGAGTCAAACTTCAGTGTTTTGGGTGTTTAGTCAACGTTTAGAGTCAAACTTGAGTGTTTTGGGTGTTTAGTCAACAGTTAGATTCAAACTTGAATGTTTGAGGTGTTTAGTCAACGGTTAGAGTCAAACTTGAGTGTTTGAGGTGTCTAGTCAACAGTTAGAGTCAAACTTGACTGTTCGGGGGTGTTTAGTCAACAATTAGAGTCAAACTTCAGTGTTTTGGGTATTTAGTCAACGTTTAGAGTCAAACTTGAGTGTTTTGGGTGTTTAGTCAGCAGTTAGAATCAAACATGAGTGTTCGCGGTGTTTAGTCAACAGTTAGAGTCAAACTTGAGTGTTCGGGGTGTTTAGTCAAAAGTTAGAGTCAAACTAGAGTGTTCGGGGTGTTTAGTCAACAGTTAGAGTCAAACTTGAGTGTTTGCGGTGTTTAGTCAACAGTTAGAGTCAAACTTGAGTGTTCGGGGTGTTTAGTCAACAGTTAGAGTCAAACTTGAGTGTTCGGGGTGTTTAGTCAACAGTTAGAGTCAAACTTGAGTGTTTTGGGTGTTTAGTCAACGTTTAGAGTCAAACTTGAGTGTTTGGGGTGTTTAATCAACAGTTAGAGTCAAACTTGAATGTTTGGGCTGTTTAGTCAACAGTTAGAGTCAAACTTGAGTGTTCGAGGTGTTTAGACAATAGTTAGAGTTAAACTTGAGTGTTTGAGGTGTTTAGTCAACAGTTAGGGTCAAATTTGAGTGTTCGGGGTGTTTAGTCAACGTTTAGAGTCAAACTTGAGTGTTCGAGGTGTTTAGTCAACAATTAGAGTCAAACTTGAGTGTTCGGGGGTGTTTAGTCAACGTTCAAAGTCAAACTTGAGTGTTCAGGGTGTTTAGTCAACAGTTAGAGTCAAACTTGAGTGTTCGGGGTGTTTAGTCAACGTTTAGAGTCAAACTTGAGTGTTTGAGATGTTTAGTCAATAGTTAGAGTCAAACTTGAGTGTTTGGGGTGTTTAGTCAACATTTAGAGTCAAACTTGAGTGTTTGAGTTGTTTAGTCAACAGTTAGAGTCAAACTTGAGTGTTCGGGGGTGTTTAGTCAATGTTTAAAGTCAAACATGAGTGTTCGGGGTGTTTAGTCAACAATTAGAGTCAAACTTGAGTGTTCGGGGTGTTTAGTCAACGTTTTGAGTTAAACTTGAGTGTTCGGGGTGTTTAGTCAACAATTAGAGTCAAACTTGAGTGTTTGGGGTGTTTAGTCAACGTTTAGAGTCAAACTAGAGTGTTCGGGGTGTTTAGTCAATAGTTAGAGTCAAACCTAAGTGTTCAGGGTGTTTAGTCAACGTTTATAGTCAAACTTGAGTGTTCGGGGTGTTTAGTCAACAGTTAGAGTCAAACTTGAGTGTTCGGGGGTGTTTAGTCAATGATTAGAGTCAAACTTGAGTGTTTGAGGTGTTTAGTCAACAGTTAGAGTCAAACTTGAGTGTTTGCGGTGTTTAGTCAACAGTTAGAGTCAAACTTGAGTGTTCGGGGTGTTTAGTGAACAGTTAGAGTCAAACTTGAGTGTTCGGGGTGTTTAGTCATCAGTTAGAGTCAAACTTGAGTGTTTTGGGTGTTTAGTCAACGTTTAGAGTCAAACTTGAGTGTTTGGGGTGTTTAGTCAACAGTTAGAGTCAAACTTGAGTGTTCGGGGTGTTTAGTCAACAGTTAGAGTCAAACTTGAGTTTTCGGGGTGTTTAGTCAAAGTTTAGAGTCAAATTTGAGTGTTTGAGGTGTTTAGTCATCAGTTAGAGTCAAACTTGAGTGTTTGGGGTGTTTAGTCAACAGTTAGAGTCAAACTTGAGTGTTCAGGGTGTTTAGTCAACGTTTAGAGTCAAACTTGAGTGATTGAGGTGTTTAATCAACAGTAGATTCAATCTTGTGTGTTTGGGGTGTTTAGTCAACGTTTAGAGTCAAACTTGAGTGTTCGGGGTGTTTAGTCAATCTTTAAATTCAAACTTGCGTGTTTGAGGTGTTTAGTCAACAGTTAGAGTCAAACTTGAGTGTTCGGTGTGTTTAGTTAACAGTTAGAGTCAAACTTTAGTGTTTGAGGTGTTTAGTCAACAGTTAGAGTCAAACTTGAGTGTTTGAGGTGTCTAGTCAACAATTAGAGTCAAACTTGAGTGTTCGGGGGTGTTTAGTCAACAATTAGAGTCAAACTTCAGTGTTTTGGGTGTTTAGTCAACGTTTAGAGTCAAACTTGAGTGTTTTGGGTGTTTAGTCAACAGTTAGATTCAAACTTGAGTGTTTGAGGTGTTTAGTCAACGGTTAGAGTCAAACTTGAGTGTTTGAGGTGTCTAGTCAACAGTTAGAGTCAAACTTGACTGTTCGGGGGTGTTTAGTCAACAGTTAGAGTCAAACTTGAGTGTTCGGGGTGTTTAGTCAACAGTTAGAGTCAAACTAGAGTGTTCGGGGTGTTTAGTCAACAGTTAGAGTCAAACTTGAGTGTTTGCGGTGTTTAGTCAACAGTTAGAGTCAAACTTGAGTGTTCGGGGTGTTTAGTCAACATTTAGAGTCAAACTTGAGTGTTCGGGGTGTTTAGTCAACAGTTAGAGTCAAACTTGAGTGTTTTGGGTGTTTAGTCAACGTTTAGAGTCAAACTTGAGTGTTTGGGGTGTTTAGTCAACAGTTAGAGTCAAACTTGAGTGTTTGGGCTGTTTAGTCAACAGTTAGAGTCAAACTTGAGTGTTCGAGGTGTTTAGTCAATAGTTAGAGTTAAACTTGAGTGTTTGAGGTGTTTAGTCAACAGTTAGAGTCAAATTTGATTCGGGGTGTTTAGTCAACGTTTAGAGTCAAACTTGAGTGTTCGAGGTGTTTAGTCAACAATTAGAGTCAAACTTGAGTGTTCGGGGGTGTTTAGTCAACGTTCAAAGTCAAACTTGAGTGTTCAGGGTGTTTAGTCAACAGTTAGAGTCAAACTTGAGTGTTCGGGGTGTTTAGTCAACGTTTAGAGTCAAACTTGAGTGTTTGAGGTGTTTAGTCAATAGTTAAAGTCAAACTTGAGTGTTTGGGGTGTTTAGTCAACATTTAGAGTCAAACTTGAGTGTTTGAGTTGTTTAGTCAACAGTTAGAGTCAAACTTGAGTGTTCGGGGGTGTTTAGTCAATGTTTAAAGTCAAACATGAGTGTTCGGGGTGTTTAGTCAACAATTAGAGTCAAACTTGAGTGTTCGGGGCGTTTAGTCAACGTTTTGAGTTAAACTTGAGTGTTCGGGGTGTTTAGTCAACAATTAGAGTCAAACTTGAGTGTTTGGGGTGTTTAGTCAACGTTTAGAGTCAAACTTGAGTGTTCGGGGTGTTTAGTCAACAGTTAGAGTCAAACATAAGTGTTCAGGATGTTTGGTCAACGTTTAGAGTCAAACTAGAGTGTTTGAGTTGTTTAGTCAACAGTTAGAGTCAAAATTGAGTGTTTGGGGTGTTTAATCAACGTTTATAGTCAAACTTGAGTATTCGGGGTGTTTAGTCAATAGTTAGAGTCAAACTTGAGTGTTCGGGGTGTTTAGTCAATGTTTAGAGTCAAACTTGAGTGTTTGAGGTGTTTAGTCAACAGTTAGAGTCAAACTTTAGTGTTTGGGGTGTTTAGTCAACAGTTAGAGTCAAACTTGAGTGTTCGGGGTGTTTAGTCAACAGTTAGAGTCAAACTTGAGTCTTTGGTGTGTTTAGTTAACAGTTAGAGTCAAACTTTAGTGTTTGAGGTGTTTAGTCAACAGTTAGAGTCAAACTTTAGTGTTTGGGGTGTTTAGTCAACAGTTAGAGTCAAACTTGAGTGTTCGGGGTGTTTAGTCAACAGTTAGAGTCAAACTTGAGTGTTCGGTGTGTTTAGTTAACAGTTAGAGTCAAACTTTAGTGTTTGAGGTGTTTAGTCAACAGTTAGAGTCAAACTTGAGTGTTTGAGGTGTCTAGTCAACAATTAGAGTCAAACTTGAGTGTTCGGGGGTGTTTAGTCAACAATTAGAGTCAAACTTCAGTGTTTTGGGTGTTTAGTCAACGTTTAGAGTCAAACTTGAGTGTTTTGGGTGTTTAGTCAACAGTTAGATTCAAACTTGAGTGTTCGGGGTGTTTAGTGAACAGTTAGAGTCAAACTTGAGTGTTTGGTGTGTTTAGTTAACAGTTAGAGTCAAACTTTAGTGTTTGAGGTGTTTAGTCAACAGTTAGAGTCAAACTTTAGTGTTTGGGGTATTTAGTCAACAGTTAGAGTCAAACTTGAGTGTTCGGCGTGTTTAGTCAACAGTTAGAGTCAAACTTGAGTGTTCGGTGTGTTTAGTTAACAGTTAGAGTCAAACTTTAGTGTTTGAGGTGTTTAGTCAACAGTTAGAGTCAAACTTGAGTGTTTGAGGTGTCTAGTCAACAATTAGAGTCAAACTTGAGTGTTCGGGGGTGTTTAGTAAACAATTAGAGTCAAACTTGAGTGTTTTGGGTGTTTAGTCAACGTTTAGAGTCAAACTTGAGTGTTTTGGGTGTTTAGTCAACAGTTAGATTCAAACTTGAGTGTTTGAGGTGTTTAGTCAACGGTTAGAGTCAAACTTGAGTGTTTGAGGTGTCTAGTCAACAGTTAGAGTCAAACTTGACTGTTCGGGGGTGTTTAGTCAACAATTAGAGTCAAACTTCAGTGTTTTGGGTGTTTAGTCAACGTTTAGAGTCAAACTTGAGTGTTTTGGGTGTTTAGTCAGCAGTTAGAATCAAACATGAGTGTTCGCGGTGTTTAGTCAACAGTTAGAGTCAAACTTGAGTGTTCGGGGTGTTTAGTCAACAGTTAGAGTCAAACTAGAGTGTTCGGGGTGTTTAGTCAACAGTTAGAGTCAAACTTGAGTGTTTGCGGTGTTTAGTCAACAGTTAGAGTCAAACTTGAGTGTTCGGGGTGTTTAGTCAACAGTTAGAGTCAAACTTGAGTGTTCGGGGTGTTTAGTCAACAGTTAGAGTCAAACTTGAGTGTTTTGGGTGTTTAGTCAACGTTTAGAGTCAAACTTGAGTGTTTGGGGTGTTTAATCAACAGTTAGAGTCAAACTTGAGTGTTTGGGCTGTTTAGTCAACAGTTAGAGTCAAACTTGAGTGTTCGAGGTGTTTAGACAATAGTTAGAGTTAAACTTGAGTGTTTGAGGTGTTTAGTCAACAGTTAGAGTCAAATTTGAGTGTTCGGGGTGTTTAGTCAACGTTTAGAGTCAAACTTGAGTGTTTGAGGTGTTTAGTCAACAATTAGAGTCAAACTTGAGTGTTCGGGGGTGTTTAGTCAACGTTCAAAGTCAAACTTGAGTGTTCAGGGTGTTTAGTCAACAGTTAGAGTCAAACTTGAGTGTTCGGGGTGTTTAGTCAACAGTTAGAGTCAAACTTGAGTTTTCGGGGTGTTTAGTCAAAGTTTAGAGTCAAATTTGAGTGTTTGAGGTGTTTAGTCATCAGTTAGAGTCAAACTTGAGTGTTTGAGGTGTTTAGTCAACAGTTAGAGTCAAACTTGAGTGTTCGGGGTGTTTAGTCAACAGTTAGAGTCAAACTTGAGTGTTTGAGGTGTTTAGTCAACAGTTAGAGTCAAACTTGAGTGTTCGGGGTGTCTAGTCAACAGTTAGAGTCAAACTTGAGTGTTTTGGGTGTTTAGTCAACGTTTAGAGTCAAACTTGAGTGTTTGGGGTGTTTAGTCAACAGTTAGAGTCAAACTTGAGTGTTTGGGGTGTTTAGTCAACAGTTAGAGTCAAACTTGAGTTTTCGGGGTGTTTAGTCAAAGTTTAGAGTCAAATTTGAGTGTTTGAGGTGTTTAGTCATCAGTTAGAGTCAAACTTGAGTGTTCGGGGGTGTTTAGTCAACGTTTAGAGTCAAACTAGAGTGTTCGGGGTGTTTAGTCAACAGTTAGAGTCAAACTTGAGTGTTCGGGGTGTTTAGTCAACGTTTAGAGTCAAACTTGAGTGATTGAGGTGTTTAATCAACAGTTAGATTCAAACTTGTGTGTTTGGGGTGTTTAGTCAACGTTTAGAGTCAAACTTGAGTGTTCGGGGTGTTTAGTCAATCTTTAGAGTCAAACTTGCGTGTTTGAGGTGTTTAGTCAACAGTTAGAGTCAAACTTGAGTGTTCGGTGTGTTTAGTTAACAGTTAGAGTCAAACTTTAGTGTTTGAGGTGTTTAGTCAACAGTTAGAGTCAAACTTGAGTGTTTGAGGTGTCTAGTCAACAATTAGAGTCAAACTTGAGTGTTCGGGGGTGTTTAGTCAACAATTAGAGTCAAACTTCAGTGTTTTCGGTGTTTAGTCAACGTTTAGAGTCAAACTTGAGTGTTTTGGGTGTTTAGTCAACAGTTAGATTCAAACTTGAGTGTTTGAGGTGTTTAGTCAACGGTTAGAGTCAAACTTGAGTGTTTGAGGTGTCTAGTCAACAGTTAGAGTCAAACTTGACTGTTCGGGGGGTGTTTAGTCAACAATTAGAGTCAAACTTCAGTGTTTTGGGTGTTTAGTCAACGTTTAGAGTCAAACTTGAGTGTTTTGGGTGTTTAGTCAGCAGTTAGAGTCAAACATGAGTGTTTGCGGTGTTTAGTCAACAGTTAGAGTCAAACTTGAGTGTTCGGGGTGTTTAGTCAACAGTTAGAGTCAAACTTGAGTGTTCGGGGTGTTTAGTCAACAGTTAGAGTCAAACTTGAGTGTTTTGGGTGTTTAGTTAACGTTTAGAGTCAAACTTGAGTGTTTGGGGTGTTTAGTCAACAGTTAGAATCAAACTTGAGTGTTTGGGCTGTTTAGTCAACAGTTAGAGTCAAACTTGAGTGTTCGAGGTGTTTAGTCAATAGTTAGAGTTAAACTTGAGTGTTTGAGGTGTTTAGTCAACAGTTAGAGTCAAATTTGAGTGTTCGGGGTGTTTAGTCAACGTTTAGAGTCAAACTTGAGTGTTCGAGGTGTTTAGTCAACAATTAGAGTCAAACTTGAGTGTTCGGGGGTGTTTAGTCAACGTTCAAAGTCAAACTTGAGTGTTCAGGGTGTTTAGTCAACAGTTAGAGTCAAACTTGAGTGTTCGGGGTGTTTAGTCAACGTTTAGAGTCAAACTTGAGTGTTTGAGGTGTTTAGTCAATAGTTAGAGTCAAACTTGAGTGTTTGGGGTGTTTAGTCAACATTTAGAGTCAAACTTGAGTGTTTGAGTTGTTTAGTCAACAGTTAGAGTCAAACTTGAGTGTTCGGGGGTGTTTAGTCAATGTTTAAAGTCAAACATGAGTGTTCGGGGTGTTTAGTCAACAATTAGAGTCAAACTTGAGTGTTCGGGGTGTTTAGTCAACGTTTTGAGTTAAACTTGAGTGTTCGGGGTGTTTAGTCAACAATTAGAGTCAAACTTGAGTGTTTGGGGTGTTTAGTCAACGTTTAGAGTCAAACTAGAGTGTTCGGGGTGTTTAGTCAATAGTTAGAGTCAAACGTAAGTGTTCAGGGTGTTTAGTCAACGTTTATAGTCAAACTTGAGTGTTCGGGGTGTTTAGTCAACAGTTAGAGTCAAACTTGAGTGTTCGGGGGTGTTTAGTCAATGATTAGAGTCAAACTTGAGTGTTTGAGGTGTTTAGTCAACAGTTAGAGTCAAACTTGAGTGTTTGCGGTGTTTAGTCAACAGTTAGAGTCAAACTTGAGTGTTCGGGGTGTTTAGTGAACAGTTAGAGTCAAACTTGAGTGTTCGGGGTGTTTAGTCATCAGTTAGAGTCAAACTTGAGTGTTTTGGGTGTTTAGTCAACGTTTAGAGTCAAACTTGAGTGTTTGGGGTGTTTAGTCAACAGTTAGAGTCAAACTTGAGTGTTCGGGGTGTTTAGTCAACAGTTAGAGTCAAACTTGAGTTTTCGGGGTGTTTAGTCAAAGTTTAGAGTCAAATTTGAGTGTTTGAGGTGTTTAGTCATCAGTTAGAGTCAAACTTGAGTGTTTGGGGTGTTTAGTCAACAGTTAGAGTCAAACTTGAGTGTTCAGGGTGTTTAGTCAACGTTTAGAGTCAAACTTGAGTGATTGAGGTGTTTAATCAACAGTAGATTCAATCTTGTGTGTTTGGGGTGTTTAGTCAACGTTTAGAGTCAAACTTGAGTGTTCGGGGTGTTTAGTCAATCTTTAAATTCAAACTTGCGTGTTTGAGGTGTTTAGTCAACAGTTAGAGTCAAACTTGAGTGTTCGGTGTGTTTAGTTAACAGTTAGAGTCAAACTTTAGTGTTTGAGGTGTTTAGTCAACAGTTAGAGTCAAACTTGAGTGTTTGAGGTGTCTAGTCAACAATTAGAGTCAAACTTGAGTGTTCGGGGGTGTTTAGTCAACAATTAGAGTCAAACTTCAGTGTTTTGGGTGTTTAGTCAACGTTTAGAGTCAAACTTGAGTGTTTTGGGTGTTTAGTCAACAGTTAGATTCAAACTTGAGTGTTTGAGGTGTTTAGTCAACGGTTAGAGTCAAACTTGAGTGTTTGAGGTGTCTAGTCAACAGTTAGAGTCAAACTTGACTGTTCGGGGGTGTTTAGTCAACAGTTAGAGTCAAACTTGAGTGTTCGGGGTGTTTAGTCAACAGTTAGAGTCAAACTAGAGTGTTCGGGGTGTTTAGTCAACAGTTAGAGTCAAACTTGAGTGTTTGCGGTGTTTAGTCAACAGTTAGAGTCAAACTTGAGTGTTCGGGGTGTTTAGTCAACATTTAGAGTCAAACTTGAGTGTTCGGGGTGTTTAGTCAACAGTTAGAGTCAAACTTGAGTGTTTTGGGTGTTTAGACAACGTTTAGAGTCAAACTTGAGTGTTTGGGGTGTTTAGTCAACAGTTAGAGTCAAACTTGAGTGTTTGGGCTGTTTAGTCAACAGTTAGAGTCAAACTTGAGTGTTCGAGGTGTTTAGTCAATAGTTAGAGTTAAACTTGAGTGTTTGAGGTGTTTAGTCAACAGTTAGAGTCAAATTTGATTCGGGGTGTTTAGTCAACGTTTAGAGTCAAACTTGAGTGTTCGAGGTGTTTAGTCAACAATTAGAGTCAAACTTGAGTGTTCGGGGGTGTTTAGTCAACGTTCAAAGTCAAACTTGAGTGTTCAGGGTGTTTAGTCAACAGTTAGAGTCAAACTTGAGTGTTCGGGGTGTTTAGTCAACGTTTAGAGTCAAACTTGAGTGTTTGAGGTGTTTAGTCAATAGTTAAAGTCAAACTTGAGTGTTTGGGGTGTTTAGTCAACATTTAGAGTCAAACTTGAGTGTTTGAGTTGTTTAGTCAACAGTTAGAGTCAAACTTGAGTGTTCGGGGGTGTTTAGTCAATGTTTAAAGTCAAACATGAGTGTTCGGGGTGTTTAGTCAACAATTAGAGTCAAACTTGAGTGTTCGGGGCGTTTAGTCAACGTTTTGAGTTAAACTTGAGTGTTCGGGGTGTTTAGTCAACAATTAGAGTCAAACTTGAGTGTTTGGGGTGTTTAGTCAACGTTTAGAGTCAAACTTGAGTGTTCGGGGTGTTTAGTCAACAGTTAGAGTCAAACATAAGTGTTCAGGATGTTTGGTCAACGTTTAGAGTCAAACTAGAGTGTTTGAGTTGTTTAGTCAACAGTTAGAGTCAAAATTGAGTGTTTGGGGTGTTTAATCAACGTTTATAGTCAAACTTGAGTATTCGGGGTGTTTAGTCAATAGTTAGAGTCAAACTTGAGTGTTCGGGGTGTTTAGTCAATGTTTAGAGTCAAACTTGAGTGTTTGAGGTGTTTAGTCAACAGTTAGAGTCAAACTTTATTGTTTGGGGTGTTTAGTCAACAGTTAGAGTCAAACTTGAGTGTTCGGGGTGTTTAGTCAACAGTTAGAGTCAAACTTGAGTCTTTGGAGTGTTTAGTTAACAGTTAGAGTCAAACTTTAGTGTTTGAGGTGTTTAGTCAACAGTTAGAGTCAAACTTTAGTGTTTGGGGTGTTTAGTCAACAGTTAGAGTCAAACTTGAGTGTTCGGGGTGTTTAGTCAACAGTTAGAGTCAAACTTGAGTGTTCGGTGTGTTTAGTTAACAGTTAGAGTCAAACTTTAGTGTTTGAGGTGTTTAGTCAACAGTTAGAGTCAAACTTGAGTGTTTGAGGTGTCTAGTCAACAATTAGAGTCAAACTTGAGTGTTCGGGGGTGTTTAGTCAACAATTAGAGTCAAACTTCAGTGTTTTGGGTGTTTAGTCAACGTTTAGAGTCAAACTTGAGTGTTTTGGGTGTTTAGTCAACAGTTAGATTCAAACTTGAGTGTTCGGGGTGTTTAGTGAACAGTTAGAGTCAAACTTGAGTGTTTGGTGTGTTTAGTTAACAGTTAGAGTCAAACTTTAGTGTTTGAGGTGTTTAGTCAACAGTTAGAGTCAAACTTTAGTGTTTGGGGTATTTAGTCAACAGTTAGAGTCAAACTTGAGTGTTCGGCGTGTTTAGTCAACAGTTAGAGTCAAACTTGAGTGTTCGGTGTGTTTAGTTAACAGTTAGAGTCAAACTTTAGTGTTTGAGGTGTTTAGTCAACAGTTAGAGTCAAACTTGAGTGTTTGAGGTGTCTAGTCAACAATTAGAGTCAAACTTGAGTGTTCGGGGGTGTTTAGTAAACAATTAGAGTCAAACTTGAGTGTTTTGGGTGTTTAGTCAACGTTTAGAGTCAAACTTGAGTGTTTTGGGTGTTTAGTCAACAGTTAGATTCAAACTTGAGTGTTTGAGGTGTTTAGTCAACGGTTAGAGTCAAACTTGAGTGTTTGAGGTGTCTAGTCAACAGTTAGAGTCAAACTTGACTGTTCGGGGGTGTTTAGTCAACAATTAGAGTCAAACTTCAGTGTTTTGGGTGTTTAGTCAACGTTTAGAGTCAAACTTGAGTGTTTTGGGTGTTTAGTCAGCAGTTAGAATCAAACATGAGTGTTCGCGGTGTTTAGTCAACAGTTAGAGTCAAACTTGAGTGTTCGGGGTGTTTAGTCAACAGTTAGAGTCAAACTAGAGTGTTCGGGGTGTTTAGTCAACAGTTAGAGTCAAACTTGAGTGTTTGCGGTGTTTAGTCAACAGTTAGAGTCAAACTTGAGTGTTCGGGGTGTTTAGTCAACAGTTAGAGTCAAACTTGAGTGTTCGGGGTGTTTAGTCAACAGTTAGAGTCAAACTTGAGTGTTTTGGGTGTTTAGTCAACGTTTAGAGTCAAACTTGAGTGTTTGGGGTGTTTAATCAACAGTTAGAGTCAAACTTGAGTGTTTGGGCTGTTTAGTCAACAGTTAGAGTCAAACTTGAGTGTTCGAGGTGTTTAGACAATAGTTAGAGTTAAACTTGAGTGTTTGAGGTGTTTAGTCAACAGTTAGAGTCAAATTTGAGTGTTCGGGGTGTTTAGTCAACGTTTAGAGTCAAACTTGAGTGTTTGAGGTGTTTAGTCAACAATTAGAGTCAAACTTGAGTGTTCGGGGGTGTTTAGTCAACGTTCAAAGTCAAACTTGAGTGTTCAGGGTGTTTAGTCAACAGTTAGAGTCAAACTTGAGTGTTCGGGGTGTTTAGTCAACAGTTAGAGTCAAACTTGAGTTTTCGGGGTGTTTAGTCAAAGTTTAGAGTCAAATTTGAGTGTTTGAGGTGTTTAGTCATCAGTTAGAGTCAAACTTGAGTGTTTGAGGTGTTTAGTCAACAGTTAGAGTCAAACTTGAGTGTTCGGGGTGTTTAGTCAACAGTTAGAGTCAAACTTGAGTGTTTGAGGTGTTTAGTCAACAGTTAGAGTCAAACTTGAGTGTTCGGGGTGTCTAGTCAACAGTTAGAGTCAAACTTGAGTGTTTTGGGTGTTTAGTCAACGTTTAGAGTCAAACTTGAGTGTTTGGGGTGTTTAGTCAACAGTTAGAGTCAAACTTGAGTGTTTGGGGTGTTTAGTCAACAGTTAGAGTCAAACTTGAGTTTTCGGGGTGTTTAGTCAAAGTTTAGAGTCAAATTTGAGTGTTTGAGGTGTTTAGTCATCAGTTAGAGTCAAACTTGAGTGTTCGGGGGTGTTTAGTCAACGTTTAGAGTCAAACTAGAGTGTTCGGGGTGTTTAGTCAACAGTTAGAGTCAAACTTGAGTGTTCGGGGTGTTTAGTCAACGTTTAGAGTCAAACTTGAGTGATTGAGGTGTTTAATCAACAGTTAGATTCAAACTTGTGTGTTTGGGGTGTTTAGTCAACGTTTAGAGTCAAACTTGAGTGTTCGGGGTGTTTAGTCAATCTTTAGAGTCAAACTTGCGTGTTTGAGGTGTTTAGTCAACAGTTAGAGTCAAACTTGAGTGTTCGGTGTGTTTAGTTAACAGTTAGAGTCAAACTTTAGTGTTTGAGGTGTTTAGTCAACAGTTAGAGTCAAACTTGAGTGTTTGAGGTGTCTAGTCAACAATTAGAGTCAAACTTGAGTGTTCGGGGGTGTTTAGTCAACAATTAGAGTCAAACTTCAGTGTTTTCGGTGTTTAGTCAACGTTTAGAGTCAAACTTGAGTGTTTTGGGTGTTTAGTCAACAGTTAGATTCAAACTTGAGTGTTTGAGGTGTTTAGTCAACGGTTAGAGTCAAACTTGAGTGTTTGAGGTGTCTAGTCAACAGTTAGAGTCAAACTTGACTGTTCGGGGGGTGTTTAGTCAACAATTAGAGTCAAACTTCAGTGTTTTGGGTGTTTAGTCAACGTTTAGAGTCAAACTTGAGTGTTTTGGGTGTTTAGTCAGCAGTTAGAGTCAAACATGAGTGTTTGCGGTGTTTAGTCAACAGTTAGAGTCAAACTTGAGTGTTCGGGGTGTTTAGTCAACAGTTAGAGTCAAACTTGAGTGTTCGGGGTGTTTAGTCAACAGTTAGAGTCAAACTTGAGTGTTTTGGGTGTTTAGTTAACGTTTAGAGTCAAACTTGAGTGTTTGGGGTGTTTAGTCAACAGTTAGAATCAAACTTGAGTGTTTGGGCTGTTTAGTCAACAGTTAGAGTCAAACTTGAGTGTTCGAGGTGTTTAGTCAATAGTTAGAGTTAAACTTGAGTGTTTGAGGTGTTTAGTCAACAGTTAGAGTCAAATTTGAGTGTTCGGGGTGTTTAGTCAACGTTTAGAGTCAAACTTGAGTGTTCGAGGTGTTTAGTCAACAATTAGAGTCAAACTTGAGTGTTCGGGGGTGTTTAGTCAACGTTCAAAGTCAAACTTGAGTGTTCAGGGTGTTTAGTCAACAGTTAGAGTCAAACTTGAGTGTTCGGGGTGTTTAGTCAACGTTTAGAGTCAAACTTGAGTGTTTGAGGTGTTTAGTCAATAGTTAGAGTCAAACTTGAGTGTTTGGGGTGTTTAGTCAACATTTAGAGTCAAACTTGAGTGTTTGAGTTGTTTAGTCAACAGTTAGAGTCAAACTTGAGTGTTCGGGGGTGTTTAGTCAATGTTTAAAGTCAAACATGAGTGTTCGGGGTGTTTAGTCAACAATTAGAGTCAAACTTGAGTGTTCGGGGTGTTTAGTCAACGTTTTGAGTTAAACTTGAGTGTTCGGGGTGTTTAGTCAACAATTAGAGTCAAACTTGAGTGTTTGGGGTGTTTAGTCAACGTTTAGAGTCAAACTTGAGTGTTCGGGGTGTTTAGTCAACAGTTAGAGTCAAACATAAGTGTTCAGGATGTTTGGTCAACGTTTAGAGTCAAACTAGAGTGTTTGAGTTGTTTAGTCAACAGTTAGAGTCAAAATTGAGTGTTTGGGGTGTTTATTCAACGTTTATAGTCAAACTTGAGTGTTCGGGGTGTTTAGTCAACAGTTAGAGTCAAACTTGAGTGTTCGGGGTGTTTAGTCAATGTTTAGAGTCAAACTTGAGTGTTTGAGGTGTTTAGTCAACAGTTAGAGTCAAACTTTAGTGTTTGGGGTGTTTAGTCAACAGTTAGAGTCAAACTTGAGTGTTCGGGGTGTTTAGTCAACAGTTAGAGTCATACTTGAGTGTTTGGTGTGTTTAGTTAACAGTTAGAGTCAAACTTTAGTGTTTGAGGTGTTTAGTCAACAGTTAGAGTCAAACTTTAGTGTTTGGGGTGTTTAGTCAACAGTTAGAGTCAAACTTGAGTGTTCGGGGTGTTTAGTCAACAGTTAGAGTCAAGTTTGAGTGTTCGGTGTGTTTAGTTAACAGTTAGAGTCAAACTTTAGTGTTTGAGGTGTTTAGTCAACAGTTAGAGTCAAACTTGAGTGTTTGAGGTGTCTAGTCAACAATTAGAGTCAAACTTGAGTGTTCGGGGGTGTTTAGTCAACAATTAGAGTCAAACTTCAGTGTTTTGGGTGTTTAGTCAACGTTTAGAGTCAAACTTGAGTGTTTTTGGTGTTTAGTCAACAGTTAGATTCAAACTTGAGTGTTTGAGGTGTTTAGTCAACGGTTAGAGTCAAACTTGAGTGTTTGAGGTGTCTAGTTAACAGTTAGAGTCAAACTTGACTGTTCGGGGGTGTTTAGTCAACAATTAGAGTCAAACTTCAGTATTTTGGGTGTTTAGTCAACGTTTAGAGTCAAACTTGAGTGTTTTGGGTGTTTAGTCAGCAGTTAGAGTCAAACATGAGTGTTTGCGGTGTTTAGTCAACAGTTAGAGTCAAACTTGAGTGTTCGGGGTGTTTAGTCAACAGTTAGAGTCAAACTAGAGTGTTCGGGGTGTTTAGTCAACAGTTAGAGTCAAACTTGAGTGTTTGCGGTGTTTAGTCAACAGTTAGAGTCAAACTTGAGTGTTCGGGGTGTTTAGTCAACAGTTAGAGTCAAACTTGAGTGTTCGGGGTGTTTAGTCAACAGTTAGAGTCAAACTTAAGTGTTTTGGGTGTTTAGTCAACGTTTAGAGTCAAACTTGAGTGTTTGGGGTGTTTAGTCAACAGTTAGAGTCAAACTTGAGTGTTTGGGCTGTTTAGTCAACAGTTAGAGTCAAACTTGAGTGTTCGAGGTGTTTAGTCAATAGTTAGAGTTAAACTTGAGTGTTTGAGGTGTTTAGTCAACAGTTAGAGTCAAATTTGAGTGTTCGGGGTGTTTAGTCAACGTTTAGAGTCAAACTTGAGTGTTCGAGGTGTTTAGTCAACAATTAGAGTCAAACTTGAGTGTTCGGGGGTGTTTAGTCAACGTTCAAAGTCAAACTTGAGTGTTCAGGGTGTTTAGTCAACAGTTAGAGTCAAACTTGAGTGTTCTGGGTGTTTAGTCAACGTTTAGAGTCAAACTTGAGTGTTTGAGGTGTTTAGTCAATAGTTAGAGTCAAACTTGAGTGTTTGGGGTGTTTAGCCAACATTTAGAGTCAAACTTGAGTGTTTGAGTTGTTTAGTCAACAGTTAGAGTCAAACTTGAGTGTTCGGGGGTGTTTAGTCAATGTTTAAAGTCAAACATGAGTGTTCGGGGTGTTTAGTCAACAATTAGAGTCAAACTTGAGTGTTCGGGGTGTTTAGTCAACGTTTTGAGTTAAACTTGAGTGTTCGGGGTGTTTAGTCAACAATTAGAGTCAAACTTGAGTGTTTGGGGTGTTTAGTCAACGTTTAGAGTCAAACTTGAGTGTTCGGGGTGTTTAGTCAACAGTTAGAGTCAAACGTAAGTGTTCAGGGTGTTTAGTCAACGTTTAGAGTCAAACTAGAGTGTTTGAGTTGTTTAGTCAACAGTTAGAGTCAAAATTGAGTGTTTGGGGGTGTTTATTCAACGTTTATAGTCAAACTTGAGTGTTCGGGGGTGTTTAGTCAACAGTTAGAGTCAAACTTGAGTGTTCGGGTTGTTTAGTCAATGTTTAGAGTCAAACTTGAGTGTTTGAGGTGTTTAGTCAACAGTTAGAGTCAAACTTGAGTGTTTGAGGTGTCTAGTCAGCAGTTAGAGTCAAACTTGAGTGTTCGGGGTGTTTAGTCAACAGTTAGAGTCAAACTTGAGTGTTTTGGGTGTTTAATCAACGTTTAGAGTCAAACTTGAGTGTTTGGGGTGTTTAGTCAACAGTTAGAGTCAAACTTGAGTGTTCGGGGTGTTTAGTCAACAGTTAGAGTCAAACTTGAGTGTTCGGGGGTGTTTAGTCAACAATTAGAGTCAAACTTCAGTGTTTTGGGTGTTTAGTCAACGTTTAGAGTCAAACTTGAGTGTTTTGGGTGTTTAGTCAGCAGTTAGAGTCAAACATGAGTGTTTGCGGTGTTTAGTCAACAGTTAGAGTCAAACTTGAGTGTTCGGGGTGTTTAGTCAACAGTTAGAGTCAAACTAGAGTGTTCGGGGGTGTTTAGTCAACAGTTAGAGTCAAACTTGAGTGTTTGCGGTGTTTAGTCAACAGTTAGAGTCAAACTTGAGTGTTCGGGGTGTTTAGTCAACAGTTAGAGTCAAACTTGAGTGTTCGGGGTGTTTAGTCAACAGTTTGAGTAAAACTTGAGTGTTTTGGGTGTTTAGTCAATGTTTAGAGTCAGACTTGAGTGTTTGGGGTGTTTAGTCAACAGTTAGAGTCAAACTTGAGTGTTTTGGATGTTTAGTCAACAGTTAGAGTCAAACTTGAGTGTTCGAGGTGTTTAGTCAATAGTTAGAGTTAAACTTGAGTGTTTGAGGTGTTTAGTCAACAGTTAGAGTCAAATTTGAGTGTTCGGGGTGTTTAGTCAATGTTTAGAGTCAAACTTGAGTGTTCGAGGTGTTTAGTCAACAATTAGAGTCAAACTTGAGTGTTCGGGGGTGTTTAGTCAACGTTCAAAGTCAAACTTGAGTGTTCAGGGTGTTTAGTCAACAGTTAGAGTCAAACTTGAGTGTTCGGGGTGTTTAGTCAACGTTTAGAGTCAAACTTGAGTGTTTGAGGTGTTTAGTCAATAGTTAGAGTCAAACTTGAGTGTTTGGGGTGTTTAGTCAACATTTAGAGTCAAACTTGAGTGTTTGAGTTGTTTAGTCAACAGTTAGAGTCAAACTTGAGTGTTCGGGGGTGTTTAGTCAATGTTTAAAGTCAAACATGAGTGTTCGGGGTGGTTAGTCAACAATTAGAGTCAAACTTGAGTGTTCGGGGTGTTTAGTCAACGTTTTGAGTTAAACTTGAGTGTTCGGGGTGTTTAGTCAACAATTAGAGTCAAACTTGAGTGTTTGGGGTGTTTAGTCAACGTTTAGAGTCAAACTTGAGTGTTCGGGGTGTTTAGTCAACAGTTAGAGTCAAACGTAAGTGTTCAGGGTGTTTAGTCAACGTTTAGAGTCAAACTAGAGTGTTTGAGTTGTTTAGTCAACAGTTAGAGTCAAAATTGAGTGTTTGGGGTGTTTATTCAACGTTTATAGTCAAACTTGAGTGTTCGGGGTGTTTAGTCAACAGTTAGAGTCAAACTTGAGTGTTCGGGGTGTTTAGTCAATGTTTAGAGTCAAACTTGAGTGTTTGAGGTGTTTAGTCAACAGTTAGAGTCAAACCTTAGTGTTTGGGGTTGTTTATTCAACGTTTAGAGTCAAACTTGACTGTTTGAGGTGTTTAGTCAACAGTTAGAGTCAAACTTGAGTGTTTGAGGTGTTTAGTCATCAGTTAGAGTTAAACTTGAGTGTTTGAGGTGTTTAGTCAACAGTTAGAGTCAAACTTGAGTGTTCGAGGTATTTAGTCAACGTTTAGAGTCAAACTTGAGTGTTTGAGGGGTATAGTCAACAATTAGAGTCAAACTTGAGTGTTTGAGGTGTTTAGTCAACAGTTAGAGTCAAACTTGAGTGTTTGAGGTGTTTAGTCAACAGTTAGAATCAAACTTGAGTGTTCGGGGTGGTTAGTCAACAGTTAGAGTCAAACTTGAGTGTTTCGGGTGTTTAGTCAACGTTTAGAGTCAAAATTGAGTGTTTTGGGTGTTTAGTCAACAGTTAGAGTCAAACATGAGTGTTTGGGGTGTTTAGTCAACGTTTAGAGAAAAACTTGAGTGTTCGTGGTGTTTAGTCAACAGTTATAGTCAAACTTGAGTGTTCGGGGTGTTTAGTCAACAGTTAGAGTCAAGCTTGAGTGTTCGGGGTGTTTAGTCAACGTTTAGAGTCGAACTTGAGTGTTTGAGGTTTTTAGTCAACTCTTAGAGTCAAACTTGAGTGTTTGGGGTGTTTAGTCAACGTTTAGAGTCAAACTTGAGTGTTCGGGGTGTTTAGTCAATGTTTAGAGTCAAACTTGGGTGTTTGAGGTGTTTAGTCAACAGTTAGAGTCAAACTTGAGTGTTCAGGGTGTTTAGTCAACAGTTAGAGTCAAACATGAGTGTTTGAGGTGTTTAGTCAACAGTTAGAGTCAAACTTGAGTGTTTGAGGTGTTTAGTCAACAGTTAGAGTCAAACTTGAGTGTTCGGGGTGTTTAGTCAACAATTAGAGTCAAACGTAAGTGTTCAGGGTGTTTAGTCAACGTTTAGAGTCACACTTGAGTTTTTGAGTTGTTTAGTCAACAGTTAGAGTCAAAATTGAGTGTTTGGGGTGTTTATTCAACGTTTATAGTCAAACTTGAGTGTTCGGGGTGTTTAGTCAACAGTTAGAGTCAAACTTGAGTGTTCGGGGTGTTTAGTCAATGTTTAGAGTCAAACTTGAGTGTTTGAGGTGTTTAGTCAACAGTTAGAGTCAAACTTTAGTGTTTGGGGTGTTTAGTCAACGTTTAGAGTCAAACTTGACTGTTTGAGGTGTTTGGTCAACAGTTAGAGTCAAACTTGAGTGTTTGAGGTGTTTAGTCAACAGTTAGAGTCAAACTTGAGTGTTTGAGGTGTTTAGTCAACAGTTAGAGTCAAACTTGAGTGTTTGAGGTGTTTAGTCAACAGTTAGAGTCAAACTTGAGTGTTTGCGGTGTTTTGTCAACAGTTAGAATCAAACTTGAGTGTTCGGGGTGGTTAGTCAACAGTTAGAGTCAAACTTGAGTGTTTCGGGTGTTTAGTCAACGTTTAGAGTCAAACATGAGTGTTTTGGGTGTTTAGTCAACAGTTAGAGTCAAACATGAGTGTTTGAGGTGTTTAGTCAACAGTTAGAGTCAAACTTGAGTGTTTGGTGTGTTTAGTCAACGTTTAGAGTCAAACTTGAGTGTTCGGGGTGTTTAGTCAGCAGTTAGAGTCAAACTTGAGTGTTTGGGGTGTTTAGTCAACGTTTAGAGTCAAACTTGAGTGTTCGGGGTGTTTAGTCAATGTTTAGAGTCAAACTTGGGTGTTTGAGGTGTTTAGTCAACAGTTAGAGTCAAACTTGAGTGTTTAGGGTGTTTAGTCAACAGTTAGAGTCAAACTTGAGTGTTTGAGGTGTTTAGTCAACAGTTAGAGTCAAACTTGAGTGTTTGAGGTGTTTAGTCAACAGTTAGAGTCAAACTTGAGTGTTTGCGGTGTTTAGTCAACAGTTAGAATCAAACTTGAGTGTTCGGGGTGGTTAGTCAACAGTTAGAGTCAAACTTGAGTGTTTCGGGTGTTTAGTCAACGTTTAGAGTCAAACATGAGTGTTTTGGGTGTTTAGTCAACAGTTAGAGTCAAACATGAGTGTTTGAGGTGTTTAGTCAACAGTTAGAGTCAAACTTGAGTGTTTAGTGTGTTTAGTCAACGTTTAGAGTCAAACTTGAGTGTTCGGGGTGTTTAGTCAGCAGTTAGAGTCAAACTTGAGTTTTCGGGGTGTTTAGTCAACGTTTAGAGTCAAACTTGAGTGTTTGAGGTGTTTAGTCATCATTTAGAGTCAAACTTGAGTGTTTGGGGTGTTTTGTCAACGTTTAGAGTCAAGCTAGAGTGTTCGAGGTGTTTAGTCAACAGTTAGAGTCAAACTTGAGTGTTCGGGGTGTTTAGTCAACGTTTAGAGTCAAACTTGAGTGTTTGAGGTGTTTAGTCAACAGTTAGAGTCAAACTTGCGTGTTTGGGGTGTTTAGTCAATGTTTAGAGTCAAACTTGAGTGTTCGGGGTGTTTAGTCAATGTTTATAGTCAAACTTGGGTGTTTGAGGTGTTTAGTCAACACTAAGAGTCAAACTTGAGTATTCGGGGTGTTTAGTTAACAGTTAGAGTCAAACTTGAGTGTTTGAGGTGTTTAGTCAACAATTAGATTCAAACTTGAGTGTTTGAGGTGTTTATTCAACAGTTAGAGTCAAACTTGAGTGTTTGAGGTGTTTAGTCAACAGTTAGTGTCAAACTTGAGTGTTCGGGGTGTTTAGTCAACAATTAGAGTCAAACTTGAGTGTTTTGGGTGTTTAGTTAACAGTTAGAGTCAAACTTGAGTGTTTTGGGTGTTTAGTCAACAGTTAGAGTCAAACTTGAGTGTTTGCGGTGTTTAGTCAACAGTTAGAGTCAAACTTGAGTGTTCGGGGTGTTTAGTCAACAGTTAGAGTCAAACTTGAGTGTTCGGGGTGTTTAGTCAACAGTTAGAGTCAAACTTGAGTGTTTTGGGTGTTTAATCAACGTTTAGAGTCAAACTTGAGTGTTTGGGGTGTTTAGTCAACGTTTAGAGTCAAACTTGAGTGTTTTGGGTGTTTAGTCAACAGTTAGAGTCAAACTTGAGTGTTCGGGGTGTTTAGTCAACAGTTAGAGTCAAACTTGAGTGTTTTGGGTGTTTAATCAACGTTTAGAGTCAAACTTGAGTGTTTGGGGTGTTTAGTCAACGTTTAGAGTCAAACTTGAGTGTTTTGGGTGTTTAGTCAACAGTTAGAGTCAAACTTGAGTGTTTGCGGTGTTTAGTCAACAGTTAGAGTCAAACTTGAGTGTTCGGGGTGTTTAGTCAACAGTTAGAGTCAAACTTGAGTGTTCGGGGTGTTTAGTCAACAGTTAGAGTCAAACTTGAGTGTTTTGGGTGTTTAATCAACGTTTAGAGTCAAACTTGAGTGTTTGGGGTGTTTAGTCAACAGTTAGAGTCAAACTTGAGTGTTTGGGGTGTTTAGTCAATAGTTAGAGTCAAACTTGAGTGTTCGGGGTGTTTAGTCAACAGTTAGAGTCAAACTTGAGTGTTCGGGGTGTTTAGTCAACAGTTAGAGTCAAACTTGAGTGTTCGGGGTGTTCAGTCAACGTTTAGAGTCAAACTTGAGTGTTCGGGGTGTTTAGTCAACAGTTAGAGTCAAACTAGAGTGTTCGGGGGTGTTTAGTCAACAGTTAGAGTCAAACTTGAGTGTTTGCGGTGTTTAGTCAACAGTTAGAGTCAAACTTGAGTGTTCGGGGTGTTTAGTCAACAGTTAGAGTCAAACTTGAGTGTTCGGGGTGTTTAGTCAACAGTTTGAGTCAAACTTGAGTGTTTTGGGTGTTTAGTCAATGTTTAGAGTCAGACTTGAGTGTTTGGGGTGTTTAGTCAACAGTTAGAGTCAAACTTGAGTGTTTTGGATGTTTAGTCAACAGTTAGAGTCAAACTTGAGTGTTCGAGGTGTTTAGTCAATAGTTAGAGTTAAACTTGAGTGTTTGAGGTGTTTAGTCAACAGTTAGAGTCAAATTTGAGTGTTCGGGGTGTTTAGTCAATGTTTAGAGTCAAACTTGAGTGTTCGAGGTGTTTAGTCAACAATTAGAGTCAAACTTGAGTGTTCGGGGGTGTTTAGTCAACGTTCAAAGTCAAACTTGAGTGTTCAGGGTGTTTAGTCAACAGTTAGAGTCAAACTTGAGTGTTCGGGGTGTTTAGTCAACGTTTAGAGTCAAACTTGAGTGTTTGAGGTGTTTAGTCAATAGTTAGAGTCAAACTTGAGTGTTTGGGGTGTTTAGTCAACATTTAGAGTCAAACTTGAGTGTTTGAGTTGTTTAGTCAACAGTTAGAGTCAAACTTGAGTGTTCGGGGGTGTTTAGTCAATGTTTAAAGTCAAACATGAGTGTTCGGGGTGGTTAGTCAACAATTAGAGTCAAACTTGAGTGTTCGGGGTGTTTAGTCAACGTTTTGAGTTAAACTTGAGTGTTCGGGGTGTTTAGTCAACAATTAGAGTCAAACTTGAGTGTTTGGGGTGTTTAGTCAACGTTTAGAGTCAAACTTGAGTGTTCGGGGTGTTTAGTCAACAGTTAGAGTCAAACGTAAGTGTTCAGGGTGTTTAGTCAACGTTTAGAGTCAAACTAGAGTGTTTGAGTTGTTTAGTCAACAGTTAGAGTCAAAATTGAGTGTTTGGGGTGTTTATTCAACGTTTATAGTCAAACTTGAGTGTTCGGGGTGTTTAGTCAACAGTTAGAGTCAAACTTGAGTGTTCGGGGTGTTTAGTCAATGTTTAGAGTCAAACTTGAGTGTTTGAGGTGTTTAGTCAACAGTTAGAGTCAAACCTTAGTGTTTGGGGTTGTTTATTCAACGTTTAGAGTCAAACTTGACTGTTTGAGGTGTTTAGTCAACAGTTAGAGTCAAACTTGAGTGTTTGAGGTGTTTAGTCATCAGTTAGAGTTAAACTTGAGTGTTTGAGGTGTTTAGTCAACAGTTAGAGTCAAACTTGAGTGTTCGAGGTATTTAGTCAACGTTTAGAGTCAAACTTGAGTGTTTGAGGGGTATAGTCAACAATTAGAGTCAAACTTGAGTGTTTGAGGTGTTTAGTCAACAGTTAGAGTCAAACTTGAGTGTTTGAGGTGTTTAGTCAACAGTTAGAATCAAACTTGAGTGTTCGGGGTGGTTAGTCAACAGTTAGAGTCAAACTTGAGTGTTTCGGGTGTTTAGTCAACGTTTAGAGTCAAAATTGAGTGTTTTGGGTGTTTAGTCAACAGTTAGAGTCAAACATGAGTGTTTGGGGTGTTTAGTCAACGTTTAGAGAAAAACTTGAGTGTTCGTGGTGTTTAGTCAACAGTTATAGTCAAACTTGAGTGTTCGGGGTGTTTAGTCAACAGTTAGAGTCAAGCTTGAGTGTTCGGGGTGTTTAGTCAACGTTTAGAGTCGAACTTGAGTGTTTGAGGTTTTTAGTCAACTCTTAGAGTCAAACTTGAGTGTTTGGGGTGTTTAGTCAATGTTTAGAGTCAAACTTGAGTGTTCGGGGTGTTTAGTCAATGTTTAGAGTCAAACTTGGGTGTTTGAGGTGTTTAGTCAACAGTTAGAGTCAAACTTGAGTGTTCAGGGTGTTTAGTCAACAGTTAGAGTCAAACATGAGTGTTTGAGGTGTTTAGTCAACAGTTAGAGTCAAACTTGAGTGTTTGAGGTGTTTAGTCAACAGTTAGAGTCAAACTTGAGTGTTCGGGGTGTTTAGTCAACAATTAGAGTCAAACGTAAGTGTTCAGGGTGTTTAGTCAACGTTTAGAGTCACACTTGAGTTTTTGAGTTGTTTAGTCAACAGTTAGAGTCAAAATTGAGTGTTTGGGGTGTTTATTCAACGTTTATAGTCAAACTTGAGTGTTCGGGGTGTTTAGTCAACAGTTAGAGTCAAACTTGAGTGTTCGGGGTGTTTAGTCAATGTTTAGAGTCAAACTTGAGTGTTTGAGGTGTTTAGTCAACAGTTAGAGTCAAACTTTAGTGTTTGGGGTGTTTAGTCAACGTTTAGAGTCAAACTTGACTGTTTGAGGTGTTTGGTCAACAGTTAGAGTCAAACTTGAGTGTTTGAGGTGTTTAGTCAACAGTTAGAGTCAAACTTGAGTGTTTGAGGTGTTTAGTCAACAGTTAGAGTCAAACTTGAGTGTTTGAGGTGTTTAGTCAACAGTTAGAGTCAAACTTGAGTGTTTGCGGTGTTTTGTCAACAGTTAGAATCAAACTTGAGTGTTCGGGGTGGTTAGTCAACAGTTAGAGTCAAACTTGAGTGTTTCGGGTGTTTAGTCAACGTTTAGAGTCAAACATGAGTGTTTTGGGTGTTTAGTCAACAGTTAGAGTCAAACATGAGTGTTTGAGGTGTTTAGTCAACAGTTAGAGTCAAACTTGAGTGTTTGGTGTGTTTAGTCAACGTTTAGAGTCAAACTTGAGTGTTCGGGGTGTTTAGTCAGCAGTTAGAGTCAAACTTGAGTGTTTGGGGTGTTTAGTCAACGTTTAGAGTCAAACTTGAGTGTTCGGGGTGTTTAGTCAATGTTTAGAGTCAAACTTGGGTGTTTGAGGTGTTTAGTCAACAGTTAGAGTCAAACTTGAGTGTTTAGGGTGTTTAGTCAACAGTTAGAGTCAAACTTGAGTGTTTGAGGTGTTTAGTCAACAGTTAGAGTCAAACTTGAGTGTTTGAGGTGTTTAGTCAACAGTTAGAGTCAAACTTGAGTGTTTGCGGTGTTTAGTCAACAGTTAGAATCAAACTTGAGTGTTCGGGGTGGTTAGTCAACAGTTAGAGTCAAACTTGAGTGTTTCGGGTGTTTAGTCAACGTTTAGAGTCAAACATGAGTGTTTTGGGTGTTTAGTCAACAGTTAGAGTCAAACATGAGTGTTTGAGGTGTTTAGTCAACAGTTAGAGTCAAACTTGAGTGTTTAGTGTGTTTAGTCAACGTTTAGAGTCAAACTTGAGTGTTCGGGGTGTTTAGTCAGCAGTTAGAGTCAAACTTGAGTTTTCGGGGTGTTTAGTCAACGTTTAGAGTCAAACTTGAGTGTTTGAGGTGTTTAGTCATCATTTAGAGTCAAACTTGAGTGTTTGGGGTGTTTTGTCAACGTTTAGAGTCAAGCTAGAGTGTTCGAGGTGTTTAGTCAACAGTTAGAGTCAAACTTGAGTGTTCGGGGTGTTTAGTCAACGTTTAGAGTCAAACTTGAGTGTTTGAGGTGTTTAGTCAACAGTTAGAGTCAAACTTGCGTGTTTGGGGTGTTTAGTCAATGTTTAGAGTCAAACTTGAGTGTTCGGGGTGTTTAGTCAATGTTTATAGTCAAACTTGGGTGTTTGAGGTGTTTAGTCAACACTAAGAGTCAAACTTGAGTATTCGGGGTGTTTAGTTAACAGTTAGAGTCAAACTTGAGTGTTTGAGGTGTTTAGTCAACAATTAGATTCAAACTTGAGTGTTTGAGGTGTTTATTCAACAGTTAGAGTCAAACTTGAGTGTTTGAGGTGTTTAGTCAACAGTTAGTGTCAAACTTGAGTGTTCGGGGTGTTTAGTCAACAATTAGAGTCAAACTTGAGTGTTTTGGGTGTTTAGTTAACAGTTAGAGTCAAACTTGAGTTTTTTGGGTGTTTAGTCAACAGTTAGAGTCAAACTTGAGTGTTTGCGGTGTTTAGTCAACAGTTAGAGTCAAACTTGAGTGTTCGGGGTGTTTAGTCAACAGTTAGAGTCAAACTTGAGTGTTCGGGGTGTTTAGTCAACAGTTAGAGTCAAACTTGAGTGTTTTGGGTGTTTAATCAACGTTTAGAGTCAAACTTGAGTGTTTGGGGTGTTTAGTCAACGTTTAGAGTCAAACTTGAGTGTTTTGGGTGTTTAGTCAACAGTTAGAGTCAAACTTGAGTGTTCGGGGTGTTTAGTCAACAGTTAGAGTCAAACTTGAGTGTTTTGGGTGTTTAATCAACGTTTAGAGTCAAACTTGAGTGTTTGGGGTGTTTAGTCAACGTTTAGAGTCAAACTTGAGTGTTTTGGGTGTTTAGTCAACAGTTAGAGTCAAACTTGAGTGTTTGCGGTGTTTAGTCAACAGTTAGAGTCAAACTTGAGTGTTCGGGGTGTTTAGTCAACAGTTAGAGTCAAACTTGAGTGTTCGGGGTGTTTAGTCAACAGTTAGAGTCAAACTTGAGTGTTTTGGGTGTTTAATCAACGTTTAGAGTCAAACTTGAGTGTTTGGGGTGTTTAGTCAACAGTTAGAGTCAAACTTGAGTGTTTGGGGTGTTTAGTCAATAGTTAGAGTCAAACTTGAGTGTTCGGGGTGTTTAGTCAACAGTTAGAGTCAAACTTGAGTGTTCGGGGTGTTTAGTCAACAGTTAGAGTCAAACTTGAGTGTTCGGGGTGTTTAGTCAACGTTTAGAGTCAAACTTGAGTGTTCGGGGTGTTTAGTCAACAGTTAGAGTCAAACTTGAGTGTTCGGGGGTGTTTAGTCAACGATTAAAGTCAAACTTGAGTGTTCCAGGTGTTTAGTTAACAGTTAGAGTCAAACTTGAGTGTTCGGGGTGTTTAGTCCACGTTTAGAGTCAAACTTGAGTGTTTGAGGTGTTTAGTCAACAGTTAGAGTCAAACTTGAGTGTTTGGGGCTTTTTAGTCAACATTTAGAGTCAAACATGAGTATTTGAGTTGTTTAGTCAACAGTTAGAGGCAAACTTGAGTGTTCGGGGGTGTTTAGTCAACGTTTAAAGTCAAACTTGAGTGTTCGGGGTGTTTAGTCAACAATTAGAGTCAAACTTGAGTGTTCGGGGTGTTTAGTCAACGTTTAGAGTCAAACTTGAGTGTTTGGGGTGTTTAGTCAACATTTAGAGTCAAACTTGAGTGTTTGGGGTGTTTAGTCAACGTTTAGAGTCAAACTTGAGTGTTCGGGGTGTTTAGTCAACAGTTAGATTCAAACGTAAGTGTTCAGGGTGTTTAGTCAACGTTTAGAGTCAAACTTGAGTGTTTGAGTTATTTAGTCAACAGTTAGAGTCAAAATTGAGTGTTTGGGGGTGTTTAGTCAACTTTTAGAGTCAAACTTGAGTGTTCGTGGTGTTTAGTCAATAGTTAGAGTCAAACTTGAGTGTTTGGAGTGTTTAGTCAACGTTTAGAGTCAAACTTGAGTGTTCGGGGTGTTTAGTCAACAGTTAGAGTCAAACTTGAGTTTTCGGGGTGTTTAGTCAAAGTTTAGAGTCAAACTTGAGTGTTTGGAGTGTTTAGTCAACGTTTAGAGTCAAACTTGAGTGTTTGGGGTGTTTAGTCAACAGTTAGAGTCAAACTTGAGTTTTCGGGGTGTTTAGTCAAAGTTTAGAGTCAAACTTGAGTGTTTGAGGTGTTTAGTCATCAGTTAGAGTCAAACTTGAGTGTTTGGGGTGTTTAGTCAACGTTTAGAGTCAAACTAGAGTGTTCGGGGTGTTTAGTTAACAGTTAGAGTCAAACTTGAGTGTTCGGGGTGTTTAGTCAACGTTTAGAGTCAAACTTGAGTGATTGAGGTGTTTAATCAACAGTTAGATTCAAACTTGTGTGTTTGGGGTGTTAAGTCAACGTTTAGAGTCAAACTTGAGTGTTCGGGGTGTTTAGTTAATGTTTAGAGTCAAACTTGCGTGTTTGAGGTGTTTAGTCAACAGTTAGAGTCAAACTTGAGTGTTCGGGGTGTTTAGTTAACAGTTAGAGTCAAACTTGAGTGTTTGAGGTGTTTAGTCAACAGTTAGAGTCAAACTTGAGTGTTTGAGGTGTCTAGTCAACAGTTAGAGTCAAACTTGAGTGTTCGGGGGTGTTTAGTCAACAATTAGAGTCAAACTTCAGTGTTTTGGGTGTTTAGTAAACGTTTAGAGTCAAACTTGAGTGTTTTGGGTGTTTAGTCAACAGTTAGATTCAAACTTGAGTGTTTGAGGTGTTTAGTCAACGGTTAGAGTCAAACTTGAGTGTTTGAGGTGTCTAGTCAACAGTTAGAGTCAAACTTGAGTGTTCGGGGGTGTTTAGTCAACAATTAGAGTCAAACTTCAGTGTTTTGGGTGTTTAGTCAATGTTTAGAGTCAAACTTGAGTGTTTTGGGTGTTTAGTCAGCAGTTAGAGTCAAACATGAGTGTTTGCGGTGTTTAGTCAACAGTTAGAATCAAACTTGAGTGTTCGGGGTGTTTAGTCAACAGTTAGAGTCAAACTAGATTGTTCGGGTTGTTTAGTCAACAGTTAGAGTCAAACTTGAGTGTTTGCGGTGTTTAGTCAACAGTTAGAGTCAAACTTGAGTGTTCGGGGTGTTTAGTCAACAGTTAGAGTCAAACTTGAGTGTTCGGGGTGTTTAGTCAACAGTTAGAGTCAAACTTGAGTGTTTTGGGTGTTTAGTCAACGTTTAGAGTCAAACTTGAGTGTTTGGGGGTGTTTAGTCAACAGTTAGAGTCAAACTTGAGTGTTTGGGCTGTTTAGTCAACAGTTAGAGTCAAACTTGAGTGTTCGAGGTGTTTAGTCAATAGTTAGAGTTAAACTTGAGTGTTTGAGGTGTTTAGTCAACAGTTAGAGTCAAAATTGAGTGTTCGGGGGTGTTTAGTCAACGTTTAGAGTCAAACTTGAGTGTTCGAGGTGTTTAGTCAACAGTTAGAGTCAAACTTGAGTGTTCGGGGGTGTTTAGTCAACGTTTAAAGTCAAACTTGAGTGTTCAGGGTGTTTAGTCAACAGTTAGAGTCAAACTTGAGTGTTTGAGGTGTTTAGTCAACAGTTAGAGTCAAACTTGAGTGTTCGAGGTGTTTAATCAACGTTTAGAGTCAAACTTGAGTGTTTGAGGGGTATAGTCAACAATCAGAGTCAAACTTGAGTGTTTGAGGTGTTTAGTCAACAGTTAGAGTCAAACTTGAGTGTTTGAGGTGTTTAGTCAACAGTTAGAATCAAACTTGAGTGGTCGGGGTGGTTAGTCAACAGTTAGAGTCAAACTTGAGTGTTTCGGGTGTTTAGTCAACGTTTAGAGTCAAACCTGAGTGTTATGGGTGTTTAGTCAACAGTTAGAGTCAAACATGATTGTTTGGGGTGTTTAGTCAACGTTTAGAGAAAAACTTGAGTGTTCGTGGTGTTTAGTCAACAGTTATAGTCAAACTTGAGTGTTCGGGGTGTTTAGTCAACAGTTAGAGTCAAACTTGAGTGTTCGGGGTGTTTAGTCAACGTTTAGAGTCAAACTTGAGTGTTTGAGGTGTTTAGTCAACTCTTAGAGTCAAACTTGAGTGTTTGGGGTGTTTAGTCAACGTTTAGAGTCAAACTTGAGTGTTCGGGGTGTTTAGTCATTGTTTAGAGTCAAACTTGGGTGTTTGAGGTGTTTAGTCAATAGTTAGAGTCAAACTTGAGTGTTCAGGGTGTTTAGTCAACAGTTAGAGTCAAACTTGAGTGTTTGAGGTGTTTAGTCAACAGTTAGAGTCAAACTTGAGTGTTTGAGGTGTTTAGTCAACAGTTAGAGTCAAACTTGAGTGTTTGAGGTCTTTAGTCAACAGTTAGAATCAAAATTGAGTGTTCGGGGTGGTTAGTCAACAGTTAGAGTCAAACTTGAGTGTTTCGGGTGTTTAGTCAACGTTTAGAGTCAAACTTGAGTGTTCGGGGTGTTTAGTCAACAGTTAGAGTCAAACTTGAGTGTTCGGGGTGTTTAGTCAATGTTTAGAGTCAAACTTGGGTGTTTGAGGTGTTTAGTCAATAGTTAGAGTCAAACTTGAGTGTTCAGGGTGTTTAGTCAACAGTTAGAGTCAAACTTGAGTGTTTGAGGTGTTTAGTCAACAGTTAGAGTCAAACTTGAGTGTTTGAGGTGTTTAGTCAACAGTTAGAGTCAAACTTGAGTGTTTGAGGTGTTTAGTCAACAGTTAGAGTCAAACTTGAGTGTTTGAGGTGTTTAGTCAACAGTTAGAGTCAAACTTGAGTGTTTGGGGTGTTTAGTCAATGTTTAGAGTCAAACTTGGGTGTTTGAGGTGTTTAGTCAACAGTTAGAGTCAAACTTGAGTGTTCGGGGTGTTTAGTCAACGTTTAGAGTCAAACTTGAGTGTTTGGGGTGTTTAGTCAACAGTTAGAGTCAAACTTGAGTGTTTGAGGTGTATAGTCAACAGTTAGAGTCAAACTTGAGTGTTTGAGGTATTTAGTCAACAGTTAGAGTCAAACTTGAGTGTTTGAGGTGTTTAGTCAACAGTTAGAGTCAAACTTGAGTGTTTTGGGTGTTTAGTCAACAGTTAGAGTCAAACATGAGTGTTTGGGGTGTTTAGTCGACGTTTAGAGAAAAACTTGAGTGTTCGTGGTATTTAGTCAACAGTTAGAGTCAAACTTGAGTGTTCGGGGTGTTTAGTCAACAGTTAGAGTCAAACTTGAGTGTTCGGGGTGTTTAGTCAACATTTAGAGTTAAACTTGAGTGTTTGAGGTGTTTAGTCAACAGTTAGAGTCAAACTTGAGTGTTTGGGGGGTGTTTAATCAACATTTAGAGTCAAACTTGAGTGTTTGAGTTGTTTAGTCAACAGTTAGAGTCAAACTTGAGTGTTCGGGGGTGTTTAGTCAACGTTTAAAGTCAAACTTGAGTGTTCGGGGTGTTTATTCAACAATTAGATTCAAACTTGAGTGTTCAGGTGTTTAGTCAACGTTTAGCGTCAAACTTGAGTGTTCGGGGTGTTTAGTCAATAATTAGAGTCAAACTTGAGTGTTTGGGGTGTTTAGTCAATGTTTAGAGTCAAACTTGAGTGTTTGGGGGGGGGGGGGGGTTTAGTCAATGTTTAGAGTCAAACTTGAGTGTTCGGGGTGTTTAGTCAACGTTTAGAGTCAAACTTGAGTGTTTGAGGTGTTTAGTCAACAATTAGAGTCAAAGTTGAGTGTTTGAGGTGTTTAGTCAACAGTTAGAGTCAAACTTGAGTGTTTGAGGTGTTTAGTCAACAGTTAGAGTCAAACTTGAGTGTTCGGGGTGTTTAGTCAACAATTTGAGTCAAACTTGAGTGTCTTGGGTGTTTAGTCAACGTTTAGAGTCAAACATGAGTGTTTTGGGTGTTTAGTCAACAGTTAGAGTCAAACTTGAGTGTTTGCGGTGTTTAGTCAACAGTTAGAGTCAAACTTGAGTGTTTGGGGTGTGTAGTCAACAGTTAGAGTCAAACTTGAGTGTTCGGGGTGTTTAGTCAACAGTTAGAGTCAAACTTGAGTGTTTTGGGTGTTTAGTCAACGTTTAGAGTCAAACTTGAGTGTTTGGGGTGTTTAGTCAACAGTTAGAGTCAAACTTGAGTGTTTGCGGTGTTTAGTCAACAGTTAGAGTCAAACTTGAGTGTTCGGGGTGTTTAGTCAAGAGTTAGAGTCAAACTTGAATGTTTGAGGTGTTTAGTCAACAGTTAGAGTCAAACATGAGTGTTCGGGGGTGTTTAGTCAACGTTTAGAGTCAAACTTGAGTGTTCGGGGGGTGTTTAGCCAACAGTTAGAGTCAAACTTGAGTGTTCGGGGTGTTTAGTCAATGTTTAGAGTCAAACTTGAGTGTTTGGGGTGTTTAGTCAACAGTTAGAGTCAAACTTGAGTGTTCGGGGTGTTTAGTTAACGTTTAGAGTCAAACTTGAGTGTTCGGGGTGTTTACTCAACAGTTAGAGTCAAACTTGAGTGTTTGGGGTGTTTAGTCAACGTTTAGAGTCAAACTTGAGTGTTTGAGGTGTTTAGTCAACAGTTAGAGTCAAACTTGAGTGTTCGGGGTGTTTAGTCAACAGTTAGAGTCAAACTTGAGTGTTTTTGGTGTTCATTCAACGTCTAGAGTCAAACTGGAGTTCAAATCCAAATTGATATCCAAAATCCAACAAAATGTTTTAATACAAATAAACCAAAATAAAAAAAAGCCTAATCAGTATCATATCCACTAATAACTATGGGTTCATCATCGCTATCAACCTCTATAGGTTCTTCTTCATCACCGTATTCATCCAAGGTGTCATAATGAATTTCCTCATTTTCATCAATAATCGTATCAAAAGAGAAATCAATAAAAAAAATGAGCAGGATCAATCCCGATCTCCTCGGTGGATGCCAAAGGTATGCTGATGTTCTTATTCCCCGTGTTATCCAATGGTATGCTGATGCTCTCATTTCCAGTAGGGAGTGATTCGGAACCCCATAACTCATGACTCCATCCGTGTCGATCGTTTATTTCCCAAACGGCTTTCCACCCTTTCATTGATTTCTTTGAACTAATCTCGTCGATATAAAACACTTTCTTGGCCTGCGATGCTAAAATGTATGGTTCGTCGGCCCACTCAAAGTTTGATGTGTTGATAAAGGTTACCCCATGACTTGGCCTCGATTCAGACTTTTTGTACCACTTACAGACAAATAACACAACCGAGCACCCTCCAGTGTACATAACCTCCAAGATTTTGATTAATTCCCCGTAATAGGGTTTTTCCTCGTAGATGGTACAAACTCCGTAATCCTGCGTCACTCTTTTCTCTCCTTTGGACTTAGTTACCCACTTGACACCGTTCACAACACATGAATCATACTTATGCACCGAACCATAAGACATGTTTGCCAAGGACACCATCTCAGGGGTAGCTAATGGATCGCCACGTGAATGCATCCCATGAATCTGTTATACAAAAATAATAGTTAGTACTTTAAAAATAAATATATATGTTTTAAACCAATGCCTAAAATTACATACCTTTTCCAAAAACCAATCCTTAAACATTCGACGATGCCTAATATCTATTTCCTCACTCGTTCCCCTAAGTGTGGATTTGTGTTCACTAAAATTGTAAATGAGTATAAATGTATAAATGTATAAATATATAAATATATAAATATATAAATATATAAATATATAAATATATAAATATATAAATATATAAATATATAAATATATAAATATATAAATATATAAATATATAAATATATAAATATATAAATATATAAATAAAGATAATAATATTTACTTACGTCATGTATGCTTCGAGTTTGTCGCAATTATGCAAAATATACCAACTTATGTGCTCCTTCTCCTTATATGGTAAAGTAACATACTCAATCTTGCCAACTGGAGTGCATTGGGAATTGAAAACGGATATCTCTTTTGGGACTGGCGGTGCTTCGTTGTATCTGCCTGGATCGTTGAACCTTGTTTTTTCTTCACTAAGATATCTTGATATGAAATTCAACGTCTCTTCCGCAACGTAGCCCTCGGCTATTGAACCCTCTGGTCTAGCCGGATTTCGAATATACTCTTTCAAATTTTTCAAATACCTTTAAAATGGGTACATCCACCGCATTTGGACCGCCCCCTAGCAATGCTTCATCGTATAAGTGTATCACCAAGTGGATCATTATATCAAAAAACGCGGGAGGCAAAATCATTTCCAGCCTACACATAACTTCAACCACTTTCTTCTTTCCCGATTCTAACTCTTTCCTGCTTAGATTTTTATTGCAAACAACTCTAAACACGTTCGCTAACCCAATAAACACATCACTAATCGCTTTGTCTTCAATAAGCCCGGGGAGACTAGCCACGAAAATATATTGCATCATCACGTGACAGTCGTGAGATTTCATGCAGATAATCTTTCCCGTATCACTTTGAACATTGTTTCTCATACTAGATGCGAAACCTTCGGGAAACTTCTGTGCCTTCAGCCAGTCAAGAAATATAGTCCGCTTTTCCGGTGTTAAAGTGTACTTTCCCCGTTTCAATATTTTTTTTACCATTTCTCTCAGTCAACCACAATTCTTTTCTAATCTTCAATTTCTCAAGATCCATTCTCGCTTTCACGTTATCTTTGTTAACTTTCCCATCAAGACCTATAACTGTACCGAGAAGAGCATCACACACGTTTTTCTCGCAACGCATAACGTCAATGTTATGTTTCAACAAATTTTCGGTCCAATAAGGTAAACGACAGAAAATACTCTTTTTCTTCCAATTGAATCACCGATTAACATCTTGCTTCACGATCTTTCCCCCAAAATCCTTGTGTTTACCGGGAAACACAATGGGAAGCCCATCTAACTGTGTCTGAATATTTGCAGGACTATATTTCTTCGGTGGGCCCCTATAATCGGATTTCTTGTACAAAACATTTTCGCTTCTAAATCGATGTCCGGTAGGTAACCAACGTCTATGGTCAAAGTAAACAATCCCTTTCGTCACACTCAATGACGGAGTATGATCCATGCATTCTGGACAAGCTTTGTAACCTTGACCGGACCATCCCGAAGTGTATGACCTAGCGGGGAAATCATTAGTCGTAGACAACAAACAAACCTTCATCGTAAACTCTTCTTTCTTGTGGGCATCATACGTAACGATCCCTTTATCCCACAACTCTTCCAACTCATCTATAACAGGACGAAGAAAGACATCCATGTCCTTACCGGATGAACGGGGTCCCGGAATCAACAAACAAAGCTGGAATGTGGTTTCCTTCATGCATACCCACGGTGGCAAGTTATAGACGGTTAATATGACTGGCCACATGCTGTACGAGTTGTTCTGCATAGAGAATGGACAAACCCCGTCGATTCCGAGACCCAGATATACGTTACAAGGTTCGCTAGTAAACTCAGGGTGTAGCGCTGCAAATTTCTTCCAACTATCACCATCAACCGGATGACGCTACACATCCGGATCGGCACTCTTACCGGTATGGTGCCAAATCATGTCTTCAGCGGTGTGCTTTGAAGCGTATAGTCGCTGTAATCTAGGAGCAATCGGAAAGTATCGAAGCTTCTTATGCGGTACTTTGATACCCTTCTTTGGGTCCCATCTAGACTCGCTAAAAACTGGACACTTATCGAGGTCTTTGTTTTCTTTGTAATAAATGACACAATCGTTCAAACAAACATCGATGGTAATATACCCCATACCCAAACTTTTCAACTTCTTGTTGCATGTTTCATAAGAATCGGGCAAATTGTGAGGTTTAGGCAAAATACGACCCAACAACTCCAATAGCTCGGTGAATGAGGTGTTAGTCCATTTGTTCTTTACTTTTACGTGCATTAGCTTGGTAATGAAATTCAACGAACTCATCGATTTACAACCAGGAAATAATTCTGTCTCCAATTCTTCGAACAATGTGTCAAAACTGCTTCGACTTGGAATATGTGCATCTCTCATCTCGGTGTCTCCCGGATGTCCACCAACATCGTAACTCTGTCTCACATCGTCATAAACATGCTGACTTTCATTTACTATAAGTGGATCTTTACTTGTAGGAGGTGTATGTGTTTGTATCTCCTTCTCACCGTGTTTTGTCCAAACCTTATAATCATGGTTAAACCCCTCTTTTAGAAGGTGGGCCATAACAACTTCGGTTTTTAATCGACAAAAATTATTACACTTGTTACACGGGCAAGACAAGTAACCAGTATAACCTCTACTTTTCTTAGCAAACTCGATAAACTTAAAAACCCCAAAAATATATTCTCCATCGAACACATTCGTCAATTCCATCCAACTCTTATCGATACTCATGTCCGAACTCGATGCCATCTCTTAACAACAATTTTATTAAACTATGCGACTACATTCATATAAAAAAATAAAATACATAATTATTACAACCCAATGAATAAAATGAATAAAAATTACAACACAATAAACAAAATAAAAAAAAATTACAAACTCATTGAATGAATAAATATTACAAACCATTGAATGAATAAAAATTACAAACCATTACATGAATAAATATTACAAACCATTAAATGAATGAATATATAAAAAACAAAGAATTAAATAAACAAGTAAAAATATATGAGCACAAAATATAAATTCTCACAACACATGCATAATCAACCAACAAATATTTAATTCATTAACCTAATCATATGTTATATCAACTTGCTAATATAATCAAATAAATAAAAAATTTAAAAAGCATGAAATTTGATGGAAATACCTTGAATTGGATGGATAAATTGAAGAGTGATGTTAATTCCCCACCAAGAAATTGTATTAAGTCACCTAATCAAACCATATAGAAAGAATAAAACACAATTAGAAATCAAAAGGAAAACAAATTAAAAGGTGAATTTAATGCAATTATTACCTTAAATTGTGTGATGAAAGTTGATATTAATGGATCCCACCTTGATTATTAAACCTAGAATGATGCAATATGAAGTGGAGAAGCAATTACAAATAAAAAAAAGGAATTTAGATGTGTTTTTGGGAGAAAATCGGAGGATTTTTTTGGGTGTTTTGTGTGTTTTATGTGTTTTGTGTGTTAAAAACCTACTGTCTCCATTAAATAGGATTTTAGATTAGCGACGAAATACGGGTTGTCGTTAAACACAGATGTGTCGTCGCTAATCTTAAAAATAACGACAACAATACGTGTCGCTAAAATAGCGACGACAGTTCGGCGATTAAAAAAATTCAGTAAATAAAAAACATTCAACGGTGAAAATCAATTAAATAACGACGAATTCGTTTGTCGCTAATTAACGACGCCAAATTCTTCGCCGGTAAGATTTTGTCGTCGCTAATTTCAAAAAGTTAGCGGCGAATTACGGGTCGTCGCTAATATTTCGTGGGTAAACAGCGCGAATCCAGTAGTGGTTTTTGCATAAAGTTTAAAAATTTTAAGTTTGAATTGGCATTGTATATATTGAATTTTAAGTTTTACTATTTACTTGCATTTTATATTTAGTCTTTCATTAATTAGAAATAATAAAAACAAACAATCAATCATATCAACTTTTATTTGCTTTCATAAGTGCAATCATTCATTAATCGATAAGCATTGTGGTTGACCAAACCGTCCCTGCGAACGATCCTAGAATCATTATTACTACTTGGGACAACCGTACACTTGCGGTTGTGGTTCGATTACTTATTGCATTATTTTTAGAACACACAAAGGACCACCATATAACCATGGAGTGGACATCTAGCTAACTTATGTTGAAACCTTGTCCATGCTTCTCCTACTTCTTCTCCATCTTCTTGACAAAACTTTGCAAGCTCGCTTTGATCTTTGAGTCTCATACTCTTCGGATAAAAACGATTAAAGAAAGCAGCATGAAGTTTTGTCCATGAATTAATTGTCCCTGGTGGTTGCCTATCTAGCCACTCACCAGCTCTACCGGTCAGAAAGAACGCAAACATATGACAATACAGTTTCTCGCATGTAATGCCTGGAGTAACATAAGCATCACAAATCTGCATAAACTTCTGAATCGCTCTTACCGGATATTGAATTGTTGTACCACTGTAGAGTCCAAAATTTTGAAACTGACTTAGCATACCCGGATCGGGTCTAAATTTGATATTTTGGATCTCTAGAGGACGGTAACCTATCGGTTGAACATGAAAAGGTACTCCAAGCCTGGGAGGTCTAGCTCCACTCTGTTCTGATTATTATTATTTCCGTTACCTCCTACCGGTGGTGGTTGTAAATGTCTTAATGGTCCAAGGGTTCTCGGATTTACTGTATTTGGTATGTCTGCCATAGCTTTTCTTAAGGCTCTTTCCTCACGAAGACGTTTGTTATAACCTCTGAAGCTCCTCTCAGGCTCCGGTAACGGAGGCCAAGAATTAAAAACGGTTAAAACCTGAAAAAGACTAAAGCAAACCACAAGCGTAAATCCGAAAAAAATAAAACTAAATACTAAAAAATAAAAATTAACTCAAAACTACTACTCGAAATTGATAGCCCACACGCTAACGAGACACAACTACCCGATAGCGGCGCCAAAAACTTGGTTTCACCTAGGGTGTGATAAAAATAAGATAAATATAAGCCAGAAATCAATACACTTTCACCCTAGACAAGCACGGTACTGCAAGTATTATAGGACGTATGCAAGTTTTAATGATAAGTTGAATTCGTTCTCAAGGACTTAGTGTGTTATACGAATGGGTAAATAATAACGAGTAAGAAACAATTAATTAAAAGATTGAAAATAAAAGAGATATATTTGAAATAATTAATTAAGCTAAGGAAAAATAAAATATAATAAAATAAATACGAAGAACATGAGATGGGAAGTATAGCTTAGGTTATGCTAGTATGCACTAATCCTTCTAATTCTTTCTATCAACTCTAGTTAATAAGGGAGATAATTAGCTCTTAGATACTTAGTCAGGATTATAAATTCCCATACCTTAGACCTGGAGAGCGACTAAGGGAGCTACAGACACATCATGAGGCAGCCTAAACCTAGGATTATCAAGCGCTACCAAGGCCCTAAGCAATTCAATTCCAAACATGATGATAGTGGTTTAATTATACCCTAATGACTATCTAGCTAGAATTAGTGTTGTCAAGACCAATATCGACACTAGACGTTATGTGGTGTTTCAATAATTAGGCACCCAGTTAAGGTGAACATCTAACTACTATTATGAAAGCCTAAAGTGATCAGTTCTAGGACAGGCAATAATTCAAAACACATAAACAAATATATAGGTAAGAATCTAATATCAATTTAAAACATATAATTCCCAAAGAAACTTAGATAGAAAGAAAATAGAATTAGTAGATTATACATGATGCAAACCCCAAGTTATGGGAAAATTAGTTCATACCTGAAGGAAATAAACTAAAAGAAATAATGAAAGACTTCATCTTGCGCTCTACAATAATTCTGTTGATAAAAACCCTACAGACTAATTAATATGAGGCAAGGATGATTTACAAGTGATATAAGGGTGTATTTATAGGTGTATAGAAGCTCTAATTCGTTTTCTTGAAGGAGAAGGTAAGTAGTGGACTCCTAACCCAACTCAAATTCGTAACCCTAAAATATGAAATCAGGCCTGTTTTTGTTTTGGTCCTAACAACTTCAATTCTTATCCGTTTGACGCATATGAGTATTCGAAATTCATCGTCTCGGAATGATCGTTAACTTTTCTTTTGACCGTTTCTCTAAATTCCCCACCTATTTTGATATATAAGCTGATTTGTGGTCGTAAGTGGTGAAATTCAAGTTTATGGCAGCTTTTCCTTTTCCATATTTTTAGCTTTTCTTTCCTTATCTCCAGTTTCCATGCTTATCTTCTTTCCATATCTCTTAGTCTTTGACTTGGACTCTAATTAATCTCAATAATTATCTTTAAAGCTTCTCACTAAATAAATAATTAAACCCAATATGCTCTAAAAATAATAATTACTAAATCAAGACTAAAAATAGGAAAGTGTAGTATTTCTCAAGAAAATCGACTAGAAAGACTTCTAAATCACTAAAAATGATGTCTCATCCTAATAATAATTCATGACAAATGAGGAGACATCATCTGTCTTAGCCCCTATGAGCCTTTATAAAGCCTTTTATTGAAGCACATTACAAGCCATACCCCTTAGTTTATATAACTTACCCATCCGCACTCAAATCGCAAAATCTGAAACAAGTCGTTTTTAGAGCTTGAGTTTGGGGTGGTGGGTTTCATCATTAGGGAACATTGGGTTTGGGAAATTGTAACTGTGATATAATTAATGATGAAAAAGTTACTATTGTAACCCTTTGTCGGGGTAAGAGTAAATAAAAATATCTGAAAAGCATGAAAAGAATATAAAAAAAAATTAGCATGATATCTCAACATTAAAAAGAGAGTCATAGATATACTTGGACCGGAAAAGTGGAATTTGTATATCATCATGAAAAGGTTTTTAATTGGGTTATTTGGGGATGCACATTAAAGCATCAAGAATTGGGTTGAGTGAGAACATCTTCGAGTGAAAAACTCAAGCTCTAGGGCGATTCGTTGATGAAATGTGAGGAGAGAGCCAAAAGCTCACTTTTTATTATCCAAATATACCATACCGTCCCTAAGCCACGTTATAACCATAAAGACCTTAGGATTTCTATCTACTTGGTGGAGAAATAATGGAGATATTAGGTTGTAGGTGAGTGGACCATTGGATGCTATACTAGGACCTATGAACAACCTATAGACATTAACATGAACAGAGTTGAAAACCTCTCCTTCTGGCATTGTGATGTTCATATGGACTTGAATCTATGGAATGTTGATTATGTGTATATTAGATGTAAGTGTGCATTATTTCTTTGGCATTACTACATGAGACTTTTTAGATATGTTGCTCTAGGATCATTTATTATGTTCTATTCTTCTTCTCCTCATACTTCTTCTTCTCTGTTTATTATTTGACTACCCTAATGTTCTTTATTTTTATTGTATCGGGACGATACAACTTTGAGCTGGGGGTCTTGATGTCTCCCTATTTGTGATGATTTAATCTTAGTTGGAGAAATCATTTTAGGTCTATTTAAGATTATTTTTATCGATTTTTAATTATATTTTTATATTTTCTTATCTCTTGTCTTGATTTGATGATTTATTATTTTTAGAGCATATAGGGTTCAATTGTTTGTTAATTTTGAAGCTTTAAGGATATATGGTAATTAATTAGATGCCAAATCAATTCTAAGAGATAGAGTAAAGTGGATAAAGATGGAAATTGGAGATAAAGGAAGTAAAAGATAAGTATGGAAAGATAAAGTTGCCATATAAATCTGAATTTCACCCGTCACGACCATAAAAGTGATCATAACTCAAGATTTGCTTGAAATTTGGAAGAATGGTATGAAGCAAAGTTATAGAGATTTCCGAGACGATCAGTTTTGATATACAGAACGTGTCAAACGAAGTATTAATGAAGGAGTTACGGCCAAAACAAAACACCACCAGTTTATTACCTTTTCTATATTTTAGGGATTTGGAAAAAAAAATATTTTAGGGTTACGAATTTGAGTTGGGCTAGAAGTCCAATACTTGTCTTCCACTCCAAGAAAAACTTTTAGGGTTTCCTGTACCCTATAAATACACCCTATAATCAGTAGAAACATATCCTTGGCCAATCCTTATGCCAAGAGGAAGGTTACAACAATAGAAGAGAAGTCTGGAAGGAGCTAAACACCATATTATGTCTTCACAAGCCTCCAAATTTGTAATTGTTTTCTTTTCTTTTTCTAGTATGAACTAATTTAATTTAGTTTGAGATTTAGCATATATGTATGAACCCTAAACTTGTTTTACATTAATTTATTTTGGGATGCCATTGTATTTAAATTGAATTAATGTTTTATTCTCTATTTTATGTGCTTTGACTTATTGTCTGTTTTCCTTACGAATGCATGCGTATAGGATTACCTTAACAGTAGTTAGATGGTCACCGTATCCGATTTCTCCTTGAACTTCTTGACATAGGCATTATTTCTTTCTTGTATCAATTTGACGAGAGTGGTCATATTCTCGTGTAGTGATCCTTCTTGATGATATGCTGGTAATGATGGCAACTCCTTCTGAGTAATATTATTGGCCCAAGTGGCGTAAGTTGGAAGTGGTTGCGAGGGTTTATTTTGATACGTTATCAACCCACACTTTAAACACCGATCATCAACGCCTTTATTCAGGGATGTATGCAAAATCTCCATAACTAGGAATTCAAAAAGAGTCCAAAAAGAAAACGCGTAAAACTGAAAACAAATAAATACTACTACACTAAACTAATCACAAATAAATAGAAAAATCCCCGGCTGCGTGATGTCTCCCTATTTGTTCTAATTATTAGCCCCTTGGAGACATCCTTTTAGGTGAATAAATGATAGAGTTTTAGGCTTAATTGATCATATTGCACTTTCTCCCCTTGGAAATTAACTATTTGCGGAATCTGAGCTTTTGTGCGTAAATTTGACTATTTTTAATGCAAAGTTAATCGGTTCTTGAATTTCATGAAAGACCAATCCAAGGAGAAGAAGTGAGAATAAAGTCTTAGTGTATTTTAGAGTGTTAGGAAATGATTTTTAGTCGAGTTTCTATTTTTAGAGTGCACTTTCCTATTTCGTTTTCTTGATTTATTGATTTATTCTTTTTAAGCATATGCGGTTTAATTATTTATTTAATGTGAAGCTTTATAAGATAAATGGTAATTACTTAGAGACCAAGTCAATATGAAGGAGTAAAGGAAAGAAGATTTACATGGAAATAAGAAGATTTAGGAAAGATATATTCAAAGAAGGAAAAGATAAAGCTGCCTTTTGAAATCTGAAAATCCAGCCAAGTTTTAAAGATTAAATCATAATTAAAGATTGGCTAGGATTCTGGACGAGTGGTCTGCACCAATAGAAAGCATTTTCCAAGACAAGCAGTTTCATATATTTGAACTTCTCAAACAGATAAGTATTGAAAAAGATATGACCAAATTGAATCAGTAGCAAAATCTTACCTTTCCTAGATTTTAGAGCTACGAATTTAAGAGTCTTTGCCTTGTCTTCTACTCCAAGTAATTCGACCTAGGGCTTGCTAACACCTATAAATACACCCCTTAGACCTCATAATTCAGTACCTCTCAATTATTATTCAATATATACATCTTTAGAGCAAGAGAGTCAGAGACTTCAAGAGCAAGAAGGCAAAGGAGAAGCTAGAGCTGGAGGAATTCTGTTCTTCCATCAACAGTCATCTAATCCTTAGGTTATATATTTCTAATCTGTAATTAAATATGATGTCTTTCTATTTAGTTTCAGTCTTTAATATTGCTATGAACTAAACTTTTATATACTTGAGAATCGCAATAAAAGGATGAACCATAATTAATTATTTCTATGTTTTGAATTTGGGATTGTTTAGATTTAAATTGAATTAGGTCTTAGATATTGGATATTACTTTGTTCTTAATCACTATTTCTTTTCCGTACAACTAGAAATAAATTTTAGTATCTGGGCTATTCACTTTAGTGGCGAAGTGATCATCCGACAGGGGGGTTTGAATACAGATCTAGGTAATACCTGTGTAATGTCCGTTATTGACCAACAGGCTTAACTAGTTACATAGCCAAAGAGGTAAAATCATATCATCCGAAGAGGCATATTCGACCATACAGGTGTTTATGATACTTTAGGATAGCTTCTAGGTCCACCCGACAGGGGGCTAGGAGATATTAGAGTCCCGACTAATATACTAATACCAATTCTACCCTTAAACATAACATAGATTATATTAATTAGGAGGATTCTTTGCGAGACTCAAGTATTTTTCTTATCTGAAGTCGTCTTTTATTTCTTTATTTCTTTTCAGTTAGTTAATTTTAGTCTTTATTTTTTTTCTTATTTAGTTATTAAGAAAACCAACCAAAAATCTATTATTTACTTTTCTGTTAAACAATTATTCTTACTATCTGATTAATACTGGAGTTGACCCTAATCCGTCCCTGAGAACGAACTCGATTTATCGAATATTACTTGGACAACTGTACACTTGCGGTTAAGTGGTTCCTTTATTTTTGCACTTAATTTTATAACACACCAGGACCCACCATGTTTTTGGCGCCGCTGCCGGGGACGGTAGCGTGAGACCCCGGTGTTAATCTTTAGTAGTTTTAATTGTTTAGTTATTTTTTCAGTTTTACGCTTGGTTTTTGTTTTTGTTTTTGTTGTACAGATTTTTATTCAGGTAATGATCAAGAGGTTTTATTGAAGATGTATAGAGGACATTACCCAGATCCCGATCCATATGACTATTGGGAAGACTCTCCGGGACAACAACAATGGGGTAGTAACTTCTACCAACAACCTTATCAATACCCGCAAGAGCAAGGATGGAACAATCAATGGATCGGGAATAATCAACAACAACCATCATATCACTATCACCAAGAGCAAGCATGGAACAACCAATGGGTTGAAAACATTCAAAACTCTCCACCTCATCACTATCAGCAAGAAATTGACAATGAGATACGTTCTAAACTCCAGCGCTTAGTAGATGAAACCAACGCCACCCATGCACGCATACAACAGATGGTGGAAGAATGGGGTAGTATGTCTTATGAAGATTCCACTCCCCCGAGGGATGGAAGCGATCAACCGGAAGAAGTAGTTGAGGAGGAGGTGTTGAAGGAAGATATTCGTGATAGTGATGTGCCCATCATGCCGGTTTTAAATGAAGACCACCATGTGGTTGACAATCTTATTAGCATGGTGGAAGAAGGAGTAGCAACGAAAATCCTAGAAATTGAAACCGAGGTTTCTATTCCTATGGTGCGTGCACATGATCAAGATACTGAACGCAAACAAGAAAAAGAGGTGATCGAGATTAAGATTCCACATCAAGAATATGATGAGGTAATAGTGGAAGATTGGGTTGAAGACGAAGACGAATGTGAAGTGGTTGAGGTATTCACCGAAGAATTTAAAGTTCACAATACAATAGAAGTTGAACCTCCACCACAAAAAGTTCACCAATCACTATCTCCACCACAAATCCTCATTAGAGATAAAAAATCGGAATCACCTCTATTACTAAAAATGATCAATAGGTGCTACGCAAGAAAGGTTCTACACCGCGAGAGTAAAGCGGCAAGGAGAAGCACCTACCCACCACACTTTAAAGAGGAACGCGAGATTAAAGAGAATAAAAATGAGCTTATACCGTTGAGGACGGTTATCTACTATCGTGTGGTGAAGAATAAGTTTCGTCGTGAAAGTAAGAAGGCGAAACGGAGATACTACCCTCCCCCGTTCAGAGATCGATTGAATAAAATTTTAAGGGGGGAGGTTTTAAGGCTTACATGCCAAGGACGAGGCGAATTCAAGCGGAGTAGAACCGCAACGGCCTCAATACCATCTCCATGGAAGGTAACGCGTCGAACTTAAAGACATAATAAACAAAAGTGCTTCTTGGGAGACAACCCATGTTTAATTTGCTTTATGTTTTTCAATTCTTAGTGTATAATTCTAAGTTAGTGTCGAGTTTTAGTGTCTACTTTTAAAAATAAATGAGAAGGGTAGTGTGTTAATGGTGCAGGAATCGAGTTTGGGGTGCTAGGAAACGCAAAAGAAAAATTCGAAGGCTGGTGCGGACTACCCCCGCGGTGTACCCCTATACCGCAGGGATGTACCGCGCGTGAAAAACTCGTACCATGGGTCGAGCACCACGGGTTTTCTACAGAGGCGAGAAGAAAGAAAGCTGATAGGCGCGGTGCACCGCACCCTACACCGCACGCCCAAAACGCGTGCCACGGGGTGCTAGCACGGGTATAATGCAAAGGCGAAAAATTCACACCAACAGCGCTGCGGTGTACCCTCGCGGTACACCCATGCACCGCAGGTATGCACCGCGCCAGGCGGTTTGTGAAGAGATCAAGGCCCAGTCAACTTCTTACCTTAACGAGATAAACCCTAGCCTCTTCGAAACGAATTTTCCAGCTCCCAACCCTATAAAAACACCTTGAAGCTTGATTAAACCTCCACAACAAACACATTAACATCATTAAATCTCTCCTCCATCCTCCATAAACATAACCTCTTCATCAAATTCATCACAAAACACCATTAAACACAATCAAGATCATCAAGCTTTCAAGAGTTCTTCCAAGATTTGTCAAGAAACCAACTTCCTTTATCTAATCCAAGCAAGAAACTCAAGCTATACCAAGTTTTGTTAACTTTATTCTATCCTTGGTATAACTTGAGTTTGGGGTCAATTCAACCATGACAAACAGAACAGATGCTATGGATTATAAGAGGAAGTGTTACAGCCTAGGGAAGAACAAGAATTTGCCTGGTTCCATAATTGAAAAGGCCATCAATCTTGATGAGCCTACTGAAAAAGATGAAGAAAAAGCACCTGCACCACCACTACACAAGAAATTCACAGCTAGGATGAAGGTACAATCAAAGATTAAAGAAAAGACACCAATCCAAGATCAAGGTTCTTCTTCCTCTTCTCTGAATGATTCTTACACACCCCCATGGGCTATCAAACATCAACAACAAATCGATCATCTAAGAGAACAAGTCAAAGAACTGCCTCTATCATCTTCCTATTTACACAACTTGTCTCTAGTTCATACCTAAGTGGGTTCTCTACTCATTTAGATCTCACGTTCTACAAACCACCTATTATCCTTAAGTACAAGTTTACTTCTTTTGCATTGTTCATTAATTTTTCCTATCAATTACTTCAGATTTGCATGCAATCAAAGTACAGTTTTACATTAACTCCTAAAGTCAACTATTTTCTATCATTAATTCATAAAAAGCATGCTTGATGGGGGCATTAAAGATTCTCTACAGTCAACACAACCCTAAGATTAATTTTATTGAAAGCATGTAAAACACAAAAAATTGGGATGAGGCAACGAACCCCACCCTAAACTCAAAAATGAGTCGTGTCCCCACGACTCGAAAAAGACTCAATAAAGCAATAAAATTAAACTAAACTACCTAATTAGTGCCTACCATCAATTAAGAAGAAGAATTAGAACGGGGTACCTGGCCATAAAGATCCATCATGTCCTCCTCCGAAGAAGAAGAATTATTATCAATATCCATGTTCAAAGTTACCTTGTCCCTTGTTGAATTCATCTTGGCAATTTCCTCCCAGAGTGCTATTTAGATTGTTAGGCATGACCATATGACCCTCACTTGAATCACGATCCTGAGACTTCCTGTCTTGAGCTTGAGTTTGGGGTGGTGGGTTCACTATATGGGATTTACATTGGGTTGGGATTTTTTGAGCTTATCAATGATGCTTTGTGCTATACATGATGATGATTCACATGTTTATTGTATTGTAACCCTTTGCCGGGGTAATAGTGAATGGAAACGAAGCTTCGAGCTCAAGTTATGAATAGGCATAACTATGAAAAAAATAGCATGATATCTCAACATTAAAAAGAGAGTCATAGCTATACAATGAATGATTTGAAAAGAATATATATTCGGACCGGCAAAGTGGAAATTTTTATGTGAATCATCCTTAGTGCTTATTGGGTTAATTTGGGAACGCTAATTAAGCACGTCAATTGGGTTGAGTGAGAACGTTATTTGAGTGTAAACTCAAGCTCTTGGACAGTTGTTGATGGTAAGTGAGGAGAGAGCCAAAAGCTCACTTCAAATTTACCAAATATACATATCATACCGTCCTTCAGCCTACGCTAAAACCGTAAAGTCCTCGTGATTCCTAGATGCACAGTGAGTTAATAGGGAATATGCTAAGTGGAGCGTTCAAAGCAAGTAAACATCGAGGAACACCCTATAGCCACCATCTTGAGATAAGTAAATAAGCGTAACCTTCTAGCATTGTGAAATTAATTTTGGATTGATATTATTTTGTATTTGATTTTGCATGATAAGTGTAGGTGTATATTAATTCCTAGATTAGACTATATGAAATTTATTTTAAGTTGTGCTTTGGGATTATTTTCTAGATTCTACCTTCTGCGTTCACCTAAAAGATCCTTTGTTTTTATTTTACTTTGTCGGGACGACAAAGGTTTGAGTTTGGGGTCTTGATGTCTCCCTATTTGTTCAAATTATTAGCCCCTTGGAGACATCCTTTTAGGTGAATAAATGACTTATTTGATAGACTTTTAGGCTTAATTGATCATATTGCACTTTTTCCCCTTGGAAATTAACTATTTGCGGAATCTGAGCTTTAGTGCATAAATTTGACTATTTTTAATGCAAAGTTAATCGGTTCTTGAATTTCATGAAAGACCAATCCAAGGAGAAGAAGTGAGAATAAAGTCTTAGTGTATTTTAGAGTGTTAGGAAATGATTTTTAGTCGAGTTTCTATTTTTAGAGTGCACTTTCCTATTTCGTTTTCTTGATTTATTGATTTATTCTTTTTAAGCATATGCAGTTTAATTATTTATTTAATGTGAAGCTTTAAAAGATAAATGGTAATTACTTAGAGACCAAGTCAAGATGAAGGAGTAAAGGAAAGAAGATTTACATGGAAATAAGAAGATTTAGGAAAGATATATTCAAAGAAGGAAAAGATAAAGCTGCCTTTTGAAATATGAAAATCCAGCCACGTTTTAAAGATTAAATCATAATTAAAGATTGGCTAGGATTCTGGACGAGTGGTATGCACCAATAGAAATCTCTTTCCAAGACAAGCAGTTTCATATATTGGAACTTCTCAAACAGATAAGTATTGAAAAAGATATGACAAAATCAAATCAGCAGCAAAATCTTACCTTTCCTAGAATTTAGAGCTACGAATTTAAGAGTCTTTCCCTTGTCTTCTACTCCAAGTAATTCGACCTAGGGCTTGCTAACACCTATAAATACACCCCTTAGACCTCATAATTCAGTACCTCTCAATTATTATTCAATATATACATCTTTAGAGAGAGAGAGTCAGAGACTTCAAGAGCAAGAAGGCAAAGGAGAAGCTAGAGCTGGAGGAATTCTGTTCTTCCATCAACAGTCATCTAATCCTTAGGTTATATATTTCTTTTCTGTAATTAAATATGATGTCTTTCTATTTAGTTTCAGTCTTTAATATTGCTATGAGCTAAAATTTTATATACTTGAGAATCGCAATAAAAGGATGAACCATAATTAATTATTTCTATGTTTTGAATTTGGGATTTTTTAGATTTAAATTGAATTAGGTCTTAGATATTGGATATTACTTTGTTCTTAATCACTATTTCTTTTCCGTACAACTAGAAATAAATTTTAGTATTTGGGCTATTCACTTTAGTGGCGAAGTGATCATCCGACAGGGGGGTTTGAATACAGATCTAGGTAATACCCGTGTAATGTCCGTTATTGACCGACAAGCATAACTAGTTACATAGCCAAAGAGGTAAAATCATATCATCCGAAGAGGCATATTCGACCATACAGGTGTTTATGATACTTTAGGATAGCTTCTAGGTCCACCCGACAGGGGGCTAGGAGATATTAGAGTCCCGACTAATATACTAATACCAATTCTACCTTTAAACATAACATAGATTATATTAATTAATAGGATTCTTTGCGAGACTCAAGTATTTTTCTTATCTGAAGTCGTCTTTTATTTGCTTTATTTCTTTTCCGTTAGTTAATTCTAGTCTTTATTTATTTGCTTATTTAGTTATTAAGAAAACCAAACAAAAATCTATTATTTACTTTTCTGTTAAACAATTATTCTTACTATCTGATTAATACTGGAGTTGACTTTATCGAATATTACTTGGACAACCGTACACTTGCGGTTAAGTGGTTCCTTTATTTTTGCACTTAATTTTATAACACACCAGGACCCACCACTGCGGCGCCAAAAACTTGGTGGGGGGCAAGGTGTAATAAAATAATGAATAAATAAAGACAATAATAAAGGACACACACCCTTAAGTACCACGAGAAACTCACTGCAATTACAGATCATTTGCAAGTATAGTTAGTAAGCAAAGTTCGTTTGCGGGAATTTGATTTGTTAGATCTACCTGTGAATATAGAGAAGCGTAGAAGAATTTACTTGTTAAATTAAAAGGTAATAAAGAAATAATATTTATTTTGTTTTCAGATTCAAAAGATAGTAATTCAAATAAATAAGATAATAAAGAATGGAGATGAGAGAGCTATAACTTAGGATTGCTAGCATGCAATTATCCTTTTGAATCAATATTCTAGTTATAATGAATAATTGAGCTCTTTTTTATGTAAATAGTCAGGATTCTATATTCCTCCTAACCCCCTTATGGGTGGACTTAGGTGACAACCTAACAATTACCAGGACACTTGGGTAAGGGGACCCTGCGCAATGATTGGTGGTAATTTCAAACTCTAGTGACTATCTAGTTAGGCAAGCCCGTCACTAGAAGTTTATGTGGTGTTTCAATAGTTGAACACCCCTTCCAGGTGACTATACAAATACTAATGGAGTAACCCTATACGTGTGCATTCGCAAGGATTACAATCATTAAGTCAAAGCACATAAACCAGATATACAAAGTAACTAAGTAGCTAAATTAATTTTAAGGTTTATCCCAAACAACATAAAAATAAAGAATTAGAGATAAAAGATTATACATATGCAAACCGAAGCTATGGCAAAATTAGTTCATATCTGAAGACATAGAAATAAAACTAATGAATAAAGAGATTAGAGACATAGAAAATTTATTGAATATAATACAAATTATCCTAATGATAGAGGGATAGGATGGAGAAGAGAAGTTTGTGACTCTCCAACTTTTTGTCTTCCTCTCTAGGTCTTCTTGCTTCTCTGGATGATAAAATCGATACTAAGGACTAATATTCAAGCAAGGACTAAGAATAATTGAGCAAGGACAAGAAAGGACAATGTTTACAAAGGTATCTATTCGTATTTCTGCTTATTTATCACACCTTTCCCCCACCAAGTTTTTTCATTAGGTCACCATGTTTAATAAAGAAAAATAGGCTCCCGGTTAATAACGGGTTCCCTCTTTAGCTAGAATAACGGTGCTCAACAATATCAACATAGTTCGGTAGCTTTCATATAACGTGAACCAGAATATTGATCCATTTCGGGACTCCGTTTCGTAAGAACGTCAACCCTTTTTAAAACGGGTCCCTGATTCGAGCTAAAAACATCACATCGCTTTTCGAAAACAGACGTTGGATTTTTAGCTGTTGGATCATTAAATCACAACTGGTAAATAGCACCTTCCTTCAAAACGACATCTTACTTTGGAGACACCGGGTACCTGTTTTCAAGCATTACATACACTCTTGATAATCCTCATCTTCCGTCATCTTCAAGCATTGAATTAAGAGCTCGCCGTCACCTAAATCTCCATCTTCTTATCAAATTTTTGATAATCATAATCTTCATATCCACTCATTAGTAGAAAATCTATCTTCATTATTAAATCTACTCAAGAAAAAGTAAGTCAAGTATAACTTTATCATATATCCAAGAAGGATATCATTATTCATTGATCAATCAACTCATTAAGGAGTCAACAAGTTTACTCATCAAAGAGTCATTTGTGTTTATTGTAATTATCAAACAAATCACAAGGGTTTACATCTTCCTCTAGATTTGAGAATAGTGGGTTTAGAGGTTTAGACTGAGTCTAGCTAAAACCTAACTTAGGTTCTAACTTAGCCCGAAAAATGTATTGGATTTTAGGTTTTGTGATTGAACCTGTCAAAGATCACATTTAGAGGTTGTGACTGATCCTGGTAAAAATCTCCTTGTATCGGGTTTGTTTTTTTATCGCTAAGGAAACGCAGAGTTTAGTGGAAGGGTTTAAAATATAAGGTGTCTACGTTAAATAATGGATATAGGTAACTTAACCACTTTAAACGATTGCGTAATCTCTATCCCTACATTTTGTGATATAGATTTGCATAAGTTTTTTTATCAACTAATACTATATTTTTCTTTTAACCTTCAAGTGTTTGATTAAATCCATCAAAGAGTTTTCAAACTTATATTATCTTCCAAAATATTTTTAATTACTTATAAACTAGATTAGTGTCTTATTCACCTCCCCCCAAACCCCTCTCAGATTGACAAATCCCTTTATTTGATGAACTTTGAAATAATTTGTCTACGTTGTATTGTATGTAGTTATGTTGCCAATGTTCAAGAATGAAAATTCCTTTGTAAGATAATCCTTGCAATATTATATACATAATCAGATATATATAATAATTTATTTTTGAAATAATATATATATATTATAATAATATAAATAAAAGTTGATAATCCAATTTTGAGAAATTGATGACTCCATTACAACTAGTTTTGATATATATATATATATAAAATATAACTTAACATAAAAATATCAATATATAATAAGTTAGACAAATTTGTCTAACTTATTATATATTGATATTTTTATGTTTTTTTATGAAATTTGTATATATTTTTCTTCAAAGGGTCCAATTTTTAGAGTTCGATTTAGCCCCCTAAAATATCACGGCTGGCCCTGGTTGTGAGCATTCTAATGGTTTCTTTATTCATTACAATATGTTTTAGATATAGCAAATTGTTAGTCAAAGAGTAAGGGTTCGTTTGGGGTGGATTATTGTAGAATTAAAAATGGTTTTTTAATAAAAATTGGAATATTTGTAAAATATATGGGTAAATTACTTATAGTGTCTTGGAGACCATCTTAGTGGTACAAAAGAACCATCACATTATTCTCTCCTCTAAACGAGTCTTAAAGATCTACAATGTCATTACTACCCTTATAGTGTATATAAGACAAACAAATGATTATTCTTTCTTCTCAATTACTATTTTTCTCTCGCATTCCTTATCATTTTTGTCTCTCCTCCATTACAATTGTTTTGTTTTCTCTCCTCCTTCATTGAGCATCAATATCTTCCTTCTCCGACCACAAGCACCGACCACCACCGATTACCGCCGACCATCCCAGTGTCACCGGAAAAAGTACTAAGTACTTGGAAAAAGTTATGATTACTCAGAAAAAGTACTGACTACTTCGCCGAAATAAATATTGAGTACTCAAAGTTACTGAGTCGCATGAAAAAATTACTGAGTTTTCGTAGAATTTACTGAATACTCGGAAAAATTTACTAAGCATTTGATAAAAATTACTGAGTATCTGAAAAACTTTACTGAGTATCAAAAAATTTTTATTAAGTAAGAGTATTAGACCAAAAGTTCCGAGTATTTCAAATTTTTTATTGAGTATCAAGAAAATTTTGTTAATTATTTAGAATAAATTATTGAGGTAATAAAAATAAAAAACTATTAACTATCTTATAATCAATATACAATTAATTTCCTATACTAAAATTTATTACATTGATTGACCAAAATAAAAAAGAAAAAAATCTAACTCCTAATCCTTTGCTTGCTAAAAAAGACAACTTCTAGGTATTACAAAAAGAAAAAGAAAAGAAAATGACAGCATCAATGTAATAATGTAAAAGAAAATAAAATACAACGAATGGCAAAACTCATGAGCGTTGCTTCAAACTCGCTTGCAACATTGCTTGTTCCATGGCGAAGCTCAAGATATTGAGTAGATCGGAGCTTTGAGATCACAGAAAATCGGCGCCGCACAACCAGATTTTCGAACAGAGAAGCCGCACAACCGCTGTCGCTACAGCTCTATCTTTCTCGTTGCAAACGGCGGATCTTGGAGCTTGAACGGTGGTTTTCTTATGCATGTGAGATGCTGGTGGTCTTCAAACGGAATATTCTCTTGTCAGCGAGGTCAGGAACCGGAATCCGGCGAAGCTGCGAACGGCAAGAAGGAAAGAGAAGCTGGATAGGACGAGCAAGAAGCTTCGCCTTCTCGAAGCACTGCTGCTCGGATTTGAAGTTGGATCTTCCGACGAGAGAGAGAGAGAGAGAGAGAGAGAGAGAGAGAGAGAGAGAGAGAGAGAGAGAGAGAGAGAGAGAGAGAGAGAGAGAGAGAGAGAGAGAGAGAGAGAGAGAGAGAGAGGAGAGAGAGAGAGAGAGAGAGAGAGAGAGAGAGAGAGAGAGAGAGAGAGAGAGAGAGAGAGAGAGAAGATTAGGGTTTCAAAAAAAATTCTAAACAAAAATGGTATATATAGGAGGAAAGTGGGGTAAAAAAGTAATTGAGATTTTAGCCTATAGTGTTAAAATTTGTTTCTGGCCTTTAGTAAGAAGAGAAGGTAACTAAAGTGTGGTTGGTTCTTAAGGGTGTATCTTCAAGACCCTTTTCAGAATTATCTCAAACTATATTCAAAAATATTTTGACATGTAGAATTACTTTTAAGTAATTTTTTCAAGAATAACATATCAGTTGTTTTTTCTATAAGTAATTTAAAAAGTCTAAAGAATTATTAGAGATTAGGATTACTTCAAGTGATATTTTCAATAAACAATCCCAAACAAACACTATAACACTAAAATACTTCACCTGGCCATAACCTTCTTATTTCTTCTATACTTAAAGGGTGTAAAGTGAGAGATGCATGGTATGAATCTCCTCCTTGAACATGGGTAACCTAGTTATGATTTATTTGGAGGTATGCATGGGGAGGCGTGCAAATTTTTTATGAGATTAATCATGGTGCGCGTAGATTGACCCGAACCACCCACGTACCCATGAAAAGGAATGTTAGATAAATGTAATAATGTCTTTTCTTATACCGAGTAGTTTGAGGGACGAAAACTATTACAAAATTTGACAAAGTGATGAATGAATATTACGATATATAAAATATCACCCCATAACAATGTTAACATAAAAAAGTACCCGACCATGAAAATGTATAGCACAAAGGGAGTGCAAAATGATATAAGAAATTTATGAAATTAAAAATCCACGCAAATCGTATCAAATCTATTCCATATTCTATAGATAGCATACATAAAATGTTACCTTTCCTTCATCTCAGCCTGGCTAACGGTCCCACTAGTCCGGTTCTGGTCATTGCCTTACCGGTCCAATCCCGTCCGGGTCTGTTTGACTTATTAGCTATTACCGGACCGATAGCGGGGACCGGGTATACCGATTCTAACCGGTTTCGGTCCGGTTCCTTATCGGTTCTGGACTGTTCCTAACGGTTATTTTTTTATAGGTTCCTAATTTATATTGTCTAATCTATCGATTTAACTTACACATTATTTCACATACATTTTACAATTTTGCAAAGATCCTAAAACAAACACAAAACAACAACATAATAATAATCTGTGTAACTTAAGAGTTTATTATCGAATTTTATTGTGTAAATTTTTTGAAATCCATCTTCTAGCTCATATTAACTGAAAAACTTTTGTATACTTATATGCATTGTTTAAAACTTTGCTTCTCATATTACAGTAAATGCCTGATCCAGCACAACCCAAAAAAATAGTAAGATGTGTGGTCTAGAGACTCTAAACATTCTTGACCCAACCTAATAAACATACAAAATAATTCCACACTTGTTCACTATTATATAACATCACTGATCATAGAAATTAGAATGGTTCTGAAGAGCGATAATACACCACCAAAAATGGAACTATAATAACTGATGTGGGCATTATTGACTGTCTCCTATGCAACACAAACAATACATACATAATAGCAATATTATTATATGAATAGAAGAAATAATCTACTGACTACTACCATCTCAAAGGAGGCAAGATCATAGAGATCATCTTCAAGTGTCTAATCATCCATATTAAACTCAGGTATTGAACGGTTTCCATTAGCATATAGCCATTGACCTTTCTCAATCTTTCTACAATTAGGGTAAGGCATTGCTCCTTTTGCATTGAATGCAAAACTAATGCAATCTGTAAGTTCTCATATACATTCACAATTAGACTACAAGGAACATAAATAAATATATATATAATTGAACTTCATATATGATTACAAGAAATAATTTTTTCAAGGGCTCAAGTAAATTTCCCAACATAGAAAAGTGTAAAGACAAATCTACCAACTAGAAATGAAAAAACACTAAATACTGATGCAACTTAAATGCAATGACCCCAATTCCCTCATGTGAAGAAAATTGACCAAAAAGGACCAAACTTTCACATACCCATACACAACAAACTACAAATTAGATCAATTATACTCTTCTTTCATCCAATTCAGTAACCAATAGGTTGATTGAACATTATTTTAAAATATTACACCATAAAGAAATAATAAACACCAAATACCTAAAGTTTTGCTCAATTTACCCAAGATCAATCCATAAAAGTGCATATCAAACATAACGAAGTATCAAATTAAAATTTAGAAAAATAAACTTGTTGCTTGATGAAAAAAATATTCAATCAAACAGATCCTGAAATTGAAAAAGAATTAAGAAGATTATGCTAAGTAGAAGCACAAAATTTGAAGTTACCGGTAGAAATTGGTGTTCACATTGAAGCTTTTCCCAAGATATATCTCCATTATCCATCACCACTTCAAAGCACACCAAACAAGACACAGTTGTATCTAACACCGACATCGTCGACACCACCTTACATCGTATCAAAGAATAGGTTGTCAGACCCAGGTTCATCTCCTGCAAAAATGTACACAATCAAAACACACGTTGAATTTGGATTTATTCAATTAATTAACAAAAAGTAAGGAATTTGCATGCCCTCTCTAAGTCATAGCAAATAAAATTTCTAATAAAATCTACTAAGACATAGCAATTAGAGTATAATTTCCCTTTTCCCATATATTGTACTCAAATAATTCATAAATTTAACCACTATTTAGAAAATAATAACCGAAATAATTATATACATCACTCAAATGATTATATCTATGCAAAAGTAAAATAATATTACATAAGAAACATAAATATAGAGTTCAAGCAAATAAATTTCCAGTAAAAAATGTGACTTTTCCTTCCTTCTTCTTCAATGGCTCCTAAACGAACCAAATAAGCTTATTTCTCTTACATTTCTTTGCATGTGGTTTCCTTTTCTCTGGTTTCTTACTAGCTATTGGACTATTATGGACATTTTTAAGCTCAAATTTGATCCAGGACCCATCTCTTATATACATATTAGTTTTGGTGATGGTGATTTTTACTTTAATTAAAATTTACAGTTTTAAGGATTTGGTTTCTTTCTTTTATTTCTGTTTGGATGATATCTTGGGCCACGACTACCTCAATGCCGTTTCTACATTTGAAGGGATTGGTAGAAGACACATGCAGGGATTTCTTCTAATCTCCATTAAGTTAATGATGAACTATTTTTACCTTTTTAAGTTGTTTCGTATCTATTATAGATCTAACTGGAAGCTACTTTTGAAGACAAATTTTTTGAAGATCTACGAACTGGGTAATTATGATTATATCAATTATCCTCTTTCTATTATCATGCATGTGTCAGGAGTGTTAAGAGACCAAAGATTATCATCTTATCAAAACTGCTTGAAGCTAATAACTCTCTTTATCATTAGCTTTTATAGTCGTGGCCTCTTTAAATGCAGTATGTTCATCTTTAACCATCCTTATTTACTTCAATTGTTTCTATTCACTGGAGTTATTAATGTGATAGATACCTTTAATGTATATAGTTTTCATCATCAGTTTATGTATAAGATAATTCATAACCTTGTCTTCTATCTATCCTATTTTAAAGTCTTTTATTAGTCTCTTCAGACATGTGAGTATTACTCCATGGACTTTATCTATCAGGTTGGCCGATCTTTTAACTTATTTGATCTTTAATAAAGGTTGTACTAGACTTTCTTCTTCTGCTAATCTGCATGTTTTTGGGTTAATTATTGCTCAAAGATTATCATTTTATTTAAGGATTTCGAAGGTGCTAATTCAATTTATCACTGATCTTTATTGCCTTGGCCTCCGTAACTGCAAACCCAGTAGTACATGGTTTTATAATGAGACAGAGCCTTATTCCTCTCTGTTATATTGTGATGGTGTGTGGGACATGCAATCTGCTATTAACATATTTCGGTATTGTATTTTGGGTACTGATTTCTTTATTGTCGTGTATTTTAAGATTGGTAGTGACAAAAGTCACATGCAGAGTCACTATTTCTTTATTGAGTGGATGATGGAGAAGGAGGAGAACTATTATATTGGTGATGCACAAGTAAATGAAAATTTGGTTTTTTTGTAAAAGGGATGAGTGCCAAGGACACCTTGACGGAGTGTCTAGCGAAGAATCATGTTCTAATGAGGCTGTGAGTACACAGGGGCTCCCCGTGATGGAAAGTGGACCTACTATTTCTCAAGTGAATGACGACCTATCCCTTAATAGGGTCAGGTTCAATGGATAGTATGCTTGTGTGGAATTGTCGAGGAGTGAGGACACCCTCGACAAAGAGTATGTTTAAGTCCCTTGTTATAAAATTTCATATCTCTATCGCTTGTTTGTTAGAGTCTAAATTCAAATATAGTAAGCTTTACTCTTGGAGTCATTTTAAAGCTTTTGGAAATTCACACGTAGTCGAACCCAGGGGAAGATCGTTTATGTCTGGGGGGATTCTATTGTTGTGGAATGATTCCGAAAATTAAGGGTTATAAACTATGCACCATCTTTTGTAAGTGCCAAAGTTATGGAATCAAATAAATATATTTGGTATTTGGTTTGTGTTTATGCTCCAACTTGTGAAAAATAATGAAATAACTTATGGAAATCTCTTACAAATTGGTACTCTAGTGTGGATATTCCAACTCTATTCATTGGGGATTTCATTGATATCTCGCGTACATCGGAAAAAATGGGTAAAAGAGGAGAATATTTTGATAGAATTATAAGTTTTAACAACTTCATTAAAAATAATAATTTGATTGACCTACCAAGTAAAGGATGTTTCTACACTTGGTCAAATAAGCGAAAAGGCAAAGAAAAGGTTAAAGAAAGACTTGATCGAGGCATTGCTTCCTTTTCATGGTGTGAAAGCTTTCCAAATGCTTCAATTCAAGTACCATCGGCAATTGGATCAGACCACTCACCCCTCATTCTTTCCATGGACATGCCCAATCAAGGTTTGAGAATTATTTTATGTTTGAATCCAGATGGTTAGAAAATGTTAAATGCAAGGACTTTATAAACAAAATCTGGATTGGACAAGGTAATGCTACTTTTATTAAAGATTTTTATGCAAAAAGAGATGCGCTATGCTTAGCTCTTACGCGATGGAGTAAACAAATTTTTTGTAATAATCGCAACCTCATTGAAAAATATCAAAAAGAATTAACTGACCTTCAAAATGATCAAGCAATGGAGACTAATTGGATTAAAGAAAAATAAATATACGGAAAATTAGAAGAAGCTTAGAGACAGGCGGAATTATATTGGGCAGATAAGGCGAGAGATCAATGGATAAAAAACGGTGACAAAAATACTAAATATTTCCATGCCAAAACCCTTTTTAGAAGGAAAGTAAATAAAATTAATGCCATAAAAATAATAATGGCTATTGGACGGAGAATGAAGTGGAAATTAAAGAAATTATTTGTGATTATTATATAAATCTTTTCTCGAATAAAACAGGTCCTCAAGGAGAGGATATATCTTAATATATACCTAACAAGGTTTCTGACGAGATAAATGAGAAAATCACTAAACTGCCGGATTTGGAAGAAGTCAAAAAAGCTATTTTTGATATGTCGGGATCAAAAGCTCCAGGGCTAGATGGTCTTCCAGGTAATTTCTATCAAGAAAACTGGGATTCCCTTAAGAATGATTTATTTACAACTGTTAGCAATTTTTTCAAGAATAATACACCACTCAATAGTCTCAACGATTCTTTGAGTACACTTATTCCAAAAGGGGAGTTTCAAGAATCAGTCTCGGATTATAGACCTATTGCTTGTCTTAACTTCAGTTATAAATTTTTTTCAAAGATTCTAGCCAATAGATTACAACCTATTATGGATGATTTACTATCGCTTACCCAATCATCATTCATTAAAGGAAGAAGTATTAAAGACAACATAGTAATTGCGCATGAAGTTTCTTTTTTCCTTAAAAATAAGAGAAAATCATATAAACACTTTGCGGCTGTTAAAATTGATATGGCGAAGGCTTATGACCAAGTCAACTGGGACTTTCTAGTTCAAACTCTTAAAGCTATTGGCTTTCGTGAAAAATGGGTCAAATGGATCTATAATTGTATATCTTCAGTATTGTTACAAATAAAAGTCGATGGTCAAAGACTTAATAAATTCTCTCCTACTAGTGGAATCCGACAAGGAGACCCTCTATATCCACTTTTATTTTCAATTCTAACTGAAAGTCTTATCGGTCTTATTAATTATCAATGTCGGGAAGGTAATATCAAAGGTATCAAAATTACTAGGAAACTGCCCAAGTCTTACACATCTATTATTTGCCGATGACACGTTATTTTTCATAAATATTGAGAAGAATGAAATTGAAGCTTTCAAATATACTATATCACTATTTTGTCAAGCATCTGGTCAACGGATTAATTTTCAAAAATCGTCAATTCTATTTAGTATAGGAACGCCGAAGAATATTTGTGAAGAGGTGGCTAAGAATTTAAATGTTACAAGGACATCTACTTTTGGAAAATATTTGGGGATACCTTTTTCCGTTAAAAGAGAAAAATCTGAAAATTTAAATTATATTAAAGACAAGCTTCTCAATAAATCTAACTTACTTTCTGATGGAGGTAAAGAGGTACTTATAAAGGCGGTGCTTCAATCAATACCTAATTATGCAATGTCTATATTTGAATTCCTTAAATCACTATGCAAGAAATTGTCTGGAATTGTTGCTAATTTCTGGTGGAATTCTAACACTAAAAAAAGAATTCACTGGGTCAAGTGGAAGAAAATTGCTAGAGCTAAATCTATCAGAGGTATTGGATTCAGAGACTTTTAAAAAATGAATATGGCCCTTTTAGCTAAACAAGCCTGGATAATTATGAACAATCCTAACTCACTGGTGGCTAAGGTATTAAAAGGTATCTATTCTCTGTTTGATAATCTTCTCAACGTCAAACTTTCTAATAAAAGATCGTGGAGCTGGACAAGCATTTATAAAGGAATACAATTTATCAAACAACATTCAATATGGAGAATTGGAAATGGCTTAAATATTAATATATGGGACCAACATTGGATTGGAAATAATATTACTTTGGAGAAACCGGCAGATTGTAAAGTGGATATAGTAGCACAACTTTTTAATGAAGATATGACAACTTGGAATATGGAATTACTTAGACAATTTTTTCCACCAAACATTGTCAGCGATATATGTAAAATTCCCATTTTGATACTCAAGGAAGAGGACAAATTAATCTAGCCTTTCTTGAAGGATGGAATCTATAGTACTAAATCGGGATACCATAAATTGGTGGAACAGGAAGTGCAGAATGAAGCACAATCATCTTCTCAAGGTAAACATGATAAAGTCTTTGGAGTATCATTTGGAAATCAAACGTTATGAACAAAGTTAGATCTTTTGGATGGAAAATTTGTAATGGAGAACTACCTACCAAAAGAAATCTTAAAATCAGGAAATGTGTTAAAGACGATACATGTGAATGGTGTGATCTCGATAAGGAATATTTGGAACATATTTTCATAAAATGCCTGTTAAGTATGGCAATATGGGCCAACTCAAGGTTACAAATGCATATTGAAAAAGAGAAAAAATATGACTTGGGAGATTGGTTAATTGAAATGCGTAAGAAATATGTTAATGAAGGATGGGACCATAATAAATTTATCGTCTATTTTTTACTTACCTTATGGAAAATATGGAAAGCGAAAATGAAGGGTTTTCACGATAATACTCCATGGATTATGAAAGACATTTTATTTAAATCCATTCGGCTATGAACGATCTCTTTGCTAATAAGAGTACTGATGAAAAGGAACAAAAGAAGAGAAGTACATCAAAGGATGAGGATGATAAGGAGGTAATGCTAGAAAACAACCCAATACTAACGGACAATTCAAACTATATTTCATGACTGATGCATCGTTTAAAAGAGATTATGAACCTTTAGGTCTAGCGGCAATTGCAATTGACAAGGAAGGTATAATCACACACAAGATTATTTCCAGATCTTTCATTAGATATCCTATCGAAGGTGAATGTTGGGCGGTCCTTCTTGCTATGAGAAAGGCTACTACTTGTAATCTTTAGAGTGTTTCCTTTTACTCCGATAACCTTGAAATGGTTCAAGGTATCTCTAAAGGCACATGTCTTCAATAGCATATTTACCCTTTTATTGCCGAAATGAAGAGCTGGCTTTTGAAGTTTCCATCCTGGAAGGTTAACTTAGTCAATAGGAAATTTAATAGTGTTACTGATCTTACAACTAAGAGTGCAAGACGCGGTATCGATATTTCTGCTTGGGAGAATGGCTCTTCAAGCGAATTTTAAATTTTCCTTAAATCCTTGTATAAACGTTCTTAATTTATTTTATTTTTTCGTTGACAAAAAAAAAGAATAATTTTTGAAAAATTACACCTAAGACTTTTAATTTAGATTTAAAGTATTACGCTATTTTTTTTAGTAAAATAAATTTTGTTCAATTGTTCAAAATATTAAGAAAAATAGGTTAGGCCTACCTAAAGGTATGGGTTGGGTTTTAATCATTTTTCCATTTCTATAATATTTTGATAATATGTTGGAAAAGAATAAAAAGGTTGGGTAGGTCTGAAAAATAAGTAAATTCTAATTTTTAACTAAAGGGTCTTTTATACATTGTCAAATGTGTGTATATATATATATAAATTTATCCAAATAAAATTCTTCGAAATGATAAAGATCCAACCAAAACAACTTAATATAATCAGTTTTTTTATTAGGGTTCTCTTTAAATTATCCACTAAGTAATGACATTGTATTTCTAACTTATACGTCAGTCGTATACGAGTTGGCTTGAGATATAATATGAATTTGACCTTAATATTAAAAATATATATTGTACAAATAAAATTAAAAAAAAATATATTTGGCCACTATGATTGTAAATATTTTATAATTAAAATTTAAAAAAATTATAAATTTTAATTATTCAAATCGATTATAAACTTATATACAAACTTAAATCAAAAAATTTATAAAAAAAATAAGCAAGCAAAATAATCTTATAAATAAATAATAATTTAAATAAAATTAAATAAAAAATTATTAAGTACTCCTGATTCATACTATCAAGTTTTACTCTTCATTAATGAAAACCCATAATCTAATTAACTAGATTGAAATGTAATTTTATAATAGGTAGTAAAATATCTTACCTGGTTATATTTGTTGAAATGACATGACCAATAATCATATCCTTTGAAAAGTAGGGTATGAATGTTAAAGAGGTAGATGAGATAAAACAGGATAGTAGCGGCGAGTGAGATATATTTAGGTTATGTGTTACTTTTTAGCTTAACAGATATTCATATCATATTATATTTTTTTTTATATTAATATTCTCGTAGCTCTATTTTAGGGTAAATATCTCAAATAGACATTTATTTTTGTTAAGTGACAAATTTTCCCTTTATATTTGCAAATAAACATTTTAATTCTATATTTTCAATAAATGGTCCACATTTGTTAGTCATTTTACTATCTTTTTATTATAATGTTATTCGAGACATGTTAACTACCAAGTGTTTTTTTATCCAGAAAAAATAAGAGTAAAAAAGTCATTTAATCCTTAATTTGTTTTAAGATTTTATTTTATTTTATTTTTTTATCTCTGTCTCCTCCTCAACACTACCAAAACCATTTCTGATCACCATCACTGCAACCAAAGTAAAAAAATTAGATTCCAAGAGCTTTTTAACATTTAATTCATGTGCAAACTAAAGATTTTTTTATAGAAATACAATTATTAATAATCGAAATAACATAGTATAAAAGTTTCGAAAGATCAAAAGAATACAAGAGTTTAGAAAATCCTTATATGATTGGACTCGCGAGCTGAAAAACTTGGCGAATTGGGGAGATAGGTGACAATCCATTGGCTAATCAAAATACCTATGAACTTTTGTTTTCTCACCAATCTGCCACCGTGTTAATCTTTGGATGGACAAAAGAGAAGATATATTATAATGATCTCTATAACATTCAATATCCTCTAAAGTATTACAAAAATTCTGGACATGTTTCAAATATGAATTAAAGGGCACGTGATGACATTGACACAATCACTCTCGACGGTGGTATTATCCCTTAGGAAATTGATTTGCAACTCTACATGCAAACATAACTCCTATGGCTTTCGGTGGAGATAAAAACTTGAATGTCCATGCTTTTCTGTAAATATGTTTTTTTATCAATGTTCCTTGCAATAGAACAAACAGATCCCAAACATAAGTTAAAATCCAAAACCACATCACAATTTATTTTAATTATATTTAATGAGGGTTCCAAATAGTGTCAGAGATTAATCTCATCCTTCTCGTATTCTATGGGTCACATTGATAACAAAAAATGTTCAATTTGCTACCTCTTGTAAGGAAGGGATTTACATTTCTATTGTTAACCGTATCTCTATTATAAATAAAGTCCCAACAAAGGTTAAAAAATCACTTCGAGCACATAAGGTCCTTGCACCAGTCGAAGTCAAAGGGTGGGGGGGGGGGGGGGGGGGGGGGGTGCTAACAACTCTTTGTCTATAAGTGGACTATCTATTATCATTTCCAATTTTAGTATAACAGATTATATTAATAACAAATATTGTATCACCATCGTGCTCATTATTATATAAAATTTCATCCCCAGCTTTAGTATCTAGGGTTACTACTAGTTCATCACAATATTGACATGCATTAAATAGTTTTGTAACTGGGTTCGGGAAAAATTCTCCACTGAATAATTTATTTGTAAAATAGTATATATTATTGAATAATCTAACTTACAATTGATAATGAAATTTTTGAATAATTGGTGACTCCATTACAACTAGTTTGGATCACTGGTAAACTCCGTAGAAATAGAGAGAAAGAGATTCTTGCCAGGAATCTAACAATAAGTATTCTATATATTTTTACTTCTTCCTGAATGAACTATTTATAATAATATAATAAATCATTATAAGCATATGTCGTATGAACTGCAATTGTTTCTCCATTCATTGCATTTTCGTCATTGTCAAATGAACCTTGCCTCCAAGATTTGTGAAATTGGAATAACTTTTCAAGATGTGTTCTTGCAATGAAATCCCTCCTTTTGATTAATTTTGAAACAAAATCTTCAATTTACGTAGTTCGGCCACTATTGTTCAAGAATGAAAGCACCTTTGTAACATAATTCTTACAATATTATATACACAATAACAATATCCTTACAATATTTTATACACACTCAAATATTAATAGATATTTATTTTTAAAAATAATATAACTTGTAGTTGATAATCCAAATTTCTAGTACCAGTTTTGAGCACTAGTAAGCATCCATAGAAATAGAGTTTACAACAAATTTTATGGATGTTGTTTCTTCTTTGTGCATATAATATATATAATAATATAATTGACTATTATAAGCATATAGTCATTGTAACCATGGTAACAATTTCTCCCTTCATTATATTATCGTCATGGTTAAATGAACCTTTTCCTCAAGGTTTGTGAAATTGGAATGACTTTTCAAAATGCGTCATTGAAAGGGAAATTGTCGGTGTTACCCCTTTAAGTATATTTTTATATATAAAATATATGTATAATTAAATTGCTCTTATTGTCATTACACATTTATATCATATGTGCAATATATCATTTGTTGTATCACATATCATCCATGTAATACATCGAGCTAAAATGTGCATTATATCACTTTCATCTCTTGAAAATGTTTTATCTTATATCTTGTTATTTGTTTATTGTCTCTAATGGTTTGAACTACATTGTTATATGTTATTAGATTTAGAACATTTAATATGTTAATTCAAAGATGATCCAAGTATCTTTACTTAGGCAAAAATATGTTTTTCTGATTATCCATAACTTGTTATGTTTAAAATTGACTCTTGAGTTGAACTACTAAGTTTGTTAGAATATAACAACTCTTGTATAGAAAATTTTCTCATCAAGACAACCATGCTCAAAAGGAAAAAATAGGTTCCCGGTTTATGACGGGGTCCCTATTTAGCTAGAATAACGGTGTTCAACAATATGAACATATTCCGGTAACCTTACATAACATGTGAACCAGAGTACCGATCCATTTTGGGAACCCATTTTTGTGAAAACATCAACCCTCTTTAATATGGGTCCCTGATTCGAGATAAAAATGTCACACATGTTGATTTTTAGCCATTCGATCATTAAATGCACAACATGTAAATAGTATACAACGTCTTATTTTGGAGACACCGGGTACCCGTTCTCAAGCATTTAATACCCTCTTGGTCATTCTCAAATACCATTATCTTCAAGCATTAAATCAAGAGCTCTTAGTCACCTAAATAGTCACCTTCTTATCAAAAGCTTGATACTCATAATCTTCATATCCACTCAAGAGGAGAAAAGCTATCTTCATTGTTAAATCAACTCAAGAAGAAGTAAATCAAGCATCACTTTATTATCTACTTAAGAAGGATATTATCATCAAGATTCATTGATCAATCAACTTATTAAGGAGTCAACAAGTTTCATTTTATTATCTACCCATTAAGGAGACATTTGTGTTCACTGTAATTATCAAACAAATCACAAGGGTTTAACCGTTGCTCTGGATTAGAGAAGAGTGGGTTTATAAGTTGAGATTGAGCCTAGGAGAAATCTCACTTAGTTTGTGACATAGCGCGATAAAAGTCTTGATTTTAGGTTTCGCCCGTCAAAAATCACGTTTAGAGGTTGTGATTGATCTTGGTAAAAATTTTCCTTGTATTGGTTTTGATTTTTCACCGTTAAGAAAACTTTAAGTTTTGTGGATGAGTTTAAAATCTTAAGTTGACTACCTTAGTTAGTAGATATAGGGTAACTAACAAGTGGGCCGAGATACTAGTAATTCACAAAAGACCCACAACATCAAGTTAATCATTCTTTACTCCATATGCATCTTTTTTCAATTCTTTGTAGACGAGCTTTCACCAAACATAAATACCATCAATAATTTATTTCTCCTTTCAATCGGACATCCAAGTAAAGCTATCAATTTATCAGGCCTGTCATGAAGAAATTCATACACTTTTTCAAACATATCAGATTCAATGTCTAATTCCTCAATGAATTCCCAGACTTGTTCTTCCCTTATTAGAAAAGCTTGTTTAGATTTAGTATAAGCGATATTTCCTTCCTTCAAAGCTTCAGCAACTGACATGAGTGCTTCTTTAAGGAAGTGAGGATCGATTTCAGTCGCTCCTTTGGCTTCTTGGCCTTCTTGCAAGTAAGTTTCTTACTATTTTTTGAGTGAACCTCATCAACTCCCATAGTCGTTGTCTCAAAATTTTCCGAGAAGCTACCATAACCGCCTAAACAAGCTTCATTTATTTATAGTATCCATATACTTAGTTGCTTTCTTTCTTTTTCTTTGTTTAGATGTAGTTACAGCGTTCTCTCCTGTTGCTTGATCATTTCCATACAATATAAGTAGTTTTGATCATAGTAAGAAATGGGTTTTGTCATCAATTCCTCAGCCTGTGGTTTAGACTTGAAAATTAAAAAAAAAGTATTAGTAAATATTAGTGATAAAAATATTCTATCATTAACCTTAAAAATTGTTACAACCCACATCTATTAGCCTTTCCCAAACCTCAGGTTCAGCACTTCATAGTTTTGTTACTGGATTCCACGCAAAGCCGCTCATTCCATTTTTCTGAATATCAAAACATTTGGTCCAGTTGGATTTGATTGTTTTCCACCGATTTTGTATCTTATCCTTGTCAATATGCATACCACATTTTTCCTCCACTTCTTTTACAATTTTATAATATGCATGGCTGTTAAAAGTCCCATTCACCTTATTTCCAATGTTATGCTAATACAAATAAGCCTCAACAAGGGCATCGTCCATTGCTATAGTCCATGACATGCTTCCTTCCGTCTTTGACATGTCTTCATTATAAAAAAAGTATTCAAGGATTTAATAACACATAATATTATAAAAATATGAAATTCTGTAAATAAAATATCAGATTAAATACATTCCATATTTATATGTAATATATCTATTACGATAACAAAAATATATTTTTATACAGCAAAGTTCAAAATACACAGATTAAAACTTAAAGTCATAATGAAGATTATATTTCCAAAATCACATATTGTATTCATTCCACATTGCATTAGCTATAGCGCCTCGTACTAATCTCCTTGTGCATCATCCTCATCAAAATTAATATTTTGTTGAAATGGATTTGAATTCATAATTTCTTTATCTACCTCAGCGATTTGTTCATTTGGTTCTACGCCCATTAAGTAATTGTGCACGAAACAACATGCTAAAATAATAGAATTTTGGGTTTTAATTCCATATGTGGGTTCCCTTGAACTTGATATTATAGGAAATTGCTTCTTTAGAATCCCAAATGCCCTTTAAATAGCATTACGCAACGATGAATGACGATGATTAAATAACTCTCTATAATCTTGTGGTGGATTTCGTGTTGAATACTCTTTCAAGTGGTAACGCACCCCTCTATAAGGAGCAATGAGTCCACTTATCAACATAAATCCATCATCAACTAGATAGTATTTTCCTATTACAATACAAAAATTAACATCTATCATGTAAATAGGAACAAAAAATTTGTCAACTTTTCCAGTTTATTAATTTTTTACATGGGGGAATTATAAGTTTATCATCCCTGGATAAAGCATCTTTTATTATACGTGAGTCAGACGCAGACCCTCCCTATCTAGGTAAAACATATGTAAACTGTAAGTCAAACGTACATGCCGCTAAAACATTTTGGGTAGGATATTCTTTCCTGCCCCGATATCTAGTAGCAGCTTCCCCGGACACTTTATCCCGAATATAAGTTACATCTATCCCCCTAATACAATCCTGTAATTGTGTCATAATTATAATTTGTTAAAAATATCATAATGAACTTAATTCAACAAAATATGATAACATTATTTTACCTTAGAGTAGGGATAGAACCAATTTCTTTCAAGTATCTCCGCTTGAATATGTGCATAATCCGGGTGTTTTGACAATTTTTCCTCTAACTCTATAATGGACCTTAATACTTGTTGAAAGTGACGACTAGTTTTTTCACCGGAACGTAAAAACCAAAATTTTACCACACGATTTCTTTGCATGATGGCCTAGCATATAAAGTGTTTTTTCAACTTGTTCCTCTATACTTACTCGTTTAGTTGTTGTAAGACCGTCATCACTTTCTAATAAAGTACAAATTTTAAAAATGTTTGTGAACCCATTCTTACTATGTCATGCACTGCTTCGCTCCCTATAATTCACCCATTTTGAGCTCTTTCTCTTTTAGAGTTCATCATAGAATGAGGAATTTTATAATGTGATCGTTTGAACGACTAATCCAATAAACCAGTAAACAAATTACTTGTGCTACTGCTGCTCGACGTTTTTTCTCTACATTAAGTGGTACTGTATTTATTTATATTCTGGAGACTCCATCTATGACATAATCCAAGCAAAATATTTCCAGTATACACATCAATCTAATACAAATAAAAGAAAAAAAATTCCCGGAGTTATAGACACCATTATATATTCAAAACTTATTTTGTTTCCAAATAATGTACAATTTATTCAACTGTACTAAACAATACAATCATATTTTATTCATAGATTTCATTTGTGTATAGTTATAAATTTCTAACTTATATCATCTACAAACTACAAATAATTTAAAAAATATTTACACAGTAATACGGAAATACACATTATCTCAATAAATCCACAATGTTAATATATATATATATATATATATATATATATATATATATATATACTCACATCAAATTGAAGAAAAAATATAGAGTCATGAAATTTGTTTATAAACACAATAAAAATGAAAGATGAAAATTTATCTCACCTCAGATTGATGAAGTTTGATGCAGATTCAAAAGAGGGATGTAGAAAATATCTGATTAGTGAGTGGGTTAAGCGTTATATAATGGATAACTAGGGTTTTATATATAATATATACGTAATATTGTAAAATAAGTAAGGATAGTGTAGTAATTTAACTTACATTTTAATATATTCCTTTCTAATGATACCGATCTGAAAGGATGAGATATATGGGTACACAGGGTATTTGAATTATCCATCCACAACCTTTCCTTTCAATTTTTTTCTAATCCAAAAAAAGGAAAGGATTCTTAGAATCCTTTATTATATTCTTATTCCTTCTAACCCCTCTATGTAAGCATACCCGAAACGATTGCATAATCTCTATCCTTACATTCTTTAATTTATGTTATGGTGTCGATTTGCATAAGTTTTTTATCAATTAATACCTAAAGATCTGACTTAGAAAGGAATCAAATCTATATATTTCTAGTAACATTCAAGTGTTTGATAAAATTTCTCAAAGAGTTTTTAAACTTATATTATCTTCCAATATATTTTTAATTACTAGTAAACTTTATTAGTATCCTATTCACCCCAACCCTTATAGGATTGAAAAGCCATCTATTTTTGATGAATTTTGAAAAATTGGACTACATTGTATGTAGATCGTTCACCATTGATAAGAATGAAAGTACATTTGTAAGATAATCCTTACAATATTCTATACACAATCAAATATAAACAAGGGATAATTCCCACTAAATAATAAATCCACCCTTTTGTTCCTAATTATTTAGAATGAGCTTTTTTTTTTTTTTTTTTTTTTTTTTTTTGATGACGAGGGTTCCCGGGCTTACCCGACTAGTCCCCCGGGAGATATGACTGCCTCCCCAACCATACCTCCAGGCAATCAGAACTAGGTTGCCCATGTTCTGGGGAGGATTTCGAACCTTGGAAACTTTCCAATAACTTTCTTCCGCCTACGAAATTCGATAATTTTCTGCCGCCTACGGGATTCGAACCATGTACCTCTCACTTGAGAGAACTTTTCAAACTTTCCAAACTTTAATAACTTTCTGCCGCCTGCGGGATTCGAACCATGTACCTCTCACTTGAGATCACTTGAGAAAACTCAAATAACTTTCTGACGCCTGCGGGATTCGAACCCTGTACCTCTCACTTGAGAGACAGAGCCCTGGCCAGATGAGCTAGCTCACCTGGTTAGAATGAGCTTTTTACTTCTTAATTAATAAAAAATTAAATAAAATGTTTCCCGTTGTAGTGTAGATGGTTAAATTTATACAACAATTACCCTTAATGTCATTTTAATTTTAATTTTTTTTATTGATTTTATAATGAAATATTAATTTATTTTACTTCTCTTTATTATAAAATCTGGCCTCCTCCACTGTTCACTACCACTGCCTCATGCATTCTCCAACGACCACTGCCACCATCTCCAACGTTCGGTTAATCTTTTTACCCTCACGGGTTCGTCTCACAAATTTTGAGCTCCCGGATCTGAATTCATAGAATATGATATAACTTAGTTTGACTACCACCCCCCGAAGTAGTTTAATAGCTAACCAACCCCAAATATGTGGTAGCAATACTTGAATGCAAGGTTATATGAAAAACAACAACTTCATCCTTTATTCAAATATAAAATCCAAATTCTTAAAAATAAATCCCAAAATTAATCATATCAGCAAGAAACAATAAATATTCCCATAAACAAAAAGACCGGAAAGAGCTCATAGGCCAAACCCCATAAGAAAGAAAGTGAAAAAGTGTATCAACTGGCCAGAGCCTTGATATTTATTTAACCCTTAAAGGGGGTAAGTCAAGAGGTACAAGGTTCGAAACCCCTCCCGGAGCATGGGTAACCTAGTTCTGATTAAGTGGGAATATGCATGAGAAGGCGTGTATATTTCCTATGAGAATAGTCGTGGTGCGGAAAGCTGACTCGGACACCCATATAAAAAAAGTGAAAACGTGTATGGCCTTAAGGCTAGATTACATAGATAAAAAATGAAAATAATTACACTTTAGTCAAATAAACCGAACGCCTTAGTTAGTAGCATGGTCTCAACAACATTAACATCAACTTCGTCAACAATTTCAGCAACCACAAAGGCATTATCCATCTCGGCGTCCTACATCTCGACAATGTTGTTATAAAAATAATTAAAAAAAAGCATGAAATAGAAGAAAAAATTCAATACCTTTGGGAGAACGTTCCTATCAAAGATAGGAACTCGTGGGTCAACCTAACAGGAAGCGATTCTAATGCAACAACGCCCATGAGATTCAGTGTTGCGTAAGAATGTCTCCATAGAACTGAACGCAGACTTCGTATTGGACAAAATCCATTGTTGGAGCTTACAAAGACACTATGTAAGTGATAAGTTTGTATGAAATCATGAACTCTACCGTTGCCACATCCTTAACCGAAGATAACTGATGATTTAACATGACCACGTTCTTCTCTACCATTGATTTACTCTCAACAAGATCAATGACTTCCTCTTTCTCTTTAGATGTATCCTACTAAGCATCATCCATATTTTGCAATAATGTAGCCTTCAATTGGTGAAGACGTCGAATCTCGTCTCTGCAATCTAATTGTCCTTGAGAATCACTTGGTTGAATTTGTGCTATCATACAAAAGAAAATAAATGAAAGAGAACTTAATAAGTAAGGAAAAATAGAGTTTTGTATTAGTAAGTAAGCCGGTGTAACATCGACAGGAGCAAGAATTTTGAGTGAAGGAATAGCAACGAGAACATTGGTCGGAGGTGCAACCTCTCCCATTATAGTCCTAAATAATGATGCCTAATTATGCAAGTGTTTACGTACAATCTTTTATTTTTCTCCAAAGAGAGAGTGTGGGACTCAAATTTACGCTCTTTGTTGTGAGAATCCAAAAACCACGCCAAATTGTGCCATATCTTGAGTTATGTCGACGCCTGGGAGCACCTCCCTCTAACCGATGGAGCTGGACCTCGGGGGATTATTATAATGCCTGAAAAATGGAACAAAAGGAAGATTTATCCCAAAAAAATGGAAAGAATGAACATGATGCCCCGATCCCTAAAAAAAGCTTCATCCCATTTCAAATATCCAATGCATAGCGGTGGAAGCAACCATCATTTTGGGTTCGACCAGCGCACAACCAATCCCTGAGTGATGTTTCAGTATCCTTTCCAAGTTGCCCAATAAGCTAATATATAAACACAATATCCGGTGAAATATAGGTTCGAGGATGTTTCAAGCACCAACACTCGTCCTTTATACCAGACTTCATGACGAGATCTCCCAATAGGGAAAAAAGAGGAGTACAAGCCTGAACTAATAGCGATATTATCAGTGGCATATACAAAATAAAAATTCGGTCAGGGGAGAATCGCCCAGTCGGTGTTTATCTTCAGCCAATTTCATCCTTGAATCAAAGGATTTATCTGCTACCGATGCAACCAGTCGTTCTGTTGCGTAGGTGTACCATCTGAATCGATGATCAGAGCGTCTCGATCATTGGTTGCACCACCCTAATCGGTCCTCATCGGTCACGGGTATCCTTCCATCTTTATAGATACCCAGTTATTATGCCAACCTTTATGACTAGAAGGAAAGGATTATGTCAGGCAAATTCGTTTTTCAAAACTGAGGAGTCAGTTAATACCACCCACTATCTTCCTCACCACATTCTAATAGCCAATAGAAGTAATAGAATAATTTTTTAAAAGGACTAAAATCTAGCAGATTCTTACATCTTGTATAAAAAATTACAATGGATGCCCAAGCGTTTGGGACCAATTGACTCGGAAAAATGTTGTAGCACCTAATAAATCTACAATAAAGGGCTCAAAGGGGATCCTCAACCCCATATCTAAACTTCAAACATATCTCCTGATCTAGCCCTAAAGAGGCCTATAGGCCCGTTCATTAGGCATGCGGCGTCGGAACTCAACCTTGTAAGAGATATCCCCACGTCGCACAGCTTGAATAAATTTATCGCGTCTAAGTTCACAAAATCGTTCTTCAACCTAAAATGTCATTGCTTCATTCATCCCTGGAAAACCTATCCTCCGAACACATAATTAGTTATACATAATTATTCTTTGAGAACCAGAGATATGAAAAGAGTTGTCGTTGCTAGAAACTTCTTCCTCTTCTTGTGGAGAAGTCCCATCCTCTCTCGGGGGTTAACATCCTCTTCTTCATCGAAAGAGGAAACTACTCTACTATGTGGATGCTTGATCTCGGCAGTCGAGGAAAATTTGTCCACGAGGACTCATCCAAAGTCTCGGAAACCGATAAAATACCTAGTTCTGAGACGTTGATTAGTAACCGGCTCGATACCTCTTCCTTATTCTCATTTCGTGAACCTATTTTTGATTCCTTACCCATTGACATTGAATTCTATATAAAGAATAAAAACAAAGACAACTTCAATAGAAAATAGTACCTTGAGAAAAAATTGATCCTTAAAGCAAAAAAAGCTGATTACACCGCAAGATTTAACAAAAAAAATATACAACTCTGATGAGTGATCTGGCGGAATGAAAATGTAGAAAGGTAAGAATGAGGGTACACGCTTATATATATGGTAAATCTGGAAATTCTCACCCCCATAATTGGCCACACTCCATTAAGAGAACGTAACGTGTAACAAGGCAGATGCCCCCATACAACTATGAGCAGGAAACTGTCCCGATCAATCCCATCATGACACATATCCAGGGATAGAATAGGAAAAGCACAAGAACTGGCAACTAATTACCTTTTCTAGATAAAATTCAAAATAAATCATTATGTTCGAACCTTGCAAAATCATCGACCTTAACCTTCAGACTCAAAAGTGTTCTCAGTACCCTCAGTTAAACAAGCTATAATTATACGTTACAGAAGGATACTCATCTAAATAAATCAATCTTATTAAGATTACTCAAAAGACTGATTCTTGCGAAGACACAATACTAATTATTTAAAAGACCAACTCTTGCAACGACGCATCATGAAATATTTGGAAGACCAAATCTTGTATCGCCATAATACAAACATTTCAAAACACCGACCTCTTCCGTCGACGCGTCATCAAATATTCGAAAGACGAAAACTTGTGTTGGCACATCACTTAAGTTAATCCAAAAACGACTCTTACGTCGACACCGTCTAAATTACATAAAAGATCTATTACTCCATTGGTGTATCACAAAATACTAAAAAACTAGCTCCCGCGTCAGCACCTCATGAAACGGTAAATGAATTTTGTAAAAATGTTAGATAAAAGGGTAACATTGATCATGAAAATTCAAAAGAGTAATAATAGGCTATAATGAAGTACCTAGAATAGCGATGCAAAATAAAGATACTACGGAAGGTAAATACCAATGTCGGTGTTATATACAGGTTGCCATACTAGTGACTGAATATATCGTCATTATAAACCCAAAAGGGAAAATTACCAAAAGCCCACAAGGATATCATGGTCCTTGACTATCTATACATATGGTGGTAGGAAAGGTGTGATAAAATAATAGATATAAATACGAGAACTAACATCTAATACTACAACGATAAACTCTCTGCAAGTGAACGGATCGTTTGCAAGTGATAAGTAAGTAAAACTGATATTGATCTCAGGGACTACGAAAGTTAGTTTATAAATAGTGCAATTACTAAGTGAACTAGAATAGTTGGTAAAATTACAAGCAAAGACAGTAAAATATTTCTTTGGTTTTATGACTCTAAACATACTTAAATTAAAGACAAGAAAATAAAATAGGATAGATAGAAGCTTATGATAGTTAGCTTGAGAACTAGCAAGTATTCTTCACCAACCTTGTTCTATATTTATTACATAAGGAAACATAGTGTGATATACAATAATTGATATTTTAAATTCCTCCTAACCCCCTTCCACGTGGACTTATGCGGCAAACTCTCCACTACCAGGGGACTTGGGTAAGGGGACCCTGCGCAATGATCGGTGATCAAATTAAACCCTATTGGCTATCTGGATAGGCAAGCCCTTCCGGATCACTACCGAAAACTAGACGACTATGTGGTGTTTCTAGAATCGAATCCCCCTTTTGGATGTTAACTCAGTTACTATGGTAATCATATACGTGTGCATCGCAAGAACTACAGACATTAATTCAAATCACATAATACAGTGCTATCACTACTAAATTCAGTGAAATGTAAAAGGACATCCCAAATTAAATAACATATAAAACAAATCTAGGGTTCACACCCATATGCTAATCTCAAGTTAAATAAATTAGTTCATAAGAAAGAGATAGAAATAGATAATTACAAATAAGAAAAGGTGGAATGACATGAATAGCTTCTAACTCCTTCTTCTCTTCTTCTCTCTTGATCTAGGCTTTCTCTTTGTCTTTAGATGATTAAAAACTGACCAAGGATTATTTCTATAAGATAGGAATGGATATATGTAGGCCTTTGGTGGAAATATGGAGTAATCCCCAAGTTAAGAAGTCCTGATCTTACTAAAATTCGCATTCCTAAATTGTAGGACAGGATAAACCTTTGCAGATTTTGATTTGGTCATTTCTCCTTCGTTACAAATCGGAATTTAATTTTCTTTATATGAAAACAACGCAATTAAAAAACATATCTGCTCATATAAAAGGCTCCTCCTAATTCCTGACTGGATTTCTGCAACAACTTAATTAGCGAATGTATCCGCAGTTTTGGCAGCCTCCTTCTTTCCAAATATATCGAAACTTTTTATTTTTGACTTTGAGATTTTCTTTACTTTTTCACTTCAAATAAGTTTTTCATATATGCAATAGCTTCCATACACATAAGTGCTACACAAATAACGCACAAGTTATGCGTAAAAGCTCACAAAAGAGTAGAATACCTAAAACTAGATAAGAAAGCGTAAAGTATAAATAAATAGGGAAAATCCCAAAATTAAGTATTAAATACCCCTAACATAATGTCTCAAGTATATATTAATATAGCACAAATATAGAGATATCAACATATCTCAGGCACACCTCCTAAAAATGTAACTCTCACTCCATCATTTTTTCATAAATACATTCAAAACCTTCATAGCTCTCTCTCTCTCTCTCTCTCTCTCTCTCTCTCTCTCTCTCTCTCTCTCTCTATATATATATATATATATATATATATATCTCTATCTCCCGAGTCATAAGAATACCATTAGTCATAATACTAATTTGAGTATCAGATTGCCAACGTGAGCAAACCTCATTGCCATCCCGGTTTAATGTCTGGTTTCAGGTATATCATTAACATACAAAGCGAGTTCCTCGATGAACCAGGAAGACACCTCGGTCAAGTTATTTATCTATCTTTGGTCACTCGACCTTAACAACAACCTCTCATATGAATATACTCTAATTCTAACACAAACAAATTCTATTGGTAAAAATTTTGTACTCCATCAGCTGGGAGCATGATCAAACCTCCCTCCTTATCTTGTGATATTGAAAAAATATTTTCAGTACATATTTGTTCAACTAAGTCTAATACTACTATAGAAACAAGGTGATATTTTTTTATAAGGAACATGCTTGCGATCATGTACCTAAACGCGTGGGGTACTATCATCATCAGAGCAATAGACAACTAAAGGTTTCAATGATCACTTGAGTAGTTACTCAAAAGTTTTGTTTATTAAAATTTACTTTCTCGTGTTTAGCCTCCTATATGGTTCTATATCACTCCAATTAAATCAAAAAAATATCAAATAATATGAGCAAATAAGTTCAATTTACTTAAATGGTAAATTAGTATCCTTATGTACATTCTCTTGTAGTGTAGTCTGGATCTCCTCAATAATTTTTATTTTGGTAAAAAGTATCCTCAATGATTCTATAAAAGATATGTAGGAGCAAATAAAATTAGGAAGAAAAGAAGCCTCTGCATAGTAATTTTCTAATAAATTTACTTATAAGTAAGAAAGACAACTTATTTTCATATAGTAATTCATTTTGGCAAAAGAATTTTTGTTGTGCACCATGCACAAATAACATCTAATACAAAAAAATATCCAAGTCCAAAAAACACATAGTCTCAAAACAAAAAACATTTAAATCAGATGCCCAGGTAACGGTTCTCTTTGAAAACAGTCTTCTAAATGTTCGACTCAACCTTGTTGCGCACATGTTTTAGAATTTTGATGGATTTTTTAATGTCTTTAAGATGAAGTCGATTTGTTTACATTGTAATGACCACCTTCTTTCTTAACTCTGAAAATTTAATTGTAGCTTCTTCCTTTTTTAGAATTCGACCAAATAATCTTCCAGCCATGTAACTTCGATCTTGGCTTTGACAACAACTGTTACCTCAGCAGGTATACTATCAATGTCTATGGTGATAGCATTATTTCTGGGTGTCTTGATAACACTACAAAATGCCTCGAGCATGGAATCCCTAGCACTTGGTGTTTTGATATGACAATTTTTCACAACATCGCCATACTTTGTAATAATAGCGTCAAGTATAGGTTCATTTCTAGCTTTAACTAGTTATCCATGTGGTTTCGCCTAAGGTGAGATAAAATAATGATATAAATAAGTGCAAATAAACACCCTAAGCTGAGCACGGTTCTGCAAGTATTACAGGACGTATGCAAGTTTTAATGATAAGAAGATTCGTTCCTTAGAGACTACGAAAGTTAGGAAGAACTTACGCAAGAGTAAAGAAGAGAAAGATAGATTTTTATTTGGTTTTTAAATAAGAAAATTAAACTAATAAACTAAAGACAAAAAATTAAATAAAAGAAAAGAAGATAGTATGATAGTTTAGCCTGTTTAATTAGCAAGTAATTCCCACTAGTTTTGCAGTTCTAAACATGTAAGGGTGAATCATATAGTATTTCAATGTTCGGTTTCAATTGCGCTAGCTAGATAATTTTAGGGTTTACCTGTGTCAATAAGAACCTAAGTAATCTTTTCCTGCAATTGATTAAATAACAATACGCTAAACCATAGTGACAATCTAGTTAGGTTGATTTGTCAGGTCTAAACCTTGTTTTAGATGCTATGTGTTGTTCCCATAATTAAATATTCCTTAGCTAATGACTGATGTCTCCCTAATTGTTCTTATTTTCGACCCTTGGGAGACATCATTTTTGGTGTTTATTTAATTAATTTGATAGACTTTTGGACTAAATTTGCAATAATCCGGAATTACCTTTTTAATTCTAGCATTTTTAATTTATTAAACTTTTGCGCGTAATATTGGTATTTTTAGTGAAAAGTTTACAGGTTTTAGATGTTAGCTAGAAGAGGAATCCGAGGAGAAAGTCAAAGATCAAAAGATAGAGTCAAGACTTGAAAAGAAATCCCGAAGATATTATTTTTAGAGTTGAAAATCCACTTTCCAGGCCATAGATTGCTGATTTCGAGGTGCTTAAGCGATGATTTAGCCGCTGACCTTTGAAGAGAAATCATTCCTTATCGAGTTACGGAACTTTAGCAACTGGAATGAGGTCAATCGGAGTTGTAACGCATCGGGAAAAGCTGTTTTAGTGAAGGCCTATCATCAGTTACGGGATTTTGGGCTTAGAAAGTGGGCTTGGACATTTAATTAGGCTTTTATTTTCTGGTCCAAGCCCTAGTCCGAATTTGCACTTATAAAAGGAGGTCTGGACTTCTATTTTTCACACAATTCACATTCCACAAGATTAAACACCAGAGAGAAGCAACAGAAGGAAGAGAGAAGAAGCTACAAGAGCTGGAGTGGGTCTATAGCTCCGTTCGTAGTCATTTCAATTCCGGAAATTAGGTTCTTTCAATTTTAATTTTGTAATCAAATATGAATTCCTTTATTGTTATTTTATTTTTTAATTTTAATATGAGCTAAGCTTTTCATAGTGCTTGAGAACAAACAATGGGTGAATCCCAATCTTATTAATTAACGAATGTTGAATTTGGGTTTTTATTGAATTAAACTAAATTAGGGCTTTTACTCTTTTCAATAAATTGAGATTATTTTACTGTTTTTGGAGTAGCTAACTAAGAACAGGTGTTAGTATCTAGGCTATTCCAATTAGTGGCGATTGGATCATCCTGACAGAGGGTTTAGGTACGGAAATATTTAATTAATCTAGGATAGAAGCTATTGATTCTGACGAACTTAGCTAATTCTAGGGCCAATGAGGTAATAAAACTTAAACATCCGAAAGTGGATCATATTTACCCTGACGGGACTAGTGACACTCTAGGATCGCCTTATAGTCCACCCTGACGGGGGTATAAGGAATTTAGAATCCCGACCATTGTAATTGACCAATTTAGCCCTTAAACAACATAAGTTAGGAAGTAAGATTAGGAGGATCCTTGCGTTCTCAAGTACTACATCTCATATTGCGTTTTCACTTATTTTACTTGCGTCTTAGTTTTTACTTGCATTTTAATATTTGTCTTTCATTTACTTAGTCTTATAACAAAAACCAAACAAACATATTATTGTCTTTTATTTTCATAAGTGCATCAATCACTATTTGTTAGACATTGTGATCAACCATTCCGTCCTTGGAACGAATCTGTATTATCAGTTATACTACTTGGGACAACCGTACACTTGCGGTTGTGGTTCGATTAGCATTTGCATTTAATTTTAGAACACACAAAGGACCACCAAGTTTTTGGCGCCGCTGCCGGGGACGGTAGCGTGTGACCACGGTGTTTATCCTTTAGTGATAGTGCATTTATTTTTATTTTTTGTTTTTATCAGTTTTACGCTTTTTGCTTGTTTAGTTTTCTCAGGTTTTTAGGTTTGGTGTATGCGAAGGAGACTCTTTAAGGATCTAGAGCCAACACCTCCGATCCTTAATAATCCAGAATCATTAATCAGACTTGCTAACAAGAGAAGGAAAGAACAAGAATCCTTAGAAGTAGAAGAATTAATTCACCAAATGGAGAACGTTAATATTCAGAACAATAACGGACAAGCTCAAATCGTGATGAATCAAGATCCTTGGTTTACTAATGGCCCACCAGAAGTCCCATTCCGTGCCCCTGCTATAGGAGTAGGTGCTCCAGATATAAATGTTCCGAAGTTTCGTCCAGATCCGGGTATGATAACTCAATTCCAAAACTTTGGAAATTTTCGTGGTAGAGTTGGAGAAGATCCTCTTAGAGCGGTACAGAAATTCAAACAAATATGTGATTCTTACATCACACAAGGAGTTTCAAAAGAACAGATGTACTACGCTGTGTTTAAATTTTTTGTTATTGATGGAGCAAGTGAATGGCACGATACGCAAGATCCGACGAAGATTACTAATTGGGACCAATTAGAGATTGCTTTCTTTGACAGGTATTACCCAAGTAACATGAGGTTAGATGCTGAATTAGAATTGACGAATTTCCGTCAAGAATATGATGAAACTTTGGGTAGGAGTTGGACAAGATTTCAGATGTGCTTACGTAGAGTCCCCAATCATGGCTTTTCAGAACAACAACAATTAAAAATATTTTATAGAGGCCTTGATGGGACTTCAAGAGAGAAATTGGATATGCTATGTGGTGCAGGTTTTCTTCAAGTTCAACCCGCTCATGCAAAGATCATCTTAGAGAGAACAGTCAAGAATGAAGTTGGGTGGAGTTCAGTAAGAACACCAGTTAAAAGAGTGAATAATGTTGATATGGAAGAAAAGTTTGCTACGCTAGAGACAAAGCTTCAGACCACACTAGAACAACAATTGAGACAACTTACTCTAGCCGTGAAAGAAGGTTTCTCGAATAAAAGAGGTGAGGTAAAGGTTGCACAAGAGGTATATGGATGTGAGTATTGCGGTGTCAATGATCATAGTTGGGAAAATTGTCAAAATAATCAAGAATCCGTGATGTTTGTGTCCAATAGAGGTAACTTTAATTCAAGTGGTAATGGATATCAGCCTAACAGAAACCATCCGGGGTTTCAATACTCAAATCCTGATGGGGCAGCAAATCCTACTTATGCGTATCAGCCGCGTCCCCAAGGTAACAACTACAATCCAAGACCACACAACAATTACCAAGGAGGACAGAATCAAAATTATGTTCAGAGACAAGCTCCTCAAGACAATTATGATGACACAATGAATCAGAAGGCCTTACCTGCCCATCCGCAAGAAGGAGTTACTCTTCAGAAAACAGTTGAAAGTTTAATCGCTCTTCAGACACAAGCTATGGAACGTCAAAACGCAGTTGAAGCAAGTATGAAGTTGTTCCAGAATCAGCTAAGTCAAATTAACAAACAACTGAATCAACGTCCACAAGGGCAACTCCCTAGCGATACTGAGAATCCAATCCAAATCGAAGACTGTAAAGCTATTACTCTCAGAAGTGGTAAGAACCTTCCTCCACCTCCTTTTCCCGTTATGAAAGAGAAAGAAGTCCCAAGAAAAGAAAAGGAAGTGGGTGAAAAAGAGAAAGAGAATAAGAAAGATAGTGAGGTTGAAGAAATAGTGAGGCCAAGTGAGATTCTAAAGAAGAAAGATGATACTATGATTAATCGTCCTCCTCCACCATTTCCATCGAGAGTTCAAAAGAAGGGTGACATGGCTGATTATCAAAAATTCTTTAACAAGGTAAGAGGACTTAGCATAAATATTCCGTTGTTAGAAGCTATTCGAGATGTGCCCAAGTATGCTAAGTTTCTGAAAAGAGCCCTCACCAACAAACGGCCATATTGTGATAATGAGATGATTGGTCTTCCTGAAGAATGTAGTGCTATTTGTCAAGGTAAATTACCTCCAAAGTTAGTTGATCCTGGGAGTTTCACAATTCCGATATCTATTGGTAATGAGTGGAGAGGAAAAGAACTATGTGACTTGGGTGCAAGCATAAATCTTATGCCCAAATCGATCTTTGATAAGCTTAATATCGAAGCAAGACCCACTTCTATGGTCTTGCAAATGGCGGATCGATCTCTTGCACATCCAGAAGGCCGAATCGAAGATGTCCTCGTTAAGGCAGGTACGTTAATTTTTCCCGCTGATTTCATTATACTTGATTACGACGCGGATAGGAATGTCCCCATTATTTTGGGAAGACCATTCCTAGCCACGGGGCGTACCTTGATTGATGTAGAGAACGGAGAAATGATTATGAGAATCCAAGACGAGGAGATGAAGTTTAATGTGTTTAGATCTATGAAGTTTCCGGATTCCAAGGAAGAATGTTTTCGTATAGATGTAAGGGAACCGGTAAGAAAAGAGCCAATTAATGTTGTGGACACTTTAGGAGTGGAGGAGAAAGAGCTACGAAAGAAACCACCGATCAAAGTTCCTCCAAATCCTAAGAGAAATCCACCACTCAATCATGCGAAGAAGAAAGAGAAAACACGTGTCACGAAGGTTCCAAAGGAACCTAAGAAGGAAAGAAAGAAAAAGGATTTCAAAGTAGGCGAAGAAGTTGCTATGAAAAAGCCTAAACCTCCTCCAAAGACATGTGAATCAAAGAACTCTTGGCTAGGACCATTCGTGGTTGCTAAGGTAATCTCAGATAAGTTAGTTGGAATAAAAGCTAAGGGTTGTAAATTCCGAGTTGCAAATATTGATAACCTCACTCACTGCTGGGGAGGTTATGTGAATGACTGATAAATGAGGTAACCCGTCGAGCTTAACGACGTTAAACAAAAGCCAATTTCTTGTATATTAGTCTAAGTTTTTATTTTTTGCAATTTAGATTAGTTTGATTTTCGTAATTTTAGTGTTTATTATTAAGAAATGAGGAAGGGTAGTTGTTTTTGATGATTTCAGGGATAAAAAGGTCATGAGTTTGGGGTCGAAAGGGCGAAAATAAGAGAAAATCTGTGGTGTTCCAGGGGCCAAACCGGGTCCCCGCATTTGCAAATGCGGGTACCCGGTTTCGAAAGCTAAAAATTCTACATTCTGACCCTGCGTCTTGGGTCCCGCGTTTTCCCGCGTTTTGCTGCGTTTTGAATTCACGCCATCGACGCAAACCGGGGCCCCGCATTTGCAAATGCGGGTACCCGGTTTCGGAGCTGTAACTTTCCAATTTCTCTGACCCCGCGTTTTGGGAGGTCGCGTTTTGGTGCGTCTTGGCTCGCGCCATCGACGAGAATGCGGGTACCCGCATTTGCAAATGCGGGCACCCGGTTTCGAAGGGCAAATCTCTGACCCCGCGTTTTGGGTCCCGCGTTTTGGCTGCGTTTTGAGGTATAAAAAAAAAAAAAAAAATTTAAAAAAAAAAAAAAAAAAAAATTTATTGCGTCATATATTGTCAGACGCCAAAAAAAAAAAAAAAAAAAATTATTTTTCGCGTCGACACAGCGACGCGAAACTGGGGCCCCGCATTTTCAAATGCGGGTACCCGGTTTCATCTGTGACAGGGCCGTTTGAAGCTTTTTAGCCCTAGATTTTTACCTCTTTCTTCAACCCAGCCTCCAAAAACACTCCCAAAACCTAGAATTTCCTGAACATCATCATCAACAACCACACAATCCTCAAATCTTGCTCTCTTTCACCACAACAACATGCAATCAACTCATCTCCCATCCGAAAAATATGATTAAAGTCCCACTTTTCTCCAATTGTTCTTCATCTAAGCTTCAAATTAAATCCAATTCCCTCTTCCCCCGCATCAATTAGCCTTTACCCATCTCATATTCCACCATAATCTTCAAGTCTTAAGCCTCAAAACATCAAAGTTCTAAGCCTTAGCTTCTCACTATTTGAAGTTTTGAGTTTGGGGTGGAAAGAGATGCTTATCAGAACCGTTTTCATGTGTACTTATCGAAGGAATTCTCCAAGAAACAGAAACACTTTTGGTGCTACTCAAGAACAAGCTATTGAGATTCCTATTTCACGTTTCAAACACAAGACTGAAGAGGTTCAAATTAAGGCTAATCCTAAGAAGAGGGAAGTGATTGAGGAACCTGAAAGTGAGGAGGCAAATGATCCGATGATGGGTTGGAATCGAAAATCAAGGTGTTGGAAGAGAATCAGGATACGAGGTGCACTATTTTGGGAAACGTTACAAACAAGTTGAACTTTACTTGTTCAATGCACAACTTTCGATATCTAGACGCGAGATAAAGTTCAGGGACGCACCACCGACAACCAGCCTCGCGCTGGTTCAGATACGTTTTCTATCCCTTCTCATTTAGTGTATATTATTTTATTGCTTTGAGTCTTTTCGAGTCGTGGGGACACGACTCATTTTTGAGTTTGGGGTGGGGTTCGTTGCCTCATCCCAGTTTTTATGTGTTATATGTTTTATTTGCTTTCAATAAAATAATTTTCGGAGTTGCGTTTGACTGTAGAAATTTTTAAATATCCCTTTAAGCATACTTTTGATGAATCTATGATAGTAAATAGTGGACTTTAGGGATTGATATAAAACGCACTTACAATTGCATGCGAACATAGGTAATTGATAGGAAAAATTAATGAACAATGCAAATGAAGTAAGCTTGTACTCAAGGAATATGTTTGGTGTGTAGAACGTGAAATCCTAATTAGTAGAGAACCCACCTAGATATGAACTAAAGACAAGCTATGTACTTAGGAAAATGATAGGGGCAGTTCTTTGTTAGCCATTTGTGCCTTTTTAGCCTTCTATCCCTTGTATTAATTATTATCCGTCTTAGCCCACTTTGAGCCTTAGCCTTTTCTTTGTAGCCACGATATAAGCCATTATCCCTTAGATTATTAGGCATGACCATATGACCCGCACTTGAATCACAATCCTGAGACATGTCTCGAGCTTGAGTTTGGGGTGGTGGGACCACATATGGGAAATTTAATGGGTTGGGATTGATGTGCTTTGTATTGTAGCACAATTGCAGATGATATATACTTGTAACCCTTTGCCGGGAATGAAAAAAAAAAAGTGAAAAAGAAAGAAAAAATGAAAAAATTTGAAAATCTACACAGTAGGAACCGGGAACCCGGATTCATCAAAACCGGGAACCCGGTTTGCTTCTGTACAAAAAAAATGAGAAAAAGAGAAAAGAAAAGAAAAAGAAAAATACATATGAATAAAACATCCGGCAAAGTGGAATTTTTCTGAAAATCATCTTGTTTATAGTGGGTAGACATGGGACGCTAAATTGTTGCGTATATGGGTGAGTGAGAACATCTTTTGAGCGTTAACTCAAGCTCGAGGACATTGTTGATGGTAAGTGAGGAGAGAGCCAAAAGCTCACTTCAAATTTACCAAATATACATCCACACCCGTCCTTAAGCCAATATTATAACCGTAAAGACCTCGTGATTCCTTAGTGCATAATGAATTTATTATTCTGTTGATAGGGAATACACTAGGTGGAGCGTTCAAAGCGAGGTAGGATTAATGACCACCCTATAGCCATCATACAGAGATGAGTACAAGTGTAACCTTCAAGCATTGCGACTTTAATTTAATGATTGAGATTATTTATGTTTGATGTTGCATGATTAGTGTATGTGTATATTAGTTTTTTTGAGTTTGCTATATGAGATTTATTTTGAGAATTGCTTTAGGGTGTATTTGCTAGCTTCTACTTGTTTATACGCTTACTTCTACCCCTTTGTTTTGTTTTACTTTGTCGGGACGACAAAGGTTTGAGTTGGGGGTCTTGATGTCTCCCTAATTGTTCTTATTTTCGACCCTTGGGAGACATTATTTTTGGTGTTTATTTAATTAATTTGATAGACTTTTGGACTAAATTTGCAATAATCCGGAATTACCTTTTTAATTCTAGCATTTTTAATTTATTAAACTTTTGCGCGTAATATTGGTATTTTTAGTGAAAAGTTTACAGGTTTTAGATGTTAGCTAGAAGAGGAATCCGAGGAGAAAGTCAAAGATCAAAAGATAGAGTCAAGACTTGAAAAGAAATCCCGAAGATATTATTTTTAGAGCTGAAAATCCACTTTCCAGGCCATAGATTGCTAATTTCGAGGTGCTTAAGAGATGATTTAGCCGCTGACCTTTGAAGAGAAATCATTCCTTATCGAGTTACGGAACTTTAGCAACTGGAATGAGGTCAATCGGAGTTGTAACGCATCGGGAAAAGCTGTTTTAGTGAAGGCCTATCATCAGTTACGGGATTTTGGGCTTAGAAAGTGGGCTTGGACATTTAATTAGGCTTTTATTTTCTGGTCCAAGCCCTAGTCCGAATTTGCACTTATAAAAGGAGGTCTGGACTTCTATTTTTCACACAATTCACATTCCACAAGATTAAACACCAGAGAGAAGCAACAGAAGGAAGAGAGAAGAAGCTACAAGAGCTGGAGTGGGTCTATAGCTCCGTTCGTAGTCATTTCAATTCCGGAAATTAGGTTCTTTCAATTTTAATTTTGTAATCAAATATGAATTCCTTTATTGTTATTTTATTTTTTAATTTTAATATGAGCTAAGCTTTTCATAGTGCTTGAGAACAAACAATGGGTGAATCCCAATCTTATTAATTAACGAATGTTGAATTTGGGTTTTTATTGAATTAAACTAAATTAGGGCTTTTACTCTTTTCAATAAATTGAGATTATTTTACTGTTTTTGGAGTAGCTAACTAAGAACAGGTGTTAGTATCTAGGCTATTCCAATTAGTGGCGATTGGATCATCCTGACGGAGGGTTTAGGTACGGAAATATTTAATTAATCTAGGATAGAAGCTATTGATTCTGACGAACTTAGCTAATTCTAGGGCCAATGAGGTAATAAAACTTAAACATCCGAAAGTGGATCATATTTACCCTGACGGGACTAGTGACACTCTAGGATCGCCTTATAGTCCACCCTGACGGGGGTATAAGGAATTTAGAATCCCGACCATTGTAATTGACCAATTTAGCCCTTAAACAACATAAGTTAGGAAGTAAGATTAGGAGGATCCTTGCGTTCTCAAGTACTACATCTCATATTGCGTTTTCACTTATTTTACTTGCGTCTTAGTTTTTACTTGCATTTTAATATTTGTCTTTCATTTACTTAGTCTTATAACAAAAACCAAACAAACATATTATTGTCTTTTATTTTCATAAGTGCATCAATCACTATTTGTTAGACATTGTGATCAACCATTCCGTCCTTGGAACGAATCTGTATTATCAGTTATACTACTTGGGACAACCGTACACTTGCGGTTGTGGTTCGATTAGCATTTGCATTTAATTTTAGAACACACAAAGGACCACCAATGACCTATCTAACTACTATGAAGGTAATCCTATACGGTTGCAATCCGCAAGGAAAACAGATTATAAATCAAACACATAGACTGAGAAATAAAACATGAATTCAATTTAAAACATATAATTCCCAAATTAGATAGATGTCAATCAAAACTAGGGTTCATACATATATGCTAAAACTCAATCTAAATTTATTTAATTATACTAACGCCGTGTTAAGTATGTCACCAGACCCGGTCCCACTCGCCTGAGTCGACCTGCAAACCTTGTACAACAACTCAGTACCACTCACTTGTCTTAAACCGATCACCTCGTACCTCAAATAACACCCACCTAACTCAATTCCGGTGTGATTGTCTTCCCACATAGTTTTTTCGACATTTCAAGTGTTTTTTCCACACAATTTTTGTAGTCTGCGTTTGAAAGATCACCTCTACATTGGTATATTCCAATAATAATAGCTGATTGGCCTTGACCAACTGTGATTTTCTTAAACTTTGAAATACCAGATTGTGATAACAACGTATCAAAGATGGTCTTTAAAGTGGATGTGTACACTTCAGTGGAGTCTTGAAATTTCTGGTCAGCACAGCCTTTGTACACCAAGCTAGTCTGATCTGTTGATGACGAAAAGGTTCTCAAGAGAGAGAAAATCAAGAACATAAGAGAGAATGGTGGACCCATCTGAAGATTTAATCTTGGCCACCACTTATGTTTGGCCAGATTTAATCTTGACCACCACTTATGCGGGTAAAGCTGGACTTTTCCTAGCCAAAATAAGTAGAAAATTTAATAAGACAAAATCCTTTAAAAAAATAACATTACATTTTCACATACTTATAAATTCGGTTACTATTCAATTGTTAAAAAATATTAGAAAATGTTTGGACCGACCCAAAGGTAAGGTTTGGGTTCAAATCATTTTACAATTCTGAGAATATTTTACGAATGTAGTATATATTGAAAAAGAATAATAGGGTTGGGCCGACCTTGGAAGATGAAGTAAGTTCTAAATTTTTAACTAGAGGTCTTTTACTCATCGTGTAACTTGTGTTATATATTTTTTATTTTATATATGTAAAAGTGACTTTTATATCCAAATAAAATTCTTCTAAATGATAAGATTCAACCGAAATGACTTCATATAACCAGTAAGTATTTTTTATTTTAGGTTTCTCTCCACTTAGGCAATAAGAAATGACATTGTATTTCTAACTTATAGGTCGGTTTTATAAAAAAAAGTAATTAGGAAAGAGAAATATTTTAATTGGTGCCGTAGAAGGTGATATATGGATGAATAAAAAAGGGGTGATAAATATTATTACTTTTTTAGTAATAGAACAATATATATATATATATAAATTTTTTTGATCAACGGTGATACATAAAAGACATACATGATTGCTTTATAGCCTTTACATCTCTCAAAATTATCTACAATAATTAGGATCGCTCTAGAAAACATATAATTAACATTATAGGACCCAATACTATTAAACTATATGTTATATTTATTCATAATATATTTAAAATCCTATAAAATTATACTATTAAAAATTAAAAAATTTATGTTAGATGATAACTTGTTTTCTTTAAATTCTCAAAAGAAGCAGTTATATTTGTTAAAAAAAGGCCATCGCTTGTTCAATAAACTATTTGGATCCCTAGTAACTAATCTTAAAAGTAATTTTTTTATGATGGTTGATTTTAGACATGAATATATGAATTAACAATGTACTCAAAATTCAAGAATAATTTCTCTCTATGAAATATTTAGGGACACCTTTGATCACATGAAGGTTGAGTTTAAACTATTTAAAACCACTAGTAGAAAGTATATCAATAAAAATATGTCATTTGTGTTCAAAACACCTCTCTTATGTTTGTAAACTATAGTTAATAAAATTAATTTTTAGTGGTATTGTTATACACTAGTGTAATGATTTTGAAATACCAAAAAATATCATTAAGCCACTTCAATGCAATATAATATTAGTTATTTGGAGTGGTAAGAGCAATTATGAAAGATGTTATAAATTATAATGGGATATTGAATTTAAACCTTTTGAAGAACTAGGATTGGAGGTAAAAATCTTATAAACTCATAATCAATTTTCCATAATCAAGTCGTTATGAGGGTACTGCTAGGGCTGTCAATGAACCAAGCCGCTCGCGAGAAGCTCGAACTCGGCTCAGAGAAAAACTCGTTCGAGATCGGCTCATATGTAAACAAGCTCAAGCTCAAGCTCCATTTTAAGCTCGATACGTAAACGAGCCTGCTCGAGCTCGGCTCGTGAGCTCATTTACAATTATGAATTATAAATTAATATATTATCTACTTATAAATATATTATTAAACCTTCAATATCTAACTTGGTAATTTTTATTTCTTTAGACATTTATTTTTTTCATTAATGTTATGTTTCATATTTTCATACCACACACTCATGAAAGTCCCATTTCAACCATAAAAAACAAATTGTTCATGAACAACTCTTGCTTGACTCTAAAAAAGATTGTTCTATAATTTAAAGAACTAATTCTAACATTTCTGATATGGACCACTGAAACCTTGGGCCCGGCTCGTTTAAATTTGAGCTCGGCTCGAGAAATTAAACAAACAAGCTTGTACATCTAGTATTCGGCTCAGCTTGGCTCGTTTGCTGCCCTATACGGAAGGTATAGGTTGTATGGTACACCACCCCTATTGCCTACTTTACATCCCTTCAGTTCGACAACACAACCATCATTACGACAACAATAAATTGGATATCCGTCTTGTTCCATCGTTGTGGTATCCACAAATTCTTTTTCATACTTCTTTGAACACTCATTGTTCTCCATGTATGGTTCACTATCATTTTGTATGCTATAGGGTCCATGCACAATGAAGGTTCTAACGGTATACAAGAGTTCAGGGTCATTGTCTAGATCCGGAAAATCAGCACGATGGTGGTCCTTTGTGTGTTCTAAAATAAAATGCAAATAAGGATAAGAGAATGATGTATCCTCATTTGTGATAGATTTATATTAGGATGAGACATCATTTTTAGTGATTTAGAAGTCATAATAGTCGTTTTTCTTGAGAAATAGTGCACTTTCCTATTTTGAGTCTTGATTTAGTAAAATAATATTTGTAGAGCATATTGGGTTTAATTATTTATTTAGTGTGAACCTTTAAAAATAATTATGGGGATTAATTAGATTCCAAGTCAAAGACTACAAGATATGGAAAGATATAAGCATGGTAATTGGAGATAAAGGAATGAAAAACTAAAAACATGGAAAAGGAAAACCTGCCTTAATCCTGAATTTCTGCACCTACGACCACAAATCAGCTTATATCTCACAAACGGTGTAGAAATTGTAGAAACGAACAAGAGCAAAGTTGAAGATCATTCTGAGACGATGAATTTGGTATACTCATACGCGTCAAACGGATGATTATTGAAGCTTCTAGGACCGAAAGAAAAACGGGCTTGATTTCATGTTTTTAGGGTTACGAATTTGAGTTGGGCTTGGAGTCCATTACTTAACCTCTCCTTCAAGAAAACGAATTAGGTCTTCTAAACACCTATAACTACACCATTATATCACTTGTAAATCACCCTTGCCTCATAGTAATTAGTTCTTAAGTTTTTATTCTTCCAGTTTATTGTAGAGAGCAAGATGATGTCTTTCATTATTTCTTTTAGTTTATTTCCTTCAGGTCTGAACTAAACTTCCCATAGCTTGGGTTTTGCATCATGTATAATCTATGAATTCTAATTTCTTTCTATCTAAGTTTCTTTCGGAATTACGTGTTTTAAATTGATATTAGTTGCTTACCTTTATATTTGTTTATGTGTTTATATTTAATGACTGTTTTCCTTGCGGTGCGCAACATTTAGGACTACCTTAATAGTATGTAGATGATCACCTTAGATGGGTGTCTAATTATTGAAAAACCACATAACGTCTAGTGTCGATATTAGTCCTGACAACACTGATTCTAACTAGATAGTCATTAGGGTATAATTTAATCACTATCACCATGTATGGAAATTGATTGCTTAGGGCCTTGGTAGCACTTGATAAGCCTATTTGAACCAGCCTCGTGGTGTGTCTGTAGCCCCCTTAGTTACTCTCAAGGTCTAAGGAATGAGAATTTAGAATCCTGACTAAGTATACAAGAGCTAATATTCTCCCTTATTAACAAGATCTAATAGAAAGAATTAGAAGGATTAGTGCATACTAGCAAAACCTAAGCTATATTTCTCATCTCATATTCTTCGTATTTTATTTTATTGTCTTTATTTTCCTAGTTTTAATTAGTTAATTTCGAATTCTACTCCTTTAATTTTATGTCTTTTAATTATTTACTCCTTACTCGTTATTGCTACCCATTTGACTAGCACACTAAGTCCTTGAGAACGAACAAAACTATCAACTAAAACTTGCATACTTCCTGTAATACTTGCAGTATTGTGCCTGTCTAGGGTGAGAGTGCGTAGTTTTCTAGACTTAATTTTATCTTATTTTTATCACACCCTAGGCGACACCAAGTTTTTGGCGCCGCTGCCGGGGACTTGTGTCTCGTTAGCGTGTGGGCTATCTATTTCGAGTAGTAGTTTTTAATTAATTTTTATTTTTCAGTCTTTAGTTTTTGTTTTTCCGGATTTACGCTTGTGGTTTGCTTTAGTCTTTTTCAGGATTCACAGTGTTTAATTCTTGGCCTCCGTTATCGGAGCCTGAGAGGAGCTTCAAACCTTATAACAAACGTGTTCGTGAGGAAAGAGCCTTGAGAAGAATTATGGCAGGCATACAAGGTCAGTTAGATCCACCACTTGGAGTCCCACCTGGAGGATTACCAAGAGGACCATCACCACCACCTATTCCACCTGGTGGACAACAACAAGGACAACAACAAGGAGGAGGTAATGGGTAGAATAATCAAAACCGAGTTGAACAAGACCTTCCTGGTCTCCATGTGCCGTTCCATGTTCAACCAATAGGTTACCGTCCTCCAGAGATCCAGAATATCAAATTTCGACCCGATCCGGGTATGCTTAGTCAATTTCAAAGTCATGGACTCTACAGTGGTACAGCTATTCAAGATCCGGTAAGATTGATTCAGAAGTTCATGCAGATTTGTGATGCTTATGTTACTCCAGGCATTACACTCGAGCAACTGTATTGTCATATGTTTTCGTTCTTCTTAACCGGTATAGCTAGCGAATGGCTAGATAGACAACCACCTGGAACAATCAATTCATGGACAGAACTTCAAGCCGCATTCTTTAACCGTTTTTATCCGAAGAGTATGAGACTCAAATATCAAAGCGATCTTGCAAGGTTTTGTCAAGAATATAGAGAAACAGTAGGAGAATCATGGACAAGGTTTCAACATAAATTAGCTAGATGTCCGCTCCATGGTTATACCCTCGCTCTACAACATGCTATATTCTATGAAGGTCTTAATGATAAAGGTAGAGAGAAGGTGGATAACACCGGAAAGGGTAATTTTGTGTCCATGAATCATAATGAAGCATCCGAGGTCTTGGAAAATATTATTGAACAAGAAAGGAGTTGGCCATCAATGCAAGCTCCTGTAGCAAAGACCCGAGGTACGCTTCGTTTAGATGCAGAAACTGCGAACTCAGCTCAAATATCCGCATTAGAGAATCAAATCAAAGAGCTTAAGCTAGAGATGCAGAAGAATTTAGCCGCAGCAAACGTAGTACAAGAAGCACAAGGTTGTCAACAATGTGGGGTTAATAATCATACATGGGAAGAGTGCGAAACAAATCCACAATCTGTTTACTTCATATCCAACCGAGGAGGTTATCAATTTGGTAAGCGAAATCATCCGGGTATGCAGTATTCAAATCCACAGGGGGCCGCTAATCCTGGTCATTATTAACCGCGCCCCCAAAACAACTTTTTCCAACCAAGAGGTCAGTATCAAAATCAACATCAAAATAGACCTGCTCCCCCTCAACAACCTGTTCAAGATGCCTATACCGATGCGTTAGATCAGAAAGATTTACCTCAGTATCCTCAAGAGGGATCTATGGACAATCAACAAGTAGTAAAAATCTTAGACCGTTTGACCACGAATATGAACACTCAGGAAGAGAAGTTACGAGGACAAGATGCCGCAATTCATATTTTAGGTACTCAAGTAGAACAATTAAACAAATTTCTAACAAATTTAATGGAACAAAAATAATTGAAGGCAATCGAAGGAGGTGATGCCAATGTTGGGTTCGAAGCTTGTAAGGCTATTTGCCTTGAAATTGAAGAAAAAGAGAAGGAAGTACCACATGCTGCCGTTAGTGCCGTGGAGGTTCCGAGTACCGATGAAGAACCAACCAAGTCTAGCCCCGTGGAATCTGACTGTTCTGAGGTTTATGTGGAGGATGATTCAGAGAAAGCCAAATTTATACAGCTTCTGAAGGATATGCAAGAGGAAATTCGATCGGTTATGGATTATCAAGCTGAGCTGGCTAAAGAGAAAAAGAAAGAATCCTCGAAGGAGGAATCAAGAGCTGAAGTTGAAGTTACACATGCTGTGCAAGAAGAGAAAGAAGAAGAGAAGGTGAAATCGCCACCTATTGTACAAACAGTGTCACCAACTATTCCTGATACAAATCCTAAGGATGACACTAAACTCAAGACATTTGTAGAGGCGTTCACTCCTAAAAATATCAACGCCCAGATGCTTGAGATTGCGAAGAAAGGACTTACACCGCAACAAGTTTTTACGCAAGTTATTCCTGAGAAAGAAGCGAGTGTAGAGATCCCAAGAGAGAACCTGAGAGTCTCAAGAAGAAGTGAATGAGAGCTACCAACAAAGCTTAAAGATCCGCGAAGTTTTAACCTTCCTATTCAAATTAATGGTATGCTCAAGGTGAAATCTATGTACGATGTGGGTTCTAGTGTGAATCTTATGCCTAAGTCCGTCTTCGAGAGACTTGGACTTCAGAAATCAGAGAAAACTCCAGTGAAGTTGCAGTTCGCTGACAACTCAGTTACCAGGACATGGGGAACAGTGGAGGAAGTCTTAGTCCGAGCAGGTAGTATCGCCATCCCTACTGACTCTGTTATACTTGAGTTTGATGCAGATAAGCAGGTTCCAATCATACTTGGATGACCTTTCATGGCCACAAGTCAAAGTGTCATCAACTTCCAAGAAAAGACCATTACCCTTCATGAAAAGAATGTATCCGAGACTTTCTATGTCTTGGGTAAGAAACCGAGTAAGTTAGATCCCACCGTTCCTGTCATCCACAGCCTTTCACATCACAAAGTCCCTCCTGAGATGATCCACTTAAAGCCTGTGGATACTGAGCCAAACATTGAGTTTGGGGTTGGCCATGAAGTACTATGGAAAGCTCACAAACGCGAGAATAGGCCACGTAGTTTCAAAGACTCGTGGATGGGACCATTCATTGTCACTAAGGTTGTTTCAGCCAAGGTGATAGAAATCTGACCCAAGAAGGGGATCAAGCGCAGATTAGTTGACGTTCATAGCCTAACTCGTTGTTGGGGAGGCTATGTTCGCAAATCTTGATAGAGGTAACACGTCTAACTTTGAAAGACGTTAAACAAAAGTGATGTACGGGAGACAACCCACATTTTTTTAAGTTTTTATGTCTTTTACGTTTTTAGTTTATATTTAGTTTAGTTGTTGTTAGTTGATATTGCATATTTGAGAAAGGTATTAGTGTTTTTGATGCTTAGGTATTGGGGAAATCGAGTTTGGGAGGAGAAAACAAATTTTTCCGGAGAGTTCTGACCAGCAGTCCGGTACACCGGACTACCACTCAGGTACACCGCGCAGGAGAAAAACCCGTTCCATGGGTAGGTACCTCGGGTTGTATGCCGAGGAGAAAATAATCTGGACCATCAGGTGCGGTATACCGCGCCTCAAGCTCCGGTGCACCGCAGGACCAAAAACCCGTGCCACGGGTAGGAGGTTCGTGTTTTTTGACGAGGACTAAAATTTTCGAAAAGCAGAAGCTGCGGTATACCGCACCATATGCCCGGTGCACCACAGGTCGCCGTTGGAGAGAGAAAGTTACGGGTTGAAACTTATAAAAGGAGGATATTAGGTATAATTCCGAATTTACAAAACCTCAAGCCTCTCTTTCTTCTCCAAACCTCTCCCAACTCCATTAAAGCTCATATAAACCTTCACCAATCATCAAAACACTACCCAATCATCAAGAAAAATGCATCAAATCTTCTCTCCACCTCATTACAAAGAAGATTCAAGCAACCAATTCTCACCAAACACATTCAAATTGAAGAATCAAGAGCTTAAATTTTCAAAATTCATCCTACAATTTCTTAAATCCAAGCCAATCCATCAAGAATTCACCTTACTCAAATAGAGATTCATCATCAATTCATCTTTCCTAAGCCAAATCAAGCTTGTTCAACCAAAAATTCACAAGTTCAAATTTCAAGAGTTGTTAAAGCTTTGAGTTGGGGGTCAATTGAGGATGACTAATAGAACAAAAATATTAGCTAACAAGAGGGAGGTGAAGAAAAGCAAGATATTTGGTTCAATTGAGAAGAAATCAAATAACAAAGATATCTAGTTCTAAAGCTAAGGGTAAAAACGATGTTGAAGATGGAAGTAAGCTAGCTATATTTGATCGTAATGGTAAAAGGCTCTACTTTTATTCAAAGGAGAAAACACAACTTCCACCTTTCAAAGGTCCTACACCCAAGGAAAAAGAGGAAGCTTCAAAGGCCTTGAAAGCTTCTGCAGAAAAACAATTAAAAGAGCTACCTTTTGCTTATGAGAATGTATTCAAGGAAGAAGTTGGTACAGGAGAATACAAGAGATTCTTAGAGCTTGGTGCGAAATTGGGTGGGTCTACGTTTGGAATTATGTCATGAGTTGTTTTTGGAATTCTATTTAGGCCTCTTTGGCCGAGATAGTAAAGGTTGTGTTCCGATTAGAGGAAAGTTAGTTCCTTTCACATTTAATGAGATTAGAAACCACTTCAAGTTTAAGAAATTAATTGGATATTGCAAGTATGATGAAGCAGTTGCTAAAAGAAAAATCTTTGATGAGGAATTACTTTTTGAGCATGTTTTAGACAAGGAGAAAGTGCAATCACATAAGGGAGATTTGAAGGCACCTTGGCCTAACAAATATCTTCAACCGGATGCGAGAGTTTGGCACAATTTCCTTATTCCTAATGTCTTTGGAAACACACGATCTTTGGATGTGACTAAAAAGAACGCTCTACTTTTGGATTGTATTTTGAGAGGAGAAGAAGTAGATGTGGCACAGTTGATCTATGAGGAGGTGATGCGATTTTTGGTCTCTCCCAAATCAGTTTATAATGTTAAATGTCCTACTATGATCACGTGTCTTGTGCGAAAAGCGAATGTAACATTGGGTGAAGAAGAGAAACTCGAGTTTAAGAAGAGTTATATTGATAATTCTTGGATCAAGGATATCTTTCGAAGAGCGGGTTCTACGCAAGACTCGAAAGAAGAAAAGGAGCAAAGTTGGCAAGAGAAGATGGAGGAGCGTTTAAGCAAATTCGAAATAGCTCAAACTTCTTTAGTCAATGATGTGGCACAAATCAACGCTAATCAAGTGCACATCATGAAACTCCTTGAACAATTAACGAAAGATCAAGCAAATCCAACCTTGGATGTCAATAATGCGAGGCAATAAGCCTCGAGAGTATGTTCTCTTTCTTCCTTACCATTTCTGTAAATGCTTTTATCTGCTAATTTTAATTTCTGTTCGAGTCTTTTTCGAGTCGTGAGGACACGGCTCATTTTTGAGTTGGGGGTGTGGGGATTCATTGTCTCTCATCTCCATTTTTCTGTTATTAGGTAGAAATTAAAATTTTTGATACATGGGAATTAGATGTAGAGTGTGTTTAATAGCTTGAAAGCATAAGCTCAGTGAATTGATGATAGTAAGTAATATGTTTATGAGCTATGTTATTTGTATGCCATGAGTATTTGCAGGAAAACACACGTTGATAGTAAAGAAAAGATTAGTGAGCAATGCGATAGAAAGTATGTTCGATCTCCGGGAACCTTGAGAAGTGTGTAGGCCGTAAGATCCAAGATAGCTGACAAATCTATTTGATGAAAGTGCTAAAGGTAAGAAAAAACGAAATTACATAGTGTAGAAAGTGATTAAGGTGGTTCTTTCATATTTGAAGCCACTTGAATACTTTTTATACCTTCTCACCTTGTTATTTTGGTTTTATATGCTATATCCTTCTCAGCCCCTTCTAGCCTTTCTAAAGCTTTTTATTGAAACACGTTATAAGCCATATCCCTTTATATTATAGGACTTTTCCATATGACCCACACTCTAATCGCGATGCATAGACAGTTGTTTTAGAGCTTGAGTTTGGGGTGGTGGGTCCACCATTATGGGAATTGTTATTGGGATGGGATTTTTGAGCTTATTAATTGTGCTTTGTTCTTTATATTGATGATGATTCACAGATTTTATTATAACCCTTTGCCGGGGTAATAGTGAATGAAAAAGAAGCTACGAGCTAAATTTTCCAACAAGGGCATTAAAAGAAAAATATATATATGAAAATAGTATGACATCTCATCATTAAAAAGAGAGTCATAGCTATAGAAAAAATTGATTTGAAAAGAAATTATATATATTCGGACCGGCAAAGTAGAATTTTTATGTGAACATCTTATGCTTTGATTGGGTTATTAGGGATGCTAAATTGTGCATCAAGGAATTCATTGGGTTGAGTGAGAAAATTTTTATGAGAGTAACTCAAGCTCTAGGGCGATTCGTTGATGGCGAGTGAGGAGAGAGCCAAAAGATCACTATAAATTATCCAAATATACTATCATACCGTCCCTAAGCCTAAATTATAACCTTAAAGACCTTTTGATTTTTTTCTATGTAATTGAGAAGTGATTGAGTCATTAGAGAGTAGTTAAGTGGATCTTTGAATACTAGTAAAGTTCGATGAACAATCTATAACTTTCTTAGGGAACTGAGTAAAGTCCCAATCCTTCTTACATTGCGAAACTAATCTGATCATGAATTCAAGCCGTGTTGACTATGGATATGAGAAGTGTACAGGTATGTAGTTTATGAATATTATTGCATGAAATTTTCTGAGTTGTTGCTTTAGGACTATTCTATATATTCTGCTATGTTCTTCCCATTGTGTTGAAAATTCCATAAGTGTGTATTTATAGACTTCCCTTTGCTTTTATCTTTATTGTATCGGGACGATACAACTTTGAGTTGGGGGTCTTGATGTCTCCTCATTTGTGATAGATTTATATTAGGATGAGACATCATTTTTAGTGATTTAGAGTCATAATAGTCGTTTTTCTTGAGAAATAGTGCACTTTCCTATTTTGAGACTTGATTTAGTAAAATAATATTTTTAGAGTATATTGGGTTTAATTATTTATTTAGTGTGAAGCTTTAAAGATAATTATGGAGATTAATTAGAGTCCAAGTCAAAGACTACAAGATATGGAAAGAGATAAGTATGGTAATTGGAGATAAAGGAAAGAAAAGCTAAAAACATGGAAAAGGAAAACTTGCCTTAATCCTGAATTTCTGCACTTACGACCACAAATCAGCTTATATCTCAAAAACGATGTGGAATTTAGAGAAACGGTCAAATGAAAAGTTGAAGATCTTTCTGAAACAATGAATTTGGTATACTCATACACGTCAAACGGATGAATACTGAAGCTGCTAGGACCAAAAGAAAAACGGGCCTGATTTCATGTTTTTAGGGTACGAATTTGAGTTGGGCTTGGAGTCCATTACTTAACCTCTCCATCAAGAAAACGAATTAGGTCTTCTAAACACCTAAAAATACACCCTTATATCACTTGTAAATCATCTTTGCCTCATAGTAATTAGTTCTTAAGGTTTTATTCTTCCAGTTTATTGTTGAGAGCAAGATGATGTCTTTCATTATTTCTTTTAGTTTATTTCCTTCAGGTATGAACTAAACTTCCCATAGCTTGGGTTTTGCATCATGTATAATCTATGAATTTTCCTTCTATCTAAGTTTCTTTGGGAATTACATGTTTTAAATTGATATTAGCTGCTTACCTTTATATTTGTTTATGTGTTTTGATTTAATGACTGTTTTCCTTGCGGTGCGCAACGTTTAGGACTACCTTATTAGTAGTTAGATGATCACCTTAGATGGGTGTCTAATTATTGAAACACCACATAACGTCTAGTGTCGATATTAGTCCTGACAACACTGATTCTAACTAGATAGTTATTAGGGTATAATTTAATCACTATCACCATGTATGGAAATTGATTGCTTAGGGTCTTGGTAGCACTTGATAACCCTATTTGAACCAGTCTCGTGGTGTGTCCGTAGCCCCCTTAGTCGCTCTCAAGGTCTAAGGAATGGGAATTTAGAATCCTGACTAAGTATACAAGAGCTAATATTCTCCCTTATTAACTAGATCTAATAGAAAGAATTAGAAGGATTAGTGCATACTAGCAAAACCTAAGCTATATTTCTCATCTCATATTCTTCGTATTTTATTTTATTGTCTTTATTTTCCTAGTTTTAATTAGTTAATTTCGAATTCTACTCCTTTAATTTTATGTCTTTTAATTATTTACTCCTTACTCGTTATTGCTACCCATTCGACTAGCACACTAAGTCCCTGAGAACGAACTCAACTTATCAACTAAAACTTGCATAGGTCCTGTAATACTTGCAGTACTGTGCCTGTCTAGGGTGAGAGTGCGTAGTTTTCTAGACTTAAGTTTATCTTATTTTTATCACACCCTAGGCGACACTAGAGAACCACAACTGCAAGTGTGCAGCTGTCCCAAGTAATATATGTGATGATACAGATTCGTTCTCAGGGACGGATTGGTTGACTCTAATGCTTATCGAATAGTGATTAATTGCACGTAAAAGCAAGTAAATGATTTTGAGAATCTTTGTTTTGGTTTTCTATAACTAAGACAATAAAATAAAATACTAAATTAATGCAAATATTAGACTAGACGCGAGAAAATAAAGTAGTTTACGCAAGGTATGAAAGGCAGTACTTGAGAGACACAAGGATTTCACCTAATTATTGTTCATTTCATGTAATGTTTAAGGGACAAATCGGTAAATATGTAATTGTCGGAATTCGGAATTTCCCTTACCCCCGTCAGGGTGGACTAAGGAGCTACTCTTAGGTGCTACAAACCCCATTAGGGTGATTATAGTCCACCTTCAAGTTATTAAGTCTATTTATACCCAATTGGCCATAGGATTAATGAAGCTCGTCAAAGTCTATAATTTCTATCCTACATTCATTAATTAGGTATGTATCTAAACACCCCGTCAAGGTGATCCATACGCCACTATATGGAATAGCCTAGATATTAAGTCATATGATTGGTTAATTACGTCAATAATAGTAAATAAAATCAAATTAATGAAAAATACAATTTACCCAATTTGATTTCAATTATAATAATCTCAAATCCAAACACATGCAACGAAATAAAATTGGGATTAACTCATTATGCGTTCTCAAACACTTATTAAGTTTAGCTCATACTAAAACGAAAAACTAAAACTAAATAAATAAATAAGTTCATCATGTTTTACAGAATAAAATAAAAGAACCTAATTACGGAGTTGAATTGGCTGGGAATTGGAGATATAGACAGTCTCCATCTTTTGCTTCTTCTCTTCCATGCTCTAACTTCTTCTCTGATGTTCTGACTCTTAAGCGTAGGACTTGTATATGAATTTTGTGAGAAAATAGAAGTCTAAAAACCCTTTTTATAAGCTAAAATTCGGACTATGGCTTCTCTTAAGGATTAAATGAAAATTAGAAAAGCCCAAGTCCATTAATTAAGCCCAAATCCCGTAACTGCTGCACCACCTTCACTAAATAAAATCTAACCTGTTCGTTTCAACTCGGATTGACCCCATTCAAGTTGCTAAATTTCCTTAACTCAATGGGGAACAAATTCTCTTCACAAGTCAGAGGCTAAATCCACTCATAGATGGCTCGAAATCAGCAATCTTTATCAACTTTTCAGCTTTGCAGCTTGAAATGATCAATTCTTTCGGGATATTTCTTCATGCTTTGACTTCATTACATGATCTTTGACTTTATTCTTGGATTCCTCTCCTAGGTAGTATTCAAAAACTACAAACTTTTCACTAAAAATAACAATATTACACGCAAAAGTTTAATAAATGAAAAATACTAAGATTTAAAAGAGGAAAATCGATTTATTGCATATTAACACCAAAAGTCTATCTAAATAGTCGAATAAACACAAAAAATGATGTCTCCCAAGGGCATAAGTTTAGAAAATTTAGAGAGACATCACAAGAACCAGATTATCTACTTGCAAACATGTTCGAATTTTGTCTGGCCCCGCCAAGAATATAAAAATATACATAAAAGGTAGACCTCTCTTCTGAAATTCGATTGTCAAAAATTTTCCAACCTTCCTTACGAACACATTATCCTCATATATTCCCTTCATCAGACAGGGTCTTTTCAACTCAAATACGCGCACCACTAAATCAAGCCTTACATATACATCTTGGTGAGGAAGTAGAGATTCAGTAATCTCTATCCATTTTGGATTTGTCATCATAGTGAAGAATATTCGTGGGAGTTGATTGTAGTGGATTATAGCCTTGGAATCTTAGAATATTTCGTGCATATTTCTTGTACTTCCCGTGAAAGATGACGGAAGTATACCACTTACCAACGTCACTAGGAAGCAACCCTTCTACATTGGCATTTGTAAGATCATTATAAACTTCAACACAAAGTTTGATTGATTTTTATTAATGTAATACAAACAGTTCTGCTTTGTTAAGGCCCAATCCTCAACCAAAAACTCCTAAAATAGTTTTCGTCTTTAAGAATAGTGGAGTATGGGTGGGCCTGCAAGTGTAAAAGAATAATGATGTGAAAAATGCACACACCTTAGAAACCATGATTAACTCTCTACAAATGTACGGTGCGTTACAACTAATAATTAAGTAAAATAAGTTCATTCCTTAGGGATTTAAGTAGTTATTTCAACTCATGTTCAACATTTGCGTCGATGGTTTTAAATGTTTTGATTAAAAAAATTATAAAATACAATGAATGTTTTGTTTTTAAATAAATAAAATAATTATGTAATTAAGATAAAATCTAAGGGCTGCAAATATAAACGATCATATTGAATTAATGAATCTAGGAATAAGGGTGAAGGGTAATTTCTTATTAGCCGGAATTCAAAAATCCTCCTAACTACTATCGGTAGCTTAGAAGGAAGCCTTAACACAACTAGAGAACTTGGGTAAGGACAACCTAAGAAATTTCTTGGTGTAATAGTTTCTAAATCTATTGACTATCTAGCTAGGCAAGATCTCCCGGTTCCCTACCGCACACTAGACTCCTCTATTCTAGTTCGGCAATTAAACCCCCCTACGGGTGTTAGCTTAACTACTTAGACTACCCACTATTTTATTAGAACACAAGTAGTTTTATTGCAAACATATAGTCAATGGAAATTAATTAGACACCAATTCAATTAAAAAGAATAATCCTAATTCACTTAATAAGAAAGACAATATTCAATAGTTCATATAATTACAACCTTAAGCAAAAGAGAAGTAATTATGCATAATAAAAACTAAAGATAAAGATCGAGAAATTAAATTAAAGATAAAATAATCAAACACTAATTACCCAAATTATAGAAATGGAGAGGTGCAAAATTAATGCGGTGATGCTCCAACGTTGTTTCTTCATTCTCTAGATCCTCTTGATTGCCCCGTTGATGAGTCATTGATGAAGATTAAGATTTGGTGTCCAATGGATGAATTCACAATGTTAGGAGTTGATATAAATATGTAAAAAAAAGTTATGGTTTCCATGGGATAGGTTAAATGACTTAACCCATCCTAAAAACGTTATCCTCCAAGAGGGACTGGTTTGAGTCACACCAACTACTAAATTTATAACTTCTTCGTTATAGCTCCGAATTGAAAAATATCAATGGTCACGCACTCCTGATTCAGTGACCCATCTCGATATAAAATTGCTCATCCAATTACTTTGTAAATATCACGTGACATAAAAAATGATTCACTTTCTAATTCTGGCTGACAACTCTTTCACTTTCTAAAAACAACTTTCTTGTACATTAACTATTGATTTCCTTCTTTGATCTCCTTTCCTCGACTTCTTGTCCATGATTTTAAATCTAATATAATCCTTGTACCTAAGAGCTTCACATTTAACATATATATTACTCACAAATAAATCTAAAACTAACAAATTTCAAATTCAAGTCAAGAAACAGGGATATATCAAATTATATAAAAAAATGTCTTAGCTGAGAACAAAAAGAACCTAAAAATATGTCTTGCAATGAGATTTATTTATCAAAAAATGGACACATCAAATATTCTATTAGCCATTGTAAGAGACGGTTGCTAAATTACTCCACCTGAGTCATCTTTACAACTGAAGGTTTATTGTTCTTCAAATTTTACTCCTTGAAAGTAGGTTTCCATCAAAGCTCCTGGTACGGAAACAAAATAAAATAATGCAAAGATAGATAATATTGGTGACATTCACTGATCAACATAAATTTATCATCGGTTTTTAGATGTAGAATAATGTCTCTCATTGCATTTATCTTAGTTCAATCTCCTGATATAATCACATCTACTTTTTCTTCGGTTGGAAGATTATATCTCATATTATCGATTGTTGAAGAGTAAAGAAGAGATACTAGAATACTTCGACACGTGATACCTTCTTCACTTACTATTCTTATTTCTTGTTTGTATTTATTAGGAAATGTGTTGTTATGGATCCAACAATCTTCGCTTATATGTAAGACTTCATCTCTTAGTCTCTTATTTATTTAAGTGTGGGTGGCTAAGGCATGTACATGGTCACAAATATACGACTGAGAGGAATCAGAATCCGGGTGATGTAGAAGCGTGAAACCTTTCTTCTTGTTCCTCTTTCTTAGCTACTTCAACTGTGTAATGTTTTGTTACGGGGTTCTAAAAATGAATATATATCCGCCTACAAACTTCTTGGGACCAAATGGACCCACTTTGGTGGGCTAAAATTTCCTACCCGTTTTTACTTAGTGTTTGACACGGTTGAGTCACAGTGTAATCAAATGACATAACTTCTTCATCTCAAATCAGATTTAATTTCTGTCACATTTAAAGCGTCGTTGTCTTCAATATCCAACCAAATCAAAAGAAATTATGTCAAAAGATCTAACCAATAATTCATGGGGACTGAATCAAGTGACGTCAAGACTTTGTCTGTAAACCAGTAACTTTTCTAAGGTGCCATTTTACTCTTTCTACACCTTGACTTGGGTGTGGACTCGACTTCTTGACTCTTTATCAATATCTTGTAACCTCATGTCATCCATGTACCTACAATCTACATACTTAACACACGATTAATGCACAAAAGTTCTAAAAATAGCAATATATCTAAAATGAGATAGGAATGCAAGACATGTCAATTAATAAGGAACAAACCATCACTTAGGTCCACTAAACCCCCAAAAGATTTCTCATGATAATATTATTATATTAAAAAAGACGAAACATCACACCCATAATCAGATTTGACCATTGGAGACCCAGACGATTACGATGCCTATGTTGATGCCCATGATAATTTGAGAGCCAGTTCCCACTTTTTTAGACAAAAAACACAGATTCTTGATTACCTGGGACTTCTTCCCAACTATGATCATTCACTCTACAACATAGACAACCATGAGAGTCTTTCACTACATTTGATTTGGGTTGTCTACCTTGAGGACCTTTTTAGCAACTAGTGCCAACTGCTTCAACTGATTCTCCAAAGAGTAAAAATTTGCATCCCTAAAAGTGTCACTATCTACACATAACATACATCTAACATAATTAAGAAGTGGAGCTCGAGATGGCGGCCAATTCCTTTGATTATCTACTATCTACTCCATATAAACTGATGCTTCATTCGGATCCACAGAAAAAACACCACATCCAATATTTTCGACCCTAAATCGTGAACTCTTGTCGAGTCCCTTATAAATAAATAGCTAATTATAGCTTTAGGTATAACCATGAAGTGGAAATTTTGTTAACCTTGTGGGAATCACGTCCATGTCTCTCATACTCTTTCTTCATCCTCTTGTTGTTAATTTGAAAGTTGCATTTGATCTTTCATTCTCATGCTCTGGGGGTTAAAAAAAATCAAGGAATATATCTTGAAGTTCGTTCCATGATGTTATTGATTCAGGTGAATAATAATCAATCCAATTACACACACACCCGATCAAGAAGAATTGGAACATTAAGTAATTCCGCTCTCATGTGACTCGTTGGGTAATGTAGGCGTCATATATCTACATGAAATTTTAAATAGCTCGGACTAGATCTTGATATGCAACTCCACTATAATTTTCATAGCTCTGAATTGGTTCAACATGCCTGAATTGGGCTTAAATCACAAAACTTGAACAATTGGAGGGCGAAACCCTAACAGTTGAACTCAACATTGGCCTCCTTGACAAGGAATACCTTGTTATCTACATGGATTCTTCTAAATATTAGGTGTAACTCCTCCATTAGCTCCTAATGGTGGTTAAAATCTGGGAGGAACCTGATTTTGATTTACTTGTTCTATCCAAGGTAGGGGGTACAACTTCTTGTCTTTGGATTTGTTTCCATCAACATCTAAATTAAGTGGTGAGTTCAAATTTCTCATAGCTTATTGCTCTCTTCTCTCCCTTTCTTGCCTTAATTGAGCTCAAATAAATCTCTCAGGATTAGAAAACATATACCAACCCAAGAATCTGTGAAAGAGACAAAACAAAAACAAGCATAAAACGAAAACAACTAACTCTACTACACTAAAAAAACACAATAATTAACAAAATACTCCCTGGCAGTTGCGCCAATAACTTGTCCTCTCCAGAGGTGTGATAAAATAATATACTAATAGACACCCCTAGAGACCACTCCCCACAAGTGTACGGGCCGTTTTCAAGTAATAAGTAAATATATAAGACTGTTCTGTACAAGGACTATGAAGTTAACTTATATCGTGTTTCTAGAAAGCGTAAAAGGTTTAGTAGCTATTACCGAAAGATAGAAAGTAAATGGTATAAATGTTTGTTTTGGTTTTTATTAAAAAACTAAAGTGAAAATAAATAAACTTAATTATAATTAAACTAAGAATGAAAATAACTAAAGAAGAGTATGAGATGAGATGTATAGGTTGATCGTTTATAGTAATCTCCTATAGTGCAAAATGATTGTTTGTAGTTATAAGGGAAAATTTGAAGCTTCAGGTGAATCGGAATTCTAACTTCCATCTAACTCCCTTCCGAGTAGCTAAGAAGGCTACTGGTGGTCTTTTGTGTGTTCTAGATAAATGCAATAAATAATCGAACCACAACCGCAAGTGTACAGTTGTCTTAAGTAATATAGTTGATAAAACAGATTCGTTCCAAGGACGGAATGGTTGACTACAATGCTTATCCACTAATGAATAATTGCGCTTATGAAAGCAAATAAAGATTATATGTTTGATTGTTGTTTGTTTTAATCCTAAGTAATGAAAGACTAAATGGTAAATGCAATTAAATACTAAGACGCAAGTAAATAAGTGTAAAACACAAGTATGAGAAAGTAGCACTTGAGATACGCAAGGATTTCAGCTAACTCTTATTTATTCCATGTTTCGTTTAAGGGACAAATTGGTAAAAAGTAATGGTCGGGATTCTAAGGTCATCCTTACCCCCGTCAGGGTGGACTAAGGAGCTACTCTTAAATGCTACAAACCCCGTCAGGGTGATTATAGTCCATTCTTAAGTGATTAAGTTTATTTTACCCAATTGGCCATAGGATTAATTACGCTCGTCCGAGTCAAATAATCTCTATCCTACATTCATTAATTATTTCCGTACCTAAACCCCCCGTCAAGGTGATCCAATCGCCACTAATTGGAATAGCCTAGATACTAAGACCTATGATTGGTTAATTACGTCAATTATAGTTATTAAGAACAGATTAATGAAAAATACCTAATACCCAATTTGATTTCAATTGTAAAAAATCCCAAATACAAAAGCATAGAATAAAATAGAATTAAAATCAATCCATAATGCGATCTCAAGCACTAATTAAAATTAGCTCATAATTAGAAAAACTAAGAAAATAAATAAAAAGGAATTCATAATTGTTTTACAGAAAGGAAAATAGGAACCTAATTAGGAAGATGAATTGGCTGCAACGTGGAGATATAGACAGTCTCCAGCTCCAAGCTTCTTTTCTTCTTGACGCTCTCTTCTAATGATGTTTTAATTTAAAGAATATAATGAGAGGTGAGAAATAATGAGGTCAAAAGCTCCTTTTATAAGGTTAAAAACGGATTAGGGCTTGGACTTAAGAATAAATCAATAATTAAATGTCCAAGCCCAATTTATAAGCCCAAAATCCCGTAACTACTGATACACCTTCACTAAAACGGCTTTTCCCGCTTTGTTATGACTCCGATTGACATAATTCCAGTTGCTAAAGTTCCGTAACTCGATAAGGAATGTTTTCTCTTCAAAGGTCAGCGGCTAAATCATCTCTTAAGCACCTTGAAATCAGAAATCTTTGGCCTGGAAAACAGATTTGCAGCTCTAAAATCGAATCTTTCGGGATTTATCTTCAAGCTTTGACTTCATTACACGATCTTTGACTTTAATCTTTTATTCCTCTCCTAGCTAGTATTCAAAACCTACAAGCTTTTCACTAAAAACAACCCATATTACGCGCAAAAGCTTAATAAATCAAAAATACTAAAATCTAAAGAGAAAAATTGAATTATTGCATATTAGCACCAAAAGTCTATCTAAATAATCAAATAAACACCAAAAATGATGTCTCCCAAAGGTATAAAATTAGAACATTTAGGGAGACATCAAGACCCCCAACTCAAACATTTGTCGTCCCGACAAAGCAAAACTAAAAACAAGGGGAATGAAGTAGATGCAAGAGAAAAGAGAAGCTAGTAAATACACCCTAAAGCAATTCTAAAGATAAATCTCATATAGCAAACATTAAGAACTAACATACACATACACTAATCATGCAACATCAACCATAAATAATCTCAATCATAAAATTAAAGTCGCAATGCTTGAAGGTTACACTTGTACTCATATCTGTATGATGGCTATAGGGTGGTCATTAATCCTAACTAGCTTTGAACGCTCCACCTAGCATATTCCCTATCAACAGAATCATAAATTCACTATGTACTTAGGAATCACGAGGTCTTTACGGTTTTAATAATGGCTTAAGGACGGTATGGATGTATATTTGGTAAATTTGAAGTGAGCTTTTGGCTCTCTCCTCACTTACCATCAACAATGTCCTCGAGCTTGAGTTTACGCTCAAAAATGTTCTCACTCACCCATTTGACGCATTAATGTTGCGTCCCCATGTCAACCCAATGAAAACTAAGATGATTTCCAAAAATTATTCCACTTTGCCGATTTATTTATTCTTTCTTTCTTTTTATTTTCTTTTTCATTTCTTCTTTTTTTTTTGTACAAGATACCCATGACCATCATTTTGATGTGAAAAGTCATGTCTCTTATAATTTTCTTTTTCTCTTTTTTTCTTTTCTTTTTCTCTATTTTCTTTTCAAATCCCGGCAAAGGGTTACAAATAATAATATCATCTACCTTTTTGTGCCTCAATACAAACACATATAATCCCTTCCCAATGAATCTTCCCAAATGTGGTCCCACCACCCCAAACTCAAGCTCGAGACAAGTCTCAGGGTTGTGATTCAAGTGCGGGTCATTTGGTCATGCCTAATAATCTAAAGGATAATGGGCTTATATAGTGGCTACAAAAGAAAAGGCTTAAGGCTCAAAATTGGGCTAAGACGGATAAAATTATAATAAGGGATAGCAAGCTAAAAGGCTTCAAATGGTTAACAAAGAACTGCCCCTATCATTTTCCTAAGTACATAGCTTGTCTTTAGTTCATATCTAGGTGGGTTCTCTACTAATTAAGATTTCACGTTCTACACACCAAACATATTCCTTAAGTACAAGCTTACTTCATTTGCATTGTTCATTAATTTTTCCTATCAATTACCTATGTTCGCATGCAATTGTAAGTGCATTTTATGTTATTCCCTAAAGTCCACTATCTACTATCATAGATTCATCAAAAGTATGCTTAAAAGGGACATTTAAAATCTTCTACAGTCAAACACAACTCCTAATTATTTTATTGAAAGCAATTAAAACACATAAAAACTGGGATGAGGCAACGAACCCCACCCCAAACTCAAAAATGAGTCGTGTCCCCACGACTCGAAAAATACTCAAAGCAATAAAATAATCTACACTAAATGAGAAGGGAAAGAAAACGTATCTTAACCAGCGCGAGGCTGGTGTCGGTGTTGCGTCCAAGTTGAGATTTTGAATTCTTCTTCATCAATGGTTGCGTTTAAAGTGTTCTTCATCACCTCAAACTTCTTCAAATTTCCCACGTTTTCATTTATTACTTGCCCTCGAAGCATTATCTCCTCTATCAAAATCTTCTGTTAATACCCAATTTTTCTTTCTTCATCATGTTCTTTGTACCTTTTCCAACCTTCATGGTCATCTCGGATGACCCCAAACTCAAAGCTTCAAGACCCTCAAAAGGTTTGGATAAAATTGTGATTTTAGTGTTCTTGAAGGTTTGGGTTTGAATTATGTATTGTTTAGAGCTGGGTCATGGATATTTCAAGGTTTGGGAAAGGTTTAATTGATAAACTTTCAGCTTTGGTGAAAGAAAAATTTGGTTTAAAGTGTAAATCTTTGGTATTTTGGGAGATTTATGGTTTGATTGTGAACTTGGATGATGTTTCGAGGGAAGGATTTGTGGTATAATGTTGTTTTGATGATGATTTTCGGAGTGGTAGGAGGCTAGGATTCGTAATAAAAGGTAGGCTTGGGAGAGAGGCTACAAATATAGGGTTTTAACCCTTAAAACCGCCGATCACAGCAGTTGACCGGCTAGCCGGCGGATGACCGGCATGCCGGCCACTGTGTCGGGGAAAAAATAAAATACGAAATTGATTTTTTTTTACCTCTGACGCAACCTCCTTGCGTCGTCGCTGACGCAGTGATCAGAACCTTCTTCCTCTTCGGTCGGCTAGCCGGTCATTTGACCGGCATGCCGGCGGCATGTCGCTGGCGCAAGTGAAGACGCAGTCATGCTGTGACGCAGTGGTCAGAAACTTTTAGCTGTTTATCTGAACTTTTCGCCTTCACCATTGGATAGAGCTCGAAAAGTTATGCGGTTTAGGCTCAAGAAAAAGTTAATTCCGACCTCCGAGCATCAAGTTATGATCTTCCGAAGTTGCTGAATGAGGACGCAATAGTGCTGCGTCGTCGCTGATGCAGTGGTCAGAAACTTTTAGCTGCTTATCTGAACTTTTCGACTTCACCATTGGATAGAGCTTGAAAAGTTATGCGGTTTAGGCTCAAGATAAAGTTAATTCCGACCTCCGAGCATCAAGTTATGATCTTCCGAAGTTGCTGATAACCTAACTACCCCAAACTCATGACCTTTACTCCCGTAATCATCAAAAACACCAACCTTTCTCATTTCTTAAAAATAAACACTAAATAAAGAACCATTACTCTAATTCACACTAAGAATTTAAAAGACATGAAAGCAATTTAAAACATGGGTTGTCTCCCAAGAAGCACTTTTGTTTATTACGTCTTGAAGTTCGACGCGTTACCTTCCATGAAGATGGTAGTGAGGCCCTTGCGGTGTTCCTCCGCTTAAACTCGCCTCTTCCTTGATGTAAAAGCTTTAGAACCTTCCCCCTTAGAATATTATTCAATCGATCTCTAAAAGGAGGTGGGTAAGTACTTCGTTTCGCCTTTTTATTTTCACGACGAAACTCATTTTCCACCACATTAGAGTATATAACTGTTCTCCACGGTATAAGATTATTTTTACTCCTTGGTTCAATCTCGGATTCATCTTTAAAATGTGGTGGGTAGGTGCTCCTCCTTGCCTTTTTGCTCTCGCGGTGTGGCACCTTGCTTGTATAACACATATTGATCATTTGTGGTAGTGGAGGTGATTCTGATTTTTCATCTCTAATAATGATTCGTGGTAGAGATGGTGATTGGTGAACTTTTTGTGGCAGATATTCAATTTCTATTTTATCTTTAACCTTTAATTCTTCAATTGATTCTCCAACCATTTCACATTCGTCTTCACTTTCAACCCAATCTTCCACTATTACCTCATAATATTCTTTCTTTGGATTTTCTATAACCTCGATATCCACATCTTCTTGTTTGCGTTCTATATCTTGATCATGAGTATACACCTTGGGAATAGCTATTTCTGTGTTAACTTCTAGGATTTGCGTTGCTACTCCTTCGTCCACTATGCTAACAAGATCCTCAACCACATGGTGGTCTTCATTTGTAATTGGCACGATGGTCATATCACTATCAATAATATCTTCTTTCAACACCTCCTCCTCAACTATTTCTTCCGGTTGATCTCTTTCATCTTCATAAGACTTGATACTATTGGCAGAATACTGAGAATTAATTATGGATTCTATTTCGTTTAGCTCTTTTTGCAGTCTTTGCAAGCGGGAATCTCTTTCATCTGCTAACTTCTGCGATTGTTCATATAAGCTCATGAGTTCTGTAACTGATCTATATAATTGGGAAATTTGTGGTGAAGGTGGAGGTTGTTGAATGTTTTCAACCAATTGGTTGTTCCATTCATGCTCGTGTTGATAGTGATATGATAGCTGATGTTGATTGTTCTCGATCCATTGATTGTTCCATTCAGGCTCTTGTTGATAGTGATATGGGGTTTGTTGTTGATTATTCCCGATCCATTGATTGTTCCATCCTTGCTCTTGCGGGTATTGATAAGGTTGTTGGTAAGAATTTATACCCCATTGTTGTTGTCCCGAAGAGTCTTCCCAATAGTCAAATGGACCAGGATTTGGGTAATGTTCTCTATACATCTTTAATTAAATTTCTTGATCATTACCTGAATAAAGCACCTGTAAACACAAAACAAAGCAAACACAAGCGTAAAACTGAAATAAAAATAAATGCAACTATCACTAAAGGATAAACACCGTGGTCACACGCTACCTTCCCCGGCAGCGGCGCCAAAAACTTGGTGGTCCTTTGTGTGTTCTAAATAAATGCAATAAATAATCGAACTACAACCGCAAGTGTACGGTTGTCCCAAGTAATATAGTTGATAAAACAGATTCGTTCCAAGGACGGAATGGTTGACTACAATGCTTATCCACTAATGAATAATTGCGCTTATGAAAGCAAATAAAGATAATATGTTTGATTGTTGTTTGTTTTAATCCTAAGTAATGAAAGACTAAATGGTAAATGCAATTAAATACTAAGACGCAAGTAAATAAGTAAAACACAAGTATGAGAAAGTAGCACTTGAGATACGCAAGGATTTCAGCTAACTCTTATTTATTCCATGTTTCGTTTAAGGGACAAATTGGTAAAAAGTAATGGTCGGGATTCTAAGGTCATCCTTACCCCCGTCAGGGTGGACTAAGGAGCTACTCTTAAATGCTACAAACCCCGTCAGGGTGATTATAGTCCATTCTTAAGTGATTAAGTTTATTTTACCCAATTGGCTATAGGATTAATTACGCTCGTCAGAGTCAAATAATCTCTATCCTACATTCATTAATTATTTCTGTACCTAAACCCCCCGTCAAGGTGATCCAATCGCCACTAATTGGAATAGCCTTGATACTAAGACCTATGATTGGTTAATTACGTCAATTATAGTTATTAAGAACAAATTAATGAAAAACACCTAATACCCAATTTGATTTCAATTGTAAAAAATCCCAAATACAAAAGTATAGAATAAAATAGAATTAAAATCAATCCATAATGCGATCTCAAGCACTAATTAAAATTAGCTCATATTTGGAAAAACTAAGAAAATAAATAAAAAGGAATTCATAATTGTTTTACAGAAAGGAAAATAGGAACCTAATTAGGAAGATGAATTGGCTGCAACGTGGAGATATAGACAGTCTCCAGCTCCAAGCTTCTTTTCATCTTGACACTCTCTTCTAATGATGTTTTAATTTGAAGAATATAATGAGAGGTGAGAAATAATGAGGTCAAAAGCTCCTTTTATAAGGTTAAAAACGGATTAGGGCTTGGACTTAAGAATAAATCAATAATTAAATGTCCAAGCCCAATTTATAAGCCCAAAATCCCGTAACTGCTGATACACCTTCACTAAAACGGATTTTCCCGCTTCGTTATGACTCCGATTGACATAATTCCAGTTGCTAAAGTTTCGTAACTCGATAAGGAATGTTTTCTCTTCAAAGGTCAGCGGCTAAATCATCTCTTAAGCACCTTGAAATCAGAAATCTTTGGCCTGGAAACAGATTTGCACCTCTAAAATCGAATCTTTCGGGATTTATCTTCAAGCTTTGACTTCATTACACGATCTTTGACTTTAATCTTTTATTCCTCTCCTAGCTAGTATTCAAAACCTACAAGCTTTTCACTAAAAACAACCCATATTACGCGCAAAAGCTTAATATATCAAAAATACTAAAATCTAAAGAGGAAAATTGAATTATTGCATATTAGCACCAAAAGTCTATCTAAATAATCAAATAAACACCAAAAATGATGTCTCCCAAAGGTATAAAATTAGAACATTTAGGGAGACATCAGCTACCTAACACTACAAGAGACCTCGTTTGAGTGAACTCTTAAACAAATTTTTGGACTACTACTAATTACCTATATGATTATCCAACTAGTCACGCCCGTCAGGATAACTAACGCTATATGAATTCTCTATGTTCCCTAAACCCCCACCGGAAATATAGTATAGGGAACTAAAGGGCTTCCTATATTTTATTAAATTACAAAAAACTAATAATCTCAGTTCATATGCAATGGTAATTCATTACCTAATTCAATTAAATGTAAAATATCCCAAATGACATAAAAATTTATCAAGAAGCAATACTCAAGCTATAATAGAATTAGTTAATAACTAAATAATGAAACCAAAGAGTAAGAATTTTAATCATGATAAAAACACAAAATAAATCCAAATTACTCTAATGGCTAGATGTAACCGGTGAAGGAATGGTGGAGTAGGGCTCCAGCTTCTCTCCAAGCAGTTCTTTCTTTTCCTTCTCTATAAAACTGTGTTCTAATGAGTAATATATGAATGGTAACTTTTTCAAGTTTGAGTTTACTAATATACTTAGGTTCTAAGGCATTTATGGTCTTGTGGGCCTCTTTTAAATGGCCCACGTCAATTTAATAACGTTTTCAAAAGAGAGTGGACTAGTTCGAGCCACGACAACTGCAACTTTAGTGAATCTTTCATCTTAACTCCAAATTAGAAACCGTAAACTCTAACGTGAACTACAAATTATAACAGGACCCAAATGTATCGTCCATAATACTAGCTAACTGCACGTGGTGACACTCTTAAGCTGATCTCCAAGATTTGCCGGTAAATGCTCAACTTCCACAAGTGTCTTTTTGGTCCTTTAACGCCACTTGGGGTTTACCTTGCTTTCTCAACTTTTTATCCTCGCCTCTTTTCCTCGTATGATATGAGTACCTTAAATCTTCAAACTTAACACACATTTAACGCACATAAATACCCAAAACGGGAAAGAAATGTGAATATGTCTACATACGAAGAATAACCCCTCAACTAAGTCTAAATAAACCCTATAAAGATGTCTCGTGATGAGATTAATATATCATACAAAAAGAGACATCAAGACCCCCAAGTCAAAGTTTTTTTGTCCCGACAAATAAGAACTAAACCAGGGACCTAATATAATAATTATGGATGAGAAAAATTTAATGAATGATCCTAAAGGATTAACTAAACAAATCTCATATAATAGTATATACAAACTAATTCACACATTCACTTATTATACAAACAATCAACACGATATTATTTCAAGATTAGATTAATTTCGTAAGGCAAAAAGTATTATCTTAATTGTTCCTTAACCATGAAACTAAGGATATTAAGGTCTTTCGGTTATAATGCATACTGGTATGATAAGTATTTGGATAATTTAAATTGGGATCTTGGATCCCTCCACACTATCTGTCAAACTCCCTAGAGTTTGAGTTTACACACATAGACTTGCTCACTCAACTATCTTGATGTGATAGATAAGCATCCCTAGTAATTCAAATAGCAATTACTTATGTTTACATAAAAAAACCCTTTGTCAGTTCTTTTATTTATTTTTCGACTATTTTTTGTAAGTTAAACATGACACTCTTTTTGACGTGAGGTGTCATGCTAACATAATTTTTCTTGTTTTACTTTTCTTTTTCTCAATATTACTAAATAGAACTCAACAAAGGGTAACAATTATGTACATCATCAACATAAATCATATAAAGCTCAACCCACCCAATATGTTTCCTATAATCGAACCCACCACCCCAAACCCAAGCTCAAAGGAAGACTAGTCTTACGACGAGTGCGGGTTATGTGGAAAAATCCTAAAATCTAAGGGGCATGGCTTATAATGTTGCTACATATAAAAGGATAAAGCCTAGATGGGGATTATAATGATAAATTATTTAATTTTTGTTAACAAGCTAAACAGATTAATAGGCTTGTCAAATGAATTACTTAGTCATTTAACTATGTGAACTTGTTACATTTTCACTTTTAGTAAGCTTATTAAGTGGGATTTCAACTAGATCGGATTTCACGTTCTACAAACCAATCATTCTCCCTAATTTCAAACTTACTTATACGCATTTCTTATGAATAGTTTCTGTTACCAATTGGGACATTTTACTATTTTACACATAATTCCTTATCTTATACACTATTTTTTTTAAATTTTTTTGTTTATAACTTTTTGAATTTTTTTTATAATTTTCTTTAATAAATAATAAAAATCACATTAAACGGGAATGATGACAATGAATCCCCACCCCCAACTCAATAGCGATAGTGTCCTCACGACTCCAAAAGAAATAAAACTTTAAAATGCACAACTAACCAGATTATTAAACAATAATGTTGAGAAGTGAGAGAAGAATACCTCTCGAGGCTCTAGACCTCGTATGCTCTCGTTCATTTCCAAATATAGGGTCGGTTTCAGAATTCATATTCTCTCCTTTAAGTTGCATTAGACTTGTGAGGATGTGATCCTAAGTCTCCTTTATGTGCGCCAAGGCTGTTTTAATTTGATGTATATCTTCCCTTAATATGTTTTTGTTGTCTTCAAATCGATTCAACCTCTTCAAAATATTATATTTGTGAACAGCATACCTCTTCAAATCGATGTTTCTATCAAGGACAAATTAAACTACCCGACCTACTCACACCCTCGACTGAGATCAAAGAATTGTACGATGGATCAACTAAACATAGACGATCATTCAGAAATCACACATGATAGTACAATTCGGTCAATTCTTTTACAATTTTGGGGGACAACATTCATGATAGCGTTATAGGGAAAGGTCCTAGTACGGTCATGATTCATGGAACTGTCTCATTAATACAACAAACTGGTCACACCCTTGTGTATTGTTAGTTGTATATTTATGACCATGTACACGCCATAGTCGCCCACAATGAAAGAAATAAGACACCAAGCGAAGAAGTATTACATATAATCCAAGATTGTTTGATCCGTAACAACACATTTTAAGATAAATTCAAACAAGAAAAAATTCTTAAGTTAGGAAGGTATCGCGTGCCAAAATATTATATCATCTCTTCATTACTCTTCAACTACCGATAAAATGATATATAATCTTCCAACCGCAGCCGAAGTGGATTTGATTATGTCGGGAGATGGAACTGAGATAAGTGCGATGAGAGACAAAATTCTGCATCTGAAAGCCGATAATAAGTGTATGAGATAAGTGAATGTCATCGATGGTATCTACTTTTGCATTATATTATTTTGTTTCTTTACAAGGAGCTTGGATGGGACCTACTTTCAAGAAGTGGGAATTAAAAAACAATAAAACTTCAGTTGTAAATATGACTCAGGTGGAGTACTTCAGCTACCGCCTCTTTTAGTGCTACTAAATTTTCCACTAATCTAAAAGTAGTGAAACTATTTCAGGATTCTTTTGGTAGATGCTTGGGACACAACATAGCGAAATCACTTGAATTACATTAAGCAAAATCAATCAAACTCCGCGTCGAAGATTTCGGTGATCTTTCAAAAACCAATGTCGAAAAATTGCTTTCGAGTGACGTTGGTAAACGGCTAATACTTATGTCAACTTTCAAGGGAAGCACAAGAAATATGCACGATATATTTCAAGATTCCATGGCTATAACCCACTATAATCAACATCCAGGTATCATCCTAACTATGACTAATATTCGGAATGGCCAGAGATTACCTCAGCTCTACTTCCTTACCCGGATGTTGATGATAGGCTTAATCTAGTGGTGCTCGTATTTGAGTTGAAAAGAGCTCTTCTGATAAAAGTAATCTATGAGGTGAATTATTCGGACAGAAAATTGGAAAATTTTTGACAATCGAATTTCAAAGATAGGTCTACCGCATATGCATATTTCAATATTAATGGAAGTACCAGACAAAATACGAACAAGTTTGCAAGTAGATAATCAGGTATGTCCTGATTTATTGGATCTAGAGAATGACCCAAAACTCTTTGATACCATTAAAACATGCATTGTGCATGTACCATATGTCATAAGAAATGATAGTGCACCATCCATCGAGAAAAATAAGTGTTCAAAGAAGTATTCAAAAGAATTTGTGGATACCTCGACAATGGACCAAGACGGATATCTAATTTATTATCGGCGAAGTGAAGGGTTGAAAGTGGATAATAGGGATCTAGTACCATATAACACATATGTTTCTAAGATGTCGGCCAGTATTAAAAAATCAACCTTAATGGGGTTTTTTGGGTGTTGCACGAAATATGAATATGCACGTGAATTCACATATCAAGAATTCATGTATCGTTTTATTTGGAATAAACCATATAATATCTAGACGAAAAGAAAAATTATTTTTTCCATCGGACGCATATATTTTGTTGTCCCTAATTGTTGTGAAAAATTTCATCTTCGCTTGTTGCTCACTATGGTCAAATGTCCTTAATCATTTGAGGTATTACGTATATTCAACGGAGAATTTTTTGATATATTTAAGTTAGTGTATGAAGCTAGAGGTCTCCTAGAGGACGACGATGAATGGGTGCAATGTTTAAAGGAGGCTGTAGAATTGGAAATCGGACATCAGCTGAGAAGGTTATTTTTAGTTATATTAACCCAATGTCATCCACTTCATCTAAACAAACTATGGAATAGTTATTTTGTGCATATATGCAATGATATTCTTTGTTCAATTAAGGTTTATACTCCTACGCTAAAATGGGGATCACCCAAAAAATTAGTTTGATTTCACACAATATTTGTACATTGTGCGAAATTCATAATCCCAATGGAAAAGATGTGGAAGACTATGGTTTAAATCTAAAAAATGAATTGCTACTGGAATCTAAAAATAATTAAGTGACCTTCCGTCGATGCCACAATCAACGTGAAATGGGGGCTCAGTTTTGGAAAATATATTTATAAGGAATATTTAAAGCTATAAAGAGAAGCAAAAGAATTTAATCTCAACATTAAAGTAGCTCGACTAAACAATATACAAAGACGTGCATGTGATAGGATCATTAACTCTGTGTTTTATTACAAAGGTGTGGATTTCTTCTTGAATTGAGATGCTGGAACTGGAAAAAAAAATTATTCAATATAATTTCAAAGAAATATCAGAGTCTGGATGAAATTGTCATGAATATAGCTTTGTAAAGAATCCAAATTTTATTATTGATTCGAGGCTGAACTGTTTATTTGACATTTAAATACCATTTGATATAAATGAAGATTTTCTTTATCATATTTCTAATAATTCCATCCACGCTGATTTGATACAAGAAACTAGTTTCATAATTTGGGATGAAGTTTCGATGCAAAATTGGAATTGCGTTGAAGTCGTTGACTAGACCTTACAGGATATACAAAAAAATGGATAGCCATTTGGTGGAATCAATGTTGTTCTTGGAGGTGATTTCCAACAAATCTTACCAATTATACCAAAAGATGGACGTGAACAAATAGTGGGGGCCGCATTAAGGCATTCTATACTTTGAAAAAAAATCCATGTACTCACAGTGGATATTAATATGGGTCTCAACGAATCAATTAGTGGGAACTCTGATTTTTTTTAAATTCCTACTAAAGGTATATTAAAGTAATCTATTTTTTTCATACACGTATTGAATATCATAACCTAGTGGAATCTATGGAGATCCAAAAAAAATGTGCAAGTGCAAAGACTTGAGTAATTTGATATTACTACATATCATTTATGCATGACCTTGGAACCGTAACTCCGACGTATCTTAACGAACACACTATACTCTCCCCATGAAATGATAATGTTAGTGAAATTAACTATCTTGCAGTTGAGATTTTAATTGAAATACAACAGATGTATCTTGCATCTGAGACGATGCATGAAACAGATCAAGTAGATAAATCTATATTATCGCAATATACAAATAAATTTTTAAATTCATTAAATCCGAGTGGGTTACCTCTATTTAGATTGGATCTGGAAGCTGGCGCTCTTATCATGTTGTTAAGTAATATTGCACCGAATGATGGATTGTGTAACGGCACGAGGTTGATGGTCGTCAGGTGTTTGACGCATGTTACCTTGATTTTAAACATAGATAAATTTTGTAATTTGGTATGCATTCCAAGAATATCTTTGACAACTTCTTGTTCAGATATATTATTGAAGATGACCAAAAGGCTTCCCGTTTGTTTAGCATAAGTCATGACAATCGATAAATTTCAATGTCAATCTGTGAAATTCATTCAATCGGTTTGTGCATTCATGTGTATAGTCATGGACAAATGTATGTTGAATTATCTAGATACATGAGTTATAATCTCATAAATTTACTTCTTCCAAAATATTATCAAACCACGACTAATATTGTATACTCGGAAATTTTGATATAGTGTATTGTAAAGGAACGTGATTAATAATTAGGTGTATATTTGTGTTCATCTCATTATAATATAACTAATATTTAGTATTTTCCGCCTTCATACAGGATGTACCGAAAAAAAGAATCTATATGACTATCTACGCGAGTCGTACTATAAATTATGCTATATTTTTGTGCAATAACCAAAAACTCATGAATTTTGTAAATGAATATGTCTTAGATACATTATGTAGGTCATGGTATATATTTTATTTTCACTATATCATTGCATATATTTGTAGGTACAATACCTTTGTACACAAAATATGATCGTAATCGTAAGGGACGAGGAGAAATTATATCACTTACAATATTCGCGAGTGAGATAATACAAACTTATTTGTCAATTCTTTTTCTAAATCAAGTTCGTTGTCTTAGAATAATAGTTAATTTTATTCATATTTGTAGAATTGGAAGATAATCATGGAAAATGACGTAATAAAAGAAAAACAGTTGGCTAGATAGGATTTGAATCACATGATAGAGATTCTCATAAATTAAACACTAATGTTTATCGTATTTAAATTATTTACTAATTATCTATGATTTTGAAATTGATAGATTATCGTTCAAATTCCTCAAATTGGATGATATGTGTGTTGAAAAAGTGATTTTTTTTAAAGTTATGAGATTTATGCACTTATATTAGATTCTCGACGATGTACGAGTCACACATTTTAATTCCGTTGCATACTAATTATTTTTTGTGTTTTAAAGTACTGATTGATTTTTTTGATACACAGATTCTATGATACATTTGAATTTGATAACCAGAAAATTTTATTATATTTTTATGCGGACTATATATATTATTTGTGTTGTGTTCATATTAAAAATAGCATATTATCTTTATTTTTAAAAATTCTCTTTCAAAATAATAAAATAGACGATTCGCTGATTTTTTTTTCAGAGTGCCCTCGGATACGGGCAATACCTGATATATATGGTAAAAAGTTATTATATATTTTGTAGACAAATAAATTAATATTGATAATAGAAATTAGAAGGGAGTAGGGCGTGCAAATTTCATGGGATTATAATTATAATAGTATGATTTTATGGTTTATTTTTAATATATTAGGTATAAATATATTGTATAAATAAGCAACAGTGGGTCCCATAATATTAATTTTTGTCGTGTTGATCGATCCACGAATGTTGAAGGTAAGGGGATAAATATGATCATTGTATGTTATGTATTATTATTCATGGCCTTCTATATTTTTTTATCTTTTTTCAGAATGGGAAAATCAAGTAAATTCGAGATTATCACACTTTTTATTCAGAAAATTAAAAGTCCACATGGAGAAGTCATGCCAACTTTAAATGTCAATATTACGCTGGACGCATTTCACAAGCGTATCAACCATTCTGTTAAATCCTATGTTGATGTGTGTGACTTTTCAAGAAGGAAATCTTTAAGCCAGCTATCCATTTCAGCAATCAAAGGCTGAATGTGACAGTGGAGACTTGTCTTTTCATGAATACCTGGAAAAAGTCAAATGTTATCATAGTCTAAGGTGCTACTTCGAAGGTTGACACTAGTTGCTATTTTCATTTCCAACAATAAAGCCCATATTTCACCCTCAATTGGACCATTAGAAAAGCATCTTCTCGTGAATTTTGGAGTGATATCTCTTTTAATAATAACTATAATAGACACAACTCTTGGATGTTCACATTCATTAAAACACGAAGCGTCGTTGAGCCAAATTGAGATTCTCTTAGGATCTGGATTTATATTTCCTAGTTGACTATCGATGGTGTTTGGTAATTATAAGATGAGGATCCAAGAAATTCAGTCATCGCATAGTTAGTTTTATATATGATTTCCTGAAAGTTCCATTCTTTGTTTCCAATCCTGAGAGATCTTGTTCGCGACGTTGATTAATCCAGGGATTTCCTCCTTGTGATGCTACTACCTGAGGGAATTTTTGATTATTATAATTATTGCGATGATCTCCCTTACCTGTAACTAAATTATCCTCTTCTACAGGCATGGCTTCCCGTGCTCCTTTTCTCTCTTCTACGTTTTTTGTAAGTCTTGACTAAACTTTTGGGATTCTCGAGCATACACCAGAACCTAAAAGAGACAAAAAAAAAAGAAATCATAAATATAAAAAAAACTAAAAACTACTACACTAAAAACTAAACACACACGCTAACGAGACACAAGTCCCCGACAGCGGCACCAAAAACATGGTGGCTGGTAAAGTGTGATAAAATAATGATAAATGAAGATAAGATCTATTACCCTAACCATTCACATTACTCATTGCAAGTATCACATATCGTATGCAAGTTTGAATAGTAAGTAAGATTTGTTCTCAGGGACTTAGTGTGTTACAATTGTGAATTAGAAGAAAATATAGTAAAGAATAGTTTCATAGATAATAAGACAGTAAAATAAATTTGAATAATTGTGGATAGATTGTGATTAAACTACAAAATAATGAAAATAAAGTAAATACGTAAGAATAAGATGAGAAATATAGCTCAGGTTTGCATGTATGCACTTATCCTTCTATTTCTTCTACTAGTTATAAGGGTGATTAAATCTCTTAGAGTAAGTAGTCAGGATTCTATATTTCCCCTAACCCTCTTCCGGGTGTACTTAGGTGGCAACCTAACAATTACTAGGGGACCTAGGTAAGGAACCTGCGCAATGATCGGTGGTTAATCTCAATCCCTAATAGGCAAACCCGTCATGATCACTACCGCACACTAGACGTATATTTGGTGTTTCAACAACTAGACACCCCTTCCGGGTGACCATCCAACTGCTATTAATTGGGTAGTATGTACTAGTGTACTAGCAAGAACTACAGTCAATACATCAAAGCACATAAAACAAATACAAAGGTTAAGTAGTTCAATAGATTTAAAAAGGTTTTTTTCAAATAAACTTAGATAGAAGAAAATGGATATCAAAGATTATACATACGCAAAACCTAAGCTATGGGAAATTTAGTTCATGCAGGAAAGAAATAAACTAAAATAAAGATACATACTATCAACTTGCTTCTTGTAATGACTTCTAAGAGTAATATAAATTAAGGATGAGCAATGACATGTTTGCAATAATAAGAGGGTGTATTTGTAGGTGTTTTATAACCATAGGTTTAAATCTTGGAGTGGAAGGTAAGTAATTGGAGTCCCAATCCAATTCAAATTTGTTCCCTAAAATATATACATGATAAACGTTGCTCACTGTTTTGATAATATCTCTTTCGTTACTGGGCCAAATTTTGCGTACTTTATATCAAAACGACTGCAACAAAAATAACTATCAAAAACTATAAAGGTTCTTCCAAAATCGCATCCTATTTGGATTATCGTAACTTTAGAGAACGTCACTGCAGATTTGACAACTCTGGTTTGTCGTTTTTCCTTTCCAAATACCACTTTGTTTCCTTTTATCCCATGCTTTCTCCTAAACCTTCTTTCATGAACTCCTTGGAATTGATTTGACATCTAATTATATTCCATAAACTTTAAAATTTTCACATTAACACACAAATTATACCAAAAATCCTCTAAAGTAATAAATCTCCAAATCAAGACACAAATTAAGAATTTATCTATTAATGGGGAAAAATATCTTAACAATTAATAAAATACAACAAAAATGATGTTTCAAACCTAGATTAATATATTAAAAATATGGATATATCAATATAGTATAGAAAAAGTCAATATTTTATTTGTACTGTCCGACTTAGTCATTCTCTTGATGAATAAATCGTGTAATGATATAGAGAGCACTGGTTATATGAGAGTAATGATTTGGTAAAGAATTTCTGTATTAGTTTCAAGCCTCTGAAATTAATTAGGAAAATATATCTTTTTTGTGAGAAAATTACAATACATCCATTACCCTTCATTCATTCGATGAAGTAGAAGAACGTTTTGTACGAAACAAAACTTACAAACACTCACGACTATCTAATATGTAAACTATGCTAAACAGCCCTTTAGTTTTATGGTGGTTTCTTACAAATTTGTTCTAAAACACATTCAAAAACTTCTAACACCTTGCCCATTTCCAGAAGCCTCGAGAGCAGGTACGAGGTAAGCTGTTATTTGAGCTGCAAATATTTTAAAGGTCTATTAAATTCTACATAATACTAACGTTAAAATTGTTATACTCAAACAACTACTCCTTATCAAGATTACACAATTGTACCTTTTCACTTATTTGATGCATCGCAACTTTGTATCACTATGCGAGGACATACACTACATAAAGAACATATATATTATAAATACGAGTAATTCTATAGTCTATTAAATCATGCTCCATGAATATACATCACAATATAAATAAATATTATTTAAATTAGAAAGAATTAAAATAATTTTAACATGAATAAGGATGATTAACCTGAATTTAAGCACATTGCTGCACAAGCTCCTTCTAGTTTCTTTGTGACTTTTTATATATTACCTCCTGAAATTAAGTAAGATTTCGATAATTGGTGTAAAATATGTCTGGTGGATTAACTTGTAAAAGAATGGGAATCCCTTATACCTTTTTTCCTTTCATAAGCAAAGAAAGATAAATAACATAAATTTGGAGTAACTCTATTCCTACTCGCAAACCCCATATTATTTATATCAGTCTGTAGAAGAGCATAAATAGCATAATACCGTAGGGACCTATGGTGCAATGAAAAAAATTGAGTCAATTTCACTATAGGTCCTTGTATTATGCATAAATTGCAATATAGGTCACTATATTATGTCAAAAACGTGAGTTGATTGAACTATAGGTCCCTATTTGTTGCAAACACTGCACAATATGTCACTATATTATGCAAAATTGCATTGTAGGTCCTTATATTATTTTTTTGAATTTATCGCACTATAAGTCCCTATATTATAAAAACATTGAATTAATTGCACTATAGGTTCCCCTATATTATGAAAAAATGATCTATAGTCCTTGTATTATGAAAACATATGCACTATAGGTTATTATGAAAAAAAATCACTAAAGGTCCCTATATTATTAAAAAAATTAGCGCACCACATTATGAAAACCACTACATTATAGGTTTGAAATTAATTTATTTTAATTTTTTGCACTATATTTCCCTATTTTATACAAAATAACCTATTTTTTGCTATAGAAAAAACAACTCATGATATAATAAATAAATTAAAGCTTGACAGAATAACTTTGAAATTTTTTACTGGACCATGTGCAAGATTCTAGGGAGGCCAAAAGGAACTATTATACATTTTTATTTTATCTACGCGATAAAACTGATTTTTCAAAAGGCTGGGACCCATGGTGCAATTAAATTTGGGAAAAAAGAAATGTATAAAAAAGTAAAAATATGTTGAAGTTAAGGTAATATGAGTAAGATATAATATGTGTGTATAAAATAAGTTATGTTACAAGTCATTTATTACCTTCATCCATCCTGTCTTCCGAACACATTCCAGATAAAGATACTAGGCTAGGAACCATGGGGTACAAAATCTTCTGCTCATTGGTGATATATTTATAGCTCTTGGATTCAATGTGGTAGGACAATAACATTCAGTACACTCGCCAATGATGTTTCATGAGAGTGAATGTTGTTCCTCATATTTGTATCTTTCATAAATCCTAATGGAATAATCTTCTTCTCTGACCATATTAGTTCATTTAAATTCTCCAACACCCACACATGGAGTTCTTCTTCCATTTAAAACCAAGTGACACTTCTCATCCCAAATAAACACCTGGAACTCATTTCCACCTATTTGAAAATACCGAGGGATCTTTATTTTCGTGAAACTTTTGTCTTTAAACATGAATCTAAATATCTCTGGTTTCTCCATTCTACTGTAACTTGGCCTCCTCCAACATTGCCCAATATATTGCTCCTATGCAATCATGTGAGAAAGAAATATCAAGTAGTCTCCAAGAAAGGACGAGATTTGTTAGTATAGTCAATTTTAGCACATTAATAGCTTATAACACAATAAAATACTTTTTCCATACATATTATCACAGAGGTAAGACTTACCATATTAAATCAACAGATAGTTCCCTTTACTTGAAATGCAATGACCATCAATCGTTTCCTGTATATTAAATAACTCTCTATTAAGATTCATGAACAAAACATAAATATTTGTGTGAATTATATAACATTCCTTTGTAGTTGCAAATAAGAACACATGGGTTATTTAAACCTTCTCCGTGTATCATATGCTAGTGATTATGAAGAAAAACATCGATCTTACGAGAACATCGAGACAAGTATTTAAATCTCAATTATGTGTAGAGTTAAAATTTAGAAATAAAAAAGTTAATTCTATATTAAAATGCGAATAAATGTAAATTAATTTTTAAGATGTTAATTAAATAATGAAATAACTTATAATTTTAAAATAATTTTTAAATAGTGGCCTTGAATATTAAGGCTCCAACTATACTATAGTTCCAAGGTTATACTTCAAATTGTAACTTAGATAGGAAAGAATATACAAATAATATGGATCGCAAACCTTAGTGTTAATAATGCAAATTTTGAAAGTTCTGATTTGTACTCTACTCAGCCATTCATATATGTAGAACCTTTTTACTGGATATGTTGATATTTTGATCAAGGAAAAATTACTCAAGTGTTTTCTAACAAATGGTTCTATACCACTCAATGAGCATATGATTATGTTGAATGAAACTAAAAGGATGTATAATTAAGCCATCAATTGGATTGAGGAAGACTGATCAATCAGGAATTAAAAGTTTCTAATTTAGTAAGTTGGAAAGCCTATATTTTGCCCCAATTGAATAAAATAAAAATTTAGGAAAAATAAGAAACCCTAATTACGCCTAAAAATCAATTAGGATGGTTTAAGATTTTTAGGAAAAAAATTGTAGATTTAACAACTAAACATCACTGTGAGAAAATAAATTATTAAAAACTAAGCTAATTTAATTGTTTTTTCAACTATTTTAGAAAAATTTAAATTTTTGAAATAAAAAGTTGAAATTAGATTAAAAAAATTAAAATAGTACCTTGTCTAAATTTTTGAATTAAGAAATTGAAATTAGATAAAAAAAAATTAAACAACGATAGTAATCTTTCAAGTGAATTATGAATACGATCATTACATCTATCACAAAACCTCACTTCCTTTCTCTATTTCTTTAACATTGATCTAACAATTATACAACAGATAAGATTGAAATTCACAGAACATACCTTAGTTTTGCTGAATATAGGTTGAGGGAGAAGATGTAAAGAAGACGAAAGAATAAAACTGATCAAAGTTCTAACCAAATTATATATCTACAAAATCAATTAAGGTTTTGTGTCACCCAAATAAAAGATAAGGTTGTAAGTCATCTATGTTATAAGGATGTGGATCAAATAAAAACGACACCGCACACACGTTATAACATAAGCGGCCCATAAGAAATTTGAGATTTGGGCTTAGAATGGCATTAGCCTTTATAATACAACAATCTCCACCTAAAATTCCAATGCACAAGCCAACTCATCACAAATGCTAGGTATCTATAAAACAAAAAGGAAAAACACACTCAGCCAATATACAAAAGTTAAACAATGTTTGCGGGTAGTGAATAAAATGAAATTTTACATCAACATAATTAGTTCTTTCATGGTACACCTGCTTTCTACTTAAGCGAATAGCACCTATTAGAAATTAGAGTAATAGTTGACTTAGTCAACTTTAACTAATTAATTAGTCCTTGTAACCAAATAGCCTATTTAATATTAGCAATTACACATTTATGTGCATGCCATTTCAGGATTTACAAAAATCATCCAATTTTCGTTAATTTTAAAAGATTTCAATTCTTCTTTCATTGCCTTAGACCAATTTTTTTTAATCTTTTGAAATAAGTACCTCAAGATACCTACCATGTTCATTATTCTTAACCTTAGAAGCAGTTATAAAAGAAATATAAACAAATTCAACATAAGAATACTTGGGAGGATGTCTAGGTTCTTTCCTTACCATATCTTTTTTTAGCGGGTAGTTCTCCAAGCTATCTTGATTGTACCCCTCAAGAGTTTCTGACCCAACACTATGCTGATTGTTTGGAACTAACTTCTATGTGGGATGCTCCGCATCAGGTTCCTCCTTTTTATTTGGATCAACATGATTAAGATCATTTCCTAAAGTTCTTATAGGCTCCACTTCAATCTTAGTACCCTTAAGTGTGATCATTACCTGAAAACACAATTCATGGCTTGCAAGTAAAGTTAGATTCATCAAATATAACATCCCTAGTAAAGAAAATAATTACCACGCATATGTTGATAACCAAGAAAAACATATTCTAATGACATAGGATCAAGCTTACCTTCTTATAATGAGCATAGGTATCACATCCAAATATTATCACAAGTATTTCTTTTTATTATCTCACAATTCCATAGGGCATTTAATGTTCAAAGATATATTGGGACTTTAATTCGAAAGATAGGTAGCAGTGTAAAGTGCTTCTCCCAAAATGTTTTTGTAGTCCATAAGCAAAAGAAATATCTAATTTTTTCTAGAAAGGTCATACTTATTCTTTCTACCTCACCATTTTGTTTTGGTGTTTTTCTAATAGTTCAGTGTCTCATTATACCATACGATTTACATAATTTTTCAAACTCACCAATACAAATCGCAAGGCTATTCTCTGTTCTTAGGATCTTAAGAGAATTTTGACTTTATTTTACTTTTAAAGAAATCCACTCTTTATTCACATTTATAATTGAATTTTTATTTTTAAAAGAAAAGTCCATATTATTTTAGAGTAATCATCAACTTATGACAAAATATACCTTATACTCCCATGAGTTTCATGCTTTTTATGTCTTCACATATCAACATGTACATTTTCAAGTATAGACTTAGACACATGAACCCCAAGTAAATTTCATTTTAAGTTGTTTAGATAACACAAAAGTTTTACATAAATTCAAGTTAGAGATAAAATATTTACCAAGTAACCATAATTAGTTAGAACATTCGGTCCTAATTGAATCATATTTCCAAGTCTCGAGTGTCATTTTATAGTAGCCGCATTCTCAATGTTAGTAATAATGTTATTCAAATAAGATGCAATACATATGACATAAAGGATATATAAACCATAATAGTTCTTTCCACATGGGAAAAGTTTATTATTCTTATATCCATTAATAACACCATTTGAACTTAAAAAATGTAGCCAAGATCATCTTAAGAACCTAAATATATAAGGTTTATTTTAGACCAAGTATCCATCTCACATCAGTATGGTTATCCATTTCCCATTATTCATTTTCAAATTAATAATCCCAATACCAGCCACCTTCCGAGTTGTATACTTGGAATGCGTTTATTGGTAATTAAAATAAAATTAAAAGATAAAAATATTAGAAAATTCTAAATAAAGTATAAAACAACAACATATAGAAAGATAAAAGAGTAAATGTTTTATTTACCTAAACATTTACTACTAGTTACTTTTTCCTTAGTTCTAAACATAATTTATTTGACACGCAATAACCTTAAAACGCATCATTATAATACAAAGACCTTTTAGTGTATTACTTTATTTCATCAAGTGAAACCCCTACAATCAAATATATATATATATATATATATATATATATATATATATATATAGTACATAATGGTTAATTCGTAATATTCTAAGGTTCTGACTACAGAATCTGAGTCTGGGGTAATGTTTTGTTTTAAAGAAAACTAGAATTCAAAGCGTGTACTTGACAAACTTATAAAAGGTGTGGTTAAAAATGAAAACAAGCATGAAAAACCACCTAGAAATCAACCAAGAATTTGGTTAATATTCACGTTTCCAATATGAAGAACATGATCAGCCTATCTAGAATCCATGATTTTCTATATATTTGTGGGTTGTAAAAAGATTTTTTCATTAGCCAAAGATGTAGACTAAAAGCAGTGGTTGATTTAACAAATGATGCAACACAAGCTTACACAATTTGACGTTGATTCAATCTATGAAGAGATCGATGAATAAGAAAAGAGAAGTGGAATAATATATACAAAATATGATATGTAGTAATAGATGAAGTTGTATTTCCCTCCGATTGTAATAACTATGTTAAAGAAAATAATTTGGTTATGTAATGGGTTAACAAATCGATGATATTGTGTTTAGTATTGACATTTTTAATGAACTAAGGGATATATTTGTATGTGTATGTAAAAATATACATAAAAAAATTGTAGAAATAAAAATTAAAGGTTGAGTTATGAAAAAATTCTCATAACTTAAAAGACGTCATGAATTGTAATTTTGATATGAGTTATTGAATAACTCAAAACTCATAAGCATACTGATATATTGAAAATTTCCCATGACAAAAGAGACACATAAGTTTTCATACTTTAACTTCTAGATCAAGATTCATAATATGTCTTATAAGTAATAAACAATTTAAATTATTGAATTTTTTTCATAACTCAGTTTGTGATGAACTTCAAAAAATGTAGAATATTAACGTGATAATATCTTCAATAATAGTAGAAACCAAACAAACTAACATAGTTCAATACCTTTATTACATTTATTGAAGCGCAAAAAACTATAAAAGAATCATCCATGTGAGAACCAAAAAATATTCTTAAATTAAACCATTTAAGTGTAAGGTATAATAACATCACAAGAGTGATGATTATGATAGGTAAATTGCTTACAACAACCACAACTCCTCTTGAATATGAAAAACATTGTAGCAACGGGGTATTGGTTCTTCTTGACCTATCAAGACGTGTTTTTCATACGAGAAGCAGGGGTAATCCAAAAATTTGTTAAACGATAAACTTATATTTTGAATCGTAGAAAGCACATGAATGGATATTGGGTATGATTCATTATACTTTGAAGGATAAAAGAATCTTCTACGTAATCAAATTTATTGTACTTTTGACCAAAATTCAAAGATAGAACTATATATGTACATGAAAAAACCTTTAATCTGCCATGTGCAACACGAAGATTACTGTTTTGCAAGATCAAGTGTAATCACAGGATCTCACTTGACTTGAAATACCATGTCACTTGACTACCAGAACTTCCATGTATGAAAACATTCAAATTTGATGTCCTACCTAATCTTAGACTGCGTAGATAGCATGTTAGTACAAAATTGGACAAGAAAGAACAATTGTATATTTATCCCATTAAAATGCTGCGGATGCCGTATGTACGCTTAGTTATCGGAAGATCACCTTTATACTTAATCTATGACTCACCAACGTTTGATGTCATCTCACCAAATGTTTTTGCCAATAAAAAGGCATATGAGTATTTCTATTGAGCAATAATTTAATTGTTTTGCCAATAAATGTCTCACACAGCTTAGGTAGATTCCGGGATGTATCATTTATAGATGGGGGAGTTAGATAAGAGGCTGCAGCTGGTCGGTATTGGTCACATATAAGTCGTTTTCTGGTATAAGGAGACGACAACCTCAAAATGATACCAACATTCATGTTCCGCATGTAGAATCTGTCAGGTTCAGACACGGTAAATATTTGAGTATTAATTCATTCTTGTTTTTATGAATTACTACTCTTCCAATTCAAGTATATATTGTTCCCGTCTTCTATAGGGAGTACTACTCAATGTAGGATTGCATTAGGATGCTCTTAGAGAAAGTATAGGTACTATCCTTTCTTTTGTTCTGAGCAATAAGGTATTTCAAGACATAAAGTATCCTGAAGCTATCCCTCACTACATTCACATTGACAAGACTCTCACAATCTTAAGAAATTCTCTTGCCTAGTTTGTATTCATACCTGGCCATTGCCTTGTGTTATTATTAGAAATATCAATACAACCGAAGACTATAATCGAAGTATTGATTATTGGAGACAAATTGAGCATGATTTTCCAGATAATAATGGTCTTCGTCGGAGCATTTCATTGGACTGCCCGAAGGAGAAGAGAAAGTATTGATATTATCATATCTTTCGGTGTGAGCAGTGAGGTGTTTCAAGACAAAAAGTATCATGAAGCTATCCCTAACATTAATAAAAAATTGACAAGACTCTCACAATCTCAAATGATTATCTTGCATTGTTTGCATTCATATCTGACGAGGTGGGATACGAGGTGGAGTATTCTCTATATAGTACCAAAATTTATGGAGATATGGATAATTAAGGAATGCGGAAAGGTGGAATACTGGACGAAACAAATCAGCGTTCATGGAATGGTCCTAGCCAAGAACTTTTCGATTCACATACCTTTGGAGGGGGGATCGGTTTCTTCATAGCTACTTCTTCACCTACTTTGAACCCCTTTTTCTTTCTTTCTTTCTTAGGTTCTTTCGGAACCTTCGTGGCACGTGCTTTCTCGTTCTTCTTCGCTTGATTGAGCTGTGGATTTTTAGGGTATGGAGGAGCTTTAATCGGTGGTTTCTTTCTTAGTTCTTTTTCCTCCACTCCTATGGTTTCCACAACCTTTGCTACCTGTTCAACTACATCTACACGAAAACAATCCTCCTTTGCATCTGGAAATTTCATTGGTCTGAACACGTTAAACTTCATTTCCTCGTCTTGGATTCTCATAATCATTTCTCCGTTCTCTACATCAATCAAAGTACGCCCCATGGCTAGGAATGGTCTTCCCAAAATAATGGGGACATTCCTATCCGCGTCGTAATCAAGTATAACGAAATCAGCGGGAAAAATTAACGTACCTGCCTTAACGAGGACATCTTCGATTCGGCCTTCTGGATGTGCAAGAGATCGATCCGCCATTTGCAAGACCATAGAAGTGGGTCTTGCTTCAATATTAAGCTTATCAAAGATTGATTTGGGCATAAGATTAATACTTACACCCAAATCGCATAACGCTTTTCCTTTCCACTCATTACCAATTGATATCGGAATTGTAAAGCTCCCAGGATCAACTAACTTTGGAGGTAACTTATTTTGACAAATGGCACTACATTCTTCAGGAAGACCAATCATCTCATTATCACAATACGGCCTTTTGTTAGTGAGAGCTCTTTTCAAAAATTTAGCATACTTGGGTACATCTCGAATAGCTTCTAGCAACGGAATATTTATGCTGAGACCTCTTACCTTGTTAAAGAATTTTTGAAAAATCAGCCATATCGCCCTTCTTTTGAACTCTCGATGGAAATGGTGGAGGAGGACGGTTTATTATAGTATCATTTTTCTTTTTCGGAACTTCAACAGGCCTCTCCACTTCTTCTACTTCAACTTCTTTATCTTTATCCACCACATCCTTTTCTTTTCTAGCAACTTCCTTCTATTTCATAACAGGAAAAGGAGGTGGAGGAAGGTTCTTACCACTTCTGAGAGAGATGATTTTACAATCTTCGATTTGTATAGGATTTTCAGTATCGCTAGGGAGTTGCCCTTGTGGACGCTGATTAAGCTGTATAGCAAATTGCTCCATTTGATTCTGTATTAATTTCATATTTGCTTCTGATGCTTGTTGACGTTCCATAGCTTGTGTTTGAAGAGCAATTAAACTTTCAACGGTTTTCTGAAGGGTAACTACTCCTTCTTGTGGATGGGCAGGTAAGGCTATTTGGTTCAATGTTTCATCGTAAGTATTCTGAGGAGCTTGTCTTTGTACATAATTACCCTGATTCTGTCCTCCTTGATAATTGTTGTGTGGTCTTGGATTGTAGTTGTTACCTTGGGGACGCGGCTAATATGCATATGTAGGATTGGCTGCCCCATTAGGATTTGAGTATTGAAACCCAGGATGGTTTCTGTTAGGCTGATATCCATTACCACTCGAATTAAATTACCTCTATTGGACACAAACATCACAGGCTCTTGATTATTCGGACAACTTTCCTCATCATGATCATCTACTCTGCAAATCGAACACATATAAACCTCTTGTGCAACTTGCACAGCTACCTTCTTACCCGAAAATCCTTCTTTAACAGCTAAAGTAAGCTGTTTCAACTGTTGCTCTATAGTAGTTTGAATCTTATTTTCAAGCGTAGCAAATTTTTCTTCGATATTAACATTGTTCACTCCTTTAACCGGGGTTCTCACCGATGTCCACCCAACTTCATTCTTGACTGTTCTTTCCAAGATAATTTTAGCATGAACGGGTTGAACTTGAAGAAAACCTGCACCACATAGCAAATCCAATTTCTCTCTTGAAGTCCCATCAAGGCCTTTGTAAAATAGTTTTAGTTGTTGTTGTGTAGTAAAGCCATGATCGGGAACCCTTCGTAAACACATCTGGAATCTTGTCCAACTCTTACCCAAAGTTTCATCATACTCTTGACGGAAATGTGTTAACTCAAGATGATCATCTACCCTCATGTTACTTGGGTAAAACCTTTCAAAGAAAGCAGTTTCTAATTGGTCCTAGTTTGTTATCATCGTAGAATCTTGTGTATCGTGCCATTCACTTGCTCCATCTATGACAAAAAATCGAAACGCGGCATAATACAATTGTTCTCTTGAAACTCCTTGTGTGATGTAAGAATCACATATCTGCTTAAATTTCTGAACGGCTCGGATAGGATCTTCTCCTGGTCTACCACGAAAATTTCCAAAATTTTGGAATTGAGCTAACATACCCGAATCTGGACGAAATCTTGGAACATTAATATCTGGAGCACCTACTCCTAGAGCAGGAGCACGAAACGGAGCTTCTGGAGGACCATTAACAAACCATGGATCTTGATTCATCACTATCTGAACTTGAGGATTAGGATTTAGTGGTTGAACTTGAGGAATAATGCCTGGTGGCGCTATTGGTTGGTCATTTGCGTCTAGTTGACCTTGTTCATTGTTTTGTTGATTCTGAAGATTGATATTCTCCATTCTGTTAACTAACTCTTCTACTTCTAAGGCTTCTTGTTATCTCATTCTCTTGTTAGCAGGATTATTAAGGATCGGAGGTGTTGGCTCTAGATCCTTGAATAGTCTTCTTCGCATACACCAAACCTAGAAACCTGAAAAAGATAAGCAAACGAAAAGCATAACACTGATAAAATAAAATAAATGCAACTATCACTAAAGGTAAACACCGTAGTCACACGCTACCGTCCCTGGCAGCGGCGCCAAAAACTTGGTGGTCCTTTGTGTGTTCTAAAATAAATGCAATAAATAATCGAACCACAACCGCAAGTGTACGGTTGTCCCAAGTAATATAGATGATAAAACAGATTTGTTCCAAGGACGGGATGGTTGACTACAATGCTTATCTATTAATGATTAATTGCACTTATGAAAGCGAATAAAGATAATATGTTTGTTTGTTTTTTGTATTAATGCTAAGTAATAAAAGACTAAATGGAAAATGTAATTAAAAGCTAAGACGCAAGTAAAATGATGTAAAATGCAAGTATGAGAAGATAGCACTTGAGAACGCAAGGGGTCATCCTAATCATATTTCATAACCTATGCTGTTTAAGGGTTAAATTGGTCAATTACAATGGTCGGGATTCTAAATTCCTTATACCCCGTCAGGGTGGACTATAAGGCTATCCTAGAGTGTCACTAGTCCCGTCAGGGTAAATATGATTTACTTTTGGATGTTTAAGTTTTATTACCTCATTGACCCTAGAATTAGTTAAGTTCGTCAGAATCAATAGCTTCTATCCTAGATTGAATAAATGGTTCTGTATCTAAACCCTCCTTCAGGATGATCCAATCGCCACTAATTGGAATAGCCTAAATACTAATACCTGTTCCTAGTTCATGACTCTAAAAACAGTAAATATTCTCAATTTATCAAAAAGAGTAAAAGACACAATCTAATTTAATTTAACAGAAACCCAAATTCAACATATGAAATACAATACGATTGGGAATTACCCATATAACATTCTCAAGCGCTAATAAATGTTTAGCTCATATTTATTAAAAAGAAAACTAAATTAAATAAAAGGTAATTCATATTGTTTTACAAAATTAAAGATAAAAAGAACCTAATTTGCGGAATAGGAATGACTACGAACGGAGATATAGACCCTCTCCAGCTCTTGTAGCTTCTTCTTTCTTCCTTCTGTTGCTTCTCTCTGGTGTTTAATCTTGTAGAATGTGAATTGTTATGAAAATAAGTAATGATATATATCACCCCTTCACCCCTTCACCCCTTATGTGGAGCCTATGTGGCATTAAATAAAAAAGAGAAAAAAAAGTTATTTAAGAAAGAGAAACGTTATGATTGGTTTTTAAAACCTCCACATAGGCTCCACATAAGGGGTGAAGGGGTGAAGCGGTGATATATAGCATTACTCTATGAAAATAGAAGTCAAAGGCTCCTTTTATAAGTGTAAAAACGGATTAGGGCTTGGACCTAAGAATAAAACACTAATTAAATGTCCAAGCCCAAATTCTAAGCCCAAAATCCCGTAACTGCTGATACACCTTCACTAAAACGTCTTTTCCCGCTTCATTATGACCCCGATTGACCTCATTCCAGTTGCTAAAGTTCCATAACTAGATAAGGAATGTTTTCTCTTCAAAGGTCAGCGGCTAAATCATCTCTTAAGCACCTCGAAATCAGCAATAAATGGCCTGGAAAATAGATTTTTAGCTCTAAAAATAATATCTTCGGGATTTATCTTCAAGTCTTGACTCCATATCATGATCTTTGACTTTCTTCTCGGATTCCTCTTCTAGCTAACATCTAAAACCTGTAAACTTTACACTAAAAATACCAATATTACCCGCAAAAGCTTAATAAATTAAAAATGCTAGAAATAAAAGAGGAAAATCATATTATTGCATATATAGTCCAAAAGTCTATCAAATTGATTAAATAAACACCAAAAATGATGTCTCCTAAGGGTCGAAAATAAGAACAATTAAGGAGACATCATAGGTGTGATGCTTATTTTTTCATAATCAAGGACAATATCTTGAGCAACCAAGATATTATCACTAATAAACATATCTTTTACATAAGCTGCATGGTTAATAGAGATAATAAGTTGTAAAACCTTCTTTAGTTTGTTAGAAATAACCTTAGGGAGGACTATATATATATATAAGATTCACACAAGAAATAGGTATGAACTTCTTGACATTAGATGAATTCTTTTATTTTGGTATAAGTACAATATTGGTAGCATTTACTTGAGATAATAATTTACCTAATTCAAGGCATTGCCTAATAGAACTAAATAAGTCTTTCTGTATTATACTCAAAGAAGATCTATAAAAATAGGCATTAAGCCCATCTGGACCAAGACATTTATTGTCATCTATAGAGAACAAGGCCTCTTTAATTTCCTGATCAGTGATAGGAGCACACAAACTAGATGCGTATTCATCAGGGATACTACTTTTTACTAACCTTTTAATAGTATTCACTAAGCAAATTTCCTGCTCATCTTCTTTAGTTCCTAAAAGTTTAGTGTAGTAGGATATAAATTAATTTTTGATGAGCTTGGGGTTTGTAATTACACCTCCATCATCCTTGATTAGAGTAGAGATATTATTTCTTGCGAATCTTCCCTTAATCATTTTATAAAAGTATAATGAACAAAAGTCACTATCATTAGTAAAGGTAGCTCTTGACTTTTGTCTAAGTACTTTATTTCGAATAAGAATATCCTTATCTAAGGATTTAAGTAACACTTTCTCATCAACTTGTATAGACACATCACTCATTCCTTTCATGATTTGGATCTGAATATTGTTAAGTTTATTCTTCATATCACTAATTTGTTGAGTATTCCTTCTAAAATATTTATTATTGTAGATTCTAAAATCCTTTTTAACCACTTTCTGTTTTATACAAACTTGAAACGTATAATTTCCATTGACTTGTATACTCCAGGCTTTCTTAATAATGTTTAAATATTCATCATGTTGTGTCTAGACATTAAAAACCTGAAAGAACTAAGAAAAGGTATTTTAGAATTATTTATAATTACCTTCACCGCACAATGGTCTGAAGTGGAAGGATGCATAATTACAAAACTTGACTGATTTGTTCTCATCCACTTATCATTAATAAAAACACGATCAATTTTGCTAGCTCTCAGTTGCCCAGTTTTTTATTAGTCCAGTTATAGTATTTCCCACAGTATTGATGAACATATAGGTTTGAATTATCAATGCAACCAACAAATTCAACAACTCTGTTAGTCAAAGAGACACAAACTAGTCTATCTTCCACCGTTAATATTTCATTAAAATCACCCAATACACAATTTTTTTTCCTTGTACATATTACTCCATTTAATGATATTATTCTATAGTATTATTTTATCATCATCCTCATTACTCGCATACACTTAACAAGCCAAGAAAGATGAGTTATTTGCTCTGACATTAACTTCAAATACCATAGCCTGAAAGGTCACCGGAATTAGAGTAACTTCAATGCAATTATCATCCCATAGGATCCATATCCTTCTCGAATCGTCCTTAATACAATTGTGCAACATCTTCATACTAGACTTAAAATAAAATCCTTTATGTCTAACTGACTAAGAAGCTTGTTAAAGCCTCTTAGATCCATGCTGCAATACTCATAAATATGGAGGACGAGTGATCTCGCGACCACCAGAATCCTTTATGAAACTATGCACATCATGATCAATAACACTAGAGTTGGTTCCTGTAACCGCTCTCCTCAAAAGAGTTTGTGCAAGGAATATTGGTTAAGTTGCTCTGTTTCTCTTTACCTGCGGATTTAGTGACTACTTGTGAATCCTCAATTACCTTATTATCTTTACTACCATTAGAATCAGAAGATTCAGGTACATCAACACTAATTTTGGGAACCCATATCTTTTGAACATTTCTATATTTAGATTCCATATGACCAAACCGATACAAATTAAAGGTTCCAAGTCGTATTCAACTCCTATTTCTTGTAATTCTCCTTGACCACTATCTACATAAACCTTATCAGGTAATTCCTCAGTTGTTTGGATCTTCACGCACACACTAGCATAATCCAGCCTTGATTTGGAATTTGTCATGAAATCCATATGCAAAGGAATTCAACACCACTTGCAATATCATTGAGTCCAGTTCTTGTCCACAATGACATTGGAGTGTTAAGAAACTTTATCCAGATAGGAATCGTAGTCAAATAAACCTTCTCAAACTGAATCCCTTCCTTCCAAGGCCTCAACAACAATGACTTACCGTTTATGTGCCACATTTGTTCTAGGGCTTGACTATAAAATTGAGAATTCTCGAATTTGAAGATGAATACTCCTTGATTTCTTGATTTTTTGTCAATCTTCCCTAACTTACTCCATTGGAACCTTACAAAGTTCACTACATCATGAAATGGCGGAGGCTTATCAAAAAACTGACCTACGAAATAGTTATCCCATTTTTTCACCCCTTCTTCAAACACTTGAGGAGGTGGAGCGATGATTATTTTACCATCTTTCCTAGTAGAAGCATGAAAATCAAGTTTTAGAGAAGGCTTATCACACCCTTCAAAAAAAATTGACCAAATTTTAGGACCGCTCGGCTTGTTGACCATCTCTTTGACTACAAAGTCAACGACTATATCAACGGGTTTGATGGTCTCTTTAACAGATCTATTACTCGGACCTTCATCTCCACTACTTACGTGTTCAGATATGGGAATAGCAACTGGAGTATTAAGAATTTTAACATTAACCTTGGGAGACATAATCATTTGAGTGATATAGGTGAATTTCTGTCTGCTTTAAGGAGCCTTTTGTCCAACATTGGCCGAGGTTAATGTTAAAATTCTTAATACTCCAGTTGCTATTCCCATATCTGAACACGTAAGTAGTGGAGATGAAGGTCCGAGTTGACTTTAGACAAACTCAAGAATTTCCTCATGAAGAAAAGTGAAGTGAAAAAAAGAGAAAAGAAAAAAAGAGGAAGTGGGTATGTGGTGCGTGAGGAGGAGGAGAGAAAAAAGTAAGAAGATGATAAAAGGCGGTGAAACAGAGGTGAGCGGAGAAGGTAGATCCAATGTTAGATCCCAGAATGATTGGGAAAAACACCAAATCAAAAAATAAAAAGAGCAAAAAGTAGCTGAAATAAAGGGATAAAGCTAAAAAAAGAAAAATAAAGGGTGGAATAAAATAACAATAACAATGTAAGACTCAGTAGAGAGGATTTTTCAGGTTTGACTCTCATTGACCTGTTTTTTTTATTATTTGGGTGGGTTTATTCATTATGCTAGTAAGTGATACATACGTTGGTTATCGATTGGGAAAATTAATTATTTTCTGAGTATGGTTTTAACCTTTATTATTTATAGTCTTGTACTATGAGCATGTATCAGTTGGAAAAAGCCGGGAATCAAATGCAACTCCAAGATTTTTGAAATGGGATTATTTCGCTGACTACAACCGAGCAAGCCCTCATCGGGTGTAAACAAAAAGTTATGATAGTTTACGATCAAATTATATATTGATTATTTAGATAGACTTATGATGAGTATAGATTTTATCAGTGAATTTTATTGGGGTACTGATTGTAGGTGTCTTAAAGTGAAATAGAACCAAATGATGAAGAAACTAGATGGCTTTTGATGCAAGAAGATGGCGATGATGCTGAAGACTAACTAGCCAACTTGTTAGAATATGTGCATAATGAAGTTAATGAGAAAGTAAATGATGATGATAATGATGATAATTGTGATGAGGCTGAGGATGATGATGGTATTGACGGGGAGAATATAGAAAAAAGATGAAATTCAGAAGGTGAAAATATGGACGAAACTGATGATGTGATGGCTAACGATTGGATAAATGATAGAGGAGTGGGGGAAAAGGTTGCTAGAGACGATGAAGAGATGGTAGGAGACACGGAAGTGGACACAGATACTGAGTTGAGAGAAGAACCACGAATGGACTTCTCTAGTGACGCTGAAGAGATGAACGTGTAAGACTCGATGGATGACGGTCCACCAAGAGGAGCTGAAGATTTTGAAAGGTTTGATGATACACAATTAGGATAACTACAAAATCAGTAGAGGCTGAAGGCATTTCCAGTGAAAATGAGGTTTCGTCCGAAAAAAAATACAAAATCAGAGGTGGTGAAGGAAGTAAAAAAATTGTGAACAAGGATACAATGTTTATGAGATTCAGATATAACAGAGTGGACGAGGATGGGTTGGTTCTAAAGATCCAATAGTATAATGAATACGTGCTAGGATAGATGAAGCAACACACAAAAATAACCACCTAGTCACATAGATAGAGTAATCCACAACTGAGAACATGAAATACGCTGAGGATATAAATAGGTTTCAAGAATAAGATTTGCAGGGAACGTATTGCTTGCAAAACATGTAGAGCTGAAAAGGAAAACATATCAACTAAGAAGCAAGCTGAAAGCAGCAGAGGAATGTCACGAAGAATTACAATTTTAAAATGTTAATAAAAAGAAGAACAAATAAAAGAAATGTCAAAAGAGAAAACAAACCTGGAGTCGAGGATTAGATCACTAGTGGCTTAATTAAAGGAACTGGAGGAAGGATATGATACAATTGCAATTGGTGCTCACATGATAGAAGATGATACCAAGGAACTCAATAAAGAAAACAAAACACTTAAAAAACAGAACAAGAAAGTCCGAAATAAAATCCTATCTCTTATAGTGATAGCCATGTTGGTTGCTTTTGGGGATGAAGAAGAAGAAAGTGTCAAGAAAAAAGATGAAGTAGAAAATGAGGTTCTAACTCGGGAGGAGGAGCGTGAACTATAGAGTGTAATAAGGAATGCATGTGATGAAAAAACCCAGGCCCTAAAGCTCAGAAATTGGATAAACCTAGCATGAAGGAAGTTGGCAGGAAAACTTATCGTAAGTACACTCCATGAAAGATTCCCCGGAATGTAAAGTTAAACAAAAAGGGTGTTGTGATTGCAAAAAGACTTCATATATTGTAGATTATCCACTTTTTAAAGCACGAAAAAGGAAGGATGGTTTACAAAAAAACAATAGAATAGCTAAAGTGGCAAAACCTATATCAGTTGAAATAGGAGGTCGATCAGAAATCAAGACATCGCAACCAAATTTTGATCTATTGAATGCATCATAAGATGGAATAAATGAAGAGGAGAAGAAGAATGAAACAAATGGTAAAAAGGTTGTTACTGAAGAACAGGGGGTAAATTGAAATTCTTCCATAAAAATATTGCATACAAAGCCGATCACTTATTTTTGAGAAGGATGTCAAGTAGAAAGCTGAAGGAAAAATTTGGGTAAGAGAGCCGATTATGGTGCCAGCCTATGATGTATTAAACATTGCACATAAGGTTGCAGTTGCAGCTGAGGTAAGATAAACTTACTAAGTCAGAACAATCATACTCAATACTTTTATTAAGTCTATCAAGTCATACTCATTACTTTTACTTTGTATAAATGAATATACTGGTGGGTCCTGGGGTGTTATAAAATTAAGTGAAAAATAGAGGATCCACTTAACCGCAAGTGTACGGTTGTTCCAAGTAATATATGATAAACAAGTTCGTTCTCAGGGACGGATTAGGTTCAACCCAAATATTAATCAGATAGTAGAGATAATTGCTAAACAGAAAATAAAAGATAATAATTTTTGTTTGGTTTTTTTTTTAAAATTAAAAGATGCAATTAAAGTAAAGACCAAGATTAACTAAACAGAAAAGAAATAAAGCAAATAAAAGACTAACTTCAGATAAGAGAGATATACTTGATCCTCGCAAAGGAATCCACCTAATCAATGTAATCTATGCTATGTTTAAAGGCAGAATTGGAATTACAATATTAGTCAGGACTCTAATATCTCCTAGCCCCCTGTCGGGTGGACCTAGAAGCTATCCTAAAGTATCATAAACACCTGTATGGTCGAATATGGCTCTTCGGATGATATGATTTTACCTCTTTGGCTATGTAACTAGTTAAGCCTGTCGGTCAATAACGGACATTACACGGGTATTACCTAGATCTGTATTCAAACCCCCCTGTCGGATGATCCATACGCCACTATATGGAATAGCCCAAATACTAACAGCTAATTCTAGTTGTTCCTAAAAGAATTAGTAATGAAAACAAAGTAATATCCAATACCTAAAACTCAATTCAATTTAAATCTAACAATCCCAAATTCAAAACATAGAAAACATTAATTAAGGTTCATCCCTTTTATGCGATTCTCAAGTATAAAGAAATTTAGCTCATGATGAAATTAAAAACTAACATTAAATAAAAGGAATTCATGTTCAAATACAAAAGATAAATGAAAAACCTAAAGGGTAAAATGACTATGGATGGAAGAACAGGATTCCTCCAGCTTCTAACTTCTTCTCTCCTTCGTGCTCTGACTTGAAAACCTTAAGCCTCTTGTTAATTCTCTGAAGTGTGTGAAAGTAGGAGGTTAAGGGGTGTATTTATAGGTGTTGGAGGAGTCTAGGTCGAATTTTGCTTGGAGTGGAAGACAAGTCAAAGACTCTCAGATTCGTAGCTCTTTAGAAGGTAAGATTCTGCTGATTTGATTTGATCATATCTTTTTCAATACTTATCCGTTTGAGAAGTTCCAATATATGAAACTGCTTGTCTTGGAAAGCTCTTTCTATTGGTGCAGACCATTCGTCCAGAATCCATGCCAATCTTTTATTATGATTTAATTCCTAAAACGTGGCTGGATTTCAGATTTCAAAAGGCAGCTTTATCTTTTCCTCCTTTAAATAAATCTTTACCAAATCTTCTTATTTCCATGTAAATCTTCTTTCCTTTCATCTTTATCTTGACTTGGACTCTAAGTAATTACCATTTATCTTTAAAAGCTTCACATTAAATAAATAATTAAACCGCATATGCTTAAAAAGAATAAATCAATAAATCAAGAAATCAAAATAGGAAAGTGTACTCTAAAAATAGAAACTCGACTAGAAATCATTTCCTAACACTCTAAAATACATTAAGACTCTATTCTCACTTTTTCTCCTTGGATTGGTCTTTCAAGAACCTATTAACTTTGCATTAAAAACAGTCAAATTTATGCACAAAAGCTAAGATTCTGCAAATAGTTAATTTCCAAGGGGAGAAAGTGCAATATGATCAAATAGGCCTAAAAGTCTAACAAACAAGTCATTTATTCACCTAAAAGGATGTCTCCAAAGGGCTAATAATTAGAACAAATCGGGAGACATCAAGACCCCAAACTCAAACCTTTGTCGTCCCGACAAAGCAAAATAAAAATAAAACAAAGGATCTTTTAGGTGAATGCAGAAGGTAGAATCTAGAAAATAATCCCGAAGCAAAGCTTAAAACAAATTTCATATAGTCTAACTTAAGAATTAATATACACCTACACTTATCATGCAAAATCAAATACAAAACAATATCAATTCAAAATTAATTTCACAATGCTAGAAGGTTACGCTTATTACTTATCTCAAGATGGTGGCTATAGGGTGTTCCTCGATCCTTACTTGTGTCGAATGTTCCACTTAGAATAATCCCTATTAACTCACTGTGCATCTAGGAATCACGAGGTCTTTACGGTTTTAGCGTAGGCTGAAGGACGGTATGGTATGTATATTTGGTAAATTTGAAGTGAGCTTTTGGCTCTCTCCTCACTTACCATCAACAAACTATCGAAGAGCTTGAGTTTACACTCGAATAAAGTTCTCACTCAACCCAATTGACGCGCTTAATTAGCGTCCCCAAATTAACCCAATAAGCACTAAGATGATTCACTCAAAAGTGAGTCGTGTCCCCACGACTCGAAAAAGACTCAATAAAGCAATAAAATTAAACTAAACTACCTAACTAGTGTCTACCATCAATTAAGAAGAAGAAGAATTAGAACGGGGTACCTGGCCATGAAGATCCATAGTGTCCTCCTCCAAAGGGGGAGTATAATTATCAATATCCATGAATAAAGTTACCTCTTCCAATGTTGACTTAATCTGTGTAATTTCCTTCCAAAGTGCTCCGATGTCTAATCGTAAAAGTTCGAACTCTTGTTGCAAATTGTGAGCCCATGGTGGAATTCCAGAATCAGTTTGAGAAGAGGAAGAACCTTGAACTTGAAATTCTAGCTTGTCTGTAGGCTTTGATGATACCCTCATCCTTGCTGTTAATTTCCCGTGTTGTGGTGGTACAGGTGCCTTCTCTTGTGTTTCTTCAGTAGTCTCATCAAGATTGATGGCCTTTTCAATTGTGGAACCAGGCAAACTCTTGTTCTTCCCTAGGATACAACACCTCCTCTTATAATCCAAAGCATATGTTCTGTTTGTCATGGTTGAATTGACCCCAAACTCAAGTTTATACCAAGGATAGAATAAAGTTAAGAAAACTTGGTATAGCTTGAGTTTCTTGCTTGGATTAGATGAAGGAAGTTGTTTTCTTGATGAATCTTGGAAGAACTCTTGAAAGCTTGATGATCTTGATGGTGTTTTGTGATGAATTTGATGTAGAGGATGTGTTTATGGAGTATGGAGGAGAGATTTGATGATGTTAATGGGTTTGTTGTAGAGGTTTAATCAAGCTTCAAGGTGTTTTTATAGGGTTGGGAGCTGGAAAATTCGTGTGGAAGAGGCTATGGTTTATCTCCTTAAGGTTAGAAGTTGACTGGGCTTCGAATTCTTCACAAACCGCCAGTCCGCGGTGCATCCCTGCGGTGCAGGGGGTAGCCCGCGCGCAACAGCTATTAGTTTTTTTCGCTTCTGTCTTGACCCCGAGCTAGCACCCCGTGGTACGGGTTTTTGCCCTGCGGTGTAGGGGTGCGGTGCATGGGGTAGTCCGCACATACTCCGTCAAAAAACCCGCGGTACACAACCCGTGGTACGGGTTTTTGAGGCGCGGTATAGGGCGCGGTGCACCGCGGCTATCAGCTTCATTTTTTTCTTGCTTCTGGATAAAACCCGTGGTACAGACCCGTGGTACGGGGTTTTGGGGCGCGGTACATCCCTGCGGTATAGGGGGTACACCGCGGGGGTAGCCCGCGCCAGCCTTTGATTTTCCAAAAAATTTCTCCAAGCAATCCAAACTCGATTCCTGCACCATTAACACAATACCCTTCTCATTTCTTTAAAAGTAGACACTAAAACTTGACACTAACTTAGAATTATACACTAGGAATTGAAAAACTGAAAGCAATAAACTAATATACAATGAAATGGCTTTTGTTTAACGTCGTTAAGCTCGACGGGTTACCTCTCGCATCTATTCAGCTTCAAGGAGGTACATGACCTCCCCCGGATGTGGATCAATTCTGCGATTGGTATCTTCGCCTACATGGTACAGTTTTAGACGATGCCCATTCACCATGAAGGTGCGTTGCTCGTCTGGATTCTCTATCTCTATCGCTCCATGAGGTGTAACTTTGGTCACCACGAACGGACCAGACCACTTTGATCTCAACTTGCCCGGATAGTTGCTGAACTTGGAGTTATATTTGAGGACCATCTGTCCCACTTTGAATTTCTTCTCACGAATCCGATTGTCATGCCATCTCTTCGTTTTTTCTTTGTAAAGCTTGGCATTCTCATAGGCATGAAATCGAAACTCGTCAAGTTCATTCAACTTCATCATACGATTCTCCGCAGCTAAGGTTGGATCCATATTCATCTTTGCAATTGCCCAATAGGCACCCATTTCAAGCTCAAGAGGTAAGTGACAAGCCTTACCATACACAATACGATACGGAGATGCACCCACAGGCGTCTTGAATGCAGTACGATATGCCCACAACGCATCATCTAATTTCATTGACCAATCCTTGCGTGTGGAACCAACTGTCTTCTCAAGAATGGATTTGATCTCTCGATTAGAGACCTCAGCTTGACCATTGGCTTGTGGATGATACGCGGTAGATACACGATGTCTCACACCATACTTCTCTAGAACTTTCTTCAGATATTTGTTCACAAAGTGTGAACCTCCATCACTGATTATAACTCGAGGTGTACCATGTCTAGTGAAGATGTGTGACTTCAAGAATTTAATCACTACTCGCGAATCGTTAGTTGGTAGAGCTACAGCCTCTACCCATTTAGACACGTAATCAACAGCTAGTAGGATGTACAGGTTTCCGTTAGAAGGCACAAAAGGACCCATGAAATCAATACCCCATACATCGAATATCTCAACTTCCAAAACATTATTACGCGGCATCTCATCTCTCTTAGATATATTACCAGTAAACTGGCATCTGTGACATTTCTTGACATACTCATGACAATCCTTATGTAAAGTGGGCCAATAAAAACCGGATTGTAGTACCTTTGCAGCTGTACGGTATCCTTTGAAGTGCCCTCCGTATGGTGAATCATGACAACCCATAATAATGGATAGAATATCTTTATCTGGGATGCATCTCCTCACCATCTGATCACTGCATACTTTGTAGAGGAAAGGATCCTCCCAAAAGAACTGTTTAGCACGGTGGGCTAGTCTCTTTTTCTCTTGTGAAGTAGCTCCTTGAGGAAAAGAACCACTCACAATAAGATTTGCAATATCCGCATACCAAGGAGTTTCTAATGAATAAACTGAAAACAAACTCTCGTCAGGAAACTCTTCTCTAACCAACTCAGGCCCTCCATTAGATTCAGAACCTTCAAGACGTGACAAATGATCAGCAATCTGATTATCACAACCCTTTCGATCCCGAATCTCTAAATCAAACTCTTGCAACAGTAAAACCCATCTAATCAACCTCGGCTTCGCATCTTTCTTCTCCATAAGGTATTTAATCGCAGAATGGTCAGTAAAAACAACAACTTTCGCTCCAAGAAGATAGGAACGAAACTTGTCGAATGCATAGACAACAGCTAGTAACTCCTTCTCAGTTACGGTATAATTCACTTGAGCACTTGTAAAGACTTTACTAGCGTAGTAGATGGAATGAAATACCTTATCTTTTCGTTGACCAAGAACAGCACCCATCGCAAGATCACTAGCATCACACATAACTTCAAACGGAATCTTCCAATCAGGCGGTAATACAATAGGTGCAGCAATAAGCTTTTCCTTAATCTCGTTGAATGCCTTTGTGCAAGCTTCATCAAAAAGGAATTTGGTGTCCTTTTCGAGTAAGTTGCACAACGGCTTAGAGATTTTGGAAAAGTCCTTGATAAAACGTCGGTAGAAACCAGCATGACCTAAAAAGCTTCTTACCCCTTTTACAGAAATAGGAGGGGGAAGAGTCTTGATTACCTCAATCTTCGCACGATCAACTTCCAAACCCGCACTTGAAACCTTGTGACCCAACACTATACCCTCTCGAACCATAAAGTGACATTTCTCCCAGTTCAAAACCAAGTCAGTCTCCTTGCATCTAATCAATACCTTCTCCAAGTTCCGTAAACACTCCTCAAAGTTATCACCAAACACAGAAAAGTCATCCATAAATACCTCAAGGAAGTCATCAATCATGTCCCAGAAAATTGCCATCATACATCTTTGAAAAGTAGCGGGTGCATTACATAATCCAAATGGCATCCTTCGGAAGGCAAAGGTACCGAAAGGACATGTAAAGGTTGTCTTGTGTTGGTCTTTTGGATCTACATAAATCTGATTGTAACCTGAATATCCATCCAAAAAGCAATAATATTCTCTACCAGCTAGCTTGTCTAACATCTGATCAATAAACGGAAGAGGGAAGTGATCTTTTCTGGTGGCCTTGTTCAACTTCCGATAATCCATACACACTCTCCAACCAACAACGGTCCTTGAGGGAATGGCTTCATTTTGCTCGTTCAAGATGGTAGTAATACAACCCTTCTTTGGTACGCATTGAACTGGACTCACCCATTCGCTGCTAGCTATGGGATAGATGATTCCAGCATCTAGCAACTTGATAACCTCTTTCTTCACTACTTCCTTCATAGCTGGCATCAATCTTCTTTGTCCTTCAACTGAGCGCTCGTTTTCATCGTCTAGAATGATTTTGTGTTGGCAATAGGAAGGACTAATACCTTTGATGTCAGCAATAGTCCAACCAATCGCCTCTTTGTTAGCTCTTAGTATGCGCAACAGTTTATCTTCTTGAGAACCTGTTAAAGTAGCTGAAACAATAACAGGTAGAGTGTTGTTAGTACCTAAATACGCGTACCTCAGGTGTGATGGAAGCGGCTTTTCTTCTAGCTGTGGGGGAGACTCGATAGATGGTTTTTTTTTAGATACTATCTCCCCTGGTTCTCGGAATGGCTCGTAGGCGAGATGCCTATGTTTCATAGTTCCGGAATTTAAAGCAGCTACGGTTTCGGTTAGTTCTTCCATCAATTCCGGTAAGTCAAGTGTTAGGGCTGCTCGCAAGATATCATTAAAATTCATACAGTCAAACGTTTCTTGCGTAGCTAAATCAAGTATATCCATTCGGAAACACTCTTCAGGATGATCTGGAAACTTCATAGCCCTAAACACGTTGAATTTTACCTTCTCGTCTTGGATTCGCATGGTTAATTCGCCGTTTTCTACATCAATAACAGTGCGCCCCGTGGCTAGGAATGGTCGGCCCAAGATGATGGGGACATTCCTATCCGCGTCGTATTCAAGAATAACGAAATCAACTGGAAAGATTAACGTACCTGCCTTGACGAGGACATCTTCAATTCGTCCCTCTGGATGAGCGAGGGATCTATCAGCCATCTGTAGGATCATGGAAGTTGGTCTAGCGTTTCCTATCTTCAATTTTTCGAAAATTGACTTGGGCATCAAATTGATACTTGCGCCCAAGTCACACAAAGCTTTTCCTTGCCACTCATTACCAATAGAAATAGGAATCGTGAAACTCCCAGGATCAAGTAGTTTAGGTGGCAACTTACTTTGGCATATAGCGCTGCATTCTTCTGGTAATCCTATCATCTCATTCTCACGGTATGGTCTCTTGTTGGTAATGGCTCTTTTCAGGAATTTAACGTATTTCGGAACATCGCGTATAACATCTAAGAACGGAACGTTAATATTGAGACCACGTACCATATTCAAGAACTTCTGATATTCGGCCATGTCTCCTTTCTTCTGAACTCTTGAGGGAAAAGGTGGAGGAGGACGGGTTTCTGTAACATCTTTGGATTTTGGCTTCTCCGGAATCTTCTCCACTTCCACTATTTCGGGTTCATCTTCTTTTTCTTCCACCTCTTTTGCCGGTTTCTCCTGCACAGTTGTTTCTTTTTCTTTCATAACGGGAAAAGGAGGTGGAGCAAGCTTCTTACCACTTCGAAGTGTTACTGCATTACATTCTTCTCTCTGCTTAGGTTCTTCAGTATCACTCGGTAGTTGTCCTTGCTGACGTTGATTTAATTGCTTGTTTATCTGAGCCATTTGTGTTTCCATCATCTTAAATGTTGCCGTGGTAGACTGTTGAATGCTGATTAGTGTTGTCAAGGTTTGTTGAACATCTAGAGCACCTTCTTGAGGTTGAGCAGGTAAAGCTTTTTGGTTCATGGTTTCAGTATAAGCATCTTGAGGAGGTTGTCTCTGAGCTTGATATCCGTATGTTTGTCCACCTTGATAGTTGTTCTGAGGTCTTGGTTGAAAGTTATTTCCTTGGGGGCGTGGTTGATATGCATAAGTTGGATTAGCAGCCCCATTTGGATTTGAATATTGGAAACCCGGATGGTTTCCGTTAGGTTGATAGCCTTGACCACTTGAATTATAATTTCCTCGGTTGGATATGAACATTACGGATTCTGGATTGTTTTGACAGGTCTCCCAATCATGATCTTGTATACCGCAGTTAGAACATCCATAAACTTCTTGTGTAACATTAACATCTGCTCTTCTACCAGTAGCACCTTTTGTAACAGCTAGAGTAAGCTGTTTCAGTTGTTGTTCGAGTTTGTTTTCCATGGCGGTGAATTTTTCTTCAATTGACGCAGTATTTCCACCTCGAACAGGTGTTCTTACAGTGTTCCAACCAAGTTCATTTGTTACAGTTCTATTCAAAATAATTTTCGCATGAACTGGTTGTACCTGTAGGAATCCACCACCACAAAGCAAGTCTAGATCCTTTCTTGAAGAGCCATCAAGTCCTCGGTAAAATATCTTCATCTGTTGAACTTCTGTGAGGCCATGATCAGGGACTCTTCGTAAGCAAATCTGAATTCTCTTCCAACTTCTACCCAAAGTCTCGTCTTCCTCTTGCTTGAATGAGGTTAGTTCAACTTGCGCGTCTAATCTCATATTCGTTGGGTAGTATCTATCGAAGAACGCGGTTTGTAATGCGTCCCATGTTGTAATTGTTCCGGGTTCTTGCGAATCATGCCACTCACTTGCTCCATCAATAACGAAGAATCTAAAATTAGCAAAATACATTTGCTCCTTAGTTACTCCTTGCGTAATATAAGAATCGCAAATTTGCATGAACTTCTGTACAGCACGGATCGGATCTTCACTGGGTGTACCTCGGTAATTGCCATAACTTTAAAACTGAGATAGCATACCAGGATCGGGTCTGAATCTCTCGACATTAATATTTGCAGGGCCAATTCCGAGGGGAGGAGCTCGAAACGGAGCTTCTGCAGGGCCATTGGCGAACCATGGATCATTGTTTCGAGGAGCAGCTGGATTGAGTAGACCAGCCATTGTTTCTCTTGCTAATTGCTCCTCTGACTCTTTTGCTTTAGCGTCTCTCTTTCTTTTGTTTGCTTCACGAACTACACTTTCGGGATTTACAAGAATCACGATATCTTCACGCATAAACCAAAACCTGTAAACCTGAGAAAGAAAGACAACCCAAAGCGTAAAACTGAAAAATAAAACTAAAACTAAACTAACAATTAAACTACTAAAGATGAACACCGGGGTCACACGCTACCGTCCCCAGCAGCGGCGCCAAAAACTTGGTGGGTCCTGGGGTGTTATAAAATTAAGTGAAAAATAGAGGAACCACTTAACCGCAAGTGTACGGTTGTTCCAAGTAATATATGATAAACAAGTTCGTTCTCAGGGACGGATTAGGTTCAACCCAAATATTAATCAGATAGTAGAGATAATTGCTAAACAGAAAATAAAAGATAATAATTTTTGTTTGGTTTTTTTTAAAAATTAAAAGATGCAAATAAAGTAAAGACCAAGATTAACTAAACAGAAAAGAAATAAAGCAAATAAAAGACTAACTTCAGATAAGAGAGATATACTTGATCCTCGCAAAGGAATCCACCTAATCAATGTAATCTATGCTATGTTTAAGGGCAGAATTGGAATTATAATATTAGTCAGGACTCTAATATCTCCTAGCCCCCTGTCGGGTGGACCTAGAAGCTATCCTAAAGTATCATAAACACCTGGATGGTCGAATATGGATCTTCGGATGATATGATTTTACCTCTTTGGCTATGTAACTAGTTAAGCCTGTCGGTCAATAACGGACATTACACGGGTATTACCTAGATCTGTATTCAAACCCCCCTGTCGGATGATCCATACGCCACTATATGGAATAGCCCAAATACTAACAGCTAATTCTAGTTGTTCCTAAAAGAATTAGTAATGAAAACAAAGTAATATCCAATACCTAAAACTCAATTCAATTTAAATCTAACAATCCCAAATTCAAAACATAGAAAACATTAATTAAGGTTCATCCCTTTTATGCGATTCTCAAGTATAAAGAAATTTAGCTCATGATGAAATTAAAAACTAACATTAAATAAAAGAAATTCATGTTCAAATACAAAAGATAAATGAAAAACCTAAAGGGTAGAATGACTATGGATGGAAGAACAGGATTCCTCCAGCTTCTAGCTTCTTCTCTCCTTCGTGCTCTGACTTGAAAATCTTAAGCCTCTTGTTAATTCTCTGAAGTGTGTGAAAGTAGGAGGTTAAGGGGTGTATTTATAGGTGTTGGAGGAGTCTAGGTCGAATTTTGCTTGGAGTGGAAGACAAGTCAAAGACTCTCAGATTCGTAGCTCTTTAGAAGGTAAGATTCTGCTGATTTGATTTGATCATATCTTTTTCAATACTTATCCGTTTGAGAAGTTCCAATATATGAAACTGCTTGTCTTGGAAAGCTCTTTCTATTGGTGCAGACCATTCGTCCAGAATCCATGCCAATCTTTTATTATGATTTAATTCCTAAAACGTGGCTGGATTTCAGATTTCAAAAGGCAGCTTTATCTTTTCCTCCTTTAAATAAATCTTTACCAAATCTTCTTATTTCCATGTAAATCTTCTTTCCTTTCATCTTTATCTTGACTTGGACTCTAAGTAATTACCATTTATCTTTAAAAGCTTCACATTAAATAAATAATTAAACTGCATATGCTTAAAAAGAATAAATCAATAAATCAAGAAATCAAAATAGGAAAGTGTACTCTAAAAATAGAAACTCGACTAGAAATCATTTCCTAACACTCTAAAATACATTAAGACTCTATTCTCACTTTTTCTCCTTGGATTGGTCTTTCAAGAACCTATTAACTTTGCATTAAAAACAGTCAAATTTATGCACAAAAGCTAAGATTCTGCAAATAGTTAATTTCCAAGGGGAGAAAGTGCAATATGATCAAATAGGCCTAAAAGTCTAACAAACAAGTCATTTATTCACCTAAAAGGATGTCTCCAAAGGGCTAATAATTAGAACAAATCGGGAGACATCATATACTCAGTAAGAAAAACTGAGTATGATTGACATACTCAATAAATTAATTCTGTATATGTTATTTCATTCGTGCGTGATACAATTGCTTTATAATCATACGTTATAGATGTTATTCTTGTAATGCTTGATGAGAAGTATGTTAATGGGAAGAGTGGTGGGCAACACAAATTCACCTTTCAAGTTGTCGGCTGCTTAGTAAGTGACACATTAACGTTTTAAAAAATAATTTCCATATAGTAAAGTAACCCATTGCTCTTTGTTATTGCAATTTTGAACAACACTATATTGTTAGCGAAATGCAAGATGCAATCAATTTCTTCGTAATAGATGCTTTTATAAAAAAGTGCAAAGAATATGATTATACACTATTTCCTGTATTTGTATACGACGGAAGTGGAAGTCACTGGAGCTTAATTGTTTTATGACTTGATCGTTAAAACGTTCAATGACTACAACTCCATATGTGAAAAAGGCGAAGGATGCATTGAAAAAAATGAAAATCTACCCAAAGGTATAGAAATTTCCTCGTGAAGAACGTTTTGAATGGAAATAATAAAAATGCAAGAGAGTGGTGTCGCCTAGGGTGTGATAAAAATAAGATCAATTTAAGTATGGAAAACTATGCACTCTCACCCTAGACAGGCACAGTACTGCAAGTATTACAGGACGTATGCAAGTTTTAATGATAAGTAGAGTTCGTTCTCAGGGACTTAAGTGTGTTAAACGCGTAGGAACAGATAACGAGTAAAAGTAAATAACTAGAAGACAGTAAATAAAATATTTGGTTTTTCGAATTTATGAATTAAAACTAAATTAAAACTAAGAAAATAAAGACAATAAAGTAAAAGATTAAGAATATGAGATGAGAAGTATAGCTTAGGTTTTGCTAGTATGCACTAATTCTTCTAATTCTATCTATAGATCTAGTTCATAAGGGAGAATATTAGCTCTTGGTAATACTTAGTCAGGATTCTAAATTCCACTACCTTAGACCTTGAGAGCGACTAAGGGGGCTACGTCACAACCAAGAAGTGATTTAAAATAGGGTTATCAAGCGCCACTAAGGCCCTAAGCAAATACTGCAAGTCTTGGTGATACGGTGGTTAAAACAAACCTTAATGACTATCTAGTTAGAAGTATGTTTTGTCAGAACTGCTATCGACACTAGACATTATGTGGTGGTTCAATAGTTAAACACCCTTACAAGGTGACCATCTAACTACTCTTAAAACAATCCTAAAGTGATCAATTCTAGGAAAGACATTAAATCAAAACACATAAGCAAATATAAAGTAAGAAGCTAATATCAGATTAAAACATATAATTCCCAAAGAAACTTAGATAGAAGAATTAGAATTCATAGATTATACATATGCAAAACCCAAGCTATGGGAGGTTTAGTTCATACCTGAAGGAAATAAACTAAAAGAAATAATAAAAGACATCATCTTGCTCTCTACAATAAACTGGAAGAATAAAACCTTAAGAACTAATTACTATGAGGCAAGGATGATTTACAAGTGATATAAGGGTGTATTTATAGGTGTTTAGAAGACCTAATTCGTTTTCTTGAGGAAGAGTTAAGGTAATGGACTTCTAGCCCAACTCAAATTCGTATGGAAATAAAGATAAACACTGCTGCGTTGTTTTGGTCATAACTTCTTTATTATTGGTCCGATTTTGCTCCACAAGATACCAAAAGAATCGCAACAGAATTTCCTACGCCCTTTAGGAGTAATCTACCAAATTCGGCCTCTTTATTAGGTAAAAACGCCTATCTTTGCAGAATCCCAGATTTAGGCAGCTTTTCCTTTTCCATCTTTTTAGCAATTCTTTCCTTATCTCCAATTACCATGCATATCTCCTTCCATAAGTTGTTGTCTTTGACTTGGACTCTAATTAAGCTCCATAATTATCTTTAAAGCTACACACTAAATAAACAATTAAACCCAATATGCTCTAAAAACATTAATTCTACAAATCAAGACACAAAATAGGAAAATGCACTAAAACTCAAGAAAATCGACATTATTGACTTCTAAAACACTAAAAATGATGTCTCATCTTAACATAAATCTATCACAAATGAGGAGACATCAAGACCCCCAACTCAAAGTTGTATCGTCCCGATACAATAAAAGATAAAAACATAGGGAAGTCTAGAAATACATACTTATAAAATTCTCAACACAAGGAAAAAAACATAGCAGAATATATAGAATAAACCTAAAGCACATAACTCAGAAAATTTCATGCAATAATATTCATAAACTACATACCTGTACACTTCTCATATCCACAGTCATCACGGCTTGATTTCAAGATCAGATTAGTTTCGCAATGTAAGAAGGATTGGGACTTTACTCAGTTCCCCTTGAGAGCTATAGATTGTTCATCAAACCTTACTAGTATCCAAGAATCCACTTAACTAATCTCTAATGGCTCAATCACTTCTCAATTTCATAACAAAGAATCACAAGGTCTTTAAGGTTGTAATGTAGGCTTAGGGACGGTGTGATAGTATATTTGGATAATTTGGAGTGAGCTTTTGGCTCTCTCCTCACTAGCCATCAACGAATCGCCCTAGAGCTTGAGTTACTCTCATAAAACGTTTCTCACTCAACCCAATGATTTCCTTGATGCACAATTTAGCATCCCCAATAACCCAATTAAAGCTTAAGATGTTCACATAAAAATCCACTTTGCCGGTCCGAATATATATATTTTCTTTTCTTTTCAATTCAATTCTCTATTCTATTGCTATGACTCTCTTTTAATGTTGAGATATCACGCTAATTTTTCTCATATATATATTTTTCTTTTAATGCCCTTGTTGGCAATATTAGCTCGAAGCTTCTTTTTCATTCACTATTACCCCGGCAAAGGGTTACAATACAATTCTGTGAAACATCCTCAATATAAAGCACAAAGCACAATAATAAGCTCAGAAATCCCAACATAATAACAATTCCCATAATGGTGGACCCACCACCCCAAACTCAAGCTCTAAAACAACTGTCTAAGCATCGCGATTCGAGTGCGGGTCATATGGAAAAGTCCTAAAATCTAAAGGATGTGGCTTATAATGTGTTTCAATAAAAAGGCTTTAGAAAGGCTAGAAGGGGCTAAGAAGGATATAACTTTTAAACTCAAAAATCACAAGGTGAGAAGGTATAAAAAGGCTTCAAGGGCTTCAAAATATGAAAGAACCGCCTTGATCACTTTCTATACTATGTAATTCAAAAAATTTCTTACCTTTAGCACTTTCATCAAATGGTTTTTCAACTAGCTTGGATCTCACGGCCTACACACTTTTCAAGGTTCCCTGAGATCGAACATACTTTCTATCGCATTGCTCACTAATCTTTTCTTTACTATCAATGTGTGTTTTCCTGCAAATACTCAAAGCATACACATACATAGCTCATAAACATATCACTTACTATCATTAATCTACTGAGCTCATGCTTTCAAGCTATTAAACACACTCTACATCTAATTCCCATGCATCAAAAATTTTAATTTCACCCAAAAACAGAAAAATGGAGATGAGAGACAACGAATCCCCACACCCCCAACTCAAAAATGAGCCGTGTCCCCACGACTCGAAAAAGACTCGAAAACAGAAATTAAAATTAGCAGATAGACATATTTACAGAAATGGTAAGGAAGAAAAAGAACATACTCTCGAGGCTATTGCCTCGCATCATTGATATCCAAGGTTGGAATTGCTGGACCTTTCGTTAATTGCTCAAGGAGTTTCATGATGTGCACTTGATTCGCGTTGATTTGTGCCACATCATTGACCAAGGAAGTTTGAGCTGCTTCAAATTTCGTTAAACGCTCCTCCATCTTCTCTTGCCAAGATTGCTCCTTTTCTTCCTTCGAGACTTGAGTAGAACCCGCTCTTCGAAGGCTTTCCTTGATCCAAGCATTATCAATATAACTTGTTTTGAACTCGAGTTTCTCTTCTTCACCCAATACTACATTCGCTTTTCGCACAAGACACGTGATCATAGTTGGAAATTTAACATTATAAACCGATTTAGGAGAGACCGAAAATCGTATCACCTCCTCATAGATCAACTGTGCCACATCAACTTCTTCTCCTCTCAAAATACAGTCCAACAGTAGCGCGTTCTTCATGGTCACCTCCAAAGTTCGTGTGTTTCCAAAGACATTAGGGATAAGGAAATTGTGCCAAATTCTAGCATCTGCTTGAAGATATTTATAAGGCCAAGGTGCCTTCAATTCTCCCGTATGTAATTGCACTTTCTCCTTGTCTAAAACATGCTCAAAAAGTAATTCCTTATCAAAGATTTTTCGTTTAGCAACTGCTTCCTCAAATTTGCAAAAACCTTTCAGTTTCTTAAACTTGAAGTGGTTCCTAATCTCCTCAACTGTGAAAGGAACTAACTTTCCTCTAATCGGAACACAATCACTATCTCGGCTAAAGAGGCCTAGATAGAACTCCAAAACTAATTCAGGACATAATTCATAACGGCTTACCATGAACGTAGACCAACCCAACTTCTCACCAAGCTCAAAGAATCTCTTGTATTCTCCATCTCTAATTTCCTCCTTGAATACTTTCTCATAGGCAAAAGGTAGTTCTTCTAATTGTTTTTCTGCAGAAATCTTCAAGGCCTTTGAAGTATCCACTTTATCTATAGGTATAAGATCTGATTGAGGTTGTGTTCTCTCCTTTGCATAAAAATAAAGCTTTTTACCATTACTATCATACGAAGGTTTCCCACTCTTCAATTGATCTTTACCCTTTGATTTAGAACTAGCTTCTTTGTCAATTGATTTCTTCTTGTTTAAATCCAATCCCTTGTTACTCTTCACCTCCCTCTTGCTAGATAAGATTGTTGTTCTATTAGTCATCTTCAATTAACCCCCAACTCAAAGCTTTAGCAACCCTTTAAATTTAACTCTTGAATTAATGGATGAACAAGCTTGATTTGTCCTAGGATGGTTGAATTGGTGATGAATCTCTATGTGGGTGAGGATGATTTGTAATGGGTAGGCTAGGATTTTTAGAAATTGTGTGATGAACTTGTGAAATTTGGCTCTTTGATTCTTCAATTTGAATGAATTTGGTGATGATTGGTAGCTTGATTCTCTCTTGTAATGATGTGGAGAGAAGGTTTGATGTGTTTTTCTTGATGATTGGGTAGTGTTTTGGTGATTGGTGAAGGTTTTGATGAGCTTCAATGGAGTTAGGAGAGTTGTGGAGAAGAAAGAGAGGGTTAAGGTTTAATAATTTCGGAATAATATGCTCAATACCTCCTTTATAACTCAATCCCGTAACTTTCTCTCTCTTCTGGCGGCGCTGCGGACTACCCCTGCGGACCATGGGGTGCACCGCAGGGTAGTCCGTGACATCTGATGCTCGAAAATTTTTGCACACTGACCTAAACCCGTGGTAGGACCCTGTGGTACGGGTTTTTGGCTCGCGGACTAGGGTCCGGTGTACCGGAGGGTACACCGCGGCTTCTGTTATCAACTCCGTCAAAATACCCGTGGTACTTACCCCGTGGTACGGGTTTTTGGGGCGCGGACCATGGCGCGGTGCACCGCGGGGTGGTCCGTGGATTTTTTTCTTGTTTCTGGATCAAACCCGCGGTAGCAACCCGTGGTACGGGTTTTGACCTCGCGGACCATCCGTGCGGACCATGGGGTAGTCCGCGGGGTACTTTCTTGCGCTCCAAAAATTTTCCTCGCGTTCCCTAACTTGATTTCTCCGATTCCTACACACAAAAAACACTAATACCTTTCTCAAATATGCATTATCAACTAAAAACAACTAAAATAAACTTAAACTAAGAATGTAAACGACATGAAAACATAAAAAAACTTCGGGTTGTCTCCCGAACAACACTTTTGTTTAACGTCTTTCAAAGTTAGACGTGTTACCTCTGTCAAGATTTGCGAATATAGCCTCCCCAACAACGAGTAAGGCTATGAACGTCAACTAATCTGCGCTTGACCCCAGTTTTGGGGCGAATTTCTATCACCTTGGCTGAAACAACCTTCGTGACAATGAATGGTCCCATCCACGAGTCTTTGAAACTTCGTGGCCTGTTCTCGCGTTTGTGGGCTTTCCATAGGACTTCATGGCCAACCCCAAACTCAACGTTTGGCTCAATATCCACAGGTTTTAAGTGGATTTCTTCAGGAGGGACTTTGTGATGTGAAAGGCTGTGGATGATAGGCACGGTGGGATCCAACTTCCTTGGTTTTTTACCCAAGACATAGAAGGTCTCGGATACATTTTTAGCATGAAGGGTGATGGTCCCATCTTGGAAGTTGATCACACTTTGACTTGTGGCCATGAAAGGCCGTCCAAGTATGATCGGAACCTGCTTATCTGCATCAAACTCAAGAATAACAAAGTCGGTAGGGATGGCGATATTACCTGCTCGGACTAAGACGTCCTCCACTGTTCCCCATGTCCTCTTCACTGAGTTGTCAGCAAACTGCAGCTTCACTGGAGTTTTCTCTGATTTTTGAAGTCCAAGTCTCTTGAACACGGACTTAGGCATAAGATTCACACCAGAACCCACATCGTACATCGCTTTCACCTTGAGCCTACCATGCAATTGAATAGGAAGGTTGAAACTTCCCGGATCTTTAAGTTTTGTAGGTAGCTCTTTCTCACTTCTTCTCGAAACCCTCAGGTTCTCTCTTGGGATCTCTACACTCGCTTCTTTTTCAGGAATAACTTGCGTAAAAACTTGTTGCGGTGTAAGTCCTCTCTTTGCAATCTCAAGCATTTGGGCGTTGATATTTTCAGGTTGGTACGCCTCTACAAATGTCTTGAGAATAGTGTCATCTTTAGGATTTGTATCAGGAATAGTTGATGACACTGGTTGAACACTAGGTGGCGATTCCACCTTCTCTTCTTCTTTCTCCTCTAGCACAGCAGGTGCCACTTCATCTTCTTTCGATTCTTCTTTTGAGGCTTCTTCCTCTTTCTCTCTCGCTAACTCCGCTGCATACTCTACCATCGATCGCATCTCCTCTTGCACCTTTTTCAGTAGCTCTATGAACTCGTCTCTCTCTTCATCGCTTTCCAGATGATAAACTTCTAGACAGTCGGACTCCTCGGGGTTAGACTCGGTTGGTTCTTCTTCAATACTGGGAACTTCCACGGCACTAATGGCAGCATGTGGTGCTTCCTCCTTTTCTTTTTCGATTTCAAGGCATATAGCCTTGCAAGCTTCGAACCCAACATTGTTTTCACCTCCTTCGATTGCCTTTACTTCCTTTTGTTCTATTAGATGCTTGTTTATTTGGGCTAATTGAGTACTTAGCATCTGAAGTATGGCATCGTGTCCTCGGACTTTTTCCTCTTGAGCGTTTACAGTTGTGTTCAAACGTTCTAGAGCTTGTACTATCTGTGTATTGTCCATAGATCCTTCTTGCGGATACTGAGGTAAAGCTTTTTGATCTAAAGCATCGGTACAGGCGTCTTGAGCAGGTTGTTGTGGAGGAGCAGGTCGATTCTGATATTGGTTTTGGTACTGACCTCTCTGTTGGTAAGAGTTGTTCTGGGGTCGCGATTGATATTGACCAGGATTAGCGGCCCCTTGTGAATTTGAATACTGCACACCCGGATGGTTGCGGTTGCCCCATCGGTTGGATATGAAGTAAACAGATTGCGGATTTGATTCGCACTCTTCCCATGAATGATCGTTAACTCCACATTGTTGACAACCTTGTGCCTCTTGAATTACCTTTGTAGCAGCTAAATTCTTATCCATCGCGATTTTCAGCTCCTTGATTTGATTTTCTAAAGCGGATATTTGAGCTGAATTCGCAGTTTCTGCATCTAAACGAAGCGTTCCTCGGGTCTTTGTTACAGAAGCTCGCGTTGAAGGCCAACTTCTTTCTTGTTCCATAATATTTTCTAACACCTCGGAAGCTTCATTGTGATTCATGGACACAAAATTACCCTTTCCAATGTTATCCACCTTGTCTCTACCCTTGTCATCAAGACCTTCATAGAATATAGCAAGTTGTAGAGCAGGTGTATAGCCATGGAGCGGACATCTAGCTAATTTTTGTTGAAACCTTGTCCATGCTTCTCCCACTGTTTCTCCATCTTCTTGAGAAAATCTTGCAAGCTCGGTTTGATCTTTAAGTCTCATGCTCTTTGGATAAAATCGGTTAAAGAATGCGGCTTGAAGTTCTCTCCAAGAGTGAATGGTTCCATGTGGTTGTCTTTCTAGCCAATCGCTAGCTCTTCCGGTCAAGAAAAACGAAAACATATGACAATACAGTTGCTCGCGTGTAATGCCAGGAGTAATGTAGGCATCACAAATCTGCATAAACTTCTGAATCGCTTTTACCGGATCTTGAATTGCAGTACCAGTATAGAGTCCGAAACTTTGAAATTGACTAAGCATACCCGGATCGGGTCTAAATTTGATATTCGGAATCTCAGGAGGGCGGTAACCGATGGGTTGAACATGGAATGGTATGTTAAGGCCAGGTAGATCTTGTTCAACTCGGTTTTGTTGATTATTCTGCCCATTACCTTCTCCTACTGGTAATTGTACACCAGGTGGAATGTATGCTGGAGGTCCTCCTGGAGCAAAGTAAACTAACTCCGGATCATTATCATGTATGTCTGCCATAGCTCTTCTCAAGGCTCTTTCCTCACGAATTCGTTTGTTATAAGCTCTGAAGCTCCTCTCAGGCTCCGGTAAGGGAGGCCAAGAATTAAACACTGTGAAACCTGAAAAAGACTAAAGCAAACCACAAGCGTAAATCTGGAAAAATAAAAACTAAAACTAAACTAAAAACTGAAAAGTAAAAACTAATTAAAAACTAAAACTCGAAATAGATAACCCACACGCTAACGAGACACAAGTCCCCGGCAGCGGCGCCAAAAACTTGGTGTCGCCTAGGGTGTGATAAAAATAAGATCAATTTAAGTATGGAAAACTATGCACTCTCACCCTAGACAGGCACAGTACTGCAAGTATTACAGGACGTATGCAAGTTTTAATGATAAGTAGAGTTCGTTCTCAGGGACTTAAGTGTGTTAAACGCGTAGGAACAGATAACGAGTAAAAGTAAATAACTAGAAGACAGTAAATAAAATATTTGGTTTTTCGAATTTATGAATTAAAACTAAATTAAAACTAAGAAAATAAAGACAATAAAGTAAAAGATTAAGAATATGAGATGAGAAGTATAGCTTAGGTTTTGCTAGTATGCACTAATTCTTCTAATTCTATCTATAGATCTAGTTCATAAGGGAGAATATTAGCTCTTGGTAATACTTAGTCAGGATTCTAAATTCCACTACCTTAGACCTTGAGAGCGACTAAGGGGGCTACGTCACAACCAAGAAGTGATTTAAAATAGGGTTATCAAACGCCAGTAAGGCCCTAAGCAAATACTGCAAGTCTTGGTGATACGGTGGTTAAAACAAACCTTAATGACTATCTAGTTAGAAGTATGTTTTGTCAGAACTGCTATCGACACTAGACATTATGTGGTGGTTCAATAGTTAAACACCCTTACAAGGTGACCATCTAACTACTCTTAAAACAATCCTAAAGTGATCAATTCTAGGAAAGACATTAAATCAAAACACATAAGCAAATATAAAGTAAGAAGCTAATATCAGATTAAAACATATAATTCCCAAAGAAACTTAGATAGAAGAATTAGAATTCATAGATTATACATATGCAAAACCCAAGCTATGGGAGGTTTAGTTCATACCTGAAGGAAATAAACTAAAAGAAATAATAAAAGACATCATCTTGCTCTCTACAATAAACTGGAAGAATAAAACCTTAAGAACTAATTACTATGAGGCAAGGATGATTTACAAGTGATATAAGGGTGTATTTATAGGTGTTTAGAAGACCTAATTCGTTTTCTTGAGGAAGAGTTAAGGTAATGGACTTCTAGCCCAACTCAAATTCGTATGGAAATAAAGATAAACACTGCTGCGTTGTTTTGGTCATAACTTCTTTATTATTGGTCCGATTTTGCTCCACAAGATACCAAAAGAATCGCAACAGAATTTCCTACGCCCTGTAGGAGTAATCTACCAAATTCGGCCTCTTTATTAGGTAAAAACGCCTATCTTTGCAGAATCCCAGATTTAGGCAGCTTTTCCTTTTCCATCTTTTTAGCAATTCTTTCCTTATCTCCAATTACCATGCATATCTCCTTCCATAAGTTGTTGTCTTTGACTTGGACTCTAATTAAGCTCCATAATTATCTTTAAAGCTACACACTAAATAAACAATTAAACCCAATATGCTCTAAAAACATTAATTCTACAAATCAAGACACAAAATAGGAAAATGCACTAAAACTCAAGAAAATCGACATTATTGACTTCTAAAACACTAAAAATGATGTCTCATCTTAACATAAATCTATCACAAATGAGGAGACATCAGAGAGCCATACCACTTATTTTTCACATAGAATCACCTCAAGAAAAACAAGGTAGCTTAGATTGTAGAGTGTTTATTATATTATAGACAAAGCACTTTTATAGAATAGGTGGCTTAGGGAACTACTCATACAAACCAATAGTTATCAATGGGATGAGAACAGAAATTGTGAGGAAGCTATTGCATTGTATTCACAGAAAATAACATTGGAATGAGGGATACTTTTCCAAAATACTATTTTGTAGAATTCCAGTAATTTAAACTATTGTGATTATCTATGTTTTGTTAACATATACCTTATGGAAGTATAGTTTTGTTAAATTTTTGTTTGATCATATTTATTTAACAAGTATTATGCATGTATTAATAAGTATGCAAGCTTATGTTGAACCAAGCATATAAAAGTATTGAGTATAATATCCATACTCAATAAAAAAACTGAGTATGGGATTTAAACTCACAAAAAATACTGAGTATGATAGTCGAACTTAGGAAAAATATTGAGTATAGAATCCTCACTCAATAAACATATTGAGTATAATGTCCATACTTAATAAAGGTATTGAGTATAATGCTCAAACTCAATAAAGGTGATATCTCCTTAATTGTTCTTATTTTAGACCCTTAGGAGACATCATTTTTTGTGTTTATTTAATCAATTTGATAGACTTTTGGACTAAATATGCAATAATATGATTTTCCTCTTTTATTTATAGCATTTTTTATTTATTAAGCTTTTGCGCGTAATATTGGTATCTTTAGTGAAGATTTTACAGGTTTTAGATGTTAGCTAGAAGAGGAATCCGAGCAGAAAGTCAAAGATCAAAAGATAGAGTCAAGATTTGAAAAGAGATCCCGAAGATATTATTTTTAGAGCTGAAAATCCATTTTCCAGGCCATAGATTGCTGATTTCGAGGTGTTTAACCGATGATTTAGCCGCTGACCTTTGCAGAGAAAACGCTCCTTATCGAGTTACGGAACTTTAGCAACTGGAATGAGGTCAATCGGAGTCATAACGAATCCGGAAAAGCCGTTTTAGTGAAGACATATCAGCAGTTACGGGATTTTGGGCTAAGTTAGTGGACTTGAGCCTTTTATATTTCATTTAATTAAAAGATTAGGGCCAAGTCCGAATTTCTACCTATAAAACCAGCCCTTGACTTCTATTTTACACACAATTCACATTCTACAAGATTAAACACCAGAGAGAAGTCAACGGAAGGAAGAAGAAGAAGCTACAAGAGCTGGAGAGGGTCTATATCTCCGTTCGTAGTCATTCCTATTCCGGAAATTAGGTTTTTCTTATCTTTTAATTTTGTAATCAAATATGAATTCCATCTATTTTAATTTAGTTTTTCGTTTTAATATGAGCTAAACAATTCATAGTGCTTGAGAACAAACAATGGGTGAATCCCAATCTTATTAATTAACGAATGTTGAATTTGGGTTTCTGTTAAATTAAAATTAAATTAGGTCTTTTACTCTTTTCAATAAATTGAGATTATTTACTGTTTTTGGAGTAGCTAACTAAGAACAGGTGTTAGTATCTAGGCTATTCCAATTAGTGGCGATTGGATCATCCTGACGGAGGGTTTAGGTACAAAAATATTTATTTAATCTAAAATAGAAGCTATTGATTCTGACGAACTTAGCTAATTTTAGGGCCAATGAGGTAATAAAACTTAAACATCCAAAAGTGGATCATATTTACCCTGACGGGACTAGTGACACTCTAGGATCGCCTTATAGTCCACCCTGACGGGGGTATAAGGAATTTAGAATCCCGACCATTGTAATTGACCAATTTAGCCCTTAAACAACAATAAGTTAGGAAATAGGATTGGGAGGATCCTTGCGTTCTCAAGTGCTACATCTCATATTGCGTTTTACATCAATTTACTTGCGTCTTAGCTTTTATTTGCATTTTAATAATTGTCTTTCATTTAGTAGAATTAATAAAAAAAAAAACTAAACAAACATATTATCCTTATTTGCTTTCATAAGTGCATCAATCATTAATAGGTAAGCATTGTAGTCAACCATCCCGTCCTTGGGACGAATCTGTTTTATCAGTTATACTACTTGGGACAACCGTACACTTGCGGTTATGGTTCGATTTACATTAACATTTATTTTAGAACACACAAAGGACCACCAAAAGGTATTAAGTATAATGCCCAAACTCAATAACAGTATTAAGTATAATGTCCTTACTTAGAAAAACTATTGAGCAACCACAGTAAAAAGGTTCAGAAGGACAAATAACATACTATGGGGTATTAAACTTAAAAATGATTCAAAAAAAATGTTTATGATATAAAAACGATGTGTAGAGAACCTAAGTATGTGTTTATTACAGAAAAACAGTACAATAAAGATCCAACAATATAAGGATAAACAGAAGTTCAACATTAACAAGTAGTTAAAGGTTAATTAACATGGAAGCCTTGCATGATGCATGATTGTGAGTTCCAATCTTTTTGCACCTTCCACACCAAATTAGACTAGGTATTTTGTGTTGACTATTATTTTGTTATAATCACTAAGTTTGAAGTCATGAATCAAACTTAGCTCACAGTAATTAGGCTATTCCAAATAGTGGCGTATGGATCACCTTGACGGGGGGGTTTAATTACAGACTTAAATAATAGACGCATAGTATCCGTTATTGACCCTGACGGGCTTAACTAACGATGCAGCCAATGAGGTAAATTAGTATTCATTTGAAGGTAGCTTATGTTCACCCTGACAGGGTTTGTAATACTGTAGGATAGCTCTGAGGTCCACCGTGACGGGGGCTAGGAGATATTAGAGTCCCGACTAGCACAATAATACCAGTTTAGCCCTTAAACAGAAGCATGAATTAGATAGGTTAGGTGAAACCCTTGCGAGGATCAAGTACTCTTTCTCTTCTGAAGTCTCAATTCTCTTTTACTTGCTTTATTTTATTTCTGTAGTTTATTTTCTTGCATCCTTTAATTTATAAAAACAAAACAAAAATCTTTATTTTATTTTTCCTGTCAAGCAATTATTCTTACTTTTCGATTAATACCTGAGTTGTGTCTAATTCGTCCCTGCGAACAAACTTTTTTATCATATATTACTTGGACAACCGTGCACTTGCGGTTAAGTAGTTCCCTTATTTTCAGTTCTTAATTTATTTACACACCAGGACCCACCAGATCCTCCATTAGACTTGGATCCTTCAAGACACGACAAATGATCTGCAACCTAATTATCACAACCCTTTCGATCTCGAATCTCTAAATCAAACTCTTGTAAGAGTAAAACCCATCTGATCAAACGCGGCTTCGCATCTTTCTTTTCCATAAGATATTTAATCACGGAATGGTCAGTAAACACAACAACCATTTCCCTAAGGAGGTAGGAACGAAACTTGTCGAAAGCATACACGACAACTAGTAATTTCTTCTCAGTTACGGTATAATTTGTTTGAGCACTTATGAAGGTTTTACTAGCATAGTAGATAGAATGAAAGACATTTTCTTTTCTCTGACCCAGAACAGTACCCATCGCAAGATCATTAGCATCACACATAATTTCAATCAGAATCTTCCAATTAGGAGGTAATACAATAGATGCAGAAAGGAATTTGGTGTCCTTTTCGAGTAAGTTACACAACGACTTAGAAATTTTGGAGAAGTCCTTGATAAAACGTCTGTAAAAACCAGTATGGCCCAAAAAACTTCTTTCTCCTTTTACAGAACTATTAGGGGGAAGAGTCTTGATTACCTTGATCTTCGCACGATCAACTTCTAAACCAGCACTTGAAACCTTGTGACCCAACACTATACCCTCTCGGACCATAAAGTGACACTTCTCCCAGTTCGAAACCAAATCAGTCTCCTTGCATCTAATCAATACCTTCTCCATGTTCCGTAAACACTCCTCAAAGTTATCACCAAACACAGAAAAGTCATCCATAAATACCTCAAGGAAATCATCAATCATGTCCCAGAAGATTTCTGTCACACATCTCTGAAAAGTAGCAGGTGCATTACATAATCCAAATAGAATCCTTCGAAAGGAAAATGTACCAATAGGACATGTAAAGTTTGTCTTGTGTTGGTCTTTAGGATCTACATATATCTGATTTTATCCTGAATACCCATCCAAAAAGCAATAATATGCTTTTCCAGCTAGGTTGTCCAACATCTGATCTATGAACGGAAGAGGGAAGTGATCTTTTCTGGTGGCCTTGTTCAACTTACGATAATCGATACACACTCTCCAACCAACAACGGTTCTTGAGGGAATGGCTTCATTCTATTTATTCAAGATGGTAGTAATACCACCCTTCTTTGGTACACATTGAACTGGACTCACCCATTCACTACTAGCTATGAGATAGATGATTCCCTCATCTAGCAATTTTATAACCTCTTTCTTCACCACTTCATTCATAGCTGGCATCAATCTTCTTTTCCCTTCAACTGAGCGCGCATTTTCATCGTCCAGAATGATTTTGTGTTGGCAATAGGAAGGACTAATACCTTTGATGTCAGCAATAGTTTAACCAATCACCTCTTTATTAGCTCTTAGTATACGCAACAGTTTGTCTTCTTGAGGACCTGTTAAAGTAGCTGAAACAATAACAGGTAGAGTGTTGTTAGCACCTAAATAAGCATACCTCAAGTGTGACAGAAGCGGCTTTTCTTCTAGTTGAGGGGGAGTTTCGATAGATGGTTTCTTTTTAGACACTATCTCCCCTGGCTCTCGGACTGGCTCATAGGTGATATGCCTAGTCTATATGTTTCCGGAATTAAAAGCAGCTACAGTTTCAGTTAGTTCTTCCATCATCTCCGGTAAGTCAAGTGTTAGGGTCGCTTGCAAGATATAGTTAAAACTCATACAATCAAATACTTCTTGTGTAGTTAAGTCAAGTACATCCATTCGGAAACATTCCTCCGGGAGGTCTGGAAATTTCATGGCCTTAAACACGTTGAACTTCACCTTCTTGTCTTGGATTCGCATTTTTAATTCTCCGTTTTCTACATCAATAACAGTACGCCTCGTGGCTAGGAATGGTCGACCCAAGATGATGGGGACATTCCTATCCACGTCGTATTCAAGTATAACAAAATCAACGGAAAAAATTAACGTACCTGCCTTGACGAGGAGATCTTTTATTCGTCCTTCAGGATGTGCGAGGGATCTATCAGCCATTTGCAGGATCATGAAAGTAGGTCTTGCATTTCCTATCGTCAATTTTTCAAAAATTGACTTGGGAATCAAATTGATACTCGCACCCAAATCACTCAAAGCTTTACCTTGCCACTCATTACCAATTGAAATAGGAATCGTAAAACTCCCAGGATCAAGTAGTTTAGGTGGCAACTTACTTTAGGATATGGCACTGCATTCTTCTGGCAATCCTATCATCTCATTCTCACGGTATGGTCTTTTGTTGGTGATGGATCTTTTCAAGAACTTATCATACTTCAGCACATCTCTGATATTATCTAAGAACGGAACGTTAATATTGAGACCACGTACCATATTTAGGAACTTCTGATAGTCATCCATGTCTCCTTTCTTCTGAACTCTTGAGGGAAAAGGTGGAGGAGGACAGGTTTCTGTAATATCTTGCTTCTTTGGCTTCTCCAGAATCTTCTCCACTTCCACTACTTCAGGTTCATCTTCCTTCTCCACCACATATTTTACCGGTTTCGCTTTCACAATTGTTTCTTTTTCTTTCATCACGGGAAAAGGAGGTGGTGGGAGCTTCTTACCACTTCTAAGTGTCACTATATTACAATATTCTCTTTGCTTTGGTTCTTCAGTTTCACTGTGTAGTTGTCCTTGTTGACGCTGATTCAATTGTTTTGACACTTGAGCTAGCTGATTCTCTAACATTTTAAGTGCTGCGGCTGTAGCTTGTTGCTCTAGGCTAGCTTTTGTTTGAATGTTTATTAATATCAACAAGGTTTGCTGAACATCTAACGCACCTTCTTGCGGTTGAGCAGGTAGAGCTTTTTGATTCATGGTCTCGGTGTAAGTATCTTGAAGAGGTTGTCTCTGAGCTTGATTTCCCTATCCTTGTCTACCTTGGTAGTTATTCAGTGGTTTTGGTTGATAGTTGTTATCTTAAGGACACGGCTGATATGTATAATTCGGATTAGCGGCCCCATTTGGATTTGAATATTGGAAACCCGGATGGTTTCTATTTGGTTGATAACCTTGACCACTAGAATTATAGTTCCCACGGTTGGAAACAAACATTATGGCTTCTGGATTGTTTTGACAATGTTCCCAATCATGATCTTGTACACCGCAGTTAGAACACCCATAAAATTCTTGTGTAACATTAACATATGCTTTTCTACCTGCAAAACTTTTTGTAACAGCTAGTGTTAGTTGTTTTAATTGCTGCTCAAGTTTATTCTCCATGGCACTGAATTTTTCTTCAACGAAAGCACCATTTTCTCTTCCACCTCGGATAGGTGTTCTCACGGTATTCCAACCCATCTCATTCGTCACTGTTCTATTCAAAATAATCTTAGCATGGACTGGTTGTACCTGTAAAAATCCACCTCCACAAAGTAAGTCTAAGTCTTTTCTCGAAGAGCCATCAAGGCCTCTGTAAAATATCTTCATCTGTTGAATTTCTGTAAGGCCATGATCAGTGAATCTTCTTAAACAAATCTGAAATCTTGTCCAACTTCTACCCAAAGTCTCGTCTTGATCTTGTTTGAACGAGGTCAACTCAACTTGTGCATTTAATCTCATATTTGTAGGGTAGTATCTATCGACGAACGCAGTTTGTAATGCGTCTCATGTTGTGATTGATCCATGTTCTTGAGAATCATGTCATTCACTTGCTCCATCAATAGCGAAATACCTAAAATTCGCAAAGTACATCTGATCTCTTGTTACTCCTTGTGTAATATAGGAATCAAATATTTGCATGAACTTCTGTACAGCACGGATTGGATCTTAGCCAGGTGCTCCTCGGAAATTTCCATAACTCTGAAATTGAGATAACATACCAGGATCGAGTCTGAATCTCTTGACGTTAATATTTTCAGGGCCAATTCCAAGGGCAAGAGCTCGAAATGGAGCTTGTTCAGGGCCATTAACAAACCACGTATCATTGTTCTGAGGAGGTTGAACTTATGGAAGGTTTTGACCATTCTGTTGATTCAATTGTTGATTTTCGTCTCCTTCCATCTCTGCTTCTCTAGCTAACCTCTCTTCTAACTCTTTTGCTTTAGCTTCTCTCTTTATTTTGTTTGCTTTTCGAACTAGGTTTTCGGGATTCGCAAGAATCACGAGATCTTCAAGCATATACCAAAACCTGTAAACCTGAGAAAGAAAGACAACCCAAAGCGTAAAACTGAAAAATAAAACTAGAACTAAACTAATAATTAAACTACAAAAGATTAACACCGGGGTCACACGCTACCGTCCCCGGCAGTGGCGCCAAAAACTTGGTGGGTCCTAGGGTGTTAAAAAATAAAGTGATAAATAAGAGGAACCACAGAACTGCAAGTGTACAGTTGTCCCAAGTATTATATGATAATCAAATTCGTTCTCAGGGACGGATTCGGTTGAACCCAAATATTAATCAGATAGTAGAAATAATTGCTTGACAGAAAAATAAAAGATAAGATTTTTGTTTGGTTTTCTGAATTAAAAGATGCAAATAAAATAAAGACTAAAAGTAAATTAACTAGAAAGAAATAAAGCAAATATAAGTGACTAACTTCAGGTAAGATAGATACTTGAGTCTTGCATGGAATCCACTTAATCAATATAATCTATGTTATGTTTAAGGGGAGAACTGGAATTATAATACTAGTCGGGACTCTAATATCTCCTAGCCCCCTATCGGGTGGACCTAGGAGCTATCCTAAAGTACCATAAACCCCTGTATGGGCGAATATGCCTCTTCAGATGATATAATTTTACCTCTTTGGCTATGTAACTAGTTAAGTCTGTCGGTCAATAACGGACATTACACGGGTATTACCTAAGTCTGTATTCAAACCCCCATGTTGGATGATCACTTCGCCACTAAAGTGAATAGCCCAAATACTAAAAGCTATTTCTAGTTGTTCCTAAAAGAAAATTAATGAAAACAAAGTAATATCCAATATATAAAACCCAATTCCATTTAAATCATAACAATCCCAAATTCAAAATATATATTAATTAATTAAGGTTCATCCCTTTAATGCGATTCTCAAGTGTATGGAAATTTAGCTCATGATAAAATTAAAGTCTGAAAATAAATAAAAGGAATTCATGTTCAAATACAAAAGATAAATTGATAACCTAAAGGGTAGGATGACTGTTGATGGATGAACAGGATTCTCCCAACTCTAGTTTCTCCTTGCCTTCTTGCTCTGACTTGAAAACCTTAAGCCTCTTGTGTAATTCTCTGAAGTGTGTGAAAAGAGGAGGCTAAGGGGTGTATTTATAGGTGTTAGAGAACCCTAATTCGAATTTTCTTGGAGTGGAAGACAAGGCAAGAACTCTTAAATTCGTAGCCCTAAAATCTAAGAAAGGTAAGATTCTACTGCTGATTTGTTTTGGTCATATATTCTTCAATACTTATCTGTTTGACACGTTCCAATAGTCGAAACCGCTTGTCTCAGAAAGATCTCTCCATTGGTGCAGACCATTCTCCAAAATTCCACGCAAATCTTAAGTTATGAGCTCGTCTTTGAAACGTGGTTGGAATTTCAGATTTATTTGGCAGCTTTATCTTTTCCTTCTTTGCATATATCCTTCCTTAATCTTCTTATTTCCATGTATATCTCTTTCCTTTACTTATTTGACTTGACTTGGTCTCTAATTAATTACCATATATCTTTTAAAGCTTCATAACAAATAAATAAATAATTAAACCGCATATGCTTTAAAATAATAAATCCATAATTCAAGACTAGAATTAGGAAAGTGCACTCTAAAATTAGAAACTCGAGTAAAATACTTCCTAACACACTAAAAATACCCTAAGACTTTAATTCTCACTTCTACTCCTTGTAGTAGTCTTTAATGAAATTCAAGAACCTACTAACTTTGCACTAAAAATAATCAAATTAATGCACAAAAGCTCAAAAAATGCAAATAGTCTAATTCCAAGGGGAGAAAGTGTAATATGACGAAATAAGCATAAAATTCTATGAAATAAGTCAAATATTCGCCTAAAAGGATGTCTCCAAAGGGCTAATAATTAAAAAAATAGGGGGACATGAACCACCCATCGACCGCCACATACATCTCCACACGGGGGATATTCATTGAATCACTAAATCCGAAGCCACTAAGTATCTATATTTTTCATATTCAACCACCATCCACCAACCACCACCACCACCCGGGTGTACTCAGTGACTTAATAAGTATGAAATCAGTAAGTTGTTGATTACAGATCAACGAGTATGAAACTTCATTGATTATACTCTATTAATCTATGAGTATACTCAGTGAATTTTTTAAGTAGTACCTAAAAACACCGAGTATTAAAACATAAATAAAGAAAAAAATGGAACAAAGTTCAATTTTATGATGTGAATAATACAACACTTAATAAAAAAAGCTATTACAAATATTAAAAGAAAAAATGCTAACGTAAAATGTTGTTTGGGGATCTTCTTTACGAAACCTATCCATGGTTAATGAATAAAACCTCTCTACAAATACGATTTATATATCTATGTTCAAAGCTTACTTCAAGAGTAAAAGAACCTATAAAATTCACAAACGACAAACACTCACGAACAGGCTTTTCTTAGAAATTTAGATCTTCCATTTCAAACTTGCCTACTCAAACTCCAATCTTCCATGGGAAGTTAAATCTATTGTAGTCGAATCTTCCATGGACATTGCTTCCTTGCTCCTCCATCTCGTCAATGCTTCCTTCATCCACTATGGAAGCTCAAGATTTTGAACACTTCTTTGGACGAAGCTTGAGTTCTCGAACACTTCAATGGTTGTGAAGCTTTAGATCAGTCAGTGGCCTTACCACCTCTTTACTACCTTAAATCATGAACAAACGTTTTGAAATTGCCATTTATGGTTCTGCCTCCATGTGTGGGGATTTTTGGTGGGTGGGTAGGTGGGATAAGGATAGTGTTTTGAGAGATGGTTTGAGGTTAGTTGGTGGTAAATGTGATTTATGTGGCTATATGTATATATAGGGGTATTTGGCGTATCAAAATATAGATTTTTATTTAATTTTGATCAAATTTAAATTGTTTAAATTTGTTGGATGAAAAATAATTTTAGAAAAGGGTTGGGTCTAGAGGAGATCTCTTCAACATCTGTTGGAAAATGATCTCATCTATAGAATTAAAAATAAATGGTAATTAAGCCTTTACTATAAATTGATTGTATATCATAACATTCATCACAATATAAATCTATTGTAGTAAATTCTGTGACTATGATACAATTGCTGTATTATTTGTTGGATATCACGAATCCTATTAATTAACATGGAGAACAAATTTTAAATGAATTCACAATATGATAGATGACAATGACATTTCATCACAATCATTTATTTTCAACAGATATATTTTGTGATGAAGTACCATGAACACGATTGGATTGTAATCGTTTGTTTTACCTAGAAGTTTAGAATAACCATGATTTTTAGACCTTTATAGTTGGATCGATGTTTTTAAGAGTTTCAAATGAGGGGTTAAATGATGTAATTTCTTATAATCGACATTGTTAAGAAAACATACAGAATTAGTTGTTGTACGAAGAAAAATATGAATTAATAGCCTCTATTTATAGGTGATGGGAGGAGTAAAGTGGAAATAAACTAGAACCTTCTAGATTTCAAAAATCATCAAATTTTATTAAGAGTAATGATATTTATGACCCTTTTTTAGTTCACCCCTTATGTGTCACCTTATTTGGCATTTATATAAAAGAAAAATTAATACCATTAATTATTCATACCTATTTTAAAAATAGCAATATACTAAACATACCATCTATATTACCTAATATCTTTATTATTTAATAATAAAAAGAAAAAAAATGCTAAATATACCATTTGTATTACAATCAATTAAATATTAAAACCTTTCTTCATCTCTTTTTAGTTCAATTTTTTTCTTTAATACCTCAAAATCTCAAAAAAATTAAAACTCGTCTTCACATTCGAACAAAAAAAAAATCTCCTCACACTCACCTTCCTGCCAAGCCGCTATTCTAGAACAAAACTATTGCCGCCACTCTGGAAGCATTCTCCACAATCATCAAACGGCTTGAAACTAGATTAAAAAAAATTAATTTTATCATTTAATAAATCATAAAATGCATCTCTTCACACTTGCATTAGGAAAATATTCTCTTCACAGTCACCTTCCCACTAAGCCGCTCTTTAGCATAAGAAAAGCGCTGCCACTCGGGAACCATTCTCCACCATCATCATCTGGCTTGGCAAATAGTGTCGCCTAGGGTGTGATAAAAATAAGATAAATATAAGTCACGAAAACTACGCACTCTCACCCTAGACAGGCAAAGTACTGCAAGTATTACAGGACGTATGCAAGTTTTAGTTGATAAGTTGAGTTCGTTCTCAGGGACTTAGTGTGCTAGTCGAATGAGTAACAATAACGAGTAAGGAGTGGATAATTAAAAGATAAGAAAATAAATATAGAATAAATTCAAAAATAACTAATTAAATAAGAAAATTAAACACAGTAAATTAAAATACGAAGAATATGAGATGAGAAGTATAACTTAGGTTTAGCTAGTTTGCACTAATCCTTCTAATTCTTTCTATTAGATCTAGTTAATAAGGGAGATAATTAGCTCTTGTATACTTAGTCAGGATTCTAAATTCCCATACCTTAGACCTTGAGAGCGACTAAGGGGGCTACTGACACACCATGAGGCTGGTTCAAATAGAGTTATCAAACACTACTAAGGCCCTAAGCAATCAATTTCCATACATGGTGATATTGATTAATTCATACCCTAATGACTATCTAGTTAGAATCAGTGTTGTCAGGACTAATATCGACACTAGATGTTATGTGGTGGTTTAATAATTTGACTTACATCTAAGGTGATCATCTGACTACTATTAAGGTAATCCTATACTCGTGCACTAGCAAGGAAAATAGTCATTAATTCAAAACACATAAGCAAATATAAAGGTAAGCAGCTAATATCAGATTAAAACATGTAATTCCCAGAGAAACTTAGATAGAAAGATATTAGAATTCATAGAGTATACATGATTCAAAACTCAAGCTATGGGAAAATTAGTTCATACCTGAAGGAAATAAACTAAAAGAAATAATAAAAGACATCATCTTGCTCTCTACAATAACTTGGAAGAATAAAACCTTAAGAAATAATTACTATGAGGCAAGGATGATTTACAAGTGATATAAGGGTGTATTTATAGGTGTTTAGAAGACCTAATTCGTTTTCTTGAAGGAAAAGGTAAGTAATGGACTCCAAGCCCAACTCAAATTCATAACCCTAAAAACATGAAATCAGGCCAGTTTTTCTTTTGTTCCTAGTATCTTCAATATTCATCCGTTTGACGCGTATGAGTATACCAAATTCATCGTCTCGGAAAGATATTAAATTTTTCTCTTAAGTGTTTCTCCAAATTCCACACCGTTTTTGAGAAATAAGCCGATTTGTGGTCGTAGGTGCAGAAATTCATGATTAAGGTAGCTTTTCCTTTTCCATGTTTTTAGCTTTTGTTTCCTTATCTCCAATCTCCATGCTTATCTCTTTCCATATTTTGTTGTCTTTGACTTGGAATCTAATTAATCTCCATAATTATATTTAAAGCTTCACACTTAATAATTAATTAAACCCAATATGTTCTAAAAATATTAATTTACTAAATCAAGACTCAAAATAGGAAAGTGCACTATTTCTCAAGAAAATCGACTATTATGACTTCAAAATCACTAAAAATGATGTCTCATCCTAATATAAATCTATCACAAATGAGGAGACATCAGCAAAGAACCCAAATTAAGGTAAAAAATTAAATTTTACCATTAAAAATTTAAAGAATTGAATTATTTTTAACCTAATCTCATTAATATTTCAATTTTTTGGAGTTATATGATTTAATTATTTACAATCGTGTTGTTCATTATATTTTTATACAAATCGCCATTTCATGACAGTTGGAAGTCGTTTACCGTATGAGAAAGTGATGTGCTAATAATAGGCATTTTCGGTTGAAGCAATAAATTTGTAAATATTTAGTTAGTGCTAGGATAAGTATAATAAAAAAACATCTAATTAGATTACTTACCTATCTATCTTTGTTTAGATGAACAATTTGTAAGTGTGAATTGCACCTTTGGTCCATTGTAAGAGAGTTATTCACTGAAAAATTGTGTCAGCCTGCCCCTCATTTGTATAAAACTTGAATTTATCTTCGTTGAGTTTCAGTATATATATTTTATATATATATATATATATATATATTAATTTAGTATTTTGTTTTTCAGGTTTTCATTTTCCTTTTTTGCTATCCAAATCTTCAAAGGGTTATGGTTTCGGTGAGATCAACTTGGAGTTAGCTAGAAAAGCATTCTGGTAGGTGTAATTTTTTGCTATTAAATGAATTAACCTTAGAAACAGACACATACACAAATTTCAAAATAAGTTCGATACTATAATCTCTAAATCAACATTTTTCAAAAATCTCGGGGTAGCGGTAGATTATACAAATCTAACACAATATTGAGTCTGGCTATATGTATAAGAAAAAGGAAATTTTTTGTATACTTTTATAATTTGAGGGGAAAAATTTTGGTTTTCACTTTTGTTAAATAAGTGTTATCTTTTCAATAAGTTTTTTTGGTCAATTTCTCTATAAGTTTCAAATGAGATAATTAACTTATTTGGTCTCTTATCTTGGTATATGTTGATAGTTTAATCCTTTATCTTGCAAAAACAACATTTTTTTATCAAATTTTTTTTATTATTAACTCATTCGGTCCCTTAATTTTCAGTTTTGTGAAAGCATCTTTATCTTACAAAAAGAAACTTACCCTTTCTTTCAAATGTGTAAGGATATATTTTACAAGATAGGAGACTAAATTATCAAAATATGTTTCCAAGAGAGCTGTAAGAGCTGATGTTTGTTGATTGTATTCTAACTTTTAGATTACGGGTACATTGTTCATAGTTGGAGGTATGTATGCCACTTTAAATTAGCTGGTTATAGAGTAAAGTACCCATTTAGTCCTTTTATCTCAGCAGATTTGAATAGTTTAGTCCATTATCTTGCAGAATTGACATTTTTTTCCCTTATCTTCAATTTTATGACTACCAGGGGCAGAGCTACCTTGATTTCGTAGACTTTGCAATAATTTTGTTTGACCTTTAAACAATTTATATTACTACGTTATGTTCCCCCAAGCTTTCATAATATGTCACTTGGTTCAAAAGGTAAGATTTTTTTTTTGGCTTTATATTCAATGAACTAACAGAACTTGAATATACAATTAATGTTTGGCGAGTGAAGAATTATAAGAATACGTTGGTTGAAGTGGAGGACTTTTTTCCTTCTAGATCGGATGATGAAACTTATTAGTTATTCCATATAAGTTTTCAAAAATCTATTCTCGAGTATATTCAATCTAATAATGAATATTTTGTCAAGGAATTAGGTGCAGTTAATCCTTTGAAGGTATTTGGTTTGTTAATTAGAATAATATGATGTATATCTTAGACGTTTAAATGGAGTTAACAATTTATTTCTTACTGTTTTGTTGTTAGCATGAATAAGGTGTGAAACTCATATTATTATGCAATCAGGAAGTCACCATCATTTGGGAAGATTGGGGTCTCAGATATAAAATCACATGATATACATTAAAATCATGAAACTTCAAAGAATAAAAATATTAAAAGAAATCCACAATGTTCGTGACAAATCATTCTATCAACATATCATAACTTAAATCGACATGGTTGTGATTCTTGAACACCTTGCCGCTGAAGTATACATAACTTTTGTTTATATGTATGGGCATATATGGATAATTATCATTATACATGGAACCATGATAACATTAACCCTGTTATTCTTAACTTATTTTTTTCTATTTTTGGACGTAGGACGGTATTCTGATTCTCTCGAATACATGGACTCCAAGTTCATATGAAGTTGGAGGCTAATTTAAAAATAAAGTTGGGACTTATCAATCTACTTAAATGATGTATTATTGTGCACGTAATATTTTTAAACCAATAAAATCAATTCCTAATATTGTTATCCGTCAAATGATGGAAATATTTTGGTTGTCTTTATATTTATTTTTATATAAATAGAAAGTTGGATCACTATTTAAATTCGTAGTGACTTTAGGCACGGTTCATACCTAGTATATCTATATTACATAATAGACGTTATAATAAGGTCATGAATAATCATATATAACATATCATCAAAATTGCTTTAGAACTCTTAAATCTCTCAATATAAAAGATGGATCAGATTTATCCCCTTGTCTCCAACGGTTGCGATCGATCTACAAAATATAAATTATTTTATGGGATCCTCTTTTTTTAATTATACAATATATTTATACCTAGTGTATTTAAAAATACCATAAAATCATACTATCATAGTTATGATCCCATTAAATTAATTTGCACGCTCCATTCCCTTCTAATTTATATTATCTGTATAATTTATTTGTCTACCAAATATATAACTATTTATTTTTTGACCCCACACACATGCATATATAAATATATATATATATATATATCCATATATATATATCGCTAAGGGGGTATAAAGAAGGGTCGGGATCGATTCTTAGCTAAAAATATGTCACGGGCAACGCTCCAGATCATTCCATTACTTAAAAAATTAAATACTTCCTAATTTACCCTTACTATATATATAATAAGATTGTATTAATTCTAAAAATAACACTCAATCCACTCACGAATGTAGAGTTAGTTAAACTATCCCAATTAGCCCAATGGGTTCTTCTTTTTTCCTTTATCTCTCCACCAAAAGCAAGCTAAGATGGAGTGGATTTTATTAATGATATTTTTAGGTAATATAAAGTTACTCATTAAATAATTAGGTAGACTTTGAAATATTTCTTTAATTATGATTTCTTTGCTCCTTCAGATAAGATTAGGGTTTTTCAATTCTCTATTTTTTGTAAGATTCTATCAATTAAGAATTGTAGATTTTAGATTTTGATCAATCCATTCAGTTGGTATTCCTAGATAGTTACCTCAAAAAAATAGATAAGAAGTCTTATATATGCTTCTAAAAAAATTTGGGACCCAATTAGGTTTAAGAAATTAGGTTTGGAATGGGCCTAAACTGTTTTACTTAACAGATTTCTGGTTCAAACCATGACAATGGTTTTCAGAATTACTTTTATATCTCAACTCCGAATTGACTTCCCTCACTTGTCACGCGACTTTGACTTCAAGATTTGTCCAAATAAAAATAAATCAGGTTCAAAGCTCCCTCCAAAAATACGTAGTGATACAAACACTATGGTGCAAGAGTCTTCTGATAAACGCCACAACTCCCCGAAGTGGGTTTTAGCTCAAAATTTGTCTTTTGTTGGGGATTATCTTTACGTTTTTTACTTCTCCTCATCATCTTAGAACCTTGTTTCAACCATGCACCTACAAACTACACACTTATCACACAATTAAGACACAAAATCGCTATAAATAGAAATATGTCAAAAACTAGAATCAAAAGTGCATTATCTCAAATATTAGGGAAAAATCCCTCACTTAGGCCCAGTAAAATCCAAAAATAATGTCTTGTGCATTGATTTATCTATCATAAAAAGAGATACATCAAGACCCCCAATACAAAGTTTTATCGTCCCGATAATATAATAAGAAAGAATAGAGTTTAGCAGGGTCTAAGTCTAAGAATCAAAGAAGATAGAAGATAAAGAATGATCCAAAAGAAACTATCCTAACAAATCTCATATAGTTATGACCAAGAAATAATATACAGAGATGCATAATATACAAAAAATCAGTATCTAATAAGTTCAAAACTGGATTAACTTTGCAATGCAAGAAGGAGCGGTTCTAACTTAGGTTGATATGGCAACTATAAGGTGTTCATATGTCTTCCCTAGTGTCTAATGGTCCACTTAGTTACTCCCTAATTTTTCGAACATTACTTACCTAAATATCTAGGAATTCTAAGGTCTTAAGGTGTAGCGTAGGCTTAAGGTAGGGTGTGATAAATATTTAGGATAATTTAGAGTGGGATTTGGCCCTCTTCTTTCTATCCATCAACTAACCACCCTACATATTGATTTTCCATTCATATTCGTGCTCACTCAACCCTTTTTATGTTATAACAATGCATCCCCATGTCTTAACCAATATCAAAAGATGTCCTACGCCGGATTTTCCTTTATTCTTTTCATATAAGTTTTTTCTTTTTATCATTTTTTGTAAGTCAAAAACTAAAGGGTATTAGCTTATAACATGTTTAATAAATAAAAAGGCTACAAAGGCGATAACGGGGCTAAGAAGGATAATATAATTGCATATCAGGCTAAAATATAAATGCAAAAAAGGGCTAACAAAGAAATGCCTAAATCATTTTCCTAACTACTAGGGTTAATTACTTTCTCATTTTTAGTTCATACGCTAAGCGGGTTATTCACTAGTTCCAACCTTGCGTTCTACACAGTGCTCACAGCTTCCTAAGTTCAAACTTTATTCTATGCATTGCTCATGAATCCTTTTTATCCCTTATTAAATGTTTTTATGCAAATATACTACACAATTTGCAAAAGAGTACAAAAACACACTGTTTCCTATCATTATCTTGTTAAAATTATGCTTAATAGGTACATTACATACATTCCACGTCCATTCCCCTATAATATACACTACATTTTTAAATTTTTTATGTTTTTTTAGAAATACGAAAAAAACATAATGGGAATGAGGACAACGACTACCGCACCCCAACTAAAAACCGAGTCGTGTCCCCACGACTCGAAAGAGACTCAAAAATAATAAAAATTATACATACGACATATTTTACGAGAAAGGGAGAAATACGTGTCTTTGCGAGAAACGCTCAATCCCCAATTTTGGGGCTGACGTCCTCGATCCATGAAAAACCACAAAATCAATGTTTTACCTTGTTTAGGGGTGAATTCAGCATACTCATACCTTATTTGGAAAAGATTCAGGCATGAACGTTGAAGATCTTCTTCCAAGCTGTGGCCGCTTAAATTTCTGATATCGGATCTCATATAACAAATTTATAGGCCGTAAAAGATGGCTCTGAATCTAACTTTTCACACATTTATTTTTTTCGAAGGTCAAACCTTCTGTTGAATATTTTAAATTTTTTTTATCGATATATAAAGATGACTTGAGGTTGACCATATATATTTTTTTATTTTGGTCGAAGTTGCTACCCATCAGCTCTCTCTTATGTTCATTCATGCGTGTACTTACTGTGTCCACGCTTTTGCAACTCTTTTTTCATTTGTCGAAGGCCATTAGCCCCTATCTACTGTCTTGTGGAGCATGTCCCTTCATGGACACGCTTCATACCACCATTTTCCAACAATTATTTTATCGAAGGCCACAACTCATGGCCATTTCTTTGCCCATGTGAACATCCATTGTTCACCAAAATTCCAAAATTCAATTTTTTTCACACGCTTTTATTTTGTCCTCCTATGGTTCATAGTGGCACCCCTGCAATAAACCGCAGGTAGCCTCAAACCTGTGAACTCTCTGACCTTTGAACCGTGAGATATCGTGAGCACGGATGTGGTCCAACGCAGCTCTGGTGCGGGACACTACACCCGATGCATCACATCTCCTAGTTTTATAGTTCGATCACGTGTCAAGTATCATGGGCAAGGTTTTGTGGTATGAGTTGCACCGCACTTATGGTGCGGTATACCAAAGCATACTGTTGGGTACTTCTATTTTATTCGCTAGTTCACCCCAAACTCAAAAAATAGTCGAACATGTTCATTAAAAACACTACTACCTTTCTCATTAAACGTATTAAAAACTCAAAAAACATAACGCTAAGCTAATATAGACTACTAAAATGAAAATTTTACAACTAAAAATGCAATAAACTAATATACAAATGGGTTTTCACCCTTACTGGATTTTCTTTAACGTCGTTAAGCTTGACGGGTTACCTCACTCTGGTCTTCAACAATGCAGAAGGCTCTTAAAATCAACCAATCGGAACTTGCATCCTTATTCATGGTCTTCACTCCTGTAAATTTAACTGCCACTAACCTTTGAGAAACAACTTTATTGACCCCGAATGGACCACTCCATGAACTCTTGTGCTTGCGGGATTGGTCTGGGGGATTAGGTTCTTTAACTAATACCTCATCTCCAACCCCAAATTCATCCTTTTTCTTCTTTCTCGCAAGTTCTCTTAGTACCTTCTTTTCATGCTTCTTGTCCTCCTACAAATAGTAAATGAATGGATTACCGGTAAGCTTTGGAGGAGCAAAAAATGGTGGTTTCTTTCGTAGCTCTTCTTCTTCATGCTCAATGGTGTCCAGGCAGAAGCAATTAATTCTCAACTTCATCATGTCCATGACTTGATTTTACTCTTGGTCATCGTTTGGATTGTGAACATGTGAAGGCAATGGTGGAGGAGGACGATCTTCGTACAAACCTATCTCTTTCTTCTTTTGTTCTACCAGGTTCTTCACAATATTTTCATTAACCTTCACCTGTTCAACTCTTTCCCCACATCATCAACCTAATCCTCAATAGTTACCTCATATGAATTAGGCTCTTGAGATTCCTTCTCTTTTATCACTAGAAAGGATTGTGGCAATTGCTTCCACTTCTATATGGAATCGCTTTACACTTTTCATTCTTTTGTGGGATCTCAGTGTTGATAAATAGTTGAACCTGTGGCATCTTATTCAATTTATTAGCAGGTTGATATATTTGTGTCCACCTCCGTGTCTCCTACCATCTCTTCATCGTCTCAAGCAACCTTTTCCCCCACTCCACTATCATTTATCCAATCGTTAGCCATCACATCATCAGTTCCGTCCATATTTTCACCTTCTGAATTTCATCTTTTTTCTATATCCTCCCCATCATTACCATCATCATCCTCACCCTCATCACAATTATCATCATTATCATCATCATTTACTTTCTCATTAACTTCATTATGCACATGTTCTAACAAGTTGGCTTGTTAGTCTTCAGCGTCATCGCCATCTTCTTGCATCAAAAGCCATCTAGTTTCTTCATCATTTGGTTCTATTTCACTTTAAGACACCTATAATCAGTACTCCAATAAAATTCATTGATAAAATCTATACTCAACATAAGTCTATCTAAATAATCAATATATAATTTGATCGTAAACTATCATAACTTTTTTTGTTTACGCCCGATGAGGGCTTGCTCGGTTGTAGTCAGCGAAATAATCCCATTTCAAAAATCTTGGAGTTGCATTTGATTCCCGGCTTTTTCCAACTGATACATGCTCATAGTACAAGACTGCAAATAATAAAGGTTAAAACCATACTCAGAAAATAATTAATTTTCCCAATCGATAACCAACGTATGTATCACTTACTAGCATAATGAATAAACCCCCCCCCCCCCAAATAATAAAAATAAGTGATAATTGCTAAAAAAAACAGGTCAATGAGAGTCACTCCTGAAAAATCCTCTCTACTCAGTCTTACGTCGTTATTTTATTACACCCTTTATTTTTCTTTTTTAGCTTCATCCCTTTATTTCAGCTACTTTTTGCTCTTTTTATTTTTTGATTTGGTGTTTTTCCCAATCATTCTGGGATCTAACATTGGATCTACCTTCTCCGCTCACCTCTGTTTCACCGCCTTTTATCACTTTCTTACTTTTTTCTCTCCTCCGCCTCACGCACAACATACCCACTTCCTCTTTTTTTCTTTTTTCTTTTTTTCACTTCACTTTTCTTCATGAGGAAATTCTTGAGTTTGGCTAAAGTCAATTCATCGGCCAATGTTGGACAAAAGGCTCCTTAAAGCAGACAAAAATTCACCTATATCACTCAAATGATTATGTCTCCCGAGGTTAATGTTAGAATTCTTAATACTCCAGTTGCTATTCCCATATCTGAACACGTAAGTAGTGGAGATGAAGGTCCGAGTAATAGATCTGTTAAAGAGACCATCAAACCCGTTGATAGAGTCGTTGACTTTGTAGTCAAAGAGATGGTCAACAAGCCGAGCGGTCCTAAAATTTGGTCAAATTTTTTTGAAGGGTGTGATAAGCCTTCTCCAAAACTTGATTTTCATGCTGCTACTAGGAAAGATGGTAAAATAATCATCGCTCCACCTTCTCAAGTGTTTGAAGAAGGGGTGAAAAAATGGGATAACTATTTGGTAGGTCAGTTTTCTGATAAGCCTCCGCCATTTCATGATGTAGTGAACTTTGTAAGGTTCCAATGGAGTAAGTCAGGGAAGATTGACAAAAAATCAAGGAATCAAGGAGTATTCATCTTCAAATTCAATAATTCTCAATTTTACAGTCAAGCCCTAGAACAAATGTGGCACATAAACGGTAAGCCATTGTTGTTGAGGCCTTGGAAGGAAGGGATTCCGTTTGAGAAGGTTTATTTGACTACGATTCCTATCTGGATAAAGTTGCTTAACATTCCAATGTCATTGTGGACAAGAACTGGACTCAATGATTTTGCAAGTGGTGTTGAATTCCTTTGCATATGGATTTCATGACAAATTCCAAATCAAGGCTGGATTATGCTAGTGTGTGCGTGAAGATCCAAACAACTGAGGAATTACCTGATAAGGTTTATGTAGATAGTGGTCAAGGAGAATTACAAGAAATAGGAGTTGAATACGACTTGGAACCTTTAATTTGTATCGGTTTGGTCATATGGAATCTAAATATAGCAATGTTCAAAAGATGTGGGTTCCCAAAATTAGTCTTGATGTACCTGAATCTTCTAATTTAATGGTAGTAAAGATAAGAAGGTAATTGAGGATTCACAAGTAGTCACTATATCCGCAGGTAAAGAGAAACAGAGCAACTTAACCAATATTCCTTGCACAAACTCTTTTGAGGAGAGCGATTACAGGAACCAACTCTAGTGTTATTGATCAGGATGTGCATAGTTTCATAAAGGATTTTGGTGGTCGCGAGATCACTCGTCCTCCATATTTATGAGTATTGCAGCATGGATCTAAGAGGCTTTAACAAGATTCTTAGTCAGTTAGACATAAAGGATTTTATTTTTAGTCTAGTATGAAGATGTTGCACAATTGTAATAAGGACGATTCGAGAAGGATATGGATCCTATGGGATGATAATTGCATTGAAGTTACTCTAATTCAGGTGACCTTTCAAGCTATGGTATTAGAAGTTAAAGTCAGAGCAAATAACTCATCTTTCTTGGCTTGTTAAGTGTATGCGAGTAATGAGGATGATGATAAAATAATACTACAGAATGATATCATCAAATGGAGTAATATGTACAAGGAAAAAAATTGTGTATTGGGTGATTTTAATGAAATATTAACGGTGGAAGATAGATTAATTTGTGTCTCTTTGACTAAGAGAGCTGTTGAATTTGTTTGTTGCATTGATAAATCAAACCTATATGTTCATCAATATTGTGGGAAATACTATAAGTGGACTAATAAAAAACTGGGCAACTGAGAGCTAGCAAAATTGATCGTGTTTTTATTAATGATAAGTGGATGAGAACAAATCAGTCAAGTTTTGTAATTATGCATCCTTCCACTTCAGACCATTGTGTGGTGAAGGTAATTATAAATAATTCTAAAATACCTTTTCTTAGTTCTTTCAGGTTTTTTAATGTCTAGACACAACATGATGAATATTTACACATTATTAAGAAAGCCTGGAGTATACAAGTCAATGGAAATTATACGTTTCAAGTTTGTATAAAATAGAAAGTGGTTAAAAAGGATTTCAGAATCTTCAATAATAAATATTTTAGAAGGAATACTCAACAAATTAGTGATATGAAGAATCAACTTAACAATATTCAGATCCAAATCATGAAAGGACTGAGTGATGTGTCTATACAAGATGATGAGAAAGTTTTACTTAAATCCTTAGATAAGGATATTCTTATTCGAAATAAATTACTTAGAAAAAAGTCAAGAGCTACCTTTACTAATGATAGTGACTTTTGTTCATTATACTTTTATAAAATGATTAAGGGAAGATTGGCAAAAAATAATATCTCTACTCTAATCAAGGATGATGGAGGTGTAATTAATTTATATCCTATTACACTAAACTTTTAGGAACTGAAGTAGATGAGCAGGAAATTTGCTTAGTGAATACTATTAAAAGGTTAGTAAAAAGTAGTATCCCTAATGAATACATATCTAGTTTGTGCGCTCCTATCACTGATCAAGAAATTAAAGAGGACTTTTTCTCTATAGATGACAATAAATGTCTTGGTCCAGATGGGCTTAATGCCTATTTTTATAAATCTTCTTGGAGTAAAATACAAAAAGACTTATTTAGTGCTATTAGGCAATGCCTTGAATTAGGTAGATTATTATCTCAAGTAAATGCTACCAATATTGTACTTATACCAAAATAAAAGAATTCATCTAATGTCAAGAAGTTCATACCTATTTCTTGTGTGAATCTTATATACATATAGTCCTCCCTAAGACTAAAGAAGGTTTTACAACTTATTATCTCTATTAACCATGCAGCTTATGGTAAAAGATATGTTTATTAGTGATTGTATCTTGGTTGCTCAAGATATTGTCCTTGATTATGAATAAATAAGCATCACACCTAGTTGCACCATCAATTTTTACCTACAAAAGTCATATGATAGTGTGAATTGGAGTTTTTTATTTAATGCTTTGCAAGCTTTTGGTTTTCCAAGTAAGTTAGTGAAGTGGATTTAAATGTGTGTATGCACTACAAGCTATTCTATCTGCATTAATGGCCAGGCTTGTGGATTCTTTAAAGGAAAGAGAGGACTCAGAGAGATCATCTCTCTCCTTATTTATTTGCAATGTGTATGGAAATATTTTCTAGATTATTCTTTCATGTGGCTAAAAAGAACAGGTTCAGTTTTCATCCCAAATGTAGGGTGTTGATGTTAAACCATATAATTTTTGTAGATGACCTATTAGTCTTTGCTAAGGCTGAAATTGACTCTATCAAAATTATTAAGAGGGATTTATTTTTGAGGGACCAGTTTAACTACTTAGAGTGCTATCTCAGACATTCTTAATATCAAGGTTGGGAAGACGACTGTAAGATACCTTGGTGTGCCCCTTAACTCAAAAAAGCTCAGTGTTAATGATGGGCTTTTACTGGTTGACAAAATATATGGATCAACTAATCAGTGGAGCTCTAAACTTCTATCATATGCTAGTAGAGTTGAATTGATAAAAGAAGTGCTTATGAACAAAGTATTATTTTGGTGTAGAGTCTTCATGTTACCTAAACAATTTATATACAAAGATTAATCTGAAAGGGCATGTTATTTATTGAAGGGAGACCTTAGTGGTGCTCAAGGTGCTGAAATAGCTTGGGTTGATGTGTGTTCTCTAAAAGAAGTAGGTGGTTTGTTTACTTTATACTTTTTGGAAGATGTATTCTACAAGCAATAATCTATGGAGTAATTGGGTTCATTCAAATATACTTAAAAATAAGTGTGTTTGGAGTCTGGATTATAAAAAATCTTATACTTGGGTATGGAAACCGCTAATGAAAGTCATAAGTTTAGTTTATCGATTCATACATCACTCGGTGAAAAATGATGAACATACATATACCCTTTGGGATAAGTGGATACATAAACAAGATGTTGCTTCCATTTTAAATATAGAGATCAACAACTCTAATACTAATTGCAAAATAACGGTTGCATCTTGTTTTGGCAAAAATCGATGGAGATTGCCTCCTTACATTGGTAAAATCCTTCCTGAGCTTAATCCTATCAATCTTACAGCGTGAAATGATCTTATTTTCTAGAATGAAAGAATAAATGGCAAATTTACATTCAAGAAAACTTTACAGAAGATTTATATATCTAAACTTATTTGGGCTAAGGGTGGTATCCCTAGATGCTCTTTATTCAACATAGGCTACCCACTAAAAAGCGTATGGTACATTGGGGATCACAAATCAACCCAATTTGCGTATTTTGCAACTAATGTATTAAGGTCATTAATCATCTTCTTATCTATTATCATTTTGTTAAACGAATTATGACGAAAATAATGGGTAATTGCCAAATTGTATATTCTGCTGCTGAGTTAATTAATCTAGTGGATGGATTAATAGATGCTTGCCCTAATTAAGAAGTTAAATCAATAGTCAGGATTTGCTTCATATTTGGAGTGAGCGCAACTCAAGGGTTCATGGAGATGTTGTAAGGAATGAGGAGTCGATTTACAACCGGTTTGAAACTCGCGTACTGATAAAGTTGAAGAGGAAGAATATTAAGACGATTAATGCATTAAAGCTCATTAATAGGTTTGGAGTCAAGAAATGTAATTTAAGAGTATTTTAATGTTCAATTTTGCCTAAATGTTTAGGTGCAATTGTTATTTAGGTCCCAAAGGTTTTCTAGTGCCCTTCTTGGGTCTTATAAGTTGTAATCAATTGTGTAGATGAGCACTATTAACAGAAGTTTAATTTGATAATAAAAAAAATGAATAAACCCCCCGACGACTGACTTGATTTCCATGTATGTCGAATCAATCATTTAATCTAGTATGGCTGAAGCCCAGTCAAATAGCTTCTGTTCTATAGGTCTACACACAGTAGTCTAAACTATTTTCTAACATTATAGTTTCTTTTAGTAAACAAAATTTGTGTTACGGTGTACATGCTCAAGAGTTTTGCTACATCCTCCTGAGCTTGCAAGGTTTCTTCCCTCTCTAGAATTGCTATTATACGGTTTTGTACCATTGTTGGATTCAAATCTTTTATGTTTCCTGCTCCAAATTTCCTTACATACCACTCACTTTCTTGATTTTCTTCCTCCTTTATGAACATTGACAAATCGTTATTGCCACATTCAATGCCCATCAGAATCTTCACTTCTTTTGCGGTGATTTGAAGTTCTTTTCCTGCAATTACAAAATTATCCTTATCTTTTGAGTATATCCAACAAGTATTTATTACACTTAATAACTATACCTAACAACCTATTAAGCATACTTAACAAGCACCTAACATGACCATCCAAAAGTTAACACACCTTACTAAGCATACATAAAAAAGTAATATTACATTGTAGTTTGATTTAAAATGTATACATTGTAGTAATAGTACATTGTTGTTTGAAAACCATAGATAATGTGTTTTTTTGTATAAAAAAGTTATCGAAAAAAAATTATTACATTGTAGTTTGAATAAATTTTAAAAAACCAAAATGTTAAATCATATACATTTTCTACATATATGACAAATATTATATATTATTATATATAATACTTATACTTTGGAATTTATATATGATAATATTGTTAAATAATTAATATTAATATGAATTTTTGTAATAGTAAAAAATTATTATCATTTTTTTAAATTGTTCTTGACTTTGTGAACTCAAAAGGAATATATATATATATATATATATATATATATATATGTGTGTGTGTGTGTGTGTGTGTGAGAGATATCTTAGGAATCCTAAATTTATTATACATACTTGAGTGTTGAAATGTTATAACCAACGATCTTGTCTACCTTGGTGTCATAATACAGTCTACTTTAGAGGAAGACAATCCTATTTACATCTTATATACCTTTCATACAATATAAATTAAATATAAATGAGTAAAATATTAAAAATATATCAAATTTAATAGAAAATATTGAATTGAAATGGTAACCCAGGTGTGATGGTTGATATGTTGTATCTAAAATAATAGTACTTTATATTTGAATAATTGAAACAGTCAGGTATATAACAAAATAATCCTTGTATATGGATGATATAATGACACTTGAAATTATAGTGGAAAACTACAATGCATAAAAAATGACTTCATATTAGATTTTTATAGCAGAAAGAAAATAGAATAGATTTTCTTAGAAATTAATTATACTTGTAATAATATTGAAATTAAATAATTTTGAATATAAAAAAAATCTTAATATCACTATAATAATAAAAAATATTATTAATTTACAATATTATTTTTAAAATAAAAACATAAAATTAAAATAATATATGTTAGTGTGAAAAAAAATTAGTAATAATAAGTTTCACAAATAATGTTATTTTTCTCTAAGAATCATACATTAGAATTCATTCATAAAAATTATCTACAATCCAAATAAAACACCTATAATACATATATGATTAGAAGAGGGAGAATATGAACCTGATGAACATATGAAGAATTCTAAGAAGAAGAAGGATAGAGATTGACGATCTAAAACTAAAAACAGGCTGGCTAAACACATTCATTTAGGTTTTTTTATCCTATTAAAGTTTAACAAGTCACATTAAAACAATTCTTGGTATTATATAACCCATAATAAAACAAGCCTAACTTGTTGACCATTTCTAATACTAAGCCCATTACAAACAACAATAAAGTACGACCCCATTATAAGACTAAATAAAAGAATATCATTTAGGAAAATTAAATCGATTTAATCAAGGGTGATTAGCTTTCTTTAGCAGGTTCAACCCATTTCTATAATATTCATAATCAATAATACCCTCGGTGGGCTCTCGTTTAGTGGGCTTTGAACACGCGGTTAGTGGGCGTTGTACACACGTTTTGGTGGGCTCTTTACCGCAAGCTAATCGTGTAACAACCCATTTAACAAACATACAGACTATGCAATACAATTTAGTTGGTCGTGTAACCATCTTCCAACTATCACAAAATGGCCATTGTAGGATTTGTATTAAAAATGATAAACACACGTTTAATGTCCATTAGGATTTGTATAGAATGGTTACTGTAAGATTTGTATAAAAAAATAGTACATAACATAAACTGTAGAATTTTGTGAATCAGATAATATTAAACAATAGTAAATTGATGATATTAGGTTATAATTTAATCATTTTTTAGAGTTTAAATGGTAAAAATTGATGTTTTACCTTAATTTTGGTTCTTCAATTGTTGATGGCGCTACAAGCTGGGTTGATGAGGGTTGACGATGATGTTGAAGAATAGTCCCTATTGACAAAGTTTTTTTGTGAGAGAGTGGTTTGGTGGGAAGGTGAGTGTGAACATATGATTTTTTGTTCATATGGAAGAGTGTGAAGAGATGAGTTAGGCTTATTGTTTTGCAATCTTAACTTATTTGTTTTTGTTTTTAATGTTTATTTTTTAAAACTAAATTTTATTATTTTAATTTGTAATGTTATTTTAGGTATATTATAAGATCCAAATAGTATTTTGGACCTTATTTATCCAAACTATTAGACTAGACTTCTTAAGACATGATTTGTTGGGTTATGAACCTAATTAGCAATTATATCTTTAATCAAAATATATCATTTTTACACTTGACAGCTTCTAAGTCATAACATATCTTTCCAAAGTCAAACCCCAACTCCTTAGTTAAAGCATTGTTCTGTTAGTTTTCTATGACCCAATAGTTTTAACTTTGACAAATTATCTAGCAGATAAGTTTTTATTTTCTCAAAAATTGCACCTTCACTTATAAACTGATATTGGGTCGTTTGATTTACTTCAGATCGTGTGAAGAATGATTATGGTAATTTGTTCGCATAACTCTTTGTTATTTTATCATATACAAATCTATAATTGTTATTATTTGGGTAATTTATCCAAGTGAAATTTCTTACTTTAACTCAATTTTTTTGTGGGTCTCGAACATCGTTATAAGTCAGGACAAAAACGAAGGTTTTTCGTCTTACTTCGGTAATGAATTTTATGTATTCACTTGTGTAAAACAAATGAAAGGTGAATGAGAAATTGAGTGTTAAATTTGAGGTATGGGAAGAGATTTTATGAACTAGAAAAAAAAAATAGTGACTCAATATAAAGTTCTTAGCACTTAAGAATTGGGCTCTTAGGGGAATCCACTTTTGGGCTTGGGCTTGGCTTGGTTTGGACTATTCTTTTGTAAAATTAAAAGGGTTTGGGCTATCATTTTAATTTTGAATTGTAACGTTCTAATCTTTCCTGAAACATCTTCTTCCTCAAACGTCATCTCCCATGTCTGAAACGTTGCGGGTCAGATTTAAACAGGTGCTTCAACACCTATAAATACATGGCCAAAACTAGTTTTCATTCATTCAGTTATTTGCAAACAAATTACATAAAAGCAAGAGAGATAAAACACCATTGAAAGTTCGAAGTTTCTGCAGATTTTCAAGTGTCTGATATTTGCAGTGTTGATCGTTGTATCCTGGAGGTTGAAGCCTAACAAAAACGTAAGACACCAGTGCGTGGCTAATAAACCTTAAAGACATAGGATCCAATCCTAGCCTCAATCAGTAACAGGTTTTTCGTTTATTTATATTTTTTCTGCATTTTATTTTTGTTCTATCTCCTTTTGTTTATGAATCAAGATAACTCATTGGAGATAACAATTTAAGGTTTATTATCGCTACTGTTATCTTGATTCTCATTTCGGTTTTTCAACTGCATAATCCAAATTCTAAGTTCTACAACAAGATTTTAAAACTTGGGACTTTAGTCTGCCTAACAAGAGATAAACTCTTGGGAAAGACAAGAATCTGGATATCCAGTCTTAAAACTATATTATTTCGTGTTGTATACATCTACTGTATCAAACACATACTAAATCTCTTCTGCTGGGTTGTTTTGTTGAATGTAACAGAATGGCTAAAGAACCAGAAAATACAAATGCTTCTGCAATAATACAACAGTAAAATGAAACTGGTGGTACTTCAAGGCCCAACGTGCATATGACAGTACCTATGGGTCCTGCTGAAAGACCAGAGAAGTTTGGTGGTGCAAACTTCAAAACATGGCAACAGAATATGTTGTTCTACTTGACTACTTTGAGTCTTGCGAGGTTTCTCAAAGAAAATGCTCCAGAAACGGGAGATGATCCTGATGCTCAAACTGTTCATGCCGTGGAAGCATGGAATCATTCAGACTTTTTGTGCAAAAACTACATTCTCAATTGTCTAGACAATTCTCTGTATAATGTGTATTGCACTATGAAATCGGCTAAACAACTATGGGATTCCCTAGAGAAAAAATACAAAACTGAAGACGCCGGTACCAAAAAGTTTGTGGTTGGTAAATTTTTGGAGTTTAAAATGATAGACTCGAAATCTCTGATGTCGCAAGTGCAACAGTTTCGGTTAATACTACACGAGTTAGATGCTGAAGGAATGAGATTGGTGGAATCCTTCCAAGTTGCTGCGTTGGTTGAAAAATTACCACCAATGTACAAAGACTTCAAGAACTATCTAAAGCACAAGCGCAAGAAAATCAGTCTTGAAGATTTGATCGTTCGGTTGAGGATTGAAGAAGACAACCGACTAGCCGAGAAAGGAAGTAACTTTCGTTCGTTTGAAGCCAAGGTTAATGTTGTGGAACAACCGAGGTCTAACCACAACAAAAAACGGAAAAGGCAAGGACAATCTAATGACAACAAGAAGAAGGCTAAGTTTGACGGAAATTGTCACAACTGTGGAAAACATAGTCATCGCGCAAAAGATTGTCGAAACAAGAAGGCACTAGTGGTGGGGCCTAGGGTGTGATAAAATAAGATATAAATAAAGTGCAAATAACACCCTAAAGCTACACGGTTCTGCAAGTATTACAGGACGTATGCAAGTTTTAGTTAGTAAGTTGAGTTCGTTCTCAGGGACTTAAGTGTGTTATACGCGTAGGTAGGAATAACGAGTAAAAGTAAATAATTAAAGACAGAAAATAAAAGAAATAAATATTCGAAATTCAGAATTAAAACTAATTAAAACTAGGAAAATAAAGACAATAAAATAAAAGACTAAGAATATGGGATGAGATATATAGCTTAGGTTTTGCTAGTATGCACTAATCCTTCTAATTCTATCTATTAGATCTAGTTTATAAGGGAGAATATTATCTCTTGTATACTTAGTCAGGATTCTAAATTCCCATTCCTTAGACCTTGAGAGCGACTAAGGGGGCTACGGCACAACCAAGACGTGGTTTCAAATAGGGTTATCAAGCGCTACCAAGGCCCTAAGCAAACACTTCAATCAATTGGTGATATGGTGATTAAAACAAACCCTAATGACTGTCTAGTTAGAATCATGTTTTGTCAGAACTAATATCGACACTAGACTTTATGTGGTGGTTAAATCGTTAAACACCCAGTTAAGGAGATCATCTAACTACTATTAAAACAATCCTAAAGTGATCAGTTTTAGGAAAGACAATAAATCAAAACACATAATCAAATATAAAGGTAAGTAGCTAATATCAGATTAAAACATGTAATTCCCAAAGAGACTTAGATAGAAGAATTAGAATTCATAGTTTATACATGATGCAAAACCCAAGCTATGGGAGGTTTAGTTCATACATGATGGAAACAAACTAAAAGAAATTACAAAAGACATCATCTTGCTCTCTACAATGACTAAGAATTAATTATAAGGTTTTGGACTAAGCAAGGATGATTTTACAAGTGATATAAGGGTGTATTTATAGGTGTTTAGAAGACCTAATTCGTTTTCTTGAGGGAGAAGCAACGTAGTAGACTCCAAGCCCAACTCAAATTCGTATGGAAATAAAGATAAATTCTGCTGATTTGTTTTGAGCATATCTTCTTCGTTATTGGTCAGTTTTTGCTCCATAATATATCAAAAGAATCCTCAGTGAATTATCTACGTCCTTATGAAAGGAAATTACCAAAATCAGCTTATTTCTTGGAGTAATCACCACTTCTTTAGGCGTGTGCTGCAGATTTCAGATTTAGGCAGCTTTTCCTTTTCCATATTTTTAGCCTTTGTTTCCTTATCTCCAATTACCATGCTAATCTCTTTCCATAAGTTGTAGTCTTTGACTTGGACTCTAATTAATCTCCATAATTATCTTTAAAGCTTTACACTAAATAAACAATTAAACCCAATATGCTCTAAAAATATTATTTCACTAAATCAAGACTCAAAAAAGGAAAGTGCACTAATTCTCAAGAAAATCGACTATTATGACTTCTAAAACACTAAAAATGATGTCTTATCTTAACATAAATCTATCACAAATGAGGAGACATCAAGACCCCCAACTCAAAGTTGTATCGTCCCGATACAATAAATATAAAAACAAAGGGAAGTCTATAAATACACACTTATAAAATTCTCAATACAATGGGAAAAACATAGCAGAATATATAGAATAAACCTAAAGCAACAACTCAAAAAATTTCATGCAATAATATTCATAAACTACATACCTGTATACTTCTCATATCCACAGTCAACACGGCTTGAATTCAAGATCATATTAGTTTCGCAATGTAAGAAGGATTGAGACTTTACTCAGTTCCCCAAGAAAGCTATAGATTGTTCATCAAACCTCACTAGTATTCAAATATCCATTCAACTACTCTCTAATGGCTCAATCACTTCTCAATTACATAGCAAAGAATCAAAAGGTCTTTAAGGTTGTAATTTAGGCTTAGGGACGGTATGATAGTATATTTGGATAATTTGGAGTGAGCTTTTGGCTCTCTCCTCACTAGCCATCAACGAATCGCCCTAGAGCTTGAGTTACTCTCATAAAAAGTTTCTCACTCAACCCAATGAATTCCTTGATGCACAATTTAGCATCCCTAGTAACCCAATTAAAGCATAAGATGTTCACATAAAAATTCCACTTTGCCGGTCCGAATATATATTATTTCTTTTCTTTTCAAATCAATTTCTCAAGCTATGACTCTCTTTTTGATGTTGAGATATCACGCTAATTTTCTTATATATATTTTTCTTTTAATGCCCTTGTTGGCAAATTTAGCTCGTAGCTTCTTTTCCATTCACTATTACCCCGGCAAAGGGTTACAATAAAAATCTGTGAATCATCATCAATATAAAGCACAAAGCACAATTAATAAGCTCAAAAATACCATCCCAATAAAAATTCCCATAATGGTGGACCCATCACCCCAAACTCAAGCTCTAAAACAATTGTCTATGCATCGCGATTCGAGTGCGGGTCATATGGAAAAGTCCTAAAATCTAAAGGAATATGGCTTATAACGTGGCTAAATAAAAAGGCTTTAGAAAGGCTAGAAGGGGCTGAGAAGGATATAGCATATAAAATCAAAAATCACAAGGTGAGATTGTATGAAAAGGCTTCAAACGCTTCAAATATGAAAGAACCGCCTTAATCACTTTCTACACTATCTAATTTCGTTATTTTCTTACCTTTAGCACTTTCATCAAATGGTTTGTTAACTAGCTTGGATCTCACGACCTACACACTTCTCAAGGTTCCCTGAGATCGAACATACTTTCTATCGCATTGCTCAATAATCTTTTCTTTACTATCAACGTGTGTTTTCCTGCAAATACTCAAAGCATACAAATAAATAGCTCATAAAAATACTACTTACTATCATCAATTCACTTGAGCTTATGCTTTCAAGCTATTAAACACACTCTACATCTAATTCCCATGTATCAAAAGTTTTAATTTCTACCTAAAAACAGAACAATGGAGATGAGAGACAACGAATCCCCACACCCCCAACTCAAAATTGAGCCGTGTCCCCACGACTCGAAAAAGACTCGAAATAGAAACTAAAATTAGCAGATAAACATATTTACAGAAATGGTAAGGAAGAAAGAGAACATACTCTCGAGGCTATTGCCTCGCATCATTGATATCCAAGGTAGGAATTGCTGGACCTTTCGTTAATTGCTCAAGGAGTTTCATGATGTGCACTTGATTAGCGTTGATGTGTGCCACATCATTGACTAAGGAAGTTTGAGCTGCTTCGAATTTTGTTAAACGCTCCTCCATCTTCTCTTGCCAATTTTGCTCCTTTTCTTCTTTCGAGACTTGCGTAGAACCCGCTCTTCAAAAGATATCCTTGATCCAAGCATTATCAATATAAATCCCTTTAAATTCGAGTTTCTCTTCTTCACTCAATGTTACATTCGCTTTTCGCACAAGACGCGTGATCATAGTCGGAAATTTAACATTATAAACTGATTTAGGAGAGATCGAAAATCGTATCACCTCCTCATAGATCAATTGTTCCACATCAACTTCTTCTCCTCTCAAAATACAATCCAAAAGTAGAGCGTTCTTCATAGTCACATCCAAAGTTCGTGTGTTTCCAAAGACATTAGGGAGAAGGAAATTGTGCCAAATTCTCGCATCCGTTTGAAGATATTTGTAAGGACAATGTTCCTTCAATTCTCCATTATGTGATTGCACTTTCTCCTTGTCTAAAACATGCTCAAAAAGTAATTCCTCATCAAAGATTTTTCGTTTAGCAACCGCTTCATCAAATTTGCAACAACCTTTCAATTTCTTAAACTTGAAGTGGTTTCTAATCTCATCAACTGTGAAAGGAACTAGCTTTCCTCTAATCGGAACACAACCTTTACTATCTCGGATAAAGAGGCCTAAATAGAATTTCAAAACTAACTCATGACATAATTCAGAACGTCTTACCATGAATGTAGACCAACCCAATTTCGCACCAAGCTCTAAGAATCTCTTGTATTCTCCTTCACCAACTTCTTCCTTGAATACTTTCTCATAAGCAAAAGGTAGTTCTTTTAATTGTTTCTCTGCAGAAGCCTTCAGGGCCCTTAAAGCTTCCTCTTTCTCCTTGGGTGTAGGACCTTGTGGAAGTTGTGTTTTCTCCTTTGCATAAAAGTAAAACTTTTTACCATTATGATCACACAAAGTTATACCTCCATCTTCAACATTGTCTTTAGCCTTTGATTTAGAACTAGAACCTTTATTATTTGATTTCTTCTTGATTGGATCCAATACCTTGCTCTTCTTCACCTCCCTCTTGCTAGCTAATATTGTTGTTCTATTAGTCATCCTCAATTAACCCCCAACTCAAAGCTTTAGCAACCCTGGAAATTTGAACTTGTGAATTTTTGGTTGAACAAGCTTGATTTGGCTTAGGAAAGATGAATTGATGATGAATTTCTATGTGGGTGAGGTGGATTCTTAATGGGTAGGCTTGGATTTAAGAAATTGTAGGATGAATTTGTGAAAATTTGAGCTCTTGATGCTTCAATTTGATGGATTTGGTGAGAATTGGTAGCTTGAATCTCTCTTGTAATGATGTGGAGAGAAGATTTGATGTGTTTTTCTTGATGATTGGGTAGTGTTTTGATGATTGGTGAAGGCTTTGATGAGCTTTAATGGAGTTGGGAGAGTTTTGGAGAAGAGAAATAGGCTTAAGGTTTATTAAATTCGGACTAATTAGCATTATATCTCTTTATAACCTTGAATCCTGTAACTTTCTCTCTCCAGCGACGCCGTGCGGACCATGGCTGCGGTATAGGGGTACAAAATAAATGCCGTAACTTTCTGTTGACTGAAAAAAATTTGCCTCGCCAAGATACTGGTGGTCCTTTGTGTGTTCTAAAATAAATGCAATAAATAATCGAACCACAACCGCAAGTGTACGGTTGTCCCAAGTAGTATAACTGATAATACAGATTCGTTCCAAGGACGGGATGGTTGACTACAATGCTTATCTGTTAATGATTAATGCACTTATGAAAACAAATAGAAATAATATGTTTGTTTGGTTTTTGTTATTAAAGCTACTGAATGAAAGATAATTATTAAAATGCAAATAAAAGCTAAGACGCAAATAAAATGATGTAAAACGCAATATGAGGTGTAGCACTTGAGAACGCAAGGATCCTCCCAATCCTATTTCCTAACTTATGTTGTTTAAGGGCTAAATTAGTCAATTACAATGGTCGGGATTGTAAATTCCTTATACCCCCGTCAGGGTGGACTATAAGGCGATCCTAAAGTGTCACTAGTCCCCTCAGGGTAAATATGATCAACCGTTGGATGATTAAGTTTTATTACCTCATTGGCCCTAGAATTAGCTAAGTTCGTCAGAATCAATAGCTTCTATCCTAGATTGAATAACTGGTTCTGTACCTAAACCCTCCGTCAGGATGATCCAATCGCCACTAATTGGAATAGCCTAAATACTAACACCTGTTCCTAGTTCATGACGCTAAAAACAGTAAACATTCTCAATTTATCGAAAAGAGTAAAAGCCCTAATTTAGTTTAATTTAACAGAAACCCAAATTCAACATTCGTTATTTAATAAGATTGGGATTCACCCATTGTTTGTTCTCAAGCACTATGAAAAGCTTAGCTCATATTAAAAAGAAATACGAAATTAAATGTAAAGGAATTCATATTGTTTACAAAATTAAAAGATAAGAAAAACCTAATTTCCGGAATCGGAATAACTACGAACGGAGATATAGACTCTCTCCAGCTCTTGTAGCTTCTTCTTCTTCCTTCTGTTGCTTCTCTCTGGTGTTTTTAATCTTGCAGAATGTGAATTATATGTAAAATAGAAGTCCAGACCTCCTTTTATGTGTGTAAATTCGGACTTGGACCTAGGCTTTTAATTAAATGAAATATAAAAGGCCCAAGTCCACTAACTTAGTCCAAAATCCCGTAACTGCTGATATGTCTTCACTAAAACGACTTTTCCCGATTCGTTATGACTCCGATTGACCTCATTCCAGTTGCTAAAGTTCCGTAACTCGATAGGGAGCGTTTTCTCTTCAAAGGTCAGCGGTTAAATCATCACTTAAGAACCTCGAAATCAGCAATCTATGGCCTGGAAAATGGATTTTCAGCTCTTAAAATAATATCTTCGGGATTTCTTTTCAAGTCTTGACTCTATCTTTTGATCTTTGACTTTCTCCTCGGATTCCTCTTCTAGCTAACATCTAAAAACCTGTAAACTTTACACTAAAAATACCAATATTACGCGCAAAAGCTTAATAATTAAAAAATGCCAGAAATAAAAGAGGAAAATCATATTATTGCATATTTAGTCCAAAAGTCTATCAAATTGATTAAATAAACACCAAAAAATGATGTCTCCTAAGGGTCGAAAATAAGAAAAATTAAGGAGTATCAAGACCCCCAACTTAAACCTTTGTCGTCCCGACAAAGCAAAACAAAACAAGGGGTAGAAGTAAACGCATGAACAAATAGAAGATAGCAAATAAACCTAAAGCCATTCTTAAGATAAATCTCATATAGCAAAGCTTTAAGAACTAACATATACATACACTAATCATGCAACATCAAATATAAATAATCTCAATCATAAAATTAAAGTCGCAATGCTTGAAGGTTACACTTGTACTCATATTTGTATGATGGCTATAGGGTGGTCATTAATCCTAACTCGCTTTGAACGCTCCACCTAGTATATTCCCTATCAACAGAATTTTTAAATTCACTATGCACTTTGGAATCACGAGGTCTTTATGGTTTTAATGATGGCTTAAGGACGGTATGGATGTATATTTGGTAAATTTGAAGTGAGCTTTTGGCTCTCTCCTCACTTACCATCAACAATGTCCTCGAGCTTGAGTTTACGCTAAAAAATGTTCTCACTCACCCATTTGACGCATTAATGTTGCGTTCCTATGTCAACCCAAATAAAACTAAGATGATTTCCAAAAATATTCCACTTTGCCGATTTATTTATTCTTTCTTTCTTTTTATTTTCTTTTTCATTTTTTTTTTTTGTATTAGATACCCATGACCATCATTTTGATGTGAAAGGTCATGTCTCTTATAATTTTCTTTTTCTTTTTCAAATTTCGGCAAAGGGTTACAACTAATAATATCATATTTTATTTTTGTGCCTCAATACAAACACATATAATCCCTTCCCAATGTAATTTCCCAAATGTGGACCCTCCACCCCAAACTCAAGCTCGAGACAAGTCTCAGGATTGTGATTCAAGTGCGGGTCATTTGGTCATGCCTAATAATCTAAAGGATAATGGGCTTATATCGTGGCTACAAAAGAAAGGCTTAAGGCTCAAAATTGGGCTAAGACGGATAAAATTAATATAAGGGATAGCAAGCTAAAAAGGCTTCAAATGGCTAACAAAGAACTGCCCCTATCATTTTCCTAAGTACATAGCTTGTCTTTAGTTCATATCTAGGTGGGTTCTCTACTAATTAAGATTTCACGTTCTACACACCAAACATATTCCTTAAGTACAAGCTTACTTCATTTGCATTGTTCATTAATTTTTCCTATCAATTACCTATGTTCGCATGCAATTGTAAGTGCGTTTTATGTTATTCCCTAAAGTCCACTATTTACTATCATAGATTAATCAAAAGTATGCTTAAAGGAACATTTAAAATCTTCTATAGTCAAACGAAACTCCGAAAATTATTTTATTGAAAGCAAATAAAACACATAACACATAAAAGTTGGGATGAGGCAACGAACCCCACCCCAAACTCAAAAATGAGTCGTGTCCCCACGACTCGAAAAGACTCAACGTAATTAAAATAAACTAAACTAACTAAAACGCGAAAGGGATAGAAAACGTATCTTAACCAGCGCGAGGCTGGTTATCGGTGTTGCGTCCATGAACTTTCTCTTGCGTAAGAAGACCATAGGTAGCGTGTTGAATTGTGCTCACCCCCATTAACATGTTTCGGAGAAGTTCTAACTCTTTTGTAACATTTCCCAAAGACGCAATCATCTTCACTTGGTTCTCTTCTAACACCTTCACTTTCGCTTCCAACTCATCAGTTGTATGCATCTTCTTCTTTGGAGGAGCTCTAGGATTTCTTGTTGCTTTTGACACCTCATCATGAATATTCTTGATCAAAGTTAAACCCATACTCTCACACACTACAACACGATCAATCTCTGCGTCTTTACGCGGAACCTTTGCGTCTAAACACAAAGTAGTGATGGTACAAGGAAATTTGAGATTTTGTTGTGAAGTAGGAATTCTAGCAAATTCCATGATGGTATCATAGATAACACGAGCAACATCTATAGGTTTCTCCTCGATAATACACTTAATGAACAAAAGATGCTCCTTCTTCACTTCCGATATATGTTTAACTCCGAAGAAGGTAGGGATTATGAAACGTGACCAAATCTTAGCACATGGTAGCAAATTACTACTATACATCTGTCCAGGATATCTCTCTCCTTTGGGAATTGGGCGGGCCCCATCAACAAGCACTTTCCCCCAAAGGGATTCATAATCAAACGAAGGCTCTTTTAGAGATTCTTGAAACGGACATATTCCGGAAAACTCGGGTAATTTCAATGATTTACGAATAAGTGCAACGGAGAAAGGAACTACCTTTGTGCGAATAATAACTGCTTCTTTGGAGAAGGCGATTCCTTCATAAAAATCTCGCACCAAGGTAGGAACATACTCAAGCTTCCTTTCTCTCAATTCCTTCCAACCCAATTTATCACAAGTAATACCATAATCTTTATAAGCACTAGTCATAATACCTTTAGGCAAATTCATCTCCTCACCAAACTTCAAAAATTCAATTCTATCACGAACCTGAGTATCCCATGGAACGAAGACTCTCTTAGGCTTTTGAGCCCAAGCTTTCCTACGCGGAGCTTTCGGTTGTTGCACTGGTTCTTCGGGAACTTCTTGTTCAGTTTCTTCCTCAATCTCTTCTTCAACTTCTTCCCCACTTTCTTCATCACTCTCATCAATTAACCTACTCCTTTTCGGATTAGCCTTACTTGGATTTTCTTTTCTTTTCGGAGCAATTGGGTTTTGGACAGTCTTTTTGGATCGCGAATCCGGAATCTCAATTGCTTGGTCTGGGCTAGCTCCAACATTGTTCCTGTTTCTTGGTATGCTTCTTCGATAGTTACACATGGAATCGGTTCTGTTAGTCATCTCTTTTCACCCCAAACTCAAAACTTCAAATAGAGAAAAAGCTAGAGAAAAGCTTTGAAATTTGATGTTTTGAGGCTTAAAACTTGAAGAATATGGATGAATATGAGATGGGTTAAGGTTATTTAAGAGGAATTGTGGAAGAATTGGGTTTAATTTCAAGGTTGGGAAGAAGAAATTTGTGGAGAAAAGGTGAAATTTGTTGATGTTTTGGAGAAGATGTGAGTTGATTTTGTGTTTTTGTGATGATAGAATGCTTGATTTGATGATTTTATAGCTGTTTGTTGATGATTTTCGGAGTAGGTGAAGGCAAGGATTCGGAATATAAGGTTTGGCTTGGAAAAGAGGCAAAGAATTAGGTTTAAGGAGCTCAAAACCGCCTCTCGCAACAGCGCACCGGCTAGCCGGTGGATTCGCCGGCATGCCGGTCGCGAGGGCGGCGAAAAATTATTACAAAATTCGATTTTTTTTTACCTCAAAACGCAAGCATATTGCGTCTTCGCTGACGCAGTGATCAGAGACTTTGACATCACTGACCGGCTAGCCGGTGGATTCGCCGGCATGCCAGTGGCATGTCGATGGTGCAATTGATGACGCAGCAACCTTGCTTCGTCGCTGACGCAAGGACCAGAACCTTCTTCCTCTTTGGCCAGCTAGCCGGTCAATTGACCGGTATGCCGGCGGATCTCGCTGGCGCGAATGGTGACGCAACAACGCTGCGTCATCGCTGACGCAGTGGTCAGAGAGTTGGGGTCCTTCAGCTCGTTTGGCCGGTATGCCGGCCAGCTCGCCGGCTAGCCGGTCAGACCTGTTGTGGGCTCCAATTTTTTTTTCGTTTTCTCATCGTTTTGACCCCAAACTCATGACCATTATACCCCTGAAATCATCAAAAACAAACACCCTTCCTCATTTCTTAAAAAATAAAAACTAAAATCAACGAAGACTTAACTAATTTACACTACGAAATTGAAATACTTAAATAATATACAAGAAATTGGCTTTTGTTTAATGTCGTTAAGCTCGACGGGTTACCTCGCGCTTCTTAGGAGCTTCGAGGAGGTACATGACCTCTCCGGGATGTGGGTCTTTTGCACGATCGGTATCTTCACCTCCATGATATATCTTTAAGCGATGACCGTTCACCATGAATGTACGGTTTTCAAGTGGATATTCTATCTCTATAGCTCCATGAGGTGTAACCTTGGTTACAATGTAAGGACCCGACCACTTCGATCTTAATTTCCCCGGATAATTACTGAACTTTGAATTATATTTCAACACTCTTTGTCCCACTACAAAGTTCTTCTCTCGAATCCGATTATCATGCCATCTCTTGGTATTTTCTTTATAAAGCTTAGCATTTTCATAAGCACGTAATCGAAATTCATCAAGCTCATTAAGTTTCATCATTCGATTCTGACCAGCTAGAGTAGGATCTAAATTTAACTTTGCAATAGCCCAATAGGCACCCATTTCAAGTTCAAGAGGTAAGTGACAAGCCTTACCATACACCATTCGATACGGAGAAGCACCAACTAGAGTTTGAAAGAAGTACGATATGCCCATAGTGCATCATCTAATTTCATAGACCAATCTTTTCTAGTAGGACCAACGGTTTTCTCTAAGATAGATTTCACCTCACGATTTGATACTTTGGCTTGACCATTGGCTTGTGGATGATAAGCAGTAGATACACGATGTCTTACTCCATATTTTTCTAGAACAGTCTTCAAATACTTATTAACGAAATGAGTACCTCCATCGCTAATAATTACCCTTGGAGTGCATGTCTAGTGAAAATATGTGACTTTAAGAACTTAATCACCACTCTTGAATCATTGGTAGGTAAAGCCACCGCTTCTACCCACTTAGACACGTAATCAACAGCTAATAAGATGTAGAGGTTACCATTTGAAGGAACGAACGGACCCATAAAATCTATACCCCAAACATCGAAAATTTCAACTTCTAACACATTATTACGTGGCATCTCATCCCTCTTGGATATGTTTCCGGTAAATTGGCATCTCTCACATCTTTTAGTATATTCATGACAATCTTTTATAACAGAAGGCCAATAGAAACCAGATTGTAATACCTTAGCAGCAGTTCGATCTCCTTTAAAATGTTCACCATAAGGTGAATCATGACACCCAGCTATAATCGCCTCAATTTCTTCCTTGGTTACACATCTTCTTACCATCTGATCAGCACACACTTTATAGAGGAAAGGATCCTCCCAAAAGAATTGTCTTGCACGGTGAGCTAATCTTTTTCTCTCTTGATAAGTTGAACCTTCAGGAAAGGAACCACTTACCACTAAGTTTGCAATATCCGCATACCAAGGAGCTTCATAATCATGAACCACGAACAAATTCTCATCCGGAAACTCTTCTCTAACTGCTTCAGTACCACTATTCAACTCTGAACCTTCTAACCTCGATAGATGATCTGCAACCTGATTCTCACACCCTTTTCTATCCTTAATCTCTAAATCGAACTCTTGAAGCAATAAAACCCATCTGATTAACCTCGGTTTAGCATCCTTCTTCTCCATAAGATATCGAATCGCTGAATGATCTGTATACACAATAACTTTCGCTCCAAGAAGATAAGAGCGAAACTTATCGAATGAGTACACAACCGCTAGTAACTCCTTTTCTGTAACTGTATAATTAATTTGAGCACCACTAAAAGTTTTACTAGCATAATAAATCGAATGAAAAACTTTCTCTTTTCTTTGTCCTAATTCAGCTCCCATACATAAATCACTCGCATCACACATAACCTCAAACGGTAAATTCCAATCTGGAGGTAACACTATAGGAGCAGAAATAAGCTTTTCTTTGATTGCTTTGAAGGCCGCTAAGCAAGCTTCATCAAAAAGAAATTTGGAGTCCTTTTCAAGTAAATTGCATAACGGTTTAGCGATCTTAGAAAAGTCTTTGATAAATCGCCTATAAAAGCCAGCATGGCAAAGAAAACTTCTTACCCCTTTAACAGAAACAGGAGGGGGAAGAGTTTTAATTACCTCTATCTTTGCTCTATCGACTTCCAATCCAACACTCGAAACCTTGTGACCCATAACAATACCTTCGCGAACCATGAAATGACACTTCTCCCAGTTTAAAACCAAATATGTTTCCTTGCATCTGATTAACACTTTCTCCAAATTATCTAAACACTTATCAAAATCATCACCAAATACAGAGAAATCATCCATAAACACTTCTAGAAAGTTATCGATCATATCCCAAAAGATAGCCATCATGCATCTTTGAAAGGTAGCAGGAGCATTACACAACCCAAATGGCATTCTACGATATGCAAAAGTACCAAAGGGGCATGTAAATGTTGTTTTATGTTGATCTTCCGGAGCCACATAAATTTGATTATACCCAGAATAACCATCCTAGAAGCAATAGTACTCTCTTCCGGCTAATTTATCTAACATTTGATCAATGAAGGGTAAAGGGAAATGATCTTTTCTGGTGGCCTTGCTCAGCTTTCTGTAATCCATGCAAACTCTCCATCCAACTACCGTTCTTGAAGGAATTGCTTCATTTTTATCGTTAAGAACTGTTGTCATTCCTCCTTTCTTCGGTACACACTGAACCGGATTCACCCATTCACTACTCGAAATGGGATAAATAATCCCCGCATCTAAAAGCTTGATCACCTCTTTCTTCACCACATCCTTCATAGCGGGCATTAATCTTCTTTGACCTTCAACTGAGCGTGCGTTAACACCTTCAAGTATGATTTTGTGTTGACAATAGGATGGACTAATGCCTTTGATGTCAGAAATTGTCCAGCCTATTGCTTCTTTGTTGGCTCTTAACACACGCAACAATTTATCTTCTTGAGGACCTGTTAAATTAGCTGAAACAATAACAGGTAGAGTTTCATTAGTACCTAAATACGCATACCTCAAGTGTGCCGGTAACGGTTTTTCTTCTAACTCCGGAGGAGATTCAATTGAAGGCTTCTTTTTATGAATAATCTCCCCCGGTTCTCTCACAGGTGCATAGGCTAGACGCCTATACTTTGAATTTTCAGAATTGAGAGCTGCCACTGTTTCAACTAGCTCTTCCATCATCTCAGGTGAATCTAATGTTAAAGCAGCCTGCAAGATATCATCAAAATTTAAACAATTAAATACCTCTTTTGATGCTTGCTCTACTACATCCATTCTAAAACAATCTTCCTGAGAATCTGGGAATTTCATAGCTCGAAATAAATTGAATTTCACTTCCTCATCTTGTATCCTCATCGTTAATTTGCCATTCTCTACATCGATCAATGTTCTCCCTGTAGCTAGGAATGGTCTACCCAAAATAATGGGGACATTTCTATCTGCATTGTACTCAAGTATTACGAAATCAACGGGAAATATAAGTGTACCTGCCTTAACAAGGATATCTTCAATTCGGCCTTCAGGATGAGCAAGAGACCTGTCCGCCATTTGCAAGACCATAGAAGTGGGTCTTGCGTTTCCAGTTTTTAGCTTATCAAAGATCGACTTGGGCATCAAATTGATGCTTGCTCCCAAGTCACATAGCGCTTTTCCTTTCCATTCTTCTCCAATTGATATCGGAATTGTAAAGCTCCCCGGATCAACTAACTTTGGAGGTAATTTACTCTGGCAAATCGCGCTACACTCTTCAGGAAGACCAATCATCTCATTATCACAATAAGGCCTTTTGTTAGTGAGGGCCCTCTTCAAAAATTTCGTATACTTAGGAATATCTCGAATCGCCTCTAGTAACGGAATATTAAAACTTAGACCCTTCACTCTATTAAAGAAATTCTGAAAATCACCCAAATCACCCTTTTTCTGAACTCGAGATGGAAACGGTGGTGGAGGGCGATTGATCACAATATCATCTTTCTTTTTTGGAACTTCTCTTGGTCTTTCTATTTCTTCAACCTCACTATCTTTCTCATTCTCTTTCTCTTTCTCACCCACTTCCTTTTCTTTTCTTGGAACTTCTTTCTCTTTCATAATGGGAAAAGGAGGTGGAGGAAGGTTCTTACCACTTCTTAATGTAACAGCATTGCAATCTTCGCGTTGTATTAGATTCTCAGTATCGCTTGGAAGTTGTCCTTGTGGACGTTGATTCAGTTGTTTGTTAATTTGACTTAGCTGATTCTGGAACCACTTCATATTTGCTTCGGTTTCATTTTGACGTTCCAAAGCTTGTGTCTGAAGAGCAATTAAACTTTCAACTGTTTTCTGAAGAGTGACTACTCCTTCTTGTGGATGGGTAGGTAAGGCTTTCTGGGTTAAATTTTCATCATAAGTATTCTGAGGAGCTTGTCTTTGTACATAATTACTTTGATTTTGTCCTCCTTGATAATTGTTGTGTGGTCTTGGATTATAGTTGTTACCTTGGGGACGCGGTTGATACGCATAAGTAGGATTGGCTGCCCCAGTAGGATTTGAGTATTGAAACCCAGGATGGTTTCTGTTAGGCTGATATCCATTACCACTTGAATTGAAGTTACCTCTATTGGACATAAACATCACGGACTCTTGGTTATTCGGACAACTTTCCTCATCATGATCATCTACTCTGCAAATCGAACACATATAAACCTCTTGTGCAGCATGCACAACTACCTTCTTACCCGAAAATCCTTCTTTTACAGCTAAAGTAAGCTGCTTCAATTGTTGCTCTATAGTACTCTGAATCTTATTCTCAAGCGTAGCAAACTTTTCTTCCATATCAACATTATTCACTCCTTTAAACGGTGTTCTTATGGAATTCCACCCAACTTCGTTCTTGACTGTTCTTTCTAAAATGATTTTAGCATGAGCGGGTTGAACTTGAAGAAAACCTGCACCACATAGCGTATCCAATTTCTCTCTCGAAGTTCCATCAAGGCCTCTATCAAAGATTTTTAACTGTTGTTGTTCTGAAAAGCCATGAGTGGGAACTCTACGTAAACACATCTGAAATCTTGTCCAACTCTTACCCAAAGTTTCATCATATTCTTGACGGAAATGTGTCAATTCTAATTCAGCGTCTAATCTCATGTTACTTGGGTAATACCTGTCAAAGAAAGCAGTTTCTAATTGGCCCCAGTTTGTTATCTTCGTAGGATCTTGCGTATCGTGCCATTCACTTGCTCCATCAATCACAAAAAATTTAAACGCAGCAAAATACATATGTTCTCTTGAAACTCCTTGTGTGATATAAGAATCACATATCTGTTTAAACTTCTGTACTGCTCTAAGAGGATCTTCTGATGGTCTACCACGAAAATTCCCAAAGTTTTGGAATTGAGCTAACATACCCGAATCTGGACGGAATCGCGGAACATCAATATCTGGACAGGAGCACGGAATAGAACTTCTGGTGGGCCATTAGTAAACCACGGATCTTGATTCATCACTATTTGAACTTGAGGATTAGGATTCAGTGGTTGAACTTGAGGAATAACGCCTGGAGCTAAAGGTTGGCCATTTGCATCTAGCTGGCCTTGTCCATTATTCTGTTGATTCTGAAGATTGATATTCTCCATTCTGTTACTTAATTCTTCTACTTCTAAAGCTTCTCGTTCTCCTCTTCTTCTGTTAGCAAGTCTGATCAACGATTCTGGATTACTAAGAATCGGAGGTGTTGGCTCTAGATCCTTGAATAGCCTTCTTCACATACACCAAACCTAAAAACCTGAAAAAGCTAACAAACAAAAAGCGTAAAACTGGTAAAATAAAATAAATGCACTATCACTAAAGGATAAACACCGTGGTCACACGCTACCGTCCCCGGCAGCGGCGCCAAAAACTTGGTGGTCCTTTGTGTGTTCTAAAATAAATGCAATAAATAATCGAACCACAACCGCAAGTGTACGGTTGTCCCAAGTAGTATAACTGATAATACAGATTCGTTCCAAGGACGGGATGGTTGACTACAATTCTTATCTATTAATGATTAATGCACTTATGAAAACAAATAGAAATAATATGTTTGTTTGGTTTTTGTTATTAAAGCTACTGAATGAAAGACAATTATTAAAATGCAAATAAAAGCTAAGACGCAAATAAAATGATGTAAAACGCAATATGAGGTGTAGCACTTGAGAACGCAAGGATCCTCCCAATCATATTTCCTAATTTATGTTGTTTAAGGGCTAAATTAGTCAATTACAATGGTCGGGATTGTAAATTCCTTATACCCCCGTCAGGGTGGACTATAAGGCGATCCTAAAGTGTCACTAGTCCCGTCAGGGTAAATATGATCCACCGTTGGATGATTAAGTTTTATTACCTCATTGGCCCTAGAATTAGCTAAGTTCGTCAGAATCAATAGCTTCTATCCTAGATTGAATAACTGGTTCTGTACCTAAACCCTCCGTCAGGATGATCCAATCGCCACTAATTGGAATAGCCTAAATACTAACACCTGTTCCTAGTTCATGACGCTAAAAACAGTAAACATTCTCAATTTATCGAAAAGAGTAAAAGCCCTAATTTAGTTTAATTAAACAGAAACCCAAATTCAACATTCGTTATTTAATAAGATTGGGATTCACCCATTGTTTGTTCTCAAGCACTATGTAAAGCTTAGCTCATATTAAAAAGAAATACAAAATTAAATGTAAAGGAATTCATATTCTTTAAAAAATAAAAGATAAGAAAAACCTAATTTCCGGAATCGGAATGACTACGAACGGAGATATAGACTCTCTCCAGCTCTTGTAGCTTCTTCTTCTTCCTTCTGTTGCTTCTCTCTGGTGTTTTTAATCTTGCAGAATGTGAATTATATGTAAAATAGAAGTCCAGACCTCCTTTTATATGTGTAAATTCGGACTTGGACCTAGGCTTTTAATTAAATGAAATATAAAAGGCCCAAGTCCACTAACTTAGCCTAAAATCCCGTAACTGCCGATATGTCTTCACTAAAACGGCTTTTCCCGATTCGTTATGACTCCGATTGACCTCATTCTAGTTGCTAAAGTTCCGTAACTCGATAGGGAGCGTTTTCTCTTCAAAGGTCAGTGGCTAAATCATCGCTTAAGTACCTAGAGATCAGCAATCTATGACCTGGAAAATGGATTTTCAGCTCTAAAAATAATATCTTCGGGATTTCTTTTCAAGTCTTGACTCTATCTTTTGATCTTTGACTTTCTCCTCGGATTCCTCTTCTAGCTAACATCTAAAAACCTGTAAACTTTACACTAAAAATACCAATATTACGCGCAAAAGCTTAATAATTCAAAAATGCCAGAAATAAAAGAGGAAAATCATATTATTGCATATTTAGTCCAAAAGTCTATCAAATTGATTAAATAAACACCAAAAATGATGTCTCCTAAGGGTCGAAAATAAGAACAATTAAGGAGACATCAGATACCCGTGGTAGCACCCCGTGGCACGGGTTTTTGGGCGTGCGGACCATGGGCGCGGTATAGAGGTACACCGCATGGGTGTACTGCAGCTTTTGTAGCTTCCTTCGTCAAAATACCCGTGGTAGCACCCCGTGGCACGTGTTTTAGGCGTGCGGTGTAGGGGTGCGGTGCAGGGGGGTAGACCGCACGGGTTTTTTTCGTCTCGGTATAAAACCCGTGGCATCTACCCTTGGTACGGGTTTTCTTCCCCTGCGGTACACCGCGGCTGAGGTCCGGTATACCGCAGCGCTGCTTTAGCTCTTCCGAAAAATTTTGTTCTCCTTCCCTAACTCGCTTTCTCCAATACCTAATCATCAAAAACACTAATACCTTTCTCAGATATGCAATATCAACTAAAAACAACTAAACTAAACATAAACTAAAAACGTAAAAGACATAAAAACTAAAAAACGTTGCGGGTTGTCTCCCGTACAGCACTTTTGTTTAACGTCTTTCAAAGTTAGACGTGTTACCTCTATCAAGATTTGCGAATATAGCCTCCCCAACAACGAGTTAGGCTATGAACGTCAACTAATCTGCGCTTGATCCCCTTCTTGGGTCGGATTTCTATCACCTTGGCTGAAACAACCTTAGTGACAATGAATGGTCCCATCCACGAGTCTTTGAAACTACGTAGCCTATTCTCGCGTTTGTGAGCTTTCCATAGAACTTCATGGCCAACCCAAAACTCAATGTTTGGCTCAGTATCCACAGGCTTTAAGTGGATCTTCTCAGGAGGGACTTTGTGATGTGAAAGGCTGTGGATGACAGGAACGGTTAGATCTAACTTCCTTGGTTTCTTACCCAAGACATAGAAGGTCTCAGATACATTCTTTGCATGAAGGGTGATGGTCCCTTCTTGGAAGTTGATGACACTTTGACTTGTGGCCATGAAGGACCGTCCAAGTATGATTGGAACCTGCTTATTTGCATCAAACTCAAGTATAACAAAGTCAGTAGGGATGGCGATACTACCTGCACGGACTAAGACATCCTCCACTGTTCCCCATGTCCTCGTAACTGAGTTGTCAGCGAACTGCAACTTCACTGGAGTTTTCTCTGATTTATGAAGTCCAAGTCTTTCGAACACGGACTTAGGCATAAGATTCACACCAAAACCCACATCGTACATAGCTTTCACCTTGAGCATACCATTAATTTGAACAGGAAGGTTGAAACTTCCCGGATCTTTAAGCTTTGTTGGCAGCTCTCTTTCACTTCTTCTTGAAACCCTCAGATTTTCTCTAGGGATCTCTACACTCGCTTCTTTCTCAGGAATAATTTGCGTAAACACTTGTTGCGGTGTAAGTCTTTTCTTCGCAATCTCAAGCATTTGGGCGTTGATGTTATCGGGTGTATACGCCTCTACAAATGTCTTGAGTTCAGTGTCATTCTTAGGATTTGTATCAGGAATAGTTGATGACACTGTTTGATCAATAGGTGGTGATTCCACCTTCTCTTTTTCTTCCTCTTCTTGCACATCAGGTGCAACTTCATCTTCTTTCTCTTTCTCTCTATTTAGCTCAGCTTGATAATCCATAACCGATCGAGTCTCCTCTTGCATCTTCCTCAGAAGCTATATAAATTCGGCTTTCTCTTGATCGTCCTCCACATAAACCTCAGAACAGTCGGATTCCACAGGGCTAGACATGGTTGGTTCTTCTTCGGTACTCGGAACTTCCACGGCACTAACGGCAGCATGCGGTACTTCCTCTTTTTCTTCAATTTCAAGGCAAAAAGCCTTGCAAGCTTCGAACCCAACATTGTCATCACCTCCTTCGATTGCCTTCACTTCCTTCTGTTCCATTAAATTTGTTAGAACTTTGTTTAATTGTTCTACTTGAGTACCTAAAATCTGAAGTGCGGCATCTTGTCCTCGGACTTTCTCTTCCTGAACGCTCATAGTCGTGGTCAAATGTTCCCGAGCTTGTATTATCTGCTGATTATCCATAGATCCTTCTTGAGGATACTGAGGTAAAACCTTCTGATCTAACGAATCGGTATAGGCATCTTGAACAGGTTGTTGAGGGGGAGCAGGTCTATTCTGATATTGATTTTGATACTGACCTCTCGATTGGAAAGAGTTGTTCTGGGGACGCGGATGATAATGACCAGGATTAGCGGCCCCTTGTGGATTTGAGTACTGCATACCCGGATGATTTAGGTTACCCCATTGATAGCCTCCTCGGTTGGATATGAAATAAACAGATTGTGAATTTGATTCGCACTCTTTCCATGTATGATTATTAACCCCACATTGTTGACAACCTTGTGCTTCTTGTACTATGTTTGCTGCGGCTAAATTCTTCTGCATCTCTAACTTCAGCTCTTTGATTTGATTCTCTAATGCGGATATTTGAGCTGAGTTCGCAGTTTCTGCATCTAAACGAAGTGTTCCTCGGGTCTTTGCAATAGGAGCTCGCGTTGAAGGCCAACTCCTTTCTTGTTCAATAATATTTTCCAAGACATCAGAGGCTTCATTATGATTCATGGAGACGAAATTACCCTTTCCAATGTTATCTACCTTCTCTCTACCTTTATCATTAAGTCTTTCATAGAATATCGCAAGTTGTAGAGCGGGTGTATAACCATGGAGAGGACATCTAGCTAATTTATGTTGAAACCTTGTCCATGACTCTCCTACTGTTTCACCATCTTCTTGACAAAATCTTGCAAGCTCGGTTTGATCTTTGAGTCTCATGCTCTTCGGATAAAAACGGTTAAAGAACGCGGCTTGAAGTTCTGTCCATGAATGAATTGTTCCATGTGGTTGTCTTTCTAGCCATTCGCTAGCTCTACCGGTCAAGAAGAACGAAAACATATGACAATACAGTGTCTCGCGTGTAATGCCAGGAGTACTGTAGGCATCACAAATCTGCATGAACTTCTGAATCGATCTTACCGTATCTTGAATTGCTGTACCACTGTAGAGTCCAAAACTTTGAAATTGACTAAGCATACCCGGATCGGGTCTAAATTTGATATTCTGGATCTCTGGAGGGCGGTAACCGATTGGTTGAACATGAAAGGGTACATGAAGACCTGGGAGGTCTTGCTGTACTCGATTCTGTTGATTAAAGTTATTCTGCCCATTACCTCCTCCTAGTGGTAGTTGTACACTAGGTGGAATAAATGCTGGAGGTCCTCCTGGTGCAAAGTAAAGTAAATCTCCAAGTGGATCTAATTGTTCTTGCAAGCCTTCCATAGCTCTTCTTTCAGCTCCTTCCTCACGAATGCGTTTATTATAAGATCTGAAGCTCCTCTTAGGCTCCGGTAACGGAGGCAAAGAATTAAACACTGTGAATCCTGAAAAAGACTAAAGCAAACCACAAGCGTAAATCCGGAAAAATAAAAACTAAAAACTGAAAATAAAAACTAAATAAAAACTACTACTCGAAATAGATAACCCACACGCTAACGAGACACAAGTCCCCGGCAGCGGCGCCAAAAACTTGGTGGGGCCTAGGGTGTGATAAAATAAGATATAAATAAAGTGCAAATAACACCCTAAAGCTACACGGTTCTGCAAGTATTACAGGATGTATGCAAGTTTTAGTTAGTAAGTTGAGTTCGTTCTCAGGGACTTAAGTGTGTTATACACGTAGGTAGGAATAACAAGTAAAAGTAAATAATTAAAGACAGAAAATAAAAGCAATAGATATTCGAAATTCAGAATTAAAACTAATTAAAACTAGGAAAATAAAGACAATAAAATAAAAGACTAAGAATATGGAGATGAGATATATAGATTAGGTTTTGCTAGTATGCACTAATCCTTCTAATTCTATCTATTAGATCTAGTTTATAAGGGAGAATATTAGCTCTTGTATACTTAGTCAGGATTCTAAATTCCCATTCCTTAGACCTTGAGAGCGACTAAGGGGGCTACGACACAACCAAGAGGTGGTTTCAAATAGGGTTATCAAGCGCTACCAAGGCCCTAAGCAAACACTTCAATCAATTGGTGATATGGTAATTAAAGCAAACCCTAATGACTATCTAGTTAGAATCCTGTTTTGTCAGAACTAATATCGACACTAGACGTTATGTGGTGGTTCAATAGTTAAATACCCAGTTAAGGATATCATCTAACTACTATTAAAACAATCCTAAAGTGATCAGTTCTAAGAAAGACAATAAATCAAAACACATAATCAAATATAAAGGTAAGTAGCTAATATCAGATTAAAACATGTAATTCCCAAAGAAACTTAGATAGAAGAATTAGAATTCATAGTTTATACATGATGCAAAACCCAAGCTATGGGAGGTTTAGCTCATACCTGATGGAAACAGACTAAAAGAAATTACAAAAGACATCATCTTGCTCTCTACAATGACTAAGAATTAATTATAAGGTTTTGGACTAAGCAAGGATGATTTTACAAGTGATATAAGGGTGTATTTATAGGTGTTTAGAAGACCTAATTCGTTTTCTTGAGGGAGAAGCAAAGTAGTAGACTCCAAGCCCAACTCAAATTCGTATGGAAATAAAGATAAATTCTGCTGATTTGTTTTGAGCATATCTTCTTCGTTATTGGTCGGTTTTTGCTCTATAATATATCAAAAGAATCCTCAGCGAATTATATAAGTCCCTATGAATGGAAATTACCAAAATCAGTTTATTTCTTGGAGTAATCACCACTTCTTTAGGCGTGTGCTGCAGATTTCAGATTTAGGCAGCTTTTCCTTTTCCATATTTTTTGCCTTTGTTTCCTTATCTTCAATTACCATGCTAATCTCTTTCCATAAGTTGTAGTCTTTGAATTGGACTCTAATTAATCTCCATAATTATCTTTAAAGCTTCACACTAAATAAACAATTAAACCCAATATGCTCTAAAAATATTATTTCACTAAATCAAGACTCAAAATAGGAAAGTGCACTAATTCTCAAGAAAATCGACTATTATGACTTCTAAAACACTAAAAATGATGTCTCATCTTAACATAAATCTATCACAAATGAGGAGACATCAACAAGGTAACCAGAAGAAAGGTAACAATAGTCAAGCAAATATGACAGAGCTTTCTGATGGTATTGAAGAGATGAATCTAGCTGCAATGATTTCTGAGGTGAATCTCGTTGGAAACCCTAAAGTCCCTTGAACTTGATATTATAGGAAATCGCTTCTTTAGAATCCCAAATTCCCTTTAAATAGCATTACGCAACGATGAATGACGATGATTAAATAACTCTCTATAATCTTGTGGTGGGTTTCGTGTTGAATACTCTTTCAAGTGGTCACGCACCCCTCTATAAGGAGCAATGAGTCCACTTCTCAACATAAATCCATCATCAACTAGATAGTATTTTCCTATTACAATAAAAAAATTAACATCTATCATGTAAAAAGGAACAAAATTTTTGTCAGCTTTTCCAGTTTATTAATTTTTTACATGGGGGAATTATAAGTTTATCATCCCTGGATAAAGCATTTTTTATTATACGTGAGTCAGACGCAATCCCTCCACATCTAGGTAAAACATATGTAAACTTTAAGTCAAACGTACATGCCGCTAAAACATTTTGGGTAGGATATTCTTTCCTGCCCCGATATCTAGTAGCAGCTTCCCCGAACACTTTAACCCGAATATGAGTTCCGTCTATCGTCCTAATACAATCTTGTAATTATGTCATAATTATAATTTTTCAAAAATATCATTATGAACATAATTCACCAAAATATGATAACATTATTTTACCTTAGAGTAGGGATAGAACCGATTTCTTTCAAGTATCTCCGCTTGAATATGTGCATAATCCGGGTGTTTTGACAATTTTTCCTCTAACTCTATAATGGACCTTAATACTCGTTGAAAGTGACGACTAGTTGTTTCACCGGAACATAAAAACCAAAATCGTACCACACGATTTTTTGCATGATGGCCTAGCATATAAAGTGTTTTTGCAACTTGTTCCTCTATACTTACTTGTTTAGTTGTTGTAAGACCTCCATCACTTTCTAATAAAGTACAAATTTTAAAAATATTTGTGAACCCATTCTTATTATGTCATGCACTACTTCGCTCCCTATAATTCTACCCATTATGAGCTCTTTCTCTTTTAGAGTTCATCATAGAATGAGGAATTTTATAATGTGATCGTTTTAAACTAATATACACAGTAAACAAATTACTTGTGCTACTGCTCGACGTTTTTTCTCTACATTAAGTGGTACTGTATTTATTTATATTCTGGAGACTCCATCTATAACATAATCCAAGCAAAAGATATCCAGTATACATATCAATCTAGTACAAATAAAAGAAAAAAAAATTCCTGGATTTATAGACACCGTTATATATTTTAAACTTTATTTGTTTCCAAATAATGTACAATTTATTCAACTGTACTGAACAATACGATCATATTTTATTCATAGATTTCATTTGTGTATAGTTATAAATTTCTAACTTATATCATTTACAAACTACAAATAATTTAAAAAACATTTTACATAGTAATACGGAAATACACATTATCTCAAAAAACCCCCAATGTTAATATATATATATATATATATATATATATATATATACATATATATATATATATATATACTCGCATCAAATTGAAGAAAAAAAATTGAGTCATGAAATTTGTTTATAAACATAATAAAAATGAAAGATGAAAATATATCTCACCTCAGATTGATGAAGTTTGATGCAGATTCAAAAGAGGCGATACGAAGAGACGATGTAGAAAATATCTGATAAGTGAGTGGGTTAAGCGTTATATAATGGATAACTAGGGTTTTATATATAATATATACGTAATCTTGTAAAATAAGTAAGGATAGTGTAGTAATTTAACTTACATTTTAATATATTCCCTTCTAATGATACCGATCTGAAAGGATGAGATATATGGGTATACAGGGTATCTGAATTATCCATCCACAACCTTTCCTTTCAATTTTTTTCTAATCCAAAAAAAAGGAAAGGATTCTTAGAATCCTTTATTATTTTATTATTCCTTCTAACCCCTCTATCTAAACATACCCGAAACGATTGCATAATCACTATCCCTACACTCTTTAATTTATGTTATGGTATCGATTTGCATAAGTTTTTTATCAACTAATACCTAAAGATCTGACTTAGAAAGGAATCAAATCTATATATTTCTAGTAACATAAAAGTGTTTGATAAAATCTCTCAAAGAGTTTTCAATCTTATATTATCTTCCAATATATTTTTAATTACTAGTAAACTTTATTAGTATCCTATTCACCCCAACCCTTATAGGATTGACAAACACTCTATTTTTGATGAATTTTGAAAAATTTGACTACATTGTATGTAGATCGTTCACCATTCTGTAAGAATGAAAGTACATTTGTAAGATAATCCTTACAATATTTTATACACAATCAAATATAAACAAGGGATAATGCCCACTAAATAATAAATCCACCCTTTTGTTCCTAATTATTTAGAATGAGCTTTTTACTTCTTAATTAATCACAAGTTAAATAAAATGTTTCCCGTTGTAATGTAGAAGGTTAAATTTATATAACAATTACCCTTAATGTCATTTTAATTTAATTTTTTTTATTGAATTTATAATGTAATATTAATTTATTTTACTTCTCTTTATTATAAAATCTGGCCTCCTCCACTGTTCACTACCACCGCCTCATGCATTCTCCACCGACCACTACCACCATCTCCGACGTTCGGTTAAGCTTTTTACCCTCACGGGTTTGTCTCACAAATTTTGAGCTCCCGGATATGAATTCATAGAATATGATATAACTTAGTTTGACTACCACCCCCCGAAGTATTTTAATAGCTAACCAACCCCAAATATGTGGTAGCAATACTTGAATGCAAGGTTATATAAGAAACAACAACTTCATACTTTATTCAAATATAAAATCCAAATTCTTAAAAATAAATCCCAAAAATGAATCATATCAGCAAGAAACGGTAAATATTCCCATAAACAAAAAGACCGGAAAGAGCTAATAGGCCAAACCCCATAAGAATGAAAGTGAAAAAGTGTATCAAGTGGACAGAGCCTTGATATTTCTTTAACCCTTAAAGGTGGTAAAGCAAGAGGTACAGGGTTCAAATCCCCTCCCGGAGCATGGGTAACCTAGTTATGATTAAGTGGGAATATGCAAGAGAAGGCGTGTATATTTCCTATGGGAATAGTCGTGGTGCGGAAAGCTGGCCCGAACACCCTTATATAAAAAAAGTGAAAACGTGTATGACCTTAAGGATAGATTACATAGGTAAAAAATGAAAATAATTACAGTTTAGTCAAATAAACCGAACTCCTTAGTTAGTAGCATGGTCTCAACAACATTAACATCATCTTCGTCAACAATTTCAGCAACCACAAAGGCATCATCCATCTCGGCGTCCTACATCTCGACAATGTTGTTATAAAAATAATAAAAAACAAGCATGAAATAGAAGAAAAAATTCAATACCTTCGGGGAACATTCCTATCAAAGATAGGAACTCGTGGGTCAACCTAACGGGAAGCGATTCTAATGCAACAACGCCCATGAGATTCAGTTTTGCGTAAGAATGTCTCCATAGATTTGAACGTACGCTTCGTATTGGACAAAATCCATTGTTGGGGCTCACAAAGACACTATGTAAGTGATAAGTTTGTATAAAATTATGAACTCTAACGTTGCCACATCCTTAACCGAAGATAACTGATGATTTAACATGGACACGTTCTTCTCTACCATTTATTTACTCTCCACAAGATCAATGACTTCCTCTTTCTCTTTAGATGTCTCCTACTAAGCAACATCCATATTTTGCAATAATGTAGCCTTCAAATGGTGAAGACGTCGAATCTCGTCTCTGTATTCTAATTGTCCTTGAGAATCACTTGGTTGAATTTGTGCTATAATTCAAAAGAAAATCAATGAAAGTGAACTTAATAAGTAAGGAAAAATAGAGTTTTATATTAGTAAGTAATCCGGTGTGACATCGACAGGAGCAAGAATTTTGAGTGAAGGAATAGTAACGAGAACATTGGTCGGAGGTGCAACCTCTCCCATTGTAGTCCTAAATAATGTAGGATGCCCAATTATGCAAGTGTTTCTGTATAATCTTTTATTTTTCTCCAAAGACAGAGTGTGAGCCTCATATTTACGCTTTTTGGTGTGAGAATCCAAAAACCACGCCAAATTGTGCCATATCTTGAGTTATGTCGACGCCTGGGAGCACCTCCCTCTAACCGATGGAGCTAGACCTCGGGGGGTTATTATAATGCCTGAAAAATGGAACAAAAGGAAGAGTTATCCCAAAAAATTGAAAGAATGAACATGATGCCCCGATCCCTAAAAAAAGCTTCATCCCACTTCAAGTATCCAATGCATAGTGGTGGAAGCAACCATCTTTTTGCGTTCGACCAGCGCATAACCAATCCCTTAGTGATGTTTTAGTATCCTTTCTAGGTTGCCCAATAAGCTAATATATAACCACAATATCCGGTAGAGTATAGGTTCGAGGATGTTTCAAGCACCAACACTCGTCCTTTATACTAGACTTCATGATGAGATCTCCCAATAGGGAAAAAAGAGGGGTACAAGCCTGAACTAATAGCGGTATTACCAGTGGCATCTACAAAAGAAAAATTAGGTCAGGGGAGATTCGCCTAGTCGGTGTTTATCTTCAGCCAAATTCATCATTGAATCAAAGGATTTATCTGCTACCGATGCAACCAGTCGGTCTGTTGCGTAGGTGTACCATCTGAATCGATGATCAAAGCGTCTCGATCATTGGTTGCACAACCCTAATCGGTCCTCATCGGTCACGGGTATCCTTCCATCTTTATAGATACCCAGTTATTATGCCAACCTTTATGACTAGAAGGAAAGGATTATGTCAGGCAAATTCTTTTTTCAAAACTGAGGAGTCAGTTATTACCACCCACTGTCTTCCTCACCATATTCTAATAGCAAATAGAAGTAACAGAATAAGTTTGTTAAAGGACTAATATATAGCAGATTCTTACATCTTGTATAAAATTACAATGGATGCCCAAGTGTTTGGGACCAATTGACTAGGAAAAATTTTGTAGCACCTAAGTAAATATATAATAAAGGGCTCGAAGGGGATCCTCAACTCCATATCTAAACTTCAAACATATTTCGTGATGTAGCCCTAAAGAGGCCTATAGGCCCGTTCATTAGGCACGCGGTGTCGGAACTCAACCCTGTAAGAGGTATCCCCACGACGCACAACTTGAATAAATTTATCGCGTCTAAGTTCACAAACTCGTTCTTCAACCTAAAATGTCATTGCTTCATTCATCCCTGGAAAACGTATCCTCCGAACGCATAGTTATACATAATTATTCTTTGAGAACCAGATATATGAAAAGAGTTGTCGTTGCTAGAAACTTCTTCCTCTTCTTGTGGAGAAGTCCCATCCTCTCTCGGGGGTTAACCTCCTCTTCTTCATCGAAAGAGGAAACTACTCTACTATGTGGATGCTTGATCTCGGGAGTCGAGGAAAATTTGTCCGCAAGGACTCATCCAAAGTCTCGGAAACCGATAAAATACCCAGTTTTAAGACGCTGATGAGTAACCGAATCGATACCTCTTCCCCGTTCTCATTCCGTGAACCTATTTTTGATTCGTTACCCATTGACATTGAATTCTATATAAAGAGGAAAAACAAAGACAACTTCAATACAAATAGTACCTTGAGAAAAAATTGAACCTTAAAGCAAGCAAAGCTGATTACACCACAAGATTTAACAAAAAAAATATACAACTCTGATAAGTGATCTGGCGCAAGGTAAGGTATAAAGGTAAGAACGAGGGTACACGCTTATATATATGGTACATCTGGAAATTCACACCCTCATAATTGGCCACACTCCATTAAGAGAACGTAACGTATAACAAGGCACATGCCCCCATACAACTATGAGCAGGAAACTGTCCCTATCAATCCCATCATGGCACATATCCAGGGATAGAATAGGAAAAGCACAAGAACTGGCAACTAATTACCTTTTCTAGATAAAATTCAAAATAAATCATTAAGTTCGAACCTTGCAAAATCATCGACCTTAACCTTCAAACTCAAAAGTGTTCTCAGTACTGTTAGATAAACAAGCTATAATTATACTTTACGGAGGGATACTCATCTAAATAATCAATCTTATTGAGATTACTCAAAAGGCTGATTCTTGCGAAGACACAATACTAATTATTTAAAAGACTAACTCTTGCAACGACGCATCATTAAATATTTGGAAGACCAAATCTTGCATCGGCATAATACAAACATTTCAAAAGACCGGCCTCTTGCGTCGACGCGTCATCAAATATTCAAAAGACCAACACTTGTCTTGGCACATCACTTAAGTTAATCCAAAAACGACTCTTACGTTGACACCGTCTAAATTACATAAAAGATCTATTACTCCATTGGTGTATCACAATATACTAAAAAACTAGCTCCCGCGTCGGCACCTCATGAAACGGTAAATGAATTTTGTAAAAATGTTGGATAAAAGGGTAACATTGATCATGCAAATTCAAAAGGGTAATAATAGGCTATAATGAAGTACCTAGGATAACGATGCAAAATAAAGATACTACGGAAGGTAAATACCAATGTCAGTGTTATATGAGGTCGCCATACTAGTGACTGAATATATCGTCATTATAAACCCAAAAGGGAAAATGACCAAAAGCCCACAAGGATATCATGGGCCTTGATTATGTATACATATGGTGGTGGTAAAGGTGTGATAAAATAATAGATATAAATACGAGAACTAACACCTAATACTACAACGATAAACTCTCCGCAAGTGAACGGATCGTTTGCAAGTGATAAGTAAGTAAAACCGATATCGATCTCAGGGACTACGAAAGTTAGTTTATAAATAGTGCAATTACTAAGTGAACTAGAATAGTTGGTAAAATTATATGCAAAGACAGTAAAATATTTATTTGGTTTTATGACTCTAAACATACTTAAATTAAATTCAAGAAAATAAAATAGGATAGATAGAAGCTTATGATAGTTAGCTTGAGAACTAGCAAGTAATCCTCACCAGACTTGTTCTATATTTATTACATAAGGGAACATAGTGTGATATACAATAATTGATATTTTAAATTTCTCCTAACCCCTTTCCGGGTGGACTTATGAGGCAAACTCTTCACTACCAGGGGACTTGGGTAACGAGACCCTGTGCAATGATAAGTGGTTAAATTAAACCCTATTGGCTATCCAGATAGGCAAGCCCTTCTGGATCACTACCGAAAACTAGACGAATATGAGGTGTTTTCTATAATTGAATCCCCCTTTCGGATGTTAACTCAATTACTATGGTAATCATATACGTGTGCATCGCAAGAACTATAAGCATTAATTCAAATCACATAATACAGAGCTGTCACTACTAAATTCAGTTAAATGTAAAAGAAAATCCCAAATTAAATAAAATATAAAACAAATCTAGGGTTCAAACCCATATGCTAATCTCAAGCTAAATAAATTAGTTCATAAGAAAGAGATAGAAATAAATAATTACAAACAAGAAAAGGTGGAATGACATGAATAGCTTCTAACTCCTTCTTCTCTTCTTATCTCTTGATCTAGGCTTTCTCTTGGTCTTTATATGATTAAAAACTGACCAAGGATGATTTCTATAAGGTAGGAATGGATATATATAGGCCTTTGGTGGAAATATGGAGTAATCCCCAAGTTAAGGAGTCCTGATATTACCAAAATTCGCATTCCTATATTGTAGGACAGGATAAACCTTTGCAGATTTTGATTTGGTCATATCTCCTTCGTTACTTATTGGAATTTAATTTTATTTTATATGAAAACAACGCAATTAAAAAACATATCTGCTCATATAAAAGGCTACTCCTGCAACAATTTAATTAGCGGATGTATCCGCAGTTTTGGCAGCCTCCTTCTTTCCAAATATATCAAAACTTTTTATTTTTGACTTTGACTAAGAGATGTGCTTTACTTTTTCACTTCAAATAAGTTTTTAATAGATTTAATAGCTTCCATACACCTAAGTGCTACACAAATAACACACAAGTTACGCGTAACAGCTCACAAAATAGCAGAATACCTAAAACTAGATAAGAAAGCGTAAAGTATGAATAAATAGGGAAAATTTCCAAAATTAAGTATTAAATACCCCTAACATAATGTCTCAAGTATATATTAATATATAAAAAATATAGAGATATCAACATATCTCAGGCACACCTCCTAAAATGTAACTCTCACTCCATCATCTTCTCATAAATACATTCAAAACCTTCATAGCCCTCTCTCTCTCTATCTATATCTCTCTCTATCTCTCGAGTCATAAGAATACCATTAGTCATAATACTAATTTGAGTATCAGATTGCCAACGTGAGCAAACCTCATTGCCATCCTGGTTTAATGTCTGGTTTCAGGTAAATCATTAGCATACAAAGCGAGTTCCTCGATGGACCAGGAAGACACCTCGATCAAGTTATTTATCTATCTTTCATCACTCGACCTTAACAACAACCTCTCTGATGAATATACTCTAATTCTCACACAAAAAAAATTCTATTGGTAAGAATTTTGTACTCCATCAGCTGGGAGCATTATCAAACCTCCCTCCTTATCTTGTGATATTGAAAAAATAATTTCAATACATATTTGTTCAACTAAGTCTAATATCTACTGTAGAAACAAGGTGATATTTTTTTATATGGAACATGCTTGAGATCATAGACCTAAACGCTTGGGTACTATCATCATCAGAGCAATAGACAACTAAAGGTTTCAATGATCACTTGAGTAGTTACTCAAAAGTTTTTTTATTAAAATTTACTTTCTCATGTTTAGCCTTTTATATGGTTCTATATCACTCCAATTAAATCAACAAAATATCAAATAACATGAGCAAATAAGTTCAATTTACTTAAATGGTAAATTAGTTTCCTTGTGTACATTCTCTTGTAGTGTAGTCAGAATCTCCTCAATGATTTTTATTTTGGTAAAAAGTATCCTCAATTATTCTATAAAAGATATGTAGGAGCAAATAAAATTAGGAAGAAAAGAAGCCTCTGCATAGTAATTTTCTAATAAATTTACTTATAAGTAAGAAAGACAACTTATTTTCATATAGTAATTCATTTTGGCAAAAGAATTTTTGTTGTGCATTATGCACAAATAACATCTAATACAAAAAAATATCCAAGTCCAAAAACCCATAGTCTCAAAACAAAAAACATTTAAATCAGATGCCCAGGTAACGGGTCTCTTTGAATACAGTCTTCTAAATGTCCGACTCAACTTTGTTGCGCACATGTTTCAGAACTTCGATGGATTTTTCAATGTCTTTAATATGAAGTCGAATTGTTGACATTGTAATGACCACCTTCTTTCTTATATTTGAAAATTTAATTGCAGCTTCTTTCTTGTTTAGAATTCGACCAAATAATCTTCTAGTCATGTGACTTCGATCTTGGCTTTGACAACAGCTGTGACCTCAGCAAGTATACTATCAATGTCTATGGAGATGGAATTATTTCTAGGTGTCTTGATAACACTACAAAATGCCTCGAGCATGGAAGCCCTAGCACTTGGTGTTTTGATAGGACAATTTTGCACCACATAACCATACTTTGTAATAATAGCGTCAAGTATAGGTTCATTTCTAGCTTTAACTAGGTATCCATGTGGTGTCGCCTAAGGTGTGATAAAATAATGATATAAGTAAGTGCAAATAAACACCCTAAGCTGAGCACGGTTCTGCAAGTATTACAGGACGTATGCAAGTTTTAATGATAAGAAGATTCGTTACTCAAAGACTACGAAAGTTAGGAAGAACTTACGCAAGAGTAAAGAAGAAAACAATAGATTTTTATTTGGTTTTTATAAGAAAATTAAACTAATAAACTAAAGACAAAAAATTAAATAATATAAAAGAAGATAGTATGATAGTTTAGCCTGAGTAATTAGCAAGTAATCCCCACTAATTTTGCCGTTCTAAACATGTAAGGGTGAATCATGTAGTATTTCAATGTTCGGTTTCAATTGCGCTAGGTAGATAATTTTAGGGTTTACCTGTGTCAATAAGAACCTAAGTAATCTTTTCCTGCAATTGATTAAATAGCAATACGCTAAACCATAGTGACAATCTAGTTAGGTTGATTTGTCTGGTCTAGACCTTTTTCTAGACGCTATGTGTTGTTCCCATAATTAAATATGCCTTAGTTAATGACTTATCTAACTACTATGAAGGTAATCCTATACGGTTGCAATCCGCAAGGAAAACAGATTATAAATCAAACACATAGACAGAGAAATAAAACATGAATTCAATTTAAAACACATCATTCCCAAATTAGATAGATGTCAATCAAAACTAGGGTTCATAAATATATGCTAAAACTCAAGCTCAATTAATTTAATTCATACTAACGCCGTGTTAAGTATGTAACCAAACCCGGTCCCACTCGCCTGAGTCGACCTGCAAACCTTGTACAGCTACTCAGTACCACTCATTTGTCTAAAACCGATCACCTCGTATCTCAAATAACACCCACCTAACTCAATTCCGCTGTGATAGTCTTCCCACATAGTTTTTTCGACATTTCAAGTGTTTTTCCACACAATTTTTGCAGTCGGTGTTTGAAAGATCACCTCTACATTGGTATAATCCAATAATAATAGTTGATTGGCCTTGACTAACTGTGATTTTTGAAAACTTTGAAATACCAGATTGTGATAACAACGTATCAAATATGGTCTTTAAAGTGGTTGTGTACACTTCAGTGGAGTCTTGAAATTTCTGGTTAGCACAGCCTTTGTACACCAAGCTAGTCTGATCTGCTGAAGACGAAAAGGTTGTCAAGAGAGAGAAAATCAAGAACATAAGAGATAATGGTGGACCCATCTGAAGATTTAATCCTGGCCACCACTTATGTTTGGCCAGATTTAATCCTGGCCACCACTTATGCGAGTAAATCTGGACCGTTGAAAAAAATTCGGAAATATAATATAGATTGATTTTGTCTAATGGGACTTATCCTAGCCAAAATAAGTAGAACATTTAATAAGACAAAATCTTTAAAAAAATAACATAACATGTTCACATACTTATTAATTCAGCTACTATTCAATTGTTAAAAATATTAGAAAATGTTTGGACCGACCTAAAGGTAAGGTTTGGGTTCTACTCATTTTACAATTTTGAGAATATTTTATGAATGTAATATATATTGAAAAAGAATAATAGGGTTGGGCTGACCTTGGATGATAAAGTAAGTTCTAAATTTTTAACTAGAGGTATTTTACTTATTGTATAACTTGTGTTATATATTTTTTATTTTATATATGTAAAAATGACTTTTATATCCAAATAAAATTCTTCTAAATGAAAAGATTCAACCAAAATGACTTCATATAACCGGTAAGTATTTTTTATTTTAGGTTTCTCTCCTCTTATGCAATAAGAAATGACAAGCTATTTCTAACTTATAGGTCGGTCTTATAAGGGTTTGTTTGTGATATAATATAAAATTGACCTTCATTTAAAAAATATATATTATACAAATAGATTTACAAAAATTATTTGGCCACTTTGAATGTAAATTTTTTAAATTTTGAATTTAAACATGATAAACTTTAGTTAGTCATATCAATTATATACATAATAAACAATTATATAAAAATTAAATCAAATCATCTATAAAGAAATTAAGAAAGTAGAATAATCTTATACATAAGTAATTATAAAAAAAATTAAATAAAAATTTATATTTGACCAATTTTTATAAATATAGTTATTAAAATATTTATTCAGAAAAAATCATGTATATCAAGTATATCGAGTAATCATGATTTATATTATCAAGTTTTAATCTTCATTAATGAAAAACCCATACTCTAATTAACTAGATTTAAATATAATTTTATATTAGGTAGTAAAATATCTTACCTGGTTATATTTGTTGAAATGACATGACCAATGATCACATCCTTTGAAAAGTAGTGTATGATCTTGCAAAGGTCGATGATATGTATTATATTTGAGAGATCGAAGAAGAGTTTTTGTCGTCGATCTATAGTAAAATAAGAAATTATTAAGCATTGATATAAATGTTAAAGAGGTAGAAGATATAAAATAGGATAGTAGCAGCGAGTGTGATGTATTTAGGGTATGTGTTGCGTTTTAGTTTAACAGATATTCATATCATATTATATTTTTATATTAGAATTCTCGTAGCTCTATTTTAGAGTAAATATCTCAAAGAGACATTTATTTTTGTTGAGAGACAAGTTTTCCCTTTATATTTAAAAATAAATATTTTAACCCTACATTTTCAATAAATGGTCCACGTTCATTACTCCTTTTACTATTTTTATTAGAAAGTTATATGAGACACGTCAACTACTAACTCTTTTTTTATCCAAAAAATAAGAGTAACAAAGTCAGTTAACCCTTAATTCATTTTAATTTTTTCTCCTTTTCACATAATTTTGCTTTATCTCCTTCTCCTCCACAACACTGCCAAAACCAATTCTGGTCACCATAATTGCAACAAAAGATAAAAAATTAATATTTAAAGAGCTTCTTAACATTTAATTCATGTGCAAACTAAATATTTTTTTATAGAAATAGGGTTTTTAATAATTGATATAACATAGTATTGAAAAGTTTTAAAAGATGAAAATAATACAAGAGTTTAGCAAATCCTTATGGGATTGGACTCGCGAGCAGAAAATCTTGGTGAATTAGGGAGATGGGTGACAATCCATTGACTAATCAAAATACCTATAAACTTTTGTTTTGTCACCAATCTGCGACTGTGTTAATCTTTGGAAGAAGAAAAGAAAAGATATATTATAGTGATCTCTATAACATTCAATATCCTCTAAATTATTACAAATATTCTTGACATGTTTCAAAGATGAATTCAAGGGCACGTGATGACATTGACACAATCATTCTCGACAATGGTATATCCCTTAGGAAATTGATTTGCAACTCTACATACAAACATAACTCTTATTGCTTCCACTGGAGATTAAACATAGAATGTCCATGCTTTTCTGTCAATATCTTTTCCATTAATCTTCCTTGCAATAGAACAAACAGATCCCAAACACAAGTAAAAACCCAAAACACATTATAAATTATTTTAATTATATTTAATGAAGGTTCCAAATAGGGTCGAAGATTAATCTCATCCTTCTCGTATTCTATGGGTCACATTGATAACCAAACGTGTTCAATTTTCAACCTCTTGTAAGGGAGGGATATAAATTTATATTTTTAATCGTATCTCTATTATCAAATAAAGTCCAAATTCCTAGCACAACTCTTTGAGTATAATTGAACCTTCTATTATCACTACCAATAGTATGACAGATTATATTAATGAAAAATATCATATCAGCATCATGCTCATTATTATATAACACTTCATCCCTAGCTCTAGTATCTAGGGTTACTACTATTCATCACAATATTGACATGCATTAAATAGTGAAGTAACTGGGTTTGGGCAAATGTCTGCACACAATAATTTATTTGTAGATTAGTATAATTTATTGAAAAATCTAAATTACAATTGATAATAAAAAATTTGAATAATTGGTGACTACATTACAACTAGTTTGGAGCACTAGTCAACTCCGTAGAAATAGAGAGAAAGGAATTTTTGCAGGAATTTTACAATAATTTTACAGGAAATTTTTTCTTCTTCATGAATATAATATTTATAATAATATAACATACCATTATAAGAATATGTCATAAAACCTGGAATTGTTTCTCCATTCATTGCATTGTCATCATTTTCAAATGAAACTTGTCTCCAAGATTTGTGAAATTGGAATAATTTCTCAATATGTGTTGTTGCAATGAAAGCCTCCTTTTGATTTATTTTTAAAAAAAAAACTTCATTGTATGTAGTTCGTCCACTATTGTTCAAGAATTAATGAAACTTTGTAACATAATCCTTACTATGTTATATACACAATAACAATATACTTACAATATTTACAATATTCTATACAATCTCAAATATAAATAGATATCTATTTTAAAAACAATATAATTTCTAATTGATGATCCAATTTTCTAGTTCCAGATTCAAGCACTAGTAAGCATCGATAGAAATAGATTGAGATACCGAGATTCCTTTTCATGAATTTTACAACAAATTTTATGGATATCATTTCTTCATTGTGCATATAATGTTTATAATAATATGATTGACTATTATAAGCATATAGTCGTTGTAACCATGGTAACCATTTCTACCTCCATTATATTATCGTCCTGTTCAAATGAACCTTGTCCTAAAGGTTTGTGAAATTGGAGTGACGTTTCAAAATGCGTCGTCGAAAGGGAAATCGTCGGCATATTACCCCTTCTAGTATATCTTTATATGTAAAATATATGTATGATTAAATTGCTCTTATTGTCATTATAAATTTTGATCACATGTTCAATATATCATTTGCTCTATCACATATCATTCATGTAATACATCGAGCTAAAATGTGCATTATATCACTTTGATCTCTTAAAAACGTTTTATGTTATATCTTGTTGTGTGTTTATTGTCTCTAATGGTGTGAACTACATTATTATATGTTATTATATTTAGAACATTTCATATGTTAGGTCAAAGATAATCATCATTACTTAGGAAAAAAAATATGTTTTTCTCATTATCCATAACTTGTTATATGTTTAAAATTGACTATTGAGTTGAACTACCAATATTTTTTAGAATCTCATTTCAAACAACTCTTGTGTAGAAAGTTTTCTCATTAAGTCAATTATGCTCAAAAATGAAAAATGGGCTTCTGTTTATGACGGGTTCCCTCTTTAGCTAGAATAACGGTGTTTAACAATATGAACAAATTTCGGTAACCTTACATAAAATGCGAACTGGAATACCGATTCAGTTCGGGAACCCATTTCGTAAGAAATGTCAACCCTCTTTAATACAGGTCCCTGATTCGAGATAAAAACGTCACACTGCTTTCAGAAAAGAGATGTTCATTTTTAGTTGTTGGATCATTAAATGTACAACATGTAAATAGTAAACAACGTCCTATCTTGGAAACCTCGGGTACCCGTTTTCAAGCATTCAATACGCTCTTGATAATTCTCAACTACCATCATCTTCAAGCATGAAATCAAGAGCTCTCAGCCACCTAAATAGTCATCTTTTGATCAAAAGATTGATATTCATAATCTTCATATCCACTCAAGAGGAGAAAATCTATCCTCATTGTTAAATAAACTCAAGAAGTAGTAAATCAAGCATCACATTATCTTCTACTCAAGAAGGATATTATCATCAAGATTCATTCATCAATAACCTCATTAACGAGTCAAAAAGTTTCATTCTATTATCTACTCATAAAGGAGTCATTTGTGTTCCCTATAATTATCAAACAAATCACAAGGGTTTAACCGTCGCTTTGGATTAGAGATTGAGCCTAGGAATAATCTCACTTAGGATGTGAATAGCCTGATAAAAGTCTTGAATTATAGTTTTCGTGATTGAACCTGTCAAAAATCACGTTTAGAGGTTGTGATTGATCGTGGTTAAATTTTTCTTGTATCAGTTTTGTTTTTTCACCGTTAAGAAAACTTTAAGTTTTGTGGATGAGCTTAAAATCTTAAGGTGACTACCTTAGTTAATGAATATAGGGTAACTGGACCACTCTAAACGGTTGTGTAATCTCTATCCCTACACTCTTTAATTTATATTACGATATCGATTTGCATAAGTTTTTTGAACCAACTAATACCTAGAGATCTGGCTTAGAAAGGAAACGAATCTATATATATCTACTAAACTTCAAGTGTTTGATAAAATTTCTCAAAGATTTTTCAAACTTATATTATCTTCCAAAATATTTTTAGTTACTTGTAAACTTTATTAGTATCCTATTCACCCCCAACCCTTATAGGATTGACAAAACCCCTCTATTTGATGAACTTCGAAATACTTTGTCTACATTGTATGTAGATCGTTCACCATTGTGTAAGAATGAATGTACCTTTGTAAGATAATCCTTACAATATTCGATACACAATCAGATATAAACAAGGTATAATGCCCACTTAATAATAAATCCATACTTTTTATTCCTAATTAGGGAAAATGAGGTTTTTACTTCTTAATTAATTACAAGTTAAAGAAAATATTTCCCATTTGATGTAGAAGATTAAATTTATACCACAATTACCATTAATGTTATTTTAATTTTATATTTTTATTATATAATATTCCATAATAATTAATTTATTTTACTTTTCTTTATTTTAAAGGTTGGCTTCCTCCATTGTTCACTACCACCACCTCCTGCATTCTCCACCGATCACTGCCACCATCTCCGACGTTCGGTTACGCTTTTTACCCTCATGGGTTTGTCTCAAGAATTGTAAGCTCCCGGATCTAAATTCATAGAATGTGATATAACTTAGTTTGACTACTAACCGCCCTCCCCCTTCCCTCAGAAGTAGCTTAATAGCTAACCAACCCCAAATATGTGGTAGCAATACTTGAATTCAATAAATAAATTCAAGGTTATATTAAAAAAAAACAACTCCATACCTTATTCAGATATAAAATCCAAATTCTTAAAAATAAATCCCAAAAGTGGATCGTATTAGCAAGAAAGGGTAAATATTCCCATAAACAAAAAGAACGGAAATAGCTCGTAGGCCACACCCCATAAGAAAGAGAGTGAAAAAGTGTATGGCCTTAAGGCTAGATTACATAGGTAAAAAATGAAAATAATTACAGTTTAGTCAAATAAACTGAAAGCCTTAGTTAGTAGCATGGTCTCAAAAACATTAACATCAACTTCATCAACACCTTCAACAACCACAAAGCCATCATCCATCTAGGCATCCTATATTCCGAAAATATTGTTATAAAATAATAACAATCATGAAATAGAAGAAAAAATTCAATACCTTTGGGAGAACGTTCCTATCAATGGCAGGAACGCGTGGGTCAACCTAACAGGAAGCGTTTCTAATGCAACAACGCACATGAGATTCAGATGTTTCATGAAAATGTCTCCATGGAACTGAACATACGCTTCGTATTGGACAAAACCCATTATCGAGGCTCACAAAGTCACTATGTAAGTGCTAAGTTTGTATGAAATCATGAACTCTACCGTTGCCACATCCTTAATCGGAGATAACTGATGTTTTGATATGGTCACGTTCTTCTCTACCATTGATTCCCTCTCCACAAGATCAATGACTTCCTCTTTCTCTTTAGATGTCTCCTACTAAGCAACATCCATATTTTTCAATAATGTAGCCTTCAACTAGTGAAGACGTCGAATCTCGTCTCCGCATTCTAATTGTCCTTGAGAATCACTTGGTTGAATTTGTGTTATCATCGAAAAGAAAATCAATGAAAGAGAACTTAATACGTAAGGAAAAATAGAATGTTGTATTAGTAAGTAAGCCAGTGTACAGGAGCAAAAAGATTGAGTGAAGAAATAGCAACAGGAACATTGGCCAGAGGTGCAACATCTCCCATTATAGTCCTAATTATGCAATTCTTTCTTGTATAATCTCTTATTTTTCTCCAAAGAGATGGTGTGAGCCTCAGAATCCAAAAACCACGCCATATTGAGCCATATCTTGAGTTATGTCGGTAGGACGCTGGTGGTCCTTTGTGTGTTCTAAAATAAATGCAAAAGTAATCGAACCACAACCGCAAGTGTACGGTTGTCCCAAGTAGTAATAAGTGATTCTAGGATCGTTCGCAGGGACGGTTTGGTTAACTACAATGCTTATCAAATAATGAATGGTTGCACTTATGAAAGCAAATAAAAGTTTTTATGATTGGTTGTTTGTTTGTTTTAATTCTAAATAATGAAAGACTAAATGGAAAATGCAATTAAATACTAAGACGCAAGTAAATAAATGTGAAACGAAAGTATGAGAAAGTAGCACTTGAGTACGCAAGGGATCCTCCTAATCCTATTTCATAACCTATTCTATTTAAGGGCTAAATCGGTCAATTACAATGGTCGGGATTCTAAATTCCTTATACCCCCGTCAGAGTGGACTATAAGGCTATATTAGAGTGTCACTAGTCCCGTCAGGGTAAATATGATCCACTATTAGATGATTAAGAAATTTACCACATTGGCCCTAAAATTAGCTAAGTTCGTCAGAATCAATAGCTTCTATTTTTTATTTAATAATTAATTCCGTACCTAAATCCTCCGTCAGGATTATCCACACGCCACAAATGTGGAATAGCCTAGATACTAATACCTGTTCTTAGTTCGCGACTCTAAAAACAGTAAATAATCTCAAATTATCAAAAAGAGTAAAAGACCCAATTTAATTTAATTTAACAGAAACCCAAATTCAGGACATGAAATTTAATAGAATTGGGATTTACCCATAAAGCATTCTCAAGCACTAAAGTGTAATTAGCTCATACTAATTGAAAAGAAAACTAAATTAAAGGAAATAAGACTCATATTGTTTTACAGAAATAAAATATAGAGAAACCTAATTTTGGAATTGGTTTGGCTGTGAATTGGAGATATAGACAGTCTCCAACTCCAAGCTTCTTCTTTTCCTTGTTTCCGCTTCTTCTCTGGACACTCTCTTCAAAGGATGAATTGAATTGAAGAATAAAATGAGAGGTGAGAAATAATGAGGTCAAAAGCTCCTTTTATAAGCTCAAATTCGGAATGGGCTTTTAATTAGGGATTAAGTGAATAATAAAAAGTCCAAGTCCACTAATCAAGCCCAAATCCCATAACTGCTACACAACCTCCACTAAAACAGCTCTATCCGATTCGTTATAAATCTGATTGACCTGAAATCACTTGCTAAATTTTCGTAACTCGATAAGGAACATAATCTCTTCAAAGGACAGCGGCTAAATCAACTCGTAAGTGCCTCGAAATCAGCAATCTTTGGCCTGTTTTCCAGATTTGCAGCTTCAAAATATAATTCTTTTCGGGATTTATCTTCAAGCTTTGACTCCATATCACGATCTTTGACTTTATTCTCATGTTCCTCTCCTAGCTAATATTCAAAACCTACAAACTTTTCATTAAAATACACAAGATTACGCGCAAAAGTTTAATAAATCAAAAATACTAGAATTAAAAGAGGAAAATCGGATTATTGCATATTAGCACCAAAAGTCTATCTAAATAATCAAATAAACACCAAAAATGATGTCTCCCAAGGGCATAAAATTAGCACATTTAAGGAGACATCAAGACCCCCAACTCAAACCTTTGTCGTCCCGACAAAGCAAAACTAAAAAACAAGGAGAATGAAGTAGATGCAAGAGAAAATAGAAGCTAGTAAATACACCCTAAAGCAATTCTTAAGATAAATTTCATATAGCAAAACTCTAGGAACTAATATATACATACACTTATCATACAAAATCGAACATAAATAATCTCAATCATAAAATTAAAGTTGCAATGCTTGAAGGTTACACTTGTACTCATCTCTGTATGATGGCTATAGGGTGGTCATTAATCCTACCTCGCTTTGAATGCTCCACCTAGTATATTCCCTATCAACAGAATCATAAATTCACTATGTATTTAAGAATCACGAGGTCTTTACGGTTTTAATAATGGTTTAAGGACGGTGTGGATGTATATTTGGTGAATTTGAAGTGAGCTTTTGGCTCTCTCCTCACTTACCATCAACAATGTCCTCGAGCTTGAGTTTACGCTCAAAAATGTTCTCACTCACCCATTTTACGCACTAATGTCGCATCCCCATGTCAACCCAATAAACACTATGATGATTTTCCAAATATATTCCACTTTGCCGGTTTATTTTATTCTTTCTTTCTTTTTATTTTCTTTATCATTTATTTTCTTCTTTTTTTTGTACAAGATACCCATGACCCTTATTTTGATTGAAAGGTCATGTCTCTTAAATTTTTTTTTTTCATATCCCGGCAAAGGGTTACAAATAATAATATCATCTTTTATTTTTGTGCCTCAATACAAACACATATAATCCCCTCCCAATGTAAATTCCCAAATATGGACCCTCCACCCCAAACTCAAGCTCGAGACAAGTCTCAGGGTTGTGATTCAAGTGCGGGTCATTTGGTCATGCCTAATAATCTAAAGGATAATGGGCTTAAATCGTGGCTACAAATGAAAAGGCTTAAGGCTCAAAATTGGGCTAAGACGGATAAAATTATAATAAGGGATAGCAAGTTAAAAGACTTCAAATGGCTAACAAAGAACTGCCCCTATCATTTTCCTAAGTACATAGTTCGTATTTAGTTCACATCTAGGTGGGTTCTCTACTAATTAGGATTTCACGTTCTACACACCAAACATATTCCTTAAGTACAAGCTTACTTCATTTGCATTGTTCATTAATTTTTCCTATCAACTTCCTATGTTCGCATGCAATTCTAAGTGCGTTTTATATTATTCCCTAAAGTCCACTATTTTCTATCATTAATTCATCAAAAGTATGCTTAAGGGAACATTTAAAATCTTCTACAATCAAACGCAACTCCGAAAATTATTTTATTGAAAGCAAATAAAACATATAACACATAAAAAATGAGATGAGGCAACGAACCCCACCCCAAACTCAAAAATGAGTCGTGTCCCCACGACTCGAAAAGACTCGAAGCAAATAAACTAATTTACACTAAATGAGAAGGGATAGAAAACGTATCTTAACCAGCGCATGGCTGGTTGTCGTTGTTGCGTCTAGGTTGAGGTTTTGAAAGCTTCTTCATCAAGTTGTAAAGATCATATAGTGTTCTTCATTACCTCGAACTTTCCATCAAATTTGCCACGTTTTCATCTATTCCTTGCTCTCTAAGCATCATCTCCTCTATTAAAATCTTCCCTTTATACCCAATTCTCTTTCTTCATCATGTTCTTCGTACCTTTTCCGACCTTCATGGTCATCTCTGATGACCCCAAACTCAAAGCTTCAAGACTCTCAAAAGTTTTGGATAAAATAGTGATGTTGGTGTTCTTGAAGGTTTGGATATGAATTATGAATTGTTTAGAGCTGGGTCATAGATATATCAAGGTTTGGGAAAGGTTTAATGGATAAACTTCAAGCTTTTGGTGAAAGGAACATTTGGATTAAAGTGCAAATCTTTGGTATTTTGGGAGGTTTATGGTATGATTGTGTGTTTGGATGATGGTTAGAGAGAAGGAATGGTGGTATATTGGTGTTTTGATGATGATTTTCGGAGTAGGTGGAGGCTAGGATTCGTAATAAGAGGTATGCTTGGGAAAGAAGGTAAAAATATAGGGTTTTAATATTAGAAATCGCCTATCACAGCAGTTGACCGGCTAGCCGGCGGCTGACCGGCATGCCGGTCGCTGTGTCGGCGAAAAATAAATTGCGAAATTGAATATTTTTTTTACCTCTGACGCAGCCTCCTTGCGTCGTTGCTGACGCAATGATCAGAATGTTCAGCTTCCTTGGTCGGCTAGCCGGTCATCTGACCGGCATGCCGGTCGCGTGTCACTGGCGTGAATCGTGACACAATAGTGTTGCGTCATTGCTGACGCAGTGGTCAGAAACTTTTAACTGCTCATCTGAACTTTTTGACTTCACCATTGGATAAAGATCGAATAGTTATGCGGTTTAGGCTCAAAGATCACCTGATTCGGACATCCGAGCGCAAAGATATCGCTTGCCGAACTATTCTCTGATTGTGTCCAGATTTTTTTTCGGTAGGCATAAAATGCAGCCTTCGATTTTCTGTTTTTTTTTTATACCGAAACGCAACACTTTTGCGCCATTGCTGACGCAGTGATCAGAGAGTTGGGAAATGGTCGCGGATTTGCCCACTTTGCTGGACGCAAAGGGTTGCGTATTCGCAGAAAATTTTTATCTTGTTTTTTTTATTTCTCATTGCTTACACCTTGGATTTTTATGAACCTTATACTCATTTTCATTGGAAATTACGCTCCCGATCCATTGGACTACTCAGATTTTCCATTGGAGTTATCATTTTTCTCAGATTTCGGTTTTCTTTATTTCGCACCATGAATTGCGTCTCTTTACGCACAGGTCAGAAACTTTGGGCTATGTATCAGAACTTTTGGACTCCACCATTGGATAGATCTCGAAAAAATAAGTGGTTTAGGATCAAGAAAAAGTCAATTCCGACCTCCGAGCATCAAGTTATGATATTCCGAAGTTACTGATAACCTAACTACCCCAAATTCATGACCTTTTCTCCTGTAATCATTAAAAACAACTACCTTTCTCATTTCTTAAAAATTAACACTAAATAAATAACCATTACTCTAATTCACACTAACAATTAAAAGACATGAAAGCAATTTAAAACATAGGTTGTCTCCCAAGAAGCACTTTTGTTTATTACGTCTTTAAGTTCGACGCATTACCTTCCATGAAGATGGTAGTGAGGCCCTTGCGTTGTTCCTCCGCTTAAACTCGCCTCTTCCTTGATGTAAAAGCTTTAGAACCTTCCCCCTTAGAATATTTTTTAATCGATCTCTAAAAGGAGGTGGGTAAGTACTTCGTTTCGCCTTCTTACTTTCACGACGAAACTCATTTTCCAGCACATTAGAGTAGATAACCGTTCTCAACGGTATAAGATCATTTTTATTCCTTGTTTCAATCTCGGATTCATCTTTAAAATGTGGTGGGTAGGTGCTCCTCTTTGCCGCCTTACTCTCACGGTGTTGCACCTTGTTTATATAGCACATGTTGACCATTTGTAGTGATAGAGGTGGTTCTGATTTTTCATCTCTTATAATGATTCGTGGTGGAGATGATGATTGGTGAACTTTTTGTGGCGGACATTCAATTTCTATTTTTTCTTTAACCTTTAATTCTTCAATTGATTCTCCAACCATTTCACATTCGTCTTCATTTTCAACCCAATCTTCCACTATTACCTCATAATCTTCTTTCTTTGGATTTTCTATAACCTCAATCTCCACCTCTTCTTGTTTGCGTTCTATATCATGATCATGTGTATACACCTTAGGAATAGCAATCTCTGTGTTAACTTCTAGGATTTGCGTTGCTACTCCTTCTTCCACCATGCTAACAAGAACCTCAACCACATGGTTGTCTTCATTTACAATCGGCACAGTGTTCATATCACTAGAACTAATACCTTCCTTCAACACCTCCTTCTCAACTACTTCTTCCGGTTGATCTCTTCCATCTTCATAAGACTTGATACTATTGGCAAAATGCTGAGAATTAATTACAGATTCCATTTCGTCTAGCTTATTTTGCAGTCTTTGCAAGCGGGAATTTCTTTTATCTGTTAACTTCAGTGATTGTTCATATAAGCTCACGAGTTCTTTAAGTGATCTATCTAATTGGGAAATTTGTGGTGAAGGTGGAGGTTGTTGAATGTTTTCAACCCACTGGTTGTTCCATTCATGCTCGTGTTGATAGTGACATGATAGCTGCTGTTGATTATTCCCGATCAATTGATTGTTCCATCCTTGCTCTTGCGGGTATCGATAAGGTTGTTTGTGAGAATTTATACCCCATTGTTGTTGTCCCGAAGAGTCTTCCCAATAGTCAAATGCACCAGGATTTGGCTAATGTTCTCTATACATCTTTAATTAAATTTCTTGATCATTACCTGAATAAAATAACCTGAAAAGAAAACAAAACAAAAACAAAGCGTAAAACTGAAAATAAAAATGCAACTAATCACTAAAGGATAAACACCGTGGTCACACGCTACCGTCCCCGACAGCGGCGCCAAAAACTTGGTGGTCCTTTGTGTGTTCTAAAATAAATGCAAAAGTAATCGAACCACAATCGCAAGTGTACGGTTGTCCCAAGTAGTAATAAGTGATTCTAGGATCGTTCGCAGGGACGGTTTGGTTAACTACAATGCTTATCAAATAATGAATGATTGCACTTATGAAAGCAAATAAAAGTTTTAATGATTGGTTGTTTGTTTGTTTTAATTCTAAATAATGAAAGACTAAATGGAAAATGCAATTAAATACTAAGACGCAAGTAAATAAATGTGAAATGCAAGTATGAGAAAGTAGAACTTGAGAACGCAAGGGATCCTCCTAATCCTATTTCATAACCTATTCTGTTTAAGGGCTAAATCGGTCAATTACAATGGTCGGGATTCTAAATTCCTTATACCCCCGTCAGGGTGGACTATAAGGCTATCCTAGAGTGTCACTAGTCCCGTCAGGGTAAATATGATCCACTATTAGATGATCAAGAAATTTACCACATTGGCCCTAAAATTAGCTAAGTTCGTCAGAATCAATAGATTCTATTTTAGATTTAATAATTAATTCCGTACCTAAACCCTCTGTCAGGATGATCCACACGACACAAATGTGGAATAGCCTAGATACTAATACCTGTTCTTAGTTCGCAATTCTAAAAACAGTAAATAATCTCAAATTATCAAAAAGAGTAAAAGACCCAATTTAATTTAATTTAACAGAAACCCAAGTTCAGGACATGAAATTCAATTGAATTGGGATTTACCCATAAAGCATTCTCAAGCACTAAAGTGTAATTAGCTCATACAAATTGAAAAGAAAACTAAATTAAAGGAAATAAGACTCATATTGTTTTACAGAAATAAAATACAGAGAAACCTAATTTCGGAATTGGTTTGGCTGTGAATTGGAGATATAGACAATCTCCAGCTCCAAGTTTTTTCTTTTCCTTGTTTCTGCTTCTTCTCTGGACACTCTCTTCAAAGGATGAATTGAATTGAAGAATAAAATGAGAGGTGAGAAATAATGAGGTCAAAAGCTCCTTTTATAAGCTCAAAATCCGAATGGGCTTTTAATTAGGGATTAAGTGAATAATAAAACGTCCGAGTCCACTAATCAAGCCCAAATCCCATAACTGCTGCACCACCTCCACTAAAACAGCTCTAGCAGATTCGTTATAACTCCGATTGACCTGAAATCACTTGCTAAATTTCCGTAACTCGATAAGGAACATAATCTCTTCAAAGGTCATCGGCTAAATCAACTCGTACGTGCCTCGAAATCAGCAATCTTTGGCCTATTTTCCAGATTTGCAGCTTCAAAATATAATTCTTTTCGGGATTTATCTTCAAGCTTTGACTCCATATCACGATCTTTGACTTTATTCTCGTGTTCCTCTCCTAGTTAATATTCAAAACCTACAAACTTTTCACTAAAATACACAAGATTACACGCAAAAGTTTAATAAATCATAAATACTAGAATTAAAAGAGGAAAATCGGATTATTGCATATTAGCACCAAAAGTCTATCTAAATAATCAAATAAACACCAAAAATGATGTCTCCCTAGGGCATAAAATTAGAATATTTATAGGAGACATCAAAAGCCTAGGAGCATCTCCCTCTAACCGCTGGAGCTGCACCTCGGGGTTATTATAATGCCTAAAAAAGGGAAAAAAAGGAAGAATTAGCCACAAAATAATTTAAATAATGAACATGATGCCGGGATCCCTAAAAAAAGCTTCATCCCACTTCAAGTATCCAATGCATAATGGTGGAAGCAACCATCTTTTTGGGTTCGACCAGCGCACAACCAATCAATGAGTGTTGTTTCAGTTACCTTTCTAGGTTTCCCAATAAGATAACATATAAACACAATATCCAGTGTAATAAAGGTTTGAGGATGTTTCAAGCATCAACACTCTTCCTTTATACATGACTTCATGACGAGATCTCCCAATAGGGTTAAAAGAGGGGTACAAGACTGAAATAATTGCAATGTTATCAATGACACCTGGAAAAAAAAATTTGGTCCAGGGGGTGTTTCCCAGTCGGTGTTTATCTTCAGCCAATCTTCATCCTGGAATCAAAGGATTTATCTTGTACCGGCGCAACCATCCGTTCTGTCGATTAGTGAACCGTCTGAATCAATGATCAGAGCTTCTCGATCATTAGTTGCTCCTCCCTATTCGGTACTCATCGACCATGGGTATCCTTCCATCTTTATAAATACCCAATAATTATGCCAACCTTTATGAGTAGAAGGAAATCATTATGTCAGGCATATTTATTTTCAAAACTGAGGAGTCAGGTAATACCACCCACGGTCTTCCTCACGACATTCTAATAGCCGATTGAATTAAAAGAATAATTTTATTTAAGGACTAAAGTCTAGCAGATTCTTACGTCCTGAATAAAAAATTACAATGGATGCCCAAGTGTTTAAGACCATTTGACTCAAAAAATGTCGTAGCACCTAAGTAAATCTACAATAAAGAGCTCGAAGGAGATCCTAAACTCCATATCTAAAATTCAAACATATTTCGTGATCTCGCCCTAAAGAGGCCTATAGGCCCATTCATTAGGCATGTGTAATGATCCAAGAGAAGAATAACATACGAGTAGGTCCAAGAAGGAGCAAAAGAAGATCAACGGTTCCGTCTTATTTACAGGACGATGGTTAGATACGTAGAAGCCCAAGAATGATCCAATGCAACATGGAAACCCAATAATCATAACCATCCTTCTTCTATTCAATGTTACCGTTAGCCTAGGATCTATATATAAATCCGTGTGAAGATAATATAGGGCATCCAGAAAATAATTGTGTATTTACATTTATTTTATAGTTTAGTCAGTCTATTATATTCTTGTAAATTCTCATTATCCTTGGACATAAACTATCCCTCAATAAAATATGTGTGTTAATACAAATTCATTACAACATAGTGTGTCGGAACTCAACCATGTAAGAGATATCCCCACGGCGCACAACTTGAAGAAATTTATCGCGTCTAAGTTCACAAACTCATTCTTCAAACTTAAATTTCATTGCTTCAGTCAGCCCTGAAAACCGTATCCTCAGAATGCATAATAAGATATACATAGTTATTCTTTGAGAACCAGAGATAGGAAAAGAGTTGTCATTGCTAAAACTTCTTCCTCTTCTTGTGGAGATGTCCCATCCTCTCTTGGGGGATAACCTCCTCCTCTTCATCCAAAGAGGAAACTGCTCTACTATGTGGATGCTTGATCTCGGAAGTCGAGGAAAATTCGTCCTTAAGGACTCACCCAAAGTCTCAAAAACAGATAAAATATCTAGTTCTGTGACGTAGATGAGTAACTGCTCGATACCTCTTCCACTTTCTCATTTCATGAACCTACTTTTGATTCGTTACTCATTGACATTGAATTCTGTATAAAGCAGAATAACAAAGTAATCTTCAATAAAAAATAGTACCTTGCGAAAAAATTGAAACTTAAAGCAAACTATGTTGATTACACCACGAGATTTACCAAAAGAAAAATATACAACTCAGATAAGTGATCTGCCGCAAGGAAATGTAAAAAGGTAAGAACGAGGATACACCCTTATATATATGGTAAATCTGGAAATTCACACCCCAGAGTAATAACTAGCCACACTCTATTAAAGGAACGTCAAGTGTAACAAGGCACATGCATAAATACAACTATGAGTAGTAAAATGTACTGATCGATCCTATCATGACACATATCCAGGGATAGAATGGGAAAATCACAAGAACTTGCAACTAATTACCTTTTCTAGATAAAATTCAAAATATATAATTTTGTTTGAACCTTGCAAAATCATCGACCTTAACCTTCAGACTCAAATTTTTCTTAGTACCCTCGGTTAAACAAGCTATAATTATACTTTACGGAAGGATCCTCATCTCAATAATCAATCTTATTGAGATTACTCAAAAGACTGATTCTTGTGACGACATAATACTAATTATTTGAAAGACCAGCTCTTGCAACGACGCGTCATCAAATATTTTGAAGACCAAATCGTGTATCAGCACAATACAAATGATTCAAAAGACTAGCCTCTTGCGTCGACGCATCATCAAATATTCGGAAGACAGACTCTTGTGTTGGCACATTACTTATGTTTATTGGAATAACCACTCTTTCGTTGACACCGTCTGAAATACTGAAAAGATCGATTACTCCATTGGTGTATCACAAAATACTCAAAACTAGCTCTGGTGTCAACACCCCATGAAACGGTAAATGAAATTTCTAAAAATGTTGGATAAAGAAAGGGTAACATTGATCATGCAAATTCCAAAGGTTAATAATCAAGTGTCGATAATAACGATGCATAATAAAGATACCGCAGAAGGTAAATACCAATGTCGATGGTATATACAGGTTTCCAACTTTCCATACTAGTGACTGAATATATCGTCATTATAAACCTAATAGGGAAATTGATAAAAGACCACAAGGATATCATGGTCCTTGATTATCTATACATATCTCAGGCGCGCCTCTTAAAAATGTAACTCTCACTCCATCATTTTTGTTCATAAATACATTCAAAACCTTCATAGCTCTTTCTATCTCCCTCTCTCTCTTTATCTCTTTCTCTCTCTATCTCTCTCTTTCTCTCTCTCTCTCTCTCTCTCTCATAAGAATACACTCGGTCATAATACTAATTTGAGTTTCGGATTTCCAATATGAGCAAACTTCATTGCGATCCTGGCTTAAAGTCTGGTTTCAGGTATATCACTAACCTATAGAGAGAGTTCCTCGATGGACCAGGAAGACACCTCGGTCAAGTTTTCCAACTATCTTTGGTCACTCGACTTTAACAACAACCTCTCAGATGAATATACTCTAATTTACTCACAAACAAATTCTATTTGTAAAATTTTTGTACATAATCAACTTGGAGCATGATAAAACCTCCTTCCTTATCTTGTGATATTGATAACAATTTTACCATACATATTGGTCAACTAAGTCTAATATCTAGTGGAGAAACAAGGTGATATTATTTTATAAGGAACATGCTTGAGATCATGGACCTAAACGCTTGAGTACTATCTTCATCAGAGTAATAGAAAACTAAAGGTTTCAACAATCCACTCGCTTGAGTAGTTACTCAAATGTTTTGTTTATTAAAATTTACTTTCTCATGGTTAGCCTCATATATGGTTCTATATAACTCCAATTAAATCAACAAAATAACAAATAGACAACTAAAGGTTTCAACAGTCCACTCACTTGAGTAGTTACTCAAAGGTTTTGTTTTTTAAGATTTACTTTATCATGTTTAGCCTCTTATATGGTTCTATATCACTCCAATTAAATCAACAAAATAACAATTAAAATGAGCAAATAAGTTCAATTTACTTAAATGGTAAATTAGTTTCCTTGTGTACATTCGCTTGTAGTGTACTCAGAATCTCCTCAATAATATCCCCAATGATCCTATAAGAGATATGTAGGAGCAAATAAAATTCATAAGAAAAGAAGCCTATGTATAGTAATTTTCTAATAAATTTACTTATAAGTAGAAAAGACGACATATTTTCATATATTAATTCATTTTGGCAAAAGAATTTTTGTTGTGCACCATGCACAAAAAACATCTAATCTAAAAAAAATTCCAACTCCCAAAAACACATAGTCTCAAAAACAAAAAAAAATTTAAGTCAGATGCTCAACAGCTCATCTAGCTTTTTGAGGTAACGGTTCTATTTGAATACAATATTTTAAATTTCAGACTCAACCTTGTTGCGCACATATTTTAGAACTATGATGTATTTTTTAGTGTCTTTAAGATGAAGTCGAGGGGTTGGCATGGAAATGACCACCTTCTTTCTTACCTTTGAATATTTAATTGTAGGTTTTTACTTGTTTAGAATGTCGAGCAAATAATCTTGCAGCCATGTGACTTCGATCTCTGCTTTGACAACAACTGTGACCTCAACAAGTATACTATCAATGTCTATGGTGATGTCATTGTTTCTGAGTGTCTTGATAACACTACAACTTTCCTTAAGCATGTAAGCCTTAACAGTTGGTGTTTTGAAAGGACAATTTTGTACCACATCACCATACTTTGTAATAATAGCGTCAAGGATAGGTGCATTTCTAGCTTTAACTAGGTATCCATGAACCTCTACTACTTTATTACTAATTCCAGATGAAGCCTTCAAAGCTTTCTTCCCTTTCACATTCTTAGATTTAATACCACACTGTGATTTCCTATATAAAGATAACATTACATTACATTATAAGAAAAGAATTTGAAATTGTTTAATAACAAAACTATACTTACACTTTTGAAGTAATAAAAGTAGCCGTATAATTTGTTTGCCACTGCCAAATTTTGCTTTACCATTAGATATGCTAAGCAATTTTTCTCTAATATAGGCTATTTAGAATTATTTTGATTATATAAACCAGGCTAGCAAGAGAAACTCACCTTGTCTGACTTGAACTTGATCCTGATCTCTAGTTTTTTAGCATCAAAAGCAGTCGAATTTGAAAGCTACATAAAAAATGTCATAAATTCCCTCATAGTTGCAGAGTAGAAAAGATAAAGCTATTATTACCTTGAGTTGAGATGGCTTTGGCCTCTTAGATGGCCCATATTTGAGAAAAGTGTTGTTGAATGAGCTTTCCTTTAGATATTATCAATAATAGAAATAGGCTCATGATTTGCTACTATTATTGCAGTTTGAGTCCTCATTGCATCACTCAGATTCTCATTCCCCTTCAACATACAACACATTATCAACTAAACACATACTTTCTTGTTAATGAATATCAAATATAGAAGATATATATACTTACCATGTTTACCCTCACGACTATTTCTGATTAAATTATTAACTCAAAATCTACTGAGAGAAGGGGCTTTAACTTGTCATCACACCTACAAAACACCCTTTCTACCATAGTGTAAGTATCTCCCATTTTAGCAGAATGGTTTTTTTAACACACATATTAATAAAGTGAGTAAATATTTATTTAACCCTATTTATTACTCTTAAAAAATCTCTTAGAAAAACTCCTAATGACCTAATGAATTTAAAAAGATAACGGTAAATAGAAAAATAATAATTAATACTACATTAAAATTGTGAAAAAACACATATTATGGAAAATTAAAAAACACAAAACACGTCATTTAATACGGGAAGGAGGGAGTATGGATCTAATTTTTTACTTTGATGCACATTACCTTTTGCTCCCACATATTTAAGACGTATTTTATTGGCTTACTCAATATTCTTTACTTGTATTACAAAAAAATTATAAATTATAAAAAATATAACTTAGTATTACAACTCACCATAAATAAGATATAGCAATAATTTTTTTTACATACTCTACTGACTAATTGACATGACTATTTCTAAAGATAATTTATCATCCAAATTACCCTGTATCTTAAACAAGTAACATAATTATAAACCCAAAAACATGTAAATCCAGCTATTGACTTTGATATACTCTATAATTTTTATCACATAATTAAAATGGTATTCAAATAGATTTACTCAACATTCGTTAGTTTTATTGGAAAAGACAAGCACATAATTTTTTAGAAAATTCTACTTTAGTATTACAACTCATCATAGATAATTTCACATTGTACACGAGTTCGTGGGCTAGAGGCTATAATCTCTGTCACTTTCAAATTTGTTTCTAGTTATAAGGAAAAAATAATATCTAATACAATAAAAAGACATAAGTATATAAATTTAATTAATATATTAAATAAAAAAGACGTAAGGATAGTAAAATGACTTTTAGATTTCTCGAGAATATAACCCCAAGGCATCTTTATTATTCAAAGACATATTTTAAAAGAAATTAAAATAAACACATAAAGATGCGTTGGGGGTTATGTTCTTGAGAAATATAAAAGTCGTTTTATTATCCTTACATCTTTTGTATATGATATATTAATCTTTTATTTATTTATCTCTTTTTCAAAACATATAAATTATTAGTCATTTATATTGAAATGATTTTTCAATATGCCACAAAAATCAATCATATTTCATTCTTCTATCTTTATCAAGTCGCAAGTATTAAAACATATTTAGATATCCCCCAAAGAATACAAACATCATATATTCAAACAATCTAGATAAGTTAAATAAAGATTAGTTTCAACAAATATTGTCGAAAAAACACCATACTTATATTTGTGGTTGCAAAAAATTATAATATTATAATATTAAGATAAATCTTACAACACTAGAGTTTATAAATAAAAAAACCTAATACTAGTGATTCCATCCAGGAGGCAGATTAGGGTAAGCAAAGCTCTCTGGAAACAAAATTAGCTCCGAAGATGTGAGTTGTCCTTATTGTTGAGGTGGCGCATATGACGATGGAAATGATGGAGATGGAAGGGTCAAGATGGAGTTTAAATACTCCATTTCATTAGCAGCTACAACGTCGGTATGGAGGGGTTCTTTTGCAATTATGGGTAATTGCGTTTGCATCCCCATCTCCACTCGAGTCCCGATTCCAAACCCAATCTCGTTAATCATTTGGTCTGGGAGGATTTGAGTTGGTATTGATGACGTTGAGTTCAGAGGGAAACATTGGATTTATTCCGCTCTGATCCGGGTAATACTCCAAACCATTCTTAGAACCAGAACCAGAATTAGAATTGAAAATTTGATAATCAGAAAATTGAGTACTGTAATTATTCGTTGGAAAAGCGAGATTATCGAAGTAAGAAGGAAAAGTCTCTATTGGTAATGAAATAGAAGGTTCCGTTGGAGCTAAATATGGAGGAATACATAATGTAACAGAAGGTTCTACCGGAGCTAGAGATGGAGGAAAATCAAACCCATGAAGGGTAGTTTCAGAATTTTGAAAATAATTATTTTCAAAGGGTTCAAATGGTTATTTATACTAAATTCAAGCATACCATTTTGGTTTGGAAGTATCGTAACCGGACTATTAGAAAAAGTGGCGTGGTTACGCTTATCGAGTAACTTTTTTTTTGAGTTCCAGAAATTCTTGATTTCGTTATCACTGCTTCCAGGTAAATGGCTAGCTATCTGAGCCCATCTGTACACAAAACATAAACAAAAGTTAATTATTTACGATTTAATAAATATGAGCCAAACAATATTTCACCGATATATTAAGTATAAATTTACTTATTTCCCAAATGTTCTTGAAGGACAAAATATTAAACGATGACTCAGTTGTTTCCAAAAAATAATGTGAGTAAATTTGCATATAGCAAGTGGGATTCAAACTTGAAGCTTTGAGAATAATTTGAAAGCGTTTTACCAATAAGTTATGTCTATTCATCGATATGGTTTAGTGTATATATATATATATATATATATATATATATATATATATATATATATATATTGCTTATGTCTAGTGGGACTTATCCTAGCCAACATAAGTAGAAAATTTAATAACACAAAATATTTTAAAAAATTATACACCATGTTCACATACTTATAAATCCAGCTACTATTCCATTTTTTACAATATTAGAGAATAGTTGGGCCGACCTAAAGGTAAGATTTGGGCTCTAATCATTTTACAATTTTGAGAATATTGTACGAATGTAATATATATTGAAAAAGAATAAAAGGGTTGGGCCGACCTTGGAAAATAAAGTAAGTTCTAAAATTTTAATTAGAGGTCTTTTACTTATAGTGTAATTTGTGTTATATATCTTTTATTGTGTATATTAAAATGACTTTTTTATCCAAATAAAATTATTCTAAATGATAAGATCCAACCAAAATGACTTCATATAACCAGTACTTATTTTTTATTTTGGGTTTCTCTCCAACTTAAGGCAATAAGCGATGACATTGTATTTATAACTTATAGATCGGTCTTATAAGGGTTGGTTTGTAATATAATATGAATTTGACCTTTATTTTAAGAATATATATTATGTAAATAGATTTAAAAAAATTATTTGGCCACTTTAAATGTAAAAAATTTAAATTTTAAATTTAAACATTATAAATGTTAGTTATTCAAATCAATTATATACTTAGTAAACAATTATATAAAAATTAAATCAATGAATTTATGCATAAAATAAGAAATTATAGTAATCTTACAAATAAGTAATTATAAAAAAAATTAAATAAAATTTATATTTGACTATTTTAATTGATTGGGACTGGAATTCTATTTCTATAACTCAGAAGTCCAAATTGAATGTGAGGTAATTACTTATATCTTTAATTATGTAAAGCAGATCACATATCTAGTGGTCGAGACAAGAGTTTTAGGTCAATTGTTCATGGCTTAAGATTCTTTTATGAATTAAATGCACGATAGGTCCCTATAATAATTCTAAATAAAAATAAAAGACTAGAATTATTCATATAAATAAGTTGTGTGTGGGGTAGGGTGGGGAGGGAGGTAGGGTGGATATTTTACAAATTTGAACGCATAAGGTAATACTATAATTTTTCGTATTTATGATGGTAAAAAATAAATTTTCTCTCACATATTGCATACCCCTAGGTATTTAGATATAAATTTTAAAAAAATGTAATTGGGATCAACATTTATTAAAAATGAAAAAATTAAAGTTGGAGAAATTAATTTTAAATTTCTTATTTAATTAATAAAAAATATAGAATTTGTATTAATTACAAGTGATCCCATTTCATGTGAAATTTCTAAATGTTCCCTTGTTTCAAAATTATGTTGGGATAACGTCTTTGTATTAAAATCCTATCACTTCTAGCATGTAATTCTTTGTTTCTTAATATATGGTGTCATGTGCTTAAAAAAAAAATAGTTAAATATTACTTACCAGAAATGTCATGGTCAACGATCATATATTGTATATGTGCCTAAAATGAATAAGACGATGACATTAATGATGTAGTTATTTAGCATTATTTGTTAAATATGTTTCAACAAACAATTCAATTTCAGTAATTTGTGCTAGATATAAAAATGATATGTATATAGAAAAATAAATATAAATCGTGATTAAATCATAAACATCTATGTATAAGAGCAGTGCCAAAGCCACCTTTATCTCCAAAAGGGCCCATTGCCCCTTCCCCTTCACTCATTTTTTAAAAATAAAATTAAAAATCTTACATTTAAAAAACTACCCCGTAAAATTTTTCTGATGTTTTCTTTGGTTCCCCTGATTTTTAAAAACTATCTTATAAACTTATAATTATTTTATTTATATGAATTTTTTCTTTTTATAATGAAAAAAAGTTATTTTGTATAATATGGACATATAGTGTATTTTTTTGCATGTTATAAGGACATATATGACAATTTGCATAATATATATGAACCTAAAGTGCAAATAAGTAAAGAAGAAAATTTCGACCATATTTACAACTTGCGCCCCCCTTTCCCTAAAAAAAAGTTCCAAGCCTGACTAGACAGATTTTGGGTTATCGATATCTTTGAAAGATATTTTAATTATGTATATAATTATCTTAATCTATGTAATAATACATATAAAAAATAAAAAATAACTATACAATATGTATCTTATCAGATCTACAAGATTTTATAAAAGAAAACTATAATTCATAAATCTACAAAAAAATTTCAAAAATTTACATAATTAAGTACAAATCTAGAATATTTATTTGTTTAAAAAACATACCGACGAAGTACTCGCTCATGAGCACATATCTCCATATAAAAATGTATTTATCCTCAAATTCATCTGATGTCCCTAATTAGTTTGGATCTAATATATCTTCAATGTTTAGTGAAGTGGTTCATTTTCTAACGGAATACTTGGCTTTATTTTTATGTCTTTGAGTGGAGAAAGATCGAAGAATATTAATCGCATAGAAGGAGGCAGAAGAGGTAAAGGAACGATAAAAATGTGTGAGGAGTATATATGTTCAAGTAGGGTTTAGAATTGAAAAAAAAAACTAAAACACATATATAATAAACATCACAGGTCATATCTGGTTCTAGAGGGTTGGAAGTTAATAAATGTTAACTGATTCGATTTATTTAAGAAATGCTATGTAACCCGAAAGGAAGGTATTTGGTTAAAAAACAATATTTGGGCTCTTGGGTTGATCCAAAAGCTAATCAGTTATGCTTTTTGGTTGGGCCTACTGTAGTCTAGTGAACAGTGTTTTGCGATAGATGTATATTGCAGTATGGTTACAAAAAATTATACTATACCTAGTTTTTATTAAGATAATTACCTAAATAATCCTTTGATTTCAATTTTTCTATTTAAATGGTCCCAAAAAGTGAATGAATGGCATAATGGTGCCTTTAATTTCTTAGTTTCTAATATAATTCCATCATTTCCAACATTACAACCCTTTTCTTTCTCTAATACATTCTTCACATTCTATACTCCCTTCAAGCAAGGGGCTAATGTCATGGAGCCAATCCATCATTTCAAGCGTTGTCAAAACTTCAACATTTTATCTCCTTTTGCTATTATTCCCAAGCAAGTAGGTAAAAATTGGAGATAGAATATCATAAAAGATATTGATCAACCGATTGTGATACGTGTGTACGTATCAAGAAAGTCATTCATATCACGTATTGATATTCTGCGAGTAATAGAGTCTTTTTACCTCTAAGCTTGATAAGTCTCTATATTCATTATGTGATGAATTAGGTAGCCTTACAAGCCCAACGAATACATTATTAACATTTCAAATTCATCAAATACGTGTTTGACCTAAGGTCTCATATGGTATGGTTATATCACATTTATCCCTTTCCTTCGTAAGGTAAAAAGAATGATACTCATAAAAATTTTCTAGTATATATATAGCCTTCTATTATAATATAAAACATATTCAAGGATTTTAAAATGTAAATTAAACTCATACACATACAAAAAATAAGTTAAACAAAAAGTTCACTGTGTTACCTATCATATATCATTAAACTTTCGTTTATCTAATTATAACTCAAATTGATCAAGACAAATTGTTAGATTTTATACAACACCCTAATTATTACAACACAATCAATTAAGATGGAATATATTAGACTTGTATAATGTAGTGGTTTTGGAACTAAATCCATCCAAAAAATAAAAAATATTTTAATATGAAAATATGCAATTATAAAAAATTATTATATCAAACAATAGCTCATGTATCAAACACACTTAAGATATATTAGTGAATTTGTAGAAAATATAACACACAGATTACATCTTTATTGTGTTATAGAAAATACGATCATTCGTGTTATAAACAAAACTTAGTTTACATTTCATATAATACAGTCATAATTGCAAATTTTTTTGTAAGAAATATAGGTCTATCAATTAAATATTATATACTAAACCATCGGTCAAACTATCCAAGATCATGTTTTTTTTGTGACAAGAAGGTCATGTGTTTAAATCTCTTTACCATCATTTTTTTAAAATTGCATAAAACCACAAATATGGATCATTTTTCTAAGAAGTTAATGGGTTCAACAAACCTTTTTTATAATAACGATAAAGACATTGTTCCTCTAGTAGTCCTTAATAACCTAAACCACTCAAGAAGATGTTTTAATCGTACTATGTCTTGCAGGGGAAATAATATCGTGAAAAGGCTATGTGATATTTCTTTCGTATTTGTTTCAAGAAAGCAAAATCAAGCAGTAGATTGGGTGTCAACATAAAAATTATATGAATTTCTGTTTAGCCAATAGGTTAGCTCTCCCCATCCCAATTAGTTAAACTTTTGTCTTTTGATCCCTTTTAGGGATCAGGTGAATTTTTTATTTATTTATTGCCTTCAAAAAGTTTTATCTATACATTTTTTTATTTTTTGTCAACATTCATTTTCAATAAAATAATCATATAAATGAATCATATTAAAGACACTAGATTAATAAAAAGAGTAATGATATATACCACTCCTATCCATATCATCCAATATACCACTCATAACAACTATTACACACAAACAATGGGTTCATGGTATCCAAAATCATTTCGAAAATATATTTTGATTTTATTTCATATAGTTTGATAACTGAATAATAAAAGTAGCATAACCAGTAATAATGATAAATAAAAAACATGGTTTACTTGTTATGCAGATTTCTATATCAGTGGGTTATGTAGGAATCCTGAAGTTCTATTATGTACACTCGAGACCTTTTTAATTAAAAAAAATATATCTTTAACTTTTCCTTGTACTTGAAAACTTTTGTACCTTTATTTGAACTTATATGTTCCTTGTATTTTCTGAAGATTGGTTTCTTCTTAGGCAAAACTTGGCTTACAAGCTCGAACTTTGCTGCTTTTTAGTGGCCAATTGATCTATTGACGTATTGAATTTTCTCTATGAATTTCATCACTTGACACATTGATTGTTTGTCCGAGTGTCATAGAACGTAAGGAATGTAATGACTGTTTAGTCCCAAATGGCTAACTCTTCGATTGGTTAGGAGATTAACCGAAGTTATCCCTTCAATGCTCAAACACCGAGCTACTTTTTACTCTCTCGTTTCTGCCTCTTCATGCATTTCCGAAATATTGTTGCATTTTAACTTTTAATGTATGGGTATTTATAATGATGTCTTCTATATCTCCCTACATCTATTCATTAATTCCATTTTTTGAGATTTCTCATTTCATAACTATCTTCTAGTATCTCTGAAAAGGCCCCAACTTTATCTTCTTCTACTTCTAAAGAATAGTAAGGATTCTATCAGAATAGATTTTATTTTTGATACTGTTGTGTTTTATTTGTATAAACCAGTTAAATATTATATAAAATAATGTAGAAATAGATAGAACGCAAATTAATAAATAAATTTACTTGTTGATACTTGGATTAGATTCGATGTCTTTAGGGTATTTAAGCCACTACTGGTGTCTTACGTTTGTTGGCTTCAACCTCCAGGATACAACGACAAAACTATTCTGAAGAAACAGAAACACGAATCATGTCTCCCGATTTGTGATATAATAATCTAGGTTGGAGGCATAATTTTAGGTGTATTCAATTAATTAATTATGGATTATTATCCGTCATTTGATAATTTCTTATTTCTTGTCTTGATTTAATGATTTATTACTTTCACAACATATTTGGTTTAATTTGTGTGTTAATGTGAAGCTCTTGAGGTTTATGGAATATAATTATATGCAAAATAAATTCTAATAAGATAAGTAAAGAAGATATGGAAGGAATCAATAGATAAAAGGAAGCAGAGATAAAATAGGAAAGGAAATGTTGCCAAGAAATCTGAAATTTCTGCAGCTACGTCCACTAAAGTGAAGATAATTTCAAATCGACTGGGAATTTGGATGACCATTCTAAATATTAAAAATAGTTATTTTTGCTGCGGCCGTTTCAATAAAATGTAGGCGAAAACCAGACAATGAACGAAGGAGATATGTTCAAAAAAGTGAGCAGTTTTTATCCTCTCTGATATTTTAGGAAACGAAATTGAATTGGAAAAGGATTCCAATTACTTGCCTTCCCCTCAAGATCTAGACCTAGAGTCTTCTTAACACCTATAAATACACTCTCTTATTAGTGTAAACATGTACTTGCTCAGTTTTAAACCATAGCTTAGTCCTTGCTCAATTATTCTTCAATATCACACTTAGAGATCATCCAGAGAAGCAAGCTAACCTATAGAGGAAGACAGTAAGCAAGAAGAAGGAGAGTGACAATCCTCTTCTACATCTCTCTTTCTCTATATTTAGGGTAATTAGCTATATATTTGTGGTTTAACCATATTTCTAAGATTTTTTTTTGTAAATTTTATTATTAATTGTTTGGATTATTTTTTGTCTAAATTCCATAATATTATATGTTATTTTAATTGATTTGAGATTGGCATAAAATCTGTATTGTGTGCTTTGACTTAGTTCCAGCCCTAGATTTGGCCAATCTTAGGATTATCCTTATTAATTGTGCTAAAAACCGGAAAGGGGATTCACTTATTGACAACACCACATAATCGTCTAAGGTGTGGTAGTGATCCTGACGGGCTTGCCTAGCAAGATAGCCATAAATGTTTGATTTAACCAACGATCATTACACAGTGTCCCCTTACCCAAGTCCCCTGGTAGTGGAGAGATTGCTCCTAAGTCCACACTGATGTGGGTTAGGAAGAACTTAGAATACTGGTTACTATATAATGTTTAATTCCCCTTAAGATTAGAATAACAATTTCGTAAGATATGCTCATATTAGTAACCCTAATTTATCTGACTTACATTCATATTTATTTATCTGCATTCTTATTTCTTTATTCACATCAGATAATTATTCATCTTATCTATGTTTTAATCTAAATATCTAATTCGTTTATGCTTATTGAATACAAGTAGATCTAACAGATTAAATCCATGCGAACGAACTTTACTTATCAACTAAACTTGCAAACAATCGGTATTACTTGTAGTGAGTTTTTCGTGGTAGTCAAGGGTGTGTGTCCTTTATTATTATCTTATTTATCTATCTATTTATCACACCTTTGCACCCACCAAGTTTATGGTGCCGCTGTCGGGGATTATTTATCTTTTCTTTCTCTAGTATGAACTAATTCTATTTAGCTTGAAATTAGCATATGGGTATGAACCCTAGACTTTTTTATATCTATTTTAATTTGGGATGTTCGCATTTAATTGAAATTAATGTTTTATTCTCTTCTTTTATGTGTTTTGATTTATTGTCTGTAGTTCTTGCGGTGTGCAACGTATAGGATTACCTTAATAGTAGTTAGATGGTAACCCGGAAGGGGTGTCTAATTATTGAAACACCAAATAAACGTCTAGTGTGCAGTAGTGATCTGGAAGGGCTTGCCTAACTAGATAGTCATTAGGGTTTAAAATTTAATCACCAATCATTGCTCAGGGTGCCCTTACCCAAGTCCCCTGGTAATTGTTAGGTCGCCATCTATGTCCGCCCGGAAGGGATTATGAGGAATATAAAATCCTGGCTATTGCATATCACACAATTCTCCCTTACATGATTAGAATATACAAGGCTAGTGGGGGATTACTTGCTAGATCTCAAGCTAAATTCGCATACTATCTGTTCTCTTTATTTACTTTCTATCTTTATTTTATTTAGTTAATTGTTCTTATCTATAAACCAAACAAAAATTCTATTAGTTTTTTATTTTCAGTGTATTATTCTCCTAGCTTTTTTATTTGCACTTGATATTGCATAAGCTCTCTCTAAATTTCGTAGTCTCTGAGGAACGAATCTTACTTATCATTAAAACTTGCGTACGACATATGATACTTGGGGTGTTTACTTGCATCTGATTTATCTATTATATTATCACGCCCTAGCTGACACCAACATTTAAAATATAAGAAATAGTGAGTTCAGTTGACATGATACCTGGGTAATACTTAGCAATAGGCACTACTAGTTTGAGAGAACTTCTTAATCGATTGAACATGATGTTGACTTGAATTCTATCTAAACTCTAAGCAAAGAAACTTTAAATACAGGAGATTACAGTTAATGTTGGTGAACACCGGAGAGGCTTGTCGGTGGGACATTTGATCGAACACCCAATGTACCTAAAATACATAAAATAAATGATGAAAAATGAAAAAAGATAAAACTGAAAACCTAATTTACATTCGTAACATGGTGATGAGGAGAAGGTTTGAGATGAAAGTAGATTGTTGTTGTCCATGGGAGCAGGAGCAGGAGCAGTACGAAGGATGATGGTGTGGGCTCTTTGTCGGGCTTAACTTGAATTGGGCTCAGTTTCAAGTATCGAAGCTACGTCCATGAAGGAGATTAAATACACCGGAGGGTAGATCATCAAATCTAGAAGTATCAGCTGGAGCTCTTCGAACTCGGCAAAATATGGCGGCAAGGCTAGAAAGGAAATCTAGTCACAAAGTCCGTATCAGCAAAAGACTCCCATTATCTCTAGCGAACAATTAATTAATACCTTAATTTGGGTTCTTTGATTATTAGAGCGGTTAACGGTGAGGCGGCGGTGAACGGAGTTAAGAGAACACACGTCGTGTGTTTGATGTCTCCCTATTTTTGATGATTTAATCTTAGTTGGAGACATCATTTTAGGCGTATTTAAGAGTATTATTATCGATTTTTAATTGTATTTTTATATTTTCTAATTTCTTGTCTTGATTTGATGATTTATTATTTTTAAAGCATATTGGGTTTAATTGTTTATTAATTGTGAAGCTTTATAGATATATGGTAAGTAATTAGATGTCAAATTAATTCTAAGAGATAAAAGAAAGAGGATAAAGATGTAAATTGGAGATAAAGGAAGTAAAAGATAAGTATGGAAAGATAAAGTTACCAAATAAATCTGAACTTCACCAACTACGAACATAAAAGTGATCATAACTCAAGATTGTCTTGGAATTTGGAAGAATGGTCCGAAGGAGAATTACAGAACTTTCTGGGACGATCAGTTTTGATATAAAGAATGCGTCAAACGGAGTAGTATTGAAGGTGTTACGGCCAAAACAAAACAACAACAATTTATTACCTTTACTATATTTTAGGGTTACGAATTTGAGTTGGGCTAGAAGTCCAATACTTTTCTTCCACTCCAAGAAAACGTTTTATGGTTTTCTATAACCTATAAATACACCCTCTAATCAGTAGAAACATATCCTTGGCCAATACTTAAGCCAAGAGGAAGCTAACAATAAGAGAAGAGAAGTCTGGAAGGAGCTGAACACCATATTATGTCTTCGCAAGCCTCCAAATTTGTAATTGTTTTCTTTTCTTTCTCTAGTATGAATTAATTTAATTTAGCTTGAGATTTAGCATATATGTATGAACCCTAAACTTGTTTTACATTTATCTAATTTGGGATGCCATTGTATTTAAATTGAATTAATGTTTTATACTCGTTTTTATGTCCTTTGACTTATTGTCTGTTTTCCTTGCGAATGCATGCGTATAGGATTATCTTAATAGTAGTTAGATAGTCACCCAGAAGGGGTGTCTAATTATTGAAACACCACATAAACATCTAGTGTGCGATAGTAATCCTGACAAGATTTGCCTAACTAGAAAATCATTAGGGTTTGATTTCATCACCGATCATCATTAGAAGGCCAGTCTTACTTAGGAACCTAGTAGAGTAGGAGCACCCTATTTAAGTCTTCTCATGATTGTGAGATCGCCACCCTAGTCTGCTCTCCAGGGATAGGGAGGAATTTAGCAATTCTACATAATTCACCCTTACTTGATTAGAATAAACCAGGCTAGTGGGGATTACTTGTTAATCTCTCGAGCTAAACTCTCATACTATCTTCTCTTCGTATTTAATTTTCTGTCTTTAGTTTAATTTTCTATTTAAAAAAACCAAACAAAAATCTCTTTAGTCTTTTATTCCTTGCGTATTATTATTTCTATCCTTTATATTTGCACTTGATAATTTGCATAAGTTCTCTCTAACTTTTGTAGTCTCTGAGGAACGAATTCTCTTATCATTAAAACTTGCATACGTCATGTAATACTTGCAGAACCGTGCTAGCCTAGGGTGTTTATTTTGAACGTACTTTATCTAATATTTTTTCACACCTTAGGCGACACCAAGTTTTTGGCGCCGCTGCCAGGGACTACATCGTTTGTCCTTGTGCATTTATTTTTTGCTTTTATTCTAGTTAGTTCTAATTTACGCTTTGTTTTTAGTTTTGTCTTCACAGATTTACAGATGGAAAGCCCGAGAAAACTTGATCTTCCCATCTCATTCAGAGTACAACCCAGATTAATCCGCACTCTAGAAATCCAAGCCACTAAATTTTGACCAGATCCAAGCATGATAGCGCAATTTGTGAGTCATGGACAATTTAGTGGTGCTGCACAACAAGATCCGGTCCGGTATGTTCAGAAATTTATGCAGATATGTGACGCTTATATCATCAAGGGCGTTACAAAGGAGCAGATGTATTACGTTATGGTCCAGTTCTTTTAGACCGGAAGTGCAAGAAATTGGTATGATTCCTAACACCCCGATGTTATTCCAGACTCGGACAAAATCCAATCCAAATTCCTAGACCAATTATATCCAGTTAGTAGACATTCAAAAGATATGTTGGAGCTTGAACAATTTATGGAAGAAGAAGGGCAAAGTGTTGGTGAAGCATGGTTACGTTTTAACAAAAAGAAGGCGAGATGTCCATTCCATGTCTCTTCGTCGGAATATTATTTAACCATGTTCTATGGAGGACTCAGTGACGAGTCCAAGGCAAAAGCAGATTTGTTAGGAGATGGAAATTTCGTATTATTAGATCCTGAAGAAGATAATACTATTATGGAACGAGTTCTTGACACCGAGAGAAGTTGACCGATTGAATCAGTAAAACAAGAAGAGACCTCAGAATCTGTAAGGCTTAAAGAATTAAACCAACAACTCAAGGAACTACAAGAACAATCGAGAACAATAGCTCAGGTAAATCTAGCACATACTTTACCTTCATGTCCTGGTTGTGGAGAAAGAAACCATTCGCGGGCGAGTTGTATGAATAATCTAGCTTTGATTTCCTTCGTATCGCATCAAAGAAACCGTTATTCTAACGATTATTATCAGCCTAAAGGAAATTACGCTAGTTATCAGTCCCCACATAATCAAAATTGGGTCGGAAATCAAGGTACTTATTATTAAACGTTACCTCAATCTTATTATCAACAACAACCTATCTATCAAGAAGCGCCAATTTATGAAGAAACTTATCAACAACCACCTCAATATTTAATGCAATAAGCTACACAAGAACAACCTTCGAGTTTGGATTAAATATGGCTGAGATTATGAGACTAGTCGAATAAAATATGAAGATGAGCCAGCGAAGACTCCAACCCCAATCCAAGGTGACTAGAATCTCGAGCTTACTATTTCAGAAATGGCGAGTACACTTCAAAACATGCCAAAAGGGAAACTCCCAAGTGATACTATTGCTCCCAAAGATGATGTTTGTCATGGAGTTGAATTAAGAAGTGGAAAACAATTACCTCCGCCTAGAGTAGAACCAAAACCAACCTCTTTTCCTGACAAAGTGGTTGAAGAAACAGTAGAAGATAAGGCCGAAGAGGTAGTTGAACCAAAGAATGTCCCAGAAAAGACACCAGAAAAGAAGAAAAGCTCAGTGGAAACTAACCATGTCCTCCTCCACCATACCCACCACGTTGATGTCTCCTTATTTGTTCTAATTATTAGCCACTTGGAGACATCCTTTTTGGTGAATAAATGACTTATTTGATAGACTTTTAGGCTTAATTGATCATATTGCACTGTCTCCCCTTGGAAATTAACTATTTGCAGAATCTGAGCTTTTGTGCGTAAATTTGACTATTTTTAATGCAAAGTTAATAGGTTCTTGAATTTCATGAAAGACCAATCCAAGGAGAAGAAGTGAGAATAGAGTCTTAGTGTATTTTAGAGTGTTAGGAAATGATTTTGAGTCGAGTTTCTATTTTTAGAGTGCACTTTCCTATTTCGTTTTCTTGATTTATTGATTTATTCTTTTTAAGCATATGCGGTTTAATTATTTATTTAATGTGAAGCTTTAAAAGATAAATGGTAATTACTTAGAGACCAAGTCAAGATAAAGATGAAAGGAAAGAATATTTACATGGAAACAAGAAGATTTAGGAAAGATTTATTCAAAGGAGGAAAAGATAAAGCTGCCTTTTGAAATCTATAATTCCAGCCACGTTTTAAAGATTAAATCATAATTAAATATTGGCTAGGATTATGGACGAGTGGTCTTCACCAATAGAAAGATCTTTCCAAGACAAGTGGTTTCATATATTGGAACTTCTCAAACGGATAAGTATTGAAAAAGATATGACCAAATCAAATCACCAGAAGAATCTTACCTTTCCTAGAATTTAGAGCTACGAATTTGAGAGTCCTTGACTTGTCTTCCACTCCAAGCAAATTCGACATAGGGTCCTCCAACACCTATAAATACACCCATTAACCTCCTACTTTCACACACTTCAGAGAATTAAACAAGAGGCTTAAGGTTTTCAAGTCAGAGCACGAAGGAGAGAAGAAGCTAGAAGCTGGAGGAATCCTGTTCTTCCAACCATAGTCATTCTACCCTTTAGGTTTTTATCTATATTTTGTAATTGAAACATGAATTCCTTTTCTTCTATGTTAGTTTTTAATTTCATCATGAGCTAAATTTCTTTATACTTGAGAATCACATAAAAGGGATGAACCTTAATTAATTAACTCTGTTTTGAATTTGGGATTGTTTAGATTTAAATAGGATTGAGTTTTAGGTATTGGTTATTACTTTGTTTTCATTACTAATTCTTTTCCGCGCAACTAGAATTAGCTGTTAGTATTTGGGCTATTCACTTTAGTGGCGAAGTGATCATCTGACAAAGGGTTTGAATACAGATCTAGGTAATACCCGTGTAATGTTTGTTATTGACCGACAGGCTTAACTAGTTACATAGCCAAAGAGGTAAATTCATATCATCTGAAAAGCCATATTCGACCATACAGGTGTTTATGATACTTTAGGATAGCTTCTAGGTCCACCCGACAGGGGGCTAGGAGATATTAGAGTCCCGATTAATATTATAATTACAATTCTTCCCTTAGACATAGCATAGATTATATTGATTAAGTGGATTCCTTTGCGAGACTCAAGTATCTCTCTTATCTAAAGTTAGTCGTTTATTTGCTTTATTTCCTTTCTGTTAATTTAATTTTAGTCTTTACTTTATTTGCATCATTTACTTTATAGAAAAACCAAACAAAAATTCTTAGCTTTTATTTTCTGTTTAGCAATTATCTCTACCATCTGATTAATATTTGGGTTGAACCTAATCCGTCCCTAAGAACGAACTTGATTATTATATATAACTTGGGACAACCGTACACTTGCGGTTAAGTGGTTCCTTTATTTTTGCACTTTATTTTATAACACCCTAGGACCCACCAAGTTTTTGGCGCCGCTGCCGGGGACGGTAGCGTGTGACCCCGGTGTTAATCTTTTAGTAGTTTAATTGTTAGTTTAGTTTTAGTTTTATTTTTCAGTTTTACGCTTTGGGTTTTCTTTCTTTCTCAGGTTTACAGGTTTTGGTTTATGCGTGAAGATATTGTGATTCTTGCAAATCCCGAAAACCTAGTTCGAGAAGCAAACAAAAGAAAAGAGACGCTAAAGCAAAAGAGTTAGAGGAGCAATTAGCAAGAGAAACAATGGCTGAAGACCCAGTTGACAATTGTCAAGTTGGAAATCAACAACTCAACCCTCCAGCTACTCTTGTGGCTCAAAATAATGATCCGTGTTTCATCAATGGCCCTGAAGAAGCTCCGTTTCGAGCTCCTGCCCTCGGAATTGGCCCTGCAAATATTAATGTCGAGAGATTCAGACCCGATCCTGGTATGTTATCTCAGTTTCAGAGTTATGGAAATTTCTGAGGAGCACCTGGCGAAGATCCAATCCGTGTTGTACAGAAGTTCATGCAAATTTGCGATTCTTATATTACGCAAGGAGTAACTAAAGAGCAAATGTATTTTGCTAATTTTAGATACTTCGTTATTGATGGAGCAAGTGAGGGGCATGATTCTCAAGAATCTGGAACAATTACAACATGGGACGCATTACAAACCGCGTTCTTCGATAGATACTACCCAACGAATATGAGATTGGATGCGCAAGTTGAACTAACTTCATTCAAACAAGATCAAGACGGGACTTTGGGTAGAAGTTGGAAGAGATTTCATATTTGCTTAAGAAGAGTCCCTGATCATGGCCTCACAGAAGTTCAACAAATGAAGATATTTTACCGAGGACTTGATGGCTCTTCAAGAAAGAATCTAGACTTGCTTTGTGGTGGTGGATTCCTACAGGTACAACCAGTTCATGCGAAGATTATTTTGAATAGAACTGTAACAAATAAACTTGGTTGGAACACTGTAAGAACACCTGTTCGAGGTGGAAATACTGCGTCAATTGAAAAAAACGCCATGGAAAACAAGCTCGAACAACAACTGAAACAGCTTACTCTAGCTATTACAAAAAGTGTTACTGGTAGAAGAGTAGATGTTAATGTTACACAAGAAGTTTATGGATGTTCTAACTGCGGTACAGAAGATCATGATTGGGAGACCTGTCAAAACAATCCAGAATCTGTAATGTTTGTATCCAACCGAGGAAATTATAACGCAAGTGGTCAAGGTTATCAACCGAATAGAAACCATCCGGGTTTCCAATATTCAAATCCAAATGGGGCCGCTAATCCGCAACATGCATATCAACAACGCCCCCAAGGCAATAATTTTCAACCAGACCTCAGAACAACTACCAAGGTGGACAAGCTTACGGAAATCAAGCTCAAAGACAACCTCCTCAAGATGCTTATGCCGACACCATGAACCAGAAAGCTCTACCGGCTCAACCTCAAGAGGGTGCATTAGATGTGCAACAAACCTTGACAACACTAATCACAATTCAACAATCCACGACCACAGCACTTAAATTGATGGAAAATCAAATAGCTCAGATGGAAAAGCAATTAAATCAGCGTCCACAGGGACAATTACCAAGCGATACTGAAGAACCTAAACCATATGAAGAATGTAACGCGATCTCTCTTAGAAGTGGTAAGAATCTTCCACCCCCACCTTTTCCCGTTATGAAAGAAAAAGAAACAACTGTGAAAGAGAAACCGGTAAAAGAGGTGGAAGAGAAAGAAGATGAACCTGAAATGATTGAAGTGGAGAAGATTCCGGAAAATCCGAAAAAGAAAGATGCTAAAGAAGTCCATCCTCCTCCACCATTCCCCTCAAAAGTTCAGAAGAAAGGAGATACTGCGGAATATCAGAGATTCATGACCATGGTGGGTAAGCTTAACATAAATATACCTTTCTTAGAGGCTATCAAAGGTGTACCAAAATACATGAAATTCTTAAAAAGAGCTATCACCAGCAAGCGTCAGTATCTTGAGAATGAAATGGTGGGTTTGCCAGAAGAGTGTAGTGCTATATGCCAAAGTAAGTTGCCACCCAAATTACTTGATCCTGGAAGTTTTACTATCCCGATTTCCATTGGTGCTAAGTGGCAAGGGAAAGCTTTGTGTGATTTGGGAGCAAGTATTAATCTCATGCCCAAATCCGTGTTTGAGAAGTTGAAGATAGGAAACGCAAAACCCACCTCTATGGTTTTGCAAATGGCTGACAGATCCCTCGTACATCCAGAGGGAAGACTAGAAGATGTCCTCGTCAAGGCTGGTACGTTAATCTTTCCTGTTGATTTTGTTATACTTGATTACGACGCGGATAGGAATGTCCCCATTATTTTGGGAAGACCATTCCTAGCCACGGGGCGTACTTTGATTGATGTAGAAAACGGTGAATTGATTATGCGTATTCAAGACGAGGAGGAAAAATTTAACGTGTTTAAGCCAATGAAGTTTCCGGATCCCAAGGAGGATTGCTTCCGGATTGACGTGATTGAACAAACAGACAAGGAACCAACTAAGGTAGTGGAAACCTCAGGAATGGAGGAAGAAGAGCTAAGAAAGAAACCACCAAATCCGTGCTTTCTCCATACTGATCCTAAGGAAACCCCACACCTTGACCAGAAACCACCAGATTTGTGGTTCCTTGACGGTGCGAAGATAAAAGAGAAGGGGCAAGCTATGAAGGTTCCTAAAGAACCTAAGAAAGAGAGAAAGAAACAGAGGTTCAGAGTAGGCGAAGAGGTTGCATTAAAGAAGCCTGATCCTCCTCCAAAAACGCGCGAAGCCAAGAGTTCTTGGCAAGGACCGTTCATGGTCACAAAGGTTATTTCGAATCAACTGGTGGTCATAAAAGCTAAGGGATGCAAATTCTGTGTAGCAAACATTGATAACCTCACTCACTGCTGGGGAGGTTATGTGAAAAAATGATTCATGAGGTAACCCGTCGAGCTTAACGACGTTAAACAAAAGCCAATTCACTGTATATTAGTTTATTGCTTTAAGTTTTTTTATTCCTAGTGTATAATTCTAAGTTAGTGTCGAGTTTTAGTGTCTACTTTTAAAAGAAATGAGAAAGGTAGTGTGTTAATGGTGCAGGAATCGAGTTTGGGGTGCTAGGAAACGCAAAAGAAAATTTTGGGAAAATTCAAAGGCTGGCGCGGACTACCCCCGCGGTGTACCCCTATAACGCAGGGATGTACCGCGCCCAAAAACCCGTACCACGGGTCTTATCCAGAGGCGAGAAAAAGAGAAGCTGATCGACGCGGTACACCGCATCCTACACCGCACGCCCAAACGCGTGCCACGGGGTGTGTACCGCGGGTTTTTTCTCGGAGCAGGCGCGGACTACCCATGCACCGCACCCCTGCACCGCACGGCAACAACGCGTGCCACGGGGTGCTAGCACGGGTACAAGGCAGAGGCGAGAAATATCACACCAACAGCGCTGCGGTGTACCCCCGCGGTACACCCATGCACCGCAGGTATGCACCGCGCCAGGCGGTTTGTGAAGAGTTTGAAGCCCATCCAACTTCTTACCTTAACGAGATAAACCCTAGCCTCTTCCAAACGAATTTTCTAGCTCCCAATCCTATAAAAACACCTTGGAGCTTGATTAAACCTCCACAACAAACACATTAACATCATTAAATCTCTCCTCCATCCTCCATAAACATAACCTCTTCATCAAATTCATCACAAAACACCATTAAACACAATCAAGATCATCAAGCTTTCAAGAGTTCTTCCAAGATTTTTCAAGAAAACAACTTCCTTCATCTAATCCAAGCAAGAAACTCAAGTTCTACCAAGTTTTCTTAACTTTATTCTATCCTTGGTATAAACTTGAGTTTGGGGTCAATTCAACCATGACAAACAGAACAGATGATATGGATTATAAGAGGAAGTGTTGTATCCTAGGGAAGAACAAGAATTTGCCTGGTTCCACAATTGAAAAGGCCATCAATCTTGATGAGCCTATTGAAGAAACACAAGAAGAAAAGGCACCTGCACCACCACAACACGGGAAATTAACAGCAAGGATGAGGGTATCAAAGCCTAAAGACAAGATACAAATGCAAGATCAAGGTTCTTCTTCTTCTCAAACTAATTCTGGTATTCCTCCATGGGCTCACAATTTGCAACAAGAATTTGAACTTTTACGACTAGACATCGGAGCACTTTGGAAGGAAATTACACAGATTAAGTCAACATTCGAAGAGGTAACTTTGTACATGGATATTGATAATTATTCTTCCCCTTCGGAGGAGGACACGATGGATCTTCATGGCCAGGTACCCCGTTCTAATTCTTCTTCTTAATTGATGGTAGGCACTAGTTAGGTAGTTTTAGTTTAATTTTATTGAATTATTGAGTCTTTTTCGAGTCGTGGGGACACGACTCACTTTTGAGTTTGGGGTGGGGTTCGTTGCCTCATCCCAATTTTTTGTGTTTTACTGCTTTCAATAAAATTAATCTGAGGGTTGCGTTGACTGTAGAGAATATTAAATGCCCCCATCAAGCATGCTTTTCATGAATTAATGATAGAAAATAGTTGACTTTAGGAGTTAGTATGAAGCTGAACTTTAATTGCATGCAAATATGAAATAATTGATAGGAAAAATTAATGAACAATGCAAAAGAAGAAAACTTGTGCTTAAGGATAATAGGTGGTTTGTAGAACGTGAGATCTAAATGAGTAGAGAACCCACTTAGGTATGAACTAGAGATAAGTTGTGTAAATAGGAAGATGATAGAACCAATTCTTTGTTAGCCCTTTGAATCCCTTTTGGCTGTCTATCCCTGAATTAATTTTATCCTTCTTAGCCAAATTTTTAGCCTTTAAGACTTTCTTTTGTCGCCACATTATAAGCCAATATCCCTTTAGATTGTTAGGCATGACCATATGACCCGCACTTGAATCACGATCCTGAGACTCCCTGTCTTGAGCTTGAGTTTGGGGTGGTGGGTCCACTATATGGGAATTTACATTAGGTTGGGATTTTTTTTGAGCTTATGAATGATGCTTTGTGCTATATATGATGATGATTCACAGGTTTATTATATTGTAACCCTTTGCCAGGGTAATAGTGAATGGAAAAGAAGCTGTAAAGCTAAAATCATGAATAGGCATGAAGAAAAATAGCATGATATCTCAACATTAAAAAGAGAGTCATAGCTATACAAAAGAAAAAAAATGAATGATTTGAAAAGAAAATATATTCGGACCGGCAAAGTGGAAATTTTTAAGTGAATCATCCTTAGTGCTTATTGGGTTAATTTGGGGACGCTAATTAAGCGCGTCAATTGGGTTGAGTGAGAACGTAATTCGGGTGTAAACTCAAGCTCTTGGACAGTTTGTTGATGGTAAGTGAGGAGAGAGCCAAAAGCTCACTTCAAATTTACCAAATATACATACCATACCGTCCTTCAGCCTATGCTAAAACCGTAAAGACCTCGTGATTCCTAGATGCACAGTGAGTTAATAGGGAATATTCTAAGTGGAGCGTTCAAAGCAAGTAAGGATCGAGGAAAACCCTATAGCCACCATCTTGAGATAAGTAATAAGCGTAACCTTCTAGCATTGTGAAATTAATTTTGGATTGATATTGTTTTGTATTTGATTTTGCATGATAAGTGTAGGTGTATATTAATTCCTAGGTTATACTATATGAAATTTGTTTTAAGTTTTGCTTTGGGGATTATTTTCTAGATTCTACCTTCTGCGTTCACCTAAAAGCTCCTTTGTTTTTATTTTACTTTGTCGGGACGACAAAGGTTTGAGTTTGGGGTCTTGATGTCTCCCGATTTGTTCTAATTATTAGCCCCTTGGAGACATTATTTTTGGTGAATAAATGACTTATTTGATAGACTTTTAGGCTTAATTGATCATATTGCACTTTCTCCCCTTGGAAATTAACTATTTGCAGAATCTGAGCTTTTGTGCGTAAATTTGACTATTTTTAATGCAAAGTTAATAGGTTCTTGAATTTCATGAAAGACCAATCCAAGGAGAAGAAGTGAGAATAGAGTCTTAGTGTATTTTAGAGTGTTAGGAAATGATTTTGAGTCGAGTTTCTATTTTTAGAGTGCACTTTCCTATTTCGTTTTCTTGATTTATTGATTTATTCTTTTTAAGCATATACGGTTTAATTATTTATTTAATGTGAAGCTTTAAAAGATAAATGGTAATTACTTAGAGACCAAGTCAAGATAAAGATGAAAGGAAAGAAGATTTACATGGAAACAAGAAGATTTAGGAAAGATTTATTCAAAGGAGGAAAAGATAAAGCTGCCTTTTGAAATCTGAAATTCCAGCCACGTTTTAAAGATTAAATAATAACTAAAGATTGGCTAGGATTCTGGACGAGTGGTCTGCACCAATAGAAAGCTCTTTCCAAGACAAGTGGTTTCAAATTCGACCTAGGGTCCTCCAACACCTATAAATACACCCCTTAACCTCCTACTTTCACACACTTCAGAGAATTAAACAAGAGGCTTAAGGTTTTCAAGTCAGAGCACGGAGGAGAGAAGAAGCTAGAAGCTGGAGGAATCCTGTTCTTCCAACCATAGTCATTCTACCCTTTAGGTTTTTATTATCTTTTGTAATTGAAACATGAATTCCTTTTCTTCTATGTTAGTTTTAAATTTCATCATGAGCTAAATTTCTTTATACTTGAGAATCGCATAAAAGGGATGAACCTTAATTAATTAAATCTATGTTTTGAATTTGGGATTGTTTAGATTTAAATTGGATTGATTTTTAGGTATTGGTTATTACTTTGTTTTCATTACTAATTCTTTTCCGCGCAACTAGAATTAGCTGTTAGTATTTGGGCTATTCACTTTAGTGGCGAAGTGATCATCCGACAGGGGGGTTTGAATACAGATCTAGGTAATACCCGTGTAATGTTCGTTATTGACCGACGGGTTTAACTAGTTACATAGCCAAAGAGGTAAATTCATATCTTCCAAAAAGCCATATTCGACCATACAGGTGTTTATGATACTTTAGGATAGCTTCTAGGTCCACCCGACAGGGGGCTAGGAGATATTAGAGTCCCGACTAATATTATAATTCCAATTCTGCCCTTAGACATAGCATAGATTATATTGATTAAGTGGATTCCTTTGCGAGACTCAAGTATCTCTCTTATCTGAAGTTAGTCGTTTATTTGCTTTATTTCCTTTCTGTTAATTTAATTTTAGTCTTTACTTTATTTGCATATTTTAATTTATAAAAAAACCAAACAAAAATTCTTAGCTTTTATTTTCTGTTTAGCAATTATCTCTACCATCTGATTAATATTTGGGTTGAGCCTAATCCGTCCCTGAGAACGAACTTGATTATCATATATTACTTGAGACAACCGTACACTTGCGGTTAAGTGGTTCCTTTATTTTTGCACTTTATTTTATAACACCCTAGGACCCACCACACGTGTCAAAAACAAGAAAAATTATAATAACTCAAGAAGTTCCTTGACATGGTGAGCAAGCAAGATATTAATATCCCGTTTGTAGAATCTCTCAAGAGAATGCCGAAATATCTGAAATTCATGAAGGACATTCTGTCTAACAAACGAAGTTTAGAAACCGGGGAGATCATTGGATTACCAGAGGAGTGTAGTGCTATTTGTCAAAGAAAGTTTCCACCAAAGATACAAGATCCCAGAAGTTCTACAATTCCCATTTCTATTGGAGAAAGTTGGATTGGGAAAGAATTATGTGATTTGGGCGCGAGTATCAATCTCATGCCAAAGTCCCTATTCGAGAAGCTCAACATAGGAGAAGTAGTACCCACTTCAGTGGTATTACAAATGGCGGAACGCTCCCTCTCCCAACCAGTGGGTAAAATTGAAGATGTTTTAGTTAAAGGTAGTACTTTTATATTTCCTTGTGATTTTATTATTCTTGACTACGACGCGGATAAGAAGATCCCCATCATCTTGGGTAGACCATTCTTATCTACAGCGCGTACACTAATAGATGTTGAGAATGGTGAATTAATCATGAGGGTCCAAGACGAACATGTACGATTCAATGTGTTCAAGGCTATGAAATATCTAAATACGAAAGATGAATGTTTTAAAATAGATGTCATCGGCAAACTTACACAAGAGGTCTTTAATGAATACAAATTGTGATGACGATCTAACCGCAGCCTTGGCACTTGAATCGCCAGAAATATACGATGATACTGCTTACGAAGTTGCAGAATAAGACTCAAACATACGAGAAAAATTCGAGAATCAGGAGACATTGAACTAATAAGGAAACCATCTATAATATGTCCACCTGTTCTTGAAGAGATACCACTTCCAGACAATCTGCGCTATGCGTATTTAGATATGAACAATACTTTACCTGTTATTATTTCTGCTAACCTTTCAGGTCCTCAAGAAGATAAGCTACTCTATGTGCTTCGCACTAACAAAGAGGCAATTGGGTGGACTTTTGCCGATATCAAGGGAATTAGTCCTTCCATTTGTAAACATAAGATTATTCTTGAGAAAGAAGGAGGGTAATCTATAGAGGGCAAATAAGGCTCATTCCAGCTATGAAAGAGGTGGTAAGGAAGGAGGTAATCAAGTTATTAGACGCGTGTATTATCTTTCCGATTGCAAGAAGTTATTGGGTTAGTCTAGTGCAATGTGTTCCAAAGAAATAATGTATCATTACCGTCCTTAATGATCAAGATGAAGCCATTCCATCAAGAACAGTTGTGGGGTGGAGAGTATGCATGGATTATCGAAGACTCAACAAGGCTACAAAGAAAGATCACTTCCCTCTACCGTTCATTGTTCAGATGCTAGACAAATGATGTCTCCCTATTTTTTCTAATTATTAGCCCTTTGGAGACATCCTTTTAGGTGAATATTTGACTTATTTGATAGACTTTTATGCTTATTTGATCATATTGCACTTTCTCCCCTTGGAATTAGACTATTTGCATTTTTAGAGCTTTTGTGCGTTAATTTAATTATTTTTAGTGCAAAGTTAGTATGTTCCTAAATTTCAATACAAGGTGGAGAAGTGAGAGTTAAAGTCTTAGCTTATTTTTATTGTGTTAGGAAGCATCTTTATTCGAGCTTCTAATTTTAGAGTGCACTTTCCTATTTCTAGTTTTGAATTATTGAATTATTCTTTTTAAAGCATATGCGGTTTAATTATTTATTTATTGTGAAGCTTTAAAAGATATATGGTAATTAATTAGAGACCAAGTCAAGTCAAAGAAGTCAAGGAAAGAGATTTACATATAAATAAGAAGATTAAGGAAGGATATATGCAAAGAAGGAAAAGATAAAGCTACCTTATGAATCTGAAATTCCACCCACGTTTCAAAGACCAGTCCATAACATAAGATTGGCTAGGAATTTGGGCGAGTGGTCTGCACCAATAGAAAGAGCTTTCCGAGTCAAGCGGTTTTGAATATTGGAACGCGTCAAACGGATAATTATTGAGAGAGATATGACCAAAACAAATCAGCAGCAGAATCTTACCTTTCCTAGATTTTAGGGTTACGAATTAAAGAGTTCTTAACTTGTCTTCCACTCCAAGTAAATTCGACCTAGGGCTTCCTAACACCTATAAATACACCCCTTAGACCTCATAATTTAGTACCTATCATTAAACCTTCAATTTATATCATCCTAAGGAGAGCGTCAAGAGGCGGAAGCAAGAGTAGAAGCTGGAAGATCCTTTTCCTCCAACAACAGTTCAAGTCAATTACTCTATCTAGGCTCTTATTTTATTTTTGTTATTAGGACATGTATATTATTAATTTCCTTTTTTTTACTTTTAATATGAGCATAAACCTTAATTACTTGAGAATCGTAATGGGATGAACCCTAATTCGCTTAATTCATGTATTTCAGTTTGGGATTAGTTTCTAGTTTAATTTCAATTAGGTATTTCATATTGTTTCTTATTTTATATTAATTTCACAATCAATGAATTAGCTAATCGGAGATAAGTCATAGTAATTAATCTATTCACTTTGGTGGGGAAGTGATCGCCTTGACGGGGGGTTTAATTACTGAACTAGATAATAAACGTAAGGTAGAAAATATTGATCCTGATGGACTTAGTTAACCTTATAGCCAATTGGGTAAAATAGTATTCATCTGAACGTAGCTTATAATCGCCCTGGCGGGTTTTGTAATAATGTAGGATAACTCCTAGGTCCACCCTGACGGGGGCTAGGAGATTATAGAGTCCCGACTAATATAGAAATATCAGTTTTGCCCTTAACGAAGACATTAATTAGGTAAGTTTAGGTGATTCCCTAGCGAGACTCGAGTATAGCTCATATCTGCGTCTTATCTCTTAGTATTTACTTTTAGTTATTTTGTTTCTTTGCGTCTAGTAGTTTAATAACTCGAAACCAAACAAATATATTTTATCTTTTATTTTTTGTATTCGCAATTATTACTACTTATTCATTGAACACTTGGGTTATACCAGTCCAATCCCTGAGAACGAATCCGACTTATCGGAGTATTACTTGGACAGCCGTACACTTGCGGTATTGTGGTTCCTTTATTTTCTATAATTAATTTTATAACACACCAGGACCCACCAACAAACTTGCAGGGAGAGAGTATTATTGTTTTCTTGATGGATATTCAGGCTATACTTAGATTTGTCTGGATCCCCTTGATCAACACAAAACAACTTTTACTTGTCTGTTTGACACCTTTGCTTACAGAATGATGTCGTTTGGTTTATGCAATGCACCTGCCAAGTTCTTGTCTGTTTGGCACCTTTGCATACGGAATGATGTCGTTTGGTTTATGCAATGCACCTGCCACGTTCCATAGGTGTATGATGACTATATTTTGGGACATGATACTTGGAGGTCTTTATGGATGATTTTCCGGTTTTTGGAGATAGTTTTGATTATTGCCTCAACAATCTTGAAAAGGTCCTTGTAAGATGTAAAGAAACAAATCTTGTACTTAATTGGGAAAAATGCCATTTCATGCTTCAATAATGGATTGTGTTGGGACATAAAGTTTCGAGTGCCGGGATGGAGGTTGATCGTGCTAAAATTGAAGTTATAAAAACTTTACCACCTCCAGTTTCTGTCAAAGGAGTGAGAAGTTTCTTGGGTCACGCAGGATTTTACATAAGATTTATTAAATATTTCTCCAAGATCGCAAAACCACTTTGTTCTTTACTTGAAAAGGATACACCTTTTGATTTTAATGACGAATGTCTCGAAGCTTTTTTGACGATTAAAGAGAAACTCATCTCCATGCCAATTGTTATACCTCTAGGTTGGAATGCTCCGTTTGAACTGATGTGCGATACAAGTGATCACGCTATGGGTGTTGTGTTTGGCCAGAGGAAAGAAAAGATCTTCCACACGATTTATTATGCAAGTAAGACCTTTAACGCTGCCCAAATAAATTATACTATAACGGAGAAAGAATGTTAGTCGTAGTATATGCGTTCGATAAATTTCGTTCCAACCTGATCGGGATGAAAACTATTGTATACACGGATCATTCAGCAATCAAGTACCTTATGGAAAAAAAGGACGCTAATCCGCGTCTTATTAGATGGGTATTGTTGCTACAAGAATTTGACATAGATATTCGAGACCAGAAGGGATGCGAGAATCAAGTAGCTGATCATTTATTTAGGTTCGAAGGATCTAATGCCAACAAATAACCATTATTAGTTAAAGAGGTATTCCCTGATGAACAACTATTTACGTTTAAAGATGTGTTTGTGCCTTGGTATGCAGATATAGTTAAACTCCTCGTGAGTGATGTGTTCCCTATAGACTTTAATCCACAACAAAGACAGAGGTTAAGTCATAAAGCCAGACAATTCTTTCGGGATGAGCCCTACCTCTTCAAAGTTTGCAGTGATCAAGTTATCAGAAGATGCGTCCATGAAGGCGAAATTACTAAGATCATGGCAAGCTGTCATGGCTCACCATATGGTGGTCACTTTAAAGGCGATAGAATTGCAGCTAAAATACTTCAATCCGGGTTCTATTGGCCTACCTTACACAAAGATTGTCATCAATTCGTTTAGTGTCAAAGGTGTTAGTTCACTGGTAATATATAAAAAAAAGACGAGATGCTGCTTAACAATATCTTAGAAGTCAAAATCTTTGATGTATGGGGGATGGATTTCATTGGACCCTTCATAACCTCCCATGGTAATCTTTATATTTTGCTAGAAGTATATTATGCGTCCAAGTGGGTAGAATCAGTGGAAACACCAAAGAATGATGCTAAAACAGTCATATCATTTCTTAAATCACACATCTTTTCAAGACATGGTACTCCACGTTTTCTTATCAGCGATGAAGGTACCCACTTCATCAATTATCAGTTGAGAGCTTCCCTTCGTAAGTTGGGGGTGAGACACCGCACTTCAACCGGTTATCATCCCCAAACTAACGGTCAAGCCGAGGTTTCTAACCGAGAAATCAAGTCTATTCTTGAGAAGACCGTGAACAAAGCGAGGAAGGACTGGTCATTAAAACTAGATGATGCTCTGTGGGCTTACAGAACATCATTCAAAATACCAGTTGGGGCATCTCCCTATCGCATGGTCTTCGGAAAAGCATGTCATTTTCCTATTGAGATTGAATCCCGAGCCTTCTGGGCAATAAAAACTCTGAATCTAAACCCAGACTTGGCCGAAAAACAAAGGATGATGCAATTGAATGAGTTGGATGAATTTCGTTTCTATGCCTATGACAATTCACGTCTCTACAAGGAGAAAACTAAAAGATGGCATGATAAACGGATTCATCCAAAAAAAATCGAGAGAGGAGAAAAAGTGCTATTATACAACTATAGAATCTAGAACTATCCGCGTAAGCTTAAATCCCGTTGGGGAGGACCTTACATTGTTATAAAAGTCACTCCTCATGGAGCAATAGAAATTGAACATCCAACTGAGCAAAGGACGTTCATGGTGAATGGTTAGCTCTTGAAGATATACCATGATAGTGAGGACTTTGGACGAGAGGAGACAATCCATCTCGAAGAACACGTATAACCCGAGGTACACGTCTAACTCAAAGACGTTAAACAAAAGTGCTCTTGGGAGACACCCCTTGTTTTAATTGTTTTCTAGATTAGTTTTATGCTTTGTTGTGTATATTTTTATGTTAGTGTATATTTTTTTAATGTGTTCACAAGCTAATAGGAGAGAAAGGTAGTGTGTCAATTGTGCAGGAAACGAGTTTGGGGTCAAAAGAGGAAAAATTGAGGAATTCTGATTTTGCTGACCGGCATGCCGGCGGATTCACCAGTATACTGGTGAAGAAACCGTGTCACGGTTTGTGAAATCAGGTTCTTTGCCGAGAGCTTGCTTGGAAAAACCGTGTTCGCGAGTATCGACGCGGTTTTTGAAAATTCTGACCGGTACGCCGCCGATCTCACCGGTATGTCGGTCCGAGGCGGTTTGTGAAGTGATTGTTACCTAATCAACTTCTTACCTTACCAAATCATAACCTAGCCTCTTCAACGTGATTTTTTCAGACCCAAACCTTATAAATACACCTTGAAGTTTGATTAAACCTCTACAACAAACACAACACAACAAGAAATATTTCTTCCATCCTCCATAAACACATATTCTTCATCAAATTCATTACACTACACCATAAAACACCACCATAGATCATCAAGCTATCAATAATTCTTCCAAGAACAATCACATAAACCTTCTTCTACCATTGATAATCATTCATCCAAGTAAGAAACTGAAGCCACACCAATCTTTCATAACTTTAATCTATCCTTGGTGTAACTTGAGTTGTGGGTTAATCGGAGATGACAAATAGAATGGATGTTGTGGATTATTAGAGGAAGTGTTCAACCTTAGGGAAGAACAAGAGATTGTCTGGAGCCACAATTGAAAAGGCCATTGACCTTGATGAGCCTATTGAAAAGAAACCAAAGATGGAGGCACCAACACAACCACTATGAAGGAAATTAACAACTAGAATGAGTGTACCACCAAGGCCTAAAGCAAAGACACCAATCCAAGATCAAAGTTCATCGTCATATCTAAATGATTCAGGCATGCCACCAAAATGGGCAATTAACTTACAGGATGATACTAATTATTTCACGAAATAATTTGCTTCTTTCTTGGAGGAAATTGCAAAGATTAATCAGGTATTGAACGAAGTAACTGATAACTTGGACATTCATAATTATTCTTCTTCCTCTTCGGAGGATGAGTTACTAGATATTTATGTCCAGGTACCCAGTTCTAATTCTTCTTCTCAATTGCTTGTATTCATTAGTTTAGGTAGTTTTAAATTTTATTGCTTTATTGAGTTTTTTTCGTGTCGTGGGGACACAGCTCACTTTTGAGTTGGGCGTGGAGATTCGTTGTCCTCATCTTCCTTTTCGTTTTTTGCATAAAGTTTAAAAATTTTAGGTTTGAATTGGCATAGAATATATTGAATGTACCTATTGAGCATTAAGTTAATGATAGTAAGTAGTATGTTTTTGAAAGGTGTCACAAATATGTTTAGTATGTGGTGGTCCTTTGTGTGTTCTAAAAAATAAATGCAAATGCTAATCGAACCACAACCGCAAGTGTACGGTTGTCCCAAGTAGTATATCTGATAATACAGATTCGTTCCAAGGACGGAATGGTTGATCACAATGTCTAGCAAATAGTGATTGATGCACTTATGAAAATAAAAGACAATAATATGTTTGTTTGGTTTTCGTTATTAAAACTAATGAATGAAAAATAAATTATAAATGCAAGTAAAAGTTAAGACGCAAGTAAAATGATGTAGAACGCAATATGAGAAGTAGCACTTGAGAACGCAAGGATCCTCCCTATCCTATTTCTTAACTTATGTTGCTTAAGGGCTAAATTAGTCAATTACAATGGTCGGGATTCTAATTTCCTTATACCCCCGTCAGGGTGGACTATAAGGCGATCCTAAAGTGTCACTAGTCCCGTCAGGGTAAATATGATCCACCGTTGGATGATTAAGTGTTATTACCTCATTGGCCCTAGGATTAGCTAAGCTCGTCATAATCATTAACTTCTATCCTAGATTGAATAAATGGTTCCGTATTTAAACCCTCCGTCAGGATGATCCAATTGCCACTAATTGGAATAGCCTAAATACTATTACCTGTTCCTAGTTCATGACGCTAAAAACAGTAAATATTCATAATTTATCGAAAAGAGTAGAAGCCCTAATTTAGTTTAATTCAATAAAAACCCAAATTCAACATTCGTCAATTAATAAGAATTGGGATTCACCCATTATTTGTTCTCAAGCACTATAGAAAACTTAGCTCATATTAAAATGAAATACGAAATTAAGAGTAATGGAATTCATATTGTTTACAGAATTAAAAAGATAAAAGAACCTAATTTCCGGAATCGGATTGACTACGAACGGAGATATAGACCCTCTCCAGCTCTTGTAGCTTCTTCGTCTTCCTTCAGTTGCTTCTCTCTGGTGTTTTTAATCTTGCAGGGCTGGTTTTATAGGTGGAAATTCGGACTTGGACCTAGGCTTTTAATTAAATGAAATATAAAAGGCCCAAATCCACTAACTTAGCCCAAAATCCCGTAACTGCTGATATGCCTTCACTAAAACGGCTTTTCCCGATGCGTTATGACTCCGATTGACCTCATTCCAATTGCTAAAGTTTCGTAACTCGATAAGGAGCGTTTTCTCTTCAAAGGTCAGCGGCTAAATCATCGCTTAAACACCTCGAAATCAGCAATCTATGGCCTGGAAAATGGATTTTCAGCTCTAAAAATAATATCTTCGGGATTTCTTTTTAAATCTTGACTCTATCTTTTGATCTTTGACTTTCTCCTCGGATTCCTCTTCTAGCTAACATCTAAAACCTGTAAACTTTACACTAAAAATACCAATATTACGCGCAAAAGCTTAATAAATCGAAAATGCTAGAAATAAAAGAGGAAAATCATATTATTGCATATTTAGTCCAAAAGTCTATCGAATTGATTAAATAAACACCAAAAATGATGTCTCCTAAGGGTCGAAAATAAGAACAATTAAGGAGACATCAGTATGCGTGTATGAAAACAGGATATAAAAGATAGAAAAGTTAATGAGCAATGCTAAGAAGTCACGTTGAAACTTAGGGAGAGTTATTTGACGTGTGAAACGTGAGGTTTGAAAGTAGTTGAAAACCCGCTTGTCTATGAACTAGTAGTGAAAAAGTAACAAAATCTGGTAGTTAGAAAAATGAATAAGGCAGTTCTTTCATATTGAAGCCACTTGAAGCCTTTTAGCTTTCTCACCCTTTTATTTGAAATAAATTATTATTATTTATCCGTCTTAGCCGCTCTGAGCCTTTATAAAGACTTTTATTGAACAACATTACAAGCCATACCCCTTAGTTTATATAACTTACCCATATGACCCGCACTCAAATTGCAAAATCTGAAACAAGTCATTTTTAGAGCTTGAGTTTGGGGTGGTGGGATTCAGCATTAGGGAACATTGGGTTTGGGAGATTGTAAATGTGATATAATTGATGATGAAAAAGTTACTATTGTAACCCTTTGTCGGGGTAAGAGTAAATAAAAAAATCTAAAAAGAATGAAAAGAAAAGAATATAAAAAAAAATTAGCATGATATCTCAACATTAAAAAGAGAGTCATAACTATATACTTGGACCGGCAAAGTGGAATTTGTATATCATCATGAAAAGGTTTTTAATTGGGTTATTTGGGGATGCACATTAAAGCATCAAGAATTGGGTTGAGTGAGAACATCTTTGAGTGAAAAACTCAAGCTCTAGGGCGATTCGTTGATGGAATGTGAGGAGAGAGAGCCAAACGCTCTCTTTTTATTATCCAAATATACCACACCATCCCTAAGCCACGTCATAAAGACCTTAGGATTTCTAGCTACTTTGTGGAGAAACAATGGAGCTATTAGGTTGTATGTGAGTGGACCATTGGATGTTTTACTAGGACCTATGAACAACCTATAGACATTAACATGAACTGAGTTGAAAACCTCTCCTTCTGGCATTGCGAAGTTTATATGGACTAGAATTTATGGAATGTTGATTATGTGTATATTAGATGTAAGTATGCATTATTTCTTTGGCATTACTACATGAGACTTTTTAGATATTTTGCTTTAGGATGATTTAATGTGTTCTATTCTTCTTCTCCTCCTACTTCTTCTTCTCTGTTTATTATTTGACTACCCTGTTGTTCTTTATTTTTATTGTATCGGGACGATACAGCTTTGAGTTTTGGGTCTTGATGTATCCCTATTTGTGATGATTTAATCTTAGTTGGAAACATCATTTTAGGTGTATTTAAGATTATTTTTATCGATTTTTAATTATATTTTTATATTTTCTTATCTCTTGTCTTAATTTGATGATTTATTATTTTTAGAGCATATTGAGTTTAATTGTTTGTTAATTATGAAGGTTTAAAGATATACGGTAATTAATTAGATTCCAAATCAATTCTAAGAGATAAAGGAAAGTGGATAAAGATGGAAATTGGAGATAAAGGAATTAAAAGATAAGTATGGAAAAATAAAGTTGCCAAATAAATCTGAATTTCACCAGTTACGACCATAAAAGTGATCATAACTTAAGATTTTCTTGGAATTTGGAAGAATGGTCTGAAGCAAAGTTATAGAGATTTCCGAGACGATCCGCGTCAAACGGAGTAGTACTTAAGGAGTTACGGCCAAAACAAAACAACAACAGTTTATTACCTTTTCTATATTTTAGGGATTTGGAAAAAAAATAAAAAATCTTTTAGGGTTACGAATTTAAGTTGGGCTAGAAGTCCAATACTTGTCTTCCACTCCAAGAAAACGTTTTAGGGTTTCCTATACCCTATAAATACACTCTATAATCAGTAGAAACATATCCTTGGTTAATCCTTAAGCCAAGAGGAAGCTTACAACAATAGAAGAGAAGTCTGGAAGGAGCTGAGCACCATATTATGTCTTCACAAGCCTCTAAATTTGTAATTGTTTTATTTTCTTTCTCTATTATGAACAAATTTAATTTAGCTTGAGATTTAGCATATATGTATGAACCCTAAACTTGTTTTACATTAATCTAATTTGGGATGCCATTGTATTTAAATTGAATTAATGTTTCATTCTCTATTTTATGTGCTTTGACTTATTGTCTGTTTTACTTGCAAACGCATGCGTATAGGATTACCTAAATAGTAGTTAGATGGTCACTGTATCCGATTTCTCCTTGAACTTCTTGACATAGGCCTTATTGCTTTCTTGTATCAATGTGACGAGAGTGTTCATATTCTCGTGTAGTGAGCCTTCTTGAGGATATGATGGTAATGATGGCAACTCCTTCTGAGTAATATTATTGGCCCAAGTGGCGTAAGTTGGAAGTGGTTGCAAGGGTTTATTTTGATACGTTATCAACCCACACTTTAAACACCGATCATCAACGCCTTAATTCAGGGATGTATGCAAAATCGCCATAACTAGGAATTCAAAAATAGGCTAAAAAGAAAACGCGTAAAACTGAAAACAAATAAAAACTACTACACTAAAACTAATCACAAATAAATAGAAAAATTCCCGGCTGCGGCGCCAAAAACTTGGTGGGGGCAAGGTGTAATAAAATAATGAATAAATAAAGATAATAATAAAGGACATACACCCTTAACTACAACGAGAAACTCACTACAAGTATTACAGATCATTTGCAAGCTTAGTTAGTAAGTAAAGTTCGTTTGCGGGAATTTGATTTGTTAGATCTACTTGTGAATATAAAGAAGTGTAGAAGAATTTACTTGTTAAATTAAAAGATAATAAAGAAATAATATTTATTTGGTTTTCAGACTCAAAAGATAGTAATTCGAATAAATAAGATAATAAAGAATGGAGATGAGAGAGATATAACTTAGGATTGCTAGCATGCGCTTATCCTTTTGAATCAATATTCTAGTTATAAGGATGAATTGAGCTCTTTTTTTTGTAAATAGTCAGGATTCTATATTCCTCCTAACCACCTTATGGGTGGACTTAGGTGGAAATCTAACAATTACCAGGACACTTGGGTAAGGGGACCCTGCGCAATGATTGGTGGTAATTTCAAACTCTAGTGACTATCTAGTTAGGCAAGCCCGTCACTAGACGTTTATGTGGTGTTTCGATAGTTGAGCACCCCTTCCGGGTGACCATCCAACTACTAATGGAGTAACCCTATACGTGCTCATTGACAAGGATTACAATCATTAAGTCAAAGCACATAAACCATATATATAAAGTAACTAAGTAGCTAAATAAATTTTAAGGTTTATCCTAAACAACATAAAATATAAAGAATTAGAGATCAAAGATTATACATATGCAAACCGAAGCTATGGCAAAATTAGTTCATATCTGAAGACATAGAAATAAAACTAATGAATAAAGAGATTAGAGACATAGACAATTTATTGAATCTAATACAAATTATCCTAATGATAGAGGGATAGGATGGAGAAGTGAAGTTTGTAACTCTCCAACTTTTTGTCTTCCTCTCTAGGTCTTCTTGCTTCTCTGGATGATAAAATCGATACTAAGGACTAATATTCAAGCAAGTTCTAAGAATAACTGAGCAAGGACAAGAAAGAACAATGTTTACAAAGGTATCTATTCGTATTTATCTGCTTATTTATCACACCTTTGCCCCCACCAAGTTTTTTCATTAGGTCACCATGTTTAATAAAGAAAAATAGGCTCCCGGTTTAATAACGGGTTCCCTCTTTAGCTAGAATAACAGTGCTCAACAATATCAACATAGTACGGTAGCTTGCATATAACGTGAACCGAAATATTGATCCATTTCGGGACCCAGTTTTGTAAGAACGTCAACCCTTTTTTAAAACGGACCCCTGATTCGAGCTAAAAACATCACATCGCTTTTCGAAAACAGACGTTGGATTTTTAGCCGTTGGATCATTAAATCACAACTGGTAAATAGTACCTTCCTTCAAAACGACATCTTACTTTGGAGACACCGGGTACCTGTTTTCAAGCATTACATACACTCTTGATAATCCTCAACTACCATCATCTTCAAGCATTGAATTAAGAGCTCGCTGTCACCCAAATCTCCATCTTCTCATCAAATTTTTTGATAATCATAATCTTCATATCCACTCAATAGTAGAAAATCTATCTTCATTATTAAATCAACTCAAGAAGAAGTATATCAAGTACCACTTTATCATATATATCCAAGAAGGATATTATTATCATGATTCATTTATCAATCAACTCATTAAGGAGTCAACAGGTTTACTCATCAAAGAGTCATTTGTGTTTATTGTAATTATCAAACAAATCACAAGGGTTTACCTTTTCGTCTAGATTAGAGAATAGTTGGTTTAGAGGTTTAGACTGAGTCTAGCTAAAACCTAACTTAGGTTCTAACTTAGCCCGAAAAATGTATTGGTTTTTAGGTTTTGTGATTGAACCTGTCAAATATCACATTTAGAGGTTGTGATTGATCTTGGTAAAAATCTCCTAGTATCAGTTTCGTTTTTTTATCGTTAAGGAAATGCGGAGTTTAGTAGATGGGTTTAAAATATAAGGTGTCTACGTTAAATAATGGATATAGGTAACTTAACACTTTAAACGATTGCGTAATCTCTATCCCTACACTTTGTGATATAGATTTGCATAAGTTTTTTTATCAACTAATACTATATTTTTCTTTTAACCTTCAAGTGTTTGATTAAATCCCTCAAAGATTTTTCAAACTTATATTATCTTCCAAATTATTTTTAATTACTTATAAAATAGATTAGTGTCCTATTCACCTCCCCCCGAACCCCTTTCAGATTGACAAATTCCTTTATATGATGAACTTTTAAATAATTTGTCTACATTGTATTGTATGTAGTTATGTTGCCAATGTTCAAGAATGAAAATGCCTTTGTAAGATAATCCTTGCAATATTATATACACAATCAGATATATATAATAATTTATTTTTTGAAATAATATATATTATAATAATATAAATAGAAGTTGATAATCTAATTTTAAGAAATTGATGACTCCATTATAACTAGTTTTGATTACTAGTCAGCTCCATAGAAATTAAGAAGATGAATAAAGAGGTTTCTTATAAAAATTTACAACTTTTTTTCAGGATATCATTTCTTCTTCCTCAATGTAATATTTATAATAATATAATTGGTTGTTATAAGCATATGTTCGCTATGACCAGAACCGGTTCTGAGGGAAGACGAAGAAAGTCACCTTCGGGCCCATATAAATCTAATTATTTCATGGGCCCCTTAAATTTATTTGTATATATAAAAACTTTAACCCAAAATAAATATCATATTTAAAAAAGACCAGATCGAATTATTTATTATTTAAAAAGTTCCAGTGTATAAAAAGCCCTACAACCTATCTTTGTTAAAAGAAAACCCTAATTTTGGCAAAAAAAACCCAAATTTGCCTAACTTATTATATATTGATTTTTTTTATGTTATTTTATGAAATTTGTATATATTTTTCTTCAAAGGGTCCCACTTTTTGAGTTCGATTTAGCCCCCTAAAATATCACGACTGGCCCTGGTTGTGACCATTCTAATGGTTTCTTTATTCATTAAAATATGTTTTAGATGTAGCAAATTGTTATACGAAGAGTAAGGGTTCGTTTGGGGTGGATTATTGTAGAATTAAAAATGGTTTTTGAATAAAAATTGAAATATTTGTAAAATATATGGGTAAATTACTTATAGTGTCTTGGAGACCATCTTAGTGGTACAAAAGAATCACCACATTCTTCTCTCCTCTAAAGGAGTCTTAAAGATCTACATTGTCATTACTACACTTATAGTGTATATAAGACAAAAAATAGATTATTCTTTCTACTCAATTGCCATTTTTCTCTCGCATTCCTTATCATTTTTGTCTCTCCTCCATTACCATTGTTCTCTCTCCTCCTTCATTGAGCATCAATATTTTCCTTCTCCGACCACAAGCACCGACCACCACCGATCACCGCCGACTATCACAGTGTCACCAGAAAAAGTACGAAGTATTTGGAAAAAGTTATGATTACTCAGAAAAAGTACTGAGTATTTCGCCGAAAAAAGTATTGAGTACTCAAAGTTACTGAGTCGCAGGAAAAAATTACCGAGTTTTCGTAGAATTTATAGAATACTCGGAAAAATTAACTAAGCATTTGATACAAAATTACTGAGTATTTGAAAAACTTTACTAAGTATCCGAAAAAATTTATTAAGTAATAGACCAAAAGTTCTGAGTATTTCGAAATTTGTATTGAGTATCAAGAAAATTTTGTTCATTATTTAGAATACATTATTGAGTTGATAAAAATAAAAAACTTTTAACTATCTAATAATCAATATACAATTAATTTCCTATACTAAAATTTATTACATTAACTGACCAAAATAAAAAAGAAAAAAAAATCTAATTCCTAATCCTTCGCCTGCTAAAAAAGACAACTTCTGGGTATTACAAAAAGAAATAGAAAAGAATCTAACAGCAACAATGTAATAATGTAAAAGAAAATAAAATACAATGAATGGCAAAACTCAAGAGTGTTCCTTCAAGCTCGCTTGCAACATTGCTTCTTCCATGGCGAAGCTCAATATCTTGAGTAGATTGGAGCTTTGAGATCACAGAAAATCGGCGCCGAACAACCAGCTTTTCGAACAGATAAGCCGCACAACCGCTGTCGCTACAACTCTATCTTTCTCGTTGCAAACGGCGGATCTTCGAGCTTGAACGGTGGTTTTCTTATGCATGTGAGCTGCTGGTGGTCTTCAAACGGGATATTCTCTTGTCAGCGAGGTCAGGAACAGAATCCGGCGGAGCTGCGAACGGCAAGAAGGAAAGAGAAGATGGATCGGACGAGCAAGAAGCTTCGCCTTCTTGAAGCACTGCTGCTCAGATTTGAAGTTGGATCTTCTGACGAGAGAGAGAGAGAGAGAGAGAGAGAGAGAGAGAGAGAGAGAGAGAGAGAGAGAGAGAGAGAGAGAGAGAGAGAGAGAGAGAGAGAGAGAGAGAAGATTAGGGTTTCAAAAAAATTCTAAACAAAAATGGTATATATAGGGGGGAAATGGGGTAAAAAAGTAATTGAGATTTTAGCCTATAGTGTTAAAATTTGTTTCTGGCCTTTAGTAAGAAGAGAAGGTAACTAAGGTGTGGTTGGGTCTTAAGGGTGTGTCTTCAAGACCCTTTGTAGAATTATCTCAAACTATATTCAAAAATATTTTGACATGTAGAATTACTTTAAGTAATTTTTTCAAGAATAACATATCAGTTGTTTTTCCTATAAGTAATTTTAAAAGTCTAAAGCATTATTAGAGATCTGAATTACTTCAAGTGATATTTTCAATAAACAATCCCAAACAAACACTATAACACTAATATACTTCACATGGCCATAACCTTCTTATTTCTTCTATACATAAAGGGTGTAAAGTGAGAGATGCATGGTCTGAATCTCCTCCTTGAACATGGGTAACCTAGTTATGATTTACTTGGAGGTATGCATGGGGAGGCGTGCAAATTTTTTATGGGATTAATCAGTGTGCACACCAAATTGACCCAAACCACCCACATACACATGAAAAGGAATGTTAGATAAATGTAATAATGTCTTTTCTTATATCGAGTAGTTTGAGGGACGGAAAATATTACAAAATATAACAAAGTGATGAATGAATATTACCATATATAAAATATCACCCCATAACAATGTTAACATAAAAAAGTGATCGACCATGAAAATGTATAGCACAAAGGGAGTGCAAAATGATATAAGAAATTTATGCAATTAAAAATCCACACAGATCATATCAAATCTATTCCATATTCTATAGATAGCATACCTAAAATGTTACCTTTCCTTCACCTCAGCCTGCTAACGGTCCCACTATTCCGGTTCTGATTGTTGTTATCGGATATTTTTCTTATCAGGTCAGTCTGTCTACTGGTCATTGCATTACCGGTCCGATCCCGTCCGGGTCTGTTTGACTTATTAGCTATTACCGGACCAATAGTGGGGACCGGGTATACCGATTCTAACCGGTTTCGGTCTGGTTCCTTATCGGTTCTGGACTGTTCCTAATGGTTATTTTTTTTAAAGGTTCCTAATTTATATGGTCTAATCTATCGGTTTTGCAAATTAATTTTTCATATAAAATATTAAATTACACATTATTTCACATACATTTTACAATTTTGCAACGATCCTACAACAAACACAAAACAACAACATAATAATAATCTATGTAACTTAAGATTTTATTATCGAATTTTACTGTGTAAATTTTTTGAAATCCATCTTCTAGCTCATATTTTTTGAAAAACTTTTGTATACTTATATGCATTTTTTAAAACTTTGCTTCTCGTATTACTGTAAATGCCTGATCTAGCACAACCCAAAAAAATCTAGAGACTCTAAACATTCATGACCCAACTTAATAAACATACAAAATTATTCCACACTTGTTCACTATCATATAACATCACTGAATCATAGAAATTAGAATGGTTTCGAAGAGCGATAATACACCACCAAAACTGGAACTATAATAACTGATTGGGCATTATTGACGGTCTCCTATGCAACACAAACAATACATACATAATAGCAATATAATTATATGAATAGAAGAAATAATCTACTGACTACTACCATCACAAAGGAGGCAAGATCATAGAGATCATCTTCAAGTGTCCAATCATCCATATTAAACTCAGGTATTGAACGGTTTCCATTAGCATATAGCCATTGACCATTCTGAATCTTTCTACAATTAGGGTACTACATTGCTCCTTTTGCATTGAATACAGAACCAATGCAATCTGCAAGTTATCATATACATTCACAATTAGACTACAAGGAACATATATATATATATATATATATATATATATATATATATATATAATTGAACTTCATATATGTTTACAAGTCATAATTTTTTCAAGGGCTCAAGTAAATTTCCCAACATAGAAAAGTGTAAAGACACTGATGCAACTTAAATGCAATGACCCCAATTCACTCATGTGAAGAACATTGACCAAAAAGGACAAAACTTTCACATAACCATAGACAACAAAATACAAATTAGATCAATTATACTCTTCTTTAATCCAATACAGTAACCAATAGGTTGATTGAACATTATTTTAAAATATTACACCATAAAGAAATAATAAACACCAAATACCTAAAGTTTTGCTCAATTTACCCAAGATCAATCCATAAAAGTGCATATCAAACATAATGAAGTATCAAATTAAAATTTATAAATATCAACTTGTTGCTTGATGAAAAAAATATTCAATCAAACAGATCCTGAAATTGAAAAAGAATTAAGAAGATTATGCTAAGTAGAACCACAAAATTTGAAGTTACCCGTAAAAATTGGTGTTCACATTGAAGCTTTGCCCAAGATATATCTCCATTATACATCACCACTTCAAAGCACACCAAACAAGACACAGTTGTATCTGACACCGGACACCGACGTCCTCGACACCACCTTACATCGTATCAAAGAATAGGTCGTCACCAGGTTCATCTCCTGCAAAAATATACACAATCAAAACACAAGTTGAATTTGAATTTATTCAATTAATTAACAAAAAGTAAGGAATTTGCATGCCCTCGCTAAGTCATAGCAAATAAAATTGCTAATAAAATCTACTAAGACATAGCATTTAGAGTGTAATTTCCCTTTTCCCATATGTTGTACTCAAATAATTCATAAATTTAACCATTATTTAGAAAATAATTACCGAAATCATTATATATAACACTCAAATGATTATACCTATGCAAAGGGAAAATAATATTACATAAGAAGCAGAAATGTAGAGTTCAAGCAAATAAATTTCCAGTCAAGATTTTCTCAATTTTATGTTAAATTAACCAAAATATAATAATCAATTGTTGATAAAATTAAACCTTTTGAAATTGTATGGAACTCTGAGGCGTAAATATTCTTTCATTGAGTTGTGGTTTCGATGAAAAATTGAACAGTTTTTTGAAAAATTACATTTAAACTTTTAATTTAGACTTAAAATATTACGTTATTTTTTTAGTAAAATAATTTGTGTTCAATTGTTAAAAATATTAAGAAAAATAGGTTAGGCCTACCTAAAGGTATGAGTTAGGTTTTAAACACGCAACTCATACCTAAAGAATTGCTGTGGGTGAAGCAATTCTTAGTGGCTTAGGATATTCTATTTTTGGGGAAGTGCTAATGGCTTTAATTTTATTTTGGTTTTGGGGAATGAATATTTACATTTTGAAAAAGTGTACGTGTTAGAAAGATAAAAATTAACTGAGATCTAATTAGAATTAGAATTATATCTACAATTACTTGAATTTTTAAACTAAATTAATACATTTTCTTATTGTTTTGGAGACAAATTGAAAAAATAAAATTAAAAATCTGATGTATCCCCAACTAATACATCGATGTGTGTGTTGTGACGTGTTTGAGAATCGTACCAAATATTCGATGAGCTCTGAATTTGCTGTGGGTGTTGAGAATTTTACGCCATGAATAGATGCCTAAAACACAAAGAGTGAGTGTGTACATGCAACAGAGAGGCGGCTGAATAGGTTTTTTTTTCTTTTTCTGCTTTATACTTCCCTGTCCCTATGGAATTTAAGTAATGATATAACCACCCAAAATTATACGACCCAACCCATTGTTTGGTTATAACTTATTAATTAAATCAAGAAATTAAATTAATAATTTATAGGCAACAAATACACGCCTTGGGTGTTATTTCAATGATGTGATTTTGGGTTATATATATCATTACTTATAAATTTAGTGATTCTTTTTTTTTTGGTCGGTTAGTGATTGTGTTGAGCACGTGAGTTTGCTATTAATTTTATGTGATTGTTATTACAATATGGAAAGTTCACAAAACAACTCTCTTCAAATTCTCTTTACAGAAAAAAATTGCCTTCTTCCAAAAGTATGAAACTTATCGGGTGATTCAAATTTAACTTTTTTTCATGAAACTATTCCAATTTAACATGTTTAATCAAAAGAGGTAATCTTTCACATTGTAAACATTCCATTTTTATGATCTAGATCTTTTAAATGATCTAAAATATTATGATTATAATTATTTTAATGAATTATAAGTATATATATTCTGAACAAGTTAGGGACTTAACTAGGAGTTCCCCTCTTGACCATTAAGAACAATATCTTTTTGCTACATCTTGCTTGACCGATAGAGGCCAAGGATTTCTCAAAGCAGGATCCTTCCTTAAGTGAAGTGGAGTTGCAACTTAAGTTCGGTGCGGTTTTACGAAGCGTCTAAACTCTCATCTCTAAAGAGCCTTAACGTCGATTTATCAACGGAATAGTTGTTAAGAAACTCGTAGATATAGCTTTGAATTGATTATTCATAATTTATTCTAGTTGTAATTGTATTTTTGAAAAACATATAATTTCTAGATATTTATATAATGCTCTATTAGGATTTAATAGAATAAACGTGCTGACCATTTTGATCTCATACGTGATTTTTATTTTATTTCATTTCATTTTATATAGTCTTATATAATTTTTAACATTACATAATATTTTAAAGTCATATTCGTTGATTGTATTAATTGATCATATAATCTAATATGATGTATATGTTATTTCAGTTACGACGGATTAAGATTTGTTATTAAAGATAAGGTGGAAACCCTCACTTTAAAATATAAAGATGTATTAGAAAATTTTCTAATATAAAGGAACTTGATGTCCACAAGAGAAAACTCTAACAAAACTTCTTTCAATTCGGAATTGACAACTTTAGATATCTCGAGTGAGGTTCTCTTTGAATATTTATGGAAGATAATATAAGAGATCGGTTGTTATAAATAAGTCATAATTTTGAAAAAAAACTATGATTAGCTTTACAAAAATTTTGATATTGAAAATTAAAAAACAAGATAAATTTATCTTTAAATGTTATGAGAAAATAATGTAGAAGAGTAAAAAAAAGAATAATTGTCAATGAATCAGAGTGGGTAACTAGAATTAGGAGTATACTGATAAACAATATACTTTTAGACATAAATATTATTTTTTCAAATTTCTTTTACAAAATCAATTCTGAAGGAGTGTTGTGATCTTAATGATTATATGCTTTTGAACAATACTTTGGATGATATGCTTTAGTGGATCACAAGTAAATTTAAATGCAAATCCTTTTGAGATATTTTGGTGGTTACGAATTTCTTGTATAATGTATGGGATTCAATTAATAAGAGAATTTTTCAGAATTACAATATATTCCAAGATAAAATTATAAGAAGATCAAAGATGATGCTAGCCTTAAACTATGGAATAAAGTCAAACAATATGGGGAGTAATAGAATAAAGAGGATCTTAAATATTTAGAGGTTCTTAATTTACATACTGGGGGCAAAGTTATCATGTTATCGGCATAAATAGTGGAACTGTTGTCATATATTGGTATTCATGTTAGAGGCTTTTTAATGTGGTTTTTTAGTATAATTTGGTGCAAGTATAGTAGGTATGTTATGTACGAGATTCGGATGCTTAGGGTATTAACCATCTAAAAGAGGAGCTTCAGTTTCACAAACTTAGCTACCATAAATCTTAGAGGAATTCGTGATAACTTTTATGCTTTAAGCATAAGAATAATTTTTTGAAAGTTTAGCTATCATCGATAGGTAAAAAATGTTGTTTTTAAGAGTTTAAAAACCATGTATTCGATTGTGATGTATAAATTATTATTGTAAAACACATATATATTTAAAAACACATTATCAAAATCAAATCATGATTAAAATGTAAGTAAAAAAACATACTTCAAGCTCAACATCCAAAACGACACCACATAGCATAACATTCACAAGTAACATATCCACCAAATATTAACAATCCTAAAACTTCTCTTTTACATAAGTTTGATCATAAGTATTGATACACCAACATAATCTCCAATTCCTTGTATATACATACATATATATTCAAGGATCTGCAAAAGTAAATTTTACCATGGATTAACCAACGCCTTTAAATTGAAAGGCCTTCATAGTAGCTAGAACAAAACAATTAGCAGCTTCAGCCATAGCTTCAACTTCTTCAGCTTCTTTAAAAGCTTGTTCAGCTTCAGCAATAGCCACCTCAGCTTCTGCAACGGCTTGTGCAGCTATAGTAGATGCTTTATTTACATTCATACCCTTCATCTTCTCTAATTCAGTACCAATCTCCTTTTTAATAAGAGGTTTTATCTTATTTCGATCATCTCTTTCTTGAATGGATCCCATTAATACTGATGTTCGAGTTAAGAAATATATATGGTTCACCTGTAAAATCAAATAAACTAATTAATATATAGAAGTAAATTTATATGCGTGTATAACCTAAACAGACCTTTTGTATTATTCCGATGTTAGTAAGAACTTTCTTATAATATTTTGCTATATGTTGGAAAAGAATAAAAAAGTTGGGTAGGTTTGATAAATAAAGTAAATTCTAATTTTTAACTAAAGGGACTTTTATACATTGTCAAATGTGTTAATATATATATATAATTATCCAAATAAAATTCTTTGAAATGATAAAGATCCAATCAAAAAAACTTAATATAATCAGTTTTTTTATTGGGTGTCTCTTTAACTTATCCACTAAGTAATGACATTGTATTTCTAACTTATACGTCAGTAGTATAAGAGTTGGCTTGAGATATAATATGAATTTGACCTTAATTTAAAAAATATATATATTGTACAAATAAAATAAAATAAAAATATTTGGCCAATATGATTGTAAACTTAATAAAACATAGGCTGCTGGCAGAGTGGGGGTGGGGGGCAGAATCACACTGCCGCAACACGTTGGAGAGCTTTTAGATCCCCCCCTAAAACGCCCATTCCCCTATAGTTCCGAAGTAACTTCTCCTAGAATAGTTTCATGTGCGAAATGACAATTATATAAAAACTTAAATCGAAAAATCTATAAAAAAAAATAAGCAAGCAAAATACTCTTATAAATAAATAATAATTTAAATAAAATTAAATAAAAAATATTAAGTACACCTGATTCATACTATCAAGATTTACTCTTCATTAATGAAAACCCATAATCTAATTAGATTGAAATGTAATTTTATAATAGGTAGTAAAATATCTTACTTGGTTATATTTGTTGAAATGACATGACCAACAATCATATCCTTTGAAAAGTAGGGTATGATCTTGCAAATATTGGTGATATGTATTATATCTGAGAGATCGGAGAAGAGTTTTTGTCGGCTATAGTAAAATAAGAAAGTATTAGGCATTGAAATGAATGTTAAAGAGGTAGATGAGATAAAATAGGATAGTAGCGGCGAGTGAGATATATTTAGGTTATGTGTTACTTTTTAGCTTAACAGATATTCATATCATATTATATATTTTTTTATATTAATATTCTCGTAGCTCTATTTTAGGGTAAATATCTCAAATAGACATTTATTTTTGTTAAGTGAAAGATTTTCCCTTTATATTTCCAAATAAACATTTTAACCCTATATTTTCAATAAATGGTCCACGTTTGTTAGTCATTTTACTATTTTTTTATATAATGTTATTCGAGACATGTTAACTACCAAGTGTTTTTTTATCCAGAAAAAATAAGAGTAACAAAGTCATTTAATCCTTAATTTGTTTTAATTTTTTTCTTTATTTCATTTTTATCTACTTCTCCTCCACAACACTACCAAAACCATTTCTGATCACCATCACTGCAGCCAAAGGAAAAAAATTAGATTTCAAGAGCTTTTTAACATTTAATTCATGTGAAAACTAAAGATTTTTATAGAAATACAGTTTTTAATAATCGAAATAACATAATATAAAAGTTTCGAAAGATCAAATAAATATTAGAGTTTAGAAAATCCTTATAGGATTAGACTCGCGAGCTGAAAAATTTGGCGAATTGGGGAGATGGGTGACAATCCATTGGCTAATCAAAATACCTATGACCTTTTGTTTTCTCACCAATCTGCCACTGTGTTAATCTTTGGATGGACAAAAGAGAAGATATATTATAATGATCTCTATAACATTCAATATCCTCTAAAGTATTACGAAAATTCTGGACATGTTTCAAAGATGAATTCAAGGGCACGTGATGACATTGACACAATCATTCTCGACGGTGGTATAATCCCTTAGGAAATTGATTTGCAACTGTACATGCAAACATAACTCCTATGGCTTCCGTTGGAGATAAAAACTTGAATGTCCATGCTTTTCTGTAAATATGTTATTTTATCAATGTTCCTTGCAATAGAACAAACAGATCCCAAACATAAGTTAAAATCCTAAACCACATCACAGTTTATTTTAATTATATTTAATATGGGGTCCACTACAGCAGCGCGGCTGTTTACCAACGACACGTGTCGTCGGTAAAACCCCGCGCTTCGTTGGTAAAACGGCTTATCGTCGGCAATACATCGCCCCTAGTAATCAGTCGGTAGACTGAAGGCTTACCGACGTCTTCTTGTTCTCTCGTCCCTATACAGGATTTTTTTATCGACGAACGCAGTCGTCGGTAAAGGCAGATCCTTACCGGCGACATGGTTGTGGTTCGCCGCTAAACGGTATACTTTTACCGACGACATGTTCGTCAGTAGCTGTAGACATTACCGACGACATGCTCGTCGGTATTTAATTATTTAATTATTTTATTTTTAATTTCCCGACCCAATTTTTTTATAAATCATTTTACGGACTACATTCATATCTTGAACATCGTTGGTATGTATTCTTTAATTTTTTATTTTTTTTAAATGTCGTCGACACATTTTCCGACGACATTCATGTTAAGAATGTCGTCGTTATCCATCTTAATTTTTTTAAAATTTTTTTTTTGAATTTTTATTTAATTATTAATTTTTTAAAACTTTTATTAAAATTTGTTTTTTTTTTAATTTTTTAATTAAATATTAATAAAAGAAAATAATTAAAAAACATGACATATATCCATAAAAATAAATAAACCCGGGTAGTCAAACTCCGGGAATAAAGTCAAACACCTGGAGTTAAAAGTCAAAATATTACATAACTTCATAAAATTAATAACATAAAAGTCTTAGTACATAACAATAAAATCAAGGATCGGATAAAGTCATATCATCTTCGGAATCTTCATTTAGAATCGAAGGGAGACCATTGGCGAAGCTAGATTCATTCAGGCCTCGGAGCATCTTCTCTATAAAATCTTCAGAAGATCCGGCGGCGCTCGATGGAGTAGCTTCACCCGGTATCGGAGGAAATCCTTGATGTTGGCGGAGCTCGTTCATACACTCTAACATCCGCTGGAGTAGCACCACGTTTTTCTGTGCAGTCTTGTCTAGAACAGTAGGAGCCTTTTGTGTCTTCTAAACGCCTCCAATTCCTGGGATCCAGTGTCTACTGTTCGGCGGTTTCATCACCTCCTGTACCGTCTCCTTCATCGCTCCGATTTGATCCTAAACCGGAATATCTTTAGATTGGGACCCCGACTCGATAACCCGATCTTTAAGCTTCTCCCTGTAAACGCTCTATAATAAAATTTCAAATAAATAATAAATAAAAGTAACAAAAAATTAAATTTAAAGTTAAATAATTAATTTTACACAATAAAAAGGAAAATAGACCACTTACACTAGCCTGCTCCCATCTTTCGTCCCGCCAGATTCCCTTTGCCCCGTCACAGCCCAAATACTCGAAATAACCGCCTATCGGTGGAAGTGGGACCTCCTCTTGGGTCTGCTCGTCCAAAAGCTAGGGGATTATTAGTATCAATCTTCAGCTTCCCCTAAAAAATATACAATAAAAAATTATAATTATTAAAAAATTAAATTAAATAACTAATAAATTTTATTTTTACTATAAGAAATTATACTTCGATAATTTTGTGCCGAGCTTGTGATTGGTTCCTAGAACCTGACTTGTTCGGCTTCCTCTGCATCTGCCTATTCTTTTTATTAATCTCCGAGTGAGCCTGCTACAATTCAAGTTAAAAAAATAATTAAATACTAATTTAATAATAAAATAATTAAAGTATAATATTACCTTTTTGTTTGGGTCACGGAACAAATCACAGGTCTCCTCCAATCCTCGGGAAGCACCTCCGGAGGACACTCGTCCGTATCGAAGTAATCGGCCTTCAGGTCATACTTCCACCGCCTGTAGGCAGTGGACTGAGACGATGTAAAATTACCGTTGATATACGGCCAATCTCTTCGGGCCCTCCACTCCTCAAGGTCGAAAAACTCATCGAGTTTTTCAACAATCGTGGCTTTGAGCGGCCTCGGGACTTGACTCCATCTGTCATAGTAAGGCGGGACGGTGTCTCGGACCGCGGGCCAAACTACTTGGGCCACATGCTTCCCATACTCACCGTATGGGTTCCACGTATCATCGAGGATACAGAAGTCGACTGGTAAGGGCCCACCTAATTTCTCTTTCGCCTCGTGGGCGGTTTTTAGGGTCGATATGGTTCTAGGTCGCCTTTTTCTCCTAACTGTTTAATGAAATAGTATTAATTAAATTACTAATTTATATTAATTGAATTTTATATATTATTTTATATTACCAGGCAGTTGGTTACAGTCTTGGAGGTTGTGGTTCGGATTCCTATGCGGATCCTCCCCGTTACCATCACCCCGATGATAATTAGGCATCACATCGGCCATCTATAATTGAAATAAAATTAATAAATTAGTTTTTATTTATATTTACAAAAGTACCCTAAATTCTACTATAAATTTTTTTAATATTTTTTAAATTGCATTTTAGTCCTTATATTTTTAAAATTTATAAAAATACTCTTAAAGTCTATAATAATTTTTTTAAAGTCGTTCAAATAGCATTTTAGTCCTTAAAGTTTTCGTATTTACAAAAATAAATATAAATTAATTTTTAAAGTCCATATATTATAAATTGCATTTTATTCCTTATATTTATAAAATTTACAAAAATACCCCTAATGTCATTTAAATTTTTTTAAAAGTTTTTTAAATAGCATTTTAGTCTTCAGAGTTTTCATATGTACAAAAATAACCATATTTATTTTCACATAAGTCCCTAAATTTCACAACATCAAAATTCTTCACATACACAAATTCTAAAATCTAAATTTCACACCACATATTTACAATTTAATCAAATAACATCTATCAAAAATCCAAAAATCCGTCAAACCCTAACTCTGCTAAAAATTACAGAACATTCTATTTACATGTTGTATTTAACTACCAAAAACATTTAAATAATCCCTAATACTAACACAATAATTCAGAATTTAAAAGTAATCAAATACAAAGCCAAAAAAAATTCAATTCATAAATTAAAAAAAAGGAGGATTTGAATCGAAATTCGTGTACCTATTACGTGGAAATTGTGTTGAAGGTATCCAGGAATCCATGCCACGCAAATAGAGAGGAAGAACACAAACAACAAAAAAGTTAGGATTTTATGTATAAAAAAAGAAAAAAATTGAATAAACACTAGATTTTTGGCATGATTTTTTGAGAGTGTTTTGATGATTTTGTGTTTCGGAATTGAGCTCGGTAGGGTTTAATAGAATAAAAGTTTACCGACGACACGCGTGTCGTCGCTAAATGGGGAATATTTGTCGTTAAATGTGACACGCGGCGAACAGTCGTACGCACGACAGTTGCGTGTCCTTATTTACCGATGACTACTTTTCAAATTTCGTCGGTAAATCCCTTGGGCGGGAAAATGGACCGCCCAATCTGACCAATAAATTTTTATCTTTCAATTACCGACGACACATAGGAAGAATTTCGTCGCTAACTGTTTACCGACGACATTCATTTCAAGCATGTCGTCGGTAAACGATTTAATGTCGCCGTTATTTTTTTTTCCCTTTCTTTTTTCATTCTTTTTTCTTGCTTTTTTCTTGCTTTCTTCTTTGTTTCTTTTTTTTCTTTCTTTGTTTCTTTCATATTATTTCTTTCTTTCTTTCGTATCCACCATCATCAGAAAGCCCGCGAAATCCAAACTTTCACTTTATAATAAACACCTCGACCAAAGTTTAAACAATTTGAGTAAAACTCGAGTGTTTGGGGGTATTCTATCAACTATTTAGAGTCAAATGTTAGTGTTTGGTGTGTTTATTCAACATTTAGAGTCAAACTCGAGTGTTTGGGGGTATTCAGTCAACTATTTAGAGTCAAACTTGAGTGTTTGGTGTGTTTAGTCAACTATTTGAGTTAAATGTTAGTGTTTGGTGTGTTTAGTCAACTATTTGAGTCGAATGTTAGTGTTTGGTGTATTTCGTCAAGTATTTGAGTCAAACTCGAGTGTTTGGGGTATTTAGTCAACTATTTGAGCCAATTGGAGTACACTGAGACTTGAAAAGGGATAGCTCTTTTGGTTCTGGCATTGGTTCGTTGTATCTACCTGGATCGTTGATCTTTGTTTTCTCTTCACTAAGATACTGTTATATGAAGGTCAACGTCTCTTCCGTCACGTAACCCTCGGCTATGGAACCCTCTGGCCTAGCCGGGTTTCGAATATACTCTTTCAACTTTTTCAAATACCTTTCAAATGGGTACATCCACCGCATTTGAACCGGGCCCCCTAACAACGCTTCATCATATAAGTGTATCACTAAGTGGATCATTACATCAAAAAAACACGGAGGTAAGATCATTTCTAATTTGCACATCCGTTCAACATCTTTCGCCTTACCATCTTCCAACTCTTTCCTACCCAGATTCTTGTTACAAACGACTCTAAACACGTTAGCTAACCCAATAATCGTATCGCTAATCGGTTTATCATGTAGAAATCCAGGGAGACAACAAACAAAAAGATACTGCATCATAACGTGACAATCATGCGATTTCATTCCAATGATCTTCCCCGTATAGACTTGAACATTATTCCTCATACTAGACGCGAAGCCATCGGGAAACCTCTATGTCTGTAACCACTCAAGAAAAATCTTCCTCTTCTCCGCTGACAACGTATACTTTCCCCGATTTAGAATCGATTTACCTCCTCTTGATGTCAACCACAACTCTATTATGATATTCATAGCCTCAAGATCCTGTCGCGCCTTAACGTTATCTTTGTTTACTTTCCCATCAAGTCCTATAACTGTATCGAGAAGAGCATCACACACATTTTTCTCGCAATGCATTACATTGATGTTATGTTTTAACACATTTTCCGACCAATAAGGTAAAAGATAAAAAATACTCTTTTTCTTCCAGTTGGACTCGCGAGGACCTGTTTTCTTCGTCACCTTTCCCCCAAAATCCTTGTGTTTACCGGGAAAAAGAATGGGAAGCCCATCTAACTGTGTCTGAATACTAGCTAGACTATGTTTCCTCGGTGGGCCCCTAAGATCAGATTTCGGGTACAAAACATTTTCTTTTCTAAACCGATGACCAGTAGGTAACCAACTTTTATGGTCAAAGTAAAACACACCTTTTTTCACCTTCAACGACGAAGTAGAATACTGGTGGTCCTTTGTGTGTTCTAAAAATAAATGCAAATGTAAATCGAACCACAACCGCAAGTGTACGGTTGTCCCAAGTAGTATGTATGATAATACAGATTCGTTCCAAGGACGGATGGTTGATCACAATGTTTAGCAAGTAGTGATTGATGCACTTATGAAAATAAAAGATAATAAATTGTTTGTTTGGTTTTGTTGATTAAAGCTAATGAATAAAAGACAAATAAATAAATGCAAGTGGAAGCTAAGACGCAAGTAAAATAAGTGAAAACGCAATATGAGATGTAGTACTTGAGAACGCAAGGATCCTCCTAATTTTACTTTCTAACTTATGTTGTTTAAGGGCTAAATCAGTCAATTACAATGGTCGGGATTCTAAATTCCTTATACCCCCGTCAGGGTGGACTATAAGGCAATCCTAAAGTGTCACTAGTCCCGTCAGGGTAAATATGATCCACCGTTGGATGATAAAGCTTTATTACCACTTTGGCCCTAGGATTAACTAAGTTCGTCAGAATCAATAGCTTTTATCCTAGATTGAACAATTAATTCTGTACCTAAACCCCCCGTCAAGATGATCCACACGCCACGTATGTGGAATAGCTTAGATACTAATACCTAATTTTAGTTCGCGACTCTAAAATCAGTAAATAATCACAAATTGTCGAAAAGAGTAAAAGACCTGATTTAATTTAATTTAACAGAAACCCAAATTCAACATTCGTTATAAAATAAAACTAGGATTCACCCATTGTTTGTTCTCAAGCACTAATGAAAGCTTAGCTCATATTAAAATTAAAAACTAAATTAAAAGAATTGAAATTCATATTGTTTACAAAATTAAAATACGAAAAGAACCTAATTTCCGGAATTGGAATGACTACGAACGGAGCTATATACCCACTCCAGTTCTTGTAGCTTCTTCTTTCTTCCTTCTGTTGCTTCTCTCTGGTGTTTAATCTTGTGGAATGTGAATTGTGTGAAAAATAGAAGTCCAGACCTCCTTTTATAAGTAAAAATTCGGACTAGGGCTTAGACCAGAAAATAAAAGCCTAATTAAATGTCCAAGCCCACTTTCTAAGCCCAAAATCCCGTAACTGATGATAGGCCTTCACTAAAACAGCTTTTCCCGATGCGTTACAACTCCGATTGACCTCATTCCAGTTGCTAAAGTTCCGTAACTTGATAAGGAATGATTTCTCTTCAAAGGTCAGCGGCTAAATCATCGCTTAAGTACCTCGAAATCAGCAATCTATGGCCTGGAAAGTGGATTTTCAGCTCTAAAAATAATATCTTCGGGATTTGTCTTCAAGTCTTGACTCTAATTCACGATCTTTGACCTTCTCCTCGGATTCCTCTCCTAGCTAACATCTAAAACCTGTAAACTTTACACTAAAAATACCAATATTACGCGCAAAAGTTTAATAAATTAAAAATGCTAGAAATAAAAAGGTAATTCCGGATTATTGAATATTTAGTACAAAAGTCTATCAAATTAATTAAATAAACACCAAAAATGATGTCTCCTAAGGGTCTAAAATAAGAACAATTAGGGAGACATCAAGACCCCCAACTCAAACCTTTGTCGTCCCGACAAAGTAAAACAAAACAAAGGGGTAGAAGTAAACGTATAAACACATAGAAGCTAGCAAATAAACCCTAAAGCAATTCTCAAAATAAATCTCATATAATAAACTCTAGAAACTAATATACACATACACTAATCATGCAACATCAAACATAAATAATCCCAATCATAAAATTAAAGTCGCAATGCTTGAAGGTTACACTTGTACTCATCTCTGTATGATGGCTATAGGGTGGTCATTAATCCTAACTCGCTTTGAACGCTCCACCTAGTGTATTCCCTATCAACAGAATTATAAATTCACTATGCACTTAGGAATCACGAGGTCTTTACGGTTATAATAATGGCTTAAGGACGGTATGGATGTATATTTGGTAAATTTGAAGTGAGCTTTTGGCTCTCTCCTCACTTACCATCAACAATGTCCTCGAGCTTGAGTTAACGCTCAAAAAGATGTTCTCACTCACCCATATACGCAACAATTTAGCGTCCCATGTCTACCCACTATAAATAAGATGATTTTCAGAAAATTCCACTTTGCCGGATGTTTTATTCATTCATATTTTTCTTTTTCTTTTTTTTTTTTTTTTTTTTTTTTTTTTTTTTTTTTTTTTTTGTACAGAAGCAAACCGGGTACCCGGTTTTGACGAATCCGGGTTCCCGGTTCCTACTGTATGATTTTTCAAAATTTTTCATTTTTTTTTTTCTTTCTTTTTCATTTTTCTTCATTCCCGGCAAAGGGTTACAAGTATATATCATCTGCAATTGTGCTACAATACAAAGCACATCGATCCCTACCCATTTAATTCCCCATATGTGGTCCCACCACCCCAAACTCAAGCTCGAGACATGTCTCAGGATTGTGATTCAAGTGCGGGTCATATGGTCATGCCTAATAATCTAAGGGATAATGGCTTATATCGTGGCTACAAAGAAAAGGCTAAAGGCTCAAAGTGGGTTAAGACGGATAATAATTAATACAAGGGATAGAAGGCTAAAAAGGCACAAATGGCTAACAAAGAACTGCCCCTATCATTTTCCTAAGTACATAGCTTGTCTTTAGTTCATATCTAGGTGGGTTCTCTACTAATTAGGATTTCACGTTCTACACACCAAACATATTCCTTGAGTACAAGCTTACTTCATTTGCATTGTTAATTAATTTTTCCTATCAATTACCTATGTTCGCATGCAATTGTAAGTGCGTTTTATATCAATCCCTAAAGTCCACTATTTACTATCATAGATTCATCAAAAGTATGCTTAAAGGGATATTTAAAAATTTCTACAGTCAAACGCAACTCCGAAAATTCTTTTATTGAAAGCAAATAAAGCAAATAACACATAAAAATTGGGATGAGGCAACGAACCCCACCCCAAACTCAAAAATGAGTCGTGTCCCCACGACTCGAAAAGACTCAATAAAGCATTTAAACTAATATACACTAAGAGGAAAGTTTAGAAAACGTATCTTAACCAGCGCGAGGCTGGTTATCGGTGTTGCGTTCTGGACCTTTATCTCGCGTAACAGCATCATAAATCGCGTTTTGAAGTGTATTTACGCCTAGGATTAAATTTCGAAGCAGGTCCAATTCTTTTGTAACGTTTCCCAAGGTAGCAATCATCCTCTCCTGATTATCTTCCAACACCTGAATCTTCGCTTCCAACTCAGGTACAGTTTTCGCTTTCTTTGATTGAGGAGTTCTTTGACTTCTTGTAGCTCGTGTTGCCTCTTCATGGATGTTCTTGATTGTGCTCAAAGCTATACTCACACCAACTGAAACAATGTCAATATCTGCGTTCTTACGCGGAATCTTTGCGTCTAGACACAACTGAGTAATAGTACAAGGAAACTTCAGATTTTGTTGTTTCATTGGTGATTTCGCGAACTCCATGATTGTATCATATATGATCTTGGTAACATCAAATGGTTTCTCCTCCAAAATACACTTAATAACAAATATGTGCTCTTTCTTCAACTCGGAAGTGTGTTTAATACCAAAGAAAGTGGGTATTATGAAACGAGACCAAACCTTAGCACGAGGTGTCAAACTGCTGCTGTAAAACTGTCCAGGATACCTTTCACCTTCCGGAATTGGGCTAGTCCCATTAACAAGCACGGTCCCCCAAAGGGATTCAAAATCAAAAGAAGGGTCATTAAGACTTTCTTGGAAGGGGCATGTTCCAGAAAAGTTGGGTAGTTTCAATGATTTCCGAATACGTTCAATAGAGAAAGGAACTACCTTTTTGCGGACATCAATGGCATCACGGGAGGTAGCTAAACCTTCGTAAAATTCTCGCACAAAAGTAGGAATAAACTCAAGCTTCCTTTCTTGTAATTCTTTCCAACCAAACTTAGCACATGTCACAGCATATTCCATGTAATCGCTACTCATAATACCCTTAGGAAAATTTGTCTCCTCACCAAATTTCAAAAATTCAATTCTTTCACGAACCTGAGTATTCCAACAAGTGTAAACCCTCTTAGGCTTGTGGGCCCACATCTTCATACGCGGAGGTTTCGTAACGGGTGCTTCCGGAATCTCTTGTTCAGTTTCTTCCTCAATGTTCTTCGCAATTTCCTCTTCTGGTTCCTTTGCACTTTCAATCTCATCAATCAATCTTCTCTTTAGACCTGTGATTTCTTTTCTGTTAGAAGCAAGCTTAACTTCGTCAATTTTTCGTTTAGGACGCGAATCAGGAATCTCAATAGCTTGTTCTTGAGAACCACCAATGGTGGTCTTTCTTCTAGGAGCAGTTCTTCGGAAATCACCGGTTCTGTTAGTCATCTCTTTTCACCCCAAACTCAAAACTTCAAATAATGAAAAACTTAGAGAAAAAGTTTAGAATTTTGATGTTTTGAGGTTTAAGAATTTAATAACTAGGTGAAATATGAGATGGGTCTTGGATAATTTGTATGGGAGAAGAAAGGATTGGTTTAATTTAAGGAATTGGGTGAAGAAGAATCTTGGGAAAAACTAAGGATTTGATGTTATTTTGGAGAGGAAGTGAGTTGATCTTATGTTTTTGTGGTGAAAGAGGGTAGGATTTGATGATATATAGTGTTTTGGTAGATGAATTTCGGAGGTGGGGAGGCTATTGGTGCGTTTTAGGTAAAGACTTGGAAAAGAGGCTAAGAAACTAGGTTAAAACACCTAAAAACCGCCTCTCACAGCTTTCAAACCGGGTTCCCGGTTTTGGCAAACCGGGTTCCCGGTTCCGCGTCGCTGTGACGGCGCGGAAAAAATTGTGGACTTCTTTTTTTTTTTTTTTTTTTTTTTTTTTTTTTTTTTTTTTTTTTTTTTTTTTTCAAAACGCACCAAAACGCTGGACCCCAAGACGCGGGGTCAGGGATTTTCTTCGCCGAAACCGGGTACCCGGTTCTGTGGAATGCGGGTTCCCGGAATTTCTCGATGGCGCGAGTCAAAACGCGCCAAAACGCAGCACCTCAAAACGCTGGGCCAGAACTTTTGGATGTTTACAGCTCCGAAACCGGGTACCCGGTTCTGCCAAATGCGGGTACCCGGATTTGTGTCGATGGCGCGAACTAAAACGCACGAAAACGCAATCCACCAAAACGCTGGGTCAGGGATTTTCAGAAATCACAGCACCAAAACCGGGTACCCGGTTTTGCCAAATGCGGGTTCCCGGTTCCGACGCTGTGATATTACCCAAAAACGCCAAGTGTTGCGTTAGAATGGTTGGTACCAGCTCCAAAACCGGGTTCCCGGTTTGTGCGAAACCGGGTTCCCGGTTTCTCCTGGACATCCAACCAATTTTTCTTCTGTTTTCGCCAAATCGACCCCAAACTCAAGTCCTTTTTACCCCTGAAATCATCAAAAACAACTACCCTTCCTCATTTCTTAATAAAAACAATAAAATTACGAAAATCAAACTAATCTAAATTGCAAAAAATGTAAAAACTCAGCTAATATACAAGTAATTGGCTTTTGTTTAACGTCGTTAAGCTCGACGGGTTACCTCACGCTTCTAAGGATTCTCGAGGAGATACATGACCTCCCCGGGATGTGGATCTTCCGAGCGATTGGTATCTTCACCTCCATGGTATATCTTTAATCTGTGACCGTTAACCATAAAGGTACGGTTCTCTAGCGGGTGTTCTATTTCTATCGCCCCATGAGGTGTAACTTTGGTCACTATGTATGGACCTGACCACTTAGATCTTAACTTACCCGGAAAATTGCTGAACTTTGAATTATACTTTAATACTTTTTGCCCCACTTCAAAGTTCTTTGGACGAATCCGATTGTCATGCCATTTCTTTGTGTTTTCTTTGTAAAGTTTGGCATTTTCATAAGCATGCAACCGGAATTCGTCAAGTTCATTAAGCTTCATCATACGATTCTCTCCGGCTAAGATAGGATCTAAGTTCAACTGCGCAATCGCCCAATAGGCACCCATTTCAAGCTCTAAAGGTAAGTGACAAGCCTTACCATACACCATACGATAGGGAGATGCACCAACTGGAGTCTTAAACGCAGTACGATAGGCCCACAACGCATCATCTAACTTAATTGACCAATCTTTTCTTGTAGGACCAACGGTTTTCTCTAGGATTGATTTGACTTCACGATTCGAAACTTCAGCTTGACCATTGGATTGTGGATGATACGCAGTAGATACACGGTGTCTGACTCCATATTTCTCTAGAATAGTCTTCAGATATTTATTAACGAAATGAGATCCTCCATCGCTAATAATCACTCTAGGTGTACCATGTCTAGTGAAAATATGTGCTTTCAAGAACTTGATCACCACTCGTGAATCATTAGTAGGTAAAGCCACCGCTTCTACCCACTTAGATACATAATCAACAGCTAATAAGATGTAGAGGTTACCATTTGAAGGAACGAAGGGACCCATAAAGTCTATGCCCCACACATCGAATATCTCAACCTCTAACACATTATTACGCGGCATCTCATCCCTCTTGGATATGTTTCCGGTAAACTGGCATCTCGTACATTTCTTAACATATTCATGACAATCTTTTATAAGAGAAGGCCAGTAAAAACCTGATTGAAATACCTTTGCAGCAGTTCTGTCTCCTTTGAAATGTCCTCCATATAATGAATCATGGCATCCAGCTATAATGGCTTGAGTCTCTTCCCTTGCTACACATCTTCGTATCATTTGGTCAGCACAAACTTTATAGAGGAACGGATCCTCCCAAAAGAACTGTCTAGCACGATGAGCTAACCTCTTTCTTTCTTGATAAGTAGAACCTTCAGGAAAAACACCACTCACCACTAAATTTGCAATATCTGCATACCACGGAGCCTCATAATCTCGAACAACGAATAAACTCTCATCAGGAAACTCTTCTCTAACTGCTTCAGTACCACTATTCATCTCTGAACCCTCTAAGCGCGATAGATGATCTGCAACCTGATTCTTACAACCCTTTCTATCTTTGATCTCTAAATCGAACTCTTGAAGCAATAACACCCATCTGATTAACCTTGGTTTCGCATCTTTCTTCTCCATAAGAAATCTGATCGCGGAATGATCTGTATAAACAATAACTTTCGCTCCAAGAAGATAAGAGCGAAATTTATCAAACGAATAGACAACTGCTAGCAACTCTTTTTCTGTAACTGTGTAATTAATCTGAGCACCACTAAAAGTTTTACTAGCATAGTAAATCGAATGAAAAACCTTCTCTTTCCTCTGTCCTAATACAGCTCCCATACACAAATCACTCGCATCACACATAACTTCAAACGGTAAATTCCAATCTGGAGGTAACACTATAGGAGCAGAAATAAGCTTTTCTTTGATTGCTTTGAAGGCCGCTAAACAAGCTTCATCAAAAAGGAATTTGCAATCCTTTTCGAGTAAGTTGCATAACGATTTAGCAATCTTAGAAAAATCTTTAATGAAACGCCTATAAAAGCCAGCATGGCCAAGAAAACTCCTTACCCCTTTAACAGAAACGGGAGGGGGAAGAGTTTTAATTACCTCTATCTTTGCTCTATCAACCTCTAAACCAACACTCGAAACTTTGTGACCCAGAACAATACCTTCGCGAACCATGAAGTGACACTTCTCCCAGTTGAGCACCAAATCTGTTTCCTTGCATCTCACTAACACTTTCTCCAAGTTATCCAAACATATATCAAAATCATCACCAAACACGGAGAAATCATCCATGAACACTTCAAGGAATTTATCTATCATGTCCCAGAAGATGGCCATCATACACCTTTGAAAAGTAGCGGGAGCGTTACACAACCCAAATGGCATTCTGCGATATGCAAAGGTACCAAATGGGCATGTAAAGGTAGTCTTATGTTGATCTTCTGGAGCCACGTAAATCTGATTGTACCCAGAGTAACCATCCAAGAAGCAATAGTACTCTCTTCCGGCTAATTTATCTAACATTTGATCGATGAAGGGTAAAGGGAAATGATCTTTTCTGGTGGCCTTGTTCAGCTTTCTGTAATCCATGCAAACTCTCCATCCAACTACCGTTCTTGAAGGAATCGCTTCATTTTTATCATTAAGAACTGTTGTAATTCCTCCTTTCTTCGGTACACACTGAACTGGACTCACCCATTCACTACTCGAAATGGGATAAATAATCCCCGCATCTAAAAGCTTAATCACCTCCTTCTTCACCACATCCTTCATGGCTGGCATTAATCTTCTCTGACCTTCAACTGAGCGTGCATTAACATCTTCTAGTATGATTTTGTGTTGACAATAGGATGGACTAATGCCTTTGATATCAGCAATTGTCCAACCTATTGCTTCTTTGTTGGCACTTAACACACGCAACAGTTTATCTTCTTGAGGACCTGTTAAATTAGCTGAAACAATAACAGGTAGAGTTTCATTAGTACCCAAATAAGCATACCTCAAGTGTGCTGGCAATGGTTTTTCTTCCAACTCCGGAGGAGATTCAATTGAAGGTTTCTTTTTAGGAATAATCTCCCCCGGTTCTCTCACAGGTTCATAGGCAAGACGCCTATACTTCGGATTTTCAGAATTTAGAGCTGCCACTGTTTCTGTAAGCTCCTCCATCATCTAAGGTGAATCTAATGTCAAAGCAGCCTGCAAGATATCATCAAAATTTAAACAATTAAATACCTCTTGCGATGCTTGCTCTACTACATCCATTCTGAAGCAATCTTCCTGAGAATCTGGGAATTTCATGGCTCGAAATACATTGAATTTCACTTCCTCATCTTGTATCCTCATCGTTAATTCGCCATTCTCTACATCGATCAATGTCCTCCCTGTAGCTAGGAAGGGTCTACCCAAAATAATGGGGACATTTCTATCTGCATTGTATTCAAGAATTACGAAATCAACAGGAAATATAAGTGTACCTGCCTTAACAAGGACATCCTCAATACGGCCTTCAGGATGAGCAAGAGACCTGTCCGCCATTTGCAAGACCATAGAGGTAGGTCTTGCGTTTCCAATTTTAAGCTTGTCAAAGACTGACTTGGGCATCAAGTTGATGCTTGCCCCCAAATCGCATAGTGCCTTTCCCTTCCATTCTTCTCCAATCGATATGGGAATCGTGAAACTCCCCGGATCAACTAACTTCGGAGGTAATTTACTCTGGCAAATCGCACTACACTCTTCAGGAAGGCCAATCATCTCATTATCACAGTAGGGCCTTTTATTAGTGAGGGCCCTCTTCAAAAACTTCGTATACTTAGGAATATCTCGAATTGCCTCAAGTAACGGAATATTAATACTCAAACCCCTCACTCTATTGAAGAATTTCTGAAAATCACCCATATCACCCTTTTTCTGAACTCGCGATGGAAACGGTGGTGGAGGGCGATTGCTTACAATTTCATCTCTCTTTTTCGGAATTTCTCTTGGTCTTTCTATCTCTTCAACCTCACTATCTTTCTCATTCTCTTTCTCTTTCTCACCCACTTCCTTTTCTTTTCTTGGAACTTCTTTCTCTTTCATAATGGGAAAAGGAGGTGGAGGAAGGTTCTTACCACTTCTTAATGTAACAGCCTTGCAATCTTCATGTTGTGTTGGATTTTCCGTATCGCTAGGAAGTTGCCCTTGTGGACGCTGATTCAGCTGTTTATTAATTTGACTTAGCTGATTCTGGAAAATCTTCATATTTGCTTCAGCTGCGTTTTGACGTTCCAAAGCTTGTGTTTGAAGAGCAATCAAATTTTCAACGGTTTTCTGAAGGGTAATTACTCCTTCTTGTGGATGGGCAGGTAGAGCTTTCTGGTTTAAATTCTCATCGTAGGTATTCTGAGGAGCTTGTCTTTGCACATAATTGTTTTGATTCTGTCCTCCTTGATGATTGTTATGTGGTCTTGGATTATAGTTGTTTCCTTGAGGACGCGGCTGATACGCGTAAGTAGGATTGGCTGCCCCATTAGGATTTGAGTATTGAAACCCAGGATGGTTTCGGTTAGGCTGATATCCATTACCACTTGAATTGAAATTACCTCTATTGGACATAAAATTCACTGATTCTTGGTTATTCGGACAACTTTCCTCATCATGATCATCTACCTTACAAATTGAACACATATAAACCTCTTGTGCAGCATGCACAGCTATCTTCTTACCCGAAAATCCTTCTTTCACAGCTAGAGTAAGCTGCTTCAATTGTTGCTCTATGGTATTCTGGATTTTATTCTCAAACGTAGCAAATTTCTCTTCCATGTCAACATTATTTACTCCCTTAACTGGTGTTCTTACTGAGCTCCACCCAACTTCATTCTTGACTGTTCTCTCTAAAATGATCTTGGCATGAGCGGGTTGAACTTGAAGAAAACCTGCACCACATAGCGTATCTAATTTTTCTCTCGAAGTTCCATCAAGGCCTCTATAAAAGATCTTTAACTGTTGTTGTTCTGAAAAGCCGTGATTAGGAACTTTACGCAAACACATCTGAAATCTTGTCCAACTCCTTCCTACAGTTTCTTCATACTCTTGACGGAATTGTGTCAATTCTAGTTCAGCATCTAACCTCATGTTACTTGGGTAATATCTGTCAAAGAAAGCAATTTCTAATTGGTCCCAATTAGTAATGCTCGTAGGATCTTGCGTATCGTGCCATTCACTTGCTCCATCAATGACAAAGAATTTGAAAGCAGCAAAATACATCTGTTCTCTTGAAACCCCTTGTGTGATATAAGAATCACATATCTGCTTAAATTTTTGTACCGCTCTAAGAGGATCTTCCGATGGTCTTCCGCGAAAATTTCCAAAGTTTTGGAACTGAGCTAGCATACCCGAATCTGGACGGAATCTCGGAACATTAATATCTGGAGCACCTACTCCTATAGCTGGAGCGCGGAATGGAACTTCTGGAGGACCATTAGTGAACCACGGATCATGATTCATCACTATCTGGACTGGAGGATTAGGATTTAGTGGTTGAACTTGAGGAATAACGCCTGGAGCTAAAGGTTGGCCATTTGCATCTAACTGGCCTTGTCCATTCTGTTGACCTTGAATAACGATATTCTCCATTCTGTTACTTAATTCTTCTACTTCTAAAGCTTCTCGTTCTCTTCTTCTTCTGTTCGCAAGTCTGATCAACGATTCTGGATTACTAAGGATCGGAGGTGCTGGCTCTAGATCCTTGAATAGCCTTCTTCGCATACACCAAACCTAAAAACCTGAAAAAGCTAACAAACAAAAAGCGTAAAACTGATAAAATAAAATAAATGCACTTATCACTAAAGGATAAACACCGTGGTCACACGCTACCGTCCCCGGCAGCGGCGCCAAAAACTTGGTGGTCCTTTGTGTGTTCTAAAAATAAATGCAAATGTAAATCGAACCACAACCGCAAGTGTACGGTTGTCCCAAGTAGTATGTATGATAATACAGATTCGTTCCAAGGACGGATGGTTGATCACAATGTTTAGCAAGTAGTGATTGATGCACTTATGAAAATAAAAGATAATAAATTGTTTGTTTGGTTTTGTTGATTAAAGCTAATGAATAAAAGACAAATAAATAAATGCAAGTGGAAGCTAAGACGCAAGTAAAATAAGTGAAAACGCAATATGAGATGTAGTACTTGAGAACGCAAGGATCCTCCTAATTTTACTTTCTAACTTATGTTGTTTAAGGGCTAAATCAGTCAATTACAATGGTCGGGATTCTAAATTCCTTATACCCCCGTCAGGGTGGACTATAAGGCAATCCTAAAGTGTCACTAGTCCCGTCAGGGTAAATATGACCCACCGTTGGATGATAAAGCTTTATTACCACTTTGGCCCTAGGATTAACTAAGTTCGTCAGAATCAATAGCTTTTATCCTAGATTGAACAATTAATTCTGTACCTAAACCCCCGGTCAAGATGATCCACACGCCACGTATGTGGAATAGCTTAGATACTAATACCTAATTTTAGTTCGCGACTCTAAAATCAGTAAATAATCACAAATTGTCGAAAAGAGTAAAAGACCTGATTTAATTTAATTTAACAGAAACCCAAATTCAACATTCGTTATAAAATAAAACTAGGATTCACCCATTGTTTGTTCTCAAGCACTAATGAAAGCTTAGCTCATATTAAAATTAAAAACTAAATTAAAAGAATTGAAATTCATATTGTTTACAAAATTAAAATACGAAAAGAACCTAATTTCCGGAATTGGAATGACTACGAACGGAGCTATAGACCCACTCCAGCTCTTGTAGCTTCTTCTTTCTTCCTTCTGTTGCTTCTCTCTGGTGTTTAATCTTGTGGAATGTGAATTGTCTGTGAAAAATAGAAGTCCAGACCTCCTTTTATAAGTAAAAATTCGGACTAGGGCTTGGACCAGAAAATAAAAGCCTAATTAAATGTCCAAGCCCACTTTCTAAGCCCAAAATCCCGTAACTGATGATAGGCCTTCACTAAAACAGCTTTTCCCGATGCGTTACAACTCCGATTGACCTCATTCCAGTTGCTAAAGTTCCGTAACTTGATAAGGAATGATTTCTCTTCAAAGATCAGCGGCTAAATCATCGCTTAAGTACCTCGAAATCAGCAATCTATGGCCTGGAAAGTGGATTTTTAGCTCTAAAAATAATATCTTCGGGATTTGTCTTCAAGTTTTGACTCTAATTCACGATCTTTGACCTTCTCCTCGGATTCCTCTCCTAGCTAACATCTAAAACCTGTAAACTTTACACTAAAAATACCAATATTACGCGCAAAAGTTTAATAAATTAAAAATGCTAGAAATAAAAAGGTAATTCCGGATTATTGAATATTTAGTACAAAAGTCTATCAAATTAATTAAATAAACACCAAAAATGATGTCTCCTAAGGGTCTAAAATAAGAACAATTAGGGAGACATCAGGTGCCCCACGGGAAGTTGCGGTATACCACAATTTTAGTGTGTCCAACACTCTTTAACTTCGAAAAATTTCCATTTTTTACGCCAGACTCGAACCTTTGCATACCTAGACATCAAAAACACTCATACCTTCCTTATTACTGCAGTATGCACTAAAAAACTCATACACTAAATAAAAAGAACAAAAACATAAAAACATAAAGGATTGTGCGATGTCTCCTGAAAGACACTTTTGTTTAACGGCTTTAAAAGTTCGACGTGTTACCTCCGTTATTTCTATTTATATCCTCCCCGGCAGTGAGTGAGGTGATCAACATCTACCAATCTAAGTTGCAACTCTCTACAGATTTTAATTTGACCACTCTTGCTGAAATAATTCGCGTGATGAAGTATGGCCCTATCTAAGAACTTTTATGCTTGGGGTTGGCAGATTTCCATGCTACCTCGTCTGCTACCCCAAACTCAATTTCCTTTTCCATGGTGTCTTGGGGGGGCTTACAGGTTTTGTCTTTTTGGTCACAAATCTGATTGTTGATAATTCTTGTTGACTTCTTTTTCTTCTTCTTTCCAAAAACATAGAATGTTTCAGAATCATCTTCAATACATAGAGTCACAGTTCCCTCGTTCACATTGACTATGGTGCTTCTTGTGGCTAGTAATGGACTCCCAAGTATGAATGGGATGTTCTTATCTGCTTTATAATCAAGAAATATAAAATCTATGGGAATAACAAGGTTACCTACTTGGACAAGCACGTCCTTGATTACACCTCACGGTTTTGTTGTTGATTGATTCGCAAGTTGTAAGATCACGGATGTCGGTTTTACGTCACTAATACCTATATTCTTGAATATACTTTTAGGCAAGATATTCACACTCGCCCCCCCAAATCACACATTACACTTCCGTGGAATATACCACCTATTTTGATTAGGAGGTTGAAACCTCCAGGATCTTTAAGCTTTGGTGGTAACTTTAGCTGAACTTGTGCTGATATCCCTTCGTTGAGTGCCACAGTTTTGGATTCTGTGAACTTATCTTTACTGGAGAGTGCCTCTATAAAAAATCGATTATAGTTTTGACTTCCTTCCATATCTTCGAGTAGAGTGATGTTGAATTTCATTTGTTTTAACGTCTTCATACACCTCTCTTGATCCTCCTTTAGATAAGCGGATTTTACAGGATAATAGCAATATGGTGGTGGTGGTCTCACCCTGTTTTTCTCTTCCATTATAGGTGCATCAACCACGCTTGGCTTCTTAATCTCATCTTGTTCAACCTCTTCGACCCAATCTTTAACAATTATCTCATCTAAGTTCATCCTATTCATGTTTGACTTGGTTGGTAGAACCTCCCCTTTACTCGATGAAAATGGTGGTGATTCTTTCATCTTTTCATCCTGAAGACTAATAGTCTTAACCTTGTTGTCAATGTATTGGATCTTCTTCATGTTAGAATTTCTACTTTGGGTCAATTTCAAGAGTTAACTTTGCATTTGTTATATGACTGTAGTGAATCGCATCACATTTTTCTCTAAAGTTTATTATGTTGTTTCAGATCTTGATTTTGTTGTTGCAGGCCTTGCACTAGTAATGCATCAATTTTTAACTCAAGTCTGCTCATATTGTCCTTTGAGAAGTTGATGAATTTACTAATAGTCTCTTTTAACTCAATGATATCTTCTTGAAGACGTGATGGAAGTGCTATCGGAGCTTGACTTTCATTGTACGCATTGTAGCCCGGTGGTTGATTAGCTTGATTTTCATAGGCTTGTTCTTGTAGGTATAATTGTGGAGGGGGCTCTTGATAAATAGTTTCTTAGTTCGAGGTTGATATGAACATTTAGGATAGCAAATCTACTCGGAACTATTTGTTGCATTTGATTACCTTGGTGAGAATTTTTTGGAAATTTTCCTGATGTCCCATGGAGTACCCCTGGGTTGCGTTTACAACCTTCACCTCGGAACTCTTATCTTGGATGCTTTTCTCAATTATTATAGCGAGTTGTTATTTGATCTTACAATCTTGAAAACGTCGCCTCTGTATCAATATTAGTGGTAGGAGATTGTGATTGTGTCCAACTTATGTCGGTCTCGATAATTCTTTCCATACCACTCTTTGCTTCTTTTGGATCCATGGAGACAAAACCATCACGACCCAGATCATCTACTCTTAACCTTGAGTCTACATTGAGTCCTTTATAGAATATGGCTAATTGTAATTCTGACGTGTATCCGTGTAGTGGACATCTTTCCAACTTTCTACGAAATCTAGTCCATGCTTCACCAACTCTCTCTCCGACTTATTGTAAGAAATTCATAAGCTCCAATTGTTCCTTCACTCTCATACTTGTAGGATAAAATTGATCAAGGAATCTTGCTTGAAGCTTGTCCCAATTTATTATTAGCTCGGGAGGTTGATCATATGACCAATCACTTTCTTTCCCGGTCAAGGAGAATTGAAACATTAAATAATACATCTACTTGCGTGACACCTTCAATAATGTAGGCATCACAAAATTGCATGAATTTTTTAACTTATCAGACCGGATCTTGATGTGAAGCACCACTATACTTCCCATAGCTCGCAAATTGATTAATCATGTCTAGATTAGGCTTGAATCGAACGGCTTAAATAGCTGTAGGGAGACTCCCTATGGCTTGCACTCGGAATGGGCCAGGAAGACCTAGATCTAACCGTTGATTCGCCATCAAAAAATCTGAAAAAGACAAAAACAAAAAGAAAATCGTAAAATAGAACAACTAAAACTAATACACTAAGTAAAAACACAAAACTAAAGATGTAGTCCCCGGTAGTGGCACCAAAAACTTGATGGTGGCAAAGGTGTGATAAAGTAATAGATATAAATAAAAGAACTAACACATTATACTACGCAGAAAAACTTTCCGCAAGTGCACAGATCATTTGCAAGTAATAAGTAAGTAAAACAGATATACATCTCAGGGACTACAAAATTTAGTTTATAAATAGTGTAATTACTAAGTGGACTAGAAATAGTTGGTAAAATAATGCGCAAAGACATTAAATATTTATTTGGTTTCTATGAATCTAAACAGACTTAAATTAAAGACAAGAAAGTAAAATAGGATCGATAGAAGCTTAAGTTAGTTTAGCTTGAAAACTAGCAAGTAATCCCCACTAGCCTTGTTCCATGTTTATTACCTAAGGGATAATAGTGTGATAAACAATAGTCGAGATTCTAAATTCCTCCCCACCCCCTTCCGGGTGGACTTAAGAGGCTAAAAACTTGGGTTAAATTAAACCCTAATGAGTATCTAGTTAGGAAAGCCCTTCTGGGTTACTACTGCACGCTAGACGACTATGTGGTATTTTCTATAATTGAATCCCCCTTCTGGATGTTAACTCAATTATATGGTAATCCAATACGTGCGCACCGCAAGAACTACAAACATTAATCCAAAGCACATAATACAGAGCTATCACTACTAAATTCAGTTAAATGTAAAAGGACGTCAATGATTAAATAACATATCAAACAATAGGGTTCATGCCATATAATAATATCAAGCTAACTAAAATAGTTCATAAGAAATAAATATGGATACGGAATTACAAAAGGGAAGGGTTGGAATGGCATGAACAGCTTCCAAGATGCTTCTTCTCTTCTCTTCTCTTCTCTTCTCTTGATCTAGGATTTCTCTTGGTATTTATATGATTAGGGACTGATCAAGGATGATTTATCTGAGGTATGAATGGATATATACAAGCCCTTGGTCAAAATATTGATTAATCCCCAAGTTAAGGAGTCTTGATCTTACCAAAATTCGTATTCCTAACTTGTAGGAGAGGATAAACCTTAGCAGATATTGATTTCGTCATATCTACTTCTTTACTTATCGAAATATATTGTTCATTATATGGAAATTACCGCTTTTGAAAGATCTATCTGCTCATATTAAAATCTCCTCCTAATTCCAGACCAATTTTCAGCAACAATTAAATTAGTGGACGTATGTGTAGTTTTGGCAGCTTCTTTACTTTCCAAATATCCAAACTTATCTTTTTTAACTTTGAATAAGGGATTTCCATTACGTATCCACTTAAAATCAGTTTTCATAGGTGTAATAGCTTCCATATACCTAAGTGATACATAAGTAACACACAAATTACGCACAAAAGCTAACGAAATATCGAAACACCTAAAAGTAGACAAGAAAGTGTGAAGTATGAATAGATGTGAAAAAATCATAACATTAAATACTAAATATCACTAAAATTATGTCTCAAGTATAGATTAATATATCAAAAAAAGTGAGACATCAGAATACACAGATCATTCAGCAATTAAGTACCTTATGGAACGTATTATTAGATGGGTACTGTTGCTGCAAGAATTTGACATAGATATTCAAGATCATAAAAGGTGTAAAAATCAAGTTGTTGATCATTTGTCTCAGCTCGAATGATCTACAGTCAACACAGGACCAGAATTGGTTAAAGAGGTATATTTCCGAATGAATAACTCTTTTCGGTTAAAAACGTGTTTGTTCCTTGGTATGCATATATAGTCAATCTCATAATGAGTGGTGTATTCCCTGTGGAGTACAATCCACAACAATGAAAGAGGATAAGCCATCGAGTAAGACAGTTCTTCTGAGACGATTTGTACCTTTTCAAAATTTGCGGTATTCAATTGATCAGGAGATGGGTTCATGAGAATGAGACTAAGAAGATCATTGCAAGTTTCCATAGCTCACCATTTGATGGCCACTTCAAGGGCGATATAACCGCAAAAAAAATCTTCAGTCTGGGTTCTATTTGCCCTCCATTCAGAATGATTATCATTGGTACATCCAAACCTATCAAAATGCCAATTCACTGGAAAAATATCAAAAAGATACGAGATGCCACTCAACAACATGTTAGAAGTATTTGATGTGTGGGGTATATATTTCAAGGGACCGTTTGTAGCTTCCCATGGAAATCTTTAGATTTTTCTAGCAGTAGCTTATATATCAAAGCCGGTAGAAGCAGTGGCTACACCAAAGAACGATGCCAATACAGTTATCTCGTTCCTTAAATCAAATGTCTTTTCACAACATGGTACGCCACTAATGTCTCCCTATTTGTGATGAATTACTCTATCTGTGAGACATCATTTTAAGTGTATTATGTGATTAATTGAGTGACTTTTTCCTATTATTTGATATATTCCAGTTTCTTACCTTGATTAGGACAATTATTACTTTTAGAGCATTTTTAGTGTAATTTATGTGTTAAATGTGAAGTTCTTAGGTAAATTAATTATATTAGATGCCAAATAAATGCCAATGAGTTAAGGAAAGAAGATACAAGGTGAAATCTAGAGTTAGAAGGAAACAAAGTTGAATTTGGAAAGAAAAACTGCCAAATAAATCTGCCATACTGTAAAGAAGTCCAATATTTTCAAGACTTTAGAAAATCTATTATGCATTTGGATGAAATTATAACAGATAGATCATTGAATTACGGCCGTTTCCATATAAAGTGCGCAAAAATCCGATAAGTAACGAAAGAGATATGACAAAAACAGTGAGTAGTGTTTATCCAGTCCTATATTTAAGGAAACAAATTTGAGTTGGATTAGGACTTCAAGATTTGACTTCCACACCAAGATTTCGACCTAACACCTATATATACCAGATCCTAACCTTAGAAAATCATCCCTTTGCTGCCTAAGCTTAATATACCTCCATAAATCTTCATAAAAGCAATTAGGAGGATCTACAGGAGGAAGAATCAAGAGTTGGAGTTTCACCGCATCAATTCTACATTTCTTCATCTCTATTCTTTGGATAAATTACTATTATATTTATTTTTTCTATGAGGTATTTCTAAGATATTTATTCAAGAGATTTATAATACATAATTTGTCTTTAGGACTGTAAATATATGAGCAATTGATTATTTTTTTTCTGTTTTAATTTGAATCCGAGATTTTAGTATTTAACTGATTTGGTTTTTTATTAATTTCCATTTTCTATATTCTTATACTTTTTTACTATCAATAACTTAACTAATTAGAGATAGGTTTTAGTAATTAGGCTATTCACTAGTAGCGGTGATCATCTGGAAGTGGGTTTAATTACAGAACTATCTCCCTTATAACCAATGTTAATTTTCCTCTTAACCATGCACTAACTAGACTCAAAGAAAGTGTGCTCACACGAGCTGAGTGTAGAACTACCCAATTTAAGCTTACTATTAATACACCAGGTAGGGTAATTGCCCATGGTTAGCATGTTAAAACATAAAAGTCTTATTGATATCATCTATGTCAAGGTGATTCATGAGACTTTTGTATAAGAATCTTATATCTTTTCTCAACTTCACTCAATTTATTTTAAATTGCTATCAATTTTTGGATATTTACTATAAAACAATTCAAAAAATGTAGAATAAGAATAAATTTCTAACTCCAACAGTAAAAGGCTAGGATTTGTATAAAATATAACAAACATCACGACTTTTGGATATCTGCAAATCGATTAAAAAAAATGTAGTATAAGACCAAATTGCTCACTCCAACGGTAAAAGGCTAGGATTTGTATGTAATAAACATCACGACATTTGAATATTTAATGCAAATCAATTCAAAAAATGTGGTTTGTGGAAACATTTTCGGAAAAGATCTTCTCATGAATTTTGTGGAATTTACAGCGTGGAGCAAACCCGATCGAGATTTTAAGCTTGATATGGATGATAGATATAATGATTGGAGGAAAGTAGGTTGGGTGGGTGGTCTTATTAGAGATGTGGAGTGTATGTGATTTGGGATTTCTCGAAGAAATTTTAGTGTCATTCATCGGTGTTTTTCAAATTGGTAGCTTTGTACGAAGGATTGAAATGGAGGAAGATTTGAGGATTAGGGACTTGCATGCGGAAGTGGACTTCAAGTAGGCTATTGAGGCGGTTCTCCGAGGAGCACGATGGAGAGGTCCAGTAGCAGAATGGATTCATCAAATTAGGATGATCTTGACTAGGAATAACTCGATAAAAGTATTTATAGAGAGACTAATGCATGCGCGGATCGGTTGTCTCATCTTGGATTGTCTCATATTTCAACACATACTATATCGAGATATTTTTGGGTAGAAGTCGCATAAATTAATTCTCAGCCCATGCCTAACTAATGATGTGTTAGATTAGTTTTTTTCATGGTCCTTAGAACCTTCATTTTAACAAAAAGAATATATCCCTTTTAGTATAAAAAAACTTAAAGAAATTCATATTACTAATTTTAACTAACAAAAAAGCATAACAATCAGGTTACAATTCTCTAAAAAATTTTTTATTATTCATTATATTTTAGATCCTCCAAACTTTCAATAATATTTCATCTAATATGTCTAATTTCGTATTTTATTATTCTAATATCTTTATTTTACTAAAACTCAAAATAATGTCTGCATTCCCGTAACACACGGCATTAATCTCCCTGTTTAAATTTATCGAAGCAAAAGCTGCACTCCTCAAGTTGTATAGGGCTTTCGATTGGGTACTCATGTATTGGAATTTCATTGAGTACCATTGGATCCAACGGTCTAGGACGTCTAGCATAAGTTCTCCAGCAATGACGTAAACAGCAACCACCCACTCCAAAGACAAACAAGGTTGCAGCACAACCCACACCGATCTTCAAGTAGTCAATAGTCATCACAGAGATTCTCTTTAAGTTCTTGATTTCTTTATGATCAGAAATAATAACAGATTAAGACTTGGACAATTTGATGATGCCAAATACCATATATTATATTGAGCTACTTGAAGGGTAAGGTTTCTGTATGTATGTATGTATGTATGTATTTGTGGTGTGTGTTCTTTTTTTTTTTTTTTGTATGAGAAAGAAAGAAAAGGAGAGTGTTATATGATTTTTTTTAGCAGAGACTAACTCTTAATCTTGAGAGTGGAAACGAGTGGGGTGACTATATATAGACATGTGGTTGAAGGAGCATCTGGTTTATTGAAAGTCAATTGGTCGAATCCAAAGGATTATATGAATAATATATTTTCACCTTGGCTTGGGGATGATTACGTATATTTGAGATAATTGTTCATACATTTCCTCCATAGATATTTTTAGCCTTCAAAACGGCTCCAAAAGCTAAAAAAATAATACGTATAATTATTAGACAAATTATATATTATATATATCATTAACACTAATAATATAGAGAAAGTATATCCTTTGCTAATCCTTTATTTTGGTTTTCTTCTCTCTAGAATATATGAGCATTCTATTCTAAGAAGACCTAGATTCTTTCATTTTTCCTTTTATATTTGGATTTATTTCTTTTTTGATAAAAATCTTTCTTCCTTAGTGACTAACAGTCACTAATCATGGTGAATCAGGGGAGGCGACCACTGCCTCTCCCACCGGACACGGGCGGCGGAGTGAACTAGAGACTATCGGGTAAGGCGTTTAAGGCTTCATCATCCCTTCTGTCTACGCCTAAAGCAAAAACGAATTCCTCCAAAGACATATCACAAAATGTGAAGCGATTATCCTTCAACACCTTTGCATGTTTCCAGAAGAGACAACGATCTTGCAGAGGAAGAATCCAAGCAAACTTGTGGCTGAAAGTGATTGTGAGATGGGATTATAGAGAACTTTGAAGAGATCACTGATTTTTGAATAGAGAAGAGATTTTCCCTATCAGTATCGTGGAGGACAAAAGCGCGATGGTTTTTAATGGCTGCAATAATGAACACGTTAAGAGCGGTTGTAGCAAGAATGTACCAGAAATCTTACAAATACAACCCAACGACTCGCTACACGTGATTAAAAATCCTACATTCTTGCTAGAATCGAAGGATAATAAGATGTTTCCAATCATCCCCACAGGAATCCAAAACACAAAAGGAACAATACTGACAGCCACCCATCATGAGGATCAGAAACAATTATCCCCAGGCATTTCTTCACAACCCGCGCCTCAAACTTATACTAGGATATTGCTAGATGCAGGGGCTAGTAATGAGATGGAGAATATCCAAGAGCTTGATGGCGCTGAGCCTCACTTTGGCAAGGAGGGAAATGGAGTGTGTCTTAAATCATATATAGAAGCGTTCAACGAGGCATCAGCGGGTGCTACTCAGTGTATGGTTGAGACAACCGGCATAAAAAGGAACTCATTAAGGAGTGGCGTTTAGGGCTCCTCAGTACAATCTGTAGAAAAAAATATGGTCGGAAATTTCAAGATGGAGGATGATTTACCGTCTAGTGATCTCACATATCCACAACTAATTCGAACATCGGAACAAAAGCGTAAAGGATGCAAGGTATGGCGTCAAACACTCATTATTCGTATAACTGGTCATGATGTTGATTTTAAGTATTTATTAAATAATCTACACCAATATGGGGTCAAAAGCTCATATGGATTTAGTTGATGTGGGTTTCAGATACTTAACAACACAATGCCTGAGTTTCGAGGATCATGATAAGGTACGTAGTTGGAGGCCTTGAATGATATTAGATAGATACCTTATTGTCCATGCCTAAGACCATTATTTTATGCCTTAAGACACCCCAGTGGTTAAAACTACGGTGTGGGTCCACTTACCCTGGTTACTGTTGATGAATTATACGGAGAAGATTCTTACCTCAATAGGAAATATAATTGGGAAAATGGTATAGAGGAAACATATACTTTTATATCACGGTATCTTCAAGAATAAAGAATAAAATTCAACAATACAGGTAGATATGGTGAGACGATTCTTGAACCCAAACGACTATTAGTGTTTAAGAGCTGATGTAAGACACTCGGTAAAATAAACTCGTACTTTATTATACAAACATAAGTAAAAAATCGATTTGTATGTAGTGGTTGGAAAGGTGTGATGAATCAAGGATATAAAATCACACACACTTATGACCATTATGAGAAAATCACTATAAGTGTACATCACATTCACAAGTAATAGTTGATAAATAAAGTTCATTCTTAAGGATTTATTGATTAGCTCAAACTCGTGTTCAGATATAAGCGTATAAGAGATAAATTGTTTAAACTAAAAAATTTAAATAAAAGGAAATATTTATTTGGTTTTTAAATAAGGAATTAGAGAAAATAATATTAAACTACTAATCCGAATAAAATAACTAATAAGAATGGAGATGGACACAACTGTATCAACTCATCTAATAAAGGAAATAAATGACTATCGATGAGAAATCAGGAAAATGAAAATAGGTTAGTGGAACGCGCTAGTCGTATGTAATTGGTTAGCATCTTTTGCTTTTTGTGTTTTTCTGTTTATTTATCTCTCCTTTCTTGTTTTCAACAATTCTTGAAACCAATTCACACCAAAAAAACACTAGATTTCCACACTTTCTGGGGATCACTCTTCCAGATTCTTTGTTTTTCATATACATTATGAGATCTAGAAATAATCTTCATCTTTTTCAGCACTTTGTTAACCTGATTGGTTTCTTTCTAACCTAAACCTAAGCTTTACCACTTCCGCTTCTTTTTTTCTCTAGCACCAAATCAATGGCACCCAGTACTAAAAAAGCTAAACAACGTGACATAACTCGATTAATAAACAAGGACGGTAATAAGAATGTTAATAACAAAACGGCTACTAGAAATAAAAATACATATAAAGAAAAGACAAAGATAAAGCAATCAAACTGTGAAAAATAGCTCATCAACTAGGCGAAACAATCGCGTAACAAGAACCAAGGTGTATCACAGAGAAATCCAACAACGATTGTCCAGACTAGTGAATCAAGTCCGACTAAAGTTCAACAAGTGAGAGAGATGAAAAATTGATCCGATTAAGGTGAATGAAATAGGTAATAAGAAAACCAAATGGGCGACTTTGTTTGAAGGCAAAATAAAATTAGATCTCAAGCTCGATATCCATGAACCAGCTATCAATGAGGGTAAAACGATTATCAAGTCGCCTTAAGACGTGTTTGATGAGGTTGATAAAGTATGGTTGAACAACTTAGTGGGGAAATTCATAGGAGCGGCTCAGCAGATTTATATGTTAACTAATTTTATGAGATATCAATGGAAAGATTTTGGTAAAATTAACATCATTTGTTTGGTAGGATGTATATTTTTCAATTTGTCAGTCATGAAAATTGTACCAAAGCTTTGGATCAGATATGACATGTAGGTGGTAAACCATTGTTCTTCAGAGAATGGAGTACAAACCTACAATTTGGGAAGGTTGGTCTGAACAATGTACCATTATGGATAAGGCTGGAAAATGTCCCTATGAACATATAGAAAAAGATTGGGTTAGGATATATTGCTAGTGGGGTGGGTAAACTGGTGCAAATGGACTCAGTTACAAAGTCTATAACGAGATTGGGATATGCCCAAGTTTGTGTGGAGGTCAATTTGAATACAGAGCTTCTTGAAATGGTTATTTGGATACAAGAAGAAGTGAATTGCATGAAGTAGAGATTGTGTATGATTGGAGACCTAATGAGTGTCCTAAGTTCCAGAGTTTTGATCATGGGATGTGTAAAAGTGAAAAGAAAGTTTTGGTTTAGAAGGAAAATAAGGAAAATAAAGAAAATAAGAAAAGTAGGGAGTTAACGGAGGGAGCGAAACAGAGAAATAGTGACATTTAAAATGATAAAGACAAGAAAGCTGAAACTAAAGCTGATACTCCTAATAGTAATGAGGAGAATTGGAAATTTGTAAGTAGGATGTCTAAAGTAAATGAGGAAGCAAGTTGCAACTATATTTCTCCTGTCTCGGAGAAGAACTCCTTTAAAGTGTTGAATAGTCCACTCTCAGCATCAAATGAAGATGTACTTAGACTGATAAAGAGTGCTGAGAGTAGTGGAATAAACAAGCAACCTGATCCATGATCATAGGATCATGGAGTGTTAGGGGCTTGAACATGGCCCTAAGACAAGATGATGTTTCCAAATTCATGCTTACAAGGGGAGTACAAGTGATGTTTCTACTAGAAACAAAGGTACTATATCATAATATGGAGAGAATCATGAAAGAAAATTATAATAACTATAAGATTACACACAACTATAGCAAGGACCCTAGAGGTAGAGTGTGGATTTTGCGGAAAGAATCTGAGGTACAAGTTGTGCTAATTGAGGAAAGTTTTAAGGGGTTTCGATGGAAATCACTAAGATTTAGAGTAACACCAAGGTTATAGTATGTGCAATCTATGCTAGTAACAATGAAAAAGAGAGATATATACTTTGGAGAGACATTATAAGATGGAGTGCATATTAAAAGAATAGTATCATTGGTTGTGTTGGAGACTATAATGAAATACTAAGAGTGGAGGATGGACTACATTGTGATGAGATTAATGAGTTTGCACATCAGTTTATTGATTGTGTAGAGGCAGGTTAATTACATGAACACCAAACTTGTGGTAACTTTTACACATATACTAATAGGAGCTTAGCTAATCTCAGAGCTAGTAGGATTGATAGACTCCTTATAAATGCAAATTGTTTTGATAAAGTACATGCTAATGTGTTATGCCTTACTCCATCTACTTCAGACCATTGTGCACTTCATGCAACAATTGGTGCACAACAAATTAGAGGTGGATGCTCATTTAAATTCATTAATATGTGGAAAAACATGTTGCTTTTCAGGATGTGGTTAAACAGGCTTAGGAAATTGAATTAACTGGATCTCATATGCACATCTCATACACCAAACAAAATGAGGTTAAGAAGGTCCTTAAGGCATTTAACATTAAATACTTTAAAAGAAATCCTCAATATGTGTCACAACTTAGACAAAATCTTGAAGAGACGCAAAACCTTATAATGAATGGATATGGTGATGATATAATCATGAATGTGGAAAATATTTCTCTCAATAATTTGAAGAGGCAGTTATATATGAACAAAGTGTGCTGAAACAAAAGGCAAGGGCAATGTGGGCTGATAAGAGTGACTGCAGCTCAGCTTATTACTATAATATTATCAAGGGAAGGCAAATAAAAAACAAGATTAGTATCTTGGTTGATGATGATGGGAATATCCTATCTACACCTATACAAATCAAAGAGGTATTTATTAAATTATACAAGCAACTAATTGGAACTAAGGATGATGACAGGGAGGTTTGTTCAGTCATGGTGACATCCTAGATGGACTTGGATAGTTTAGCATAATTCAATATTCCAAAATTCTCCTTTTTCTCTTGGATGGTGGTGGGTCCTTGTGTGTTATAAAATAATGAAATAAAAGCACAGGGATAAAGGATTAAAGGATCCACAGACAGCAAGTGTACGGGTCGTACCAAGCAATAGATAAGTAAAATCGGGATTATCGTCTCCACAGGGATTTAAGAGTTATTCTAACTTCGTGTTCAATATTAGAATAGATAGTTCTAATCGTTTTTAAAAAGATAAATAGCAAAGGTGTTTGTTTTCTAACTAACTGAATAATAAAATAGAAAATAAAATAAACAATTAATAATTATGCAAGAAAGATAAGGATATGCAAGTATGAATCTATCCTATTGAATCTATGATTACTAAGAATAAGGGTGAATGGGAAATTTCGCAATAGTCGGGAATCTACTATCTCCTAGCCCCCGTTAGGGTGGACCTAGAAGCTATCCTACGGTATTACAAACCCCGTCAGGGCGATTATAAGATACTTTCAGATGAATACTATTTTACCTTATTGGCTACGTGGTTAGTCAAGCCCGTCAGGGTCAAATAACGGATACCACGCGTCTATATTCTATTTATGTAATTAAACCCTCCCGTCAAGGCGATCACTTCCCCACCAAAGTGAATAGCCTAATTACTAAAACCTACCCTTGATTCGCGACGTCAATGATAGTGAATAAGCACAAGAATATAGTCAATGGAAATTAAGAACCAATTCAATTAAATACTAAAATCCCAGTTTCAAAGTAAAACAGAAAAACAATAATTAATGGTTCATATAATTACAATCCTAAAGAGAAATTATGCATACTAAAATTCTTAGATAAATAGCTTAGAAATACCTCATAGACAAAATAGATCTAATACTAAATTACCCAAAGAATAGAGATGGAGAAGTGTTGAATTGATGTAGTTAAGCTCTAGCTCTTGCTCCTTCCTCCTCTAGATCCTCTTGATTGCTTCTATGATGATTTATATGTGTATATTAAGCTTATGCAGCCAAGGGATGATTTTCTAAGGTTTAGAGCTGGTATTTATAGGTGCTAGGTCGAATTACTTGGAGTGGAGGACAAGGCAAAAACTCTTAAATTCGTAACCCTAAAATCTAGGATAGGTAAGATTCTGCTGCTGATTTGATTTGGTCATATCTTATTCAATACTTATCCGTTTGAGGAGTTCCAATATATGAAACAGCTTGTCTCGGAAAGAGCTTTCCATTGGTGCAGACCACTCGTCCAGATTCCTAGCCAATCTTTAGTTATGGATTAATCTTTGAAACGTGGCTGGAATTTCAGATTCATAAGGCAGCTTTATCTTTTCCTAATTGAACTCTACTTCCTTCTATCTCCAGATTTCTTCAAGATCTTCTTTCCTTATCTCCTTAGAATTGATTTAGCATCTAATTTATTTCCATATTATCTCTAAAGATTCACATTAAATAGATAATTAAACCGCATATGCTTTAAAAATAATAAATCATTAAATCAAGACTAGGATTAAGAAAGTGCAATTTAAATTTAGGAAACTCGACTAAGCACACTAGCAATATTCTAAGACTTTAATTCTCACTTCTCCTCCTTGGATTGGTTTCTCATGAAATTCATAAACCTACTAACTTTGCACTAAAAATAAGTAAATTAACGCACAAAAGCTCTATAGATGCAATTAGTCTAATTCCAAGGGGAGAAAGTGTCATATTGCAATTTAAGCACTAAAGTCAATATAAAAACACCATTTTCATCCTAAAATGATGTCTCCTAAGGGCTTATATTTAGACCAAAAAGGGAGACATCAAGACCCCCAACTCAAACTTGTATCGTCCCGATACAATAAAAAATAAAAACATAGGGAAGTCTCTAAAATATCAGCTAAGTCAATTAAGCACTGAGGAGAAGAAGATAGCTAAATATATACGATAAACTCAAAGCAACTACTTAGAAAATTTCATGCAATAATATTTACGAACTACATACCTGCACACTTGTCATATCTACAATCAACACGGCTTGAATACAAGATTGGATTAGTTTTGCAATGTAAGAAGGAGAGGATCTTTACTCAGTTTACCAAGGAGGCTATAGATTGTTCATCGAACTTCACTAGTATCTAAAGATCCACTTAACTAATCTCTAACGGCTCAATCACTTCTAGATTACATAGCAAAGAATCAAAAGGTCTTTAGGGTTGTAATGTTGGCTTAGGGACGGTATGATAAGTATATTTGGATAATTTAGAGTGAGCTTTTGGCTCTCTCCTCACTAGCCATCAACGAATCGCCCTAGAGCTTGAGTTACTCTCGTAAAACGTTCTCACTCAACCCAATGACTTCCTTGATGCACAAATTAGCATCCCAAATAACCCAATTAAAGCAATAAGATGTTCACATAAAAATTCCTCTTTGCCGGTCCAAATATATATTCTTTTCATATCAATTTTTTTTATTTTGTATAGCTATGACTCTCTTTTTGATGTTGAGATATCACGCTATTTTTCATAAATTATGCCTTTTCATAACTTAGCTCGTAGCTTCTTTTTCATTTACTATTACCCCGGCAAAGGGTTACAATATAAACCTGTGAATCATCATCAATATATAGAACAGAGCACACTTAATAAGCTCAAAAATCCCAACCTAATAATATTTCCCATAATGGTGGACCCACCACCCCAAACTCAAGCTCTAAAACAATTGTCTATGCATCGCGATTCGAGTGCGGGTCATATGGAAATGCCTAATAAACTAAAGGGATATGGCTTATACTGTGTCTAATAAAAAGGCTTTAGAAAGGCTAGAAGGGGCTGAGAAGGATATATAATTATAAAATGGTCAGCAAGCTAAAAGGCACAAGGGCTTATGAAAGAACCGCCTTAATCACTTTCTAAACTATGTAATTTCGTCATTCTCTTACCTTTAGCATGTTCATTAAATGGGTTCATCAACTAGCTTAGATCTCACGACCTACACACCACTCATGGATCCCTGAGATCGAACATACTTTCTATCGCATTGCTAACTAATCTTTTCTTTACTATCAATGTGTGTTTTCCTGCAAATACTCAAAGCATACAAAATAAAGCAGATCATAAACATACTACTTTCTATCATCAACTTACTAAGCTTATGATTTCAAGCTATTAAACACATTCTACATCTAATCCATCTCTTAAAAATTTCAAATTTTTTCAAATTTCTCTAAAAAAACAGTAAATCACATAAAAATGGAGATGAGGGACAACGAATCTCCACCCCCAACTCAAAAATGAGTCGTGTCCCCACGACTCGAAAAGACTCAATAAAATAAAAATAGCAAATAATGCATATAGAGAAGTGGTAAGGAAGAAATAAAACATACTCTTCGAGGCTATTGCCTCGCTTGATTAATACCCAAGATAGGGTGCAGTGATTTCCTTGTATGTAAACTTCATGTATCACCAATTTAGCTATCCCTTACATCCTCTTGTGCTCCATCCCAATTTAGATTTGAATTCAAAGTGATTTGGTTGTGTTTCGATGTTAGGTGAAAGTTTGTTGAAGCTTTAATGGAGTTGGGAGAGTTTTGGAGAAGACTAAGAGGCTTAAGGTTTAGTAAATTCGGACTAATAAGAATTAACCCTCTTTTATTAGCTTGAAAACTTGTTTTTCTCTCTCCAGCAGCGCCGTGCGGACCATCCCTGCGGACTAGGGGGTGCACCGCAGGGGTACACCGCACCTTCTGATGCTCCCTTCGTCAAAATACCCGTGATAGCCCCCCCGTGGCACGTGTTGGCTCTGCGGTATAGGGCACGGTATAGGGTCCGGTACCGGACCCATCAGCTCGATTTTTTTTCTTTCTCTGCATAAAACACGTGGCTGCTACCGTTGCATGGGTTTTTGTCCACTGCGGTGCACCGTGGCTATGCTCCGGTATACCGCACCGATGATCAGATTTTTCCGAAAATTTTTGTTTCTCTCCCGAACTCGATTCTCTAGTACCTAAGCATCAAAAACACTAATACCTTCCTCAATAATGCACTATCAACTAAAAAGAATACGTAAACTAAATAATAAAAAAACTAAACTAAGAAAGCAATTAAAGTTTGGGGTGTCTCCCAAGAGCACTTTTATTTAACGTCATTTAAAGTTTGACGTGTTACCTCCATTATCTTTAGTTATGGATTAATCTTTGAAACGTGGCTGGAATTTCAGATTCATAAGGCAGCTTTATCTTTTCCTAATTGAACTCTACTTCCTTCTATCTCCAGATTTCTTCAAGATCTTCTTTCCTTATCTCCTTAGAATTGATTTAGCATCTAATTTATTTCCATATTATCTCTAAAGATTCACATTAAATAAATAATTAAACCGCATATGCTTTAAAAATAATAAATCATTAAATCAAGACTAGAAATAAGAAAGTGCAATTTAAATTTAGGAAACTCGACTAAGCACACTAGAAATAATCTAAGACTTTAATTCTCACTTCTCCTCCTTGGATTGGTTTCTCATGAAATTCATAAACCTACTAACTTTGCACTAAAAATAAGTAAATTAACGCACAAAAGCTCTATAAATGCAAATAGTCTAATTCCAAGGGGAGAAAGTGTCATATTGCAATTTAAGCACTAAAGTCAATATAAAAAGACCATTTTCATCCTAAAATGATGTCTCCTAAGGGCTTATATTTAGACCAAAAAGGGAGACATCAGATGGATAGCTTAGATAGACTCCAAAACAAGGCTCGAATGATGGAGTGGGGGTCAATTGAACAATAACTTGTGTGAATTGTGCCATAATGCAATTGAGATTCGTGACCACCTATCTGCCTCATGCTTGTTTGCTAGAAGAATCTTACACAAGTGCATTAAATCTTGTAATTCATCTACGCCGATTTGTACAAAATGGGATGTTCTCATGAGCTTCATACTATCTGCAGTTGAATAGTTTCTTGGAAGCTATGTTCTCAGGTTGGTTCAGAGCCTATACTTATTTAATATGGATAAACCAAAAAACTTTCATTCATGGGCATAAGGTAAAGAATGAAGAGCAAATCACAAGTGATATGCATTACTTCCTACAAGTCAAGATGATGGGTAGGAAGAAATTTAAAAGTAAAGGTGACAAGGCTGTAATTGCGCAAAAATTGGAGCCTTATCAATGTGTTTAAAGATCGATCAAGAATGTAACCAAGTACCTCAAATAGTTTAGCTAATTTGTCATTGTGATTTTCTTTAATTATCTCTCTTAAATTTTTTACTATTTAGAACTCTATGATGAAGTAATGTTGATGATGTTGAGCTTAATAAAATCAACTAATTGATCCACAAAAGTATGGATATGAGATATAGCATAGGTATGCTAGTATGCACCTATCTTGCTAAATCACTATTCTAATTATAAGGTTGAATTAGCATATATAAGTAGTCGGGATTCTATGATCACTCTACCTCCTGTCAGGGTAGCTTAGAAGGTAACCTCAACACCCAATGGATTTGGGTAAGGGGACCTTGCACAGAGATCAGTGGTGAAATCAAAATCTCAATGACTATTGAGATAGGTAAGCCAGTAAGGATCACTACTGCATACTAGACGATGATGCATTGTTTTTTATAATTAAAACCCCTGGCCATGGTGACATCTATAATTACTAAAGGAAGTCCTAGTGTGATCAAGGCTAGATGTGGAAAAAGGAAAACATAAAATACTCTTATAAATCCAGCTCAAATCAATTAATTTCAATCCCAAATAATAACGTAACAGAAAAATAGACTTCAAGCATTATACATATTGCAACCCCAAGTTATGGGAAAATTAGTTCATAATAAACTAAATTAAATCAAAGATTAAAGTGACTAGAAAAATAATTAAGCTAAAGATATAATATAAATTACCCTAATGGTAGGAGGAAAAGGATGGAGAAGTTGTAATGCTCCAACTTCTATTGCTTCCTCCTCTAGTAACTTGCTCTCTCTCTAGTGAATTTCTAGAGGCTGTGGAGACAAGAACTTGTTTCTTAAAACAAAATCGGATATATATATATATATAAACTCCAACTTCTATTGCTTCCTCGTCTAGCAACTTGCTCTCTCTCTAGTGAATTTCTAGAGGCTGTGGAGGCAAGGACTTGTTTGTTAAGTCAAAATCTGATATATATATATATATATATATATATATATATATATTTATAGGATACGGGAGGAGAGGTGACACCTAATTTTAAAAAGTGAGGTAGCGGATTTTAGTATATAAAGGAATAAACTACTTCAATTAAAAGAAAGAAAGAAATACGCACAACGCCACAACCCCTCCTCTGCTACATCTTTTGAAGAAACTCGCCTCCAGAGGGCTCTCTTACTCAATCAACCATAACCACCCTTATCAGGCCGCCGCCGCTGCGATAATAGATGTTCTTCAAAAACTACAAAGCTTTTAAGGTAAATTATTGTTTCCAATTAATACCCTAAATCTCTCTACGGGTACACTTTTTATCGAGGCCGTGAACTTCTACTACTTGTATACAAACACATTCCAAACAATACTTTGGATGATCATCTTCACGGTGAACTCGCAAAGCCTGGATTGCCTTCATGGACTACACAAGTCAATATTGTAATTGAAACGGCAAGTGCGTCGGCTTATCTACACACTTCAGATGTAATTCACTGTGATGTTAAAATCAATAACATTCTTTTAGACAATAATTTCTCCGTGAAAGTAGCCGATTTTGGATTGTCGCATAACCGCCCAATTAATGATACTCATATCTCGACTGCAGCGCAAGGTACTCCTGGTCATGTTGATCCAGAGTATCATCAATCTTATCACCTCAAGATAAAAGTGATGTCTACAGCTTTGGAGTTGTGTTAATCGAGCTTATATCATTGAAACCAGCTGTAAATATAACGAGGCATAAGAATGAGATAAATTTAGGCTATAATGAAGATTCAGAAAGATGCATTCTCGGGTTTAAATTAGATCTCAAGGTAAGGGCAATGATCAACATGGTTGCTGAGTTGGTGTTTAGATGTTTACAGGTCGGGAGAGAGATGAAACCGTCTATGAAAGAAGTTCTGGAAGTTCTATGTGGAATTCAGACCAATTATAACAGCCTCGTGAAAGCATAGGAAATAGATATTCCTTCCGATGATGTCATATTGTTGAAGAATAGTAGTAGTAGGTCAGTGAAAGATAATGCCAGTGGCTGAGTTTCATTTTCCTTCTTGTTTTCTCTGCCAGATTTTGGCATCTTAGGAATAATTTATAGCTAGTGATTAATTTGATTGATTCTTTAATTAATTGACCATTTATCAAGTGTACAACAGAAATATGTTTAGGAAATACGATTGTATATTAATTAACACGAGTGACCATATTACGGGAAAAAAATAAGGATCTGTTTATTTGTTTCTCTAGTGTCCTTGGACTGAATGGCTAGGAAATTTCGATTCTGTTAAATTGTTTCTTTGATGACAAAGCTATCTTGTTTTTTTTTTGCTTTTAAATTGTGTATCGAGATTGTACTGTATGCTCCTGTTTTTCTACCGAATCGCAAGGTTTATCGAATAGCATTAGTAGTACCTGCAAAGTCTTTCAAAGTTGTTCAGTAGGCTTCATCTGATATGGAACCTGTAACAAAAGGGACTAGTTTGGTAAGCGTGTAAATATTAAGGACTACTTTGTAATATTTCCTTGATTTTGACAATGAACTGATGAATTATGCTTGAGCAAGTGAAATGATTTGCTTGTAAAAGTATGTATGGTGCTAAATCTTGAAACTTCATATTCAATAGGTATTAGTAAACAATGTTACAAAGACATCCCATGAGGAAACCCAAAGATACAACAAAAAGAGGGAAAATTCTGACATCAAATAGTAATGGTTTTTTTAATCGTTAGCAATGGGGGCTTGTTAAGTAGCTTCCTGCGACTGTATTTAAACCCTCCTTACGGATGATCTTCTCACAACAAATGGCTTAAAGTACTAAGTACTATTACTAAATTATCTAGTAAATAAATAAAAAATAAATACAAGACCGTAGTCAATGGAAAAGATCTCGACTTTATTTAAATCAAAACAATCCAAAAATCAATAAACTTTAAATTTAAAACTAGGGTTCATCCTATAAATAGTGATTCTCAAGTCATGATAATTTAGCTCATGATTAAACTAAGGAATAAAATACTAAGAATGTATTCATTATGCTTAAAACAGAAAACTAATTAAAATTACGCTAATAGTGGAAATGAGTTGGTGCTAAATTATTAAAGAATGGTGGAAACCTTTCTTCTTATCTTTTTCTATTTGCTTCCAAACGTTCTAGCTCTTCTACTCTCTTAAAATAATGTTGTATACTGATTTATGAGGTGAAATAAAGCTTATATAGTTGTATCAAATGGATTAGGCCCATTTGGACTTAATTAAGTATATAAAAGGCCAAAATCCATTTTACTCAATTCTAAATATCACTGCATCACTTTAGTATTTCGGCCATAACTTTTGCATCGTAAGTCCAAATTTACATTTTCAACTCCTCAAATTTCACTAATTTTATGGCCCAAAACTTTCATTTGAATTACTAAGCCATATTCTTCACCAATGAGCCCCAAAATTGAAATAAATGACCGCTTAGTTCATTTGGTGGGTCCTGGTGTGTTATTAAATAATGCGATAAAGATAAAGGACTCATAAATCGCAAGTGTACGGTTGTCCAAGTAATAAGCCGATAAGTCGGATTCGTTCTCAGGGATTGGACTGGTATAACCCAAGTGTTCAATAGATAAGTAGTAGTAATTGCTAATACAGAAAATAAAACATAAAATATATTTGTTTTGTTTTGAGTTATTAAACTACTAGACGCAAAGAAACAAATTAATGAGAGTAAATACTAAAAGATTAAGACGCAGATAAAAGATATACTTGAGTCTTGCAAGTTAATTCACCTAAGTCAATGCAAGTACTGTTTCGTTAAGGGTAGAGTTGTAATTTAATTATTAGTCACGACTCTATAATCTCCTAACCCCCATCAGGGTGGACTTAGGAGTTATCCTACGATATTATAAACCCCGTCAGGGCGATTATACCTAGTTTCAAACGGTTTTAGTCTCTCACCCAATTGGCTATATGGTTAGTCAAGCCCGTCAGGGTCATTGACGAATACCACACGTCTATTACCTAGTTCCGTAATTAAACCCCCATCAAGGTGATTACTTCTCCACTAAAGTGAATAGCCTAATTACTAAAAATTATTTCTAATTTATCAGAAAAGAAAAAATAAACAAGCTTAGAATAATATCCAATAATAAATACCCAACTCAGATTAAATCGTAAAATCCCAAATTCAAAAATAGAAATTGATTAACTAGGGATTCAACCCATTATTTGCGATTCTCAAGTACTTAATAATTTAGCTCATGTTTGAAAGAAAAAATAAAATAAAATAAATAAAAGACATTATCCTAAATTACAGAAATAGAATACGAAACCTAACTCAATGGATGAAAAGAACCGTGGTAGGAAAATATGGATTCTCCTTGTCTTGCTTCCCCAAACAATCATATTTGACTCCAATAGTTGACCAAATATCCCAAACAACCACATTTGACTCCAATAGTTGACCAAATACACAAATAACAACCACATTTGACTCTAATAGTTGATAAAATACCCCAAATAACCACATTTGTTTCCAATAGTTGACCAAATATCCTAAACAATCACATTTGACTCCAATAGTTGACCAAATATCTCAAACAACCACATTTGACTCCAAAAGTTGACCAAATATCCCAAACATCCACATTGACTCTAATAGTTGACCAAATACCCCCAAATAACCACATTTGTCTCCACTAGTTAACCAAATACCCAAATTTGACTCAAATGGTTGACCAAATATCCCAAACAACCACATTTTACTCCAATAGTTGACCAAATAACCCAAACAACCACATTTGACTCTAATAGTTGACCAAATACCCCCAAACAACCACATTTGACTCCAATAGTTGACCAAATACCACAAACAATCACATTTGACTCCAATAGTTGAGCAAATACCCCAAACAACCACATTTGACTCCAATAATTGACCAAATATACCAAAAAACCACATTTGACTCCAATAGTTGAAAAAATGTCCCAAACAACCACATTTGACTCCACTAGTTAACCAAATACCCCAAACAACCATATTTGACTCCAATAGTTGACCAAATATCCCAAACAACCATATTTGACTCCAATAGTTGACCAAATATTCCAAACAACGACATTTGACTCCAATAGTTAACCAAATATCCCAAACAACCACACTTGACTCTAATAGTTGACCAAATACCCCAAACAACCACATTTGTCTCCACGAGTTGACCAAATATCCCAAACAACCACATTTGACTCCAATAGTTGACCAAATACCACAAACAACCACATTTGACTCCACTAGTAGACCAAATACCCCCAAACAACCACATTTGACTCCAATAGTTGACCAAATATCCCAAAGAGACATATTTGACTCCTACAGTTGACCAAATACCCCAAACAAGAACATTTTACTCCACTAGTTGACCAAATATCCCAATCAACCACATTTGACTCCAACAGTTGACCAAATACACCCAAACAACCACGTTTGACTCCAATAGTTGACCAAATACCCCAAACAACCACATTTGACTCCAATAGTTGTCCAAATATTCCAAACAACAACATTTGACTCCATTAGTTGACCAAATACCCCAAACAACCACATTTGACTCCAATAGTTGACCAAATATCCCGAACAACCACATTTGACTCCAATAGTTGACCAAATATCCCAAACAACCACATTTGACTCCTATAGTTGACCAAATACCCCAAACAACTCCACTAGTTGACCAAAGACCCCAAACAACCATATTTGACTTCAATAGTTGACCAAATACCCCACCACCTTTAACTCTAGAGTTGACCAAATACCCCCAAACAACCACATTTGACTCCACTAGTTGACCAAATACCCCAAACAACCACATATGACTCCAAAAGTTGACCAAATATCTCAAACAACCACATTTGACTCCAATAGTTGACCAAATACCCCAAACAGCCATATTTGCCTCCAATAGTTGACCAAATACCCAAACAACCACATTTGACTCCAATAGTTGACCAAATATCCTAAACAACCACATTTGACTCCAATAGTTGACCAAATATCCCAAACAACCACATTTAGCTCCTATAGTTGACCAAATACCCCCAAACAACCACATTTAGCTCCACTAGTTGACCAAATACCTTAAACAATTATATTTGACTCCAATTGTTGACCAAATATCCCTAACAACCACATTTGACTCTAATAGTTGACCAAATATCCCAAACAACCACATTTGACTCCAATAGTTGACCAAATACCCCAACAACCACATTTGACTCCAGTAGTTGACCAAATACCCCAAACAAGCACATTTGACTCCAATAGTTTACAAAATATCCCAAACAACCACATTTTAATGCAATAGTTGACCGAATACCCCCAAACAACTACATTTAACTCTAATAGTTGACTAAATACAATAAGTTTTATTATAAAAAAGAACAAAAAAAAAAGGTATAGTATATAAGTAAAATAGATTTTGAATTATTTTATTATAAATAATAAATAAGGTATAATATATAAGAAAAATTAAGTGATGATTATCATAAAAAAAGGAGTATATCAAAACTTGTAATTGGAACATTCTTTACTGTTGTATTATTAGAAGCAATAGTAATAATAATAGAGCTAGTATCCTATTAGAAACAACACATCATATTTTCCCTCTCGCTCTCTAATTCTGTGGGACAACTCTCCACAATTCATTAGGTAATATTCAGTTTCGCGTTTAAGATTTTTAATTATTGGTATTGATCACTTACTAGCACTTCTATTTTGCATTTGTTGCAAGTAAAGTAGTAGGTGTTTATAAAATATATATCAAAATGTATAATTATGTTTGAGAAAAAAACTTGTATAAGACCTTTAGCGAGAACAAGTTCCTCGCAAAAGACATTTAGTCTTTTGCGACGTGTCATTTGAAGAACCTGTCGCAAAAGACTATATGTCTTTTGCGAGGAACTTTTCATCGCTAGAAACAAATACCAAAAGTTTTGGACACGTTCAAGGCGGTTGATGTTCCCTCCTAGATTATTGGTCAACCTTTCGCGAGGACGTTGTCCTCGCTAAAGCTCTTCCAGATATATACAAAACCTCGACTACCCTTTCTTCCCCACTCCACCTTCACACCATTAAAACACCCAAATTTTATCCGGCAAAAAAACACCCCAATCCATTGCCGAGTATCCTTGATCTTCAACAACACCTTCAATAACTTTTAAAAGGTAAGAATCGTCAAGTTTTTCCAATTTTTTTATACGTTCTAATTTTTTTTCATTTTCGAAACTAATATGATGCTTGTGCTATTGTGCATACTTTGTAGAGATTATACACCACCTCTTACACTCAACTTCTCTGAATTTAATGTATGTTATCCACCTTTTAATTTTCTTTCAGTTTTTTTTTTTGAAAAATTAAAATCATTCCATATATGGTGTAGTTCCTAAATTCCGAACATATGTGTTGATTTTGAATAAATATTGAGTTCATTAAATAGGTGAAAACAACTACTTTAGGCAAAAAAAATTCAAATTGTATGAAACTAGTTTTTGGAAATTATTGGAATTTGATTGGAGTTGTTTGGAATTTAGGGATGTGTAGTATGGATTTTTTGGAATTTTTAGAATTTTTGCTTTGTTTGTGAATTTTTGTAATTTTTGTATTTTTTGTGAATTTAGGGGCATTTTGGACTTTTAAAGTAGTTTAGGGGCAAATTTGGAATTATATAAAAGTTTAGGGGCCTTTAAGTAATATTATATAGTTTAGTTACTAAAAAAAGTATAGGGGCATTTTAGACTTTTTAAGTAGTTTAGGGGTAAATTTGGAATATTATAAAAGTTTAGGGGCCTTTAAGTAATATTATATAGTTTAATTATTAAAAAATAAAAAAGATAAAGTATAAAGCATTTCGGACCTTTTAAGTAGTGTAGGGGTAAATTTGGAATTAATAAAAGCTTATGGGCCTTTAAGTAATATTAGATAGTTTAGTTATTAAAAGAATAAAGTATAGGGGCATTTTGGACCTTTTAAGTAATATTAGATAGTTTAGTTATTAAAAAAACAAAAAAAAAACAAAAAAAACATTAAGGGCATTACAGATGGATGAGGTTGAACGTGGTCATGATGGAGATGGTAATGGTCGAGAGACCCCCCCTAGGAATCCGGATATTCCTATCTCGGGGTGTAATATGGCAGGTATTATTTTTATTTAAGCTTCAATTCCAAAAATTGCAAATTTATTCGTAAATTAAAACAGGAAATAAGACGACCACCAGAAAGAAAAGGGGCAAGACTACTCTCTTCTCAGTCACTAAGTCGAGGGATAGACACGGAGGACGACTTCCTGTGAAGTTCTCCACATTAAACGGGACCTGGAACCCTATTGGTCGCTATTCCTACCACGTGACTTAGTGATAAACCTGACCATTCGAGAGAAGATTCCCCTTTATTACAAACACTAGAGTGAAGTCCCCGCCAATGATCAGGAGTTCATGCTGCGGCGCCTAAGAATAATTAACTTAAACTTTTATTTTTTAAATCTTGAACTAAATATACACTTATATATTATTTATTTTAATTGTGAACATGACTTATTTTTAGTCGAGGAGTGGGAGGCTCGTCCTAATTGGACGAGTATCAAACGTATAGTTACCAACAAGTGCGGAATAAGATATAGCGACCATAAAAACCGTGTGAAGGCCGAGTTTTATAAAAGTCGGGCAATTCCTAATGACCATACACCCGAGAATTGGGAGAAGACTTTATAGATGTGGGACTCAGTGGAAACTCAGGTACTTATTTTAATTTAAAATGTTATATAAAACATTATTTGTGTTGACTAACTTGTTTTCTTTTTTTTATGTTTATTTTAAAACCAGAACCAAGCTAAAAATAATAAGGAGAATAGGGAGATATTGAGGAACCAGAGTGGGATAGGTTCGTGGAGACGCTCGAGGTTTAGATTTTCATTGATAACTGAAGGGGTACTATCTTTATTTCAATAATTCGTATCATCTTATATGTTTGTTTGACTAATTGAGTAATTGACTTTTTTCAGGGGGAGGGGAGTAGTAGTAAGGTCCATCGTTTGTCAGAGGGGAAGGGATTTGAGCCACCAGAAAATGAGACTTTGCCTCTGCCACCTATTAAAAGATTCTTTTTCCAAATAGTATTTGACAAGAAAAAAACGGGTGGCGGAGTAGAGACTACGAGCGATCAAATCTAAGTTTTATGAAACTTAAACTTTTTTACCCCAAAATAATTTTTTAAGATTTTCTTTACTTTACAGGATGCGTTGAGGTCCATTTTGGAAAACCGAGTGCGGGAATCCCAGACTCAGAGTGAAGATTCTTCATCTACCCCCAACTTATCGGAGCAATAGTAGGTTGACACTGTGTTGGAGGCGGCGAGTATAGGATTAGGAGGCGGGACCCGTAACTGGGTCCCGGGAGTTGGACACCAGCTTCCGGAGATGAGGGCGAATTAAAATTCTTCTGATCCAGTCAACGCTAAAATGTTCAGGGACTACCAGTGGATAGTGTGGTCGCTGAATGAGTTCCTTGTCTCTATCGACAAGGAACCTATGCAAGATAACACCTCTCGATCATCTACCTCTACAGCAAGTACCCGTCCCACTAGGATGCGATCCACGAGCAGATGACTGCCGCCATCAAGAAGTCCAGTCGATGCAGGAGGGAATACGGATATGAGCAGCTTGATCCCCCATCTTCCCCTCGAGACACGTCTCCTAGAGCCTTGCCATCTGCTACTAATCCTCCTCGACACACTATTTCGGCCGCTCCGACTTCTTCTGCTAATCCTCATCAAGCCCAACCTTCTGATTCAGATGAAGACTTATTTTTACCTTATTTTTACGTGTTTTAATCTCTCTTTTGACTTTTTTTTACTATATTCGACTATTTTATTTTGACTATGACTTTTGGTTGGTGGTTTGTACGTTTTTTTGGATGATTTTGGATGATTTTGGATGATTCTGTTTGACCTAGATGGTCCGGGTTTCATTCCATTCTCGGTTTCTATATATTATCGGTTTTCTTTAAATTTGGTCTTATATTTATTTAGTTTCTAAAAAAAACAAAAAATAACAAAAAAGGATTAAATTAAAAATTGGCTTTAACGAGGAGTTTCTCGCTAAAACAAATCCCCTTATGCGCGACGGATTAGTCGTCTCGATTGACATATCTTTTACGACGACGTCTTCTGTCGCAAAAGACAGATCTTTAACGACAACTTGATATCATCGCAAAAGGGTCTTGCCACATGCGACGACAACCAAAGGTCTTCGCGACATGATGTAATTCGCGACAAATATTTAGCGACAACCCTTTAGCGAGGATTGGTTCTCGCTAAAGACATTTTTTATCTTTTGCGAGGACATTTTCTTTCTTTCGCGACGACTTGTGTCTTCGCGAAAGAAGCCGCGTGTAGTAGTGATATGTAAAAATAGGACTTAATATTATTACGAAATTTATTAGATAATATCATATTAGCTTTGCATGGTAAATGAATCTCGGTCAATCCATTCAAAAGTTCATGCGTCTTTACCAAAATAAAGAAGGCTTCATGAGAGCAAAGTTTGTTCTGTTGTTACAGTTATAATATATAAGATCAACGAATCGAGTCCATTATATTCGAAAGTTAATTTCTAGATTCAGTGACATTCGAGTATGACGTCGTTTAGGTTGAATCTTAAATACTACTAATCTCAAAATCTAAATTTTAAGAAACATTCAATAATAAAGAAATAATAGAACCAACATTTAAGAATGAAGAAGAAGAGAGAATAGAGCAGTTTTATTTCATATTGAATAACATAAGGTAAAATACAATGGGAAAATGACCAACAGTAGACACTTATATGATTGAGTAATGATATTTGTCACTCTTTTTGTATCACCCTTTTATCACCTCCTACGTGTATGCCTACATGTACCAATGAATTAATTTCTCTATCATATTTATTCTTTCTCTATCTTCTATTCAAGGAAATCAAAACATATATATAAAAAGGTGATAAAAGAGTGACATGAAAATGGGTGACATATATCATTACTCTGATTGATTATGAAGGTAAGAAGCATATTACTGTGCTAAAGATATGATAAATCATTGCCATTAATCTAGCTGTTAAAAAATAAAACATTATGTCTTTTAATTTATTTGTTTTAGTTTTATTTTGCGTTATGAGCTAAACTTCTTAAGTGCTTGAGAATCGCTGTAAGGGTTGAACCTTAATTTATTTAATTAATGCTTTCTGATTTGGGATTTTTATAATTTAATTCAAATTGAGTAATTTAGTATTGTTTGTTATCGTAAGTTAATTTCACTATATTTAATTTGGCCAATTAGACATAGGTTTGAGTAATTAGGTGGGAAAGTGATCATCTTGACGGGGGGTTTAATTACTGACATAGGTAATAAACGTAAGATAGAAATTATTGATCCTGACAGACTTAGTTAATCTTATAGCCAATTGGGTAGAGAACCTGACATTCGAAGGTGGATTATGATCGCCCTGGCGGGGTTTGTAACACCTGAGAATAGCTCCTAAGTCCACCCTGACGGGGGTTAGGAGAATCTAGAATCCCGACTATTACTACTTACTAATTTGTCCCTTAGAAGAAGCATCAATTAAGTTTATTTTGGTGAAACCTAGCGTGACTCAAGTACTACTCTCTCATCTTTTAGTCTCTTCATATTTACTTTCTTGCATTAGTTTTAATTTTAGTTTTAATTTTAGTTTTAATTTTAGTTTTATATTTACTTTAATTGCACTTTAGTCCCTTAATCTAAAACAAAATAAAAATCTTTTTCTTTACTTTCAATTTTCATTCAAGCAACTATTTCCATTTATTGCATAACACTTTAATCATACCTGATCCGTCCCTGAGATCGAAATCCCGTTTACCGGATATTACTTGGACGACCCGTACACTTGCGGTACGTGTCTTGCCTTTTTAGGTGTGTTTATTTAGAACACACTATGAGACACCATTATGTGATGTCTCCTCATTTGTGATAGATTTATGTTAAGATGAACATCATTTCTAGTGATTTAGAAGTCTTTCTAATCGTTTTTCTTGAGAAATAGTACACTTTCCTATTTTGAGTCTTGATTTAGTAATTAATATTTTTAGAGCATATTGGGTTTAATTATTTATTTAGTTTGAAGCTTTAAAGATAAATTATGGAGATTAATTAGAGTCCAAGTGAAAGACTAAGAGATATGGAAAGAGATAAGCATGGTAATTGGAGATAAGGAAAGAAAAGCTAAAATCATGGAAAAGGAAAAGATGCCTTAAATCTGAATTTCTGCACCTACGACCACAAATCAGCCTATATCTCAAATTCGGTGTGTAATTTGGAGAAACGGTCAAGAGAAAAGTTAGAGATATTTTTGAGACGATGAATTTCGACTACTCATACGTATCAAACGGATGAGTATTGAAGTTGCTAGGACCAAAACAAAAACGGGTCTGATTTCATGTTTTAGGGTTACGAATTTGAGTTGGGATTGGAGTCCACTACTTACCTTCTCCTTCAACAAAAAGAATTAGATCTTCTAAACACCTATAAATACCCCTTATATCACTTGTAAATCATCGTTGCCTCATAGTAATTAGTTCTTAAGGTTTTATTCATTAAAGTTATTGTATAGAGCAAGATGATGTCTTTTATTAATTCTTTTAGTTTATTTCCTTCAGGTATGAACTAAAACTCCCATAGCTTGGGTTTTGCATCATGTATAAACTATGAATTCTAATTGCTTTCTATCTAAGTTTCTTTGGGAATTATATGTTTTAATCTGATATGAGCTGCTTACCTATATATTTGTTTATGTGTTTTGATTTAATGATTGTTTTCCTTGCTAATGCACGAGTATAGGATTACCTTAATAATGGTTAGATGATCACCTTAGCTGGGTGTCTAATTATTGAAACACCACATAACGTCTAGTGTCGATATTGGTCTTGACAACACTAATTCTAACTAGATAGTCATTAGGGTATACTTTAATCACTATCAACATGTATGGAAATTGATTGCTTAGGGCCCTAGTAGCGTAGGAAAACCCTATTTGAACCAGCCTCGTGGTGTGTCCGTAGCCCCCTTAGTCGCTCTCAAGGTCTAAGGTATGAGAATTTAGAATCCTGACTAAGTATCTAAGAGCTAATTATCTGTCTTATTAACTAGATTTGATAGAAAGAATTAGAAGGATTAGTGCATACTAGCAAAACCTAAGCTATACTTCTCATCTCATATTTCTTCATATTTAATTTACTGTCTTTATTTTCCTTAGTTTAATTTATTAATCTCGAATTTATTCTCTTTATTTTCCTGTCTTTTAATTAATTACTTCTTACTCGTTCTTGCTACCCATTCGATTAACACACTAAGTCCCTGAGAACGAACTCAACTTATCATTAAAACTTGCATTCGTCCTGTAATACTTGCAGTATTGTGCCTGTCTAGGGTAAGAGTGCGTTGTTTTCTGACTTATTATTTATCTTATTTTTATCACACCCTAGGCGACACCATTATGCTAATAACTTTTGCCATGGCTCGAACCTGAAATTTGTCGAGTAAAAACGAGTTTGGGATACTTTAACGTAACTTTTTTTTGTTACATAGGAGAGCCACCTTAGACTCGGAGTGTCATTGACTCGGTTCAAACCTGCACAACTAGATTGGATGACCAAGGCCCTGGCCAGTGAGCTAATACCAACTGATTTAGTTTAACCTAACTTTGAGCCCATGGAAGACCTAAATCTGGTTCTAGCTTGTATATAAGCTTCATATCAGCCCCCATATTATTATCTTTGGAATTATATATCATATTATATATCAAGACATCAGAAAGGAGCGATGTATTCAAGAGGAGAAGAAGAGAAGGGTTTGTATATTAACCCATGGATTCTTCTCCATCCCATATCCAATTGCCTTCAAACCAAAGAGTACTTTCATTAAATTTTGTATATTATTCTTGCATTAGTTTTAATGTATTTTATTTCATTTAGTATGAGCTAAACTATTTATGCTTCAGTTTTTCAATGGGTATGAACCCTAATTGATTTTTATTGATGTTTTTAATATTTGGGACAAACTAGATAGTTTAATTGAATTTAAAGTTATTACTCCATTTTTTATATACGTGTGTTTGTTGCCTATTTATGTCATGATCAAACATAGGTAGTGTGAGACTATTCGACTAATATTCGGGTAGGGGTCGGATTTCAGACCTAGTATATAAGCACCTAGTGCCTTGACGAGTGTGTTTCTTGCATGCTAGGTAGTCAATAAGGTGTAGTGTTAAATTTATCGGATTAACAGAGGGTGTGTAAGGTAGATGCTCTAATTACCTGAATAGGGGGTAGAGTGGTTTTTAATCCCGACTAATGAGAGATATTCGATTCGCCCTTATGTAAAATAATATCATGATTAGTTAGGAGGATTAATCTCAAGAATCAAGCATTATAACTCATACCTTTTATTGTTCTTACTATTTTATTTTATTTTCATTCTAGCTAATATCTTATTGTTGCATTTTAGTCCTTTTAATTGAAAAACCAGACAAAAACCTTTTATATTGTATTATTTTATTGCAACAACACATTTAGTTGCATCCTAAACATAATTAGTACATGTTCGTAGGTCGTGTGGAACTATAACCTTGAGCTTATCACAACTTTTACTTGGAGACAACTGGTACGCTTGCAAGGAGTCCAAGTTCCAATGGTTCCAACTCATCATTATATTTATGTCACACTTGGAATGCCAACATCGCACCAACTAACAATAACAAAAGAGAAAAAATATTCAAATCTATATCTTATTGGAAAAATAAATATATCGGAGCCGGTACTTATAATCGGAGATTTCAATGATATCACTAAATCCTCGGTGAAGCAAGGTAAAATATCACCCAATTTGGATAGAATGCTTCGTTTTAATAATTTCATTAACGCCAATAATCTTGTCAAAATCTTATCTAAGGGGTACCATTATACGTGGACTAATAAAAGGAAAGGGGAGGTAAATTTTAAAGAACGGCTTGATAGAGGCCTAGCCTCTGATTCATGGTATAATCTATTTCCATAGGCAATTATCAGAATACTACCAGCCATTGGATCCAACCATTCGCCACTTATCTTACAAAGAACAAGTTCCAAGAGGGAATATAAAAAATATTTCATGTTTGAATCTAGATGGATCGAGAATAAACAATGTAGAAAGGTAACTAAAGCATGGGACACATGAAGAGATCAAGATTTTATTATGAAAAGAGATTCTACTTGTCTAGCCTTATAAGGATGGAGTCGAGAAACTTTTTTTAATAGACAGAAATTGATTAACGAGTATCAAGCTATATTGGAAAGATTCAGAATGATAAAAATAGTCCAGAAATTATGGAGATCAAAATTAATATAAAATTGAAATTGAAAAGCTATGGACATAGAAGGAATCCTTTCAGGCAGATAGAGCTAGGGACATTTGGATTAAGGAAGGCGGCAAAATTACTAGCTATTTTTTTTTCCTTTACATCAACGAGAAGAAATGTCAATCATATCTGCGATGTCAAAGATGACGAAGAGATATGGATAGACAATCCGAAAAACATCTGGAAAATCATACAAGTATACTTCATCAATCTATATAAAAATAACCCGATGAGTAATATTGAAGAAATTTCTGTTTATACAACGAATAAAATTAGCGAAGTCATGAACGATAATCTCATTAAAATGCCAGATATGGAAGAAGTTAGATTAGTAATTTTAGTATATTAAGATCTAAAGATCTAAGACTTGATGCTTTGACCGAGAATTTCTATCAGGAATACTGGGATATCCTAAAAATGACATCTTCAAAATGGTGGTTAATTTTTTCAATTTCAACATCCCGCTGGATAAAATAAACGAAACACTCATTACACTAATTCCCAAAAGGGATTATCAAAAATCGATTTGAGACATTAAACCAATTTCGTGCAACAATTTTCAGCTATTATATTATCGCAATTTTTTTGGCTCTAAGACTCTTACCATCATGGATGATATCATAGCTCTGACCCAATCCACTTTCCTCAAAGGAAGATGTATCCAAGATAATATTTTAATTGCTCAGGAAATATCATATTACCTCAAAACAAAAAGAAGATCAAAGATAACATATGTGGTAGCCAAAATCAACATGGACAAAGCATATGATCAAGTAAACTGGATTTTCTAACGGAAATTCTTCAGAAGATGGGATTCTGCGAAAAATGTAATCTATAATAGTATATCTACAGCTATGTATCAAAATTAAATTTAACGGGAGAATACTCAAGAAGTTCAAACCGGCACAAGGAATTAGACAAGGTGACACGCTATCACCTCTTTTGTTTGCAATGACCACTGGAGGACTTGTGGGTCTGATCAACTTTGTATGTCATGAAGGTAACATTAATGGATTATCTCTCACACAAAATGCACCTAAACTCAAACATTTATTATTCATAGATGATTATCTTTTCTTTCAGGAGGTTGTGACAAAGAGATTGAATGCTTTAAAAATATTATAGCTTAATTTTGCTAAGCTTCGGGAAAGAGAATTAATTTTGAAAAATCATTAATTTTTTTAGCAATGGAACTTCTGAGTAAACAAACAAAAAAGTATATGAATATCTTAATATTAAACCTACAACATCTTTTGGGAAATATTTGGGCATACCACTTTCTCTTAAAAGAGAGAAAAGTGAAAAGCTTAATTACATAAAGGATAAATTAATTTCTAAATGGCCTAGTTGGATTGCCAAACTCCTATCTGACGGGGGAAGGAAGTACTTATTAAAGCAGTGCTTCAGTCTATCCTAAATTATGCAATATCGATTTTTGAATTCCTAAAAAAATTGTGTAAAAAGATCAACAGCCTTATTGCTAATTTCTGGTTGAACTCTAAAAAAAAACATTGGGTTGCTTGAAAAAGAATCACAAAATCAAAGTTGATTAGTGGAATTAAATTTAGATATCTCCAAAAAATGAATGTTGCGTTACTGGCTAATCCAACATCAAAAATTTTACATAATCCAAACTCGTTAGTTGCAAAAGTTCTTAAATGAATCTATTCTCCGAATACCAATATGTGGGATACAAAGCTTAAAAAGAAGCACTATTGGAGTTGGGCAAGCATATTTAAGGGGCTCTAATTATTTAAAGAGGAATGCGTCTGGCAAATCGGAGACGGATTATCTACTAACATTTTTGGGAGAATTAATGGATTGAGAAAGGGTTAAAATTAGATAATCCTAGCATAAGTAAAATAAACAAAGTAGCTGAATGTTTTAACTCGAATATGACGGGATAGAATTTCGATATTCTTTGTCAATTCTGCACATCTAAAGATATCGCAACTATCAGGAAGATTCTAATCGTCCGATTGGAGAAAGAAGTAAAAATTATATGACCAAACACAAAAAGTGGGAAGTACACAACAAAATCAGGGTGACCATTGTTTGGTACAAAAAGAAATTGAAAAGGATAGTCAAACATCGATTACGGGGGAAAGAATGACAATAAGATATGGAATTTTATATTGCGATTAAATATTCCATTAAAGATCAGAAGTTTCATCTGGAAAAACTATAAAAATGTTATTCATACTAAAGTTAATCTGAAAAAATGAACTGTGTACCGTCAGACACTTGCGAATGGTGTGAAACCGAGTCAGAAACAATTGAACATATTTTCCTTAAATGTCCACTCAACATGTGTGTGTGGTCAGACTCACAACTTCAATGCAAAATTGATAAAAAAATTGAAGATAAAATAGGCGAATAGATTAACAAAACAACTGAAAGCTACTCAAAGAATGGATGAGATTTAAGGTTAATCAAAGCTATCAAATTTTATATTATATTGAATATATGGAAAACAAGAATGAAAGGTCTTTATGGAAGTGGAACATTTTGAAGATTAACGACAAAACAAATTGCCTAATTAATAGCATGTTTGGAAACAAGGATGGCATGGAAACAACTGAAGAGAATAATACCAACAATAGAAGGGGGATATGTTGAATAAAGTGCAATAATGCAAGATAAAGCAGTAACTATATGGCTTTGTGATTTGTCTCTTTCAAAATATTGGGAACCAGCAAGCGCATGTTTACTCTAATAACGTTGAAGTTTTTCAATGCATCAACGAATAGAAGGAAATTAATTGTAAGATCCAACCAATTACTATTGAAGTCTGGAGATGGATGGACAAATTTTTGGAATAGATAATTTAATGGAGTGGCGGACATTCTTGCTAAAATGTTCAATAAAATCTGGATTTAACAAATTGAAAGAGCGACTATCTTTTAAATTTTTTTCATTACCTTTCTAACTTATGTAGAAAAAGAGTTGTAGGTTAATCTATTCTAGTTTGTAATATTTACCATTTAAAGAATTAATCACAAAGTAATTCCATGATCAAGTAAATTTCGACCATTAAGTTTTTAACGACTAATAAATCGATTTCATCCATAGATATTAAAGTATAACAACACAAAACGTTGCAACTCCACATAATCCTACATCCATACCACTCTTGTACAACCTCAAACCTACACTACCCCAACACATACTATTTATGTCACTCCTTTATACTCAAACTTCTTGAAAAATCAATCCACCATAACCACAAAACTCAACGACAAACCTAACATCACTACACCTAATACACAAACTCTTTTTTTTGTTCAAATGCATAATAATATAGATAATAAGAAATAGTTACAAGGTTTAGCCGACCCCTGACGGTTCAGTTTCATTACAAATAATACCGGCTAACTGGGGAGGAATTCAAGTATTCCAGTTTCCAAACAAAGTGCTCAAAAGCTCCTATTTGGCAACCCAGACAGCTGCCCCGTTTCTACCCCTAGTAACAAAATGAAATATGGGGGAAGATAGTTCAGCAAAATAATAAATATTACAAATAACGTTTCTAATTGAATGACTCAACACGGGAAGCCCTGAAGAGAGAGGCTTCATGATGGTAGCTGAATGGTGTCGCCTAGGGTGTGATAAAAAGATATACTAAATAAGTGCAAATAAACACCCTAAGCTGAGCACGGTTCTGCAAGTATACAGATCGTATGCAAGTTTTAATGAATAAGTAAGATTCGTTCCTCAGGGACTACGAAGGTTAAGAAAAACTTATGCAACTATTCAAGTGCAGATATAAAAGTTAGAACAGATAATACGCAAGTAGGAAGAAGAGGAAGATATATTTTTATTTTATTTTCAATAAAGGAAAATTAAACTAATAAACTAAAAGACAGAAAATAAATAAACGAAAAGAAAATAAGATAGTATGAAAGTTTAGCTTGAGTAATTAGCTTGTAATCCCCACTAGTTTTTCCGTTCTAAACATGTAAGGTATGAATCATGTAGTATTTCAATAGTTTGGTTTCAATTGCGCTAGGTAGTTTCAAATAGGGTTTACCTGTGTCAATAAGAACCTAAGCAAACTGTTCCCGCAATTGATTAAATAGCAATACACTAAACAATTGACTATCTAGTTAGACTGGGTTGTCAGATCAAACCTTATTCTAGACTTTATGTGCTAATTCTATAATTAAATATACCGGTTATCTAACTACTATGATGGTAATCCTATATGTTTGAAACCATAAAGAGTACATAATATAAATCCAACACATAAACAAAGAAATCAAAACATAAATTCAATCAAATTAGATAGATGTCAACCAAAACTAGGGTTCATACATATATGCTAAAACTCAAGCTAAATAGAATTTAGTTCATACTAAAGAAAGAAAATAAAAGAATTACAGATTTAAAGGTTGAAGGAGACATATGGTGTTCTGCTCCTGCCTCTTCTCTTGTGTTGCAGCTTCCTCTTGGCCTTAAGGTCTGGCCAAGGATGATTTTCTAATGTTAAGAGGCTGTATTTATAGTGTATAGGTTGACCTAATTCGTTTTCTTGAAGGAAAAGGTAAATATGGGCTCCTAGCCCAACTCAGATTCGTAGCCCAAAAACATGCAATCATCCCCGTTTTTCTTTTGGTCCTAACAACTTCAATATCTATCTGATTGATGCGTATGAGTATACCAAATTCACCGGCTCGGAAAGATCTTCAACTTTTCTCTTGACCGTTTCTCCGAATTCCTCACATTTTTTAAGATATAAGCTGATTTGTGGTCGTAGGTGCAGAAATTCCGATTTAAGGCAGCTTTTCCTTTTCCATGTTTTACTTCCTTATCTTCAGTTCCCATGTTTATCTTCTTTCCTTTGGCTCTCTTTACCAACTTGTACTCTAATTAATTTCCATATATCTCTAAAGCTTCACACTAAATAAATAATTAAACCCAATATGCTCTAAAAATACTAATTAATTAATTCAAGACCCAAAATAGGAAAGTGTACTAAATCAAGCTAAAATCGACCTATAAACTAATAAATACGCCTAAAATGATGTCTCAGAAATATATTATATTATCACAAATGAGGAGACATCACTGAATCATTCTCTATAATAACACTTCCAAAAGGGAATTTTGAAGCCATTTCAGTAGCTTTCAAAAATCCCGTGGCCTCTGCCTCTAACACCGACTCTGCTCCAACCTTCCAACTATTACCTGATACAAATTCACCATTAGAGTTTCTTACTACACAAGCAACTGAAGCTCCCGTATCCGAGAAGGCTGCATCACAATTAATTTTAAATTTATTTGGAGAAGGTTTCCATCTCTCCTTAAATTTAGGATTTAGTATACTAATTCAATTATAATTGTGATCTAATGGACTATTATGATTAATTCCATTGTTTAAATCTAGAAAATTTATATCATTCGGGTTTGAAATTTTGTAATATTCTTTTCAAGTTTGAGTAGCTCTATTGATTGTGTTTAAGGGGTCACACTTTTTACCATTATAGATACAATTATTTATATCTTTCCAAATATGCCACATTATAATACATGTAAGTTCTAAAATCCTATCTGTATTTTTAATTTTTTTTGCAATGTTTTGAACTTGGTTTAAAATCTAATGATCTAACTTTACAGTATATTCATTGTCAGTTTTTAAATTAAGCGGACTAATAAACCATACACTTTTAGCCCATGGACATCTAAATAGCATATGTTCTACTGTTTCAATGTTATTATCACAAATTTTACAAATATTATTTTTACTACATTTCCGATTAAAAAGGTTTTCTTCAGTGGATAAAAGGTTTCTAACCGCTCTCCACATGAAGTTTCTAATTTTTGTTTGGGTTTCCATTTTCCAAATTAATTTCCAAATATTTTTATCCCTAATAATAGAGGATGTAGGTTTATCCTTATCTTTAATGAATTGAATTAAAGTTTCATCTTCTTTCATTTTATGGTAGGCTTCTTTGACTGTATATGTACCTTTTTTTGCAATAATCAATACATATTTGATCTTAACACAATATCTTAGGTATTATCATTCTTTCCATTTTTCCAATATACACAAACTCAACCATCAACAGATTCAGGAGCTTTAATCCCCTTACCTTCATCACCCTTTACCCAAACACCAAAAAAATCTTCCTTCACATCCACTCTACCATCTGTACCTTCTCCCAACACTCAATTCACATCCAAATCAGGTACCAAATAAAAACTACCAGTCACCAGATGGGTATAAGGGTAATTTCTTTAGAATTTAGTGGGATATAATTAAACTTGATATTATGAGAGTTATCAATAATTTTGGAATAATAAAGGGGATCTTAGTGATATTAATCAAACTATTATCACTCTCATCCCTAAAATTAATAAACCTTTGAATATAAAACATTATAGACCTATTAGTTGCTCAAGTTGTATTTATAAAATTATAGTAAGAATAATGGTTAATAGACTTCAACCTTATATGAAATCCTTGGTTTGAGAAAACCAAAGTGCTTTCATCCCAGATAGATTCATTCAGGAAAATACTATGGTAGCACATGAACTGGTTACCCATATTAAAAGATGGAAAACTATAAAAAAAATATATGGTTGCTATAAAAGCTGACATCATGAAAGCTTATAAATATATTGAATATGAATTCTTACAAGATCTCATGATCAACATGGGTTTTAACAAAGAATGGGTTAGAAAATTGATGATGTGTGTCACTTCTGTAACCTACTCAATATTTAATAAATGGGGAAACCCACCAAATTAGAAAACCTACAAAGGGAATTAGATAAGGAGACCCTCTCTCTCCACTTTTATTTTTCCTAATTTCCCAACTCTAAATGACTTAATTAGAGATAAGAAAGATAAAAATCTACTACAAGGAATTAAAATAGGAAATAAATGCCCTGAAATCGCACACTTTCTATTTGCTATGATAGCTTATTTTTCCTAAAAGCAGATAATATTGAGATCCATTCCTTCAATGATATTATGAAAAAAATACAAAAATAGAACAGGCTTATGCCTAAATTTTAATAAGTGTGGTGCTATATTTAGCCCTAATACACCAATCTTTATACAAAATCTAATGGCAAATAGAATAAATATGAAAAAATCCTTATAAGATAAATCATATTTTTGAAGGAAAAAAGAAGTCAGAAACATTCATAGAAATGAAGAGAAGACATGAAGAGGGTTTTCACCCAATTCCATTATTCTAAACTACCCAGATGACGATTCAAGCTATTCTTTAGGTCGATTATATTTTGTTTTAGTTTTTAAGCATGATTTTAGCATTAGTTTTCTTTAGTTTCCAGTTTATCTTTATGAAATAAACCTCCTATACTTGAGACTTGCAATCGGTATGGACCCTGATTGACTATTTTTTATTAATTGAGTATTTGAGATATTTGAATGTTTAACTGAATTGAGGTTGCTATTACTTTATATTGATTTATATATTTATTTTTCATTGATTTATTTATTAATTAGCAATGCCTATTAATGCTTTGATCACGCGTTGGATAGCTTGAGATATTTGGTTGCGCCTTAAGTTAGGGGGTCGAATTTCGGACATAATATATATATATATATATATATATATATATATATATATATATATATCACCTAGTGTGAGGTACGAATAGGAAGATATTTAATGCTAGGTAGACATATGTTTAGGGACTTTAAGCCTACCTGAGACCCGTGGAGTGAAAACATCAGGTATGTAAGGTAATTTGATGAACTAGAATCCCGATTAATGTGAACAACGCAATTCTTCCTTATACCAAATAACAAATTAATAGTTGATTAAGAGGGTAACCCGCAAGACTCAAGCATAATTCTCTTTACCTTTCTTAGTATAATAGTATTATAATTATTTTCAACTTTAGTTTAGTCTTTATTTTATTTCAATTTAATCCCTAATTCAAAATTTAAACAAATAATATCTATATTATATTATCTTTCATGTGACTTTCTATTTAAATTACATTTTAAACATATTTATTACACTGTTAATAGTCCCAGAGGAATGATAGCCCTTGACCTTATCAAAAAATTTACTCTGCGACAACCCGTACGCTTGCTGGGAGTCCTAGTTCCATAGGTGAACGAATTATACCACACATGGAACCACAACAACGTGTATTTTCATATTTCACGCAACACTCCAAAAATCCCGATAAGGTTTATTATTGAATAGTTGCACCGACGATAATGAATTCCTAGGAGTCGAGTGGATCAAACACAACCTGATGTTCCCTAAGGAAATGAATATGTAATCGTACCATATTTGGGACTTCTACATGGAAATTATATCAAAATGAACATCATGCTACCTCATGGGGTCCAATATATCTGGGGTCAAGATATTGTTAAGTCTAATCTCCACCCAACACTATTGTTTCACGATCGTGACCTTTGTATATGTATTTGTGTATGTACCTTCCACATATTATTCCCTCAGAAACTTTAGTATTGTAAAAATAAAATATATTGGGAACTCTACCTTCCAATAGAGACTTTGTGGTCTCAATGGATGCAAAAGCATTTACTGAAAGATAAGTCTTTTTGGTAAATTCAGATGCCTCAAGATTTTTCTTGGGATTGGAGTCTTTTGAAAATTAAAAATATTGCTAGAAGACTAATCATATGTCAAGTTAGTAAGAGGAAATTTGTCTCCCTCTTGGGCGACCGTTGGATGCCTATTATAAATTTTTAAATGATATGAAATGCAGTAATCTAGCTTTAGGGTAGTAAAAAATGTAAAATTTCTAAAATCATACATGAGGGAAAATAGAGATGGCCTCCCAAGCTCAACTTTATGAATGAAATTTCAAAGGAGTTATGCATAACAAGGAAATAAAGATTCTATTAAATCCTTTTATGCAAAGAAGGGTGGATTTAATGTCACTAAAATATATGAAGTCATGCAAATAAATGGGATATAAGTATCATGAAATAAGATTTTAGATATAAAATTTTTCCCTAGTATAAATTCATGCTTCATCTTACACATATCAACAACAAATTATTGAAAAAGAAAAGACTAATGAAAAGGAGACTTATCTCAAATATATTGTGCAAATTCTGGAGTTATTCTTTCAGGAATCATATATGGGGAAATACCACGAGAAAACAAAAATTATGATTAAATTTGCACTTTGGAATAAATTATAGATTGGTATATGATAAAATAACAAAGAGTTATGCGAACAGATTACCATAATCATTCTTCACACGATCTGAAGTAAATCATTCAGTTTATAAGTGAAGGTGCAATTTTTGAGAAAATAAAAACTTATCTGCTAGATAATTTGTCAAAGTTAAAACTATTGGGTCGTAGAAAACTAACAGAACAATGCTTTAACTAAGGAGTTGGGGTTTGACTTTGGGAAGATATGTTGTGACTTAGAAGCTGTCAAGTGTAAAAGTGATATATTTTGATTAAAGAGATAATTGCTAATTAGTTCGATAACCCAACAAATCATGTCTTAAGAAGTCTAGTCTAATAGTTTGGATAAATAAGGTCCAAAATACTATTTGGATATTATAATATACCTAAAATAACATTACAAATTAAAATAATAAAATTTAGTTTTAAAAAATAAACATTAAAAACAAAAAAAATAAGTTATGATTGCAAAACAATAAGCCTAACTCATCTCTTCACACTCTCGCATATGAACAAAAAACCATATGTTCACACTCACCTTCCCACCAAGCCACTCTCTCACAAAAAAACTTCTCCAATCAGGGACTATTCTTCAACATCATCATCAACCCTCATCAACCCAGCTTGTAGCGCCATCAACAATTGAAGAACCAAAATTAAGGTAAAACATCAATTTTTACTATTTAACCTCTAAAAATTGATTAAATCATAACCTAATCTCATCAATTTACTATTGTTTAATATTATCCGATTCACGAAATTGACATGATTCTCAAGAACATGGAACATGTATTATTTTTTTATACAAATCTTACAGTAACCATTTTATACAAATCCTAATGGACATTAAACGCGTGTTTATCATTTTTTATACAAATCCTACAATGGCCATTTTGTGATAGTTGGAAGATGGTTACACGGCCAACTAAATTGTATTGCATAGTCTGTATGTTTGTTAATTAGGTTGTTACACCATTATCCTGCGGTAAAGAGCCCACCAAATCGTGTGTACAGAGCCCACCAACCGGGGCGTGTTCGAAGCCCACTAAATGTGATTACATAGCCCACTAAGGGTATTATTGACTATGAATATTATAGAAATGGGTTGGACCTGCTAAAGAAAGTTATTTTGGCTGTGGACCTTTTGATTAATCACCCTTGATTAAATCGATTTAATTTGCCTAAATGATATTCTTTTATTTAGTCTTATAATAGGGTCGTACTTTATTGCTGTTTGTAATAGGCTTAGTATTAGAAATGGTCAACAAGTTAGGCTTGTTTTATTATGGGTTATATAATACCAATAATTGTTTTAATATGACTTGTTAAACTTTAATGGGATAAAAAAACCTAAATGAATGTGTTCCTCTGGGCTGTTTTTAGTTTTTGATCTTCAATCTTTATCCTTCTTCTTCTTAAAATTCTTCATATGTTCATCAGGTTCATATTCCCCCTCTTCTAATCATATATGTATTATAAGTGTTTTATTTGGATTGTAGATAAATTTTTATGAATGAATTCTAATGTATGAATCTTAGAGAAAAATAACATTATTTGTGAAACTTATTATTATTAATTTTTTTTTCACACTAACATATATTATTGTAATTTTATATTTTTATTTTTAAAATATTATTGTAAATTCATAATATTTTTTGTTATTATAGTGATATTAGGATTTTTTTATATTCAAAATTATTTAATTTCAATATTTTTACAAGTATGATTAATTTCTAAGAAAATCTATTCTATTTTCTTCTGCTATAAATATCTATTATGAAGTCATTTTTTATGCATTGTAGTTTTCCACTATAATTTTAAGTGTTATTATATCATCTATGTACAAGGATTTTTTTGTTATATACCTGACTGTTTCAATTATTCAAATATAAAGTAATATTATTTTAGATACAACATATCAACCATCACACATGGGTTACCATTTCAATTCAATATTTTCTATTAAATTTGATATATTTTTAATATTTTACTCATTCATATTTAATTTATATTGTATGAAGGGTATATAATTATTTAATTTAATATTATTTGATGTAGATAGGATTGTTTTCCTCTAAAGTAGACTGTATTATGACACCAAGGTAGACAAGATCGTTGGTCATAACATTTCAATACTCAGGTATGTATAATAAATTTAGGATTTCTAAGATATCACACACACACACACACATATATATATATATATATATATATATATATATATATATATATATATATATATATTCCTTTTGAGATCACAAAGTCAAGATCAATTTAAAAATATGATAATCATTTTTTACTATTACAAAAAATCATATTAATATTAATTATTTAACAATATTATCATATATAAATTTCAAAATATAAGTATTATACATTATAATATATAATATTTGTCATACATGTAGAAAATGTATATGATTTAACATTTTGGTTTTTTTAAAATTTATTCAAACTACAATGTAATAATTTTTTTCGATAACTTTTTTATACAAAAAAATACATTATCTATGGTTTTCAAACAACAATGTACTATTACTACAATGTATACTTTTTTATTCAAACTACAATGTACTATTATTTTTTTATGTATACTGAGTAAGGTGTGTTAACTTTTTGATGGTCCTGTTAGGTGCTTGTTAAGTATGCTTAATAGGTTGTTAAGTATAGTTATTAAGTGTAATAAATACTTGTTAGATATACTCAAAAGATAACGATAATTTTGTGATTGCAGGAAAAGAACTTCAAATCTCCGCAAAAGAAGTGAAGATTCTGATGGGAATTGAATGTGGCAATAACGATTTGTCAACGTTCATAAAGGAGGAAGAAAATCAAGAAAGTGAGTGGAAACATAAAAGATTTGAATCCAACAATGATTTAGCAAAACTCTTGAGCATGTACATCGTAACACAAATTTTGTTTACTAACAAAAACTATAATGTTAGAAAATAGTTTAGACTACTGTGTAGACCTATAGAACAGGAGCGATTTGACTGGGCTTCAGCCATACTAGATTAAATGATTGATTCGACATACATGGAAATCAAGTCAGTCATCGGGGGGTTTATTCATTTTTTTTATCATCAAATTAAACTTCTATTAATAATGCTCAACTATACAATTCATAACAACTTATAAGACCCAGGAAGGGCACTAAAAAACCTTTGCGGCCTAAATAACAACTGCACCTAAACATTTAGGCAAAATTGAACATTAAAATACTCTTAAATTACATTTCTTGACTCCAAACCTATAAATGAGCTTTAATGCATTCTTCGTCTTAATATTCTTCCTCTTCAACTTTATCACTACGCGAGTTTCAAACCGGTTGTAAATCGACTCCTCATTCCTTACAACATCTCCATGAACCCTTGAGTTGCGCTCACTCCAAATATGAAGCATATCCTGACTATTGATTTAGCTTCTTAATTAGGGCAAGCATCTATTAATCCATCCACTAGATTAATTAACTCAACAGCAGAATATACAATTTGGCAATTACCCATTATTTTCGTCATAATTCGTTTAACAAAATGACAATAGATAAGAGGATGATTAATGTCCTTAGTACATTAGTTGCAAAATATGCAAATTGGGTTGATTTGTGATCCCCAATATACCATACGCTTTTTAGTGGGTAGCCTATGTTGAATAAAGAGCATCTACGGATACAACCCTTAGCCCAAATAAGTTTAGACCAGCTAACTTTTTCTCTAAAGATATAAATCTTCTGCAAAGTTTTCTTGAAAGTAAATTTTCCTTTTATGCTTTCATTCAAGAAAATAAAATCATTTCACGCTGTAAGATTGATAGGATTAAGTTCAGGAAGGATTTTACCAATGTAAGGAGGTAATCTCCATCGATTTCTTCCAAAACAAGATGCAACCGTTATGTTGCGATTAGTATTAGAGCTGTTGATCTCTATATTTAAAATGGAAGCAACATCTTGTTTATGTATCCACTTATCACAAAGGATATATGTATGTTCACCATTTTCACCGAGTGATGTATGAATTGATAAGCTAAACTTATGACTTTCATTAGCAGTTTCCATACCCAAGTATAAGATTGTTTATAATCCCGACTCCAAACACACTTATTTTTAAGTATATGTGAATAAACCCAATTACTCCATAGATTATTGTATTTAGAATACATCTTCCAAAAAGTATAAAGTAAACAAACTTTGTTAATATTTTCAATACAGGGGATATTCAAACCACCTACTTCTTTTGGAGAACACACATCAGCCCAAGCTATTTCAGCACCTTGAGCACCACTAAGGTCTCCCTTCAATAATTAACATGCCTTTTCAGATTAATCATTCTATATAAATTGTTCAGGTAACATGAAGACTCTGCACCAAAATAATACTTTGTTCATAAGCATTTCTTTTATCAATTCAACTTTACCAGCATATGATAGAAGTTTAGAGCTCCAATGATTAGTTGATCCATATATTTTGTCAAACAGTAAAAGCCCATCGTTAACACTGAGCTTTTTGAGTTAAGGGGCACACCAAGGTATCTTACAATCGTCTTCCCAACCTTGATATTAAGAATGTCTGAGATAGCACTCTAAGTAGTTAAACTGGTCCCTCAAAAATAAATCCCTCTTAATAATTTTGATAGATTCAATATCAGCCTTAGAAAAGACTAATAGGTTATCTACAAAAATTATATGGTTTAACATCAACACCCTACATTTGGGATGAAAACTGAACCTGTTCTTTTTAGCCACATGAAAGAATAATCTAGAAAATATTTCCATACATATTGAAAATAAATAAGGAGAGAGATGATCTCCCTGAGTCCTCTCTTTACTTAAAAGAATCCACAAGCCTGGCCATTAATGTAGATAGAATAGCTTGTAGTGAATACACACAATTAAATCCACTTCACAAACTTACTTGGAAAACCAAAAGCTTGCAAAGCATTAAATAAAAAACTCCAATTCACACTATCATAAGACTTTTGTAGGTCGAAATTGATGGTGCAACTAGGTGTGAGGCTTATTTTTTCATAATCAAGGACAATATCTTGAGCAACCAAGATATTATCACTAATAAACATATCTTTTACATAAGCTGCATGGTTAATAGAGATAATAAGCTGTAAAACCTTCTTTAGTTTGTTAGAAATAACCTTAGGGAGGACTATATATATAAGATTCACACAAGAAATAGGTATGAACTTCTTGACATTAGATGAATTCTTTTATTTTGGTATAAGTACAATATTGGTAGCATTTACTTGAGATAATAATTTACCTAATTCAAGGCATTGCCTAATAGAACTAAATAAGTCCTTCTGTATTATACTCAAAGAAGATCTATAAAAATAGGCATTAATCCCATCTGGACCAAGACATTTATTGTCATCTATAGAGAAGAAGGCCTCTTTAATTTCCTGATTAGTGATAGGAGCACACAAACTAGATATGTATTCATCAGGGATACTACTTTTTACTAACCTTTTAATAGTATTCACTAAGCAAATTTCCTGCTCATCTTCTTCAGTTCCTAAAAGTTTAGTGTAGTAGGATATAAATTAATTTTTGATGAGCTTGGGGTTTGTAATTACACCTCCATCATCCTTGATTCGAGTAGAGATATTATTTCTTGCCAATCTTCCCTTAATCATTTTATAAAAGTATAATGAACAAAAGTCACTATCATTAGTAAAGGTAGCTCTTGACTTTTGTCTAAGTACTTTATTTCGAATCAGAATATCCTTATCTAAGGATTTAAGTAACACTTTCTCATCAGCTTGTATAGACACATCACTCAGTCCTTTCATGATTTGGATCTGAATATTGTTAAGTTTATTCTTCATATCACTAATTTGTTGAGTATTCCTTCTAAAATATTTATTATTGAAGATTCTGAAATCCTTTTTAACCACTTTCTGTTTTATACAAACTTGAAACGTATAATTTCCATTGACTTGTATACTCCAGGCTTTCTTAATAATGTTTAAATATTCATCATGTTGTGTCTAGACATTAAAAACCTGAAAGAACTAAGAAAAGGTATTTTAGAATTATTTATAATTACCTTCACCACTCAATGGTCTGAAGTGGAAGGATGCATAATTACAAAACTTGACTAATTTGTTCTCATCCATTTATCATTAATAAAAACAAGAGGATGGGTTGGTTCTAAAGATCCAATAGTATAATGAATACGTGCTAGGATAGATGAAGCAACACACAAAAATAAACACCTAGTCACAGAGATAGAGTAATCCACAACTGAGAACATGAAATACGCTGAGGATATAAATAGGTTTCAAGAATAAGTTGCAGGGAACGTATTGCTTGCAAAACATGTAGAGCTGAAAAGGAAAACATATCAACTTAGAAGGAAGATGAAAGCAGCAGAGGAATGTCACGAAGAATGACAATTTAAACTGTGAATAAAAAGAAGAACAAATAAAAGAAATGTCAAAAGAGAAAACAAACCTGGAGTCGAGGATTATATCACTAGTGGCTTAATTAAAGGAACTGGAGGAAGGATATGATACAATTGCAATTGGTGCTCACATAATAGAAGATGATACCAAGGAACTCAAGAAAGAAAACAAAACACTTAAAAAACAGAACAAGAAAGTCCGAAATAAAATCCTATCTCTTATAGTGATAGCCATGTTGGTTGCTTTTGGGGATGAAGAAGAAGAAAGTGTCAAGAAAAAAGATGAAGTAGAAAATGAGGTTCTAACTCGGGAGGAGGAGCGTGAACTATAGATGTAATAAGGAATGCATGTGATGAAAAAACCCAGGCCCTAAAGCTCAGAAATTGGATAAACCTAGCATGAAGGAAGTTGGCAGGAAAACTTATCGTAAGTACACTCCATGAAAGATTCCCCAGAATGTAAAGTTAAACAAAAAGGGTGTTGTGATTGCAAAAAGACTTCATATATTGTAGAATTTCCACTTGTTAACACGAAAAAGGAAGGATGGTTTACAAAAAAACAATAGAATAGCTAAAGTGGCAAAACCTATATCAGTTGAAATAGGAGGTCAATCAGAAATCAAGATATCGCAACCAAATTTTGATCTATTGAATGCATCACAAGATGGAATAAATGAAGAGGAGAAGAAGAATGAAACAAATGGTAAAAAGGTTGTTACTGAAGAACAGGGGGTAAACTGAAATTCTTCCATAAAAATATTGCATACAAAGCCGATCACTTATTTTTGAGAAGGATGTCAAGTAGAAAGCTGAAGGAAAAATTTGGGTAAGATAGCCGATTATGGTGCCAGCCTATGAAGTATTAAACATTGCACATAAGGTTGCAGTTGCAGCTGAGGTAAGATAAACTTACTAAGTCAGAACAATCATACTCAATACTTTTATTAAGTCTATCAAGTCATACTCATTACTTTTACTTTGTATAAATGAATATACTCAGTAAGAAAAACTGAGTATGATTGACATACTCAATAAATTAATTATGTATATGTTATTTCATTCGTGCGTGATACAATTACTTTATAATCATACGTTATAGATGTTATTCTTGTAATGCTTGATGAGAAGTATGGTAATGGGAAGAGTGGTGGGCAACACAAATTCACCTTTCAAGTTGTCGGCTGCTTAGTAAGTGACACATTAACGTTTTAAAAAAATAATTTCCATATAGTAAAGTAACCCATTTCTCTTTGTTATTGCAATTTTGAACAACACTATATTGTTAGCGAAATGCAAGATGCAATCAATTTCTTCGTAATAGATGCTTTTATAAGAAAGTGCAAAGAATATGATTATACACTATTTCCTGTATTTGTGTACGACGGAAGTGGAAGTCACTGGAACATAATTGTTTTATGACTTGATCGTTAAAACGTTCAATGACTACAACTCCATATGTGAAAAGGCGAAGGATGCATTGAAAAAAATGAAAAATCTACCCAAAGGTATGGAAATTTCCTCGTGAAGAACGTTTTGAATGGAAATAATAAAAATGCAAGAGAGCCATTTTACTTATTTTTCACATAGAATCACCTCAAGAAATACAAGGTAGCTTAGATTGTAGAGTGTTTATTATATTATAGACAAAGCACTTTTATAGAATAGGTGGCTTAGGGAACTACTCATACAAACCAATAGTTATCAATGGGATGAGAACAAAAATTGTGAGGAAGCTATTGCATTGTATTCACAAAAAATAACATTGGAGTGAGGGATACTTTTCCAAAATACTATTTTGTAGAATTCCAGTAATTTAAACTATTGTGATTATCTATGTTTTGTTAACATATACCTTATTGAAGTATAGTTTTGTTAAATTTTTGTTTGATCATATTTATTTAACAAGTATTATGCATGTATTAATAAGTATGCAAGCTTATGTTGAACCCAACATATAAAAGTATTGAGTATAATATCCATACTCAATAACAAAACTGAGTATGGGATTTAAACTCACAAAAAATACTGAGTATGATAGTCGAACTTAGGAAAATTATTGAGTATAGAATCCTCACTCAATAAACATATTGAGTATAATGTCCATACTCAATAAAGGTATTGAGTATAATGCTCAAACTCAATAAATGTATTAAGTATAATGTCCAAACTCAATAACAGTATTAAGTATAATGTCCTTACTCAGAAAAACTATTGAGCAACCACAGTAAAAAGGTTCAGAAGGACAAATAACATACTATAGGGTATTAAACTTAAAAATGATTAAAAAAATGTTTATGATATAAAAACGATGTGTAGAGAACCTAAGTATGTGTTTATTACAGAAAAATAGTACAATAAAGATCCAAAAATATAAGGATAAACAGAAGTAACAACATTAACAAGTAGTTAAAGTTTAATTAATATGGAAGCCTTGCATGATGCATGATTGTGAGTTCCAATCTTTTTGCACCTTCCACACCAAATTAGACTAGGTATTTTGTGTTGACTATTATTTTGTTATAATCACTAATTTTGAAGTCATGAATCAAACTTAGCTCATAGTAATTAGGCTATTCCAAATAGTGGCGTATGGATCACCTTGACGGGGGGTTTAATTACAGACTTAAATAATAGACGCAAAGTATCCGTTATTGACCCTGACGGGCTTAACTAACGATGCAACCAATGAGGTAAATTAGTATTCATTTGAAGGTAGCTTATGTTCACCCTGACAGGGTTTGTAATACCGTAGGATAGCTCTTAGGTCCACCGTGACGGGGGCTAGGAGATATTAGAGTCCCGGCTAGCACAATAATACCAGTTTAGCCCTTAAACAGAAGCATGAATTAGATAGGTTAGGTGAAACCCTTGCGAGGATCAAGTACTCTTTCTCTTCTGAAGTCTCAATTCTCTTTTACTTGCTTTATTTTATTTTTGTAGTTTATTTTCTTGCATCCTTTAATTTATAAAAACAAAACAAAAATCTTTATTTTATTTTTCTGTCAAGCAATTATTCTTACTTTTCGATTAATACCTGAGTTGTGCCTAATTCGTCCCTGCGAATGAACTTTTTTATCATATATTACCTGGACAGCCGTGCACTTGCGGTTAAGTAGTTCCCTTATTTTCAGTTCTTAATTTAATTACACACCAGGACCCACCAAGATCCTCCATTAGACTTGGATCCTTCAAGACACGACAAATGATCTGCAACCTGATTATCACAACCCTTTCGATCTCGAATCTCTAAATCAAACTCTTGTAAGAGTAAAACCCATCTAATCAAACGCGGCTTCACATCTTTCTTTTCCATAAGATATTTAATCGCGTAATGGTTAGTAAACACAACAACCTTTTCCCCAAGGAGGTAGGAACGAAACTTGTCGAAAGCATACACGACAACTAGTAATTCCTTCTCAGTTACGGTATAATTTATTTGAGCACTTGTGATGGTTTTACTAGCATAGTAGATTGAATGAAAGACATTTTCTTTTCTCTGACCCAGAACAGTACCCATCGCAAGATCATTAGCATCACACATAATCTCAATCAGAATCTTCCAATTAGGAGGTAATACAATAGATGCAGAAAGGAATTTGGTGTCCTTTTCGAGTAAGTTACACAACGACTTAGAAATTTTGGAGAAGTCCTTGATAAAACGTCTGTAAAAACCAGTATGGCCCAAAAAACTTCTTACTCCTTTTACAGAACTATTAGGGGGAAGAGTCTTGATTACCTCGATCTTCGCACGATCAACTTCTAAACCAGCACTTGAAACCTTGTGACCCAACACTATACCCTCTCGGACCATAAAGTGACACTTCTCCCAGTTTGAAACCAAATTAGTCTCCTTGCATCTAATCAATACCTTCTCCATGTTCCGTAAACACTCCTCAAAGTTATCACCAAACACAGAAAAGTCATCCATAAATACCTCAAGGAAATCATCAATCATGTCCCAGAAGATTGCCATCATACATCTCTGAAAAGTAGCAGGTGCATTACATAATCCAAATAGAATCCTTCGAAAGGCAAATGTACCAAAAGAACATGTAAAGTTTGTCTTGTGTTGGTCTTTTGGATCTACATATATCTGATTTTATCCTGAATACCCATCCAAAAAGCAATAATATGCTTTTCCAGCTAGGTTGTCCAACATCTGATCTATGAACGGAAGAGGGAAGTGATCTTTTCTGGTGGCCTTGTTCAACTTACGATAATCGATACACACTCTCCAACCAACAACGGTTCTTGAGGGAATGGCTTCATTCTATTTATTCAAGATGGTAGTAATACCACCCTTCTTTGGTACACATTGAACTAGACTCACCCATTCACTACTAGCTATGGGATAGATGATTCCCTCATCTAGCAATTTTATAACCTCTTTCTTCACCACTTCATTCATAGCTGGCATCAATCTTCTTTTCCCTTCAACTGAGCGCGCATTTTCACCGTCCATAATGATTTTGTGTTGTCAATAGGAAGGACTAATACCTTTGATGTCAGCAATAGTTCAACCAATCGCCTCTTTATTAGCTCTTAGTATACGGAACAGTTTGTCTTCTTGAGGACATGTTAAAGTAGCTGAAACAATAACAGGTAGAGTGTTGTTAGCACCTAAATAAGCATACCTCAAGTGTGACAGAAGAGGCTTTTCTTCTAGTTGAGGGGGAGATTCGATAGATGGTTTCTTTTTAGACACTATCTCCCCTGGCTCTCGGACTGGCTCATAGGTGATATGCCTAGTCTTTATGTTTCCGGAATTAAAAGCAGCTACAGTTTCAGTTAGTTCTTCCATTATCTCCGGTAAGTCAAGTATTAGGGTCGCTTCCAAGATATCGTTAAAATTCATACAATCAAATACTTCTTGTGTAGTTAAGTCAAGTACATCCATTCGGAAACATTCCTCCGGGAGGTCTGGAAATTTCATGGCCTTAAACACGTTGAACTTCACCTTCTTGTCTTGGATTCACATTTTTTATTCTCCGTTTTCTACATCAATAACAGTATGCCTCGTGGCTAGGAATGGTTGACCCAAGATGATGGGGACATTCCTATCCGCGTCGTATTCAAGTATAACAAAATCAACGGAAAAAATTAACGTACCTGCCTTGACGAGGAGTTCTTTTATTTGTCCTTCAGGATGTGCGAGGGATCTATCAGCCATTTGCAGGATCATGAAAATAGGTCTTGCATTTCCTATCTTCAATTTTTCAAAAATTGACTTGGGCATCAAATTGATACTCGCACCCAAATCACTCAAAGCTTTACCTTTCCACTCATTGCCAATAGAAATAGGAATCGTAAAACTCCCAGGATCAAGTAGATTAGGTGGCAACTTACTTTAGCATATGGCACTGCATTCTTTTGGCAATCCTATCATCTCATTCTCACGGTATGGTCTTTTGTTGGTGATGGATCTTTTCAAGAACTTATCATACTTCAGCACATCTCTGATAGTATCTAAGAACGGAACGTTAATATTGAGACCACGTACCATATTTAGGAACTTCTGATAGTCATCCATGTCTCCTTTCTTCTGAACTCTAGAGGGAAAAGGTGGAGGAGAACGGGTTTCTGTAATATCTTGCTTCTTTGGCTTCTCCAGAATCTTCTCCACTTCCACTACTTCAGGTTCATCTTCCTTCTCCACCACATCTTTTACCGGTTTCGCTTTCACAATTGTTTCTTTTTCTTTCATCACGGGAAAAGGAGGTGGTGGGAGCTTCTTACCACTTCTAAGTGTCACTATATTACAATCTTCTCTTTGCTTTGGTTCTTCAGTTTCACTCGGTAGTTGTCCTTGTTGACGCTGATTCAATTGTTTTGACACTTGAGCTAGCTTATTCTCTAACATTTTAAGTGCTGCGGATGTAGCTTGTTGCTCTAGGCTAGATTTTGTTTGAATGCTAATTAATATCAACAAGGTTTGCTGAACATCTAACGCACCTTCTTGAGGTTGAGCAGGTAGAGCTTTTTGATTCATGGTCTCGGTGTAAGTATCTTGAAGAGGTTGTCTCTGAGCTTGATTTCCCTATCCTTGTCTACCTTGGTAGTTATTCGGTGGTTTTGGTTGATAGTTGTTATCTTGGGGACACGGCTGATATGCATAAGTCGGATCAGCGGCCCCATTTAGATTTGAATATTGGAAACCCGGATGGTTTCTATTTGGTTGATAACCTTGACCACTTGAATTATAGTTCCCACGGTTGGAAACAAACATTATGGCTTCTGGATTGTTTTAACAATGTTCCCAATCATGATCTTGTACACCGCAGTTAGAACACCCATAAACTTCTTGTATAACATTAACATATGCTTTTCTACCTGCAAAACTTTTTGTAACAGCTAGTGTAAGTTGCTTTAATTGCTGCTCAAGTTTATTCTCTATGGCAGTGAATTTTTTTTCAACAAAAGCACTATTTTCTCTTCCACCTCGGATGGGTGTTCTCACGGTATTCCAACCCATCTCATTCGTCACTGTTCTATTCAAAATAATCTTAGCATGGACTGGTTGTACCTATAAAAATCCACCTCCAAAAAGTAAGTCTAAGTCTTTTCTTGAAGATCCATCAAGGCCTCTGTAAAATATCTTCATCTGTTGAATTTCTGTAAGGCCATGATCAGGGACTCTTCTTAAACAAATCTGAAATCTTGTCCAACTTCTACCCAAATTCTCGTCTTGATCTTGTTTGAACAAGGTCAACTCAACTTGCACATTTAATCTCAAATTTGTTGGGTAGTATCTATCGACGAACGCAGTTTGTAATGCGTCTCATGTTATACAAATCCTAATGGACATTAAACGTGTGTTTTCACATTTAATCTCATATTTGTTGGGTAGTAAAATAATACATGCGTCTCATGCGTCTCATGTATAAAAAATGATTGATCCATGTTCTTGAGAATCATGTCATTCACTTGCTCCATCAATAACGAAATACCTAAAATTCGCAAAGTACATCTGATCTCTTGTTACTCCTTGCGTAATATAGGAATCAAAGATTTGCATGAACTTCTGTACAGCACGGATTGGATCTTAGCCAGGTGCTCCTCGGAAATTTCCATAACTCTGAAATTGAGACAACATACCAGGATCGAGTCTGAATCTCTTGACGTTAATATTTTCAGGGCCAATTCCGAGGGCAAGAGCTCGAAATGGAGCTTGTTCAGGGCCATTAACAAACCCCAGATCATTGTTCTGAGGAGGTTGAACTTATGGAAGGTTTTGACCATTCTGTTGATTCAATTGTTGATTTTCGTCTCCTTCCATCTCTGCTTCTCTAGCTAACCTCTCTTCTAACTCTTTTGCTTTAGCTTCTCTCTTTATTTTGTTTGCTTTTCGAACTAGGTTTTCGGGATTCGCAAGAATCACGAGATCTTCAAGCATATACCAAAACCTGTAAACCTGAGAAAGAAAGACAACCCAAAGCGTTAAACTGAAAAATAAAACTAGAACTAAACTAACAATTAAACTACTAAAGATTAACACCGGGGTCACACGCTACCGTCACCGGCAGTGGCGCCAAAAACTTGGTGGGTCCTAGGGTGTTAAAAAATAAAGTGATAAATAAGAGGAACCATAGAACTGCAAGTGTACAGTTGTCCCAAGTATTATATGATTATCAAATTCGTTCTCAGGGACGGATTCGGTTGAACCCAAATATTAATCAGATAGTAGAAATAATTGCTTGACAGAAAAATAAAAGATAAGATTTTTGTTTGGTTTTCTGAATTAAAAGATGCAAATAAAATAAAGACTAAAAGTAAATTAACTAGAAAGAAATAAAGCAAATATAAGTGACTAACTTCAGATAAGAGAGATACTTGAGTCTTGCAAGGAATCCACTTAATCAATATAATCTATGTTATGTTTAAGGGGAGAACTGGAATTATAATACTAGTCGGGACTCTAATATCTCCTAGCCCCCTATCGGGTGGACCTAGGAGCTATCCTAAAGTACCATAAACCCCTGTATGGGCGAATATGCCTCTTCAGATGATATGATTTTACCTCTTTGGCTATGTAACTAGTTAAGTCTGTCGGTCAATAACGGACATTACACGGGTATTACCTAAGTCTGTATTCAAACCCCCATGTTGGATGATCACTTCGCCACTAAAGTGAATAGCCCAAATACTAAAAGCTATTTCTAGTTGTTCCTAAAAGAAAAATTAATGAAAACAAAGTAATATCCAATATATTAAACTCAATTCAATTTAAATCATAACAATCCCAAATTCAAAACATATATTAATTAATTAAGGTTCATCCCTTTAATGCGATTCTCAAGTATATGGAAATTTAGCTCATGATAAAATTAAAGTCTGAATATAAATAAAAGGAATTCATGTTCAAATACAAAAGATAAATTGATAACCTAAAGGGTAGGATGACTGTTGATGGAAGAACAGGATTCTCCCAACTCTAGTTTCTCCTTGCCTTCTTGCTCTGACTTGAAACCTTAAGCCTCTTGTGTAATTCTCTGAAGTGTGTGAAAAGAGGAGGCTAAGGGGTGTATATATAGGTGTTAGAGAACCCTAATTCGAATTTTCTTGGAGTGGAAGACAAGGCAAGAACTCTTAAATTTGTAGCCCTAAAATCTAAGAAAGGTAAGATTCTACTGCTGATTTGTTTTGGTCATATATTCTTCAATACTTATCTGTTTGACGCGTTCCAATAGTCGAAATCGCTTGTCTCAGAAAGCTCTCTCTATTGGTGCAGACCATTCTCCCAAATTCCACGCAAATATTAAGTTATGAGCTCGTCTTTAAAACGTGGTTGGAATTTCAAATTTATTTGGCAGCTTTATCTTTTCCTTCTTTGCATATATCCTTCCTTAATCTTCTTATCTCCATCTATATCTCTTTACTTTACTTATTTGACTTGACTTGGTCTCTAATTAATTACCATATATCTTTTAAAGCTTCACAACAAATAAATAAATAATTAAACCGCATATGCTTTAAAATAATAAATCCATAATTCAAGACTAGAATTAGGAAAGTGCACTCTAAAATTAGAAACTCGAGTAAAATACTTCCTAACACACTAAAAATACCCTAAGACTTTAATTCTCACTTCTACTCCTTGTAGTAGTCTTTAATAAAATTCAAGAACCTACTAACTTTGCACTAAAAATAATCAAATTAATGCACAAAAGCTCAAAAAATGCAAATAGTCTAATTCCAAGGGGAGAAAGTGTAATATGACGAAATAAGCATAAAAGTCTATGAAATAAGTCAAATATTCACCTAAAAGGATGTCTCCAAAGGGCTAATAATTAAAAAAAATAGGGAGACATGAACCACCCATCGACCGCCACATACATCTCCACACGGGGGATATTCATTGAATCACTAAGTCCAAAGCCACTAAGTATCTATATTTTTCATATTCAAACACCATCCACCAACCACCACCACCACCCGGGTGTACTCAGTGACTTAATAAGTATGAAATCAGTAAGTTGTTGAGTACAGATCAACGAGTATGAAACTTCATTGATTATACTCTATTAATCAATGAGTATACTCAGTGAATTTTTTAAGTAGTACCTTAAAACACCGAGTATTAAAACATAAATAAAGAAAAAAATGGAACAAAGTTCAATTTTATGATGTGAATAATACAACACTTAATAAAAAAATCTATTACAAATATTAAAAGAAAAAATGCTAACGTAAAATGTTGTTTGGGGATCTTCTTTACGAAACCTATCCATGGTTAATGAATAAAACCTCTCTACAAATACAATTTATATATCTATGTTCAAAGCTTACTTCAAGAGTAAAAGAACCTATAAAATTCACAAACGACAAACACTCACGAACAGGCTTTTCTTAGAAATTTATATCTTCTATTTCAAACTCGCCTACTCAAACTCCAATCTTCCATGGGAAGTTAAATCTATTGTAGTCGAATCTTCCATGGACATTGCTTCCTTGATCCTCCATCTCGTCAATGCTTCCTTCATCCACTATGGAAGCTCAAGATTTTGAACACTTCTTTGGACGAAGCTTGAGTTCTCGAACACTTCAATGGTTGTGAAGCTTTAGATCAGTCAGTGGCCTTACCACCTCTTTAGTACCTTAAATCATGAACAAAAGTTTTGAAATTGCCATTTATGGTTATGCCTCCATGTGTGGGGATTTTTGGTGGGTGGGTAGGTGGGATAAGGATAGTGTTTTGAGAGATGGTTTGAGGTTAGTTGGTGGTAAATGTGATTTATGTGGCTATCTATATTATATGGGACAAGTCGAAAGTCAAAGAGTGGCCAAGATTTATCTAGAGCAAAAATATATGGCATCTAAAATCATTTAGATTTTGCCACATGTATTCTAACCATAATACATTCCACTACTATCACCACTACCACTTTCTTGCTTATTTTATATAGGAGTTCTCTATATTTAACAGATCGATGACCAAATATGTAATGTTTTTCAACTAAGTAATATTATTTGTGTACAAAAAATACTTAGTTTTTATTTATAATTAATAATAATTATCAGTTAACTTGATATATGAGTTCTCTATTTTTTTAAGACCAAGTATAGTCCATTTTTTAATAAATTATTTCTTAACCTGATATAGGAGTTCTCTATTTTTTTAACTAAATTAAGTTAGAGACGTAGATGACCAAACACGTAATTTTTTTATTTATAAAAAAAAAAATTACACTTATTTTTATATATTTATTTGAATATATAATCAATTATGCATCGTCTAACCTTTAAAACATTCTTTTTTCTGAGTAAGTAGATGTTAAATTTACACATATTATTATATATTTATTTGAATTTAGAATTTAATATGTTTTTAAAATTATAATTATCTACTTTGTATGTTTTCTATTTTTTTTAAATGTTCTACATTTAAGATAACTATTTTTTCTTACTCAATGTAGTTTATTATGTTATATTGTTTAAGTAGTTTTATCTTATACAGTTAACATAGTTTTGTCTTAAGTGAACTGGATTTATTAGCTACATTTGTTTGATAATTTATTGATCAATGAACTAAAGTTACTGACTATGCAAAAACCATATGGAAGTTAATATTACGTGGAAGCAATAATAACTTCCTTTTTTGTGACTAATAAGAATTATGTAGGGTTATAGATTTAGTGAAGGGTAAATATATTTTATGTTTCTAATATAGTAACGCGCTTCATTGATTTGCAAAAAAAAAATTATTTTAAGATACTAGATATTCTTGAGGGAAATAACACGTATATTTATTCATATGGGGTATATGTAAATAGTTTAACGACTCAATGTAGTTTTAAGGATTAACTATTAACATTGGATACTATTTGATTTTATCAATGGGAATAATAGAACATTTTTATCTATATAAGAATGACAGTCTAATAATTATTCTCTCTAATGTAAGTTTGTTTACCAAATTAATATTTATAGTAAATTATAGACTTATACTTTATATATCCACCAATTGTTAACCCCATTGTGTAACAAGCATTTGAGCAAAACCTAGGCTCACTCAAGAATATAAAAATTATAAAATTATCTAATCTACCCCAACCTTGGCCAATCGCGATATTAGTCAAAATTTGATCAAAGGATCAAACATTAGCCAACCACGATTTTAACTATAATGTGATTAAAAGATCATACATTGTCATAATATTCAATTATAGACTTATGATTTAGATATCCACCAACTTCTATTTGTGAAATAACTATTTCAGCACTCCCAAGCTCACTCAATAATATATAAGTTATGAAATTATTTAATCTACTCATTTCTTAGTCAATCGAGATATTAATTAAAATATGATTTAAGGATCCTACATTTCTAAAATATTCATACTATACAATACATATTAATTGAAAATAGAATTTTCATTCAATAGACTTGATTTTAATTTTTTTTAAATAAGATCTTTTTCATTTTCTTTTGATATCCACCAACTTCCATTTGTAAAATAACTATTTCATCACTCCCAAACTCACTCAAGAATATATAAGTTATGAAATTATTTAATCTACTCATTTCTTAGTCAATCGAGATATTAATTAAAATATGATTTAAGGATCCTACATTTCTAAAATATTCATACTATACAATACATATTAATTGAAAATAGAATTTTCATTGAACAAACCTGATGAATGTTAATTTTTTCATTTTTTTTAAATAAGATCTTTTTCAATTTCTTTTGATATAAAATTTACTCAATGCTAATGAAAAATATTTGAATATAATTTTTAGAAGTTTCACTATAATTATCATACTCATTAAATAAACTTTTTATTTATGTATTTTTGTAAATGTAATGAATTATGTATTATTAAATTAAATTATAAGAAGATAAAATAAGAAACATATTATATTTATTTATTTAATTAAAAAATAGATCAAGTTTTGTATAGTGCCCTCAGGCACGGGATATATCTAGTATGTATATATAGGGGTATTTAGCGTATCAAAATATAGATTTTTATTTAATTTCGATCAAATTTAAATTGTTTAAATTTGTTGGATGAAAAATAATTTTAGAAAAGGGTTGGGTCTAGAGGAGATCGCTTCAAAATCTGTTGGAAAATGATCTCATCTATAGAATTAAAAATAAATGGTAATTTAGCCTTTACTATAATTTGATTGTATATCATAACATTCATCACAATATAAATCTATTGTAGTAAATTCTGTGACTATGATACAATTGTTGTATTATTTGTTGGATATCACGAATCCTATTAATTAACATGGAGAACAAATTTTAAATGAATTCACAATATGATTGATGACAATGACATTTCATCACAATCATTCGTTTGTTTTACCTAGAAGTTTAGAATAACCATGATTTTTAGGCCTTTATAGTTGGATCGATGTTTTTTAAGAGTTTCAAATGAGGGGTTAAATGTTGTAATTTCTTATAATCGACATTGTTAAGAAAATATATAGAATTAGTTGTTGTACGAAGAAAAATATGAATTAATAGCCTCTATTTATAAGTGATGGGAGGTGTAAAGTGGAAATAAACTAGAACCTTCTAGGTTATTAAGAGTAATGATATTTATGACTCCTTTTTAGTTCACCCTTTATGTGTCACCTTATTTGGAATTTATATAAAAGAAAAATTAATACCATTAATTATTCACTAACTATTTTAAAAATAGCAATATTCTAAACATAACATCTATATTACCTAATATCTTTATTGTTTAATAATAAAAAGAAAAAAAAATGCTAAATATACCATTTGTATTACAATCAATTATCTAATATTATAACCTTTCTTCATCTCTTTTTAGTTCAATTTTTTCTTTAATACCTCAAAATCTCAAAAACATTAAAACTCGTCTTCACATTCGAACAAAAAAAAAATCTCCTCACACTCACCTTCCCGCCAAGCCGCTATTCTAGAACAAAAAAGTTGCCGCCACTCTGGAAGCATTCTCCACAATCATCAAACGGCTTGAAACAAAATTAAAAAAAATTAATTTTATCATTTAATAAATCCTAAAATGCATCTCTTCGCACTTGCATTAGGAAAATATTCTCTTCACAGTCACCTTCCCACTAAGCCGCTCTTTAGCACAAGAAAACCGCTGCCACTCGGGAACCATTCTCCACCATCATCATCTGGCTTGGCAAATAGTGTCGCCTAGGGTGTGATAAAAATAAGATAAATATAAGTCAAGAAAACTACGCACTCTCACCCTAGACAGGCACAGTACTGCAAGTATTACAGGACGTATGCAAGTTTTAGTTGATAAGTTGAGTTCGTTCTGAGGGACTTAGTGTGCTAGTCGAATGAGTAGCAATAACGAGTTAGGAGTGAATAATTAAAAGATAAGAAAATAAATATAGAATAAATTCGAAAATAACTAATTAAATAGGAAAATTAAAGACAGTAAATTAAAATACGAAGAATATGAGATGAGAAGTATAACTTAGGTTTTGCTAGTATGCACTAATCCTTCTAATTCTTTCTATTAGATCTAGTTAATAAGGGAGATAATTAGCTCTTGTATACTTAGTCAGGATTCTAAATTCCCATACCTTAGATCTTGAGAGCGACTAAGGGGGATATGGACACACCACGAGGCTGGTTCAAATAGGGTTATCAAACGCTACTAAGGCCCTAAGCAATCAATTTCCATACATGGTGATATTGATTAATTCATACCCTAATTACTCTCTAGTTAGAATCAGTGTTGTCAGGACTAATATCGACACTAGATGTTATGTGGTGGTTCAATAATTTGACACACATCTAAGGTGATCATCTAACTACTATTAAGGTAATCCTATACTCGTGCACTAGCAAGGAAAATAGTCATTAATTCAAAACACATAAACAAATATAAAGGTAAGCAGCTAATATTAGATTAAAACATGTAATTCCCGGAGAAACTTAGATAGAAAGAAATTATAATTCATAGATTATACATGATGCAAAACTCAAGCAGTGGGAAAATTAGTTCATACCTGAAGGAAATAAACTAAAAGAAATAATAAAAGACATCATCTTGCTCTCTACAATAACTTGGAAGAATAAAACCTTAAGAAATAATTACTATGAGGCAAGGATGATTTACAAGTTTTATAAGGGTGTATTTATAGGTGTTTAGAAGACCTAATTCGTTTTCTTGAAGGAAAAGGTAAGTAATGGACTCCAAGCCCAATTCAAATTCATAACCCTAAAAACATTAAATTAGGCCCGTTTTTCTTTTGGTCCTAGAAGCTTCAATAGTCATCCGTTTGACGCGTATGAGTATACCAAATTCATCGTCTCGGAAAGATATTAAATGTTTCTCTTAAGCCTTTATCCAAATTCCACACCGTTTTTGAGAAATAAGCTGATTTGTGGTCGTAGGTGCAGAAATTCAAGATTAAGGTAGCTTTTCCTTTTCCATGTTTTTAGCTTTTGTTTCCTTATCTCCAATCTCCATGCTTATCTCTTTCCATATCTTGTTGTCTTTGACTTGGAATATAATTAATCTCCATAATTATATTTAAAGCTTCACACTTAATAAATATTTAAACCCAGTATGTTCTAAAAATATTATTTTACTAAATCAAGACTCAAAATAGGAAAGTGCACTATTTCTCAAGAAAATCGACTATTATGACTTCTAAATCACTAAAAATGATGTCTCATCCTAATATAAATCTATCACAAATGAGGAGACATCAGCAAAGAACCCAAATTAAGGTAAAAAATTAAATTTTACCATTAAAACTTTAAAGAATTGAATTATTTTTAGCCTAAACTCATTAATATTACAATTTTTTGGAGTTATATGATTTAATTATTTACAGTCGTGTTGTTCATTATATTTTTATACAAATCGCCATTTCATAACGGTTGGAAGTCTTTTACCGTATGAGAAAGTGATGTGCTAATAATAGGCATTTTCGGTTGAAGCCTTAAATTTGTAAATATTTAGTTAGTGCTAGGATAGGTATAATAAAAAAACATCTAATTAGATTACTTACCTATCTATCTTTGTTTAGATGAACAATTTGTAAGTGTGAATTGCACCTTTGGTCCATTGTAAGAGAGTTATTCACTGAAAAATTGTGTCAGCCCGCCCCTCATTTGTATATATATATATATATATATATATATATTAATTTAGTATTTTGTTTTTCAGGTTTGCATTTTCCTTTGTTGCTATCCAAATCTTCAAAGGGTTATGGTTTCGGTGAGATCAACTTGGAGTTAGCTGGAAAAGCATTCTGGTAGGTGTAATTTTTTGCTATTAAATGAATTAACCTTAGAAACTGACACATACACAATTTTCAAAATAAGTTCGATACTATAATCTCTAAATCAGCATTTTTCAAAAATCTCGGGGTAGCGGTAGATTATACAAATATAACACAATATTGAGTCTGGCTATATGTATAAGATAAAGCAAATTTTTTGTATACTTTTATAATTTGAGGGGAAAATTTTTGGTTTTCACTTTTGTTAAATAAGTCTTATCTTTTCAATAAGTTTTTTTGGTCAATTTATCTATAAGTTTCAAATGGGATAATTAACTTATTTGGTCCCTTATCTTGGTATATGTTGATAGTTTAATCCTTTATCTTTCAAAAACAACATTTTTTTATCGATTTTGTTTTATTATTAACTCATTCGGTCCCTTAATTTTCACTTTTGTGAAAGCATCTTTATCTTACAAAAAGAAACTTACCCTTTCTTTCAAATGTGTAAAGATATATTTTACAAGATAGGAGACTAAATTATCAAAATATGTTTCCAAGAGAGCTGTAAGAGCTTATGTTTGTTGATTGTATTCTAACTTTTAGATTACGGGTACATTGTTCATAGTTGGAGGTATGTATGCCACTTTAAATTAGCTGGTTATAGAGTAAAGTACCCATTTAGTCCTTTTATCTCTGCATATTTTAATAGTTTAGTCCATTACCAGGGGCAGAGCTACCTTGATTTCGTAGACTTTGCAATAATTTTGTTTGACCTTTAAACAATTTATATTATTACCTTATGTTCCCCCAAGCTTTAATAATATGTCACTTGGTTCAAAAGGTAAGATTTTTTTTTGGCTTTATATTCAATGAACTAACAGAACTTGAATTAATGTTTGGCGAGTGAAGAATTATGAGAATACGTTGGTTGAAGTGGAGGACTTTTTTCCTTCTAGATCGGATGATGAAACTTATTAGTTATTCCATATAAGTTTTCAAAAATCTATTCTCGAGTATATTCAATCTAATAATGAATATTTTGTCAAGGAATTATGGTGCAGTTAATCCTTTGAAGGTATTTGGTTTGTTTATTGGAACAATATGATGTATATCTTAGACGTTTAAATGTAGTTAACAATTTATTTCTTACTGTTTTGTTGTTAGCATGAATAAGGTATGAAACTCATATTATTATGCAATCAGGAAGTTACCATCATTTGGGAAGATTGGGGTCTCAGGTATAAAATCACATGATATACATTAAAATCATGAAACTTCAAAGAATAAAAATATTAAAAGAAATCCACAATGTTCGTGACAAATCATTCTATCAACATATCATACCTTAAATCGACATGGTTGTGATTCTTGAACACCTTGCCCCTGAAGTATACATAACTTTTGTTTATATGTATGGGCATATATGGATAATTATCATTATACATGGAACCATGATAACATTAACCCTGTTATTCTTAACTTGTTTTTTTCTATTTTTGGACGTAGGATGGTATTCCGATTCTCTCGAATACATGGACTCCAAGTTCATATGAAGTTGGAGGCTAATTTGAAAATAAAGTTGGGACTTATCAATCTAGTTAAATGATGTATTATTGTGCACGTAATATTTTTAAACCAATAAAATCAATTCCTAATATTGTTATCCGTCAAATGATGGAAATATTTTGGTTGTCTTTATATTTATTTTTATATAAATAGAAAGTTGGATCACTATTTAAATTCGTAGTGACTTTAGGCACGGTTCATACCTAGTATATTTATATTACATAATAGGCGTTATAATAAGGTCATGAATAATCATATATAACATATCATCAAAATTGCTTTAGAACTCTTAAATCTCTCAATATAAAAAATGGATCAATTTATCCCCTTATCTCCAACGGTTGGGATCGATCTACAAAATATAAATTATTTTATGGGATCCACTTTTTTTAATTATACAATATATTTATATCTAGTGTATTTAAAAATAACATAAAATCATACTATTATAGTTATGATCCCATTAAATTAATTTGCACGCTCCATTCCCTTCTAATTTATATTCTTTGTATAATTTATTTGTCTACCAAATATATAACTATTTATTTTTTTGACCCCACACACATGCATATATATATATATATATATATATATATATATATATATATATATATATATATATATATATATATATATCGCTAAGGGGGTATAATGAAGGGTCGGGATCGATTCTTAGCTAAAAATATGTCACGGGCAACGCTCCAGATCGTTCCATTACTTAAAAAATTAAATACTTCCTAATTTACCCTTACTATATATATTATAAGATTGTATTAATTCTAAAAATAACACTCAACCCACTCACGAATGTAGAGTTAGTTAAACTATCCCAATTAGCCCAATGGGTTCTTTTTTTTCCTTTATCTCTCCACCAAAAGCAAGCTAAGATGGAGTGGATTTTATTAATGATATTTTTAGGTAATATAAAGTTACTCATTAAATAATTAGGTAGACTTTGAAATATTGCTTTAATTAAGATTTCTTTGTTCCTTCAGATAAGATTAGGGTTTTTCAATTCTCTATTTTTTGTAAGATTCTATCAATTAAGAATTGTAGATTTTTAGATTTTGATCAATCCATTCAGTTGGTATTCCTAGATAGTTACCTCATAAAAATAGATAATAAGTCTTATATATGCTTCTAAAAATGTTTGGGACCCAATTAGGTTTAAGAAATTAGGTTTGGAATGGGCCTAAACCGTTTTACTTAACAGATTTCTGGTTCAAACCCTGACAACGGTTTTTAGCATTACTTTTATATCTCAACTCCGAATTGACTTCCGTCACTTGTCACGCGACTTTGACTTCAATATTTGTCCAAATAAAAATAAATCAGGTCCAAAGCTCCCTCCAAAAATACGTAGTGATACAAACACTATGGTGCAAGAGTCTTCTAATAAACGCCACAACTCCCCGAAGTGGGTTTTAGCTCAAAATTTGTCTTTTGTTGGGGATTATCTTTACGTTTTTTACTTCTCCTCATCATCTTAGAACCTTGTTTCAACCATGCACCTACAAACTACACACTTATCACACAATTAAGACACAGAATCGCTATAAATAGAAATATGTTAAAAACTAGAATCAAAAGTGCATTATCTCAAATATTAGGGAAAAATCCCTCACTTAGGCCCAGTAAAATCCAAAAATAATGTCTTGTGCATTGATTTATCTATCATAAAAAGAGATACATCAAGACCCCCAACACAAAGTTTTATCGTCCCGATATATAATAAGAAAGAATAGAGTTTAGCTGGGTCTGAGTCTAAGAATCAAAGAAGATAGAAGATAAAGAATGATCCTAAAGAAACTATCCTAACAAATCTCATATAGTTATGACCAAGAAATAATATACAGAGATGCATAATATACAAAAAACCAGTATCTAATAAGTTCAAAACTGGATTAACTTTGCAATGCAAGAAGGAGCGGTTCTAACTTAGGTTGATATGGCAACTATAAGGTGTTCATAGGTCTTACCTAGTGTCTAATGGTCCACTTAGTTACTCCCTAATTTTTCGAACGTTACTTACCTAAATATCTAGGAATTCTAAGGTCTTAAGGTGTAGCGTAGGCTTAAGGTAAGGTGTGATAAATATTTAGGATAATTTAGAGTGGGATTTGGCCCTCTTCTTTCTATCCATCAACTAACCGCCCTACATATTGAGTTTCCACTCATATTCGTGCTCACTCAACCCTTTTGATGTTATAACAATGCATCCCCATGTCTTAACCAATATCAAAAGATGTCCTACGCCGGATTTTCCTTTATTCTTTTCATATAAGTTTTTTCTTTTTATCATTTTTTGTAAGTAAAAAACTAAAGGGTATAAGCTTATAACATGTTTAATAAATAAAAAGGCTACAAAGGCTATAACGGGGCTAAGAAGGATAATATAATTGCATATCAGGCTAAAATCTAAAGGCAAAAAAGGGCTAACAAAGAAAGGCCTAAATCATTTTCCTAACTACTAGGGTTAATTACTTTCTCATTTTTAGTTCATATGCTAAGCGTGTTATTCACTAGTTCAAACCTTGCATTCTACACACTGCTCACAGCTTCCTAAGTTCAAACTTTATTCTATGCATTGCTCATGAATCCTTTTTAACCCTTATTAAATGTTTTTATGCAAATATACTTCACAATTTGCAAAAGAGTACAAAAACACACTGTTTCCTATCATTATCTTGTTAAAATTATACTTAATAGGTACATTACATACATTCCACGTCCATTCCCCTATAATATACACTGCATTTTTAAATTTTTTATGTTTTTTAGAAATACGAAAAAAACAGAATGGGAATGAGGACAACGACTACCGCACCCCAACTAAAAACCGAGTCGTGTCCCCACGACTCGACAAGACTCAAAAATAATAAAAATTATACATACGACATATTTTACGAGAAAGGGAGAAATACGTATCTTTGCGAGAAACGCTCAATCCCCAATTTTGGGGCTGACGTCCTCGATCCATGAAAAACCACAAAATCAATGTTTTACCTTGTTTAGGGGTGAATTCAGCATACTCGTACCTTATTTGGAAAAGATTCAGACATGAACGTTGAAGATCTTCTTCCCAGCTGTGGCCGCTTAAATTTCTGATATCGGATCTCGTATAAAAAATTTATAGGCCGTAAAAGATGGCTCTGAATCTAACTTTTCACACATTTATTTTTTTCGAAAGGTCAAACCTTCTGTTGAATTTTTTAAATTTTTTTTATCGATGGTCAACTATTGTTGACCGTGGACTTGAGGTTGACCATATATATTTTTTTATTTTGGTCGAAGTTGCTACCCATCAGCTCTCTCTTATGTTCATTCATGCATGGACTTACTATGTCCATGCTTTTGCAACTCTTTTTTCATTTGTCGAAGGCCATTAGCCCCTATCTACTGTCTTGTGGACCATGTCCCTTCATGGACACGCTTCATACCACCATTTTCCAACAATTATTTTATCAAAGGCCACAACTCATGGCCATTTCTTTGCCGATGTGAACATCCATTGTTCACCAAAATTCCAAAATTCAATTTTTTTCACACACTTTTATTTTGTCCTCTTATGGTTCATAGTGGCATCCCTGCAATAAACCGCAGGTAGCCTCAAACCTGTGAAATCTCTAACCTTTGAACCGTGAGATATCGTGAGCACGGATGTGGTACAACGCAGCTCTGGTGCGGGACACTGCACCCGATGCATCACATATCCTAGTTTTATAGTTCGATCACGTGTCAAGTATCATGGGCAAGGTTTTGTGGTATGCGTTGCACCGCACTTATGGTGCGGTATACCAAAGCATACTATTGTGTGCTTCTATTTTATTCGCTAGTTCACCCCAAACTCAAAAAATAGTCGAACATGTTCATTAAAAACACTACTACCTTTCTCATTAAACGTATTAAAAACTCAAAACACATAACGCTAAGCTAATATAGACTACTAAAATGAAAATTATACAACTAAAAATGCAATAAACGAATATACAAATGGGTTTTCACCCTTACTGGATTTTCTTTAACGTCGTTAAGCTTGACGGGTTACCTCACTCTGGTCTTCAACAATGCAGAAGGCTCTTAAAATCAACCAATCGGAACTTGCATCCTTATTCATGGTCTTCACTCCCGTAAATTTAACTGCCACTAACCTTTGAGAAACAACTTTATTGACCCCGAATGGACCACTCCATGAACTCTTGTGCTTGCGGGATTGGTCTGGGGGATTAGGTTCTTTAACTAATAGTAAATGAATGGATTACCGGTAAGCTTTGGAGGAGTAAAAAATGGTGGTTTCATTCGTAGCTCTTCTTCTTCATGCTCAATGGTGTCCAGGCAGAAGTAATTAATTCTCAACTTCATCATGTCCATGACTTTATTTTACTCTTGGTCATTGTTTGGATTGTGAACATGTGAAGGAAACGGTGGAGGAGGACGATCTTCATACAAACCTATCTCTTTCTTCTTTTTTTCTACCAGGTTCTTCACAATATTTTCATTAACCTTCACCTGTTCAACTCTTTCCCCACATCATCAACTTAATCCTCAATAGTTACCTCATATGAATTAGGCTCTTGAGATTCCTTCTCTTTTATCACTAGAAAGGATTGTGGCAATTTATTCCACTTCTTTATGGAATCGCTTTACACTTTTCATTCTTTTGTGGGTTCTCAGTGTTGCTAAATAGTTGAACCTGTGGCATCATATTCAATTTATTAGCAGGTTGATATATTTGTGTCCACCTTCGTGTCTCCTACCATCTCTTCATCGTCTCAAGCAACCTTTTCCCCCACTCCACTATCATTTATCCAATCGTTAGCCATCACATCATCAGTTCCGTCCATATTTTCACCTTCTGAAGTTCATCTTTTTTCTATATTCTCCCCGTCATTACCATCATCATCCTCACCCTCATCACAATTATCATCATTATCATCATCATTTACTTTCTCATTAACTACATTATGCACATGAACTAACAAGTTGGCTTGTTAGTCTTCAGCGTCATCGCCATCTTCTTGCATCAAAAGCCATCTAATTTCTTCATCATTTGGTTCTATTTCACTTTAAGACACCTATAATCAGTACCCCAATAAAATTCATTGATAAAATCTATACTCAACATAAGTCTACCTAAATAATCAATATATAATTTGATCGTAAACTATCTTAAATTTTTTTGTTTACGCCCGATGAGGCCTTGCTCGGTTGTAGTCAGCGAAATAATCCCATTTCAAAAATCTTGGAGTTGCATTTGGTTCCCGGCTTTTTCCAACTGATACATGCTCATAGTACAAGACTGCAAATAAAAAAGGTTAAAACCATACTCAGAAAATAATTAATTTTCCCAATCGGTAACCAACGTATGTATCACTTACTAGAATAATGAATAAACCCCCCCCCCAAATAATAAAAATAAGTGATAATTGCAAAAAAAACTGGTCAATGAGAGTCACTCCTGAAAAATCCTCTCTACTCAGTCTTACGTCGTTATTTTATTACACCCTTTATTTTTCTTTTTTTAGCTTCATCCCTTTATTTCAGCTACTTTTTGCTCTTTTTATTTTTTGATTTGGTGTTTTTCCCAATCATTCTGGGATCTAACATTGGATCTACCTTCTCCGCTCACCTCTGTTTCACCGCCTTTTATCATTTTCTTACTTTTTTCTCTCCTCCGCCTCACGCACCACATACCCACTTCCTCTTTTTTTCTTTTCTCTTTTTTTCACTTCACTTATCTTCATGAGGAAATTCTTGAGTTTGGCTAAAGTCAATTCATCGGCCAATGTTGGACAAAAGGCAACTTAAAGTAGACAAAAATTCACCTATATCACTCAAATGATTATGTCTCCCGAGGTTAATGTTAAAATTCTTAATACTCCAGTTGCTATTCCCATATCTGAACACGTAAGTAGTGGAGATGAAGGTCCGAGTAATATATCTGTTAAAGAGACCATCAAACCCGTTGATAGAGTCGTTGACTTTGTAGTCAAAGAGATGGTCAACAAGCCGAGCGGTCCTAAAATTTGGTCAATTTTTTTTGAAGGGTGTGATAAGCCTTCTCTAAAACTTGATTTTCATGCTGCTACTAGGAAAGATGGTAAAATAATCATCGCTCCACCTCCTCAAGTGTTTAAAGAAGGGGTGAAAAAATGGGATAACTATTTGGTAGGTCAGTTTTTTGATAAGCCTCCGCCATTTCATGCTGTAGTGAACTTTGTAAGGTTCCAATGGAGTAAGTTAGGGAAGATTGACAAAAAATCAAGGAATCAAGGAGTATTCATCTTCAAATTCGAGAATTCTCAATTTTACAGTCAAGCCCTAGAACAAATGTGGCACATAAACGGTAAGCCATTGTTGTTGAGGCCTTAGAAGGAAGGGATTCAGTTTGAGAAGGTTTATTTGACTACGATTCCTATCTGGATAAAGTTGCTTAACACTCCAATGTCATTGTGGACAAGAACTGGACTCAATGATATTGCAAGTGGTGTTGAATTCCTTTGCATATGGATTTTATGACAAATTCCAAATCAAGGCTGGATTATGCTAGTGTGTGCCTGAAGATCCAAACAACTGAGGAATTACCTGGTAAGGTTTATGTAGATAGTGGTCAAGGAGAATTACAAGAAATAGGAGTTGAATACGACATGGAACCTTTAATTTGTATCGGTTTGGTCATATGGAATCTAAATATAGCAATGTTCAAAAGATGTGGGTTCCCAAAATTAGTGTTGATGTACCTGAATATTCTAATTCTAATGGTAGTAAAGATAAGAAGGTAATTGAGGATTCACAAGTAGTCACTAAATCCGCAGGTAAAGAGAAACAGAGCAACTTAACCAATATTCCTTGCACAAACTCTTTTGAGGAGAGCGGTTACATGAACCAACTCTAGTGTTATTGATCAGGATGTGCATAGTTTCATAAAGGATTCTGGTGGTCGCGAGATCATTCGTCCTCCATATTCATGAGTATTGCAGCATGGATCTAAGAGGCTTTAACAAGCTTCTTAGTCAGTTAGACATAAAGGATTTTATTTTAAGTCTAGTATGAAGATGTTGCATAATTGTAATAAGGACGATTCGAGAAGGATATGGATCCTATGGTATGATAATTGCATTGAAGTTACTCTAATTCAGGTGACCTTTCAAGCTATGGTATTAGAAGTTAAAGTCAGAGCAAATAACTCGTCTTTCTTGGCTTGTTAAGTGTATGCGAGTAATGAGGATGATGATAAAATAATACTACAGAATGATATCATTAAATGGAGTAATATGTACAAGGAAACAAATTGTGTATTGGGTGATTTTAATGAAATATTAACTGTGGAAGATAGACTAATTTGTGTCTCTTTGACTAAGAGAGCTTTTGAATTTGTTGGTTGCATTGATAATTCAAACCTATATGTTCATCAATATTGTTGGAAATACTATAAGTGGACTAATAAAAAACTGGGCAACTGAGAGCTAGCAAAATTGATTGTGTTTTTATTAATGATAAGTGGGTGAGAACAAATCAGTCAAGTTTTGTAATTATGCATCCTTCCACTTCAGACCATTGTGTGGTGAAGGTAATTATAAATAATTCTAAGATACCTTTTCTTAGTTCTTTCAGGTTTTTTAATGTCTAGACACAACATGATGAATATTTACACATTATTAAGAAAGCCTGGAGTATACAAGTCAATTGAAATTATACGTTTCAAGTTTGTATAAAATAGAAAGTGGTTAAAAAGGATTTCAGAATCTTCAATAATAAATATATTAGAAGGAATACTCAACAAATTAGTGATATGAAGAATCAACTTAACAATATTCAGATCCAAATCATGAAAGGACTGAGTGATGTGTCTATACAAGCTGATGAGAAAGTTTTACTTAAATCCTTAGATAAGGATATTCTTATTCGAAATAAATTACTTAGAAAAAGTCAAGAGCTACCTTTACTAATGATAGTGACTTTTGTTCATTATACTTTTATAAAATGATTAAGGGAAGATTGGTAAGAAATAATATCTCTACTCTAATCAAGGATGATGGAGGTGTAATTAATTTATATCCTATTACACTAAACTTTTAGGAACTGAACTAGATGAGCAGGAAATTTGCTTAGTGAATACTATTAAAAGGTTATTAAAAAGTAGTATCCCTAATGAATACATATCTGGTTTGTGTGCTCCTATCACTGATCAGGAAATTAAAGAGGACTTTTTCTCTATAGATGACAATAAATGTCTTGGTCCAGATGGGCTTAATGCCTATTTTTATAAATCTTCTTGGAGTATAATACAAAAAGACTTATTTAGTGCTATTAGGCAATGCCTTGAATTAGGTAAATTATTATCTCAAGTAAATGCTACCAATATTGTACTTATACCAAAATAAAAGAATTCATCTAATGTCAAGAAGTTCATACCTATTTCTTGTGTGAATCTTATATATATATAGTCCTCCCTAAGGTTATTTCTAACAGACTAAAGAAGGTTTTACAACTTATTATCTCTATTAACCATGCAGCTTATGTAAAACATATTTTATTAGTGATAGTATCTTGGTTGCTCAAGATATTTTCCTTGATTATGAATAAATAAGCATCACACCTAGTTGCACCATCAATTTTGACCTACAAAAGTCATATGATAGTGTGAAGTGGAGTTTTTAATTTAATGATTTGCAAGCTTTTGGTTTTCCAAGTAAGTTAGTGAAGTGGATTTAAATGTGTGTATGCACTACAAGCTATTCTATCTGCATTAATGGCCAGGCTTGTGGATTCTTTAAAGGAAAGAGAGGTCTCAGAGAGATCATCTCTCTCATTATTTATTTGCAATGTGTATGGAAATATTTTCTAGATTATTCTTTCATGTGGCTAAAAAGAACAGGTTCAGTTTTCATCCCATATGTAGGGTGTTGATGTTAAACCATATAATTTTTGTAGATGACCTATTAGTCTTTGCTAAGGCTGATATTGACTCTATCAAAATTATTAAGAGGGATTTATTTTTGAGGGACCAATTTAACTACTTAGAGTTCTATCTCAGACATTCTTAATATCAAGGTTGGGAAAACGACTATAAGATACCTTGGTGTGCCCCTTAACTTAAAAAAGCTCAGTGTTAATGATGGGCTTTTACTGGTTGACAAAATATATGGATCAACTAATCAGTGGAGCTCTGAACTTCTATCATATGCTGGTAGAGTTGAATTGATAAAAGAAGTACTTATGAACAAAGTATTATTTTGGTGTAGAGTCTTCATGTTACCTAAACAATTTATATACAAAGATTAATTCAGAAAGGGGATGTTATTTATTGAAGGGAGACCTTAGTGGTGCTCAAGGTGCTGAAATAGCTTGGGTTGATGTGTGTTCTACAAACGAAGTAGGTGGTTTGTTTACTTTATACTTTTTGGAAGATGTATTCTACAAGTAATAATCTATGGAGTAATTGGGTTTATTCAAATATACTTAAAAATTAGTGTGTTTGGAGTCGGGATTATAAACAATCTTATACTTGGGTATGGAAACCGCTAATGAAAGTCATAAGTTTAGTTTCAATTCATACATCACTCGGTGAAAAATGATGAACATACATATATCCTTTGGGATAAGTGGATACATAAACAAGATGTTGCTTCCATTTTAAATATAGAGATCAATAGCTCTAATACTAATTGCAAAATAACGGTTGCATCTTGTTTTGGCAGAAATCGATGGAGATTGCCTCCTTACATTGGTAAAATCCTTCCTGAACTTAATCCTATCAATCTTATAGCGTGAAATGATCTTATTTTCTAGAATGAAAGCATAAATGACAAATTTACATTCAAGAAAACTTTACAGAAGATTTATATATCTAAACTTATTTGGGCTAAGGGTGGTATCCCTAGATGCTCTTTATTAAACATAGGCTACCCACTAAAAAGCGTATGGTACATTGGGGATCACAAATCAACCCAATTTGCGTATTTTGCAACTAATGTACTAAGGACATTAATCATCTTCTTATATATTGTCATTTTGTTAAACGAATTATGACGAAAATAATGGGTAATTGCCAAATTGTATATTCTGCTGCTGAGTTAATTAATCTAGTGGATGGATTAATAGATGCTTGCCCTAATTAAGAAGCTAAATCAATAGTCAGGATTTGCTTCATATTTGGAGTGAGCACAACTCAAGGGTTCATGGAGATGTTGTAAGGAATGAGGAGTCGATTTACAACTGGTTTGAAACTCGCGTAGTGATAAAGTTGAAGAGGAAGAATATTAAGACGATTAATGCATTAAAGCTCATTAATAGGTTTGGAGTCAAGAAATGTAATTTAAGAGTATTTTAATGTTCAATTTTGCCTAAATGTTTAGGTGCAATTGTTATTTAGGTCCCAAAGGTTTTTTAGTGCCCTTCCTGGGTCTTATAAGTTGTAATGAATTGTGTAGTTGAGCATTATTAACAGAAGTTTAATTTGATGATAAAAAAAAATGAATAAACCCCCCGACGACTGACTTGATTTCCATGTATGTCGAATCAATCATTTAATCTAGTATGGCTGAACTTATAGGTCTACACACAGTAGTCTAAACTATTTTCTAACATTATAGTTTCTGTTAGTAAACAAAATTTGTGTTACGATGTACGTGCTCAAGAGTTTTGCTACATCCTCCTGAGCTTGCAAGATTTCTTCCCTCTCCAGAATTGCTATTATACGGTTTTGTACCATTGTTGGATTCAAATCTTTTATGTTTCCTGCTCCAAATTTCCTTACATACCACTCACTTTCTTGATTTTCTTCCTCCTTTATGAACATTGACAAATCGTTATTGCCACATTCAATGGCCATCAGAATCTTCACTTCTTTTGCGGTGATTTGAAGTTCTTTTCCTGCAATCACAAAATTATCCTTATCTTTTGAGTATATCCATCAAGTATTTATTACACTTAATAACTATACCTAACAACCTAGTAAGCATACTTATCAAATACCTAACATGACCATCCAAAAGTTAACACACCTTACTCAGCATACATAAAAAAGTAATATTACATTGTAGTTTGAATTAAAATGTATACATTGTAGTAATAGTACATCGTTGTTTGAAAACCATAGATAATGTGTTTTTTTGTATAAAAAAGTTATCGAAAAAAATTATTACATTGTAGTTTGAATAAATTTTAAAAAACCAAACTGTTAAATCATTTACATTTTCTACATATATGACAAATATTATATATTATTATATATAATACTTATACTTTGGAATTTATATATGATAATATTGTTAAATAATTAATATTAATATGAATTTTTGTAATAGTAAAAAATGATTATCATTTTTTAAATTGTTCTTGACTTTGTGAACTCAAAAGGAATATATATATATATATATATATATGTGTGTGTGATATCTTAGGAATCCTAAATTTATTATACATACTTGAGGAAGACAATCCTATCTACATCTTATATACCTTTCATACAATATAAATTAAATATAAATGAGTAAAATATTAAAAATATATCAAATTTAATAGAAAATATTGAATTGAAATGGTAACCCAGGTGTGATGGTTGATATGTTGTATCTAAAATAATAGTACTTTATATTTGAATAATTGAAACAGTCAGGTATATAACAAAAAAATCCTTGCATATGGATGATATAATGACACTTGAAATTATAGTGGAAAACTACAATGCATAAAAAATGACTTCATATTAGATTTTTATAGCAGAAGAAAATAGAATAGATTTTCTTAGAAATTAATTATACTTGTAAAAATATTGAAATTAAATAATTTTGAATATAAAAAAAAATCTTAATATCACTATAATAATAAAAAAATATTATGAATTTACAATAATATTTTTAAAATAAAAACATAAAATTAAAATAATATATGTTAGTGTGAAAAAAAAATTAATAATAATAAGTTTCACAAATAATGTTATTTTTCTCTAAGAATCATACATTAGAATTCATTCATAAAATTTATCTACAATCCAAATAAAACACCTATAATACATATATGATTAGAAGAGGGAGAATATGAACCTGATGAACATATGAAGAATTCTAAGAAGAAGAAGGATAGAGATTGAAGATCAAAAACTAAAAACAGGCCGGCGGAACACATTCATTTAGGTTTTTTTATCCCATTAAAGTTTAACAAGTCACATTAAAACAATTCTTGGTATTATATAACCCATAATAAAACAAGCCTAACTTGTTGACCATTTCTAATACTAAGCCCATTACAAACAGCAATAAAGTACGACCCTATTATAAGACTAAATAAAAGAATATCATTTAGGAAAATTAAATCGATTTAATCAAGGGTGATTAATCCAAAAGGGCCACAACCAAAATAGCTTTCTTTAGCAGGTCCAACCCATTTCTATAATATTCATAGTCAATAATACCCTCGGTGGGCTCTCGTTTAGTGGGCTTTGAACACGCCGTTAGTGGGCGCTGTACACACGTTTTAGTGGGCTCTTTATGGCAGGCTAATAGTGTAACAACCCATTTAACAAACATACAGACTATGCAATACAATTTAGTTGGCCGTGTAACCATCTTCCAACTATCACAAAATGGCCATTGTAAGATTTGTATTAAAAATGATAAACACACGTTTAATGTCCATTAGGATATGTATAAAATGGTTACTGTAAGATTTGTATAAAAAAATAGTACATAACATAGACTGTAGAATTTTGTGAATCAGATAATTTTAAACAATAGTAAATTGATGATATTAGGTTATAATTTAATCACTTTTTAGAGTTTAAATGGTAAAAATTGATGTTTTATTTTAATTTTAGTTCTTCAATTGTTGATGGCGCTACAAGCTGGGTTGATGAGGGTTGATGATGATGTTGAAGAATAGTCCCAATTAACGAAGTTTTTTTGTGAGAGAGTGGTTTGGTGGGAAGGTGAGTGTGAACATATGGTTTTTTGTTCATATGCGAGAGTGTGAAGAGATGAGTTAGGCTTATTGTTTTGCAATCTTAACTTATTTGTTTTTGTTTTTAATGTTTATTTTTTAAAACTAAATTTTATTATTTTAATTTGTAATGTTATTTTAGGTATATTATAAGATCCAAATAGTATTTTGGACCTTATTTATCCAAACTATTAGACTAGACTTCTTAAGACATGATTTGTTGGGTTATGAACCTAATTAGCAATTATATCTTTAATCAAAATATATCATTTTTACACTTGACAGCTTCTAATTCACAACATATCTTCCCAAATTCAAACCCCAACTCCTTAGTTAAAGCATTGTTCTGTTAGTTTTCTACGACCCAATAGTTTTAACTTTGACAAATTATCTAGCAGATAAGTTTTTATTTTCTCAAAAATTGCACCTTCACTTATAAACTGATATTGGGTCGTTTGATTTACTTCAGATCGTGTGAAGAATGAATATGGTAATTTGTTCGCATAACTCTTTGTTATTTTATCATATACCAATCTATAATTGTTATCATTTGGGTAATTTATCCAAGTGTAATTTCTTACTTTAACTCAATTTTTTTGTGGGTCTTGAACCTCGTTATAAGTCAGGACAAAAACGAAAGTTTTTCGTCTTACTTCGGTAATAAATTTTATGTATTCACTTGTGTAAAACAAATGAAAGGTGAATGAGAAATTGAGTGTTAAATTTGAGGTATGGGAAGAGATTTTATGAACTAGAAAAAAGAAAATAGTCACTCAATATAAAGTTCTTAGCACTTAAAAATTGGGCCCTTAGGGGCATCCACTTTTGGGCTTGGGCTTGGCTTGGTTTGGACTATTCTTTTGTAAAATTTAAAGGGTTTGGGCTATCATTTTAATTTTGAATTGTAACGTTCTAATCTTTCCTGAAACATCTTCTTCCTCAAACGTCATCTCCCATGTCTGAAACGTTGCGGGTCAGATTTAAACAGGTGCTTCTACACCTATAAATACATGGCCAAAACTAGTTTTCATTAATTCAGTTATTTGCAAACAAATTACATAAAAGCAAGAGAGATAAAACACCATTGAAAGTTTGAAGTTTCTGCAGATTTTCAAGTGTCTGATATTTGCAGTGTTGATCGTTGTATCCTGGAGGTTGAAGCCAAACAAAAACGTAAGACACCAGTGCGTTGCTAATAAACCTTAAAGACATAGGATCCAATCCTAGCCTTGATCAGTAACAGGTTTTTCATTTATTTATATTTTTTCTGCATTTTATTTTTGTTCTATCTCCTTTTGTTTATGAATCAAGATAACTCATTGGAGATAACAATTTAAGGTTTATTATCGCTACTGTTATCTTGATTCTCATTTCGGGTTTTCAACTGCATAATCCAAATTCTAAGTTCTACAACAAGATTTTAAAACTTGGGACTTTAGTCTGCCTAACAAGAGATAAACTCTTGGGAAAGACAAGAATCTAGATATCCAGTCTTAAAACTATATTATTTCGTGTCGTATACATCTACTGTATCAAACACATACTAAATCTCTTCTGCTAGGTTGTTTTGTTGAATGTAATAGAATAGCTAAAGAACCAGAAAATACAAATGCTTCCGCAATAATGCAACAGCAAAATGAAACTGGTGGTACTTCAAGGCCCAACGTGCATATGACAGTACCTATGGGTCCTACTGAAAGACCAGAGTAGTTTGGTGGTGCAAACTTCAAAACATGGCAACAGAAAATGTTGTTCTACTTGAATACTTTGAGTCTTGCGAGGTTTCTCAAAGAAAATGCTCCAGAAACGGGAGATGATCCTGATGCTCAAACTGTTCATGCCGTGGAAGCACGGAACCATTCAGACTTTTTGTGCAAAAACTACATTCTCAATTGTCTAGACAATTCTCTGTATAATGTGTATTGCACTATGAAATCGGCTAAACAACTATGGGATTCCCTAGAGAAAAAATACAAAACTGAAGACGCCGATACCAAAAAGTTTGTGGTTGGTAAGTTTTTGGAGTTTAAAATGATAGACTCGAAATCTCTGATGTCGTAGGTGCAACAGTTTCAGTTAATACTACATGAGTTAGATGCTGAAGGAATGAGATTGCTGGAATCCTTCCAAGTTCCTGCATTGGTTGAAAAATTACCACCAATGTACAAAGACTTCAAGAACTATCTAAAACACAAGCGTAAGCAAATCAGTCTTGAAGATTTGATCGTTCGGTTGAGGATTGAAGAAGACAACCGACTTGCCGAGAAAGGAAGTAACTTTCGTTCGTTTGAAGCCAAGGTTAATGTTGTGGAACAACCGAGGTCTAACCACAACAACAAACGGAAAAGGCAAGGACAATCTAATGACAACAAGAAGAAGGCTAAGTTTGACGGAAATTGTCACAACTGTGGAAAACATGGTCATCGCGCAAAAGATTGTCGAAACAAGAAGGCACAAGTGGTGGGGCCTAGGGTGTGATAAAATAAGATATAAATAAAGTGCAAATAACACGCTAAAGCTACACGGTTCTGCAAGTATTACAGGACGTATGCAAGTTTTAGTTAGTAAGTTGAGTTCGTTCTCAGGGACTTAAGTGTGTTATACGCGTAGGTAGGAATAACGAGTAAAAGTAAATAATTAAAGACAGAAAATAAAAGCAATAGATATTCGAAATTCAGAATTAAAACTAATTAAAACTAGGAAAATAAAGACAATAAAATAAAAGACTAAGAATATGAGATGAGATATATAGCTTAGGTTTTGCTAGTATGCACTAATCCTTCTAATTCTATCTATTAGATCTAGTTTATAAGGGAGAATATTAGCTCTTGTATACTTAGTCAGGATTCTAAATTCCCATTCCTTAGACCTTGAGAGCGACTAAGAGGGCTACGGCACAACCAAGACGTGGTTTCAAATAGGGTTATCAAGCGCTACCAAGGCCCTAAGCAAACACTTCAATCAATTGGTGATATGGTGATTAAAACAAACCCTAATGACTATCTAGTTAGAATCATGTTTTGTCAGAACTAATATCGACACTAGATGTTATGTGGTGGTTCAATAGTTAAACACCCAGTTAAGGAGATCATCTAACTACTATTAAAACAATCCTAAAGTGATCAGTTCTAGGAAAGACAATAAATCAAAACACATAATCAAATATAAAGGTAAGTAGCTAATATCAGTCTGAAACATGTAATTCCCGAAGAAACTTAGATAGAAGAATTAGAATTCATAGTTTATACATGATGCAAAACCCAAGCTATGGGAGGTTTAGTTCATACATGATGGAAACAAACTAAAAGATATTACAAAAGACATCATCTTGCTCTCTACAATGACTAAGAATTAATTATAAGGTTTTGGACTAAGCAAGGATGATTTTACAAGTGATATAAGGGTGTATTTATAGGTGTTTAGAAGACCTAATTCGTTTTCTTGAGGGAGAAGCAAAGTAGTAGACTCCAAGCCCAACTCAAATTCGTATGGAAATAAAGATAAATTCTGCTGATTTGTTTTGAGCATATCTTCTTCGTTATTGGTCGGTTTTTGCTCCATAATATATCAAAAGAATCCTCAGTGAATTATCTACGTCCCTATGAAAGGAAATTACCAAAATCAGATTATTTCTTGGAGTAATCACCACTTCTTTAGGCGTGTGCTGCAGATTTCAGATTTAGGCAGCTTTTCCTTTTCCATATTTTTAGCCTTTGTTTCCTTATCTCCAATTACCATGCTAATCTCTTTCCATAAGTTGTAGTCTTTGACTTGGACTCTAATTAATCTCCATAATTATCTTTAAAGTTTTACACTAAATAAACAATTAAACCCAATATGCTCTAAAAATATTATTTCACTAAATCAAGACTCAAAATAGGAAAGTGCACTAATTTTCAAGAAAATCGACTATTATGACTTCTAAAACACTAAAAATGATGTTTCATCTTAACATAAATCTATCACAAATGAGGAGACATCAAGACCCCCAACTCAAAGTTGTATCGTCCCGATACAATAAAGATAAAAACAAAGAGAAGTCTATAAATACACACTTATAAAATTCTCAATACAATGGGAAAAACATAACAGAATATATAGAATAAACCTAAAGCAACAACTCAGAAAATTTCATGCAATAATATTCATAAACTACATACCTGTATACTTCTCATATCCACAGTCAACACGGCTTGAATTCAAGATCCTATTAGTTTCGCAATGTAAGAAGGATTGGGACTTTACTCAGTTCCCCAAGAAAGCTATAGATTGTTCATCAAACCTCACTACTATTCAAAAATCCATTCAACTACTCTCTAATGGCTCAATCACTTCTCAATTACATAGCAAAGAATCAAAAGGTCTTTAAGGTTGTAATTTAGGCTTAGGGACGGTATGATAGTATATTTGGATAATTTGGAGTGAGCTTTTGGCTCTCTCCTCACTAGCCATCAACGAATCGCCCTAGAGCTTGAGTTACTCTCATAAAACGTTTCTCACTCAACCCAATGAATTCCTTGATGCACAATTTAGCATCCCCAGTAACCCAATTAAAGCATAAGATGTTCACATAAAAATTCCACTTTGCCGGTCCGAATATATATATTTTCTTTTCTTTTCAAATCAATTTCTCAAGCTATGACTCTCTTTTTAATGTTGAGATATCACGCTAATTTTCTTATATATATATTTTTCTTTTAATGCCCTTGTTGGCAAATTTAGCTCGTAGCTTCTTTTCCATTCACTATTACTTCGGCAAAGGGTTACAATAAAAATCTGTGAATCATCATCAATATAAAGCACAAAGCACAATTAATAAGCTCAAAAATCCCATCCCAATAAAAATTCCCATAATGGTGGACCCACCACCCAAAACTCAAGCTCTAAAACAATTGTCTATGCATCGCGATTCGAGTGCGGGTTATATGGGAAAGTCCTAAAATCTAAAGGAATATGGCTTATAACGTGGCTAAATAAAAAGGCTTTAGAAAGGCTAGAAGGGGCTGAGAAGGATATAGCATATAAAATCAAAAATCACAAGGTGAGAAGGTATAAAAAGGCTTCAAAGGCTTCAAATATGAAAGAACCGCCTTAATCACTTTCTGCACTATGTAATTTCGTTATTTTCTTACCTTTAGAACTTTCATCAAATGGTTTATTAACTAGCTTGGATCTCGCGGCCTACACACTTCTCAAGGTTCCCTGAGATCGAACATACTTTCTATCGCATTGCTCACTAATCTTTTCTTTACTATCAACGTGTGTTTTCCTGCAAATACTCAAAGCATACAAATAAATAGCTCATAAACATACTACTTACTATCATCAATTCACTAAGCTTATGCTTTCAAGCTATTAAACACACTCTACATCTAATTCCCATGTATCAAAAGTTTTAATTTCTACCTAAAAACAGAACAATGGAGATGAGAGACAACGAATCCCCACACCCCCAACTCAAAATTGAGCCGTGTCCCCACGACTCGAAAAAGACTCGAAACAGAAACTAAAATTAGCAGATAAACATATTTACAGAAATGGTAAGGAAGAAAGAGAACATACTCTCGAGGCTATTGCCTCGCATCATTGATATCCAAGGTAGGAATTGCTGGACCTTTCGTTAATTGCTCAAGGAGTTTCATTATGTGCACTTGATTAGCGTTGATTTGTGCCACATCATTGACTAAGGAAGTTTGAGCTGCTTAGAATTTTGTTAAACGCTCCTCCATCTTCTCTTGCCAATTTTGCTCCTTTTCTTCTTTCGAGACTTGCGTAGAACCCGCTCTTCGAAAGATATCCTTGATCCAAGCATTATCAATATAACTCCCTTTAAATTCGAGTTTCTCTTCTTCACCCAATGTTACATTCGCTTTTCGCACAAGACACGTGATCATAGTCGGAAATTTAACATTATAAACTGATTTAGGAGAGATCAAAAATCGTATCACCTCCTCATAGATCAACTGTGCCACATCAACTTCTTCTCCTCTCAAAATACAATCCAAAAGTAGAGCGTTCTTCATAGTTATATCCAAAGTTCGTGTGTTTCCAAAGACATTAGGGAGAAGGAAATTGTGCCAAATTCTTGCATCCGTTTGAAGATATTTGTAAGGACAAGGTTCCTTCAATTCTCCCTTATGTGATTGCACTTTATCCTTGTCTAAAACATGCTCAAAAAGTAATTCCTCATCAAATATTTTTCGTTTAGCAACTGCTTCATCAAATTTGCAACAACCTTTCAATTTCTTAAACTTGAAGTGGTTTCTAATCTCATCAACTGTGAAAGGAACTAGCTTTCCTCTAATCGGATTACAACCTTTACTATTTCGGCTAAAGAGGCCTAAACAGAATTCCAAAACTAACTCATGACATAATTCAGAACATCTTACCATGAATGTTGATCAACCCAATTTCGCACCAAGCTCAAAGAATCTCTTGTATTCTCCTTCACCAACTTCTTCCTTGAATACTTTCTCATAAGCAAAAGGTAGTTCTTTTAATTGTTTCTCTGTAGAAGCCTTCAGGGCCCTTGAAGCTTCCTCTTTCTCCTTGGGTGTAGGACCTTGTGGAAGTTGTTTTTTCTCCTTTGCATAAAAATAAAGCTTTTTACCATTACAATCACACAAAGTTATACCTCCATCTTCAACATTGTCTTTAGCCTTTGATTTAGAACTAGAACCTTTGTTATTTGATTTCTTCTTGATTGGATCCAATACCTTGCTCTTCTTCACCTCCCTCTTGCTAGCTAATATTGTTGTTCTATTAGTCATCCTCAATTAACCCCCAACTCAAAGCTTTAGCAACCCTGGATATTTGAACTTGTGAATTTTTGGTTGAACAAGCTTGATTTGGCTTAGGAAAGATGAATTGATGATGAATTTCTATGTGGGTGAGGTGGATTCTTAATGGGTAGGCTTGGATTTAAGAAATTGTAGGATGAGTTTGTGAAAATTTGAGCTCTTGATGCTTCAATTTGATGGATTTGGTGAGAATTGGTAGCTTGAATCTCTCTTGTAATGATGTGGAGAGAAGATTTGATGTGTTTTTCTTGATGATTGGGTAGTGTTTTGATGATTGGTGAAGGTTTTGATGAGCTTTAATGGAGTTGGGAGAGTTTTGGAGAAGAGAAATAGGCTTAAGGTTTATTAAATTCGGACAAATGAGCATTATATCTCTTTATAACCTTGAATCCCGTAACTTTCTCTCTCCAGCGACGCCGTACGGACCATGGCTGCGGTATAGGGGTACCCCACGGGGTACACCGCAGCTTCTGTTGATTGAAAAAATTTTGCCTCGGCAAGATACCCGTGGTAGCACCCCGTGGCACGGGTTTTTGGGCGTGCAGACCATGGGCGCGGTATAGGGGTACACAACGCATGGGTGTACCGCAGCTTTTGTAGCTTTCTTCGTCAAAATACCCGTGGTAGCACCCCGTGGCACGTGTTTTAGGCGTGCGGTGTAGGGGTGCGGTGCAGGGGGGTAGACCGCACGGGTTTTTTTTCGTCTCGGTATAAAACCCGCGGCTCCTACCCGTCGTACGGGTTTTTGTCCTCTACGGTACACCGCGTCTGAGGTGCGGTATACCGCACCGATGGTGTATCCCTTCCGAAAATTTTGTTTCTTCCCTAACTCGATTTCTCCAATACCTAAACACCAAAAACACTAATACCTTTCTCAAATATGCAATATCAACTAAAAATAACTAAACTAAACAGAAACTAAAAACGTAAAAGACATAAAAACTTAAAAAATTGCGGGTTGTCTCCCGTAAAGCACTTTTATTTAACGTCTTTCAAAGTTAGACGCGTTACCTCTATCAAGATTTGCGAATATAGCCTCCCCAACAACGAGTTAGGCTATGGACGTCAACTAATCTGCGCTTGATCCCCGTTTCGGGTCGAATTTCTATCACTTTGGCTGAAACAACCTTAGTGACAATGAATGGTCCCATCCACGAGTCTTTGAAACTACGTGGCCTATTCTCGCGTTTGTGAGCTTTCCATAGAACTTCATGGCCAACCCCAAACTCAATGTTTGGCTCAGTATCCACAGGCTTTAAGTGGATCTTCTCAGGAGGGACTTTGTGATGTGAAAGGCTGTGGATGACAGGAACGGTGGGATCTAACTTCCTTGGTTTCTTACCCAAGACATAGAAGGTCTCAGATACATTCTTTGCATGAAGGGTGATGGTCCCTTCTTGGAAGTTGATGACACTTTGACTTGTGGCCATGAAGGGCCGTCCAAGTATGATTGAAACCTGCTTATCTGCATCAAACTCAAGTATAACAAAGTCAGTAGGGATGGCGATACTACCTGCACGGACTAAGACATCCTCCACTGTTCCCCATGTCGTCGTAACTGAGTTTTCAGCGAACTGCAACTTCACTGGAGTTTTCTCTGATTTCTGAAGTCCAAGTCTTTCGAACACGGACTTAGGCATAAGATTCACACCAAAACCCACATCGTACATAGCTTTCACCTTGAGCATACCATTAATTTGAACAGGAAGGTTGAAACTTCCCGGATCTTTAAGCTTTGTTGGCAGCTCTCTTTCACTTCTTCTTGAAACCCTCAAATTTTCTCTTGGGATCTCTACACTCGCTTCTTTCTCAGGAATAATTTGCGTAAACACTTGTTGCGGTGTAAGTCCTTTCTTCGCAATCTCAAGCATTTGGGCGTTGATGTTATCAGGTGTATACGCCTCTACAAATGTCTTGAGTTCAGTGTCATTCTTAGGATTTGTATCAGGAATAGTTTATGACACTGTTTGATCAATAGGTGGCGATTCCACCTTCTCTTTTTCTTCCTCTTCTTGCACAGCAGGTGCAACTTCATCTTCTTTCTCTTTCTCTCTATTTAGCTCAGCTTGATAATCCATAACCGATCGAGTCTCCTCTTGCATCTTCCTCAGAAGCTGTATAAATTCGGCTTTCTCTTGATCGTCCTCCACATAAACCTCAGAACAGTCGGATTCCACGGGGCTAGACTTCGTTGGTTCTTCTTCGGTACTCGGAACTTCCACAGCACTAACGGCAGCATGCGGTACTTCCTCTTTTTCTTCAATTTCAAGGCAAAAAGCCTTGCAAGCTTCGAACCCAACATTGTCATCACCTCCTTCGATTTCCTTCACTTTCTTCTGTTCCATTAAATTTGTTAAAACTTTGTTTAATTTGTTCTACTTGAGTACCTAAAATCTGAAGTGCGGCATCTTGTCCTCGGACTTTCTCTTCCTGAGCGCTCATAGTCGTGGTCAAACGTTCCAGAGCTTGTATTATCTGCTGATTATCCATAGATCCTTCTTGAGGATACTGAGGTAAAGCTTTCTGATCTAACGAATCGGTATAGGCATCTTGAACAGGTTGTTGAGGGGGAGCAGGTCTATTCTGATATTGATTTTGATACTGACCTCTCGATTGGAAAGAGTTGTTCTGGGGACGCGGTTGATAATGACCAGGATTAGCGGCCCCTTGTAGATTTGAGTACTGCATACCCGGATGATTTAGGTTACCCCATTGATAGCCTCCTCGGTTGGATATGAAATAAACAGATTGTGAATTTGATTCGCACTCTTCCCATGTATGATTATTAACCCCACATTGTTGACAACCTTGTTCTTCTTGTACTACGTTTGCTGCGGCTAAATTCTTCTGCATCTCTAACTTCAGCTCTTTGATTTGATTCTCTAATGCGGATATTTGAGCTTAGTTCGCAGTTTCTGCATCTAAACGAAGTGTTCCTCGGGTCTTTGCAATAGGAGCTCGCGTTGAAGGCCAACTCCTTTCTTGTTCAATAATATTTTCCAAGACATCGGAGGCTTCATTATGATTCATGGACACGAAATTACCCTTTCCAATGTTATCTACCTTCTCTCTACCTTTATAATTATGTCCTTCATAGAATATCGCAAGTTGTAGAGCGGGTGTATAACCATGGAGAGGACATCTAGCTAATTTATGTTGAAACCTTGTCCATGACTCTCCTACTGTTTCACCATCTTCTTGACAAAATCTTGCAAGCTCGGTTTGATCTTTGAGTCTCATGCTCTTCGGATAAAAACGGTTAAAGAACGCGGCTTGAAGTTCTGTCCATTGTTCCATGTGGTTGTCTTTCTAGCCATTCGCTAGCTCTACCGGTCAAGAAGAACGAAAACATATGACAATACAGTTGCTCGCGTGTAACGACAGGAGTACTGTAGGCATCACAAATCTACATAAACTTCTGAATCGATCCTACCGGATCTTGAATTGCTGTACCACTGTAGAGTCCAAAACTTTGAAATTGACTAAGCATACCCGGATCGGGTCTAAATTTGATATTCTGGATCTCTGGAGGGCGGTAAGCAATTGGTTGAACATGAAAGGGTACATGAAGACCAGGGAGGTCTTGCTGTACTTGATTCTGTTGATTAAAGTTATTCTGCCCATTACCTCCTCCTAGTGGTAGTTGTACACTAGGTGGAATAAATGCTGGAGGTCCTCCTGGTGCAAAGTAAGGTAAATCTCCAAGTGGATCTAACTGTTCTTGCAAGCCTTCCATAGCTCTTCTTTCAGCTCTTTCCTCACGAATGCGTTTATTATAAGATCTGAAGCTCCTCTCAGGCTCCGGTAACGGAGGCCAAGAATTAAACACTGTGAATCCTGAAAAAGACTAAAGCAAACCAGAAGCGTAAATCCATAAAAATAAAAACTAAAAACTGAAAATAAAAACTAATTAAAAACTACTACTTAAAATAGATAACCCACACGCTAACGAGACACAAGTCCCCGACAGTGGCGCCAAAAACTTGGTGGGGCCTAGGGTGTGATAAAATAAGATATAAATAAAGTGCAAATAACACGCTAAAGCTACACGGTTCTGCAAGTATTACAGGACGTATGCAAGTTTTAGTTAGTAAGTTGAGTTCGTTCTCAGGGACTTAAGTGTGTTATACGCGTAGTTAGGAATAACGAGTAAAAGTAAATAATTAAAGACAGAAAATAAAAGCAATAGATATTCGAAATTCAGAATTAAAACTAATTAAAACTAGGAAAATAAAGACAATAAAATAAAAGACTAAGAATATGGAGATGAGATATATAGCTTAGGTTTTGCTAGTATGAACTAATCCTTCTAATTCTATCTATTAGATCTAGTTTATAAGGGAGAATATTAGCTCTTGTATACTTAGTCAGGATTCTAAATTCCCATTCCTTAGACCTTGAGAGAGACTAAGGGGGCTACGGCACAACCAAGACGTGGTTTCAAATAGCGTCATCAAGCGCTACCAAGGCCCTAAGCAAACACTTCAATCAATTGGTGATATGGTGATTAAAACAAACCCTAATGACTATCTAGTTAGAATCATGTTTTGTCAGAACTAATATCGACACTAGACGTTATGTGGTGGTTCAATAGTTAAACACCCAGTTAAGGAGATCATCTAACTACTATTAAAACAATCCTAAAGTGATCAGTTCTAGGAAAGACAATAAATCAAAACACATAATCAAATATAAAGGTAAGTAGCTAATATCAGATTAAAACATGTAATTCCCAAAGAAACTTAGATAGAAGAATTAGTATTCATAGTTTATACATGATGCAAAACCCAAGCTATGGGAGGTTTAGGTCATACCTGATGGAAACAAACTAAAAGAAATTACAAAAGACATCATCTTGCTCTCTACAATGACTAAGAATTAATTATAAGGTTTTGGACTAAGCAAGGATGATTTTACAAGTGATAAAAGGGTGTATTTATAGGTGTTTAGAAGACCTAATTCGTTTTCTTGAGGGAGAAGCAAAGTAGTAGACTCCAAGCCCAACTCAAATTCGTATGGAAATAAAGATAAATTCTGCTGATTTGTTTTGAGCATATCTTCTTCGTTATTGGTCGGTTTTTGCTCTATAATATATCAAAAGAATCCTCAGCGAATTATCTACGTCCCTATGAAAGGAAATTACCAAAATAAGCTTATTTCTTGGAGTAATCACCACTTCTTTAGGCGTGTGCTGCAGATTTCAGATTTAGGCAGCTTTTCCTTTTCCATATTTTTAGCCTTTGTTTCCTTATCTCCAATTACCATGCTAATCTCTTTCCATAGGTTGTAGTCTTTGAATTGGACTCTAATTAATCTCCATAATTATCTTTAAAGCTTCACAATAAATAAACAATTAAACCCAATATGCTCTAAAAATATTATTTCACTAAATCAAGACTCAAAATAGGAAAGTGCACTAATTCTCAAGAAAATCGACTATTATGACTTCTAAAACACTAAAAATGATGTCTCATCTTAACATAAATCTATCACAAATTAGGAGACATCAACAAGGTAACCAGAAGAAAGGTAACAATAGTCAAGCAAATATGACAGAGCTTTCTGATGGTATTGAAGAGATGAATCTAGCTGCAATGATTTCTGAGGTGAATCTCGTTGGAAACCCTAAAGTCCCTTGAACTTGATATTATAGGAAATCGCTTCTTTAGAATCCCAAATTCCCTTTAAATAGCATTACGCAACGATGAATGACGATGATTAAATAACTCTCTATAATCTTGTGGTGGATTTCGTGTTGAATACTCTTTCAAGTGGTAACGCACCCCTGTATAAGGAACAATGAGTCCACTTCTCAACATAAATCCATCATCAACTAGATAGTATTTTCCTATTACAATAAAAAAATTAACATCTATCACGTAAAAAGGAACAAAAATTTTGTCAGCTTTTCCAGTTTATTAATTTTTTACATGGGGGAATTATAAGTTTATCATCCCTGGATAAAGCATCGTTTATTATACGTGAGTCAGACGCAATCCCTCCCCATCTAGGTAAAACATATGTAAACTTTAAGTCAAACGTACATGCCGCTAAAACATTTTGGGTAGGATATTCTTTCGTGCCCCGATATCTAGTAGCAGCTTCCCCGGACACTTTAACCCGAATATGAGTTCCATCTATCGTCCTAATACAATCTTGTAATTATGTCATAATTATAATTTGTCAAAAATATCATTATGAACATAATTCACCAAAATATGATAACATTATTTTACCTTAGAGTAGGGATAGAACCGATTTCTTTCAAGTATCTCCGCTTGAATATGTGCATAATCCGGGTGTTTTGACAATTTTTCCTCTAACTCTATAATGGACCTTAATACTCGTTGAAAGTGACGACTAGTTGTTTCACCAGAACATAAATACCAAAATCGTACCACACAATTTTTTGCATGATGGCCAAGCATATAAAGTGTTTTTGCAACTTGTTCCTCTATACTTACTTGTTTAGTTGTTGTAAGACCTCCATCACTTTCTAATAAAGTACAAATTTTAAAAATGTTTGTGAACCCATTCTTATTATGTCATGCACTGCTTCGCTCCATATAATTCTACCCATTATGAGCTCTTTCTCTTTTAGAGTTCATCATAGAATGAGGAATTCTATAATGTGATTGTTTTAAACTACTAATCCAATACACAGTAAACAAATTACTTGTGCTATTGCTCGACGTTTTTTCTCTACATTAAGTGGTACTGTATTTATTTATATTCTGGAGACTCCATCTATAACATAATCCAAGCAAAAGATATTCAGTATACACATAAATCTAGTACAACTAATACATAAAGATCTGACTTAGAAAGGAATCGAATCTATATATTTCTAGCAACATTCAAGTGTTTGATAAAATCTCTCAAAAAGTTTTCAAACTTATATTATCTTCCAATATATTTTTTATTACTAGTAAACTTTATTAGTATCCTAATCACCTTAACCCTTATAGGATTGACAAACAATCTATTTTTGATAGATTTTGAAAAATTTGACTACATTGAATGTAGATCGTTCACCATTGTGTAAGAATGAAAGTACATTTGTAAGATAATCCTTACAATATTCTATATACAATCAAATATAAACAAGGGATAATGCCCACTAAATAATAAATCCACCATTTTGTTCCTAATTATTTAGAATGAGCTTTTTATTCTTAATTAATCACAAGTTAAATAAAAAATTTCCCGTTGTAGTGTAGAAGGTTAAATTTATACAACAATTACCCTTAATGTCATTTTAATTTTATTTTTTTATTGAATTTATAATGTAATATTAATTTATTTTACTTCTCTTTATTATAAAATCTGCCCTCCTCCACTGTTCACTACCACCGCCTCATGCATTCTCCACCGACCACTACCACCATCTCCGACGTTCGGTTAAGCTTTTTACCCTCACGGGTTTGTCTCACAAATTTTGAGCTCCCGGATATGAATTCATAGAATATGATATAACTTAGTTTGACTACCACCCCCCGAAGTATTTTAATAGCTAACCAACCCCAAATATGTGGTAGCAATACTTGAATGCAAGGTTATATAAGAAACAACAACTTCATACTTTATTCAAATATAAAATCCAAATTATTAAAAATAAATCCCAAAAATGAATCATATCAGCAAGAAACGGTAAATATTCCCATAAACAAAAAGACCGGAAAGAGCTAATAGGCCAAACCCCATAAGAATGAAAGTGAAAAAGTGTATCAAGTGGACAGAGCCTTGATATTTCTTTAACCCTTAAAGGAGGTAAAGCAAGAGGTACAGGGTTTGAATCCCCTCCCGGAGCATGGGTAACCTAGTTATGATTAAGTGGAAATATGCATGAGAAGGCGTGTATATTTCCTATGGGAATAGTCGTGGTGCGGAAAGCTGGCCCGGACACCCTTATATAAAAAAAGTGAAAACGTGTATGGCCTTAAGGATAGATTACATAGGTAAAAAATGAAAATAATTACAGTTTAGTCAAATAAACCGAACTCCTTAGTTAGTAGCATGGTCTCAACAACATTAACATCAACTTCGTCAACAATTTCAGCAACCACAAAGGCATCATCCATCTCGGCGTCCTACATCTCGACAATGTTGTTATAAAAATAATAAAAAACAAGCATGAAATAGAAGAAAAGATTCAATACCTTCGGGGAACATTCCTATCAAAGATAGGAACTCGTGGGTCAACCTAACAGGAAGCGATTCTAATGCAACAACGCCCATGAGATTCAGTTTTGCATAAGAATGTCTCCATAGAACTGAACGTACGCTTCGTATTGGACAATGTAAGTGATAAGTTTGTATGAAATTATGAACTCTACTGTTGCCACATCCTTAACCGAAGATAACTGATGATTTAACATGGACACGTTCTTCTCTACCATTTATTTACTCTCCACAAGATCAATGACTTCCTCTTTCTCTTTAGATGTATCCTACTAAGCAACATCCATATTTTGCAATAATGTAGCCTTCAACTGGTGAAGACGTCGAATCTCGTCTCTGTATTCTAATTGTCCTTGAGAATCACTTGGTTGAATTTGTGCTATAATACAAAAGAAAATCAATGAAAGAGAACTTAATAAGTAAGGAAAAATAGAGTTTTATATTAGTAAGTAATCTGGTGTAACATCGACAGGAGCAAGAATTTTGAGTGAAGGAATAGTAACGAGAACATTAGTCAGAGGTGCAACCTCTCCCATTGTAGTCCTAAATAATGTAGGATGCCCAATTATGCAAGTGTTTCTGTATAATCTTTTATTTCCTCCAAAGAGAGAGTGTGAGCCTCATATTTACGCTTTTTGGTGTGAGAATCCAAAAACCACGCCAAATTGTGCCATATCTTGAGTTATGTCGACGCCTGGGAGCACCTCCCTCTAACCGATGGAGCTAGACCTCGGGGGGTTATTATAATGCCTGAAAAATGTAGCAAAAGGAAGAGTTATCCCAAAAGATTGAAAGAATGAACATGATCCCCCGATCCCTAAAAAAAGCTTCATCCCACTTCAAGTATCCAATGCATAGTGGTGGAAGCAACCATCTTTTTGGGTTCGACCAGCGCAAAACCAATCCCTTAGTGATGTTTTAGTATCCTTTCTAGGTTGCCCAATAAGCTTATATATAACCACAATATCCGGTAGAATATAGGTTCGAGGATGTTTCAAGCACCAACACTCGTCCTTTATACTAGAATTCATGACGAGATCTCCCAATAGGGTAAAAAGAGGGGTACAAGCCTGAACTAATAGCGATATTACCAGTGGCATCTACAAAAGAAAAATTCGGTTAGGGGAGAATCGCTTAGTCGGTGTTTATCTTTAGCCAATTTCATCATTGAATCAAAGGATTTATCTGCTACCGATGCAACCAGTCGGTCTGTTGCGTAGGTGTACCATTTGAATCGATGATCAAAGCGTCTCGATCATTGGTTGCACAACCCTAATCGGTCCTCATCGGTCACGGGTATCCTTCCATCTTTATAGATACCCAGTTATTATGCCAACCTTTATGACTAGAAGGAAAGGATTATGTCAGGCAAATTCTTTTTTCAAAACTTAGGAGTCAGTTAATACCACCCACTGTCTTCCTCACCACATTCTAATAGCAAATAGGAGTAACAGATAAGTTTGTTAAAGGACTAAAATATAGCAGATTCTTACATCTTGTATAAAAAATTACAATGGATGCCCAAGTGTTTGGGACCAATTGACTAGGAAATTTTTTGTAGCACCTAAGTAAATATACAATAAAGGGCTCGAAGGGGATCCTCAACCCCATATCTAAACTTCAAACATATTTCGTGATGTAGCCCTAAAGAGGCCTATAGGCCCGTTCATTAGGCACGCGGTGTCGGAACTCAACCCTGTAAGAGGTATCCCCACGACGCACAACTTGAATAAATTTATCGTGTCTAAGTTCACAAACTCATTCTTCAACCTAAAATGTCATTGCTTCATTCATCCCTGGAAAACGTATCCTCTGAACGCATAATTAGTTATACATAATTATTCTTTGAGAACCAGAGATATGAAAAGAGTTGTCGTTGCTAGAAACTTCTTCCTCTTCTTGTGGAGAAGTCCCATCCTCTCTCGGGAATTAACCTCCTCTTCTTCATCGAAAGAGGAAACTACTCTACTATGTGGATGCTTGATCTCGGGAGTCGAGGAAAATCTGTCCGCGAGGACTCATCCAAAGTCTTGGAAACCGATAAAATACCTAGTTTTAAGACACTGATGAGTAACTGAATCGATACCTCTTCCCCGTTCTCATTCCGTGAACCTATTTTTGATTCGTTACCCATTGACATTGAATTCTATATAAAGAGGAAAAACAAAGGCAGCTTCAATAGAAATAGTACCTTGAGAAAAAATTGAACCTTAAAGCAAGCAAAGCTGATTACACCACAAGATTTAACAAAAAAAATATACAACTCTGATAAGTGATCTGGCACAAGGAAAGGTAGAAAGGTAAGAATGAGGGTACACGCTTATATATATGGTACATCTGGAAATTCACACCCCCATAATTGGCCACACTCCATTAAGAGAACGTAACGTATAACAAGGCACATGCCCCCATACAACTATGAGCAGGAAACTGTCCCTATCAATCCCATCATGACACATATCCAGGGATAGAATAGGAAAAGCACAAGAACTGGCAACTAATTACCTTTTCTAGATAATATTCAAAATAAATCATTATGTTCGAACCTTGCAAAATCATCGACCTTAACCTTCAAACTCAAAAGTGTTCTCAGTACCGTTAGATAAACAAGCTATAATTATACTTTACGGAGGGATACTCATCTAAATAATCAATCTTATTGATATTACTCAAAAGACTGATTCTTGCGAAGACACAATACTAATTATTTAAAAGACTGATTCTTGCAACGACGCATCATTAAATATTTGGAAGACCAAATCTTGTATCGGCATAATACAAACAAATCAAAAGACCTGCCTCTTGCGTCGACGCGTCATCAAATATTCAAAAGACCAACACTTGTGTTGGCACATCACTTAAGTTAATCCAATAACGACTCTTACGTCGACACCGTCTAAATTACATAAAAGATCTATTACTCCATTGGTGTATCACAATATACTTAAAAACTAGCTCCCGCGTCGGCACCTCATGAAACGGTAAATGAATTTTGTAAAAATGTTGGATAAAAGGGTAACATTGATCATGCAAATTCAAAAGGGTAATAATAGGCTATAATGAAGTACCTAGAATAACGATGCAAAATAAAGATACTACGGAAGGTAAATACCAATGTCAGTGTTATATACAGGTTGCCATACTAGTGACTGAATATATCGTCATTATAAACCCAAAAGGGAAAATGACCAAAAGCCCACAAGTATATCATGGGCCTTGATTATATATACATATGGTGGTGGGAAAGGTGTGATAAAATAATAGATATAAATACGAGAACTAACACCTAATACTACAACGATAAACTCTCCGCAAGTGAACGGATCGTTTGCAAGTGATAAGTAAGTAAAACCGATATCGATCTCAGGGACTACGAAAGTTAGTTTATAAATAGTGCAATTACTAAGTGAACTAGAATAGTTGGTAAAATTATATGCAAAGACAGTAAAATATTTATTTGGTTTTATGACTCTAAACATACTTAAATTAAATTCAAGAAAATAAAATAGGATAGATAGAAGCTTATGATAGTTAGCTTGAGAACTGGCAAGTAATCCTCACCAGACTTGTTCTATATTTATTACATAAGGGAACATAGTGTGATATACAATAATTAATATTTTAAATTCCTCCTAACCCCTTTCCGGATGGACTTATGAGGCAAACTCTTCACTACCAGGGGACTTGGGTAAGGGGACCCTGTTCAATGATAGGTGGTTAAATTAAACCCTAGTGGCTATCCAGATAGGCAAGCCCTTCTGGATCACTACCGAAAACTAGATGACTATGTGGTGTTCTCTATAATTGAATCCCCCTTTCGGATGTTAACTCAGTTACTATGGTAATCATATACGTGTGCATCGCAAGAACTACAAGCATTAATTCAAATCACATAATACAGAGCTGTCCCTACTAAATTCAGTTAAATGTAAAAGGAAATCCCAAATTAAATAACATATAAAACAAATCTAGGGTTCAAACCCATATGCTAATCTCAAGCTAAATAAATTAGTTCATAAGAAAGAGATAGAAATAAATAATTACAAACAAGAAAAGGTGGAATGACATGAATAGCTTCTAACTCCTTCTTCTCTTCTTATCTCTTGATCTAGGCTTTCTCTTGGTCTTTATACGATTAAAAACTGACCAAGGATGATTTCTATAAGGTAGGAATGCATGTATATAGGCCTTTGGTGGAAATATGGAGTAATCCCAGGAGTCCTGATATTACCAAAATTCGCATTCCTAAATTGTAGGACAGGATAAACCTTTGCAGATTTTGATTTGGTCATATCTCTTTCGTTACTTATTGGAATTTAATTTTATTTTATATGAAAACAACGCAATTAAAAAACATATCTGCTCATATAAAAGTCTCCTAAAAATTCCTGACTGGATTTCTGCAACAATTTAATTAGCGGATGTATCCGTAGTTTTGGCAGCCTCCTTCTTTCCAAATATATCGAAACTTTTTCTTTTTGACTTTGACTAAGAGATTTGCTTTACTTTTTCACTTCAAATAAGTTTTTAATAGATGTAATAGCTTCCATACACCTAAGTGCTACACAAATAACACACAAGTTACGCGTAACAGCTCACAAAATAGCAGAATACCTAAAAATAGATAAGAAAGCGTAAAGTATGAATAAATAGGGAAAATTTCCAAAATTAAGTATTAAATACCCCTAACATAATGTCTCAAGTATATATTAATATATAAAAAATATAGAGATATCAACATATCTCAGGCACACTTCCTAAAAATGTAACTCTCACTCCATCATCTTTTCATAAATACATTCAAAACCTTCATAGCTCTCTCTCTCTCTATCTATATCTCTCTCTATCTCTCGAGTCATAAGAATACCATTAGTCATAATACTAATTTGAGTATCAGATTGCCAACGTGAGCAAACCTCATTGCCATCCTGGTTTAATGTCTCGTTTCGGGTATATCATTAACATACAAAGCGAGTTCCTCGATGGACCAGGAAGACACCTCGATCAAGTTATTTATCTATCTTTCATCACTCGACCTTAACAACAACCTCTCAGATGAATATACTCTAATTCTCACACAAAAAAATTCTATTGGTAAGAATTTTGTTCTCCATCAGCTGGGAGCATGATCAAACGTCCCTCCTTATCTTGTGATATTGAAAAAATAATTTCCATACATATTTGTTCAACTAAGTCTAATATCTACTGTAGAAACAAGGTGATATTTGTGTATAAGGAACATGTTTGAGATCATGGACCTAAACGCTTGGGGTACTATCATCATCAGAGCAATAGACAACTAAAGGTTTCAATGATCACTTGAGTAGTTACTCAAAAGTTTTGTTTATTAAAATTTACTTTCTCATGTTTAGCCTTTTATATGGTTCTATATCACTCCAATTAAATCAACAAAATATCAAATAACATGAGCAAATAAGTTCAATTTACTTAAATGGTAAATTAGTTTCCTTGTGTACATTCTCTTGTAGTGTAGTCAGAATCTCCTCAATGATTTTTATTTTGGTAAAAAAGTATTCTCAATTATTCTATAAAATATATGTAGGAGCAAATAAAATTAGGAAGAAAAGAAGCCTCTGCATAGTAATTTTCTAATAAATTTACTTATAAGTAAGAAAGACAACTTATTTTCATATAGTAATTCATTTTGGCAAAAGAATTTTTGTTGTGCATTATGCACAAATAACATCTAATACAAAAAAATATCCAAGTCCAAAAACCCATAGTCTCAAAACAAAAAACATTTAAATCAGATGCCCAGGTAACGGTTCTCTTTGAATACAGTCTTCTAAATGTCCGACTCAACCTTGTTGCGCACATGTTTCAGAACTTTGATGGATTTTTTAATGTCTTTAATATGAAGTCGAGTTGTTGACATTGTAATGACCACCTTCTTTCTTATCTTTGAAAATTTAATTATAGCTTCTTTCTTGTTTAGAATTCGACCAAATAATCTTCAAGTCATGTGACTTCGATCTTGGCTTTGACAACAGATGTGACCTCATCAAGTATACTGTCAATGTCTATGGTGATGGAATTTTTTCTGGGTGTCTTGATAACACTACAAAATGCCTCGAGCATGGAAGCCCTAGCACTTGGTGTTTTGATAGGACAATTTTGCACCACATCACCATACTTTGTAATAATAGCGTCAAGTATAGGTTCATTTCTAGCTTTAACTAGGTATCCATGTGGTGTCGCCTAAGGTGTGATAAAATAATGATATAAGTAAGTGCAAATAAACACCCTATGCTGAGCACGGTTCTGCAAGTATTACAGGACGTATGCAAGTTTTAATGATAAGAAGATTCGTTCCTCAGAGACTACGAAAGTTAGGAAGAACTTACGCAAGAGTAAAGAAGAGAACAATAGATTTTTATTTGGTTTTTAATAAGAAAATTAAACTAATAAACTAAAGACAAAAAATTAAATAAAATAAAAGAAGATAGTATGATAGTTTAGCCTGAGTAATTAGCAAATAATCCCCACTAGTTTTTCCGTTCTAAACATGTAAGTGTGAATCATGTAGTATTTCAATGTTCGGTTTCAATTGCGCTAGGTAGATAATTTTAGGGTTTACCTGTGTCAATAAGAACCTAAGTAATCTTTTCCTGCAATTGATTAAATAGTAATACGCTAAACCATAGTGACAACCTAGTTAGGTTGATTTGCCAGGTCTAGACCTTGTTCTAGACGCTATGTGTTGTTCCCATAATTAAATATGTCTTAGTTAATGACTTATGTAACTACTATGAAGGTAATCCTATACGGTTGCAATCCGCAAGGAAAACAGATTATAAATCAAACACATAGACAGAGAAATAAAACATGAATTCAATTTAAAACATATCATTCCCAAATTAGATAGATGTTAATCAAAACTAGGGTTCATAAATATATGCTAAACCCGGTCCCACTCGCCTGAGTCGACCTGCAAACCTTGTACAGCTACTCAGTACCACTCATTTGTCTAAAACCGATCACCTCGTATCTCAAATAACACCCACCTAACTCAATTCCGCTGTGATAGTTTTCCCACATAGTTTTTTCGACATTTCAAGTGTTTTTCCACACAATTTTTGCAGTCGGTGTTTGAAAGATCACCTCTACATTGGTATAATCCAATAATAATAGTTGATTGGCCTTGACCAACTGTGATTTTTGAAAACTTTGAAATACCAGATTGTGATAACAACATATCAAATATGGTCTTTAAAGTGGATGTGTACACTTCAGTGGAGTCTTGAAATTTCTGGACAGCACAGCCTTTGTACACCAAGCTACTCTAATCTGCTGAAGACGAAAAAGTTGTCAAGAGAGAGAAAATCAAGAACATAAGAGAGAATGGTGGACCCATCTGAAGATTTAATCCTGGCCACCACTTATGTTTGGCCAGATTTAATCCTGGCCACCACTTATGCGAGTAAATCTGGACCGTTGAAAAAAATTCGGAAATATAATATAGATTGATTTTGTCTAATGGGACTTATCCTAGCCAAAATAAGTAGAAAATTTAATAAAACAAAATCTTTAAAAAAATAACATAACATGTTCACATACTTATAAATTCAGCTACCATTCAATTGTAAAAAATATTAGAAAATGTTTGGACCGACCTAAAGGTAAGGTTTGGGTTCTAATCATTTTACAATTTTGAGAATATTTTACTAATGTAATATATATTGAAAAAGAATAATAGGGTTGGGCTGACCTTGGATGATAAAGTAAGTTCTAAATTTTTAACTAGAGGTCTTTTACTTATCGTGTAACTTGTGTTATATATTTTTTATTTTATATATGTAAAAATGACTTTTATATCCAAATAAAATTCTTCTAAATGAAAAGATTCAACCAAAATGACTTCATATAACCGGTAAGTATTTTTTATTTTAGGTTTCTCTCCTCTTATGCAATAAGAAATGACAAGCTATTTCTAACTTATAGGTCGGTCTTATAAGGGTTTGTTTGTGATATAATATAAAATTGACCTTTATTTTAAAAATATATATTATACAAATAGATTTCCAAAATTATTTGGCCACTTTGATTGTAAAATTTTTAAATTTTGAATTTAAACATGATAAACTTTAGTTAGTCATATCAATTATATACATAATAAACAATTATATAAAAATTAAATCAAATCATCTATAAATAAAATAAGAAAGTAGAATAATCTTATACATAAGTAACTATAAAAAAAAATTAAATAAAAATTTATATTTGACCAATTTTTATAAATATAGTTATTAAAATATTTATTCAGAAAAAATTATGTATATCAAGTATATCGAGTAATCATGATTTATATTATCAAGTTTTAATCTTCATTAATGAAAAACCCATACTCTAATTAACTAGATTTAAATATAATTTTATATTAGGTAGTAAAATATCTTACCTAGTTATATTTGTTGAAATGACATGATCAATGATCACATCCTTTGAAAAGTAGTGTATGATCTTGCAAAGGTCGATGATATGTATTATATTTGAGAGATCGAAGAAGAGTTTTTGTCGTAGCAGCGAGTGTGATGTATTTAGGGTATGTGTTGCGTTTTAGTTTAACAGATATTCATATTATATTATATTTTTATATTAGAATTCTCGTAACTCTATTTTAGAGTAAATATCTCAAAGAGACATTTACTTTTGTTGAGAGACAAATTTTCCCTTTATATTTGCAAATAAATATTTTAACCCTACATTTTCAATAAATGGTCCACGTTCATTACTCCTTTTACTATTTTTATTAGAAAGTTATATGAGACACGTCAACTACTAACTCTTTTTTTATCCAAAAAATAAGAGTAACAAAGTCAGTTAACCCTTAATTCATTTTAATTTTTTCTCCTTTTCACATAATTTTGCTTTATCTCCTTCTCCTCCACAACACTACCAAAACCATTTCTGGTCACCATCATTGCAACAAAAGATAAAAAATTAATATTTAAAGATCTTCTTAACATTTAATTCATGTGCAAACTAAATATTTTTTATAGAAATAGGGTTTTTAATAATTGATATAACATAGTATTGAAAAGATTTAAAAGATGAAAATAATACAAAAGTTTAGCAAATCCTTAAGGGATTGGACTCGCGAGCAGAAAATCTTGGTGAATTAGGGAGATGGGTGACAATCCATTGACTAATCAAAATACCTATAAACTTTTGTTTTGTCACCAATCTGCCACTGTGTTAATCTTTGGATGAAGAAAAGAAAAGATATATTATAATGATCTCTATAACATTCAATATCCTCTAAATTATTACAAATATTCTTGACATGTTTCAAAGATGAATTCAAGGGCACGTGATGACATTGACACAATCATTCTCGACAATGGTATATCCCTTAGGAAATTGATTTGCAACTCTACATACAAACATAACTCTTATTGCTTCCACTGGAGATTACACATAGAATGTCCATGCTTTTATGTCAATATTTTTTCCATTAATCTTCCTTGCAATAGAACAAACAGATCCCAAACACAAGTTAAAAACCCAAACCACATTATAAATTATTTTAATTATATTTAATGAAGGTTCCAAATAGGGTCGAAGATTAATCTCATCCTTCTCGTATTCTATTGGTCACATTGATAACCAAACGTGTTCAATTTTCTACCTCTTGTAAGGGAGGGATATAAATTTATATTTTAAATCGTATCTCTATTATCAAATAAGCACAACTCTTTGAGTATAATTGGACCTTCTATTATCACTACCAATAGTATGACAGATTATATTAATGAAAAATATCATATCAGCATCATGCTCATTATTATATAACACTTCATCCCTAGCTCTAGTATCTAGGGTTACTACTATTCATCACAATATTAACATGCATTAAATAGTGAAGTAACTGGGTTTGGGAAAATGTTTGCACACAATAATTTATTTGTAGATTAGTATAATTTATTGAATAATCTAAATTACAATTGATAATAAAAAATTTGAATAATTGGTGACTACATTACAACTAGTTTGGAGCACTAGTCAACTCCGTAGAAATAGAGAGAAAGGGATTTTGCAGGAATTTTACAATAATTTTACAGGAAATCTTTTCTTCTTCCTGAATATAATATTTATAATAATATAACATACCATTATAAGCATATGTCATATAACCTGAAATTGTTTCTCCATTCGTTGCATTGTCATCATTTTCAAATGAAACTAGTCTCCAAGATTTGTGAAATTGGAATAATTTTTCAATATGTGTTGTTGCAATGAAAACCTCCTTTTGATTTATTTTTTTTAAAAAAACTTCATTGTATGTAGTTCATCCACTATTGTTCAAGAATTAATGAAACTTTGTAACATAATCCTTACTATGTTATATACACAATAACAGTATACTTACAATATTTAAAATATTCTATACAATCTCAAATATAAATAGATATCTATTTTAAAAATAATGTAATTTCTAATTGATGATCCAATTTTCTAGTTCCAGATTCAATCACTAGTAAGCATCGATAGAAATAGAGTGAGATACCGAGATTCCTTTTAATGAATTTTACAACAAATTTTATGGATATCATTTCTTCATTGTGCATATAATGTTTATAATAATATGATTGACTATTATAAGCATATAGTCGTTGTAACCATGGTAACCATTTCTACCTTCATTATATTATCGTCCTGTTCAAATGAACCTTGTCCTAAAGGTTTGTGAAATTGGAATGACGTTCCAAAATGCGTCGTCGAAAGGGAAATCGTCGGCATATTACCCCTTCTAGTATATCTTTATATGTAAAATATATGTATGATTAAATTTCTCTTATTGTCATTATAAATTTTGATCACATGTTCAATATATCATTTGCTTTATCACATATCATTCATGTAATACATCGAGCTAAAATGTGCATTATATCACTTTGATCTCTTAAAAACGTTTTATGTTATATCTTGTTGTGTGTTTATTGTCTCTAATGGTGTGAACTACATTATTATATGTTATTAGATTTAGAACATTTCATATGTTAGGTCAAAGATAATCATCTTTACTTAGGAAAAAAATATGTTTTTCTCATTATCCATAACTTGTTATATGTTTAAAATTGACTATTGAGTTGTACTACCAATATTTTTTAGAATCTCATTTCTAACAACTCTTGTGTAGAAATCATTCTCATTAAGTCAATTATGCTCAAAAATGAAAAATGGGCTTCTGTTTATGACGGGTTCCCTCTTTAACTAGAATAACGGTGTTTAACAATATGAACAAATTTCGGTAACCTTACATAAAATGCGAACTGGAATACCGATTCAGTTCGGGAACCCATTTCGTAAGAAATGTCAACCCTCTTTAATACAGGTCCCTGATTCGAGATAAAAACGTCACACTGCTTTCAGAAAAGAGATGTTCATTTTTAGTTGTTGGATCATTAAATGTACAAGATGTAAATAGTAAACAACGTCCTATATTGGAGACATCAGGTACCCGTTTTCAAGCATTCAATACGCTCTTGATAATTCTCAACTACCATCATCTTCAAGCATGAAATCAAGAGCTCTCAGCCACCTAAATAGTCATCTTTTGATCAAAAGATTGATATTCATAATCTTCATATCCACTCAAGAGGAGAAAATCTATCCTCATTGTTAAATAAACTCAAGAAGTAGTAAATCAAGCATCACATTATCTTCTACTCAAGAAGGATATTATCATCAAGATTCATTCATCAATAACCTCATTAACGAGTCAAAAAGTTTCATTCTATTATCTACTCATAAAGGAGTCATTTGTGTTCCCTATAATTATCAAACAAATCACAAGGGTTTAACCGTCGCTTTGGATTAGAGATTGAGCCTAGGAATAATCTCACTTAGGATGTGACATAGCCTGATAAAAGTCTTGAATTATAGTTTTCGTGATTGAGCCTGTCAAAAATCACGTTTAGAGGTTGTGATTGATCGTGGTAAAAAATTTCTTATATCGGTTTTGTTTTTTCACCGTTAAGAAAACTTTAAGTTTTGTGGATGAGCTTAAAATCTTAAGGTGACTACCTTAGTTAATGAATATAGGGTAACTGGACCACTCTAAACGATTGCGTAATCTCTATCCCTACACTCTTTAATTTATATTACGATATCGATTTGCATAAGTTTTTTGAACCAACTAATACCTAGAGATCTGGCTTAGAAAGGAAACGAATCTATATATATCTACTAAACTTCAAGTGTTTGATAAAATTTCTCTAAGATTTTTCAAACTTATATTATCTTCTAAAATATTTTTAGTTACTTGTAAACTTGATTAGTATCCTATTCACCCCTAACCCTTATAGGATTGACAAAACCCCTCTATTTGATGAACTTCGAAATACTTTGTCTACATTGTATGTAGATCGTTCACCATTGTGTAAGAATGAATGTACCTTTGTAAGATAATCCTTACAATATTCGATACACAATCAGATATAAACAAGGTATAATGCCCACTTAATAATAAATCCATACTTTTTATTCCTAATTAGGGAAAATGAGTTTTTTACTTCTTAATTAATTACAAGTTAAAGAAAATATTTCCCATTTGATGTAGAAGATTAAATTTATACCACAATTACCATTAATGTTATTTTAATTTTATATTTTTATCATATAATATTCCATAATAATTAATTTATTTTACTTTTCTTTATTTTAAAGGTTGGCTTCCTCCATTGTTCACTACCACCACCTCCTGCATTCTCCACCGATCACTGCTACCATCTCCGACGTTCGGTTAAGCTTTTTACCCTCATGGGTTTGTCTCACGAATTGTATGCTCCCGGATCTAAATTCATAGAATGTGATATAACTTAGTTTGACTACTAACCGCCCTCCCCCTTCCCTCAGAAGTAGCTTAATAGCTAACCAACCCCAAATATGTGGTAGCAATACTCGAATTCAATAAATAAATTCAAGGTTATATTAAAAAAAACAACTCCATACCTTATTCAGATATAAAATCCAAATTCTTAAAAATAAATCCCAAAAGTGGATCGTATTAGCAAGAAAGTGTAAATATTCCCATAAACAAAAAGAACGGAAATAGCTCGTAGGCCACACCCCATAAGAAAGAGAGTGAAAAAGTGTATGGCCTTAAGGCTAGATTACATAGGTAAAAAATGAAAATAATTACAGTTTAGTCAAATAAACTGAAAGCCTTAGTTAGTAGCATGGTCTCAAAAACATTAACATCAACTTCGTCAACACTTTCAACAACCACAAAGCCATCATCCATCTAGGCATCCTACATCCCGAAAATATTGTTATAAAAATAATAACAATCATGAAATAGAAGAAAAAATTCAATACCTTTGGGAGAACGTTCCTATCAATGGTAGGAACTCGTGGGTCAACCTAACAGGAAGCGTTTCTAATGCAACAACGCCCATGAGATTCAGATGTTTCATAAAAATGTCTCCATGGAACTGAATATACGCTTCGTATTGGACAAAACCCATTATCGAGGCTCACAAAGTCACTATGTAAGTGCTAAGTTTGTATGAAATCATGAACTCTACCGTTGCCACATCCTTAATCGAAGATAACTGATGTTTAGATATGGTCACGTTCTTCTCTACCATTGATTCCCTCTCCACAAGATCAATGACTTCCTCTTTCTCTTTAGATGTCTCCTACTAAGCAACATCCATATTTTTCAATAATGTAGCCTTCAACTAGTGAAGACGTCGAATCTCGTCTCCGCATTCTAATTGTCCTTGAGAATCACTTGGTTGAATTTGTGTTATCATCGAAAAGAAAATCTATGAAAGAGAACTTAATACGTAAGGAAAAATAGAATGTTGTATTAGTAAGTAAGCCGGTGTACAGGAGCGAAAAGATTGAGTGAAGAAATAGCAACAGGAACATTGGCCAAAGGTGCAACATCTCCCATTGTAGTCCCAATTATGCAATTGTTTCTTGTAAAATCTCTTATTTTTCTCCAAAGAGATGGTGTGAGCCTCAGAATCCAAAAACCACGCCATATTGTGCCATATCTTGAGTTATGTCGGTAGGACGCTGGTGGTCCTTTGTGTGTTCTAAAATAAATGCAAAAGTAATCGAACCACAACCGCAAGTGTACTGTTGTCCCAAGTATTAATAAGTGATTCTAGGATCGTTCGCAGGGACGGTTTGGTTAACTACAATGCTTATCAAATAATGAATGGTTGCACTTATGAAAGCAAATAAAAGTTTTTATGATTGGTTGTTTGTTTGTTTTAATTCTAAATAATGAAAGACTAAATGGAAAATGCAATTAAATACTAAGATGCAAGTAAATAAATGTGAAACGCAAGTATGAGAAAGTAGCACTTGAGAACGCAAGGGATCCTCCTAATCCTATTTCATAACCGATTCTGTTTAAGGGCTAAATCGGTCAATTACAATGGTCGGGATTCTAAATTCCTTATACCCCCGTCAGGGTTGACTATAAGGCTATATTAGAGTGTCACTAGTCCTGTCAGGGTAAATATGATCCACTATTAGATGATTAAGAAATTTACCACATTGGCCCTAAAATTAGCTAAGTTCGTCAGAATCAATAGCTTCTATTTTAGATTTAATAATTAATTCAGTACCTAAACCCTCCGTCTGGATGATCCACACGCCACAAATGTGGAATAGCCTAGATACTAATACCTGTTCTTAGTTCACGACTCTAAAAACAGTAAATAATCTCAAATTATCAAAAAGAGTACAAGACCCAATTAAATTTAATTTAACAGATCCCAAATTCAGGACATGAAATTCAATAGAATTGGGATTTACCCATGAAGCATTCTCAAGCACTAAAGTGTAATTAGCTCATACTAATTGAAAAGAAAACTAAATTAAAGGAAATAAGACTCATGTTGTTTTACAGAAATAAAATACAGAGAAACCTACTTTCGGAATTGGTTTGGCTGTGAATTGGAGATATAGACAGTCTCCAGCTCCAAGTTTCTTCTTTTCCTTATTTCTGCTTCTTCTCTGGACACTCTCTTCAAATGATGAATTGAATTGGAGAATAAAATCAGAGGTGAGAAATAATGAGGTCAAAAGCTCCTTTTATAAGCTCAAATTCGGAATGGGCTTTTAATTAGGGATTAAGTGAATAATAAAAAGTCCAAGTCCACTAATCAAGCCCAAATCCCGTAAATGCTACACCACCTCCACTAAAACAGCTCTAGCCGATTTGTTATAACTCCGATTGACCTGATATCACTTGCTAAATTTCCGTAACTCGATAAGGAACATAATATCTTCAAAGGTCAGCGGCTAAATCAACTCGTAAGTGCCTCGAAATCAGAAATCTTTGGCCTATTTTCCAGATTTGCAGCTTCAAAATATAATTCTTTTCGGGATTTATCTTCAAGCTTTGACTCCATATCACGATCTTTGACTTTATTCTCGTGTTCCTTTCCTAGCTAATATTCAAAACCTACAAACTTTTCATTAAAATACACAAGATTACGCGCAAAAGTTTAATAAATCAAAAATACTAGAATTAAAAGAGGAAAATCGGATTATTGCATATTAGCACCAAAAGTCTATCTAAATAATCAAATAAACACAAAAAATGATGTCTCCCAAGGGCATAAAATTAGAACATTTAAGGATACATCAAGACCCCCAACTCAAACCTTTGTCGTCCCGACAAAGCAAAACTAAAAACAAGGGGAATGAAGTAGATGCAAGAGAAAATAGAAGCTAGTAAATACACCCAAAAGAAATTCTTAAGATAAATCTCATATAGCAAAACTCTAGGAACTAATATATACATACACTTATCATACAAAATCGAACATAAATAATCTCAATCATAAAATTAAAGTTGCAATGCTTGAAGGTTACACTTGTACTCATCTCTGTATGATGGCTATAGGGTGGTCATTAATTATACCTCGCATTGAATGCTCCACCTAGTATATTCCCTATCAACAGAATCATAAATTCACTATGTACTTAAGAATCACGAGGTCTTTACGGTTTTAATAATGGCTTAAGGACGGTGTGGATGTATATTTGGTAAATTTGAAGTGAGCTTTTGGCTCTCTCCTCACTTACCATCAACAATGTCCTCGAGCTTGAGTTTACGCTCAAAAATGTTCTCACTCACCCATTTTACGCACTAATGTCGCGTCCCCATGTCAACCCAATAAACACTAAGATGATTTTCCAAAAATATTCCACTTTGCCGGTTTATTTTATTCTTTCTCTCTTTTTATTTTCTTTTTCATTTCTTTTCTTCTTTTTTTTTGTACAAGATGCCCATGACCCTTATTTTGATTGAAAGGTCATGTCTCTTAAATTTTTTTTTTCAAATCCCGGCAAAGGGTTACAAATAATAATATCATCTTTTATTTTTGTGCCTCAATACAAACACATATAATCCCCTCCCAGTGTAAGCTCGAGACAAGTCTCAGGGATGTGATTCAAGTGCGGGTCATTTGGTCATGCCTAATAATCTAAAGGATAATGGGCTTAGATCGTGGCTACAAAAGAAAAGTCTTAAGGCTCAAAATTGGGCTAAGACGGATAAAATTATAATAAGGGATATCAAGCTAAAAGGCTTCAAATGGCTAACAAAGAACTGCCCCTATCATTTTCATAAGTACATAGTTCGTTTTTAGTTCACATCTAGGTGGGTTCTCTACTAATTAGGATTTCACGTTCTACACACCAAACATATTCCTTAAGTACAAGCTTACTTCATTTGCATTGTTTATTAATTTTTCCTATCAACTACCTATGTTCGCATGCAATTCTAAGTGCGTTTTATATTATTCCCTAAAGTCCACTATTTTCTATCATTAATTCTTCAAAAGTATGCTTAAGGGAACATTTAAAATCTTCTACAATCAAACGCAACTCCGAAAATTATTTTATTGAAAGCAAATAAAACATATAACACATAAAAACTGGGATGAGGCAACGAACCCCACCCCAAACTCAAAAATGAGTCGTGTCCCCACGACTCGAAAAGACTCGAAGCAAATAAACTAATTTACACTAAATAAGAAGGGATAGAAAACGTATCTTAACCAGCGCGTGGCTGGTTGTCGTTGTTGCGTCCAGGTTGAGGTTTTGAAAGCTTCTTCATCGAGTTGTAAAGATCATATAGTGTTCTTCATTACCTCGAACTTTCCATCAAATTTGCCACGTTTTCATCTATTCCTTGCTCTCTAAGCATCATATCCTCTATTAAAATCTTCCCTTTATACCCAATTCTCTTTCTTCATCATGTTCTTTGTACCTTTTCCGACCTTCATGGTCATCTCTGATGACCCCAAACTCAAAGCTTCAAGACTCTCAAAAGTTTTGGATAAAATAGTGATGTTGGTGTTCTTGAAGGTTTGGATATGAATTATGGATTGTTTAGAGCTGGGTCATAGATATATCAAGGTTTGGGAAAGGTTTAATGGATAAACTTCAAGCTTTTGGTGAAAGGAACATTTGGATTAAAGTGCAAATCTTTGGTATTTTGGGAGGTTTATGGTATGATTGTGTGTTTGGATGATGGTTAGAGAGAAGGAATGGTGGTATATTGGTGTTTTGATGATGATTTTCGGAGTAGGTGGAGGCTAGGATTCGTAATAAGAGGTAGGCTTGGGTAAGAAGGTAAAAATATAGGGTTTTAATCTTAGAAATCGCCTGTCACAGCAGTTGACCGGCTAGCAGGCGGCTGACCGGCATGCCGGTCGCTGTGTCGGCTAAAAATAAATTGCGAAATTGAATTTTTTTTTACCTCTGACGCAGCCTCCTTGCGTCGTTGCTGACGCAATGATCAGAATGTTCAGCTTCCTTGGCCGGCTAGCCGGTCATCTGACCGGCATGCTGGTCGCGTGTCGCTGGCGTGAATCGAGACACAATAGTGTTGCGTCATTGCTGACGCAGTGGTCAGAAACTTTTAACTGCTCATCTGAACTTTTTTACTTCACCATTGGATAGAGATCGAAAAGTTATGCGGTTTAGGCTCAAAGATCACCTGATTCGGACATCCGAGTACAAAGATATCGCTTGCCGAACTATTCTCTGATTGTGTCCGGATTTTTATTTTTTTTCTCAGTAAGCATAAAATGCAGCCTTCGATTTTCTGTTTTTTTTTTTAATACCGAAACGCAACACTTTTGCGTCATTGCTGACGCAGTGATCAGAGAGTTGGGAAATGGTCGCGGATTTGCCCACTTTGCTGGACGCAAAGAGTTGCGTATTCGCAGAAAATTTTCATCTTGTTTTTTCGATTTCTCCTTGCTTACACCTCAGATTTTTATGAAACTTATACTCATTTTCATTGGAAATTGCGCTCCCGATCCATTGGACAACTCATATTTTCTATTGGAGTTATCATTTTTCTCAGATGTCGGTTTTCTTCATTTCGCACCATGAATTGCGTCTCTTTACGCACAGGTCAGAAACTTTGAGCTATGTGTCAGAACTTTTGGACTCTACCATTGGATAGATCTCGAAAAAATAAGTGGTTTAGGCTCAAGAAAAAGTCAATTCCGACCTCCGAGCATCAAGTTATGATCTTCCGAAGTTACTGATAACCTAACTACCCCAAATTCATGACCTTTTCTCCTGTAATCATTAAAAACAACTACCTTTCTCATTTCTTAAAAATAAACACTAAATAAATAACCATTACTCTAATTCACACTAAGAATTTAAAAGACATGAAAGCAATTTAAAACATGGGTTGTCTCCCAAGAAGCACTTTTGTTTATTACGTCTTTAAGTTCGACGCGTTACTTTCCATGAAGATGGTAGTGAGGCCCTTGCGTTGTTCCTCCGCTTAAACTCGCCTCTTCCTTGATGTAAAAGCTTTAGAACCTTCCCCCTTAGAATATTTTTTAATCGATCTCTAAAAGGAGGTGGGTAAGTACTTTGTTTCGCCGCCTTACTTTCACGACGAAACTCATTTTCCACCACATTAGAGTAGATAACCGTTCTCGACGGTATAAGATCATTTTTATTCCTTGTTTCAATCTCGGATTCATCTTTAAAATGTGGTGGGTAGGTGCTCCTCTTTGCCGCCTTACTCTCACGGTGTTGCACCTTGTTTATATAGCACATGTTGACCATTTGTAGTGATAGAGGTGGTTCTGATTTTTCATCTCTTATAATGATTCGTGGTGGAGATGATGATTGGTGAACTTTTTGTGGCGGCATTCAATTTCTATTTTATATTTAACCTTTAATTCTTCAATTGATTCTCCAACCATTTCACATTCGTCTTCATTTTCAACCCAATCTTCCACTATTACCTCATAATCTTCTTTCTTTGGATTTTCTATAACCTCAATCTCCACCTCTTCTTGTTTGCGTTCTATATCGTGATCATGTGTATACACCTTAGGAATAGCAATCTCTGTGTTAACTTCTAGGATTTGCGTTGCTACTCCTTCTTCCACCATGCTAACAAGAACCTCAACCACATGGTTGTCTTCATTTATAATCGGCACAGTGTTCATATCACTAGAACTAATACCTTCCTTCAACACCTCCTTCTCAACTACTTCTTCCGGTTGATCTCTTCCATCTTCATAAGACTTGATACTATTGGCAAAATGCTGAGAATTAATTACGGATTCCATTTCGTCTAGCTTATTTTGCAGTCTTTGCAAGCGGGAATTTCTTTTATCTGTTAACTTCAGTGATTGTTCATATAGCTCACGAGTTCTTTAAGTGATCTATATAATTGGGAAATTTGTGGTGAAGGTGGAGGTTGTTGAATGTTTTCAACCCACTGGTTGTTCAATTCCTGCTCGTGTTAATAGTGATATGATAGCTGCTGTTGATTATTCCCGAGCCATTGATTGTTCCATCCTTGCTCTTGCGGGTATTGATAAGGTTGTTGGTGAGAATTTATACCCCATAGTTGTTGTCCCAAAGAGTCTTCCCAATAGTCAAATGGACCAGGATTTGGGTAATGTTCTCTATACATCTTTAATTAAATTTCTTGATCATTACCTGAATAAAATAACCTGAAAAGAAAAAAAAAAAAAAAAAAAAGCGTAAAACTGAAAATAAAAATGCAACTAATCACTAAAGGATAAACACCGTGGTCACACGCTACCGTCCCCGGCAGCAGCGCCAAAAACTTGGTGGTCCTTTGTGTGTTCTAAAATAAATGCAAAAGTAATCGAACCACAACCGCAAGTGTACGGTTGTCCCAAGTAGTAATAAGTGATTCTAGGATCGTTCGTAGGGACGGTTTGGTTAACTACAATGCTTATCAAATAATGAATGGTTGCACTTATGAAAGCAAATAAAAGTTTTAATGATTGGTTGTTTGTTTGTTTTAATTCTAAATAATGAAAGATTAAATGGAAAATGCAATTAAATACTAAGACGCAAGTAAATAAATGTGAAACGCAAGTATGAGAAAGTAGCACTTGAGAACGCAAGGGATCCTCCTAATCTTATTTCATAACCTATTCTGTTTAAGGGCTAAATCGATCAATTACAATGGTCGGGATTCTAAATTTCTTATACCCCCGTCAGGGTGGACTATAAGGCTATCCTAGAGTGTCACTAGTCCCGTCAGGGTAAATATGATCCACTATTAGATGATCAAGAAATTTACCACATTGGCCCTAAAATTAGCTAAGTTCGTCAGAATCAATAGCTTCTATTTTAGATTTAATAATTAATTCAGTACCTAAACCCTCCGTCAGGATGATCCACACGCCACAAATGTGGAATAGCCTAGATACTAATACCTGTTCTTAGTTCGCGACTCTAAAAATAGTAAATAATCTCGAATTATCAAAAAGAGTAAAAGACCCAATTTAATTTAATTTAACAGAAACCCAAATTCAGGACATGAAATTCAATAGAATTGGGATTTACCCATAAAGCATTCTCAAGCACTAAAGTGTAATTAGCTCATACTAATTGAAAAGAAAACTAAATTAAAGGAAATAAGACTCATATTGTTTTACAGAAATAAAATACAGAGAAACCTAATTTCGGAATTGGTTTGGCTGTGAATTGGAGATATAGACAGTCTCCAGCTCCAAGCTTCTTCTTTTCCTTGTTTCTGCTTCTTCTCTGGACACTCTCTTCAAAGGATTAATTGAATTGAAGAATAAAATGAGAGGTGACAAATAATGAGGTCAAAAGCTCCTTTTATAAGCTCAAATTCGGAATGGCCTTTTAATTAGGGATTAAGTGAATAATAAAAAGTGCGAGTCCACTAATCAAGCCCAAATCCCGTAACTGCTGCACCACCTCCACTAAAACAGCTCTAGCCGACTCGTTATAACTCCGATTGACCTGAAATCACTTGCTAAAACAGTCCGAGTCCACTTGCTATAACTTCGGAATGGCCTTTTAATTAGGGATTAAGTGAATAATAAAAAGTCCGAGTCCACTAATCAAGCTCAAATCCCGTAACTGCTGCACCACCTCCACTAAAACAGCTCTAGCCGATTCGTTATAACTCCGATTGACCTGAAATCACTTGCTAAATTTCCATAACTAGATAAGGAACATAATCTCTTCAAAGGTCATCAGCTAAATCAACTCGTAAGTGCCTCGAAATCAGAAATCTTTGGCCTGTTTTCCAGATTTGCAGCTTCAAAATATAATTCTTTTCGGGATTTATCTTCAAGCTTTGACTCCATATCACGATCTTTGACTTTATTCTCGTGTTCCTCTCCTAGCTAATATTCAAAACCTACAAACTTTTCACTAAAATACACAAGATTACGCGCAAAAGTTTAATAAATAAAAAATACTAGAATTAAAAGAGGAAAATCGGATTATTGCATATTAGCACCAAAAGTCTATCTAAATAATCAAATAAACACCAAAAATGATGTCTCCCAAGAGCATAAAATTAGAACATTTAAAGGAGACATCAGAAGCCTAGGAGCATCTCCCACTAACCGCTGGAGCTGCACCTCGGGGTTATTATAATGCCTAAAAAATGGAAAAAAAGGAAGAATTAGCCAAAAAAATAATTTAAATAATGAACATGATGCCGGGATCCCTAAAAAAAAGCTTCATCCCACTTCAAGTATCCAATCCATAATGGTGGAAGCAACCATCTTTTTGGGTTCGACCAGCGCACAACCAATCCCTGAGTATTGTTTCAGTTACCTTTCTAGGTTTCCCAATAAGACAACATATAAACACAATATCTGGTGGAATATAGGTTTGAGGATGTTTCAAGCATCAACACTCTTCCTTTATACATGACTTCATGACGAGATCTCCCAATAGGGTTAAAAGAGTGGTACAAGACTGAAATAATTGCAATATTATCAATGACACCTGGAAAAATAATTTGGTCCAGGGGGTGTTTCCCAGTCGGTGTTTATCTTCAGCCAATCATCATCCTGGAATCAAAGGATTTATCTTGTACCGCGGCAACCATCCGTTCTGTCGATTAGGTGAACCGTCTGAATCGATGATCAGAGCTTCTCGATCATTAGTTGCTCCTCCCTATTCGGTACTCATCGACCATGGGTGTCCTTCCATCTTTATAAATACCCAGTTATTATGCCAACCTTTATGAGTAGAAGGAAATCATTATGTCAGGCATATTCATTTTCAAAACTGAGGAGTCAGGTAATACCACCCACGGTCTTCCTCAGGACATTCTAATAACCGATTGAATTAAAAGAATAATTTTATTTAAGGACTAAAGTCTAGCGGAATCTTACGTCCTGAATAAAAAATTACAATGGATGCCCAAGTGTTTAGGACCATTTGACTCAAAAAATGTCGTAGCACCTAAGTAAATCTACAATAAAGAGCTCGAAGGAGATCCTAAACCCCATATCTAAAATTCAAACATATTTCGTGATCTCGCCCTAAAGAGGCCTATAGGCCCATTCATTAGGCATGTGTAATGATCCAAGAGAAGAATAACATACGAGTAGGTCCAAGAAGGAGCAAAAGAAGATCAACGGTTCCTTCTTATTTACAGGACGATGGTTAGATACGTAGAAGCTCAAGAATGATCCAATGCAACATGGAAACCCAATAATCATAACCATCCTTCTTCTATTCAATGTTACTGTTAGCCTAGGATCTATATATAAATCCGTGTGAAGATAATATAGGGCATCCAGAAAATAATTGTGTATTTACATTTATTTTATAGTTAAGTCAGTCTATTATATTCTTGTAAATTCTCATTATCCTTGGACATAAACTATCCCTCAATAAAATATGTGTGTTAATACAAATTCATTACAACATAGTGTGTCGGAACTCAACCATGTAAGAGATATCCCCACGACGCACAACTTGAAGAAATTTATCGCGTCTAAGTTCACAAACTCATTCTTCAAACTTAAATTTCATTGCTTCAGTCAGCCCTGAAAACTGTATCCTCAGAATGCATAATAAGATATACATAGTTATTCTTTGAGAACCAGAGATAGGAAAAGAGTTGTCATTGTTAAAACTTCTTCCTCTTCTTGTGGAGAAGTCCCATCCTCTCTTGGGGGCTAACCTCCTCCTCTTCATCCAAAGAGGAAACTGCTCTACTATGTGGATGCTTGATCTCGGAAGTCGAGGAAAATTCGTCCTCAAGGACTCACCCAAAGTCTCAAAAACAGATAAAATATCTAGTTCTGAGACGTAGATGAGTAACTGGCTCGATACCTCTTCCACTTTCTCATTTCATGAACCTACTTTTGATTCGTTACTCATTGACATTGAATTCTGTATAAAGCAGAATAACAAAGTAATCTTCAATAGAAAATAGTACCTTGTGAAAAAATTGAAACTTAAAGCAAACTAAGTTGATTACACCACGAGATTTACCAAAAGAAAAATATACAACTCAGATGAGTGATCTGCCGCAAGGAAATGTAAAAAGGTAAGAACGAGGATACACCCTTATATATATGGTAAATCTGGAAATTCACACCCCTAAGTAATAACTAGCCACACTGTATTAAAGGAACGTCAAGTGTAACAAGGCACATGCATAAATACAACTATGAGTAGTAAAATGTACTGATCAGTCCTATCATGACACATATCCAGGGATAGAATGGGAAAATCACAAGAACTTGCAACTAATTACCTTTTCTAGATAAAATTCAAAATATATAATTTTGTTTAAACCTTGCAAAATCATGGACCTTAACCTTCAGACTCAAATTTTTTCTTAGACCCTCGGTTAAACAAGATATAATTATACTTTACGGAAGGATCTTCATCTGAACAATCAATCTTATTGAGATTACTCAAAAGACTGATTCTTGTGACGACATAATACTAATTATTTGAAAGACCATCTCTTCCAACGACGCGTCATCAAATATTTTGAAGACCAAATCGTGTATCAGCACAATACAAATGATTCAAAAGACTAGCCTCTTGCGTCGACGCATCATCAAATATTCGGAAGACAGACTCTTGTGTTGGAACATTACTTATGTTTATTGGAATAACCACTCTTTCGTTGACACCGTCTGAAATACTGAAAAGATCGATTACTCCATTGGTGTATCACAAAATACTCAAAACTAGCTCTGGTGTCAACACCCCATGAAACGGTAAATGAAATTCGTAAAAATGTTGGATAAAGAAAGGGTAACATTGATCATGCAAATTCCAAAGGTTAATAATTAAGTGTTGATAATAACGATGCATAATAAAGATACCGCAGAAGGTAAATACCAATGTCGATGGTATATACAGGTTTCCATACTAGTGACTGAATATATCGTCATTATAAACCCAACAGGGAAATTGACAAAAGACAACAAGGATATCATGGTCCTTGATTATCTATACATATCTCAGGCGCGCCTCTTAAAAATGTAACTCTCACTCCATCATTTTTGTTCATAAATACATTCAAAACCTTCATAGCTCTTTCTATCTCCCTCTCTCTATTTATCTCTCTCTCTCTCTCGCTCTCTCTCTCTCTCTCTCTCTCTCTCTCATAAGAATACACTCGGTCATAATACTAATTTGAGTTTCGGATTTCCAATATGAGCAAACTTCATTGCGATCCTGGCTTAAAGTCTGGTTTCAGGTATATCACTAACCTATAGAGAGAGTTCCTCGATGGACCAGGAAGACACCTCGGTCAAGTTATCCAACTATCTTTGGTCACTCGACCTTAACAACAACCTCTCAAATGAATATACTCTAATTTTCTCACAAACAAATTCTATTTGTAAAATTTTTGTACACAATCAACTTGGAGCATGATAAAACCTCCTTCCTTATCTTGTGATATTGATAACATTTTTACCATACATATTGGTCAACTAAGTCTAATATCTAGTGGAGAAACAAGGTGATATTATTTTATAAGGAACATGCTTGAGATCATGGACCTAAACGCTTGAGTACTATCTTCATCAGAGTAATAGAAAACTAAAGGTTTCAACAATCCACTCACTTGAGTAGTTACTCAAATGTTTTGTTTATTAAAATTTACTTTCTCATGGTTAGCCTCGTATATGGTTCTATATAACTCCAATTAAATCAACAAAATAACAAATAGACAACTAAAGGTTTCAACAGTCCACTCACTTGAGTAGTTACTCAAAGATTTTGTTTTTTAAGATTTACTTTATCATGTTTAGCCTCTTATATGGTTCTATATCACTCCAATTAAATCAACAAAATAACAATTAAAATGAGCAAATAAGTTCAATTTACTTAAATGGTAAATTAGTTTCCTTGTGTACATTCGCTGGTAGTGTAGTCAGAATCTCCTCAATAATATCCCCAATGATCCTATAAAAGATATGTAGGAGCAAATAAAATTCATAAGAAAAGAAGCCTATGTATAGTAATTTTCTAATAAATTTACTTATAAGTAGAAAAAGACGACATATTTTCATATATTAATTCATTTTGGCAAAAGAATTTTTGTTGTGCACCATGCACAAAAAAACATCTAATCTAAGAAAAAAATTCCAACTCCCAAAAACACATAGTCTCAAAAACAAAAACAAAATTTAAGTCAGATGCTCAACAGCTCATCTAGCTTTTTGAGGTAACGGTTCTATTTGAATACAATCTTTTAAATTTCCGACTCAACCTTGTTGCGCACATATTTTAGAACTATGATGTATTTTTTAGTGTCTTTAAGATGAAGTCGAGGGGTTGGCATGGAAATGACCACCTTCTTTCTTACCTTTGAATATTTAATTGTAGGTTTTTACTTGTTTAGAATGTCGAGCAAATAATCATGCAGCCATGTGACTTCGATCTCTGCTTTGACAACAACTGTGACCTAAACAAGTATACTATCAATGTCTATGGTGATGTCATTGTTTCTGAGTGTCTTGATAACACTACAAATTTCCTTAAGCATGTAAGCCCTAACAGTTGGTGTTTTGAAAGGACAATTTTGTACCACATCACCATACTTTGTAATAATAGCGTCAAGGATAGGTGCATTTCTAGCTTTAACTAGGTATCCATGAACCTCTACTACTTTATTACTAATGCCAGATGAAGCCTTCAAAGCTTTCTTCCCTTTCACATTCTTAGATTTAATACCACACTGTGATTTCCTATATTAAGATAACATTACATTACATTATAAGAAAAGAATTTGAAATTTTTTAATAACAAAACTATACTTACACTTTTGAAGTAATAAAAGTAGCCGTATAATTTGTTTGCCACTGCCAAATTTTGCTTTACAATTAGATATGCTAAGCAATTTTTCTCTAATATAGGCTATTTTAGAATTATTTTGATTAAATAAACCAGGCTAGCAAGAGCAACTCACCTTGTCTGACTTGAACTTGGTTCTGATCTCTAGTTTTTTAGCATCAAAAGCAGTCGAATTTGAAAGCTACATAAAAAATGTAATAAATTCCCTCATAGTTGCAGAGTAGAAAAGATAAAGCTATTATTACCTTGAGTTGAGAGGGCTTTGGCCTCTTAGATGGCCCATATTTGAGAAAAAGTGTTGTTGAATGAGCTTTCCTTTAGATATTATCACTAATAGAAATAGGCTCATGATCTGCTACTGTTATTGCAGTTTGAGTCCTCATTGCATCACTCAGATTCTCATTTCCCTTCAACATACAACACATTATCAACTAAACACATACTTTCTTGTTATGAATATCAAATATAGAAGATATATATACTTACCATGTTTACCCTCACGACTATTTTTGAATAAATTATTAACTCAAAATCTACTGAGAGAAGGGGCTTTAACTTGTCATCACACCTACATAACACCCTTTCTACCATAGTGCAAGTTTTTCCCATTTTAGCAGAATGGTTTTTTTAACACACATATTAATAAAGTGAGTAAATATTTATTTAACCCTATTTATTACTCTTAAAAAATCTCTTAGAAAAACTCCTAAAGACCTAAATGAATTTAAAAAGATAACGGTAAATAGAAAAATAATTATTACTACATTAAAATTGTGAAAAAACACATATTATGGAAAAATAAAAAACACAAAACACGTCATTTAATACGGGAAGGAGGGAGTGTTGGCATATAGCCTCCCTTAATAGGTTGTTTTAATGTGACAAATCCTCTTGTGTTTAGTGTGCTAATTACCTTTGTTATATACATTCTATCTTGCACTCTAATTCATCAAAAAGAGCATCTTTATCATTTAGATCAAAGCTTTATTGTTTTATCTTAAGAAACTAATTCTCATACAAATGCTATTAACTTTATCTTTGTGTACATTGAGAATTAGCTTTAGTGATCAACTACAAAGTGTATAAGAATGATGTCCTCTACAACTCTCGTAAAGAAAGCTTTCTAATCCGAGCATCATAGAAAAAGATATACTCACTAGAAGGTGTTTTAAACCTTTGGTGCGGTACACCGGAGTACACCTACGGTACACCGCAATACCACGGACCATAGCACGGTGCATAGACCAGTCCGACCAGAGAGCTAAGTTTCTACGCGGTACACCGGACGGAAGCGCGGTACACCGCAAAGCCACGGACCAGAGGCGCGGTATACAAGACTAGTCCGACCAGAGAGTTAAGAAGTTTTACGCGGTACACCGGACCAGAAGCGCGGTACACCGGACCAACGCACGGACCAGGATCACGGTACATGGCATAGTCCGAACAGTAAGCTGGAATTGAAGACAATCATTCACGCGGTGCACCGGACCATACCCGCGGTACACCGCAAGAGAGGGTTTCTGCGTTATAACTAGAGGACAAAGCTTATATCCGTTGGAGAGAAAATAGATCCGTTAGATAGAAGCTTATATGACCGTTGGGAGCATTTTGCAGCTATATATTGAAGGTCTTTCAAGGCTACAACTACACCTTCAACCCATATACACTTAGGGGCTTAATTGTTATCATCCAAGAAGGTGTCAAGAGCTTCATAGTTCATATCCACTCAATTAAGGAGTTAATCCAAGGAGCTATCAAAGTTAATCATCCAAGCTTGATCAAGAGCTTAAACCAATAAGCTTCAAAGTTATTATGAACTCAAGAGAAGTCTTAAGCTTATAGTTATATCATCTCTTTAGGAGTTTAGTTACAAAGCTTTTATAAGCACCCTTAAACACTTTTCCTTTCCTCTTAGTTCTTGTAATAGATTAAGAGAGTAGTGTGAGCATAGGTTGTATGCTTGGTTCCTTGTGTTGGTGATAACACAAGTGTATTTCCTTCGTGGTTTCGAAGAGATTGTCCTTCGTGTTATCGAAGAGGTTGTAAGGGTTATTGTGTTCTCGACCCGGTTAAGAGAGACACGGGAGCTTAGTGAAAAGCTTGAAATCCTAAGGAGGCTTCCTTAGGTAGTGGATGTAGGGAAACCGAACCACTATAAATCGTGTGTATCTTTCTATCCCTATGCTATTTACTTTCCGCACTTTATATGTTTGATAATATGCTAGCATGAATATTGTGATATTGATTATCTAGTTTATCTAACATATTGTTATCTAGAGTAGTAAGAGATTAGAAATACTTTCCACACTATACATGTTTGATTATATGCTTACTAGTATGAATATTGTGATTATGTTTATCTAGCTAATCAAACTATGATCTTCTAAGTTAGTAAAAGTTTGGATAATCGATTTACTTGTTTAACTTATATATCGAACCTCTAACTTATCCATTGCATGATCCCTTAAGTGTTTGATATATTAGTTGACTTAGAAGTTTTCTCTTAAACTTATAATTGTCCAAAAGATTTTTAATTAGGCATTAATCTTATTAGTAATCCTATTCACCCCCCCTCTAGGACTTTAAATTGGTATCAGAGCCTAACTCTACGTGAATAGCTTAACCGTTAGTAGAGTAAACGATTTGGAATTTAATCTTTTGGAAGTGTTGTTTTCTACACAACCTCCATTCTCTTTGTAGGTGATCGTTACTTTGCTTGGAGGAAACTAATGGAAGAATTAATATACGAAAGAACGCTCAAATCTCGAAAAAGGAAAATCCGGTGATTTCTTTTCTTTATCTCGTATATATACTTTGCGTTCCTCCTTATGGCTTGTGCTTATAATTATGAATTTGTTGTGATTTGATTAGTTGAGTTTATCATGTTTTATCTTGGGATATTATCTTGTGATTCTTATCATTGTTTTAAATGTTATTAGTGTTATTGCATCTAATTCTCATGAATGATGTTTTTGCACTTTAGCTCTTAGAATTTTGGTAATTGCTTTTTAGTCCCCAAAATTTTCAAAATTGCACTTTGACCCCTCATAGTTATTATATTCTCCAAAGTGTCATAGTTTGGACTTCATAATCTTTCACTTGTAAAATTTGCCATTTTAGTTCATATCTTTGAAAAATTGCATTTTTAGTCCCTACTATGTGAAATTGCTTTTTAGTCCCTCAACGATTATAAATTGCACTTTTTATTCTTACAAGTTTTTATATCTTTTTAAAAGTGACTATTGATTGATAAAAGGGAAAAAGATCAAAGATTTTAGTTTACACTTTCAAATCTTAATTTATCTTTGATCACAAATTTGCATTTTCATATGGGTGAGTTTTTAAAGAAATTGTTTTTCAAAAATATTTTTCCGATAATCGTTTGCGTTTTCCATAGCATTTCAAAAATGTTTTATGCATAGTATTATGGGAATTCTATCCATTATTGGTCATTAACTCATTTGCATGAATTTGCTTTGCTTACTATCTTTATGATGTGCTTCATTATGTGCTTATATGGTTTATTCCCTTTTGTGCTAATATCTTGTATAACTTGACCTTTTCATGCTTAAAATTGCTTAGTTTTTACATTGGGTCTCTTTGTACTTTTTAGAAAATATAGGGGTATTTATGAAATAAACTGCTTTATGTGTTTTCGGGATTTCCACGTTGAATCTTTTCAAAACAAAAGCGTTTTTAGTTGTTTTAAAATATCTCTATACTATTGGGGTGTTTTCGTATTAACTTCGGGTGTTTATGCAAATTGCCTATTTTCAAAATCTCTCTTCTTACTCCTTTTGGTCGAGCTTTAGTGCGGTGCACCGCAACAATGGTCCGGTACACCGCAATTCGGGGTTTATTGTTCTATCTTACTTTATGGTCCTTATTGGTTGAAAATATTGCATTGTGATCCCTATAGGTTGAAAAATATTGATTTTAGATCCCTATAGTTTGAACAAGTTGCATTTAGCTTTCTTATGCTTGAAAATTAGACCTAGGTCCCTATTGTCTTGAGAAAGTTATACTTAGGTCCTTGAAGGTTTTCAAAATTGCATTTAGTCCCTAAACATTTGAAAAATGCATTTTGACCCCCATACTTTTCAAAGTTTAAATTTTACCCCTAGATTTCTTAAAATCGGTTTCAAATTATTCTTATTGGGTGTTTTTAATCTTCATATTATCCTACTTGGTCATTATTGTGGTTGTTTTGGTTTTTTAGTTGTTTATGCTTTGAATGCTTATGAATCCATGTTTTGGATATTTAGGATTTCATTGCTACTTGGTTAAATTTGGATGATTGGTTTAAGATGCTATGTGTTTAACTTGGATAATTGGTTATGTATGTATTGTTGAATGTTAGTTGCTTAAATTTTATGCTTCGGATATTATTTAAATGTGTTAATGTTGCTAACATTTTCCTTGATGATATAGGTACTATTGCATCATTCATCCTTGATCTTATTCTATATTGTTTTATAGTCCCTTTAGTTTGTTCAAATTAATCTTAGTTCTTCAAATGGTTGAAAATTGCATTTAGGTCCATTGAAGTTTTTCAAAATTGCGTTTAGTCCCTAAACTTTTGGAAAATTCATCTTGACCCTTTTGCTTTTCAAAAATGACAATTTACCCCATGATTTCTTAAAATTGATTCAAATATTCTTATTGGTAAAAAGGGGAGAAATTATTGGTCAAACTTTTCAAAATTGAAACAAACACTCTATGCATTTCGTGAGGGGGAGTTTTTAGTAAATTATCTTTAAAAACTAAAATGCTAGATTAATCGTTTGCACTAATCGTTTATCTTATAATTGCACTAATCGTTTGCATTGTTAGAAAGCTTATAAGATGAAAACCTATCGATCAAGAAGTTGGTAAAATGTCTCCATCCCTTATCTTTTTTATGCTTTGCAATTGTTGATCTTTGTGCATCTCAAATTAAAATGTTTTAATTGCTCTTTAACCTTTGATCTCTCTATGTTGTTTTTCAAAAATCTATTCACTTGAGTTTTTAGCTCTTCTATGATTATTTGCTTGATCTTATTATCCCGTCTTTTTGATGAAGACAAAGGGGGAGAAATATGTGCACTAAAACTTTCAAAATTGCACTTTTAAATACTCACAAATGCATTTCACATCTTATATTCATGTTTACTTAAATGCTTATTGTGAGGGGGAGCTATATTTGATAAGAGCTTATACTTTCATATCATTCCTAAGGTGTTTTAGTGAAGGATTTGTCATCATCAAAAAGGGGGAGATTGTTGGCATATAGCCTCCCTTAATAGGTTGTTTTAATGTGACAAATCCTCTTGTGTTTAGTGTGCTAATTACCTTTGTTATATACATTCTATCTTGCACTCTAATTCATCAAAAAGAGCATCTTTATCATTTAGATCAAAGCTTTATTGTTTTATCTTAAGAAACTAATTCTCATACAAATGCTATTAACTTTATCTTTGTGTACATTGAGAATTAGCTTTAGTGATCAACTACAAAGTGTATAAGAATGATGTCCTCTACAACTCTCGTAAAGAAAGCTTTCTAATCCGAGCATCATAGAAAAAGATATACTCACTAGAAGGTGTTTTAAACCTTTGGTGCGGTACACCGGAGTACACCTACGGTACACCGCAATACCACGGACCATAGCACGGTGCATAGACCAGTCCGACCAGAGAGCTAAGTTTCTACGCGGTACACCGGACGGAAGCGCGGTACACCGCAAAGCCACGGACCAGAGGCGCGGTATACAAGACTAGTCCGACCAGAGAGTTAAGAAGTTTTACGCGGTACACCGGACCAGAAGCGCGGTACACCGGACCAACGCACGGACCAGGATCACGGTACATGGCATAGTCCGAACAGTAAGCTGGAATTGAAGACAATCATTCACGCGGTGCACCGGACCATACCCGCGGTACACCGCAAGAGAGGGTTTCTGCGTTATAACTAGAGGACAAAGCTTATATACGTTGGAGAGAAAATAGATCCGTTAGATAGAAGCTTATATGACCGTTGGGAGCATTTTGCAGCTATATATTGAAGGTCTTTCAAGGCTACAACTACACCTTCAACCCATATACACTTAGGGGCTTAATTGTTATCATCCAAGAAGGTGTCAAGAGCTTCATAGTTCATATCCACTCAATTAAGGAGTTAATCCAAGGAGCTATCAAAGTTAATCATCCAAGCTTGATCAAGAGCTTAAACCAATAAGCTTCAAAGTTATTATCAACTCAAGAGAAGTCTTAAGCTTATAGTTATATCATCTCTTTAGGAGTTTAGTTACAAAGCTTTTATAAGCACCCTTAAACACTTTTCCTTTCCTCTTAGTTCTTGTAATAGATTAAGAGAGTAGTGTGAGCATAGGTTGTATGCTTGGTTCCTTGTGTTGGTGATAACACAAGTGTATTTCCTTCGTGGTTTCGAAGAGATTGTCCTTCGTGTTATCGAAGAGGTTGTAAGGGTTATTGTGTTCTCGACCCGGTTAAGAGAGACACGGGAGCTTAGTGAAAAGCTTGAAATCCTAAGGAGGCTTCCTTAGGTAGTGGATGTAGGGAAACCGAACCACTATAAATCGTGTGTATCTTTCTATCCCTATGCTATTTACTTTCCGCACTTTATATGTTTGATAATATGCTAGCATGAATATTGTGATATTGATTATCTAGTTTATCTAACATATTGTTATCTAGAGTAGTAAGAGATTAGAAATACTTTCCACACTATACATGTTTGATTATATGCTTACTAGTATGAATATTGTGATTATGTTTATCTAGCTAATCAAACTATGATCTTCTAAGTTAGTAAAAGTTTGGATAATCGATTTACTTGTTTAACTTATATATCGAACCTCTAACTTATCCATTGCATGATCCCTTAAGTGTTTGATATATTAGTTGACTTAGAAGTTTTCTCTTAAACTTATAATTGTCCAAAAGATTTTTAATTAGGCATTAATCTTATTAGTAATCCTATTCACCCCCCCTCTAGGACTTTCAGGGAGTATGGATCTAATTTTTTACTTTGATGTACATTACCTTTTGCTCTCACATATTTAAGACGTATTTTATTGACTTACTCAATATTCTTTACTTGTATTACAAAAAAATTATAAATTATAAAAAATATAACTTAGTATTACAACTCACCATAAATAAGATATAGCAATAATTCTTTTTACATACTCTACTGACTAATTGACATGACTATTTCTAAAGAAAATTTATCATCCAAATTACCCTGTATCTTAAACAAGTAACATAACTATAAACCCAAAAACATGTAAATCCAGCTATTGACTTTGATATACTCTATAATTTTTATCACATAATTAAAATGGTATTCAAATAGATTTACTCAACATTCGTTAGTTTTATTGGAAAAGACAAGCATATAAATTTTTAGAAAATTCTACTTTAGTATTACAACTCATCATAGATAATTTCACATTGTACACGAGTTCGTGGGCTAGAGGCTATAATTTCTGTCACTTTCAAATTTGTTTCTAGTTATAAGGAAAAAATAATATCTAGTACAATAAAAAGACATAAGTATATAAATTTAATTAATATATTAAACAAAAAAGACGCAAGGATAATAAAATGACTTTTAGATTTCACGAGAATATAACCCCAAGGCATCTTTATTATTCAAAGACATATTTTAAAAGAAATTAAAATAAACACATAAAGATGCGTTGGGGGTTATGTTCTTGAGAAATATAAAAATCGTTTTATTATCCTTACATCTTTTGTATTTGATATATTAATCTTTTATTTATTTATCTCTTTTTCAAAACATATAAATTATTAGTCATTTATATTGAAATGATTTTTCAATATGCCACAAAAATCAATCATGTTTCATTCTTCTATCTTTATCAAGTCTCAAGTATTAAAACATATTTAGATATCCCCCAAAGAATACAAACATCATATATTCAAACAATCTAGATAAGTTAAATAAAGATTAATTTCAACAAATATTGTCGAAAAAACACCATACTTATATTTGTGGTTGCAAAAAATTATAATATTATAATATTATAATATTAAGATAAATCTTACAACACTAGAGTTTATAAATAAAAAAACCTAATACTAGTGATTTCATCCAGGAGGCAGATTAGGGTAAGCAAAGCTCTCTGGAAACAAAATTAGCTCCGAAGATGTGAGTTGTCCTTATTGTTGAGGTGGCGCATATGACGATGGAAATGATGGAGATAGAAGGGTCAAGATGGAGTTTAAATACTCCATTTCATTAGCAGCTGCAACGTCGGTATGGAGGGGTTCTTTTGCAATTATGGGTAATTGCGTTTGCATCCCCATCTCCACTCGAGTCCCGATTCCAAACCCAATCTCGTTAATCATTTGGTATGGGAGGATTTGAGTTGGTATTGATGATGTTGAGTTCAGAGGGAAACATTAGATTTATTTCGCTCTGATCTGGGTAATACTCCAAACCATTCCTAGAACCAGAACCAGAATTAGAATTGAAAATTTGATAATCAGGAAATTGAGTACTGTAATTATTCGTTGGAAAAGCGAGATTATCAAAGTAAGAAGGAAAAGTCTCTATTGGTAATGGAATAGAAGGTTCCGTTGGAGCTAAATATGGAGGAAAACATAGTGTAACAGAAGGTTCTACCGGAGCTAGAGATGGAGGAAAATCAAACCCATGAAGGGTAGTTTCAGAATCTTGAAAATAAGTATTTTCAAAGGGTTCAAATGGTTATTTATACTAAATTCAATCATACCATTTTGGTTTGGAAGTATCGTAACCGGACTATTAGAAAAAGTGGCGTGGTTACGCTTATTGAGTAACTTTTTTTTGAGTTCCAGAAATTCTTGATTTCGTTATCACTGCTTCCAGGTAAATGGCTAGCTATCTGAGCCCATCTGTACACAGAACATAAACAAAAGTTAATTATTTACGATTTAATAAATATGAGCCAAACAATATTTCACTGATATATTAAGTATAAATTTACTTATTTCCCAAATGTTCTTGAAGGACAAAATATTAAACGATGACTCAATTGTGTCCAAAAAATAATGTGAGTAAATTTGCATATCTAGTGGGACTTATCCTAGCCAACATAAGTAGAAAATTTAATAACACAAAATATTTTAAAAAATTATACACCATGTTCACATACTTATAAATCCAGCTACAATTCCATTTTTTACAATATTAGAGAATCTTTGGGCCGACCTAAAGGTAAGGTTTGGGCTCTAATCATTTTACAATTTTTAGAATATTGTACGAATGTAATATATATTGAAAAAGAATAAAAGGGTTGGGCCGACCTTGGAAAATAAAGTAAGTTCTAAATTTTTAATTAGAGGTCTTTTACTTATAGTGTAATTTGTGTTATATATCTTTTATTGTATATATTAAAATGACTCTTTTATCCAAATAAAATTATTCTAAATGATAAGATCCAACCAAAATGACTTCATATAACCAGTACGTATTTTTTATTTTGGGTTTCTCTCAAACTTTAGGCAATAAGCGATGACATTGTATTTATAACTTATAGGTCGGTCTTATAAGGGTTGGTTTGTAATATAATATGAATTTGACCTTTATTTTAAGAATATATATTACGTAAATAGATTTACAAAAATTATTTGGCCACTTTAAATGTAAAAAATTTAAATTTTAAATTTAAACATTATAAATGCTAGTCATTCAAATCAATTATATACTTAGTAAACAATTATATAAAAATTAAATCAATGAATCTATGCATAAAATAAGAAATTATATTAATCTTACAAATAAGTAATTATAAAAAAAATTAAATAAAATTTATATTTGACTATTTTAATTGATTGGGACTGGAATTCTATTTCTGTAACCCAGAAGTCCAAATTGAATGTGAGGTAATTACTTATATCTTTAATTATGTAAAGCATATCACATATCTAGTGGTCGAGACAAGATTTTTAGGTCAATTGTTCATGGCTTAAGATTCTTTTATGAATTAAATGCATGATAGGTCCCTATAATAATTCTAAATAAAAATAAAAGACTAGAATTATTCATATAAATAAGTTGTGTGTGGGGTAGGGTGGGGACGGAGGTAGGGTGGATATTTTACAAATTTGAACGCATAAGGTAATACTATAATTTTTCGTATTTATGATGGTAAAAAATAAATTTTCTCCCACATATTGCATACCCCTAGGTATTTAGATATAAATTTAAAAAAAATATAATTGGGATCAACATTTATTAAAAATGAAAAAAATTAAAGTTGGAGAAATTAATTTTAAATTTCTTATTTAATTAATAAAAATATAGAATTTGTATTAATTACAAGTGATCCCATTTCATGTGAAATTTCTAAATGTTCCCTTGTTTCAAAATTATGTTGGGATAACGTCTTTGTATTAAAATCCTATCACTTCTAGCATGTAATTCTTTGTTTCTTAATATATGGTGTCATGTGCTTAAAAAAAATAGTTAAATATTACTTACCAGAAATGTCATGGTCAACGATCATATATTGTACATGTGCCTAAAATGAACAAGACGATGACATTAATGATGTAGTTATTTAGCATTATTTGTTAAAAATGTTTCAACAAACAATTCAATTTCAATAATTTGTGCTAGATATAAAAATGATATGTATATAGAAAAATAAATATAAATTGTGATTAAATCATAAACATCTATGTATAAGAGCAGTGCCAAAGCCACCTTTATCTCCAAAAGGTCCCATTGCCCCTTCCCCTTTACTCATTTTTTAAAAATGAAATTAAAAATCTTACATTTAAAAAACTACCCGGTAAAATTTTCTGATGTTTTCTTTGGTTCCCCTGATTTTTAAAAACTATCTTATAAACTTATAATTATTTTATTTATATGAATTTTTTCTTTTTATAATGAAAAAAAGTTATTTTGTATAATATGGACATATAGTGTATTTTTTTGCATGTTATAAGGACATATATGACAATTTGCATAATATATATAAACCTAAAGTGCAAATAAGTAAAGAAGAAAATTTCGACCATGTTTACAACTTGCGCCCCCCTTTCCCTAAAAAAAAAAGTTCCAAGCCTGACTAGACAGATTTTGGGTTATCGATATCTTTGAAAGATATTTTAATTATGTACATAATTATCTTAATCTATGTAATAATACATATAAAAAATAAAAAATAACTATAAAATATGTCTTATCAGATCTACAAGATTTTATAAAAGAAAACTATAATTCATAAATCTACAAAATTTCTTCAAAAATTTACATAATTAACTACAAATCTAGAATATTTATTTGTTTACAAAACATACCGACGAAGTACTCGCTCATGAGCACATATCTCCATATAAAAATGTATTTATCCTCAAATTCATCTGATGTCCCTAATTAGTTTGGATCTAATATATCTTCAATGTTTAGTGAAGTGGTTCATTTTCTAACGGAATACTTGGCTTTATTTTGATGTCTTTAAGTGGAGAAAGATCGAAGAATATTAATCGCATAGAAGGAGGCAGAAGAGGTAAAGGAACGATAAAAATGTGTGAGGAGTATATATGTTCAAGTAGGGTTTGGAATTGAAAAAAAAAACTAAAACACATATATAATAAACATCACAGGTCATATCTGGTTCTAGAGGGTTGGAAGTTAATAAATGTTAACTGATTCGATTTATTTAAGAAAGGCTATGTGACCCGAAAGGAAGGTATTTGGTTAAAAAACAATATTTGGGCTCTTGGGTTGATCCAAAAGCTAATCAGTTATGCTTTTTGGTTGGGCCTACTGTAGTCTAGTGAACAGTGTTTTGCAATAGATGTATATTGCAGTATGGTTACAAAAAATTATACTATACCTAGTTTTTATTAAGATAATTACCTAAATATTCCTTTGATTTCAATTTTTCTATATAAATGGTCCCAAAAAGTGAATGAATGGCATAATGGTGCCTTTACTTTCTTAGTTTCTAATATAATTCCATCATTTCCAACATTACAACCCTTTTCTTTCTCTAATCCATTCTTCACATTCTATACTCCCTTCAAGCAAGGGGCTAATGTCATGGAGCCAAACCATCATTTCAAGCGTTGTCAAAACTTCAACATTTTATCTCCTCTTTTCTATTATCTCGTAGCAAGTAGGTAAAAATTGGAGATAGAATATCATAAAAGATACTGATCAACCGATTGTGATACGTGTGTACGTATCAAGAAAGTCATTCATATCACGTATTGATATTCTTCGAGTAATAGAGTCTTTTTACCTCTAAGCTTGATAAGTCTCTATATTCATTATGTGATGAATTAGGTAGCCTTACAAGCCCAACGAATACATTATTAACAATTTCAAATTCATATTTCTCAAATACGTGTTTGACCTAAGGTCTCATATGGTATGGTTATATCACATTTATCCCTTTCCTTCGTAAGGTAAAAAGAATGATACTCATAAACATTTTCTAGTATATATATAGCCTTCTATTATAATATAAAACATATTCAAGGATTTTAAAATGTAAATTAAACTCATACACATACAAAAAATAAGTTAAACAAAAAGTCACTGTGTTACCTATCATAAATCATTAAACTTTCGTTTATCTAATTATAACTCAAATTGATCAAGACAAATTGTTAGATTTTATACAACACCCTAACTATTACAACACAATCAATTAAGAAGGAATATATTAGACTTGTATGATGTAGTGGTTTTGGAACTAAATCCATCCAAAAAATAAAAATTATTTTAATATGAAAATATGCAATTATCAAAAATTATTATATCAAACAATAGCTCATGTATCAAACACACTTAAGATATATTAGTGAATTTGTAGAAAATATAACACACAGATTACATCTTTATTGGGTTATAGAAAAATACGATCATTCGTGTTATAAATAAAACCTAGTTTATATTTCATATAATAAAGTCATAATTGCACATGTTTTTGTAAGAAATATAGGTCTATCAATTAAATATTATATACTAAACCATCGGTCAAACTATCCAAGATCATGTTTTTTTTTTTGACAAGAAGGTCATGTGTTTAAATCTCTTTACTATCATTTTTTTAAAATTGCATGAAACCACAAATATGGATCATTTTTCTAAGGAGTTAATGGGTTCAACAAACTTTTTTTATAATAACGATAAAGACATTGATCCTCTAGTAGTCCCTAATAACCTAAACCACTCAAGAAGATGTTTTAATCGTACTATGTCTTGCGGGGGAAATAATATCGTAAAAAGGCTATGTCATATTTCTTTCGTATTTGTTTCAAGAAAGCCAAATCAAGCAGTAGAGTGGGTGTCAACATAAAAATTATATGAATTTTTGTTTAGACAATAGGTTAGCTCTCCCCATCCCAATTAGTTAAACTTTTGTCTTTTGATCCCGAACTTTTAGGGATCAGGTGAATTTTTTATTTATTTATTGCTTTTAAAAAGTTTTATCTATGCATTTTTTTTATTTTTGGTCAACATTCATTTTTAATAAAATAATCATATAAATGAATCATATTAAAGACACTAGATTAATAAAAAGAGTAATGATATATACCACCCCTATCCATATCATCCAATATACCACTCATAACAACTATTACACACAAACAATGGGTTCATGGTATCCAAAATCATTTTGAAAATATATTTTGATTTTATTTCATATAGTTTGATAACTGAATAATAAAAGTAGCATAACCAGTAATAATGATAAATAAAAAACATGGTTTACTTGTTATGCAGATTTCTATATCAGTGGGTTATGTAGGAATCCTGAAGTTCTATTATGTACACTCGAGACCTTTTTAATTAAAAAAATATATCTTTAACTTTTCCTTGTACTTGAAAACTTTCGTACCTTTATTTGAACTTATATGTTCCTTGTATTTTCTGAAGATTGGTTTCTTCTTAGACAAAACTTGGCTTACAAGCTCGAACTTTGCTGCTTTTTAGTGGCCAATTGATCTATTGACGTATTGAATTTTCTCTATGAATTTCATCACTTGACACTTTGATTGTTTGTCCGAGTGTCATAGAACGTAAGGAATGTAACGACTGTTTAGTCCCAAATGGCTAACTCTTCGATTTGTTAGGAGATTAACCGAAGTTGTCCCTTCAATGCTCAGACACCGAGCTACTTTCTACTCTCTTGTTTCCGCCTCTTCATGCATTTCTGAAATATTGTTGCATTTTAACTTTTAATGTATGGGTATTTATAATGATGTCTTCTATATCTCCCTACATCTATTCATTAATTCCATTTTTTGAGATTTCTAATTTCATAACTATCTTCTAGTATCTCTGAAAAGGCCCCAACTTTATCTTCTTATACTTCTAAAGATAGTAAGGATTCTATCAGAATAGATTTTATTTTGATACTGTTGTGTTTTATTTGTATAAACCAGTTAAATAATATAAAAAATAATGTAGAAATAGATAAAACGCAAATTAATAAATAACTTTACTTGTTGATACTTGGATTAGATTCGATGTCTTTAGGGTATTTAAGCCACTACTGGTGTCTTACGTTTGTTGGCTTCAACCTCCAGGATACAACGACAAAACTATTCTGAAGAAACAAAAACACGAATCATGTCTCCCGATTAGTGATATAATAATCTAGGTTGGAGGCATAATTTTAGGTGTATTCAATTAATTAATTGTGGATTATTATCCGTCATTTGATAATTTCTTATTTCTTGTCTTGATTTGATGATTTATTACTTTCACAACATATTTGGTTTAATTTATGTGTTAATGTGAAGCTCTTGAGGTTTATGGAATATAATTAGATGCAAAATAAATTCTAATAAGATAAGTAAAGAAGATATGGAAGGAATCAATAGATAAAAGGAAGCAGAGATAAAATAGGAAAGGAAATGTTGCCAAGAAATCTGAAATTTCTGCAGCTACGTCCACTAAAGTGAAGATAATTTCAAATCGACTGGGAATTTGGATGATCATTCTAAATATTAAAAATAGTTATTTTTGTTGCGGCCGTTTCAATAAAATGTAGGCGAAAACCAGACAATGAACGAAGGAGATATATTCAAAAAAGTGAGCAGTTCTTATCCTCTCTGATATTTTAGGAAACGAAATTGAATTGGAAAAGGATTCCAATTACTTGCCTTCCCCTCAAGATTTAGACCTAGAGTCTTCTTAACACCAATAAATACACTCTCTTATTAGTGTAAACATGTACTTGCTCAGTTTTAAACCATAGCTTAGTCCTTGCTCAATTATTCTTCAATATCACACTTAGAGATCTTCCAGAGAAGCAAGCTAACCTATAGAGGAAGACAGTAAGCAAGAAGAAGGAGAGTGACAATCCTCTTCTACATCTCTCTTTCTCTATATTTAGGGTAATTAGCTATATATTTGTGGTTTAACAATATTTCTAAGATTTTTTTCTGTAAATTTTATTATTAATTGTTTAGGTTATTTTTTTGTCTAAATTCCATAATATTATATGTTATTTTAATTGATTTGAGATTGGCATAAAATCTGTATTGTGTGCTTTGACTTATTGTTCCAGCCCTAGATTTGGCCAATCTGAGGATTATCCTTATTAATTGTGTTAACAACCGGAAAGGGGATTCACTTATTGACAACACCACATAATCGTCTAAGGTGTGGTAGTGATCCTGACGGGCTTGCCTAGCAAGATAGCCATAAATGTTTGATTTAACCAACGATCATTACACAGTGTCCCCTTACCCAAGTCCCCTGGTAGTGGAGAGATTGCTCCTAAGTCCACACTGATGTGGGTTAGGAAGAACTTAGAATACTGGTTACTATATAATGTTTAATTCCCCTTAAGATTAGAATAAAAATTTCGTAAGATATGCTCATATTAGTAACCCTAATTTATCTGACTTACATTCATATTTATTTATATGCATTCTTATTTCTTTATTCACATCAGATAATTATTCATCTTATCTATGTTTTAATCTAAATATCTAATTCGTTTATGCTTATTGAATACAAGTAGATCTAACAGATTAAATCCATGCGAACGAACTTTACTTATCAACTAAACTTGCAAACGATCGGTATTACTTGTAGTGAGTTTTTCGTGGTAGTCAAGGGTGTGTGTCCTTTTTTATTATCTTATTTATCTATCTATTTATCACACCTTTGCCCCCACCAAGTTTTTGGTGCCGCTGTCGGGGATTATTTATCTTTTCTTTCTCTAGTATGAACTAATTCTATTTAGCTTGAAATTAGCATATGGGTATGAACCCTAGACTTTTTTATATCTATTTTAATTTGGGATGTTCGCATTTAATTGAAATTAATGTTTTATTCTCTTCTTTTATGTGTTTTGATTTATTGTCTGTTGTTGTCGCGGTACGCAACGTATAGGATTACCTTAATAGTAGTTAGATGGTCACCCGGAAGGGGTGTCTAATTATTGAAACACTAAATAAACGTCTAGTGTGCGGTAGTGATTAGGAAGGGCTTGCCTAACTAGATAGTCATTAGGGTTTAAAATTTAATCACCAATCATTGCTTAGGGTGCCCTTACCCAAGTCCCCTGGTAATTGTTAGGTCGCCATCTAAGTCCGCCCGGAAGGGATTATGAGGAATATAAAATCCTGGCTATTGCATATCACACAATTCTCCCTTACATGATTAGAATATACAAGGCTAGTGGGGGATTACTTGCTAGATCTCAAGCTAAATTCTCATACTATCGGTTCTCTTTATTTACTTTCTATCTTTATTTTATTTAGTTAATTGTTCTTATCTATAAACCAAACAAAAATTCTATTAGTCTTTTATTTTTAGTGTATTATTATCCTAGCTTTTTTATTTGCACTTGATATTGCATAAGCTCTCTCTAAATTTTGTAGTCTCTGAGGAACGAATCTTACTTATCATTAAAACTTGCGTACGACATATGATACTTGGGGTGTTTACTTGCATCTGGTTTATCTATTATTTTATCACGCCCTAGCTTACACCAACATTTAAAATATAAGAAATAGTGAGTTCAATTGACATGATACCTGGGTAATACTTAGCAATAGGCACTACTAGTTTGAGAGAACTTCTTAATCGATTGAACAATGATGTTGACTTGAATTCTATCTGAACTCTAAGCAAAGAAACTTTAAATACATGATATTACAGTTACTGTTGGTGAACACTGGAGAGGCTTGTCAGTGGGACATTAAATCGAACACCCAATGTACCTAAAATACATAAAATAAATGATGAAAAATGAAAAAAGATAAAAATGAAAACCTAATTTACCTTCGTAACATGGTGATGAGGAGAAGGTTTGAGATGAAAGTTGATTGTTGTTGTCCATGGGAGCAGGAGTAGGAGCAATACGAAGGATGATGGTGTGGGCTCTTTGTCGGGCTTAACTTGAATTGGGCTCGGTTTCAAGTATCGAAGCTACGTCCATGAAGGAGATTAAATACACCGGAGGGTAGATCATCAAATCTAGAAGTATCAGCTGGAGCTCTTCGAACTTGGCAAAATATGGCGGCAAGGCTAGAAAGGAAAACTAGTCACGAAGTCCGTATCAGCAAAAGACTCCCATTATCTCTAGCGAACAATTAATTAATACCTTAATTTGGGTTCTTTGATTATTAGAGTGGTTAACGGTGAGGCGGCGGTGAACAGAGTTAAGAGAACACACGTCGTGTGTTTGATGTCTTCCTATTTTTGATGGTTTAGTCTTAGTTGGAGACATCATTTTAGGCGTATTTAAGAGTACTATTATCGATTTTTAATTGTATTTTTATATTTTCTAATTTCTTGTCTTGATTTGATGATTTATTATTTTTAAAGCATATTGGGTTTAATTGTTTATTAATTGTGAAGCTTTATAGATATATGGTAATTAATTAGATGTCAAAATAATTCTAAGAGATAAAAGAAAGAGGATAAAGATGTAAATTGGAGATAAAGGAAGTAAAAGATAAGTATGGAAAGATAAAGTTACCAAATAAATCTGAACTTCACCCCCTACGAACATAAAAGTGATCATAACTCAAGATTGGCTTGGAATTTGGAAGCATGGTCCAAAGGAGAATTACAGAACTTTCTGGGACGATCAGTTTTAATATAAAGAATGCGTCAAACGGAGTAGTATTGAAGGTGTTACAGCCATAACAAAACAACAACAATTTATTACCTTTTCTATATTTTAGGGTTACGAATTTGAGTTGGGCTAGAAGTCCAATACTTTTCTTCCACTCCAAGAAAACGTTTTATGGTTTTCTATACCCTATAAATACACCCTCTAATCAGTAGAAACATATCCTTGGCCAATCCTTAAGCCAAGAGGAAGCTAACAATAAGAGAAGAGAAGTCTGGAAGGAGCTGAACACCATATTATGTCTTCGCAAGCCTCCAAATTTGTAATTGTTTTATTTTCTTTCTCTAGTATGAACTAATTTAATTTAGCTTGAGATTTAGCATATATGTATGAACCCTAAACTTTTTTTACATTTATCTAATTTGGGATGCCATTGTATTTTAATTGAATTAATGTTTTATACTCGTTTTTATGTCCTTTGACTTATTGTCTATTTTCCTTGCGAATGCATGCGTATAGGATTATCTTAATAGTAGTTAGATAGTCACCCAGAAGGGGTGTCTAATTATTGAAACACCACATAAACATCTAGTGTGCGATAGTAATCCTGACAAGATTTGCCTAACTTGAAAATCATTAGGGTTTGATTTCATCACCGATCATCATTAGAAGGCCAGTCTTACTTAGGAACCTAGTAGAGTAGGAGCACCCTATTTAAGTCTTCTCATGATTGTGAGGTCGCCACCCTAGTCTATTCTCCGGGGATAGGGAGGAATTTAGCAATTCTACATAATTCACCCTTACTTGATTAGAATAAACCAGGCTAGTGGGGATTACTTGCTAATCTCTCGAGCTAAACTCTCATACTATCTTCTCTTCGTATTTAATTTTATGTCTTTAGTTTAATTTTCTATTTACAAAAACCAAACAAAAATCTCTTTAGTCTTTTATTCCTTGCGTATTATTATTGCTATCCTTTATATTTGCACTTGATAATTTGCATAAGTTCTCTCTAACTTTTGTAGTCTCTGAGGAACGAATTCTCTTATCATTAAAACTTGCATACGTCATGTAATACTTGCAGAACCGTGCTAGCCTAGGGTGTTTATTTTGAACGTACTTTATCTATTATTTTATCACACCTTAGGCGACACCAAGTTTTTGGCGCCGCTGCCAGGGACTACATCGTTTGTCCTTGTGCATTTATTTTTTTCTTTTATTCTAGTTAGTTCTAATTTACGCTTTGTTTTTAGTTTTGTCTTCACAGATTTACAGATGGAAAGCCCGAGGAAACTTGATCTTCCCATCTCATTCAGAGTACAACCCAGATTAATCCGCACTCTAGAAATCCAAGCCACTAAATTTTGACTAGATCCAAGCATGATAGCGCAATTTGTGAGTCATGGACAATTTAGTGGTGCTGCACAACAAGATCCGGTCCGGTATGGTCAGAAATTTATGCAGATATGTGACGCTTATATCATCAAGGGCGTTACAAAGGAGCAGATGTATGACATTATGGTCCAGTTCTTTTAGACCGGAAGTGCAAGAAATTGGTATGATTCCTAACACCCCGATGTTATTCCAGACTCGGACAAAATCCAATCCAAATTCCTAGACCGATTATATCCGGTTAGTAGACATTTAAAAGATATGTTGGAGCTTGAACCATTTATGCAAGAAGAAGGGCAAAGTGTTGGTGAAGCATGGTTATGTTTTAACAAAAAGAAGGCGAGATGTCCATTCCATGTCTCTTCGTCGGAATATTATTTAACCATGTTCTATGGAGGACTCAGTGACGAGTCCAAGGCAAAAGCAGATTTGTTAGGAGATGGAAATTTCGTATTATTAGATCCTGAAGAAGCTAATACTATTATGGAACGAGTTCTTGACACCGAGAGAAGTTAGCCGATTGAATCAGTAAAACAAGAAGAGACCTCAGTATCTGTAAGGCTTAAAGAATTAAACCAACAAATCAAGGAACTACAAGAACAATCGCGAACAATAGCTCAGGTAAATCTAGTACATACTTTACCTTCATGTCCTGGTTGTGGAGCAAGAAACCATTCGCGGGCGAGTTGTATGAATAATCTAGCTTCGATTTCCTTCGTATCGCATCAAAGAAACCGTTATTCTAACGATTATTATCAGCCTAAAGGAAATTACGCTAGTTATCAGTCCCCACATAATCAAAATTGGGTTGGAAATGAAGGTACTTATTATTAAAAGTTACCTCAATCCTATTATCAACAACAACCTATCTATCAAGAAGCGCCAATTTATGAAGAAACTTATCAACAACCACCTCAATATTTAATGCAATAAGCTACACAAGAACAACCTTCGAGTTTGGATTCAAATATGGCTGAGATTATGAGACTAGTCGAATAAAATATGAAGATGAGCAAGCGAAGACTCCAACCCCAATCCAAGGTGACTAGAATCTCGAGCATACTATTTCAGAAATGGCGAGTACACTTCAAAACATGCCAAAAGGGCAACTCCCAAGTGATATTATTGCTCCCGAAGATGATGTTTGTTATGCAGTTGAATTAAGAAGTGGAAAACAATTACCTCCGCCTAGAGTAGAACCAAAACCAACCTCTTTTCCTGACAAAGTGGTTGAAGAAACAGTAGAAGATAAGGCCGAAGAGGTAGTTGAACCAAAGAGTGTCCCAGAAAAGACACCAGAAAAGACACCAGAAAAGAAGAAAAGCTCAGTGAAAACTAACCATGTCCTCCTCCACCATACCCACCACGTGTCAAAAAGAAGAAAAATTATAATAATTCAAGAAGTTCCTTGACATGGTGAGCAAGCAAGATATTAATATCCCGTTTGTAGAATCTCTCAAGAGAATGCCGAAATATCTAAAATTCATGAAGGACATTCTGTCTAACAAACGAAGTTTAGAAACTGGGGAGATCATTGGATTACCAAAGGAGTGTAGTGCTATTTGTCAAAGAAAGTTTCCACCAAAGATACAAGATCCCGGAAGTTCTACAATTCCCATTTCTATTGGAGAAAGTTGGATTGGGAAAGAATTATGTGATTTGGGCGCGAGTATCAATCTCATGCCAAAGTCCCTATTCGAGAAGCTCAACATAGGAGAAGTAGTACCCACTTCAGTGGTATTACAAATGGCGGAACGCTCCCTCTCCCAACCAGTGGGTAAAATTGAAAATGTTTTAGTTAAAGCTAATACTTTTATATTTCCTTGTGGTTTTATTATTCTTGACTACGACGCGGATAAGAATGTCCCCATCATCTTGGGTAGACCACTCTTATCCACAGGGCGTACACTAATAGATGTTGAGAATGGTGAATTAATCATGAGGGTCCAAGACGAACATGTACGATTCAATGTGTTCAAGGCTATGAAATATCTAAATACGAAAGATGAATGTTTTAAAATAGATGTCATCAAAAAACTTACACAAGAGGTCTTTAATGAATCAAATTGTGATGACAATCTAACCGCAGCCTTGGCACTTGAATCGCCAGAAATATACGATGATACTGCTTACGAAGTTGCAGAATAAGACTCAAACATACGAGAACAACTTCGAGAATCAGGAGACATTGAACTAATAAGGAAACCATCTATAATATGTCCACCTGTTCTTGAAGAGATACCACTTCCAGACAATCTGCGCTATGCGTATTTAGGTATGAACAATACTTTACCTGTTATTATTTCTGCTAACCTTTCAGGTCCTCAAGAAGATAAGCTACTCTATGTGCTTCGTACTAACAAAGAGGCAATTGGGTGGACTTTTGCCGATATCAAGGGAATTAGTCCTTCCATTTGTAAACATAAGATTATTCTTGAGAAAGAAAGAGGGCGATCTATAGAGGGCAAAGAAGGCTCATTCCAGCTATGAAAGAAGTGGAAAGGAAGGAGGTAATCAAGTTATTAGACGCGTGTATTATCTTTCCGATTGCAAGAAGTTATTGGGTTAGTCTAGTGCAATGTGTTCCAAAGAAATAAGGTATCATTACCGTCCTTAATGATCAAGATGAAGCCATTCCATCAAGAACAGTTGTGGGGTGGAGAGTATGCATGGATTATCGAAGACTCAGGACATGATACTTGGAGGTCTTTATGGATGATTTTCCGGTTTTTGGAGATAGTTTTGATTATTGCCTCAACAATCTTGAAAAGGTCCTTGTAAGATGTAAAGAAACAAATCTTGTACTTAATTGGGAAAAATGCCATTTCATGCTTCAATAATGGATTGTGTTGGGACATAAAGTTTCGAGTGCCGGGATGGAGGTTGATCGTGCTAAAATTGAAGTTATAAAAACTTTACCACCTCTAGTTTCTGTCAAAGGAGTGAGAAGTTTCTTGGGTCACGCAGGATTTTACATACGATTTATTAAATATTTCTCCAAGATCGCAAAACCACTTTGTTCTTTACTTGAAAAGGATACACCTTTTGATTTTAATGACGAATGTCTCGAAGCTTTTTTGACGATTAAAGAGAAACTCATCTCCATGCCAATTGTTATACCTCTAGGTTGGAATGCTCCGTTTGAACTGATGTGCGATACAAGTGATCACGCTATGGGTGTTGTGTTAGGCCAGAGGAAAGAAAAGATCTTCCACACGATTTATTATGCAAGTAAGACCTTTAACGCTGCCCAAATAATTATACAATAACGGAGAAAGAAATGTTAGTCGTAGTATATGCGTTCGATAAATTTCGTTCCAACCTGATCGGGATGAAAACTATTGTATACACGGATCATTCAGCAATCAAGTACCTTATGGAAAAAGGACGCTAATCCGCGTCTTATTAGATGGGTATTGTTGCTACAAGAATTTGACATGGATATCCGAGACCAGAAGGGATGCGAGAATCAAGTAGCTGATCATTTATTTAGTTTTGAAGGATCTAATGCCAACAAAGAACCAGTATTAGTTAAAGAGGTATTCCCTGATGAACAACTATTTACGATTAAAGATGTGTTTGTGCCTTGGTATGCAGATATAGTTAAACTCCTCGTGAGTGATGTGTTCCCTATAGACTTTAATCCACAACAAAGACAGAGGTTAAGTCATAAAGCCAGACAATTCTTTCGGGACGAGCCCTACCTCTTCAAAGTTTGCAGTGATCAAGTTATCAGAAGATGCGTCCATGAAGGCGAAATTACTAAGATCATGGCAAGCTGTCATGGCTCACCATATGGTGGTCACTTTAAAGGCGATAGAATTGCAGCTAAAATACTTCAATATGGGTTCTATTGGCCTACCTTACACAAAGATTGTCATCAATTCGTTTAGTGTCAAAGGTGTTAGTTCACTGGTAATATATAAAAAAAAGACGAGATGCTGCTTAACAATATCTTAGAAGTCGAAATCTTTGATGTATGGGGGATAGATTTCATTGGATCCTTCATAACCTCCCTTGTAATCTTTATATTTTGCTAGAAGTATATTATGTGTCCAAGTGGGTAGAATCAGTGGAAACACCAAAGAATGATGCTAAAACAGTCATATCATTCCTTAAATCACACATCTTTTCAAGACATGGTACTCCACGTGTTCTTATCAGCGATGAAGGTACCCACTACATCAATTATCAGTTGAGAGCTTCCCTTCGTAAGTTGGGGGTGAGACACCGCACTTCAACCGGTTATCATCCCCAAACTAACGGTCAAGCCGAGGTTTCTAACCGAGAAATCAAGTCTATTCTTGAGAAGACCGTGAACAAAGCGAGGAAGGACGGGTCATTAAAACTAGATGATGCTCTGTGGGCTTACAGAACATCATTCAAAATACCAGTTAGGGCATCTCCCTATCGCATGGTCTTCGGAAAAGCATGTCATTTTCCTATTGAGATTGAATCCCGAGCCTTCTGGGCAATAATAACTCTGAATCTAAACCCAGACTTGGCCGAAAAACAAAGGATGATGCAATTGAATGAGTTGGATGAATTTCGTTTCTATGCCTATGACAATTCACGTCTCTACAAGGAGAAAACAAAAAGATGGCATGATAAACGGATTCGTCCAAAAAGATTTGAGAGAGGACAAAAAGTGCTATTATACAACTATAGATTCTAGAATTATCCGCGTAAGCTTAAATCCCGTTGGGAGGACCTTACATTGTTATAAAAGTCACTCCTCATGGAGCAATAGAAATTGAACATCCAACTGAGCAAAGGACGTTCATGGTGAATGGTTAGCTCTTGAAGATATACCATGATAGTGAGGACTTTGGACGAGAGGAGACAATCCATCTCGAAGAACACGTATAACCCGAGGTACACGTCTAACTCAAAGACGTTAAACAAAAGTGCTCTTAGGAGACACCCCTTGTTTTAATTGTTTTCTAGATTAGTTTTATGCTTTGTTGTGTATATTTTTATGTTAGTGTATATTTTTTTAATGTGTTCACAAGCTAATAGGAGAGAAAGGTAGTGTGTCAATTGTGCAGGAAACGAGTTTGGGGTCAAAAGAGGAAAAATTGAGGAATTCTGATTTTGCTGACCGGCATGCCGGCGGATTCACCAGTATACAGGTGAAAAAACCGTGTCACGGTTTGTGAAATCAGGTTCTTTGCCGAGAGCTTGCTTGGAAAAACCATGTTCGCGAGTGTCGACGCGGTTTTTGAAAATTCTGACCGGTACGCCGCCGATCTCAACGGTATGTCGGTCCGAGGCGGTTTGTGAAGTGATTGTTACCTAATCAACTTCTTACCTTACCAAATCATAACCTAGCCTCTTCAACATGATTTTTTCAGACCCAAACCTTATAAATACACCTTGAAGTTTGATTAAACCTCTACAACAAACACAACATAACAAGAAATATTTCTTCCATCCTCCATAAACACATATTCTTCATCAAATTCATTTCACTACACCATAAAACACCACCAAAGATCATCAAGCTATCAATAATTCTTCCAAGAACAATCACATAAACCTTCTTCTACCATTGATAATCATTCATCCAAGTAAGAAACTCAAGCCACACCAATCTTTCATAACTTTAATCTATCCTTGGTGTAACTTGAGTTGTGGGTTAATCGGAGATGACAAATAGAATGGATGTTGTGGATTATAAGAGGAAGTGTTCAATCTTAGGGAAGAACAAGAGATTGTCTGGAGCCACAATTGAAAAGGCCATTGACCTTGATGAGCCTATTGAAAAGAAACCAAAGATGGAGGCACCAACACAACCACTATGAAGGAAATTAACAACTAGAATGAGTGTACCACCAAGGCCTAAAGCAAAGACACCAATCCAAGATCAAAGTTCATTGTCATATCTAAATGATTCAGGCATGCCACCAATGGGCAATTAAATTACAGGATGATACTCATTATTTCACAAAATAATTTGCTTCTTGCTTGGAGGAAATTGCAAAGATTAATTAGGTATTGAACGAAGTAACTGATAACTTGGATATTGATAATTATTCTTCTTCCTCTTTGGAGGATGAGTTACTAGATATTTATGTCCAGGTACCCAGTTCTAATTCTTCTTCTCAATTACTTGTATTCATTAGTTTAGGTAGTTTTAAATTTTATTGCTTTATTGAGTTTTTTTCGTGTCGTGGGGACACAGCTCACTTTTGAGTTGGTAGTGGTCCTTTGTGTGTTCTAAATAAATGCAAATGATAATCGAACCACAACCGCAAGTGTACGGTTGTCCCAAGTAGTATATATGATAAAACAGATTCGTTCCAAGGACGGGATGGTTGACTACAATGTTTAGCAGATAATGATTGGTTGCACTTATAAAAGCAAGTAAATAGAATATGTTTGTTTGGTTTGTTTATTAAAGCTACTAAATGAAGGACAAGTTATAAATGCAAGTAAAAGGTAATACGCAAGTAAAATGATGTAAAACGCAATATGAGAAGTAGTACTTGAGAATGCAAGGATCCTCCCAATCTTATTTCCTAACTTATGTTGTTTAAGGGCTAAATTGGTCAATTAAAATGGTAGGGATTCTAAATTCCTTATACCCCCGTCAGGGTGGACTATAAGGCAATCCTAAAGTGTCACTAGTCCCGTCAGGGTAAATATGATCCACCGTTGGATGTTTAAGTTTTATTACCTCATTGGCCCTAGAATTAGCTAAGTTCGTCAGAATCAATAGCTTTTATCCTAGATTAAAATAATTAATTCTATACCTAAACCCTCCGTCAGGATGATCCACACGCCACATATGTGGAATAGCCTAGATACTAATACCTGTTCTTAGTTCGCGACTCTAAAAACAGTAAATAATCACAAATTATCGAAAAGAGTAAAAGACCCAATCTAATTTAATTTAACTGAAACCCAAATTCAACATTTGTTATTTCATAAAATTAGGATTCACCCATTGTTTGTTCTCAAGCACTATGAAAAGCTTAGCTCATATTAAATGGAAAAACTAAATTAAAAGAAATGGAATTCATATTTGATTACAAAATTAAATATAAAAATAACCTAATTTCCGGAATTAGAATGACTACGAACGGAGATATAGACCCTCTCCAACTCTTTGTAGCTTCTTCTTTCTTCCTTCTGTTGCTTCTCTCTGGTGTTTAATCTTGTGGAATGTGAATTGTGTGAAAAATAGAAGTCCAGACCTCCTTTTATAAGCATAAAAACGGATTAGGGCTTGGACCAGAAAATAAAACACTAATTAAATGTCCAAGCCCAATTTCTAAGCCCAAAATCCCGTAACTGTTGATACACCTTCACTAAAACGACTTTTCCCGATTCGTTATGACTCCGATTGACCTCAAATCAGTTGCTAAATTTCCGTGACTCGATAAGGATCGTTCTCTCTTCAAAGGTCAGCGGCTAGATCATCGCTTAAGCACCTCGAAATCATCAATCTTTGGCCTGGAATACAGATTTTCAGCTCTAAAAATAACATCTTCGGGATTTATCTTCAAGTCTTGACTCTATTTCACGATCTCTGACTTTCTCCTCGGATTCCTCTTCTAGCTAACATCTAAAACCTGTAAAATTTACACTAAAAATACCAATATTACGCGCAAGAGTTTAAAAATGTTAGAAATAAAAGAGGAAAATCATATTATTGCATATTTAGTCCAAAAGTCTATCAAATTAAGTAAATAAACACCAAAAATGATGTCTCCTAAGGGTCGAAAATAAGAACAATTAGGGAGATATCAAGACCCCTAACTCAAACCTTTGTCGTCCCGACAAAGTAAAATAAAACAAAGGGGTGGAAATAAGCGTATAAACAAGTAGAAGCTAACAAATAAACCCTAAAGCAATTCTTAAAATAAATCTCATATAGCAAACCTTAGAAACTAATATACACATACATCTAAAATGCAACATCAAACATAAATAATCTCAATCATAAAATTAAAGTCGTAATGCTTGAAGGTTACACTTGTACTCATCTCTGTATGAAGGCTATAGGGTGGTCATTAATCCTAAATCGCTTTGAACGCTCCACCTAGTATACTCCCTATTAACAGAATCATAAATTCACTATGCACTTAAGAATCACGAGGTCTTTACGGTTATAATATTGGCTTAAGGACGGGTTTGATGTATATTTGGTAAATTTTAAGTGAGCTTTGGGCTCTCTCCTCACTTACCATCAACAATGTCCTCGAGCTTGAGTTAACGCTCAAAAGATGTTCTCACTCACCCATATACGCAATAATTTAGCGTCCCAAGTCTACCCACTATGAACAAGATGATTTTTCAGACAATTTCCACTTTGCCGGGTGTTTATTCATATGTATTTTTCTTTTTCTTTCCTTTTCTCTTTCTTTTCTTTTTTTTTGTACAGAAGCAAACCGGGATCCCGGTTTTGACGAAACCGGGTTCCCGGTTCCTACTGTATGATTTTTCGAAATTTTTCCTTTTTTCTTTCTTTTTCATTTTTTCTTCATTCCCGGCAAAGGGTTACAAGTATAAATCATCTGTAATTGTGCTACAATACAAAGCACATCAATCCAAACCCATTAAATTCCCCATAAGTGGTCCCACCACCCCAAACTCAAGCTCGAGACATGTCTCAGGATTGTGATACAAGTGCGGGTCATATGGTCATGCCTAATAATCTAAGGGATAATGGCTTATATCGTGGCTACAAAGAAAAGGCTAAAGGCTCAAAGTGGGCTAAGATGGATAATAATTAATACAAGGGATAGAAGGCTAAAAGGGCACAAATGGCTAACAAATAACTGCCCCTATCATTTTCCTAAGTACATAGCTTGTCTTTAGTTCATATCTAGGTCGGTTCTCTACTAATTAGGATTTCACGTTCTACACACCAAACATATTCCTTGAGTACAAGCTTACTTCATTTGCATTGTTCATTAATTTTTCCTATTAATTACCTATGTTTGCATGCAATTCTAAATGCGTTTTATATCAATCCCTAAAGTCCACTATTTACTATCATAGATTCATCGAAAGTATGCTAAAGGGATATTTAAAAAGTTCTACAGTCAAACGCAACTTCCGAAAATTCTTTTATTGAAAGCAAATAAAACAAATAACACATAAAATCTGGGATGAGGCAACGAACCCCACCCCAAACTCAGAAATGAGTCGTGTCCCCACGACTCGAAAAGACTCAATAAAGCATTTAAACTAATTTACACTAAGAGGAAAGTTTAGAAAACGTATCTTAACCAGCGCGAGACTGGTTATCGGTGTTGCGTTCTGGACCCTTATCTCGCGTAACAGCATCATAAATCGCGTTTTGAAGTGTATTTACGCCTAAGATTAAATTTCGAAGTAGGTCTAGTTCCTTTGTAACATTTCCCAAGGTAGCAGTCATCTTCTCCTGATTCTCTTCCAACACCTGAATCTTGGATTCCAACTCAGGAACAGTTTTTGCTTTCTTTGATTGAGGAGTTCTAGGACTCTTGGTAGCTCGTGTTGCTTCTTCATGGATATTCTTGATCGTACTCAAAGCTATACTCACCCCAACTGAAACAGTGTCAATATCTGCGTTCTTACGCGAAATCTTTGCGTCTAGGCACAACTGAGTAATAGTACAAGGGAACTTCAGATTTTGTTGTTTCATTGGGGATTTCGCGAACTCCATGATTGTGTCATAAATGATCCTAGCAACATCAAATCGTGTCTCCTCCAAAATACACTTGATACAAATTACGTTCTCTCGCTTCAACTCGGAAGTGTGTTTAATACCAAAGAAAGTGGGTATTACGAAACGAGACCAAACCTTAGCACGAGGTGTCAAACTACTGCTGTAAAACTGTCCAGGATATCTTTCTCCCTCCGGAATTGGGCTAGCCCCATTAACAAGCACGGTCCCCCAAAGGGATTCAAAATCGAAAGAAGGGTCATTAAGAGTTTCTTGGAAAGGACATGTTCCAGAAAAGTTGGGTAATTTCAAGGATTTCCGAATACGTCCAATAGAGAAAGGAACTACCTTTTTGCGAATATCAATTGCATCTCGGGAGGTGGCTAAACCTTCATAAAATTCTCGCACAAAAGTAGTAATAAACTCAAGCTTCCTTTCTTGTAATTCTTTCCAACCAAACTTAGCACATGTTACAGCATATTCTTTGTATTCACTGCTCATAATACCCTTAGGAAAATTTGTCTCCTCACCAAACTTCAAAAATTAAATTCTTTCACGAACCTGAGTATTCCAACAAGTATAAACCCTCTTAGGCTTGTGGGCCCACATCTTCATACGCGGGGGTTTCTGTTGAACTGGTACTTCCGGAACCTCTTGTTCAGTTTCCTTCTCAGTGTTCTTCTCAATTTCCTCTTCTGGTTCCTTCTCACTTTCTATCTCATCAATTAACCTTCTCTTTTGACCTGTGATTTTTATTTTGTTAGAGTCAAGCTTAACTTCATCAATTTTTCGTTTAGGACGCGAATCAGGAATCTCAATAGCTTGTTCTTGGGAACCACCAATGGTGGTTTTCCTTCTAGGAGCAGTTTTTCGGAAATCACCGGTTCTGTTAGTCATCTCTTTTCACCCCAAACTCAAAACTTCAAATAATGAAAAACTTGGAGAAAAGTTTAGAATTTTTGATGTTTTGAGGCTTAGGAATTGAAGAACTAGGTGGAATATGAGATGGGTTTTGGTTAATTTGGATGGGAGAAGAAAGAATTGGGTTTTATTTAAGGATTTGATGAAGGGGAATCTTGGGAAAAACTAAGGAATTGATGTTATTTTGGAGAGGAGGTGAGTTGATTGTATGTTTTTGTGGTGAAAGAGGGTAGGATTTGATGATATATAGTGTTTGTGTTGATGATTTTCGGAGGTGGGGAGGCTATTGGTGCGTTTTAGGTAAAAACTTGCAGAAGAGGCTAAGGAAACTAGGTTAAGGCCTCCAAAACCGACATCACAGCTTCAAAACCGGGTTACCGGTTCCGCGTCGCTGTGACGGCGCGGAAAAACAATTATTGTATTTTTTTTTTTTTGAAAACGCACCAAAACGCTGGACCCCAAGACGCGGGGTCAGATATTTTACTCGCCGAAACCGGGTTCCCGGTTCTGTAGGATGCGGGTACCCAGATTTTTCTCGATGGCGCGAGTCATGACGCGCCAAAACGCTGGACCCCAAAACGCTGGGTCAGAACTTTTGGACTTCTTCAGCTCCGAAACCGGGTACCCGGTTCTGACAAATGCGGGTTCCCGGTTTTGTGTCGATGGCGCGAACCAAAACGCAGCAAAACGCAATCCTCCAAGACGCTGGGTCAGAGAATTTCAAAAGTTACAGCACCAAAACCGGGTTCCCGGTTTCGAAAATCCGGGTACCCGGTTCCGACGCTGTGTCGTGAACCAAGACGCCAAGTGTTGCGTGTATAAGGTTGGTACCAGCTCCAAAACCGGGTTCCCGGTTTTGACGAAACCGGGTTCCCGGTTTCTCCTGGACATCCAACCAATTTTCTCCTATTTTCGCCTCATCGACCCCAAACTCATGACCTTTTTACCCCTGAAATCATCAAAAACAACTACCCTTCCTCATTTCTTAATAATAAACACTAAACTTACGAAAATCAAGCTATTCTAAAATGCAAAAATTAAAAACTCAGCTAATATACAATGAATTGGCTTTTGTTTAACGTCGTTAAGCTCGACGGGTTACCTTACGCTCTCAAGGAGTTTCGAGGAGATACATGACCTCCCCGGGATGTGGATCTTCCGAGCGATTGTTATCTTCACCTCCATGGTATATCTTCAATCTGTGACCGTTAACCATAAAGGTACGGTTCTCTAGCGGATGTTCTATTTCTATCGCCCCATGAGGTGTAACTTTGGTCACAATGTATGGACCTGACCACTTAGATCTTAACTTACCCGGATAATTGCTGAACTTTGAATTATATTTCAATACTCTTTGCCCCACTTCAAAGTTCTTTGGATGAATCCGATTGTCATGCCATTTCTTCGTGTTTTCTTTGTATAGTTTGGCATTTTCATAAGCATGCAACCGGAATTCGTCAAGTTCATTAAGCTTCATCATACGGTTCTTTCCGGCTAAGATAGGATCTAAGTTCAACTGCGCAATTGCCCAATAGGCACCCATTTAAAGCTCTAAAGGTAAGTGACAAGCCTTACCATACACCATACGATAGGGAGATGCACCAATTGGAGTCTTAAACGCAGTACGATAGGCCCACAATGCATCATCTAATTTCATTGACCAATCTTTTCTTGTAGGACCAACAATTTTCTCTAGGATTGACTTGACTTCACGATTCGAAACTTCAGCCTGACCATTGGATTGTGGATGATATGCGGTAGATACACGGTGTCTTACTCCATACTTCTCTAGAACAGTCTTCAGATATTTATTAACGAAATGAGATCCTCCATCGCTAATAATCACTCTAGGTGTGCCATGTCTAGTGAAGATATGTGATTTCAAGAACTTAATCACCACTCGTGAATCATTGGTAGGTAACGCCACCGCTTCTACCCACTTAGATACATAATCAACAACTAATAATATGTAGAGGTTACCATTTGAAGGAACGAAAGGACCCATAAAGTCTATGCCCCAAACATCGAATATTTCAACCTCTAACACATTATTACGTGGCATCTCATCCCTCTTGGAGATGTTTCTGGTAAACTGACATCTCGTACACTTCTTAACATATTCATGACAATCTTTAACAAGAGAAGGCCAGTAAAAACCTGATTGAAATACCTTCGCAGCGGTTCTATCTCCCTTGAAATGTCCTCCATATAATGAATCATGGCATCCAGCTATAATGGCCGCCGTTTCTTCCCTTGCTACACATCTTCGTATCATTTGGTCAGCACAAACTTTGTAGAGGAACGGATCCTCCCAAAAGAACTGCCTAGCACGATGAGCTAACCTCTTTCTTTCTTGATAAGTAGAACCGTCAGGAAAAACACTACTCACCACTAAATTCGCAATATCTTCATACCACGGAGCTTCATAATCTCGAACAACGAATAGACTCTCATCCGGAAACTCTTCTCTAACTGCTTCAGTACCACTATTCATCTCTGAACCCTCTAAACGCGATAAACGATCTGCCACCTGATTCTCACAACCCTTTCTATCTTTAATTTCTAAATCGAACTCTTGAAGTAATAACACCCATCTGATTAACCTTGGTTTCGCATCTTTCTTCTCCATAAGAAATCGTATCACGTAATGATCTGTATAAACAATAACTTTCGCTCCAAGAAGATAAGAGCGAAATTTATCAAATGAATATACAACTGCTAGCAACTCCTTTTCTGTAACTGTGTAATTAATCTGAGCACCACTAAAAGTTTTACTAGCATAGTAAATCAAATGAAAAACCTTCTCTTTCCTTTGTCCTAATACAGCTCCCATACACAAATCACTCGCATCACACATAACCTCAAACGGTAAATTCCAATCTGGAGGTAACACTATAGGAGCAGAAATAAGCTTTTCCTTAATTGCTTGGAAAGCCGCTAAACAAGCTTCATCAAAAAGGAATTTCCAAACCTTTTCGAGTAAGTTGCATAACGGTTTAGCAATCTTAGAAAAATCCTTAATAAATCGTCTATAGAAGCCAGCATGGCCAAGAAAACTCCTTACCCCTTTAACAGAAACAGGAGGGGGAAGAGTTTTAATTACCTCTATCTTTGCTCTATCAACCTCTAACCCAGCACTTGAAACTTTGTGACCCAGAACAATACCTTCGCGAACCATGAAATGACACTTCTCCCAGTTGAGCACCAAATCTGTTTCCTTGCATCTCACTAACACTTTCTCCAAGTTATCTAACATATATCAAAATCATCACCAAACACGGAGAAATCATCCATAAACACTTCAAGGAAATTATCTATCATGTCCCAGAAGATGACCATCATACACCTTTGAAAAGTAGCGGGAGCGTTACACAACCCAAATGGCATTCTGCGATATGCAAAAGTACCAAATGGGCATGTAAAGGTAGTCTTATGTTGATCTTCTGGAGCCATGTAAATCTGATTATATCCGGAGTAACCATCCAAGAAGCAATAGTACTCTCTTCCGGCTAATTTATCTAACATTTGATCGATGAAGGGCAAAGGGAAATGATCCTTTCTGGTGGCCTTGTTCAGCCTTCTGTAATCCATGCAAGCTCTCCATCCAACTACCGTTCGCTTCATTTTTATCATTAAGAACTGTTGTCATTCCTCCTTTCTTCGGTACACACTGAACCGGACTCACCCATTCACTACTCGAAATGGGATAAATAATCCCCGCATCTAAAAGCTTGATCACCTCTTTCTTCACCACATCCTTCATAGCTGGCATTAATCTTCTCTGACCTTCAACTGAGCGTGCATTAACATCTTCAAGTATGATTTTGTGTTGACAATAGGATGGACTAATGCCTTTGATGTCGGCAATTGTCCAACCTATTGCTTCTTTGTTGGCTCTCAACACACGCAACAGTTTATCTTCTTGAGGACCTGTTAAATTAGCTGAAACAATAACAGGTAGAGTTTCATTAGTACCCAAATATGCATACCTCAAGTGTGCTGGCAATGGTTTTTCTTCCAATTCCGGAGGAGATTCAATTGAAGGCTTCTTTTTAGGAATAATCTTCCGTGGTTCTCGCACAGGTTCATAGGCAAGACGCCTATACTTCGGATTTTCAGAATTGAGAGCTGCCACTGCTTCGGTAAGCTCCTCCATCATCTCAGGTGAATCTAATGTCAAAGCAGCCTGCAAGATATCATCAAAATTTAAGCAATTAAATACCTCTTGCGATGCTTGCTCTACTACATCCATTCTGAAGCAATCTTCCTGAGAATCTGGGAATTTCATAGCTCGAAATACATTGAATTTGACTTCCTCATCTTGTATCCTCATTGTTAATTCGCCATTCTCTACATCGATCAGTGTTCGCCCTGTAGCTAAGAATGGTCTACCCAAAATAATGGGGACATTTCTATCTGCATTGTACTCAAGTATTACGAAATCAACGGGAAATATAAGTGTACCTGCCTTAACAAGGACATCCTCAATACGGCCTTCAGGATGAGCAAGAGACCTGTCCTCCATTTGCAAGACCATAGAAATGGGTCTTGCGTTTCCAATTTTAAGCTTATCAAAGATTGACTTGGGCATCAAATTGATGCTTGCCCCCAAATCACACAGCGCTTTTCCCTTCCATTCTTCTCTGATCGATATGGGAATCGTGAAACTCCCCGGATCAACTAACTTTGGAGGTAATTTACTCTGACAAATCGCGCTACACTCTTCAGGAAGACCAATCATCTCATTATCACAGTAAGGCCTTTTGTTAGTGAGAGCCCTCTTCAAAAACTTCGTATACTTAGGAATATCTCGAATCGCCTCTAGTAACGGAATATTAATACTTAGACCCTTCACTCTATTAAAGAATTTTTGAAAATCACCCAAATCACCCTTTTTCTGAACTCGAGATGGAAACGGTGGTGGAGGGCGATTGATCACAATATCATCTTTCTTTTTCGGAACTTCTCTTGGTCTTTCTATTTCTTCCACCTCACCATCTTTCTCATTCTCTTTTTCTTTCTCAACCACTTCCTTTTCTTTTCTTGGAACTTCTTTCTCTTTCATAACTGGAAAAGGAGGTGGAGGGAGGTTCTTACCACTTCTTAATGTAACAGGCTTGCAATCTTCTCGTTGCATTGGATTCTCTGTATCGATAGGAAGTTGTCCTTGAGGACACTGATTCAGTTGTTTATTAATTTGACTTAGCTGATTCTGGAACAACTTCATATTTGCTTCAGCTGCATTTTGACGCTCCATAGCTTGTGTCTGAAGAGCAATTAAACTTTCAACTGTTTTCTGAAGGGTAACTACTCCTTCTTGTGGATGGGCAGGTAAGGCTTTTTGGTTTAAAGTTTCATCGTAAGTATTCTGAGCAGCTTGTCTTTGTACATAATTACCCTGATTCTGTCCTCCTTGATAATTGTTGTGTGGTCTTGGATTATAGTTGTTACCTTGGGGACGCGGCTGATACGCATCTGTAGGATTGGCTGCCCCATTAGGATTTGAGTATTGAAACCCAGGATGGTTTCTGTTAGGCTGATATCCATTACCACTCGAATTGAAGTTACCTCTATTGGACATAAACATCACGGACTCTTGGTTATTCGGACAATTTTCCTCATCATGATCATCTACCCTGCAAATCGAACACATATAAACCTCTTGTGCAGCATGCACAACTACCTTCTTACCCGAAAATCCTTCTTTTACAGCTAAAGTAAGCTGCTTCAATTGTTGCTCTATAGTATTCTGAATCTTATTCTCAAGCGTAGCAAATCTTTCTTCCATATCAACATTATTCACTCCTTTAACCGGTGTTCTCACTGAATTCCACCCAACTTCGTTCTTGACTGTTCTTTCTAAGATAATTTTAGCATGAGCGGGTTGAACTTGAAGAAAACCTGCACCACATAGCGTATCCAATTTCTCTCTTGAAGTCCCATCAAGGCCTCTATAAAAGATTTTTAGCTGTTGTTGTTCTGAAAAACCATGAGTGGGAACTCTACGTAAACACATCTGAAATCTTGTCCAACTCTTACCCACAGTTTCATCATATTCTTGACGGAAATGTGTCAATTCTAATTCAGCATCTAATCTCATGTTACTTGGGTAATACCTGTCAAAGAAAGCAGTTTCTAATTGGTCCTAGTTTGTTATCTTCGTAGGATCTTGCGTATCGTGCCATTCACTCGCTCCATCAATAACAAAGAATTTAAAAGAAGCAAAATACATCTGTTCTCTTGAAACCCCTTGTGTGATATACGAATCACATATCTGTTTAAACTTCTGTACTGCTCTAAGAGGATCTTCTGATGGTCTTCCACGAAAATTTCCAAAATTTTGGAATTGCGCTAACATACCCGAATCTGGACGGAATCGCGGAACATCAATGTCTGGAGCACCTACTCCTATAGCAGGAGCACGTAATGGAACTTCTGGTGGATTATTAGTAAACCACGGATCTTGATTCATCACTATCTGAACTTGAATTTAGGAATCACTGGTGGAATTGGAGGAATAGCGCCTGGAGCCAAAGGTTGGCCATTTGCGCCTCGTTGACCTGGTTGATTATCTTGTTGATTCTGAAGATTGATATTCTCCATTCTGTTAACTAACTCTTCTACTTCTAAAACTTCTCGTTCTCTTCTTCTCTTGTTAGCAAGTCTGATCAACGATTCTGGATTACTAAGGATCGGAGGTGTTGGCTCTAGATCCTTGAATAGCCTTCTTCGCATACACCAAACCTAAAAACCTGAGAAACATAAACAAACGAAAAGCGTAAAACTGATAAAATAATATAAATGCTACTATCACTAAAGGATAAACACCGTGGTCACATGCTACCGTCCCCGGCAGCGGCGCCAAAAACTTGGTGGTCCTTTGTGTGTTCTAAATAAATGCAAATGATAATCGAACCACAACCGCAAGTGTACGGTTGTCCCAAGTAGTATATATGATAAAACAGATTCGTTCCAAGGACGGGATGGTTGACTACAATGTTTAGCAGATAATGATTGGTTGCACTTATAAAAGCAAATAAATAGAATATGTTTGTTTGGTTTGTTTATTAAAGCTACTAAATGAAAGACAAGTTATAAATGCAAGTAAAAGGTAAGACGCAAGTAAAATGATGTAAAACGCAATATGAGATGTAGTACTTGAGAACGCAAGGATCCTCCCAATCTTATTTCCTAACTTATGTTGTTTAAGGGCTAAATTGGTCAATTACAATGGTCGGGATTCTATATTCCTTATACCCCCGTCAGGGTGGACTATAAGGCAATCCTAAAGTGTCACTAGTCCCGTCGGGGTAAATATGATCCACCGTTGGATGTTTAAGTTTTATTACCTCATTGGCCCTAGAATTAGCTAAGTTCGTCAGAATCAATAGCTTTTATCCTAGATTGAATAATTAATTTTATACCTAAACCCTCCGTCAGGATGATCCACACGCCACATATGTGGAATAGCCTAGATACTAATACATGTTCTTAGTTCGCGACTCTAAAAACAGTAAATAATCACAAATTATCGAAAAGAGTAAAAGACCCAATCTAATTTAATTTAACTGAAACCCAAATTCAACATTTGTTATTTCATAAAATTAGGATTCACCCATTGTTTGTTCTCAAGCACTATGAAAAGCTTAGCTCATATTAAATGGAAAAACTAAATTAAAAGAAATGGAATTCATATTTGATTACAAAATTAAATATAAAAAGAACCTAATTTCCGGAATTGGAATGACTACGAACGGAGATATAGACCCTCTCCAACTCTTTGTAGATTCTTCTTTCTTCCTTCAGTTGCTTCTCTCTGGTGTTTAATCTTGTGAAATGTGAATTGTGTGAAAAATAGAAGTCCAGACCTCCTTTTATAAGCATGAAAACGGATTAGGGCTTGGACCAGAAAATAAAACACTAATTAAATGTCCAAGCCCAATTTCTAAGCCCAAAATCCCGTAACTGTTGATACACCTTCACTAAAACGGCTTTTCCCGATTCGTTATGACTCCGATTGACCTCAAATCAGTTGCTAAATTTCCGTGACTCGATAAGGATCGTTCTCTCTTCAAAGGTCAGCGGCTAGATCATCGCTTAAGCACCTCGAAATCAGCAATCTTTGGCCTGGAATACAGATTTTCAGCTCTAAAAATAATATCTTCGGGATTTATCTTCAAGTCTTGACTCTATTTCACGATCTTTGACTTTCTCCTTGGATTCCTCTTCTAGCTAACATCTAAAACCTGTAAACTTTACACTAAAAATACCAATATTACGCGCAAGAGTTTAAAAATGTTAGAAATAAAAGAGGAAAATCATATTATTGCATATTTAGTCCAAAAGTCTATCAAATTAAGTAAATAAACACCAAAAATGATGTCTCCTAAGGGTCGAAAATAAGAACAATTACGGAGACATCAGTTGGGCGTGGAGATTCGTTGTCCTCATCTTCCTTTTCGTTTTTGCATAAAGTTTATAAAATTTAGGTTTGAATTGGCATAGAATATATTGAATGTACCAATTTAGCATTAAGTTAATGATAGTAAGTAGTATGTTTTTGAAAGGTGTCACAAATATGTTTAGTATGCATGTATGAAAACTAGATATAAAAGATAGAAAAGTTAATGAGCAATGCTAAGAAGTCACGTTGAAACTTAGGGAGAGTTATTTGATGTGTAGAACGTGAGGTTTGAAAGTAGTTGAAAACCCGCTTGTCTATGAACTAGTAGTGAAAAAGTAACAAAATAAGGCAGTTCTTTCATATTGAAGCCACTTGAAGCCTTTTAGCTTTCTCACCCTTTTATTTGAATTTAATTATTATTATTTATATGTCTTAGCCGCTCTGAGCCTTTATAAAGCCTTTTATTGAACCACATTACAAGCCATACCCCTTAGTTTATATAACTTACCCATATGACCCGCACTCAAATTGCGAAATCTGAAACAAGTCATTTTTAGAGCTTGAGTTTGGGGTGGTGGGATTCAGCATTAGGGAACATTGGGTTTGGGAGATTGTAAATGTGATATAATTGATGATGAAAAATTTACTATTATAACCCTTTGTCGGGGTAAGAGTAAATAAAAAAATCTAAAAAGCATAAAGAAAAGAATATATAAAAAAAATTAGCATGATATCTCAACATTAAAAAGAGAGTCATAACTATATACTTGGACCGGCAAAGTGGAATTTGTATATCATCATGAAAAGGTTTTTAATTGGGTTATTTGGGGATGCACATTAAAGCATCAAGAATTGGGTTGAGTGAGAACATCTTCGAGTGAAAAACTCAAGCTTTAGGGCGATTCGTTGATGGAATGTGAGGAGAGAGAGCCAAATGCTCTCTTTTTATTATCCAAATATACCACACCGTCCCTAAGCCACGTCATAAAGACCTTAGGATTTCTAGCTACTTGGTGGAGAAACAATGGAGCTATTAGGTTGTATGTGAGTGGACCATTGGATGCTATACTAGGACCTATAAACCAACCTATAGACATTAACATGAACTGAGTTGAAAACCTCTCCTTCTGGCATTGCGAAGTTTATATGGACTAGAATTTATGGAATGTTGATTATGTGTATATTAGATGTAAGTATGCATTATTTCTTTGGAATTACTACATGAGACTTTTTAGATATTTTGCTTTAGGATAATTTATTGTGTTCTATTCTTCTTCTCCTCCTACTTCTTCTTCTCTGTTTATTATTTGACTACCCTGCTGTTCTTTATTTTTATTGTATCGGGACGATACAACTTTGAGTTAGGGGTCTTGATGTATCCCTATTTGTGATGATTTAATCTTAGTTGGAAACATCATTTTAGGTGTATTTAAGATTATTTTTATCGATTTTTAATTATATTTTTATATTTTCTAATCTCTTGTCTTGATTTGATGATTTATTATTTTTAGAGCATATTGGGTTTAATTGTTTGTTAATTATGAAGGTTTAAAGATATATGGTAATTAATTAGATTCCAAATCAATTCTAAGAGATAAAGGAAAGTGGATAAAGATGGAAATTGGAGATAAAGGAATTAAAAGATAAGTATGGAAAAATAAAGTTGCCAAATAAATCTGAATTTCACCAGTTACGACCATAAAAGTGATCATAACTTAAGATTTTCTTGGAATTTGGAAGAATGGTCTGAAGCAAAGTTATAGAGATTTCCGAGACGATCAGCGTCAAACGGAGTAGTACGTAAGGAGTTACGGCAAAAACAAAACAACAACATTTTATTACCTTTTCTATATTTTAGGGATTTGGAAAAAAAATAAAAAATATTTTAGGGTTACGAATTTGAGTTGGGCTAGAAGTCCAATACTTGTCTTCCACTCCAAGAAAACGTTTTAGGGTTTCCTATACCCTATAAATACACTCTATAATCAGTAGAAACCTATCCTTGGCTAATCCTTAAGCCAAGAGGAAGCTTACAACAACAGAAGAGAAGTCTGGAAGGAGCTGAGCACCATATTATGTCTTCACAAGCTTCTAAATTTGTAATTGTTTTCTTTTCTTTCTCTAGTATGAACAAATTTAATTTAGCTTGAGATTTAGAATATATGTATGAACCCTAAACTTGTTTTACATTAATCTAATTTGGGATGTCATTGTATTTAAATTGAATTAATGTTTCATTCTCTATTTTATGTACTCTGACTTATTGTCTGTTTTACTTGCGGACGCATGCGTATAGGATTACTGGTGGTCCTTTGTGTGTTCTAAAAATAATGCAATAAATAATCGAAACACAACCGCAAGTGTACGGTTGTTCCAAGTAATAATAGTGATAATACAGATTCGTTCCAAGGACGGGATGGTTGACTACAATGTTTATCCACTAATGACTGATTGCACTTCTGAAAGCAATTAAAGATAATATGTTTGATTGATTTTTGTATTAATCCTAAGTAATAAAAGACTAAATGGAAAATGCAATTAAAAGCTAAAACGCAAGTAAAATGATGTAAGAAACAAGTATGAGAAGATAGCACTTGAGAATGCAAGGGGTCATCCAAATCCTAATTTATAACATATTCTGTTTAAGGGCTAAATTGGTCATTTACAATGGTCGGAATTCTAAATTCCTTATACCCCCCATCAGGGTGGACTATAAGGCTATCCTAGAGTGTCACTAGTCCCGTCAGGGTAAATATGATCCACTTTTAGATGATTAAGTTAATTACCACATTGGCCCTAGAATTAGCTAAGTTCGTCAGAATCAATAGCTTCTATCCTAAATTGAATAAATAATTCCGTATCTAAACCCTCCGTCAGGATGATCCAATCGCTACTAATTGGAATAGCCTAGATACTAACACCCGTTCCTAGTTCATGACTCTAAAAACAGTAAATAATCATAATTTATCGAAAAGAGTAAAAGACACAATCTAATTTAATTTAACAGAAACCCAAATTCAGGACATGAAATTAATTAAGATTGGGAATCACCCATAAAGCATTCTCAAGCACTAAAATGTGTTTAGCTCATATTAATTGAAAAGAAAACTAAATAAAAAGAAATTGAATTCATAGTTGATTAAAGAATTAAAAATAAAGGAACCTAATTTCCGGAATCGGAATGACTGAGAACGGAGATATAGACCCTCTCCAACTCTTGCAGCTTCTTCTTTCTTCCTTCGGTTGATTCTCTCTGGTGTTTAATCTTGTAAAAAGTGAATTGTGTGATAAATAGAAGTCCAGAACTCCTTTTATAAGTAAAAATTCGGACTTGGACCTAGGCTTTTAATTAAATGAAATATGAAAGGCCCAAGTCCACTAACTTAGCCCAAAATCCCGTAACTGTTGATACACCTTCACTAAAACGGCTTTTCCCGATTCGTTATGACTCCGATTGACTTGATTCCAGTTGCTAAAGTTCCGTAACTCGATAAGGAATGTTTTTTCTTCAAAGGTCAGCGGCTAAATCATCTCTTAAACACCTAGAAATCAGCAATCTATGGCCTGTAAAACAGATTTTCAGCTCTAAAAATAATTTCTTCGGGATTTATCTTCAAGTCTTGACTCCATATCACGATATTTGACTTTCTCCTCGGATTCCTCTTCTAGCTAACATCCAAAACCTGTAAACTTTTCACTAAAAATACCAATATTACGCACAAAAGCTTAATAAATTAAAAATGCTAGAAATAAAAGAGGAAAATCATATTATTGCATATTTAGTCCAAAAGTCTATCAAAATAAACGAATAAACACCAAAAATGATGTCTCCTAAGGGTCGAAAATAAGAACAATTAAGGAGACATCAATTACCTAAATAGTAGTTAGATGGTCACCGTATCCGATTTCTCCTTGAACTTCTTGACATAGGCCTTATTGCTTTCTTGTATCAATGTGACGAGAGTGTTCATATTCTCGTGTAGTGAGCCTTCTTGAGGATATGCTGGTAATGATGGCAACTCCTTCTGAGTAATATTATTGGCCCAAGTGGCGTAAGTTGGAAGTGGTTGCAAGGGTTTATTTTGATACGTTATCAACCCACACTTTAAACACCGATCATCAACGCCTTAATTCAGGGATGTATGCAAAATCGCCATAACTAGGAATTCAAAAATAGGCTAAAAAGAAAACGTGTAAAACTGAAAACAAATAAAAACTACTACACTAAAACTAATCACAAATAAATAGAAAAATTTCCGGCTGCGGCGCCAAAAACTTGGTGGGGGGAAAGGTGTAATAATATAACGAATAAATAAAGATAATAATAAAGGACACACACCCTTAACTACGACGAGAAACTCATTGCAAGTATTACAGATCATTTGCAAGCTTACTTAGTAAGTAAAGTTCGTTTGCGGGAATTTGATTTGTTAGATCTACTTGTGAATATAAAGAAGTGTAGAAGAATTTACTTGTTAAATTAAAAGATAATAAAGAAATAATATTTATTTGGTTTTCAGATTCAAAAGATAGTAATTTGAATAAATAAGATAATAAAGAATGGAGATGAGAGAGATATAACTTAGGATTGCTAGCATGCACTTATCCTTTTGAATCAATATTCTAGTTATAAGGATGAATTGAGCTCTTTTTTTGTAAATAGTCAGGATTCTATATTCCTCCTAACCCCCTTATGGGTGGACTTAGGTGGCAACCTAACAATTACCAGGACACTTGGGTAAGGGGACCCTGCGCAATGATTGGTGGTAATTTCAAACTCTAGTGACTATCTAGTTAGGCAAGCCCGTCAGTAGACGTTTATGTGGTGTTTCGATAGTTGAGCACACCTTCCGGGTGACCATCCAACTACTAATGGAGTAACCCTATACGTGCTTATTGACAAGGATTACAATCATTAAGTCAAAGCACATAAACCATATATATAAAGTAACTAAGTAGCTAAATAAATTTTAAGGTTTATCCCAAACAACATAAAAATAAAGAATTAGAGATCAAAGATTATACATATGCAAACCGAAGCTATGGCAAAATCAGTTCATATCTGAAGACATAGAAATAAAACTAATGAATAAAGAGATTAGAGACATAGACAATTTATTGAATCTAATACAAATTATCCTAATGATAGAGGGATAGGATGGAGAAGTGAAGTTTGTAACTCTCCAACTTTTTGTCTTCCTCTCTAGGTCTTCTTGCTTCTCTGGATGATAAAATCGATACTAAGGACTAATATTCAAGCAAGTACTAAGAATAACTGAGCAAGGACAAGAAAGGACAATGTTTACAAAGGTATCTATTCGTATTTATCTGCTTATTTATCACACCTTTGCCCCACCAAGTTTTTACATTAGGTCACCATGTTTAATAAAGAAAAATAGGCGTCCGGTTAATAACGGGTTCCCTCTTTAGCTAGAATAACGGTGCTCAACAATATCAACATAGTACGGTAGCTTGCATATAACGTGAACCGGAATATTGATCCATTTCGGGACCCAGTTTCATAAGAACGTCAACCCTTTTTAAAACGGGTCCCTGATTCGAGCTAAAAACATCACATCGCTTTTCGAAAACAGACGTTGGATTTTTAGCCGTTGGATCATTAAATCACAACTGGTAAATAGTACCTTCCTTCAAAACGACATCTTACTTTGGAGACACCGGGTACCTGTTTTCAAGCATTACATACACTCTTGATAATCCTCAACTACCATCATCTTCAAGCATTGAATTAAGAGCTCGCTGTCACCCAAATCTCCATCTTCTGATCAAATTTTTTGATAATCATAATCTTCATATCCACTCAATAGTAGAAAATCTATCTTCATTATTAAATCAACTCAAGAAGAAGTATATCAAGTACCACTTTATCATATATCCAAGAAGGATATTATTATCATGATTCATTTATCAATCAACTCATTAAGGAGTCAACAGGTTTACTCATCAAAGAGTCATTTGTGTTTATTGTAATTATCAAACAAATCACAAGGGTTTACCTTTTCGTCTAAATTAGAGAATAGTTGGTTTAGAGGTTTAGACTGAGTCTAGCTAAAACCTAACTTAGGTTCTAACTTAGCCCAAAAAATGTATTGGTTTTTAGGTTTTGTGATTGAACCTGTCAAAGATCACATCTAGAGGTTGTGATTGATCTTGGTAAAAATCTCCTAGTATCAGTTTTGTTTTTTTATCGTTAAGGAAACGCGGAGTTTAGTGGATGGGTTTAAAATATAAGGTGTCTACGTTAAATAATGGATATAGGTAACTTAACACTTTAAACGATTGCGTAATCTCTATCCCTACACTTTGTGATATAGATTTGCATAAGTTTTTTTATCAACTAATCCTATATTTTTCTTTTAACCTTCAAGTGTATGATTAAATCCATCAAAGTTCAAACTTATATATCTTCCAAAATATTTTTAATTACTTATAAAATAGATTAGTGTCCTATTCACCTCCCCCCAAACCCCTTTCAGATTGACAAATCCCTTTATTTGATGAACTTTGAAATAATTTGTCTACATTGTATTGTATGTAGTTATGTTGCCAATGTTCAAGAATGAAAATGCCTTTGTAAGATAATCCTTGCAATATTATATACACAATCAGATATATATAATAATTTATTTTGTGAAATAATATATATTATAATAATATAAATAAAAGTTGATAATCCAATTTTGAGAAATTGATGACTCCATTATAACTACTTTTGATTACTAGTCAGCTCCATAGAAATTAAGAAGATGAATAAAGAGGTTTCTTATAAAAATTTACAACTTTTTTTTTCAGGATATCATTTCGTCTTCCTCAATGTAATATTTATAATAATATAATTGGTTGTTATAAGCATATGTTCGCTGTGACCAGAACCGGTTCTGAGGAAAGACGAAGAAAGTCACCTTCGGACCCATAAAAATCTAATTATTTCATGGGCCCCTTAAATTTATTTGTATATATAAAAACTTTAACCCAAAATAAATATCATATTTAAAAAAGACCAGATCGAATTATTTATTATTTAAAAGTTCCAGTGTATAAAAAGCTCTACAACCTATCTTTGTTAAAAGAAAACCCTAATTTTGGCAAAAAAAAACCCAAATTTGCCTAACTTATTATATATTGATTTTTTTAATGTTATTTTATGAAATTTGTATATATTTTTCTTCAAAGGGTCCCACTTTTTGAGTTCGATTTAGCCCCCTAAAATATCACGACTGGCCCTGGTTGTGACCATTCTAATGGTTTCTTTATTCATTACAATATGTTTTAGATTTAGAAAATTGTTAGACAAAGAGTAAGGGTTCGTTTGGGGTGGATTATTGTAAAATTAAAAATGGTTTTTTAATAAAAATTGAAATATTTGTAAAATATATGAGTAAATTACTTATAGTGTCTTGGAGACCATCTTAGTGGTACAAAAGAATCATCACATTCTTCTCTCCTCTAAAGGAGACTTAAAGATCTACAATGTCATTACTAGTGTATATAAGACAAAAAATAGATTATTCTTTCTACTCAATTGCCATTTTTCTCTCGCATTCCTTATCATTTTTGTCTCTCCTCCATTACCATTGTTCTCTCTCCTCCTTCATTGAACATCAATATTTTCCTTCTCCGACCACAACCACCAACCACCACCGATCACCGCCGACCATCACAGTGTCACCAGAAAAAGTACGAAGTACTTGGAAAAAGTTATGATTACTCAGAAAAAGTACTGAGTATTTCGCCGAAAAAAGTATTGAGTACTCAAAGTTACTGAGTCGCAGGAAAAATTTACCGAGTTTTCGTAGAATTTATAGAATACTCGGAAAAAATTAACTAAGCATTTGATACAAAATTACTGAGTATTTAGAAAACTTTACTAAGTATCCGAAAAAATTTATTAAGTAATAAACCAAAAGTTCCGAGTATTTCGAAATTTTTACTGAGTATCAAGAAAATTTTGTTCATTATTTAGAATACATTATTGAGTTGATAAAAATAAAAAACTTTTAACTATCTAATAATCAATATACAATTAATTTCCTATACTGAAATTTATTACATTAACTGACCAATTTAAAAAAGAAAAAAAATCTAACTCCTAATCCTTCGCCTGCTAAAAAAGACAATTTCTGCGTATTACAAAATGAAATAGAAAAGAATCTGACAGCAGCAATGTAATAATGTAAAAGAAAATAAAATACAATGAATGACAAAACTCAAGAGTGTTCCTTCGCTTGCAACATTGCTTCTTCCATGGCGAAGCTCAATATCTTGAGTAGATTGGAGCTTTGAGATCACAGAAAATCGGCGCCGCACAACCAGCTTTTCGAACAAAGAAGCCGCACAACCGCTGTTGCTACAACTCTATCTTTCTCGTTGCAAACGGCGGACCTTCGAGCTTGAACGGTAGTTTTCTTATGCATGTGAGCTGCTGGTGGTCTTCAAACGGGATATTCTTTTGTCAGCGAGGTCAAGAACAGAATCCGGCGGAGCTGTGAACGGCAAGAAGGAAAGAGAAGATGGATCGGACGAGCAAGAAGCTTCGCCTTCTTGAAGCACTGCTGCTCAGATTTGAAGTTGGATCTTCCGAGAGAGAGAGAGAGAGAGAGAGAGAGAGAGAGAGAGAGAGAGAGAGAGAGAGAGAGAGAGAGAGAGAGAGAGAGAGAGAGAGAGAGAGAGAGAGAGAGAGAGAGAGAGAGAGAGAGAGAGAGAGAGAGAGAGAGAGAGAGAGAGAGAGAGAGAGAGAGAGAGAGAGAGAGAGAGAGAGAGAGAGAGAGAGAGAGAATTAGAGTTTCAAAAAAAATTCTAAACAAAAATGGTATATATAGGGGAAAAAATGGGGTAAAAAAGTAATTGAGATTTTAGCCTATAGTGTTAAAATTTGTTTCTGGACTTTAGTAAGAAGAGAAGGTAACTAAGGTGTGCTTGGGTCTTAAGGGTGTGTCTTCAAGACCCTTTGTAGAATTATCTCAAACTATATTCAAAAATATTTTGACATGTAGAATTACTTTAAGTATTTTTTTCAAGAATAACATATCAGTTGTTTTTCCTATAAGTAATTTTAAAAGTCTAAAGCATTATTAGAGATTTGAATTACTTCAAGTGATATTTTCAATAAACAACCCAAACAAACACTATAACACTAAAATACTTCACATGGCCATAACCTTCTTATTTCTTCTATACTTAAAGGGTGTAAAGTGAGAGATGCATGGTCTGGATCTCCTCCTTGATCATGGGTAACCTAGTTATGATTTACTTGGAGGTATGCATGGGGAGGTGTGCAAATTTTTTATGGGATTAATCAGTGTGCACACCAAATTGACCCAAACCACCCACATACCCATGAAAAGGAATGTTAGATAAATGTAATAATGTCTTTTCTTATATCGAGTAGTTTGAGGGACGGAAAATATTACAAAATATAACAAAGTAATGAATGAATATTACCATATATAAAATATCACCCTATAACAATGTGAACATAAAAAAGTGACCGACCATGAAAATTTATAGCACAAAGGGAGTGCAAAATGATATAAGAAATTTATGCAATTAAAAATCCACACAAATCATATCAAATCTATTCCATATTCTATAGATAGTATACCTAAAATGTTACCTTTCCTTTACCTCAGCCTGCTAACCGTCCCACTATTCCGGTTCTGACTGTTGTTATCGGATATTTTTCTTATCAGGTCAGTCTGGTCTACTGGTCATTGCATTACCGGTCCGATCCCGTCCGGGTCTGTTTGACTTATTAGCTATTACCGGACCAATAGTGGGGACCGGGTATACCGATTCTAACCGGTTTCGGTCTGGTTCCTTATCGGTTCTGGACTGTTCCTAACGGTTATTTTTTTAAAGGTTCCTAATTTATATGGTCTAATCTATCGGTTTTGCAAATTAATTTTTCATATAAAATATTAAATTACACATTATTTCACATACATTTTACAATTTTGCAACGATCCTACAACAAACACAAAACAACAACATAATAATAATCTATGTAACTTAAGATTTTATTATCGAATTTTACTGTGTAAATTTTTTGAAATCCATCTTCTAGCTCATATTTTCAGAAAAACTTTTGTATACTTATATGCATTTTTTAAAACTTTGCTTCTCATATTACTGTAAATGCCTGATCCAGCACAACCCAAAAAAATTGTAAGATGTGTGGTCTAGAGATTCTAAACATTCTTGACCCAACCTAATAAACATACAAAATAATTCCACACTTGTTCACTATTATATAACATCACTGAATCATAGAAATTAGAATGGTTTCGAAGAGCGATAATACACCACCAAAAATGGAACTATAATAACTGATTGGGCATTATTGACGGTGTCCTATGCAACACAAACAATACATACATAATAGCAATATAATTATATGAATAGAAGAAATAATCTACTGACTACTACCATCACAAAGGAGGCAAAATCATAGAGATCATCTTCAAGTGTCCAATCATCCATATTAAACTCAGGTATTGAACGGTTTCCATTAGCATATAGCCATTGACCTTTTTGAATCTTTCTACAATTAGGGTACTACATTGCTCTTTTTGCATTGAATGCAGAACCAATGCAATCTGCAAGTTATCATATACATTCACAATTAGACTACAAGGAACATATATATATATATATATATATATATAATTGGACTTCATATATGATTACAAGTCATAATTTTTTCAAGGGCTCAAGTAAATTTCCCAACATAGAAAAGTGTAAAGACACTGATGCAACTTAAATGCAATGACCCCAATTCACTCATGTGAAGAACATTGACCAAAAAGGACAAAACCCTAGACAACAAAATACAAATTAGATCAATTATACTCTTCTTTCATCCAATTCAGTAACCAATAGGTTGATTGAACAATATTTTAAAATATTACACCATAAAGAAATAATAAACACCAAATACCTAAAGTTTTGCTCAATTTACCCAAGATCAATCCATAAAAGTGCATATCAAACATAATGAAGTATCAAATTAAAATTTAGAAATATCAACTTGTTGTTTAATGAAAAATATATTCAATCAAACAGATCCTGAAATTGAAAAAGAATTAAGAAGATTATGCTAAGTAGAACCACAAAATTTGAAGTTACCCGTAAAAATTGGTTTTCACCTTGAAGCTTTGCCCAAGATATATCTCCATTATACATCACCACTTCAAAGCACACCAAACAAGACACAGTTGTATCTGACACCGACATCCTCGACACCACCTTACATCGTATCAAAGAATAGGTCGTCACCAGGTTCATCTCCTGCAAAAATATACACAATCAAAACACAAGATGAATTTGGATTTATTCAATTAATTAACAAAAAGTAAGGAATTTGCATGCCCTCGCTAAGTCATAGCAAATAAAAAAAATTAAAAAAAAAAATTAAAAAAAAAATTGCTAATAAAATCTACTAAGACATAGCATTTAGAGTGTAATTTCCCTTTTCCCATATGTTGTACTCAAATAATTCATAAATTTAACCATTATTTAGAAAATAATTACCAAAATCATTATATATAACACTCAAATGATTATATATATGCAAAGGGAAAATAATATTACATAAGAAGCAGAAATGTAGAGTTCAAGTAAATAAATTTCCAGTCAACGATTTTCTCAATTTTATGTTAAATTAACCAAAATATAATAATCAATTGTTGATAAAATTAAATATAATTATAGAAATTAAACCTTTTGAAATTGTATGGAACTCTAAGGCGTAAATATTCTTTCAGTGAGTTGTGGTTTCTATGAAAAATTGAACAGTTTTTTGAAAAATTACATTTAAACTTTGAATTTAGACTTAAAATATTACGCTATTTTTTTAGTAAACATTGTCAAATGTGTTTATATATATATATATATATATATATATATATATATATATATATATATATATATATATATATATATATATATATATATATATATATATAAATTTATCCAAATAAAATTCTTTGAAATGATAAAGATCCAATCAAAACAACTTAATATAATCAGTTTTTTTATTGGGTGTCTCTTTAACTTATCCACTAAGTAATGACATTGTATTTCTAACTTATACGTCAGTCGTATAAGAGTTGGCTTGAGATATAATATGAATTTGACCTTAATTTTAAAAATATATATATTGTACAAATAAAATAAAATAAAAATATTTGCCAATATGATTGTAAACTTAATAAAACATAGGCTGCTGGCAGAGTGGGGGTGGGACAGAATCACACTGCCGCAACACGTTGGAGAGTTTTTAGATCCCCCCCTAAAACGCCATTCCCCTATAGTTCCGAAGTAACTTCTCCTAGAGTAGTTTCATGTGCGAAATGACAATTATATAAAAACTTAAATCGAAAAATCTATAAAAAAATAAGCAAGCAAAATACTCTTATAAATAAATAATAATTTAAATAAAATTAAATAAAAAATATTAAGTACACATGATTCATACTATCAAGATTTACTCTTCATTAATGAAAACCCATAATCTAATTAGATTGAAATGTAATTTTATAATAGGAAGTAAAATATCTTACTTGGTTATATTTGTTGAAATGACATGACCAACAATCATATCCTTTAAAAAGTAGGGTATGATCTTGCAAATATTGGTGATATGTATTATATCTGAGAGATCGGAGAAGAGCTTTTTTCGGCTATAGTAAAATAAGAAAGTATTAGGCATTGAAATGAATGTTAAAGAGGTAGATGAGATAAAATAGGATAGTAGCGGCGAGTGAGATATATTTAGGTTATGTGTTACTTTTTAGCTTAACAGATATTCATATCATATTATATATATTTTTTTATATTAATATTCTCGTAGCTCTATTTTAGGGTAAATATCTCAAATAGACATTTAATTTTGTTAAGTGACAGATTTTCCCTTTATATTTGCAAATAAACATTTTAACCCTATATTTTCAATAAATGGTCCACGTTTGTTAGTCATTTTACTATTTTATTATATAATGTTATTCGAGACATGTTAACTACCAAGTGTTTTTTTATCCAGAAAAAATAAGAGTAACAAAGTCATTTAATCCTTAATTTGTTTTAATTTTTTTCTTTATTTCATTTTTATCTACTTCTCCTCCACGACACTACCAAAACCATTTCTGATCACCATCACTGCAACCAAAGAAAAAAAAAATTAGATTTCAAGAGCTTTTTAACATTTAATTCATGTGAAAACTAAAGATTTTTATAGAAATACAGTTTTTAATAATCGAAATAACATAATATAAAAGTTCAGAAAGATCAAAAGAATATAAGAGTTTAGAAAAGCCTTATTGGATTGGACTCGCGAGCTGAAAAATTTGGCGAATTGGGGAGATGGGTGACAATCCATTGGCTAATCAAAATACCTATGACCTTTTGTTTTCTCACCAATCTGCCACCGTGTTAATCTTTGGATGGACAAAAGAGAAGATATATTATAATGATCTCTATAACATTCAATATCCTCTAAAGTAGTACAAAAATTCTGGACATGTTTCAAAGATGAATTCAAGGGCACGTGATGACATTGACACAATCATTCTCGACGGTGGGATAATCCCTTAGGAAATTGATTTGCAACTGTACATGCAAACATAACTCCTATGGCTTCCGTTGGAGATAAAAACTTGAATGTCCATGCTTTTCTGTAAATATGTTATTTTATCAATGTTCCTTGCAATAGAACAAACAGATCCCAAACATAAGTTAAAATCCCAAACCACATCACAATTTATTTTAATTATATTTAATGTGGGGTCCACTACAGCAGTGCGGCTGTTTACCGACGACACGTGTCGTCGGTAAAACCCCGCGCTTCGTCGGTAAAACGGCTTATCGTCGGCAATACATCACCCCTATTTAATCAGTCGGTAGACTGAAGGCTTACCGACGTCTTCTTGTTCTCTCGTCCCTAAACAGGATTTTTATACCGACGAACGCAGTCGTCGGTAAAGGCAGATCCTTACCGACGACTTGGTTGTGGTTCGCCGCTAAACGGTATACTTTTACCGACGACATGTTCGTCAGTAGCTGTAGACATTACCGACGACATGCTCGTCGGTATTTAATTATTTAATTATTTTATTTTTAATTTCCCGGCCCAATTTTTTTTATAAATCCTTTTACCGACTACATTCATATCTTGAACATCGTTGGTATGTATTCTTTAATTTTTTATTTTTTTAAATGTCGTTCACACATTTGCCGACGACATTCATGTCAAGAATGTCGTCGTTATCCATCTTAATTTTTTTTAAAATTATTTTTTGAATTTTTATTTAATTATTAATTTTTTTAAACTTTTATTTAAATTTGTTTTTTTGATTTTTTAATTAAATATTAATAAAAGAAAATAATTAAAAAACATGACATATATCCATAAAAATAAATAAACCCGGTTAGTCAAACTCCGGGAATAAAGTCAAACACCTAAAGTTAAAAGTCAAAATATTACATAACTTCATAAAATTAATAACATAAAAGTCTTAGTACATAACAATAAAATCAAGGATCGGATAAAGTCTTATCATCTTCTTCATCTTCATCTTCGGAATCTTCATTTAGAATCGGAGGGAGACCATTGGCGGAGCTAGATTCATTCAGGCCTCGGAGCATCTTCTCTATAAAATCTTCAGAAGATCCGGAGACGCTCGATGGAGTAGCTTCACCCGGTATCGGAGGAAATCCTTGATGTTGGCGGAGCTCGTTCATACACTCTAACATCCGCTAGAGTAGCACCGCGTTTTTCTGTGCAGTCTTGTCTAGAACAGTAGGAGCCTTTGGTGTCTTCCAGATGCCTCCAATTCCTGGGATCCAGTGTCTATATTTCGGCGGTTTCATCACCTCCTGTACCGTCTCCTTCATCGCTCCGATTTGATCCTAAACTGGAATATCTTTAGATTGGGACCCCGGCTCGATAACCCGATCTTTAAGCTTTTCCCTGTAAACGCTCTATAATAAAATTTCAAATAAATAATTAATAAAAGTAACAAAAAATTAAATTTAAAGTTAAATAATTAATTTTACACAATAAAAAGGAAAATAGACCACTTACACTAGCCTGCTCCCATCTTTCGTCCCGCCAGATTCCCTTTGCCCCGTCACAGCCCAAATACTCGAAATAACCGCCTATCGGTGGAAGTGGGACCTCCTCTTGGGTCTGTTCGTCCAAAAAACTCAGGGGATTATTAGTATCAATCTTCAGCTTCCCCTAAAAAATTATAATTATTAAAAAATCAAATTAAATAACTAATAATTTTTATTTTTACTATAAGAAATTATACTTCGATAATTTCGTGCCGAGCTTGTGATTTGTTCCTAGAACCTGACTTGTTCGGCTTCTTCTGCATCTGCCTATTCTTTTTATTAATCTCCGACTGAGCCTGGTACAATTCAAGTTAAAAAAATAATTAAATACTAATTTAATAATAACATAATTAAAGTATAATATTACCTTTTTGTTTGGGTCACGGAACAAATCACAGGTCTCCTCCAATCCTCGGGAAGCACCTCCGGAGGACACTCGTCCGTATCGAAGTAATCGGCCTTCAGGTCATACTTCCACCGCCTGTAGGCAGTGGACTGAGACGATGTAAGATTACCGTTGATATACGGCCAATCTCTTCGGGCCCTCCACTCCTCAAGGTCGAAAAACTCATCGAGTTTTTCAAGAATCGTGGCTTTGAGCGGCCTCGGGACTTGAGTCCATCTGTCATAGTAAGGCGGGACGGTGTCTCGGACCGCAGACCAAACTACTTGGGCCACATGCTTCCTATACTCACCGTATGGGTTCCACGTATCATCGAGGATACAGAAGTCGACTGGTAAGGGCCCACCTAATTTCTCTTTCGCCTCGTGGGCGGTTTTTAGGGTCGATATGGTTCTAGGTCGCCTTTTTCTCCTAATTGTTTAATGAAATAGTATTAATTAAATTACTAATTTATATTAATTGAATTTTATATATTATTTTATATTACCAGGCAGTTGGTTACAGTCTTGGAGGTTGTGGTTCGGATTCCTATGCGGATCCTCCCCGTTACCATCACCCCGATGATAATTAGGCATCACATCGGCCATCTATAATTAAAATAAAATTAATAAATTAGTTTTTATTTATATTTACAAAAATACCCTAAATTCTACTATAAAATTTTTTAAATATTTTTTAAATTGCATTTTAGTCCTTATATTTTTAAAATTTATATAAATACCCTTAAAGTCTATAATAATTTTTTTAAAGTCGTTTAAATAGCATTTTAGTCCTTAAAGTTTTCGTATTTACAAAAATAAATATAAATTAATTTTTAAAATCCATATATTATAAATTGCATTTTATTCCTTATATTTATAAAATTTACAAAAATACCCCTAATGTCATTTTAATTTTTTTAAAAGTTTTTTAAATAGCATTTTAGTACTCAAAGTTTTCATATTTACAAAAATAACCATATTTATTTTCACATAAGTCCCTAAATTTCACAACATCAAAATTCTTCACATACACAAATTCTAAAACCTAAATTTCACACCACATATTTACAATTTAATCAAATAACATCTATCAAAAATCCAAAAATCCATCAAACCCTAACTCTGCTAAAAATTACAGAACATTCTATTTACATGTTGTATTTAACTACCAAAAACATTTAAACAATCCCTAATACTAACACAATAATCCAGAATTTAAAAGTAATCAAATACAAAGCCAAAAAAAATCAATTCATAAATTAAAAAAAGGAGGATTTGAATCGAAATTCGTGTACCTATTACGTGGAAATTGTGTTGAAGGTATCCAGGAATCCATGCCACGCAAGTAGAGAGGAAGAACACAAACAACAAAAAAGTTAGGATTTTATTTAGAAAAAAGAAAAAAATTGAATAAACACTAGATTTTTGGCATGATTTTTTGAGAGTGTTTTGATGATTTTGTGTTTCAGAATTGAGCTCGGTAGGGTTTAATAGAATAAAAGTTTACAGCTAAATGGGGAATATTTGTCGTTAAATGTGACACGCGGCGAACAGTCGTACGCACGACAGTTGCGTGTCCTTATTTACCGATGACTACTTTTCAAATTTCGTCGGTAAATCCCTTGGGCGGGAAAATGGACCGCCCAATCTGACCAATAAATTTTTATCTTACAATTACCGACGACACATAGGAAGAATGTCGTCGCTAACTGTTTACCGACGACATTCATTTCAAGCATGTCGTCGGTAAACGATTTAATGTCGCCGTTATTTTTTTTTTCCTTTCTTTTTTCATTCTTTTTTCTTGCTTTTTTCTTTCTTTCTTCTTTGTTTCTTTTTTTTCTTTCTTTGTTTCTTTCATATTATTTCTTTCTTTCTTTCGTATCCACCATCATCAGAAAGCCCGCGAAATCTAAACTTTTACTTTATAATAAACACCTCGACCAAAGTTTAAACAATTTGAGTCAAACTCGAGTGTTTGGGGTATTCAGTCAACTATTTAGAGTCAAATGTTAGTGTTTGGTGTGTTTATTCAACATTTAGAGTCAAACTCGAGTGTTTGGGGGTATTCAGTCAACTATTTAGAGTCAAACTTGAGTGTTTGGTGTGTTTAGTCAACTATTTGAGTTAAATGTTAGTGTTTGGTGTGTTTAGTCAACTATTTGAGTCAAATGTTAGTGTTTGGTGTATTTAGTCAAGTATTTGAGTCAAACTCGAGTTTTTGGGGTATTCAGTCAACTATTTGAGCTAATTGGTGTACACTGAGACTTGAAAAGGGATAGCTCTTTTGGTTCTGGCATTGGTTCGTTGTATCTACCTGGATCGTTGATCTTTGTTTTCTCTTCACTAAGATACTGTTATATGAAGGTCAACGTCTCTTTCGTCACGTAACCCTCGGTTATGGAACCCTCTGGCCTAGCCTGGTTTTGAATATACTCTTTCAACTTTTTCAAATACCTTTCAAATGGGTACATCCACCGCATTTGAACCGGGCCCCCTAACAACGCTTCATCATATAAGTGTATCACTAAGTGGATCATTACATCAAAAAAACACGAGAGGTAAGATCATTTCTAATTTGCACATCCCTTCAACATCTTTCGCCTTACCATCGTCCAACTCTTTCCTAACCAGATTCTTGTTACAAACGACTCTAAACACGTTAGCTAACCCAATAATCGGCTCGCTAATCGGTTTATCATCTAGAAATCTGGGGAGACAACAAACAAAAAAGATACTACATCATAACGTGACAATCATGCGATTTCATTCCAATGATCTTCCCCGTATAGACTTGAACATTATTCCTCATACTGGACGCGAAGCCATCGGGAAACCTCTATGCCTGTAACCACTCAAGAAAAATCTTCATCTTCTCCGCTGACAACGTATACTTTCCCCGATTTAGAATCGATTTACCTCCTCTTGATGTCAACCACAACTCTATTATGATATTCATAGCCTCAAGATCCTGTCGCGCCTTAACGTTATCTTTGTTTACTTTCCCATCAAGTCCTATAACTGTATCGAGAAGAGCATCACACACATTTTTCTCGCAATGCATTACATTGATGTTATGTTTTAACAGGTTTTCTGACCAATAAGGTAAAAGATAAAAAATACTCTTTTTCTTCCAGTTGGACTCACGAGGACCTGTTTTCTTCGTCACCTTTCCCCCAAAATCCTTGTGTTTACCGGGAAACACAATGGGAAGCCCATCTAACTGTGTCTGAATACTAGCTAGACTATGTTTCCTCGGTGGGCCCCTAAGATCGGATTTCGGGTACAAAACATTTTCTTTTCTAAACCGATGTCCAGTAGGTAACCAACTTTTATGGTCAAACTAACCCACACCTTTTTTCACCTTCAACGACGGAGTAGAATACGTGCATTCAGGGCAAGCCATGTAACCTTGACCCGACCCTCCTGAAGTGTATGACCGAGCGGGGAAATCATTGGTCGTGGACAACAAAAAAACCTTCATAGTAAACTATTTCTTTGTATGGGCATCATACGTAAGGATCCCTTTAACCTACAACTCGTCCAACTCATCTATCATAGGGCAGAGGTAGACATCCATGTCCTTGCCGGGTGAACGAGGACCCGTAATCAACAGACAAAGCTGAAATGTGGTTTCCTTCATGCATACCCACGGTGGAAAGTTATAGACGGTCAATATGACAGGCCACATGCTGTACGAGTTGTTCTGCATAGAGAAAGGACAAAAACCATCGATACCAAGACCCAAGTATACATTACGAGGTTCGCTAGCAAACTCAAGATGTAGCGCTGCAAATCTTTTCCAACTATCACCATCAACCGGATGACGCAACACATTTGTTTCGGCACTTTCTGGTATGGTGCCATATCATGTCTTCAGCAGTGTGTTTCGAAGCGTATAGTCGCTGTAATCTGGGAGCAATCGGAAAGTAACGAAGCTTCTTATGCGGTACTTTGATACCCTTCTTTGGGTCCCATCTAGACTCGCTACATACTGGACATTTGTCGAGGTATTTATTCTCTTTGTAAAAAATGGCACAATCGTTCAAACAAACATCGATAGTAATATACCCCATACCCAAACTTTTCAATTTCTTGTTGCATGCATCATAAGAATCGGGCAAAGTGTGAGGTTTGGACAAAATAGACCAACCAACTCCAATAGCTTGGTGAATGACGTGTTAGTCCACTTGTTCTTTACTTTTACGTGCATAAGCTTGGCAATCAAGTTCAATGAACTCATCGCTATACAACCCGGATATAATTATGTCTCCAATTCGTCGAACAGTTTTTCGAAACTGCTCCGACTTGGAATTTCTGCGTCTCTCATCTCGGTGTCACCCTGATGTCCACCAACATCGTAACTGTGTCTCAAACCTCAGTCATTTCATTAACTATATTCGGTATAGGATTTTCTTCGGGACTGACCAACTTTTCCTTGTGTTTTATCCAAGCCCGATACGACTTCATAATCTCATTGTTAAAAAGGTAGCCCCTAACCGTCTGGGTGGGTAATCGACGATAATTTCTACAATAGTTACACGGGAAATATATAAGATCTCTATAATCTTTTTGTTGTAGAGCATATTTGATAAAATCCATAACCCCCGAAACATATTCTGGCTTGAAATAATCCGTCTCATCGATCCAACTCTTATCCAAACCCGAAGCCATCTCTTAACAACAATTTTAGATTACTAGACAACTACATTCATATGAAAATAAAATAAATAATTATTACAACCCAATTGATAAAATGAATAAAAATCACAACACATGAATAAAATAATACAAATTACAAACCAATAGTTTGAATATAATTACAAACCAATAAATAAATAAAATTACAACACAATATATACATAAACAATTTCATATAATTAATTACACAAATACAAAAATATATGAAAACATAATAGAAATAAATGAATGTATGCATGATTTACACTTAATAATTAACTAGACAATCAAAAAATATACATAATCATAACTTATAGGTACTAATACACAAATCAAAATCCATGCATAAAAAAAATTAAAAGTTTGAAATTTAAAGAAAATACCTTGCTTTGGTGGGAGAAATTGGAGATTGATGATGAAATCCCACCTTGATAATGTATTAGTTATCCTAATCACATAATATTGCAAGAATTACACCCAATATGATAATCAAAAATAAAAAAACAGAATTTCAAGAAATTACCTAATATTTGTGGATGAAATTGTGTATTGAGGATGACCCACCTTGATTATAAGCTTGGAAATGGTGAAAGATGAATTGGAGAAGGTATTGCAAAAAATTTGAATGAGTTTGATTGAAGTTTTTGGGAGAAATTGAGGAGTAAAAAATGGGGTTTTGGGGTTTTTAGTGATAAAAACCAGTCTGTCCAGAATAAATACGTTTTATTTTACCGACGAACATACGTGTCGTCGGTAAACAAGACACTTTCGTCGGTAAAAAATAACAATACCGACGACATTCGTGTTGTCGCTAATTTACCGACGACAATTCGAAACAAAAAAAAACCATATAGCGACGACGTTTTGACTCATTACCTACGAAATACTGTCACCGGTGAATTAACGACAAGCGTTCTTGTCGGTAAATATCTGTCGTCGGTAAGTTTTACCATTTACCGACGAACTTGCGTGTCGTCGGTAAACTGTCGTAGTTAAATTGCCGATCTGCAGTAGTTGTCCAAATAGTGTCAGAGATTAATCTCATCCTTCTCGTATTCTATGGGTCACATTGATAAAAAAAATGTTCAATTTGCTACCTCTTGGAAGCGAGGGATTTACATTTCTATTGTTAACCGTAACTCTATTATAAATAAAGTCCCAACAAAGGTTAAAAAATCAGTTCTAGCACATAAGGTCCTTGCATCAGTCGAAGTCGAAGTCAAAGGGGGGGGGTGCTAACAACTCTTTGTGTATAAGTGGACTATCTATTATCATTACCAATTTTAGTATAACAAATTATATTTTCTTATTCCTTCTAATCCTTCTATCTAAACATACCTGAAACGATTGCATAATCTCTATCCCTACACTCTTTAATTTATGTTATGGTATCGATTTTCATAAGTTTTTTATCAACTAATACATAAAGATCTGACTTAGAAAGGAATCGAATCTATATATTTCTAGCAACATTCAAGTGTTTGATAAAATCTCTCAAAAAGTTTTCAAACTTATATTATCTTCCAATATATTTTTAATTACTAGTAAACTTTATTAGTATCCTAATCACCCCAACCCTTATAGGATTGACAAACAATCTATTTTTGATAGATTTTGAAAAATTTGACTACATTGTATGTAGATCGTTCACCATTGTGTAAGAATGAAAGTACATTTGTAAGATAATCCTTACAATATTCTATATACAATCAAATATAAACAAGGGATAATGCCCACTAAATAATAAATCCACCATTTTGTTCCTAATTATTTAGAATGAGCTTTTTATTCTTAATTAATCACAAGTTAAATAAAATGTTTTCCGTTGTAGTGTAGAAGGTTAAATTTATACAACAATTACCCTTAATGTCATTTTAATTTTAATTTTTTTATTGATTTTATAATGTAATAATAATTTATTTTACTTCTCTTTATTATAAAATCTGGCCTCCTCCACTGTTCACTTTTACCGCCTCATGCATTCTCCACCGACCACTGCCACCATCTCCGACATTCGGTTAAGCTTTTTACCCTCACGGGTTTGTCTCACAAATTTTGAGCTCCCGGATCTGAATTCATAGAATATGATATAACTTAGTTTGACTACCACCCCCACCCCCACCCCAACACACCCGAAGTAGTTTAATAGCTAACCAACCCCAAATATGTGGCAGCAATACTTGAATGCAAGGTTATATATAAAACAACAACTTCATACTTTATTCAAATATAAAATCCAAATTCATAAAAATAAATCCCAAAAACAAATCATATCAGCAAGAAACTGTAAATATTCCCATAAACAAAAAGTCTGGAAAGAGCTCATAGGCCAAACCCCATAAGAAAGAAAGTGAAAAAGTGTATCAACTGGCCAGAGCCTTGATATTTATTTAGCCCTTTAAGGGGGTAAAGCAAGAGGTACAGGGTTCGAATCCCCTCCCGGAGCATGGGTAACCTAGTTCTGATTAAGTGGGAATATGCATGAGAAGGGGTGTATATTTCCTATGGGAATATCGTGGTGCGGAACACTAGCCCGGACACCCATATATAAAAAAAAGTGAAAAGGTGTATGGCCTTAAGGCTAGATTACATAGGTAAAAAATGAAAATAATTATAGTTTAGTCAAATAAACCGAACGCCTTAGTTAGTAGCATGGTCTCAACAACATTAACATCAACTTCATCAACAATTTAAGCAACCACAAAAGCATCATCCATCTCGGCGTCCTACATCTCGACAATATTGTTATAAAAATAATAACAAACAAGCATGAAATAGAAGAAAAAAATCAATACCTTCGGGAGAATGTTCCTATCAAATATAGGAACTAGTGGGTCAACCTAACAGGAAGCGATTCTAATGCAACAACGCCCATGAGATTCAGTGTTGCGTAAGAATTTCTCTATAGAACTGAGCGTACGCTTCGTATTGGACAAAATCCATTGTTGGGGCTCACAAAGACACTATGTAAGTTATAAGTTTGTATGAAATCATGAACTCTACCGTTGCCACATCCTTAACCAAAGATAACTGATTATTTAACATGGCCACGTTCTTCTCTACCATTGATTCACTCTCCACAAGATCAATTACCTCCTCTTTCTCTTTAGATGTTTCCTACTAAGCAACATCCACATTTTACAATAATGTAGCCTTCAACTGGTGAAGACGTCGAATCTTGTCTCTGCATTCTAATTGTCCTTGAGAATCACTTGGTTGAATTTGTGCTATCATACAAAAGAAAAACAATGAAAGAGAACTTAATAATTAAGGAAAAATAGAGTTTTGTATTAGTAAGTAAGCCGGTGTAACATCGATAGGAGCAAGAATTTTGAGTGAAGGAATAACAACGAGAACATTGGTCGGAGGTGCAACCTCTCCCATTGTAGTCCTAACTAATTTAGGATGCCTAATTATGAAAGTGTTTCTGTATAATATTTTATTTTTCTCCAAAGAGAGAGTGTGAGCCTCAAATTTACGCTTTTTAGTGTGAGAATCCAAAAACCACGCCAAATTGTGCCATATCTTGAGTTATGTCGACGCCTGGTAGAACCTCCCTCTAAACGATGGAGCTGGACCTCGGGGGGTTATTATAATGCCTGAAAAATGGAACAAAAGGAAGAGTTATCCCAAAAAAATGGAAAGAATGAACATGATGCCCCGATCCCTAAAAAAAGCTTCATCCCACTTCAAGTATCCAATGCATAGCGGTGGAAGTAGCCATCTTTTTGGGTTCAACCAGCGCACAACCAATCCCTGAGTGATGTTTCAGTATCCTTTCTAGGTTTCCCAATAAGCTAATATAAAAACACAATATCCGGTGGAATATAGGTTCGAGTACTCGTCCTTTATACCAGACTTCATGACGTGATCTCCCAATAGGGAAAAAAGAGGGGTACAAGCCTGAACTAATAGCGATATTATCAGTGGCATCTACAAAAGAAAAATTCGGTCAAGTGAGAATTGCCCAGTCGGTGTTTATCTTCAGCCAATTTCATCCTTGAATCAAAGGATTTTTCTGCTACCGATGCAACCAGTCGGTCTGTTGCGTAGGTGTACCATCTGAATCGATGATCAGAGCGTCTCGATCATTGGTTGCACCACCCTAATCGGTCCTCATCGGTCACGGGTATCCTTCCATCTTTATAGATACCCAGTTATTATGCCAACCTTTATGACTAGAAGGAAAGGATTATGTCAGGCAAATTATTTTTTCAAAACTGAGGAGTCAGTTAATACAACCCACTGTCTTACTCACCACATTCTAATAGCCAATAGAAGTAACAGAATAATTTTGTTAAAGGACTAAAATCTAGCAGATTCTTACATCTTGTATAAAAAATTACAACGGATGCCCAAGCGTTTGGGACCAATTGACTCGGAAAAATGTTGTAGCACCTAAGTAAATCTACAATAAAGGGCTCGAAGGGGATCCTCAACCCCATATCTAAACTTCAAGTATATTTCGTGATCTAGCCCTAAAGAGGCCTATAGGCCCGTTCATTAGGCATGCGGTGTCGGAACTCAACCCTGTAAGAGATATCCCCACGACGCACAGCTTGAATAAATTTATCGCGTCTAAGTTCACAAACTCGTTCTTCGACCTAAAATGTCACTGCTTCATTCATCCCTGGAAAACGTATCCTCCGAACGCATAATTAGTTATACATAATTATTCTTTGAGAACCAGAGATATGAAAAGAGTTGTCATTGCCAGAAACTTCTTCCTCTTCTTGTGTAGAAATCTCATCCTCTCTCATGGGTTAACCTCCTCTTCTTCATTGAAAGAGGAGACTACTCTACTATGTGGATGCTTGATCTCGGGAGTCGAGGAAAATTTGTCCGCGAGGACTCATCCAAATTCTCGGAAACTGATAAAATACCTAGTTATGAGACGTTGATGAGAACCAGCTCGATACCTCTTCCTCGTTCTCATTCCGTGAACCTATTTTTGATTTGTTATTGACATTGAATTCCATATAAAGAAGAAAAACAAAGACAACTTCAATAGAAAATAGTACATTGAGAAAAAATTGAACCTTAAAGCAAACAAAGATGATTACACCACAAGATTTAACAAAAAAAAATATACAAATCTGATGAGTGATCTGGCGCAAGGAAAATGTAGAAAGGTAAGAACGAGGGTACACGCTTATATATATGGTAAATCTGGAAATTCTCACCCCCATAATTAGCCACACTCCATTGAGGGAACGTAACGTGTAACAAGGCACATGCCCCCATACAACTATGAGCAGGAAACTGTCCCGATCAATCCCATCATGACACATATCCAGGGATAGAATAGGAAAAGCACAAGAACTGGCAACTAATTACCTTTTCTAGATAAAATTCAAAATAAATCATTATGTTCGAACCTTGCAAAATCATCGACCTTAACCTTCAGACTCAAAAGTGTTCTCAGTACCCTCAATTAAACAAGCTATAATTATACTTTACGGAAGGATACTCATCTAAATAAATCAATATTATTGAGATTACTCAAAAGACAGATTCTTGCGACGACACAATACTAATTATTTAAAAGACTGACTGTTGCAACGACGCATCATCAAATATTTGGAAGACCAAATCTTGTAACGGCATAATACAAACAATTCAAAAGACCGACCTCTTGCGTTGACGCGTCATCAAATATTCTAAAGACCAACACTTGTGTTGGCACATCACTTAAGTTAATCCAAAAATGACTCTTACGTCGACACCGTCTAAATTACATAAAAGATCTATTACTCCATTGGTGTATCACAAAATACTCAAAAACTAGCTCCCGCGTCAGCACCTCATGAAACGGTAAATGAATTTTGTAAAAATGTTGGATAAAAGGGTAACATTGATCATGCAAATTAAAAAGGGTAATAATAAGCTATAATGAAGTACCTAGAATAACGATGCAAAATAAAGATACTACGGAAGGTAAATACCAATGTCAGTGTTATATAAAGGTTGCCATACTAGTGACTGAATATATCGTCATTATAAACCCAAAAGGGAAAATGACCAAATGTCCACAAGGATATCATGGGACTTTATTATATATACATATGGTGGTGGGAAAGGTGTGACAAAATAATATATATAAATACGAGAACTAACACTTAATACTACAACGATAAACTCTCTGCAAGTGAACAGATCATTTGCAAGTGATAAGTAAGTAAAACAGATATTGATCTCAGGGACTACGAAAGTTAGTTTATAAATAGTGCAATTACTAATTGAACTAGAATAGTTGGTAAAATTATATGCAAAGACAGTAAAATATTTATTTGGTTTTATGACTCTAAACATACTTAAATTAAAGACAATAAAAAAAATTAGGATAGATAGAAGCTTATGATAGTTAGCTTGAGAACTAGCAAGTAATTCTCACCAGCCTTGTTCTATATTTATTGCCTAAGGGAACATAGTGTGATATACAATAATTGATATTTTAAATTCCTCCTAACCCCCTTCTGGGTGGACTTAGGAGGCAAACTCTCCACTACCAGGGGACTTGGGTAAGGGGACCCTGCGCAATGATTGGTGGTTAAATTGAACCCTATTGGCTATCCAGATAAGCAAGCCCTTCCAGATCACTACCACAAACTAGACGACTATGTGATGTTTTCTATAATTGAATCCCCCTTTCGGATGTTAACTCGGTTACTATGGTAATCATATACGTGTGCATTGCAAGAACTACAAACATTAATTCAAATCACATAATACAGAGCTATCACTACTAAATTCAGTTAAATGTAAAAGGACATCCCAAATTAAATAACATATAAAACAAATCTAAGGTTCACACCCATATGCTAATCTCAAGCTAAATAAATTAGTTCATAAGAAAGAGATAGAAATAAATAATTACAAACAAGAAAAGGTGGAATGACATGAATAGCTTCTAACTCCTTCTTCTCTTCTTCTCTCTTGATCTAGGCTTTCTCTTGGTCTTTAGATGATTAAAAACTGACCAAGGATGATTTCTATAAGGTAGGAATGGATATATATATAGGCCTATGGTGAAAATATGGAGTAATCCCCAAGTTAAGGAATCCTGATCTTACCAAAATTCACATTCCTAAATTGTAGGACAGGATAAACCTTTGCAGATTTTGATTTGGTCATATCTCCTTCGTTACTTATCGGAAATTAATTTTCTTTAAATGAAAACAACGCAATTAAAAAACATATCTGCTCATATAAAAGGCTCCTCCTAATTCCTGACTGGATTTCTGCAACAATTTAATTAGCGGATGTATTCGCAGTTTTGGCAGCCTCCTTCTTTCCAAATATATCAAAACTTTTTCTTTTTGACTTTGATTCTTTACATTTTCACTTCAAATAAGTTTTTCATAGATGTAATAGCTTCCATACACCTAAGTGCTACACAAATAACACACAAGTTACGCGTAAAAGCTCGCAAAATAGCAAAACACCTAAAACTAGATAAGAAAGCGTAAAGTATGAATAAATAGGGAAAAATCCCAAAATTAAGTACTAAATACCCCTAACATAATGTTTCAAATATATACTAATATATCATAAATATAGAGATATCAACATATCTCAGGCACACCTCCTAAAAATGTAACTCTCACTCCATCATTTTTTCATAAATACATTCAAAACCTTCATAACTCTCTCTCTCTCTCTCTCTCTCTCTCTCTCTCTCTCTCTCTCTCTCTCTCTCTCTCTCTCTCTCTATCTCTCGAGTCATAAGAATACCATTAGTCATAATACTAATTTGAGTAGCAGATTGCTAACGTGAGCAAACCTCATTGCGATCCCGGTTTAAAGTCTTGTTTTAGGTATATCATTAACATACAAAGCGAGTTCCTCGATGGACCAGGAAGACACCTCGGTCAAGTTATTTATCTATCTTTGGTCACTCGACCTTAACAACAACCTCTCAGATGAATATACTCTAATTCTCATACAAACAAATTCTATTGGTAATAATTTTGTACTCTATCAGCTAGGAGCATGATCAAACCTCCCTCCTTATCTTGTGATATTGAAAAAATATTTTTAATACATATTTGTTCAACTAAGTCTAATATCTACTGTAGAAACAAGGCGATATTTTTTATAAGGAACATGCTTGAGATCATGGACCTAAACGCTTGGTTACTATCACCATCATAGCAATAGACAACTAAAGGTTTCAATGATCACTTGAGTAGTTACTCAAAAGTTTTCTTTATTAAAATTTACTTTCTCATGTTTAGCCTCCTATATGGTTCTATATCACTCCAATTAAATCAACAAAATATCAAATAACATGAGCAAATAAGATCAATTTACTTAAATGGTAAATTAGTTTCCTTGTGTACATTGTCTTGTAGTGAAATCAGAATCTCATCAATGATTTTTATTTTGGTAAAAAGTATCCTCGATGATTCTATAAAAGATATGTAGGATAAAAAAAAATTAGGAAAAAAATAAGCCTCTTGGTGGGTCCTTGCGTGTTATAAAATAATGAAATAAAAGCAAAAGGAATAAAGGATCCAAAGACCGCAAGTGTACGGGTCGTACCAAGTAATAGATAAGTAAAATCGGGATTATCGTCTCCACAGGGATTTAAGAAATTCTTCTAAATTTGCGTTCAATATCAGAATAGGTAGTTTTGATTGCTTTAAAAAGATAAACAATAAAGGTGTTTGTTTTCTAATTAACTAAATAATATAAATAACAATAAATAATTAACAAGTATGCAAATAAGATAAGGAGTTGCAAGTATGAATCTATCCTATTGAATCTATGATTACTAAGAATAAGGGTGAATAGGAAATCTCACAATAGTCGGGAATCTATTATCTCCTAGCCCCCGTCAGGGTGGACCTAGAAGCTATACTACGGTATTACAAACCCCGTCAGGGCGATTATAAGCTACTTTCGGATGAATACTATTTTACCTCATTGGCTACGTGGTTAGTCAAGCCCGTCAGGGTCAAATAACGGATACCACGTGTCTATTATCTAAGTCTGTAATTAAACCCCCCGTCAAGGTGATCCATACGCCACTATATGGAATAGCCTAATTACTATGAGCTAAGTTTGATTCATGACTTCAAAATTAGTGATTAAAACAAAATAATAGTCAATGGAAATTAAGAATCAATTCAATTAAATACTAAAATCCCAGATTCAAATTAAAACATAAAAACAATATTCAAAGGTTCATATAATTACAATCCTAAAGAGAAATTATGCATAATAAAACTTCTTGAATAAATAGATTAGAAATAAATCATAGACAATATAGATCTAATACTAAATTAACCAAAGAATAGAGATGGAGAAGTGCTGAATTGATGTAGTTAAGCTTTAGCTCTTGCTTCTTCCTCCTCTAGATCCTCTTGATTGCTTCTATGATGATTTATTTGTGTATATTAAGCTTATGCAGCCAAGGGATGATTTTCTAAGGTTTAGAGTTGGTATTTATAGGTGCTAGGTCGAATTACTTGGAGTGGAAGACAAGGCAAGAACTCTCAAATTCGTAGCCCTAAATTCTAGGAAAGGTAAGATTCTGCTGCTGATTTTATTTGGTCATATCTCATTCAATACTTATCCGTTTGAGTCGTTCCAATATATGAAACCGCTTGTCTCGGAAAGAGATTTCTATTGGTGCAGACCACTCGCCCAAATTCCTAGCAAATCTTAAGTTATGGACTCGTCTTTGAAACGTGGCTGGAATTTCAGATTCTTAAGGCATGTTTTTCTTTTCCTAGTTGGACTCTAATTCCTTCTATCTCCAGATTTCTTCAAGATTTTCTTTCCTTATATCCTTAGCATTGATTTAGAATCTAATTTATTTCCATATTATCTCTAAAGCTTCACATTAAATAAATAATTAAACCGCATATGCTTTATTAAATAATAACTCATTAAATCAAGACTAGAAATAAGAAAGTACAATTTAAATTCAGGAAACTCGAATAAGCACACTAGAAATATTCTAAGACTTTAATTCTCACTTCTGCTCCTTGGATTGGTTTTTCATCAAACCTACTAACTTTGCACTAAAAATAAGTAAATTAACGCACAAAAGCTCTATAAATGCTAATAGTCTAATTCCAAGGGGAGAAAGTGTAATATTGCAATTTAAGCACAAAAGTCAATATAAAAAGACCATTTTCAACCTTAAATGATGTCTCCTAAGGGCTTATATTTAGACCAAAAAGGGAGACATCAAGACCCCAACTCAAACTCGTATCATCCCGATACAATAAAAATAAAAACATAGGGAAGTCTCTAAAATATCAGCTAATTCAATTAAGCACAGGGGAGAAGAAGATAGCAGAATATATAGAATAAACTCAAGCAACTACTTAGAAAATTTCATGTAATAATATTTACAAACTACATACCTGCACACTTGTCATATCTACAATCAACACGGCTTGAATTCAAGATTGGATTAGCTTCGCAATGTAAGAAGGAGAGGATCCTTACTCAGTTCACCATGGAGGCTATAGATTGTTCATTGAACTTCACTAGTGTCCAAAGATCCACTTAACTAATATCTAATGGCTCAATCACTTCTAGATTACACAGCAAAGAATCAAAAGGTCTTTAGGGTTGTAATGTTGGCTTAGGGATGGTATGATAAGTATATTTGGATAATTTAGAGTGAGATTTTGGCTCTCTCCTCACTAGCCATCAACGAATCGCCCTAGAGCTTGAGTTACTCTCGTAAAACATTCTCACTCAACCCAATAAATTCCTTGATGCACTATTTAGCATCCCCAATAACCCAATTAGATCAATAAGATGTTCACATAAAAATTCCTCTTTGCCGGTCCAAATATATATTCTTTTCATATCAATTTTTTTCTTTTCTATAGCTATAATTCTCTTTTTGATGTTGAGATATCACGCTATTTTTCATAAATTATGCTTTTTCATAACTTTAGCTCGTAGCTTCTTTTTCATTTACTATTACCCCGGCAAAGGGTTACAATATAATAACCCTGTGAATCATCATCAATATATAGAACAGAGCACACATAATAAGCTCAAGAATCCCAACCCATATAATGTTTCCCATAATGGTGGACCCATCTCCCCAAACTCAAGCTCTAAAACAATTGTCTATGCATCGCGATTCGAGTGCGGGTCATATGGAAATGCCTAATAAACTAAAGGGATATGGCTAATAATGTGGCTAATAAAAAGTCTTTAGAAAGGCTAGAAGGGGCTGAGAAGGATATATAATAATAAAATGGACAGCAAGCTAAAAGGCAACAAGGGGCTTATGAAAGAACCGCCTTAATCACTTTCTAAACTTTGCAATTTCGTCATTCTCTTATCTTTAGCACGTTCATTAAATGGGTTTGTCAACTAGCTTGGATCTCACGTCCTACACACCACTCATGGTTCCCTGAGATCGAACATACTTTCTTTCGCATTGCTAACTAATCTTTTCTTTACTATCAATGTGTGTTTCCTGCAAATACTCAAAGCATACAAAATAAAGCAGCTCATAAACATACTACTTTCTATCATCAACTTACTAAGTTTATGCTTTCGAGCTATTAAATACATTCTACATCTAATCCATCTCTTCAAAATTTTAAAATTTTAAAATTTCTCTAAAAAAAAGTAAATCACATAAAAATGGAGATGAGGGACACCGAATCCCCACCCCCAACTCAAAAATGAGTCGTGTCCCCACGACTCGAAAAGACTCAATAAAATAAAAAATAGCAAATAGTGCATATGGAGAAAAGGTAGGGAAGAAAGAAAACACACTCTTCGAGGCTATTGCCTCGCGTGATTAATACCCAAGATAGGGTGCAGTTATTTCCTTGTTTGTAAACTCCATGTATCACCAATTTCTCTATCCCTTACATCCTCTTATGCTTCATCCCAATCAATAACACTCTAGATATCTATTTTTTCTCATCCTCTACAACTTTGCTCTCGAATATTCTCTCATGTGAGGTTGTTTTTCCAGGAATATTATGTCGTGGCAACAACTATTAGCGTCCCAGAAGCTTTGCTCATCTTTGGTCAAACAGATGCTTGATTTGTAGAGGTTGTGGTGTCTTCCTTATGAAATTAGAAACCTTTTTTTGATCTTTGATTTTACCACTACATGCTTTCTTCTATTCTCTTGATCCGATTTACCTTGTATTTTATTCCCAAAGTAGTACCCGTCTCAATTGATTTCTTCTAGAACTCACCCAATACCTTGCATTGATACTTCATTTCCCTTAACACTTGATAATAGCTTTATAATTTCTTTATCATCTCTTATGACCCCCAACTCAAAGCTTTGAGCACTCTTGAAATTTGTAACTTTTGAAAATAAGTGGAACAAGCTTTATTTGGTTAGGAAGGTCTAAGGATGGCAATTCTCTATGTGGATATGATGGAATCAAGCATTGATGATATGGGTTTAAGGAATTTTGGATGAATTTCTAAAATTTAAGCTCTTGATTCTTGGATTCTAGATGTTTTGATATGATTTGGGTGGTTGAACCTTCTTTGTAATGGTGTAGGGAAGGATTTGGATGTGAATTCATGGTGATTTGGTCGTGTTTTGATGTTAGGTGAAGGTTTGTTGAAGCTTTAATGGAGTTGGGAGAGGTTTGGGGAAGAAAGTGATGCTTAAGGATTGAGAAATTCGGATTAGAACTCACCTCTTCCTTCTTATAACACCAAGAACGCAATAATTGTTTTCTCTACAGCGGGTTTGGGCGGTATACCGGCCAAAGGGCCCGGTATACCAGCGGTGCCAAAAACTTGGTGGGTCCTTGTGTGTTATAAAATAATGAAATAAATCAAAAGGAATAAAGGTTCCACAGACCGCAAGTGTACGGGTTGTACCAAGTAATAGATAAGTGAAATCGGGATTATCGTCTCCACAGGGATTTAAGAAGTTCTTCTAAATGTGCGTTCAATATCAGAATAGGTAGTTTTGATTGCTTTAAAAAGATAAACAATAAAGGTGTTTGTTTTCTAATTAACTAAATAATATAAATAACAATAAATAATTAACAAGTATGCAAATAAGATAAGGAGTTGCAAGTATGAATCTATCCTATTGAATCTATGATTACTAAGAATAAGGGTGAATGGGAAATCTCACAATAGTCGGGAATCTATTATCTCCTAGCCCCCGTCAGGGTGGACCTAGAAGCTATCCTACGGTATTACAAACTCCGTCAGGGCGATTATAAGCTACTTTCGGATGAATACTATTTTACCTCATTGGCTACGTGGTTAGTCAAGCCCGTCAGGGTCAAATAACGGATACCACGTGTCTATTATCTAAGTCTGTAATTAAACCCCCCGTCAAGATGATCCATACGCCACTATATGGAATAGCCTAATTATTATGAGCTAAGTTTGATTCATGACTTCAAAATTAGTGATTAAAACAAAATAATAGTTAATGGAAATTAAGAACCAATTAAATTAAATACTAAAATCCCAGATTCAAATTATAACATTAAAACATTAAAACAATATTCAAAGGTTCATATAATTACAATCCTAAAGAGAAATTATGCATAATAAAACTTCTTGAATAAATAACTTAAAAATACATCATAGACAAAATAGATCTAATACTAAATTACCCAAAGAATAGAGTTGGAGAAGTGGTGAATTGACGTAGTTAAGCTCTAACTCTTGTTTCTTCCTCCTCTAGATCCTCTTGATTGCTTCTATGATGATTTATTTGTGTATATTAAGCTTATGCAGCCAAGGGGTGATTTACTAAGGTTTAGAGCTGGTATTTATAGGTGCTAGGTCGAATTACTTGGAGTGGAAGACAAGGCAAGAACTCTCAAATTCGTAGCCCTAAATTCTATGAAAGGTAAGATTCTGCTGCTGATTTGATTTGGTCATATCTCATTCAATACGTATCCGTTTGAGGCGTTCCAATATATGAAACCGCTTGTCTCAGAAAGATCTTTCCATTGGTGCAGACCACTCGCCAAAATTCCTAGCCAATGGTGCAGACCACTCACCAAAATTCCTAGCCAATCTTAAGTTATGGACTCGTCTTTAAAACGTGGCTGGAATTTCATATTCATAAGGCAGGTTTTTCTTTTCCTTGTTGGACTCTAATTCCTTCTATCTCCAGATTTCTTCAACATCTTATTTCCTTATCTCCTTAGCATTGATTTAGCATCTAATTTATTTCCATATTATCTCTAAAGCTTCACATTAAATAAATAATTAAACCGCATATGCTTTATAAATAATAACCCATTAAATCAAGACTAGAAATAAGAAAGTACAATTTAAATTCAGAAAACTCGACTAAGCACACTAGAAATATTCTAAGACTTTAATTCTCACTTCTCCTCCTTGGATTGGTTTTTCATCAAACCTACTAACTCTGCACTAAAAATAAGTAAATTAACGCACAAAAGCTCTATAAATGCAAATAGTCTAATTCCAAGGAGAGAAAGTGTAATATTGCAATTTAAGCACAAAAGTCCATATAAAAAGACCATTTTCAATCTAAAATGATGTCTCCTAAGATCTTTTCGTTTTACTTTTGTAATTCGAGTCAAGGTTTTTGCTACAATACATTGTACAGTTGGTATTGATTCTTGATATTGTCAACCTAAACGTGAACATGTTATGTTTCATTATATCAATTTTTGTAAAACCAATGGGAGACCCAAAAAAAGTCACGATTTGTATCAAATTTTTAATCTATTCTTTCTGATATTGATTTTCAATTAAATGAATGATATATTCAAGAAAAATATACAAAAATTAAAGAAGAAAAGTAGAAAAATTATAGATCTAAGTGAGAAAATGGAACACTTTTGATGTTGGGTATTGTTACAAAACCGTACCTGGCGACAATGAATCTGAGAGATCACGAAGCAAAGAAAATGGGGTAGCTGTTGCTAACGTGCGCCAGGAAGACCGACAGGGAGAAAGGAAGAAGATGAGACTGGATTTTTGTATTAATTATAGCGTAATTTAGAAGCTCGTAGTGGTGATCTAAGGTTTGAAGATTTGAAGATTTAAAGATTTGAAGATTCGAAGATTTAAAGATTTAAAGATTTAAAGCTTTGAAGCTTTGAAGCTTTAATCATGGAGAAGAAGCTTTGGAGAAGAAGATCATGGAGAAGAATTTTTGAAATACCAAATTTGCCCCTGTTAAAATGATTTTTTAAATAATTAATTTAGAAAAAAAAATTCAGGGGGCAACGAGTCAAAATAATTCTGAAAAAAAAGTTCAGGGGGCAACGACTCACGAAGTTAAAGTTTAGGGGGCAACGAGTCACGAGTTAACGGCGCGTGGCACCCATGCTGCGAGTTAACGGAAAAAATTGACGGAAAAAGGTCACAAGGGGCATCGAGTCACGAAGTTAAAGTTTAGGGGGCAACTAGTCTCATTTTAAACTTTGGGGGGCAGTCTGTCAATCGGGCCAAAGTTCAGGGGGTAAACAGTGTATTTACTCTTCATTTTATCAGAATAATTTTTGTTGTGCACCATGCACAAATAACATCTAATACAAAAAAATATCCAAGTCCAAAAAACACAATCTCAAAACAAAAAACATTTAAATCTGATGCCCAGGTAACGGTTCTCTTTGAATACAGAATTCTAAATGTCCGACTCAACCTTGTTGCGCACATGTTTCAGAACATTGATGGATTTTTTAGTTTCTTTAAGATGAATTCGAGTTGTTGACATTGTAATGACCACCTTCTTTCTTAACTCTGGAAATTTAATTGTAGCTTCTTCCTTGTTTAGAATTCGACCAAATAATCTTCTAGCCATGTGACTTCGATCTTGGCTTTGACAACAGCTGTGACCTCAGCAAGTATACTATCAATGTCTATGGTGATGGCATTGTTTCTGAGTGTCTTGATAACACTACAAAATGACTCGAGCATGGAAGCCCTAGCACTTGGTGTTTTGATAAGACAATTTTGCACCACATCACCATACTTTGTAATAATAGCATCAAGTATAGGTGCATTTCTAGCTTTAACTAGGTATCCATGAACCTCTACTATTTTCTTACTAATTCTAGATGAAGCCTTCAAAGCTTTCTTTCCTTTCACATTCATCGATTCATTACCACCTTGTGATTTCCTATATAAAGATAACATTAAATTACATTATAAGAAAAGAATTTGAAATTTTTTAATTACAAAACTCTACTTACAACTTTGAGAGTAATTTGTAAGCATTTTACCTATGAGGTATGTCTATTCATCGATATGGTTTAGTGTATATATATATATATATACTAGGATAGCCCGTGTCTGAAGACACTACGAAAAATAAAAATTCTGTTAATATGCAACGAAACTTAGTATTTGAGCCAATAACTGAAGGAAACTTGTTATTTTAAGCATGACCATTAACAAAATTATGGTTATTATACATATTGAATATGAAAGTAACACGAATAATAGACATGGTCTACATAAATCTAATGAAGTTCATAAGTTATCAAACACAAACTAATCATAAAATCAGTGTATAATTTATCAAACATCCAGACAATACTTTGAAAATAAAAAAATAATCAATATGTAACGGAATTGAAATGTGTGAATTGTACATCACCGAGTTTTTAATATTAGTACATAGATCTCATAACCCTAGAAAATTCACCGTACCTGAAGGTACTTGTGCAAAATAAAACTAATCAAAGAGTAAAATATAATATGAAAACGGGTTGTTTTACGAAAACTGATTTACTTGAGTTGCCTATTTTAAAATTTAGATATAAATATTTATATCACTTATATTTTTATAAGATATCAAATATAAAAATTCTAACATATTAATAAAAATAAACCTATTTTGGTTTCTAATTTAATGTTTAAAGGATCAGTTTTGAACTTCCGTTGAACTTGGGTATATAATATTAGTTACTATTTAAAAAGGATGCACAAAATTTGAAATAACAGAGATAATAAATAAATAATGTAAAAGCACATATATTTACAATATGATATAACTAAAGAGGCTAGAGCTGAAGTTGAAGCAATTTGATGAAGTGGAAACAATCTTTATGAGAAGATACTTTCTTACCCAACACATAATCCCTTCACTTAATCTCGAAGCTTTTTTTGTGTCTAGTTGGCTAACGACTAAAAATTCAGCACAGAAAAGCAAATTATGTTGCGTTGTTATAATAAATGCTAGAAACTACACAAGATTTTACTTTGATATCTAATACTAATATATAAATTAGATGAAGTCTTAATCGAATAATAATCAGAATAACACTGTACTACTAATATATATTCACTTGACCAAACTTTGATGAAGTCTTGGCCTGCCATTCACACGGCTTGATAAATCTGGAGTTCAATAGACATTCTGCAATTAATATTTACGTGAGAAATTTCTCTTCTTTTCCTTTTATGACACCTATTTCCACTTCTTTATGTGAATCATCAATAAGAAAAATACCATTTTAGTAACCGACTCAATTATTAACAGTTTCATTTTAAAAATTTATGCATAAAAATAAACTTATAAAGCTCATAGGTAGAGGGTTTAAAAAAGAACTTCATAATAAAATGTAATTTATTATATACTTTAAGTAAAATTACATATCATTTATTATGACCCTGTATGAATTGACACCAATTAAACAATTCACATACATACTATTAAAACCAGTACCAAAATCCAGATCCTCACACTCCAATTCTATTCTATTTATATATAAATTTAATTATTTGACAATGACATTCACCAATTAGATATTCACTTAACTTATCTCATCAACTAGATTTATCATTACCCAAAAGTGTCCAACTTAAATTAATAATTCAAATTGACCCACAACACAAAAAAAAAATGAATATTTCAATTATACTAATGTAGGTTTTTATTTTATCTAAACATGTATAAAATTTACAAAAATTTAGGGCTCCAATCATGGCCTACAATAAAGTATAAATAGCATCTCTATATATTTTTTTTGCAAAATACTCAGATATATAACTCAATGTTTCAATAAATAGCTAAGATACCCTTCGTTATTTTAAATTACTCTAGTAGAATATATGCCCATGCGCTATTCAGAAAATAGAAAATAAACCACTGTGTTATTTTAAGAATAGAAAATATACCCATGTTTTTCCAAAATCTATTAAATGTTGCAAATGCATAATCTTGATTGGCCGAACATGGACAAAGGTGCTATTTTTTAAAACAACTGGGTATTAACAATTCTAATTCACATAATACAGGGACTAGTAGTGTAAATTACCTGAAGATAATGAGTTGGAGTCCCTGGGAACACCATTGGGATAATAAGAGTAACTGATATCGCATTCTTGAAGATAAATTTAAGCTAAAATCGAATTTCTACATTCACTTTTAGCATTCTGAATATCATTATTCACACAGTCTACACAGTCACTATTACCCAAAACACCTTCACATTGACCCAACACATAAACTGATTGATATCCACCAGAGTAAAAACCATTTCCATTACCAACACCTTTCACGATCTCCCCTAAAGCCGTGTTAAGTATGTCAACAAACCCGGTCCCACTCGCCTGAGTCGACCTGCAAACCTTGTACAACAGCTCAGTACCAATCACTTGTCTAAAACCGATCACCTCGTACCTCAGATAACACCCACCTAACTCAATTCCGGTGTGATTGTCTTCCCACATTGTTTTTTAGACATTTCAAGTGTTTTTTCCACACAATTTTTGCAATCTGCGTTTGAAAGATCACCTCTACATTGGTATAATCCAATAATAGCTTATTGGCCTTGACCAACTGTGATTTTTGAAAACTTTGAAATACCAGATTGTGATAACAACTTATCAAAGATGGTCTTTAAAGTGGCTGTGTACACTTCAGTGGAGTCTTGAAAATTCTTGTCAGCACAGCCTTTGTACACCAAGCTAGTCTGATCTGCTGAAGACGAAATGGTTGTCAAGAGAGAGAAAATAAAGAACATAAGAGAGAATGCTGGACCCATATGAAGATTTAATCCTGACCACCGTTTATGTTTGGCCAGATGTAATCCTGAACCGTAGAAAAAACTCTGAAATATAATATAGATTGTTTTTGTCTAATAGGACTTATCCTAGCCAAAGTTAGTAGAATATTTAATAAGACAAAATCTTTAAAAAAAATAACATAACATGTTCACATACTTATAAATTCGGCTACATTTCAATTGTGAAAAATATTAGAAAATGTTTGGACCGACCTAAAGGTAAGGTTTGGGTTCTAATCATTTCACAATATTGAGAATATTTTACGAATGTAATATATATTGAAAAAGAATAATAGGGTTGGGCTGACCTTGGAAGACAAAGTAAGTTCTAAATTTTTAAATAGAGGTCTTTTACATATCGTGTAACTTGTGTTATATATTTTTTATTTTATATATGTAAAAATGACTTTTATATCCAAATAAAATTCTTCCAAAATGATAAAATTCAACCAAAATGACTTCATATAACCGGTAAGTATTCTTTATTTTAGGTTTCTCTCCACTTAGGCAATAAGAAATGACATTGTATTTCTAACTTATAGGTCGGTCTTATAAGGGTTTGTTTGTGATATAATATAAAATTGACCTTTATTTTAAAAATCTATATTATACAAATAGATTTACAAAAATTATTTGGCCACTTTGAATGTAAAATTTTTAAATTTTGAATTTAAACATGATAAATTTTAGTTAGTCAAATCAATTATATACGTAATAAAAAATTATATAAAAATTAAATCAAATAATCTATAAATAAAATAAGAAAGTAGAATAATCTTATACATAAGTAATTATAAAAAAAATTAAATAAAAATTTATATTTGACTAATTTATATAAATATAGTTATTAAAATATTTATTCAGAAAAAAACATGTATATCAAGTAATCATGATTTATATTATCAAGTTTTAATCTTCATTCATGAAAAAACCATACTCTAATTAACTAGATTTAAATATAATTTTATATTAGGTAGTAAAATATCTTACCTGGTTATATTTGTTGAAATGACATGACCAATGATCACATCCTCTTAAAAGTAGTGTATGATCTTGCAAAGGTTGATGATATGTATTATATTAGAGAGATCGAAGAAGAGTTTTTGTCGTCTATAGTAAAATAAGAAAGTATTAAGCATTGAGATGAATGTTAAAGAGGTAGAAGATATAAAATAGGATAGTAGCGGCGAGTGTGATATATTTAGGGTATGTGTTACGTTTAATTTAACAGATATTCATATCATATTATATTTTTATATTAGAATTCTCGTAGCTCTATTTTAGAGTAAATATCTCAAAGAGACATTTATTTTTGTTAAGAGACAAGTTTTCCCTTTATATTTGCAAATAAATACTTTAACCCTATATTTTCAATAAATGGTCCACGTTCATTACTACTTTTACTATTTTAATTAGAAAGTTATATGAGACACGTCAACTACCAACTCTTTTTTTATCCAAAAAAATAAGAGTAACAAAGTCAGTTAATTCTTAATTCGTTTTAATTTTGTCTCCTTTTCACATAATTTTGCTTTATCTCCTTCTAATCCACAACACTACCAAAACCATTTCTGGTCACCATCATTGCAACCAAAGATAAAAAATTAAGATTTAAAGAGATTCTTAACATTTAATTCATGTGCAAACTAAAGGTTTTTATAGAAATAGGGTTTTTAATAATTTATATAACATAGTATTGAAAAGTTTTAAAAGATGAAAAGAACACAAGAGTTTAGCAAATCCTTATGGGATTGGACTCACGAGCAGAAAATCTTCGTGAATTAGGGGGATGGGTGACAATCCATTGACTAATCAAAATACCTATAAACTTTTGTTTTGTCACCAATCTGCCACTGTGTTAATCTTTGGATGGAGAAAAGAGAAGATATATTATAATGATCTCCATAAAATTCAATATCCTCTAAACTATTACAAATATTCTTGACATCTTTCAAAGATGAATTCAAGGCACGTGATGACATTGGCACAATCATTCTCAACAATGGTATATCCCTTAGGAAATTGATTTGCAACTCTACATGCAAACATAACTCTTATTGCTTCCACTGGAGATTAAACATAGAATGTCCATGCTTTTCTGTCAATATTTTTTCCATTAATCTTCCTTGCAATAGAACAAACAGATTCCAAACACAAGTTACAAACCCAAACCACATTATAAATTATTTTAATTATATTTAATGAAGGTTCCAAATAGGGTCGAAGATTAATCTCATCCTTCTCGTATTCTTGGGTCACAATGATAACCAAACGTGTTCAATTTTCTACCTCTTGTAAGGGAAGGATATAAATTTCTATTTTTAATCGTATCTCTATTATCGAATAAAGTCCAAATCCCTAGCACAATACTTTGAGTATAATTGGACCTTCTATTATCATTACCAATAGTATGACAGATTATATTAATAAAAAATATCATATCAGCATCATGCTCATTATTATATAACACTTCATCATTAGCTCTAGTATCTAGGGTTACTACTATTCATCACAATATTGACATGCATTAAATAGTGAAGTAACTGGGTTTGGGCAAATGTTTGCACACAATAATTTATTTGTAAAATAGTATAATTTATTGAATAATCTAAATTACAATTGATAGTAAAAAAATTGAATAATTGGTGACTCTATTACATCTAGTTTGGAGCACTAGTCAACTCCGTAGAAATAGAGAGAAAGAGATTTTTGCAGGAATTTTACAATAATTTTACATGAAATCTTTTTTCTTCATGAATATAATATTTATAATAATATAACATACCATTATAAACATATGTCATATAAAATGAAATTGTTTCTCCATTCGTTGCATTGTCATCATTTTCAAATGAACCTTGTCTCCAAGATTTGTGAAATTGGAATAATTTTCCAAGATGTGTTGTTGCAATGAAAGCCTCTCTTTGATTAATTTTGAAAAAAAAACTTCATTGTATGTAGTTCGTCCACTATTGTTCAAGAATTAAAGAAACTTTGTAACATAATCCTTACTATATTATTTACACAATAACAGTATACTTACAATATTTACAATATTCTATACAGTCTCAAATATAAATAGATATCTATTTTAAAAATAATATAAATTCTAGTTGATGATCCAATTTTCTAGTTCCAGATTCGAGCACTAGTAAGAATCCATAGAAACAGAGTGAGATACAGAGATTCCTTTTCATGAATTTTATGGATATCTTTTCTTCTTTGTGCATATAATGTTTATAATAATATGATTGACAATTATAAGTATATAGTCGTTGTAACCATGGTAACCATTTCTACCTTCATTATATTATCGTCTATGACTTGGTCAAAAAACAAAGGATGATACAGTTGAATGAGTTGGATGAATTTCGTTTCCATGACTATGACAATTCACGTCTCTACAAGGAGAAAAAAAAAGATGGCATGATAAACGGATTCGTCCAAAAAGATTCGAGAGATGACAAAAAGTGCTATTATACAACTCTAGATTCTGGAACTATCCGCGTAAGCTTAAATCCCGTTGGGGAGGACCTTACATTGTTATAAATGTCACTCCTCATGGAGCAATAGAAATTGAACATCCAACCGAGCAAAGGACATTCATGGTGAATGGTTAGCACTTGAAGATATACCATGATAGTGAGGACTTTGGACAAGAGGAGACAATCCATCTCGAAGAACACGTATAACCCGAGGTACACGTCTAACTCAAAGACTTTAAACAAAAGTGCTCTTGGGAGAAACCCCTTGTTTTAATTGCTTTCTAATTAGTTTTATGCTTTGTAGTGTATATTTTTATGTTAGTGTATTTTTTTTAATGTGTTCACAAGCTAATAAGAGAGAAAGGTAGTGTGTTAATTGTGCATGAAACGAGTTTGGGGTCAAAAGAGGAAAAATTGAGGAATTCTGATTTTGCTATCCGGCATGCCGGCGGATTCACCAGTATACCGGTGAAGAAACCGTGTCACGGTTCGTGAAATTAGGTTCTTTGCCGAGAGCTTGCTTGGAAAAATCGTGTTCGCGAGTGTCGACACGGTTTTTGAAAATTCTGACTGGTACGCCGCCGATCTCACCGGTATGTCGGTCCGAGGCGGTTTGTGAAGTGATTGTTACCTAATCAACTTCTTACCTTACCAAATCATAACCTAGCCTCTTCAACACTATTTTTTTGAGACTCAAACCTTATAAATACACCTTGAAGTTTTATTAAACCTCCACAATAAACACAACAACAACAAGAAATATTTCTTCCATCCTCCATAAACACATATTCTTCATCAAATTCATTACACTACACCATAAAACACCACCAAAGATCATCAAGCTATCAATAATTCTTCCAAGAACAATCACATAAACCTTCTTCTACCATTGATAATCATTCATCCAAGTAAGAAACTAAAGCTACACCAATCTTTCATAACTTTATTCTATCCTTGGTGTAACTTGAGTTGTGGGTTAATCGAAGATGACAAATAGAACAGATGTTGTGGATTATAAGAGGAAGTTTTCAATCTTAGGGAAGAACAAGAGATTGTCTGGAGCCACAATTGAAAAGGCCATTGACCTTGATGAGCCTATTGAAAAGAAACCAAAGATGGAGGCACCAACACAACCACAATGAAGGAAATTAACAACTAGAATGAGTGTACCACCAAGGCCTAAAGCAAAGACACCAATCCAAGATCAAAGTTCATCGTCATATCTAAATGATTCAGGCATGCCACCAAAATGGGCAATTAAATTACAAGATGAAACTAATTATTTCAAGAAATAATTTGCTTCTTACTAGGAGGAAATTGCAAAGATTAATCAGGTATTGAACGAAGTAACTAATAACTTGGATATTGATAATTATTCTTCTTCCTCTTTGGAGGATGACTTACTAGATCTATATGTCCATGTACCCAGTTCTAATTCTTCTTCTCAATTGCTTGTATACATTAGTTTAGGTAGTTTTTAATTTTATTGCTTTATTGAATCTTATTCGAGTGGTGGGGACACGGCTCACTTTTGAGTTGGGCGTGGAGATTCGTTGTCCTCGTCTTCCTTTTTGTTAACACGCGTCGTCGCGAAACTTGGAGATTTCGTCGCTGATCCTGTTTCGCGACGAAAATTCGTCGCTAAGTTGTCGTCTTTATCCCTTCGTCGCTATTTGGCCATTAGCGATGAATAATTGCGATTTCGTCCCTAATTACTCAGACGTTTAACCACTAGGCCTGGCGTCGGGAAATTAACAAATTAGCGACGACGGAATAGCGACGAAAGGCCGTCGCTAATGTCTGAACTAGTTTTTGTTTAATTATTAATTGAATTTTCTTTTTTAATAATTAATCTAACCACGAAATAATAGCGACAGATTCGTCGTCGCTATTATTTTTTAATTTTTTTTAATCTTGCCGTAAATCATTATTTACTTTTTTAATTTACTTGTTAGCGACGACGCCGTTGTCGTCGCTATTCATAATTTTTATTTTTTTATTTAATATTTTTTATTAAAATTTTATTTTTTATTATTTAAATTTAATTTTTTATTATTTAAATTTAAGTTTTTATTATTATTTTGATTTTAAATATAATGCAAAATTACAAATAAATAAAAATCCAAAAATACATATAAAATACGATAATTCGATTCAAATATTAAACATGAAGTCTAAGTCAAACGTAGTCAATGTCAAATTCAAAGTCAACATCCCTGGAAAACCTATCCTCCGAACACATAATTAGTTATACATAATTATTCTTTGAGAGCCAGAGATATGAAAAGATTTTTCGTTGCTAGAAACTTCTTCCTCTTCTTGTGGAGAAGTCACATCCTCTCTCAGGGGTTAACATCCTCTTCTTCATCGAAAGAGGAAACTACTCTACTATGTGGATGCTTGATCTCAGCAGTCGAGGAAAATTTGTCCACGAGGACTCATCCAAAGTCTCGGAAACCGATAAAATACCTAGTTCTGAGACGTTGATCAGTAACCGGCTCGATACCTCTTCCTCATTCTCATTTCGTGAACCTATTTTTGATTCGTTACCCATTGACATTGAATTCTATATAAAGAAGAAAAACAAAGACAACTTCAATAGAAAATAGTACCTTGAGAAAAAATTGATCCTTAAAGCAAACAAAGCTGATTACACCGCAAGATTTAACAAAAAAAATATACAACTCTGATGAGTGATCTGGCGGAACGAAAATGTAGAAAGGTAAGAATGAGGGTACACGCTTATATATATGGTAAATCTGGAAATTCTCACCCCCATAATTGGACACACTCCATTAAGAGAACGTAACGTGTAACAAGGCAGATGCCCCCATACAACTATGAGCAGGAAACTGTCTCGATCAATCCCATTATGACACATATCCAGGGATAGAATAGGAAAAGCACAAGAACTGGCAACTAATTACCTTTTCTAGATAAAATTCAAAATAAATCATTATGTTCGAACCTTGCAAAATCATCGACCTTAACCTTCAGACTCAAAAGTGTTCTCAGTACCCTCAGTTAAACAAGCTATAATTATACTTTACGGAAGGATACTCATCTAAATAAATCAATCTTATTAAGATTACTCAAAAGACTGATTCTTGCGAAGACACAATACTAATTATTTAAAAGACCGACTCTTGCAACGATGCATCATCAAATATTTGGAAGACCAAATCTTGTATCGGCATAATACAAACATTTCAAAAGACCGACCTCTTGCGTCGACGCGTCATCAAATATTTGAAAGACGAAAACTTGTGTTGGCACATCACTTAAGTTAATCCAAAAACGACTCTTACGTCGACACCGTCTAAATTACATAAAAGATCTATTACTCCATTGGTGTATCACAAAATACTCAAAAACTAGCTCCCGCGTCAGCACCTCATAAAACGGTAAATGAATTTTGTAAAAATGTTGGATAAAAGGGTAACATTGATCATGAAAATTCAAAAGGGTAATAATAGGCTATAATGAAGTACCTAGAATAGCGATGCAAAATAAAGATACTACGGAAGGTAAATACCAATGTCGGTGTTATATACAGGTTGCCATACTAGTGACTGAATATATCATCATTATAAACCCAAAAGGGAAAATTACCAAAAGCCCACAAGGATATCATGGTCCTTGATTATCTATACATATGGTGGTAGGAAAGGTGTGATATAATAATAGATATAAATACGAGAACTAACATCTAATACTACAACGATAAACTCTCTGCAAGTGAACGAATCGTTTGCAAGTGATAAGTATGTAAAACTGATATCGATCTCAGGGACTAAGAAAGTTAGTCTATAAATAGTGCAATTACTACGTGAACTAGAATAGTTGGTAAAATTACAAGCAAAGACGGTAAAATATTTCTTTGGTTTTATGACTCTAAACATACTTAAATTAATGACAAGAAAATAAAATAGGATAGATAGAAGCTTATGATAGTTAGCTTGAGAACTAGCAAGTAATCTTCACCAACCTTGTTCTATATTTATTACATAAGGAAACATAGTGTGATATACAATAACTGATATTTTAAATTCCTCCTAACCCCCTTCCGGGTGGACTTATGCGGCAAACTCTCCACTACCACGGGACTTGGGTAAGGGGACCCTGTGCAATGATCGGTGATTAAATTAAACCCTATTGGCTATCCAGATAGGCAAGCCCTTCCGGATCACTATCGAAAACTAGACGACTATGTGGTGTTTTCTATAATCGAATCCCCCTTCCGGATGTTAACTCAGTTACTATGGTAATCATATACGTGTGCATCGCAAGAACTACAGACATTAATTCAAATCACATAATACAGAGCTATCACTACTAAATTCAATGAAATGTAAAAGGACATCCCAAATTAAATAACATATAAAACAAATATAAGGTTCACACCCATATGCTAATCTCAAGCTAATAAATTAGTTCATAAGAAAGAGATAGAAATAGATAATTACAAACAAGAAAAGGTGGAATGACATGAATAGCTTCTAACTCCTTCTTCTCTTCCTCTCTCTTGATCTAGGCTTTCTCTTTGTCTTTAGATGATTAAAAACTGACCAAGGATTATTTCTATAAGATAGTAATGGATATATGTAGGCCTTTGGTGGAAATATGGAGTAATCCCCAAGTTAAGGAGTCCTGATCTTACTAAAATTCGCATTCCTAAATTGTAGGACAGGATAAACCTTTGCAGATTTTGATTTGGTCATTTCTCCTTCGTTACTTATTGGAATTTAATTTTCTTTATATGAAAACAACGCAATTAAAAAACATATCTGCTCATATAAATGGCTCCTCCTAATTCCTGACTGGATTCTGCAACAATTTAATTAGCGGATGTATCTACAGTTTTGGCAGCCTCCTTCTTTCCAAATATATCGAAACTTTTTATTTTTGACTTTGACTAAGAGATTTTCTTTACTTTTTCACTTCAAATAAGTTTTTCATATATGTAATAGCTTCCATACACCTAAGTGCTACACAAATAACGCGCAAGTTATGCGTAAAGCTCACAAAATAGCAGAATACCTAAAACTAGATAAGAAAGCGTAAAGTATAAATAAATAGGGAAAGTCCAAAATTAAGTATTAAATACCCCTAACATAATGTCTCAAGTATATATTAATATAGCACAAATATAGAGATATCAACATATCTCAGGCACACCTCCTAAAAATGTAACTCTCACTCCATCATTTTTTCATAAATACATTCAAAACCTTCATAGCTTTCTCTCTCTCTCTATATCTCTCTCTCTATCTCCCGAGTCATAAGAATACCATTAGTCATAATACTAATTTGAGTATCAGATTGCCAACGTGAGCAAACCTCATTGCCATCCCGGTTTAATGTCTGTTTTCAGGTATATCATTAACATACAAAGCGAGTTCCTCGATGAACCAGGAAGACACCTCGGTCAAGTTATTTATCTATCTTTGGTCACTCGACCTTAACAACAACCTCTCATATGAATATACTCTAATTCTAACACAAACAAATTATATTGGTAAAAATTTTGTACTCCATCAGCTGGGAGCATGATCAAACCTCCCTCCTTATCTTGTGATATTGAAAAAATATTTTCAGTACATATTTGTTCAACTAAGTCTAATACCACTATAGAAACAAGGTGATATTTTTTTATAAGGAACATGCTTGAGATCATGTACCTAAACGCGTGGGTACTATCATCATCAAAGCAATACACAACTAAAGGTTTCAATGATCACTTGAGTAGTTACTCAAAAGTTTTGTTTATTAAAATTTACTTTCTCGTGTTTAGCCTCCTATATGGTTCTATATCACTCCAATTAAATCAACAAAATATCAAATAATATGAGCAAATAAGTTCAATTTACTTAAATGGTAAATTAGTATCCTTGTGTACATTCTCTTGTAGTGTAGTCTGGATCTCCTCAATGATTTTTATTTTGGTAAAAAGTATCCTCAATGATTCTATAAAAGATATGTAGGAGCAAATAAAATTAGGAAGAAAAGAAGCCTTTGCATAGTAATTTTCTAATAAATTTACTTATAAGTAAGAAAGACAACTTATTTTCATATAGTAATTCATTTTGGCAAAAGAATTTTTGTTGTGCACCATGCACAAATAACATCTAATACAAAAAAATATCCAAGTCCAAAAAACACATAGTCTCAAAACAAAAAACATTTAAATCAGATGCCCAGGTAACGGTTCTCTTTGAAAACAGTCTTCTAAATGTCCGACTCAACCTTGTTGCGCACATGTTTTAGAATTTTGATGGATTTTTTAATGTCTTTAAGATGAAGTCGATTTGTTTACATTGTAATGACCACCTTCTTTCTTAACTTTGAAAATTTAATTGTAGCTTCTTCCTTTTTTAGAATTCGACCAAATAATCTTCCAGCCATGTAACATCGATCTTGGCTTTGACAACAACTGTTACCTCAGCAGGTATACTATCAATGTCTATGGTGATAGCATTGTTTCTGGGTGTCTTGATAACACTACAAAATGCCTCGAGCATGGAATCCCTAGCACTTGGTGTTTTGATAGGACAATTTTGCACCACATCACCATACTTTGTAATAATAGCGTCAAGTATAGGTTCATTTCTAGCTTTAACTAGTTATCCATGTGGTGTCGCCTAAGGTGTCGCCTAAGGTGTCGCCTAAGGTGTGATAAAATAATGATATAAATAAGTGAAAATAAACACCCTAAGCTGAGCACGGTTCTGCAAGTATTACAGGACGTATGCAAGTTTTAATGATAAGAAGATTCGTTCCTTAGAGACTACGAAAGTTAGGAAGAACTTACGCAAGAGTAAAGAAGAGAAAGATAGATTTTATTTGGTTTTTAAATAAAAAAATTAAACTAATAAACTAAAGACAAAAAATTAAATAAAAGAAAAGAAGATAGTATGATAGTTTAGCCTGTTTAATTAGCAAGTAATCACAAATAGTTTTGCAGTTCTAAACATGTAAGGGTGAATCATGTAGTATTTCAATGTTTGGTTTCAATTGCGCTAGCTAGATAATTTTAGGGTTTACCTGTGTCAATAAGAACCTACGTAATCTTTTCCTGCAATTGATTAAATAGCAATACGCTAAACCATAGTGACAATCTAGTTAGGTTGATTTGTCAGGTCTGAACCTTGTTATAGATGCTATGTGTTGTTCCCATAATTAAATATTCCTTAGCTAATGACTTATCTAACTACTATGAAGGTAATCCTATACGGTTGCAATCCGCAAGGAAAACAGATTATAAATCAAACACATAGACTGAGAAATAAAACATGAATTCAATTTAAAACATATAATTCCGAAATTAGATAGATGTCAATCAAAACTAGGGTTCATACATATATACTAAAACTCAATCTAAATTTATTTAATTATACTAACGCCGTGTTAAGTATGTCACCAAACCCGGTCCCACTCGCCTGAGTCGACCTGCAAACCTTGTACAACAACTCAGTACCACTCACTTGTCTAAAACCGATCAACTCGTACCTCAAATAACACCCACCTAACTCAATTCCGGTGTGATTGTCTTCCCACATAGTTTTTTCGACATTTCAAGTGTTTTTTTCACACAATTTTTGCAGTCTGCGTTTGAAAGATAACCTCTACATTGGTATAATCCAATAATAATAGCTGATTGGCCTTGACCAACTGTGATTTTTTAAAACTTTGAAATACCAGATTGTGATAACAACGTATCAAAGATGGTCTTTAAAGTGGCTGTGTACACTTCAGTGGAGTCTTGAAATTTCTGGTCAGCACAGCCTTTGTACACCAAGCTCGTCTGATCTGCTGAAGACGAAAAGGTTGTCAAGAGAGAGAAAATCAAGAACATAAGAGAGAATGGTGGACCCATCTGAAGATTTAATCTTGGCCACCACTTATGTTTGGCCAGATTAAATCTTGACCACCACTTATGCGGGTAAATCTGGACTTATCCTAGCCAAAATAAGTAGAAAATTTAATAAGACAAAATCCTTTAAAAAAATAACATAACATTTTCACATACTTATAAATTCGGCTACTATTCAATTGTTAAAAAATATTAGAAAATGTTTGGACCGACCTAAAGGTAAGGTTTTCATTTTACAATTCTGAGAATATTTTACGAATGTAGTATATATTGAAAAAGAATAATAGGGTTGGGCCGACCTTGGAAGATGAAGTAAGTTCTAAATTTTTAATTAGAGGTCTTTTACTCATCGTGTAACTTTTGTTATATATTTTTTATTTTATATATGTAAAAGTGACTTTTACATCCAAATAAAATTCTTCTAAATGATAAGATTCAATCGAAATGACTTCATATAACCAGTAAGTTTTTATTTTTATTTTAGGTTTCTCTCCACTTAGGCAATAAGAAATGACATTGTATTTCTAACTTATAGGTCGGTCTTATAAAAAAAGTAATTAGGAAAGAGAAATATTTTAATTGGTGCTGTAGATGGTGATATATGGATGAATAAAAAAGGGGTGATAAATATTATTACTTTTTTAGTAATAGAAAAATATATATATAAATTTTTTTGATCAACGGTGATACGTAAAAGACATACATGATTGCTTTATAGCCTTTAAATCTCTCAAAATTATCTACAACAATTAGGATCGCTCTAGAAAACATATAATTAACATTATAGGACCCAATACTATTAAACTATATGTTATATTTATTCATAATATATTTAAAATCCTATAAAATTATACTATTAAAAATTAAAAAATTTATGTTAGATGATAACTTGTTTTCTTTAAATTCTCAAAAGAAGCAGTTATATTTGTTAAAAAAAGGCCATCGCTTGTTCAATAAACTATCTGGATCCCTAGTAACTAATCTTAAAAGTAATTTTTTTATGATGGTTGATTTTAGACATGAATATATGAATTAACAATGTACTCAAAATTCAAGAATAATTTCTCTCTATGAAATATTTGGGGACACCTTTGATCACATGAAGGTTGAGTTTAAACAATTTAAAATCACTAGTAGAAAGTACATCAATAAAAATATGTCATTTGTGTTCAAAACACCTCTCTTAAGTTTGTAAACTATAGTTAATAAAATTAATTTTTAGTGGTATCGTTATACACTAGTGTAATGATTTTGAAATACCAAAAAATACCATTAAGCCACTTCAATGCAATATAATATTAGTTATTTGGAGTGGTAAGAGCAATTATGACAGATGTTATAAATTATAATGGGATATTGAATTTAAACCTTTTGAAGAACTAGGATTGGAGGTAAAAATCTTATAAACTCATAATCAATTTTCCATAATCAAGTCGTTATGAGGGTACTGCTAGGGCTGTCAATGAAACAAGCTGCTCGCGAGAAGCTCGAACTCGGCTCAGAGAAAATCTCGTTTGAGATCGGCTCAAATGTAAACAAGTTCAAGCTCCATTTTAAGCTCGATACGTAAACGAGCCTGCTCGAGCTCGGCTCGTGAGCTCATTTAAAATTATGAATTATAAATTAATATATTATCTACTTATAAATATATTATTAAACCTTCAATATCTAACTTGATAATTTTTATTTCTTTAGACATTTATTTTTTCATTAATGTTATGTTTCATATTTTCATACCACACACTCATGAAAGTCCCATTTCAACAATAAAAAACAAATTGTTCATGAGCAACTCTTGCTTGACTCTAAAAAAGATTGTTCTATAAGTTAAAGAACTAATTCTAACATTTCTGATATGGACCACTGAAACCTCGGGCTCGGCTCGTTTAAATTTGAGCTCGGCGAGGCGAGGCTCGTTTAAATTTGAGCTCGGATCGAGAAATTAAACAAACAAGCTTGTACATCTAGTATTCGTCTCGGCTTGGCTCATTTGCTGCCCTATACGGAAGGTATAGGTTGTATGGTAAGCCATCCCTATTGCCTACTTTACATCCCTTCAGTTCGACAACACAACCATCATTACAACAACAATAAATTGGATATCCGTCTTGTTCCATCGTTGTGGTATCCACAAATTCTTTTTCATACTTCTTTGAACACTCATTGTTCTCCATGGATGGTTCACTATCATTTTGTATGCTATAGGGTCCATGGACAATGAAGGTTCTAACGGTATCAAAGAGTTCTGGGTCATTGTCTAGATTCGGAAAATCAGCACGATGGTGGTCCTTTGTGTGTTCTAAAATAAAATGCAAATAAGGATAAAAGAATGATGTATCCTCATTTGTGATAGATTTATATTAGTATGAGACATCATTTTTAGTGATTTAGAAGTCATAATAATCGTTTTTCTTGAGAAATAGTGCACTTTCCTATTTTGAGTCTTGATTTAGTAAAATACTATTTTTAGAGCATATTGGGTTTAATTATTTATTTAGTGTGAACCTTTAAAGATAATTATGGAGATTAATTAGAGTCCAAGTAATAGACTACAAGATATGGAAAGAGATAAGCATGGTAATTGGAGATAAAGGAATGAAAAGCTAAAAACATGGAAAAGGAAAACCTGCCTTAATCCAAAATTTCTGCACCTACGACCACAAATCAGCTTATATCTCACAAACGGTGTGGAATTTGTAGAAACGGTCAAAAGAAAAGTTGAAGATCATTCTGAGACGATGAATTTTGTATACTCATACGCGTCAAACGGATGAATATTGAAGCTGCTAGGACCAAACGAAAAACGGTCTTGATTTCATGTTTTTAGGGTTACGAATTTGAGTTGGGCTTGGAGTCCATTACTTAACCTCTCCTTCAAGAAAACGAATTAGGTCTTCTAAACACCTATAAATACACCATTATATCACTTGTAAATCATCCTTTCCTCATAGTAATTAGTTCTTAAGGTTTTATTCTTCCAGTTTATTGTAGAGAGCAAGATGATGTCTTTCATTATTTCTTTTAGTTTATTTCCTTCAGGTCTGAACTAAACTTCCCATAGCTTGGGTTTTGCATCATGTATAATCTATGAATTCTAATTTCTTTCTATCTAAGTTTCTTTGGGAATTACGTGTTTTAAATTGATATTAGTTGCTTACCTTTATATTTGTTTATGTGTTTTGATTTAATGACTGTTTTCCTTGGGGTGCGCAACGTTTAGGACTACCTTAATAGTAGTTAGATGATCACCTTAGATGGTTGTCTAATTATTGAAACACCACATAACGTCTAGTGTCAATATTAGTCCTGACAACACTGATTCTAACTAGATAGTCATTAGGGTATAATTTAATCACTATCACCATGTATGGAAATTGATTGCTTAGGGCCTTGGTAGCACTTGATAACCCCATTTGAACCAGCCTCGTGGTGTGTCCATAGCCCCCTTAGTCACTCTCAAGGTCTAAGCCAAATGTAGAATCCTGACTAAGTTTACAAGAGCTAATATTCTCCCTTATTAACTAGATCTAATAGAAAGAATTAGAAGGATTAGTGCATACTAGCAAAACCTAAGCTATATTTCTCATCTCATATTCTTCGTATTTTATTTTATTGTCTTTATTTTCCTAGTTTTAATTAGTTAATTTCGAATTCTACTCCTTTAATTTTCTGTCTTTTAACTATTTACTCCTTACTCGTTATTGCTACCCATTCGACTAGCACACTAAGTCCCTGAGAACGAACTCAACTTATCAACTAAAACTTGCATAGGTCCTGTAATACTTGCAGTACTGTCCCTGTCTAGGGTGAGAGTGCGTAGTTTTCTAGACTTAAGTTTATCTTATTTTTATCACACCCTAGGTGACACTAGAGAACCACAACTGCAAGTGTACGGCTGTCCCAAGTAATATATGTGATGATACAGATTCGTTCTCAGGGACGGATTGGTTGACTCTAATGCTTATCGAATAGTGATTAATTGCACGTAAAAGCAAGTAAATGATTTTGAGAATCTTTGTTTTGGTTTTCTATAACTAAGACAATAAAATAAAATACTAAATTAATGCAAATATTAGATAGACGCGAGAAAAAAAAGTAGTTTACGCAAGGTATGAAAGGCAATACTTGAGAGACACAAGGATTTCACCTAATTATCGTTCATTTCATGTAATGTTTAAGGGACAAATCGGTAAATATGTAATAGTCGGAATTCGGAATTTCCCTTACCCCCGTCAGGGTGGACTAAGGAGCTACTCTTAGGTGCTACAAACCCCGTCAGGGTGATTATAGTCCACCTTCAAGTTATTAAGTCTATTTATACCCAATTGGCCATAGGATTAATGAAGCTCGTCAAAGTCTATAATTTCTATCCTACATTCATTAATTAGGTATGTATCTAAACACCCCGTCAAGGTGATCCATACGTCACTATATGGAATAGCCTAGATACTAAGTCATATGATTGGTTAATTACGTCAATAATAGTAGATAAAATCAAATTAATGAAAAATACAATTTACCCAATTTGATTTCAATTATAATAATCTCAAATCCAAACAAATGCAACGAAATCAAATCGGGATTAACTCATTATGCGTTCTCAAGCACTTATTAAGTTTAGCTCATACTAAAACGAAAAACTAAAACTAAAGAAATAAATAAGTTCATCATGTTTTACAGAATAAAATAAAAGAACCTAATTACGGAGTTGAATTGGCTGGGAATTGGAGATATAGACAGTCTCCATCTTTTGCTTCTTCTCTTCCATGCTCTAGCTTTTTCTCTGATGTTCTGACTCTTAAGCGTAGGACTTGTATATGAATTTTGTGTGAAAATAGAAGTCTAAAAACCCCTTTTATAAGCTAAAATTTGGACTAGGGCTTCTCTTAAGGATTAAATGAAAATTAGAAAAGCCCAAGTCCATTAATTAAGCCCAAATCCCGTAACTGCTGCCCCACCTTCACTAAATCAGATCTAACCTGTTCGTTTCAACTCGGATTGACCCCATTCAAGTTTCTAAATTTCCTTAACTCAATGGGGAACAAATTCTCTTCACAAGTCAGAGGCTAAATCCACTCATAGATGGCTCGAAATCAGCAATCTTTATCAAATTTCCAGCTTTGCAGCTTGAAATGATCAATTCTTTCGGGATATTTCTTCATGCTTTGACTTCATTACACGATCTTTGACTTTATTCTTGGATTCCTCTCCTAGGTAGTATTCAAAAACTACAAACTTTTCACTAAAAATAACAATATTACGCGCAAAAGTTTAATAAATGTAAAATACTAAGATTTAAAAGAGGAAAAATCGATTTATTGCATATTAACACCAAAAGTCTATCTAAATAGTCGAATAAACACAAAAAATGATGTCTCCCAAGGGCATAAGTTTAGAAAATTTAGAGAGACATCACAAGAACCAGATTATCTACTTGCAAACATGTTCGGATTTTGTCTGGCCCCGCCAAGAATATAAAAATATACATAAGAGGTAGACCTCTCTTCTGAAATTCGATTGTAAAAAATTTTCCAACCTTCCTTACGAACACATTATCCTCATATATTCCCTTCCTCAGACAGTGTCTTTTCAACTCAAATACGCGCACCACTAAATCAAGCCTTACATATACATCTTGGTGAGGAAGTAGAGATTCAGTAATCTCTATCCATTTTGGATTTGTCATCATAGTGAAGAAGATTCGTGGGAGTTGATTGTAGTGGATTATAGCCTTGGAATCTTAGAATATTTCGTGCATATTTCTTGTACTTCCCGTGAAAGATGACGGAAGTATACCACTTACCAACGTCACTAGGAAGCAACCCTTCTACATTGGCATTTGTAAGATCATTATAAACTTCAACACAAAGTTTGATTGATTTTTATTAATGTAATACAAACAGTTCTGCTTTGTTAAGGCCCAAGCATCTACCAAAAACTCCTAAAATAGTTTTCGTCTTTAAGAATAGTGGAATATGGGTGGGCCTGCACGTGTAAAAAAATAATGATGTGAAAAATGCACGCACCTTAGAAACCATGATTAACTCTCTACAAATGTACGGTGCGTTACAACTAATAATTAAGTAAAATAAGTTCATTCCTCAGGGATTTAAGTAGTTATTTCAACTCATGTTCAACATTTGCGTAGATGGTTTTAAATATTTTGATTAAAAAGATAAGAAAATACAATGAATGTATTATTTTTTAATAAATAATATAATTATGTAAACAAGATAAAATCTAAGGGCTGCAAATATAAACGATCATATTGAATTAATGATTCTAGGAATAAGGGTGAAGGGTAATTTCTTATTAGCCGGAATTCAAAAATCCTCCTAACTACTTTCGGTAGCTTAGAAGGAAGCCTTAACACAACTAGAGAACTTGGGTAAGGACAACCTAAGAAATTTTTTGGTGTAATAGTTTCTAAATCAATTGACTATCTAGCTAGGCAAGATCTCCCGGTTCCCTACCGCACACTAGACTCCTCTATTCTAGTTCGGCAATTAAACCCCCCTACGGGTGTTAGCTTAACTACTTAGACTACCCACTATTTTATTAGAACACGAGTAGTTTTATTGCAAACATATAGTCAATGGAAATTAATTAGACACCAATTCAATTGAAAAGAATAATCCTAATTCACTTAATAAGAAAGACAATATTCAATAGTTCATATAATTACATCCCTAAGCAAAAGAGAAGTAATTATGCATAATAAAAACTAAGGATAAAGATCGTGAAATTAAATTAAAGATAAAATAATCAAACACTAATTACCCAAATTATAGAAATGGAGAGGTGCAAAATTAATGCGGTGATGCTCCAACGCTGTTTCTTCATTCTTTAGATCCTCTTGATTGCCCCGTTGATGAATCATTGATGAAGATTAAGATTTGGTGTCCAATGGATGAATTCACAATGTTAGGAGTTGATTTAGATATGTAAAAAAAAGTTATGGTTTCCATGGGATAGGTTAAATGACTTAACCCATCCTAAAAACGTTATCCTCCAAGAGGAACTGGTTTGAGTCACACCAACTACTAAATTTATAACTTCTTCGTTACAGCTCCGAATTGAAAAATATCAATGGTCACGCACTCCTGATTCAGTGACCCATCTCGATATAAAATTGATCATCCAATTACTTTGTAAATATCACGTGACATAAAAAATTATTCACTTTCTAATTCTGGCTGACAACTCTTTCACTTTCTAAAAACAACTTTCTTGTACATTAACTATTGATTTCCTTCTTTGATCTCCTTTCCTCGACATCTTATCCATGATTTTAAATCTAATATAATCCTTGTACCTAAGAGCTTCACATTTAACATATAAATTACTCACAAATAAATCTATAACTAACAAATTTCAAATTCAAGTCAAGAAACAGGAATATATCAAATTATATAAAAAAATGTCTTAGCTGAGAACAAAAAGAACCTAAAAATATGTCTTGCAATGAGATTTAATTATCAAAAAATGGACACATCAAATATTCTATTAGCCACTGTAAGAGACGGTTGCTAAATTACTCCACCTGAGTCATCTTTACAACTGAAGGTTTATTGTTCTTCAAATTTTACTTCTTGAAAGTAGGTTTCCATCAAAGCTCCTGCTACGGAAACAAAATAAAATAATGCAAAGATAGATAATATTGGTGACATTCACTGATCAACATAAATTTATCATCGGTTTTTAGATGTAGAATAATGTCTTTCATTGCATTTATCTTAGTTCAATCTCCTGATATAATCACATCTACTTCTTCTTCGGTTGGAAAATTATATCTCATATTATCGATTGTTGAAGAGTAATGAAGAGATACTAGAATACTTCGACACGTGATACCTTCTTCACTTACTATTCTTTTTTCTTGTTTGTATTTATTAGGAAATGTGCTGTTATGGATCCAACAATCTTCGCTTATATGTAAGACTTCATCTCTTAGTCTCTTATTTATTTAAGTGTGGGTGGCTAAGTCATGTACATGGTCACAAATATACGACTGAGAGGAATCAGAATCCGGGTGATGTAGAAGCGTGAAACCTTTCTTCTTGTTCCTCTTTATTAGCTACTTCAACTGTGTAATGTTTTGTTACGGGGTTCTAAAAACGAATATATATCCGCCTACAAACTTCTTGGGACCAAATGGACCCACTTTGGTGGGTTAAAATTTCCTACCCGTTTTTACTTAGTGTTTGACAGGGTTGAGTCACAGTGTAATCAAATGACATAACTTCTTCATCTCAAATCAGATTTAAATTCTGTCACATTTAAAGCGTCGTTGTCTTCAATATCCAACCAAATCAAAAGAAATTATGTCAAAAGATCTAACCAATAATTCATGGGGACTGAATCAAGTGACGTCAAGACTTTGTCTGTAAACCAGTAACTTTTCTAAGGTGCCATTTTACTCTTTCTACACCTTGACTTGGGTTTGGACTCGACTTCTTGACTCTTTATCAATATTTTGGAACCTCATGTCATCCATGTACCTACAATCTACATACTTAACACACGATTAATGCACAAAAGTTCTAAATATAGCAATATATCTAAAATGAGATAGGAATGCAAGACATGTCTATTAATAAGGAACAAACCATCACTTAGGTCCACTTAACCCCCAAAAGGTGTCTCATGATAATATTATTATATTACAAAAGACGAAACATCACCCCCATAATCAGATTTGACCATTGGAGACCCAGACGATTACGATGCCCATGTTGATACCCATGACAAACTGAGAGCCAGTTCCCACTTTTTGAGACAAAAAACACAGATTCTTGATTACCTGGGACTTCTTCCCAACTATGATCATTCACTCTACAACATAGACAACCAAGAGAGTCTTGCACTACATTTGCTTTGGGTTGTCTACCTTGAGGACCTTTTTAGCAACTAGTGCCAACTGCTTCAACTGATTCTCCAAAGAGTAAAAATTTGCATCCCTAAAAGTGTCACTATCTACACATAACATACATCTAACATAATTAAGAAGTGGAGCTCGAGATGGCGGCCAACTCTTTTGATTATCTACTATCTACTCCATATAAACTGATGCTTCATTCAGATCCATAGAAAAAACACCACATCCAATATTTTCGACCCTAAATCATGAACTCTTGTCGAGTCCCTTATAAATAAATAGCTAATTATAGCTTTAGGTATAACCATGAAGTGGAAATTTTGCTAACCTTGTGGGACTCACGTCCATGTCTCTCATACTCTTTCATCATCCTCTTGTTGGTAATTTGAAAGTTGCATTTGATCTTTCATTCTCATGCTCTGGGGGTAGAAAAAATCAAGGAATATATCTTGAAGTTCATTCCATGATGTTATTGATTCAGGTGAATAATAATCAATCCAATTACACACACACCCAATCAAGAAGAATTGGAACATTAAGTACTTCCGCTCTCATGTGACTCGTTGGGTAATGTAGGCGTCATATATCTACATGAAATTTTAAATAGCTCGGACTAGATCTTGATATGCGACTCCACCATAATTTTAATAGCTCTGAATTGGTTTAACATGCCTGAATTGGGCTTAAATCACAAAACTTGAACAATTAGAGGGCGAAACCTAACAGTTGAACTCAACATTGGCCTCCTTGACAAGGAATACCTTGTTATCTACATGGATTCTTGTAAATATTAGGTGTAACTCCTCCATTAGCTCCTAATGGTGGTTAAAATCTGGGAGGAACCTGATTTTGATTTACTTGTTCCATCCCAGGTAGGGGGTACAACTTCTTGTCTTTGGATTTGTTTCCATCAACATCTAAATTAAGTGGTGAGTTCAAATTTCTCATAGCTTATTGCTCTCTTCTCTCCCTTTCTTGCCTTAATTGAGCTCAAATAAATCTCTCAGGATTATAAAACATATACCAACCCAAGAATCTGTGAATGAGACAAACCAAAAAGCAAGCATAAAACGAAAACAACTAACTCTACTACACTAAAAAAACACAATAATTAACAAAATACTCCCTTGCAGTTGCGTCAAAAACTTATCCTCTCCAGAGGTGTGATAAAATAATATACTAATAGACACCCCTAGAGACCACTCCCCATAAGTGTACGGGTCGTTTTCAAGTAATAAGTAAATATATAAGACCGTTCTGTACAAGGACTATGAAGTTAACTTATATCGTGTTTCTAGAAAGCGTAAAGGGTTTAGTAGCTATTACCGAAAGATAGAAAGTAAATGGTATAAATGTTTGTTTTGGTTTTTATTAAAAAACTAAAGTGAAAACAAATAAACTAAATTATAATTAAACTAAGAATGAAAATAACTAACGAAGAGTATGAGATGAGATGTATAGGTTGATCGTTTATAGTAATCTCCTATAGTGAAAAATGATTGTTTGTAGTTATAAGGGAAAATTTGAAGCTTCAAGGTGAATCGGAATTCTAACTTCCATCTAACTCCCTTCCGAGTAGCTAAGAAGGCTACCTAACACTGCAAGAGACCTCGTTTGAGTGAACTCTTAAACAAATTTTTGGACTACTAGTAATTACCTATACGATTATCCAACTAGTCACGCCCGTCAGGATAACTAACGCTATATGAATTCTCTATGTTCCCTAAACCCCCACCAGAAAGATAGTATAGGGAACTAAAGGGCTTCCTATATTTTATTAAATTACAAAAAACTAATAATCTCAGTTCATATGCAATAGTAATTCATTACCTAATTCAATTAAATGTAAAATATCCCAAATGACATAAAAATTTATCAAGAAGCAATACTCAAGCTATAATAGAATTAGTTAATAACTAAATAATGAAACCAGGGAGTAAGAATTTTAATCATGATAAAAACACAAAATAAATCCAAATTACTCTAATGGCTAGATGTAACCGGTGAAGGAATGGTGGAGTAGGGCTCCAGCTTCTCTCCAAGCAGTTCTTTCTTTTCCTTCTCTATAAAACCGTGTTCTAATGAGTAATATATGAATGGTATCTTTTTCAAGTTTGAGCTTACTAATATACTTAGGTTCTAATGCATTTATGGTCTTGTGGGCCTCTTTTAAATGGCCCACGTCAATTTAATAACGTTTTCAAGAGAGAGTGGACTAGTTCGAGCCACGACAACTGCAACTTTAGTGAATCTTTCATCTTATCTCCAAATTAGAAACCGTACACTCTAACGTGAACTACAAATTATAATAGGACCCAAACGTATCGTCCAGAATACAAGCTAACTGCACGTGGTGACACTCTTAAGTTGATCTCCAAGCTTTGCCGGTAAATGCTCTAACTTTTCACAAGTGTCATTTTGGTCCTTTAACGCAACTTGGGGTTTACCTTGCTTTCTCAACTTTTTATCCTCGCCTCTTTTCCTCGTATGATATGAGTACCTTAAATCTTCAAACTTAACACACATTTAACGCACATACATACCCAAAACGGGAAAAAAATGTGAATATGTCTACATACGAAGAATAACCCCTCAACTAAGTCTAAATAAACCCTATAAAGATGTCTCGTGATAAGATTAATATATCATACAAAAAGAGACATCAAGACCCCCAAGTCAAAGTTTTTTTGTCCCGACAAATAAGAACTAAACTAGGGACCTAATTAAATAATTATGGATGAGAAAAATTTAATGTATGATCCTAAAGGATTAACTAAACAAATCTCATATAATAGTATATACAAACTAATTCACACATTCACTTATTATACAAACAATCAACACGATATTATTGCAAGATTAGATTAATTTCGTAAGGCAAAAAGTATTATCTTAATTATTCCTTAACCATGAAACTAAGGATATTAAGGTCTTTCGGTTATAATGCATACTTAGGCAAGGTATGATAAGTATTTGGATAATTTAAATTGGGATTTTGGATCCCTCCACACTATCTGTCAAACTCCCTAGAGTTTGAGTTTACACACATAGACTTTCTCACTCAACTATCTTGATGTGATAGATAAGCATCCCTAGTAATTCAAATAGCAATTACTTATGTTTACATAAAAAAACCCTTTGTCAGTTCTTTTATTTATTTTTCGACTATTTTTTGTAAGTTAAACATGACACTCTTTTTGAAGTGAGGTGTCATGCTAACATAATTTTTCTTGTTTTACTTTTCTTTTTCTCAGTATTACTAAATAGAACTCAACAAAGGGTAACAATTATGTACATCATCAACATAAATCATATAAAGCTCAACCCACCCAATATGTTTCCTATAATCGAACCCACCACCCCAAACCCAAGCTCAAAGGAAGACTAGTCTTACGACGAGTGCGGGTTATGTGGAAAAATCCTAAAATCTAAGGGGCATGGCTTATAATGTTGCTACATATAAAAGGATAAAGCCTAGATGGGGATTATAATGATAAATCATTTAATTTTTGTTAACAAGCTAAACGGAAATAATAGGCTTGTCAAATGAATTACTTAGTCATTTAACTACGTGATCTTGTTACATTTTCACTTTTATTAAGCTTATTAAGTGGGATTTCAACTAGATCGGATTTCACGTTCTACAAACCAATCATTCTCCCTAAGTTCAAACTTACTTATACGCATTTCTTATGAATAGTTTCTGTTACCAATTGGGACATTTTACTATTTTACACATAATTCCTTATCTTATACACTATTTTTTTTAATTTTTTTGTTTATAACTTTTTGAATTTTTTTAATAATTTTCTTAAATAAATAATAAAAATCACATTAAACGGGAATGATGACAATGAATCCCCACCCCCAACTCAATAGTGATAGTGTCCTCATAACTCCAAAAGAAATTAAACTTTAAAATGCACAACTAACCAGATTATTAAACAATAATGTTGAGAAGTGAGAGAAGAATACCTCTCGAGGCTCTAGACCTCGTATGCTCTCGTTCATTTCCAAATATAGGGTCGGTTTCAGAATTCATATTCTCTCATTTAAGTTGCATTAGACTTGTGAGGATGTGATCCTAAGTCTCCTTTATGTGCGCCAAGGCTGTTTTAATTTGATGTATATCTTCCCTTAATATGTTTTTGTTGTCTTCAAATCGATTCAACCTCTTCAAAATATTATATTTATGAACAACATTCCTCTTCAAATCAATGTTTCTATCAAGGATAAATTAAACTACCCGACCTACTCACACCCTCGACTGAGATCAAAGAATTGTACGATGGATCAACTAAACATAGACGATCATTTAGAAATTACACATGATAGTACAATTCGGTCAATTCTTTTACAATATTGGGGGACAACATTCATGATAGCGTTATAGGGAAAGGTCCTAGTACGGTCATGATTCATGGAACTGTCTCATTAATACAACAAACCGGTTAAACCCTTGTGTATTGTTAGTTGTATATTTATGACCATGTACACGCCTTAGCCGCCCACAATGAAAGAAATAAGACTCCAAGCGAAGAAGTATTACATATAATCCAATATTGTTTGATCCGTTACAACACATTTTAAGATAAATTCAAACAAGAAAAAATTCTTAAGTTAGGAAGGTATCGCGTGCCAAAATATTATATCATCTCTTCATTACTCTTCAACTACCGATAAAATGATATATAATCTTCCAACCGCAGCCGAAGTGGATTTGATTATGTCGGGAGATGGAACTGAGATAAGTGCGATGAGAGACAAAATTCTGCATCTGAAAGCCGATAATAAGTGTATGAGATAAGTGAATGTCATCGATGGTATCTACTTTTGCATTATATTATTTTGTTTCTTTACGGGGAGCTTGGATGGGACCTACTTTCAAGAAGTGGGAATTAAAAAAACAATAAAACTTCAGTTGTAAATATGACTCAGGTGGAGTACTTCAGCTACCGCCTCTTTTAGTGCTACTAAATTTTCCACTAATCTAAAAGTAGTGAAACTATTTCAGGATTCTTTTGTAGATGCTTGGGACACAACATAGCGAAATCACTTATATTACATTAAGCAAAATCAATCGAAACTCCGCGTCGAAGATTTCGGTGATCTTTCAAAAACCAATGTCGAAAAATTGCTTTCGAGTGACGTTGGTAAACGGCTAATACTTATGTCAACTTTCAAAGGAAGCACAAGAAATATGCACCATATATTTCAAGATTCCATGGCTATAACCCACTATAATCAACATCCAGGTATCATCCTAACTATGAATAATATTCGAAATGGCCAGAGATTACCTCAGCTCTACTTCCTTACCAGGATGTTGATGATAGGCTTAATCTAGTGGTGCTCGTATTTGAGTTGAAAATATTTCTTCTGATAAAAGTACTCTATGAGGTGAATTGTTCGGACGGAAAATTGGAAACATTTTGACAATCGAATTTCAATGAGAGGCCTACCGCATATACATATTTCAATATTAATGGAAGGACTAGACAAAATAGGAACAAGTTTGCAAGTAGATAATCAGGTATGTCTTGATTTATTGGATCTAGAGAATGACCCAAAACTCTTTGATACCATTAAAACATGCATTGTGCATGTACCATATGTCATAAGAAATGATAGTGCACCATCCATCGAGAAAAATAATTGTTCAAAGAAGTATTCAAAAGAATTTTGTGGATACCTCGACAATGGACCAAGACGGATATCCAATTTATTATCGGCGAAGTGAAGGGTTGAAAGTGGATAATAGGGATCTAGTACCATATAACACATATGTTTCTAAGATGTCGGCCAGTATTCAAAAATCAACCTTAATGGGGTTTTTTGGGTGTTGCACGAAATATGAATATGCACGTGAATTCACATATCAAGAATTCATGTATCGTTTTATTTGGAATAAACCATATAATATCTAGACGAAAAGAAAAATTATTTTTTCCATCGGACGCATATATTTTGTTGTCCCTAATTGTTGTGAAAAATTTCATCTTCGCTTGTTGCTCACTATGGTCAAATGTCCTTAATCATTTGAGGTATTACGTATATTCAACGGAGAATTTTTTTGATATATTTAAGTTAGTGTATGAAGCTAGAGGTCTCCTAGAGGACGACGATGAATGGGTGCAATGTTTAAAGGAGGCTGTAGAATTGGAAATCGGACATCAGCTGAGAAGGTTATTTTTCGTTATATTTACTCAGTGTCATCCACTTCATCTAAACAAACTATGGAAAAGTTATTTTGTGCATATATGCAATGATATTCTTTGTTCAATTAAGGTTTATACTCCTACGCTAAAATGGGGATCACCCAAAAAATTAGTTTGATTTCACACAATATTTGTACATTGTGTGAAATTCATAATCCCAATGAAAAAGATGTGGAAGACTATGGTTTAAATCTAAAAAATGAATTGCTACTGGAATCTAAAAAATAATTAAGTGACCTTCCGTCGATGCCACAATCAACGTGAAATGGGGGCTCAGTTTTGGAAAATATATTTATAAGGAATATTTAAAGCTATAAAGAGAAGCAAAAGAATTTAATCTCAACATTAAAGCTGCTCGACTAAACAATGTACAAAGACGTGCATGTGATAGGATCATTAACTTTGTGTTTTATTACAAAGGTGTGGATTTCTTCTTGAATTGAGATGCTGGGACTGGAAAAAAAAAATTATTCAATATAATTTCAAAGAAATATCAGAGTCTGGATGAAATTGTCATGAATATAGCTTTGTAAAGAATCCAAATTTTATTATTGATTGGAGGCTGAACTGTTTATTCGACATTTAAATACCATTTGATATAAATGAAGATTTTCTTTATCATATTTCTAATAATTCCATCCACACTGATTTGATACAAGAAACTAGTTTCATAATTTGGGATGAAGTTTCGATGCAAAATTGGAATTGCGTTGAAGTCGTTGACTAGACCTTACAGGATATACAAAAAAATGGATAGCCATTCGGTGGAATCACTGTTGTTCTTGGAGGTGATTTCCAACAAATCTTACCAATTATACCAAAAGATGGACGTGAACAAATAGTGGGGGCCGCATTAAGGCATTCTATACTTTGAAAAAAAATCCATGTACTCACAGTGGATATTAATATGGGTCTCAACGAATCAATTAGTGGGAACTCTGGTTTTTTTTTAAATTCCTACTAAAGGTATATTAAAGTAATCTATTTTTTTCAAACACGTATTGAATATCATAACCTAGTGGAATCTATGGAGATCCAAAAAAATGTTCAAGTGCAAAGACTTGAGTAATTTGATATTACTACATATCATTTATGCATGACCTTGGAACCGTAACTCCGACGTATCTTAACGAACACACTATACTCTCCCCAATGTTAGTGAAATTAACTATCTTGCAGTTGAGATTTTAATTGAAATACAACAGATGTATCTTGCATCTGAGACGATGCATGAAACAGATCAAGTAGATAAATCTATATTATCGCAATATCCAAATAAATTTTTAAATTCATTAAATCCGAGTGGGTTACCTCTATTTAGATTGGATCTGGAAGCTGGCGCTCTTATCATGTTGTTAAGTAATATTGCACCGAATGGTGGATTGTGTAACGGCACGAGGTTGATGGTCGTCAGGTGTTTGACGCATGTTACCTTGATTTTAAACATAGATAAATTTTGTAATTTGGTATGCATTCCAAGAATATCTTTGACAACTTCTTGTTCAGATATATTATTGAAGATGACCAAAAGGCTTCCCGTTTGTTTAGCATAAGTCATGACAATCGATAAATTTCAATGTCAATCTGTGAAATTCATTCAATCAGTTTGTGCATTCATGTGTATAGTCATGGACAAATGTATGTTGAATTATCTAGATACATGAGTTATAATCTCATAAATTTACTTCTTCCAAAATATTATCAAACCACGACTAATATTGTATACTCGGAAATTTTGATATAGTGTATTGTAAAGGAACGTGATTAATAATTAGGTGTATATTTGTGTTCATCTCATTATAATATAACTAATATTTAGTATTTTCCGCCTTCATACAGGATGTACCGAAAAAAAAATCCATATACTATCTACGCGAGTCGTACTATAAATTATGCTATATTTTTGCGCAATAACCAAAAACTCATGAATTTTGTAAATGAATATCACTACTGGATTCGCCTGGTTTCGCGACGACACGGGTCGTTTAGCGACGAAATTTCGTTGCTAACCTGTCGTCTCTATCCTGGGGTCGCTAATTTGAGATTAGCGACGAATAATTGTGATTTCGTCCCTAATCACTCAGAGTTTTAACCACGAGGGCTGACGTCGCGAAATTAATAGATTGGCGACGACTGATTAGCGACGACACGCCGTCGCTAATCTATTAATTAGTTTTTCTTTAATTTTTAATCGAAATTTTAGTAAGTGAATTTTCTTTTTTTTTCTTTTTTTAATGACAACATATTAGCGACAATATTGTCGTCGCTAATATTTTTAATTTTTTTTATTTTTGTCGAAAATCATTATTTATTTATTTTATTTAATAGATAGCGACGATGAAATTGTCGTCGCTATTCATAATTTTTATTTATTTTTATTTAAATTTTATTGTTTATTATTTAAATTTTATTTTTTATTATTTAAATTGTATTCTTTATTATTATTTTGATTTTAAATATAATGCAAAATTATAATTGTAAAGGAGTATAAATAGATGAATAGATGAATATATAAATATATAAATATATAAATATGTAAATATAAATATATAAATATATTCATATAAATATATAAATATATAAATATAAATAAAGATAATAATATTTACTTACGTCATGTATGTTTCGAGTTCGTCGCAATTATGCAAAATATACCAACTTATGTGCTCCTTCTCCTTATATGGTAAAGAAACATACTCTCTCCTGCCAACTGGAGTGCATTGGGAATTGAAAACGGATAGCTCTTTTGGGACCGGCGGTGCTTCGTTGTATCTGCCTGAATCGTTGAACCTTGTTTTTTCTTCACTAAGATATCTTGATATGAAATACAACGTCTCTTCCGCAATGTAGCCCTCGGCTATTGAACCCTCTAGTCTAGCCGGATTTCGAATATACTCTTTCAACTTTTTCAAATACCTTTCAAATGGGTACATCCACCGCATTTGGACCGGACCCCCTAGCAATGCTTCATCGTATAAGTGTATCACCAAGTGGATCATTATATCAAAATACGCGGGAGGTAAAATTATTTCTAGCCTACACATAAGTTCAACCACTTTGTAGTGGTGGGACTGGGAGAAGAAGTGTGCATATTCCTTATAGAGATTCGAAACTGACGAGAATATTACAACCTGCTTTAGGAGGAAATACAAGGACTGCTATTATTTGCACAATGTGCGCTGCTTTAAGTCATGTTGAGCAATAACACACTTAATTTTGCTACAAGTGCGAAAGAAGTTACAAATAGGGCTCAAGTGAACATGGTATGTAATGAGACTCGAAGCTGAGCTTTGAAGTCCTTGTTTATCTTGCTCATCTAGTTTAAAATATTTACTTGTGGAAAAAGAACTTAAAATCAAGCAGGTACCATAGAAAAGCATAATCTAGAACCTATAGTGCAATTAAATTGGATTATCAAGTAATTTTTGTGATATTCAGATGGAGAGAGCGATGAAGGAGTTGAAGCGACAAAGAGATAAAGCGGAATCACAACTTGAACAAAAGAATTTATGATATGTCAGTGACATTTTTTTATCTTTTATTTTTAATTGAAAATACAATATATTAGAATCACAAATTACCCCATCCAGAAGTGAGTTACTGTATAGTGACTTACAAATAATATTTTCTTGGAATATTTGTTTTCAGTCAGGTTTTTAAGAGACCAAATAAATCAGAAGTGACTTCGTGGTAAAACAGCCAAGAATCAACGCACTAAAATGGTAGATTTAATCTTAGAGCTGTAAAATAGTCTTTTTCATTTTATAGGACAATTTATTTTATAATTAATTATGTGCAGAAGAAACTAGGAAGAATGGAGATTCTGATTAAGAAGGACACAAAAAGGAGGTTCTCTTGGCCTTTAAATGTAAGTCTTGGGTTTCTATGAGCTAATTAATTGAGATAATTGCACTATAAGTCCCAATATTAATTATTTTTTTGCAGCACACAGCTCTTAGTCCAAATGAAAAGCTTTTGTTCAATTGCACTGAAAAGGTTTGTCACTGGCCCATCTTTTCAGTTAATTGCACTTTAGGTTCCTTTAGTTTTCAAAAAATGTACATCAAAGATATTTTTCAAAATTGTACTGGGCCATAAAGCTGTTAATTTAGGTATACAATTAGTGGAAATTTGCAGTCAACTGGCTTTTTAAAAAAAATGTACACCGAAGATATTTTTCAGTATTTTACTGTGTTGAGTGGATATTAACCTTTTTTTTGTCTTTTTTGATAATATAGGGACTTATAGCGAAATTAACTCAAATGGGTATGCATATGTGTATATTCCAAAGATTGCAGAGTCATGGAAGACTTAATTTGGTATCTAGTTTGGTAGTGAGAGCTGAGAATTGAGAATTAATGTAATCTAAAAATTGTGTACGTTTTTTTATATTATAATTTTGAAATAATTGTATTTGTAATCTTTGAGGTGGTCTGTAATTAAATAATTTTAAATTTTTTATTTTTTTATATTTACTATTTGGTGGCGGTTGCAATTAGTTTTTATAACTTCCAATCTGCGTAGCGGTTAATTGTAACCGCCACAAATAATTTGTAGCGTTTTTGATGTATAACCGCCACCTTTATTATTTGTTGGAGTAATATGCAACCGCCACCTAAACAATAAGTGGCTGTAAACATAGTGGCGGTCTTTGTGGCGGTTGAGCAAGTGCCACAAATGTTTGCGTGGCGGTTGTAACCGCCACTAAAGGGCAAAATAACCGCCACCTTTTCTCGTTTTTTTTGTAGTGTATGGTCAAAGTAAACAATCCCTTTGTTCGACGGAGTATGATTAGGGATGGCAATGGTTACGGTTAAAAACCGAAACCGATTGTAATCGAACCGATTGAAAACCGCATTATGTAACCGTGGTTAAAACCATTAGGTTATGGTTTTGAAAAGTGTAACCGATGGTTAAAACCGTCAGGTTTTGGTTTAAGATAAAAATAAAACCGAATAACCGAAAACCGTTTATTATCATATATATTTTCATGTTCTATAATAATATATGTTAAATTAAATATATTAAAATTCTAAAACCTAAATTTAAATATTAGATTTAACCAACTAAATAATAAAATGCAATTTAATCAAAGACCAACAAATTTTTTTATATACCTCGAAGATATTTCTTATATGTGTTGATTGATTTTATGAAAATTAATATATTTTTTAAATTATCATAGTGATATGGTTAAAAACAGCAAGACCGTCTAAAAAACCGAAACCGAATAATGCGGTTATGGTTTTCAAATGTGTAACCGATGGTTAAAACCGTTAGGATATGGTTTTGAATAAGATAAACGGTTATGGTTATGGTTTTTGATATTTTTGCAAAAAACCGAGCCGTTGCCATCCCTAAGTATGATCCATGCATTCGGGACAAGTTTGGTAACCTTGACCCGACCATCCCGAAGTGTATGACCTAGTGGGGAAATCGTTAGTGGTAGACAACAAACAAACCTTCATCGTAATCTCTTCTTTCTTGTGGGCATCATACGTAACGATCCCTTTATCCCACAACTCTTCCAACTCATCTATAACAGGACGAAGAAAGACATCCATGTCCTTACCGGGTGAACGGGGTCCCGGAATCAACAAACAAAGCTGGAATGTGGTTTCCTTCATGCATACCCACGGGGGCAAGTTATATACGGTTAATATGACTGACCACATGCTGTACGAGTTGTTCTGCATAGAGAAAGGACAAAACCCATCGATTCCGAGACCCAGATATACGTTACGAGGTTCGCTAGAAAACTCAGGGTGTAGCGCTGCAAATCTCTTCCAACTATCACCATCAACCGGATGACGCAACACATCCGGATCGGCGCTGTTACCGGTATTGTGCCAAATCATGTCTTCAGCGGTGTGCATTGAAGCGTATAGTCGCTGTAATCTAGGAGCAACCGGAAAGTATCGAAGTTTCTTATGCGGTACTTTGATACCCTTCTTTGGGTCCCATCTAGACTCGCTACAAACTGGACACTTATCGAGGTCTTTTTTTCTTTGTAATAAATAACACAATCGTTCAAACAAACGTCGATGGTAATATACCCCATACCCAAACTTTTCAACTTCCTGTTGCATGCTTCATAAGATTCGGGCAAATTGTGAGGTTTAGGCAAAATACGACCCAACAACTCCAGTAGCTCGGTGAATGAGGTGTTTGTCCATCTGTTCTTTACTTTTACGTGCATTAGCTTGGCAATGAAATTCAACGAACTCATCGATTTACAACCAGGAAATAATTCTGTCTCCAATTCTTCGAACAATGTGTCAAAACTACTTCGACTTGGAATATGTGCATCTCTCATCTCGGTGTCTCCCGAATGTCCACCAACATCGTAACTCTATCCCACATCGTCATAAACATGCTGGATTTCATTTACTATAATTGGATCTTTACTTGCAGTGGGTGTATGTGTTTGTATCTCTTCCTCACCGTGTTTTGTCCAAACCTTATAATCATGGTTAAATCCCTCTCTTAGAAGGTGGGCCATAACAGCTTCGGTTTTTAATCGACAAAATTATTACACTTCTTACACGGGCAAGACAAGTAACCGGTATAACCTCTACTTTTCTTAGCAAAATCGATAAATTTATAAATCCCAAAAATATATTCACCATCTAACACATTCGTCAATTCTATCCAACTCTTATCGATACTCATGTCCGAACTCGATGTCATCTCTTAACAACAATTTGAGTAAACTATGCGACTACATTAATATAGAAAAATAAAATACATAATTATTACAACCCAATGAATAAAATGAATAAAAATTACAACACAATAAACAAAATAAAAAAAAATTACAAACTCATTGAATGAATAAATATTACAAACCATTGAATGAATAAAAATTACAAACCATTAAATGAATAAATATTACAAACCATCATTAAATGAATGAATATATAAAAAAAGAACAAAGAATTAAATAAACAAGTAAAAATATATGAGCACAAAATATAAATTCACACAACACATGCATAATCAACCAACAAATATTTAATTCATTAACCTAATCATATGGTATATCAACTTGCTAATATAATCAAATAAATAAAAAATTTAAAAAGCATGAAATTTAATGGAAATACCTTGAATTGGATGGATAAATTGAAGAGTGATGTTAATTCCCAACCAAGAAAGTTGTATTAATTAACCTAATCAACCCATATAGAAAGAATAAAACACAATTAGAATTCAAAAAAAAAATTTAAAAGGTGAATTTCATGCAATTATTACCTTAAATTGTGTGATGAAAGATGATATTAATGGAGCCCCACATTGATTATTGAACCAATAATGATGCAAGATGAAGTGGAGAAGCAATTACAAAAAAAAGGAATTAAGTTGAGTTTTTGGGAGAAAATCGAAGGATTTTTTTGGGTGTTTTGTGTGTTTGGTGGGTTAAAAACCTGCTGTCTCCATTAAATAGGATTGAAGATTAGCGACGAATTACGAGTCGTCGTTAAACGAAGATATGTCGTCGCTAATCTTCAAAATAACGACAAAATCACGTGTCGCTAAGATAGCGACGACAGATCGGCACTAAAAAAATTAAAAATAAAAAGAAAAACAATTAGCGACGAAATATACTTATATTACGACGAATTTGGTTGTCGCTAATTAACGACGCGTGTTTTTTCGCCGGTAAGTTGTTGTCGTCGCTAATTTCATAAGATTAGCGGCGAATTACGGGTCGTCGCTAAATTTTCGTGGGTAAACAGCGCGAATCCAGTAGTGTATGTCTTAGATACATTATGTAGGTCATGGTGTATATTTTATTTTCACTATATCATTGCATATATTTGTAGGTACAATACCTTTGTACACAAAATATGATCGTAATAGTAAGGGACGAGGAGAAATTATATCACTTACAATATTCGCGAGTGAGATAATACATACTTATATGTCAATTCTTTTTCTAAATCAAGTTCGTTGTCTTAGAATAATAGTTAATTTTATTCATATTTGTAGAATTGGAAGATAATCATGGAAAAGGACGTGATAAAAGAAAAACAGTTGGCTAGATAGGATTTGAATCACATGATAAAGATTCTCATAAATTAAACACTAATTTTTATCGTATTTAAATTATTTACTAATTATCTATGATTTTCAAATTGATAGATTATCGTTCAAATTCCTCAAATTGGAAGATATGTGTGTTGAAAAAGTGAAATTTTTTAAAGTTATGAGATTTATGCACTTATATTAGAATCTCGACGATGTACGAGTCACACATTTTAATTCCGTTGCATACTAATTATTTTTTGTGTTTTAAAGTACTGATTTATTTTTTGATACACAGATTCTATGATACATTTGAATTTGATAACCTGAAAATTTTATTATATTTTTATGCGGACTATATATATATATTATTTGTGTTGTGTTCATATTAAAAATAGCATATCATCTTTATTTTTAGAAATTCTCTTTCAAAATAATAAAATAGACAATTAGCTGATTTTTTTTTTCAGAGTGCCCTCGGATACGGGCAATACCTGATATATATGGTAAAAAGTTATTATATATTTTGTAGACAAATAAATTAATATTGATAATAGAAATTAGAAGGGAGTAGGGCGTGCAAATTTCATGGGATTATAATTATAATAGTATGATTTTATTGTTTATTTTTAATATATTAGGTATAAATATATTGTATAATTAAGCAACAGTGGGTCCCATAATATTAATTTATGTCGTGTTGATCGATCCACGAATGTTGAAGGTAAGGGGATATATATGATCATTGTATGTTGGCCTTCTATATTTTTTTATCTTTTTTTAGAATAGGAAAATCAAGTAAATTCGAGATTATCACACTTTTTATTCAGAAAATTAAAAGTCCACATGGAGAAGTCATGCCAACTTTAAATGTCAATATTACGCTGGACGCATTTCACAAGCGTATCAACCATTCTGTTAAATCCTATGTTGATGTGTGTGACTTTTCAAGAAGGAAATCTTTAAGCCAGCTATCCATTTCAGCAATCAAAGGCTGAATGTGACAGTGGAGACTTGTCTTTTCATGAATACCTGGAAAAAGTAAAATGTTATCATAGTCTAAAGTGCTACTTCGAAGGTTGACACTAGTTGCTAGTTTCATTGCCAACAATAAAGCCCATATTTCACCCTCAATTGGACCATTAGAAAAGCATCTTCTCGTGAATTTTGGAGTGATATCTCTTTTAATAATAACTATAATAGACGCAACTCTTGGATGTTCACATTCATTAACACACGAAGCGTCGTTGAGCCAAATTGAGATTCTCTTAGGATCTGGATTTATATTCCCTAGTTGACTATCGATGGTGTTTGGTAATTATAAGATGAGGATCCAATCAATTCAGTCATCGCATATTTAGTTTTATATATGATTTCCTGAAAGTTCCATTCTTTGTTTCCAATCCTGAGAGATCTTGTTCGTGACGTTGATTAATCCTGGGATTTCCTCCTTGTGGTGCTACTACCTGAGGGAATTGTTGATTATTATAATTATTGCAATGATCTCTCTTACCTGTAACTAAATTATCCTCTTCTACAGGCATGGCTTCCCGTGCTCCTTTTCTTCTCTGCTACGTTTTTTGTAAGTCTTGACTAAACTTTTGGGATTCTCGAGCATACACCAGAACCTAAAAGAGACAAAAAAAAAGAAATCATAAATCTGAAAAAAAAACTAAAAACTACTACACTAAAAACTAAACACACACGCTAACGAGACACAAGTCCCCGACAGTGGCACCAAAAACATGGTGGCTGGTAAAGTGTGATAAAATAATGATAAATGAAGATAATATCTATTACTCTAACCATTCACATTACTTATTGCAAGTATCACATATCGTATGCAAGTTTGAATAGTAAGTAAGATTTGTTCTCAGGGACTTAGTGTGTTACAATTGTGAATTAGAAGAAAATGTAGTAAAGAATAGTTTCATAGATAATAAGACAGTAAAATAAATTTGAATAATTGTGGATAGATTGTGATTAAACTATAAAATAATGAAAATAAAGTAAATACGTAAGAATAAGATGAGAAATATAGCTCAGGTTTGCATGTATGCACTTATCCTTCTATTTTTTCTACTAGTGTGATTAAATCTCTTAGAGTAAGTAGTCAGGATTCTATATTTCCCCTAACCCTCTTCCGGGTGTACTTAGGTGGCAACCTAACAATTACTAGGGGACCTAGGTAAGAAACCTGCGCAATGATCGGTGGTTAATCTCAAACCCTAATAGGCAAACCCGTCATGATCACTACCGCACACTAGACGTATATTTGGTGTTTCAACAACTAGACACCCCTTCCGGGTGACCATCCAACTGCTATTAATTGGGTAGTATGTACTAGTGTACTAGCAAGAACTACAGTCAATACATCAAAGCACATAAAACAAATACAAAGGTTAAGAAGTTCAATAGATTTAAAAAGGTTTTTTTCAAACAAACTTAGATAGAAGAAAATGGATATCAAAGATTATACATATGCAAAACCTAAGCTATGGGAAATTTAGTTCATGCAGGAAAGAAATAAACTAAAATAAAGATACATACTATCAACTTGCTTCTTGTAATGACTTCTAAGAGTAATATAAATTAAAGGATGAGCAATGACATGTTTGCAATAATAAGAGGGTGTATTTGTAGGTGTTTTATAACCATAGGTTTAAATCTTGGAGTGGAAGGTAAGTAATTGGAGTCCCAATCCAATTCAAATTCGTTTCCTAAAATATATACATGATAAAGGTTGCTCACTGTTTTGATAATATCTCTTTTGTTACTGGGCCAAATTTTGCGTACTTTATATCAAAACGACTGCAACATAAATAACTATCAAAAACTATAAAGGTTCTTCCAAAATCGCATCCTATTTGGATTATCGTAACTTTAGAGAACGTCACTGCAGATTTGACAACTCTGGTTTGTCGTTTTTCCTTTCCAAATACCACTTTGTTTCCTTTTATCCCATGCTTTCTCCTGAACCTTCTTTCATTAACTCCTTGGAATTGATTTGACATCTAATTATATTCCATAAACTTTAAAAGTTTCACATTAACACACAAATTATACCAAATATCCTCTAAAGTAATAAATCTCCAAATCAAGACACAAATTAAGAATTTATCTAATAATGGGGAAAAAATATCTTAACAATTAATAAAATACAACAAAAATGATGTTTCAAACCTAGATTAATATATTAAAAATATGGATATATTAATATAGTATAGAAAAAGTCAATATTGTATTTGTACTGTCCGACTTAGTCATTCTCTTGATGAATAAATCGTGTAATGATATAGAGAGCACTGGTTATATGAGAGTAATGATTTGGTAAAGAATTTATGTATTAGTTTCAAGCCTCTGAAATTAATTAGGAAAATATATCTTTTTTGTGAGAAAAGAATTACAATACATCCATTACCCTTCATTCATTCGATGAAGTAGAAGAACGTTTTGTACGAAACAAAACTTACAAACACTCACGACTATCTAATATGTAAACTATGCCAAACAGCCCTTTAGTTTTATGGTGGTTTCTTACAAATTTGTTCTAAAACACCTTCAAAAACTTCTAACACCTTGCCCATTCCCAGAAGCCTCGAGAGCAGGTACGAGCTAAGCTGTTATTTGAGCTGCAAATATTTTAAAGGTCTATTAAATTCTACATAATACTAACGTTAAAATTGTTATACTCAAACAACTACTCCTTATCAAGATTACACAATTGTACCTTTTCACTTATTTGTTGCATCACATCTTTGTATCGCTATGCGAGGACATATACTACATAAAGAACATATATATTATAAATACGAGTAACTCTATAGTCTATTAAATCATGCTCCATGAATATACATCACAATATAAATAAATATTATTTAAATTAGAAAGAATTAAAATAATTTTAACATGAATAAGGATGATTAACCTGAATTTAAGCACATTGCTGCACAAGCTCCTTCTAGTTTCTTTGTGACTTTTTATATATTACCTCCTGAAATTAAGTAAGATTTCGATAATTGGTGTAAAATATATCTGGTGGATTAACTTGTAAAAGAATGGGAATCCCTTATACCTTTTTTCCTTTCATAAGCAAAGAAAGATAAATAACATAAATTTGGAGTAACTCTATTCCTACTCGCAAACCCCATATTATTAGAGCATAAATAGCATGATACCGTAGGGACCTATGGTGCAATGAAAAAAATTGAGTCAATTTCACTATAGGTCCTTGTATTATGCATAAATTGCAATATAGGTCACTATATTATGTTGAAAACGTGAATTGATTGAACTATAGGTCCCTATTTGTTGCAAAAACTGCACAATATGTCACTATATTATGCCAAATTGCACTGTAGGTCCCTATATTATTTTTTTGAATTTATCGCACTATAAGTCCCTATATTATAAAAACATTGAATTAATTGCACTATAGGTTCCCCTATATTATAAAAAAAATGATCTATAGTCCTTGTATTATGAAAACATATGCACTATAGGTCATTATGAAAAAAAATCACTAAAGGTCCCTATATTATTAAAAAAATTAGCGCACCACATTATAAAAACCACTACATTATAGGTTTGAAATTAATTTATTTTAATTTTTTGCACTATATTTTCCTATTTTATACAAAATAACCTATTTTTTGCTATAGAAAAAACAACTCATGATATAATAAATAAATTATAGCTTGACAGAATAACTTTGAAATTTTTGATTGGACCATGTGCAAGATTCTAGGGAGGCCAAAAGGCACTATTATACATTTTTATTTTATCTACGTGATAAAACTGATTTTTCAAAAGGCTGGGACCCACGGTGCAATTAAATTGGGGAAAAAAGAAATGTATAAGAAAGTAAAAAAATGTTGAAGTTAAGGTGATTATGAGTAAGATATAATATGTGTGTATAAAATAAGTTATGTTACAAGTCATTTATTACCTTCATCCATCCTGTCTTCCGAACACATTCCAGATAAAGATACTAGGCTAGGAACCATGGGGTACAAAATCTTCTGCTCATTGGTGATATATTTATAGCTCTTGTATTCAATGTGGTAGGACAATAACATTCAGTACACTCGCCAATGTTGTTTCATGAGAGTGAATGTTGTTCCTCAAATTTGTATCTTTCATAAATCCTAATGGAATAATCTTCTTCTATGACCATATTAGTTCATTTAAATTCTCCAACACCCACACATGGAGTTCTTCTTCCATTTAAAACCAAGTGACACTTCTCATCCCAAATAAACGCTTGGAACTCATTTCCACCTATTTGAAAATACCGAGGGATCTTTATTTTCGTGAAACTTTTGTCTTTAGACATGAATCTAAATATCTCTGGTTTCTCCATTGCAATCCTACACCAATTTCTACTGTAACTTGGCCTCCTCAAACATTGCCCAATATATTTCTCCTATGCAATCATGTGAGAAAGAAATATCAAGTGGTCTCCGAGAAAGGACGAGATTTGTTAGTATAGTCAATTTTAGCACATTAATAGCTTATAACACAATAAAAAATATTACCACAGAGGTAAGACTTACCATGTTAAATCAACAAATAGTTCCCTTTACTTGAAATTTAATGACCATCAATCGTTTCCTGTATATTAAATAACTCTCTATTAAGATTCATGAACAAAACATAATTATTTGTGTGAATTATATAACATTCCTTTGTAGTTGCAAATAAGAACACATGGGTTATTTAAACCTTCTCCGTGTATCATATGCTAGTGATTATGAAGGAAAACATCGATCTTACGAGAACTTCGAGACAAGTTTTTAAATCTCAATCATGTGTAGAGTTAAATTTTAGAAATAAAAAAGTTAATTCTATATTAAAATGCGAATAAATGTAAATTAATTTTTAAGATGTTAATTAAATAATGAAATAACTTATAATTTTAAAATAATTTTTAAATAGTGGCCTTGAATATTAAGGCTCCAACTATACTATAGTTCCAAGGTTATACTTCAAATTGTAACTTATATTCAGTAATAGTACAAATGAACTGTCATGATTTTTTGATAAATAATATATAGATAGGAAATAATATACAAATAATATGGATCGCAAACCTTAGTGTTGATAATGCAAATATTGAAAGTTCTGATTTGTACTCTACTCAGCCATTCATATATGTAGAACCTTTTTACTGGATATGTTGATATTTTGATCAAGGAAAAATTACTCAAGTGTTTTCTAACAAATGGTTCTATACCACTCAATGAGAATATGATTATGTTGAATGAAACTAAAAGGATGTATAATTAAGCCATCAATTGGATTGAGGAAGACTGATCAATCAGGAATTAAAAGTTTCTAATTTAGTAAGTTGGAAAGCCTATATTTTGTCCCGATTGAATAAAATAAAAATTTAGGAAAAATAAGAAACCCTAATTACGCCTAAAAAACAATTAGCATGGTTTAAAATTTTTAGGAAAAAAAATTGTAGATTTAACAACTAAACATCACTGTGAGAAAATAAATTATTAAAAACTAAGCTAATTTAATTGTTTTTTCAACTATTTTAGAAAAATTTAAATTTTTGAAATAAGAAGTTAAAATTAGATTAAAAAAATTAAAATAGTACCTTGTCTAAATTTTTGAATTAAGAAATTGAAATTAGATAAAAAAAAATTAAACAACGATAGTAATCTTTCAAGTGAATTATGAATACGATCATTACATCTATCACAAAACCTCACTTCCTTTCTCTATTTCTTTAACATTGATCTAACAAAAGATTGAAATTCACAGAACATACCTTAGTTTTGCTGAATATAGGTTGAGGGAGAAGATGTAAAGAAGACGAAAGAATAAAACGGATCAAGTTCTAACCAAATTATATATCTACAAAATCAATTAGGGTTTTGTGCCACCCAAATAAAAGATCAAGGTTGTAATTCATCTATGTTATAAGGATGTGGATAAAATAAAAACGCCGCACAGACACGTTATAACATAAGCGGCCCATAAGAAATTTGAGATTTCGGCTTAGAATGGCATTAGCCTTTATAATACAACAACCTCCACCTAAAAGTCCAATGCACAAGCCGACTCATCACAAATGCTAGGTACCTATAAAACAAAAAGGAAAAACACCCTCAGTCAATATACAAAAGTTAAACAATGTTTGCGGGTAGTGAATAAAATAAAATTTTACATCAACATAATTAGTTCTTTCATGGTACACATGCTTTCTACTTAAGCAAATAGCACCTATTAGAAATTAGAGTACTAGTTGACTTAGTCAACTTTAACTAATTAATTAGTCCTTGTAACCAAATAGCCTCTTTAATATTAGCAATTACACATTTATGTGCATGCCATTTCAGGATTTACAAAAATCATCCAATTTCCGTTAATTTTAAAAGATTTAATTTCTTCTTTCATTGCCTTAGACCAATTTTTTTAATCTTTTGAAATAAGTACCTCAAGATACCTACCATGTTCATTATTCTTAACCTTAGAAGCAATTATAAAAGAAATATAAACAAATTCAACATATGAATACTTGGGAGGATGTCTAGGTTCTTTCCTTACCATATATTTTTTTAGCTAGTAGTTCTCCAAGCTATCTTGATTGTACCCCTCAAGAGTTTCTGACCCAACGCTATGCTGATTGTTTGGAACTAACTTCTATGTCGGATGCTCCGCATCAGGTTCCTCCTCTTTATTTGGATCAACATGATTAAGATCATTTCCTAAAGTTCTTATAGGCTCCACTTCAATCTTAGTACCCTTAAGTGCGATCATTACCTGAAAACACAATTCATGGCTTGCAAGTAAAGTTAGATTCATCAAATATAACATCCCTAGTAAAGAAAATAATTACCACGCATATGTTGATAACCAAGAAAAAGATATTCTAATGACATAAGATCAAGCTTACCTTCTTATAATGAGCATATGCATCACATCCAAATATTATCACAAGTTTTTCTTTTTATTATCTCACAATTCCATAGGGCATTTAATGTTCAAAGATATATTGGGACTTTAATTCGAAAGATAGGTAGCAGTGTAAAGTGCTTCCAAAATGTTTTTGTAGTCCATAAGCAAAAGAAATATCTAATTTTTTCTAGAAAGGTCATACTTATTCTTTCTACCTCACCATTTTGTTTTGGTGTTTTTCTAATAGTTTAGTGTCTCATTATACCATACGATTTACATAATTTTTCAAACTCACCAATACAAATCTCAAGGCTATTCTCTGTTCTTAGGATCTTAAGAGAATTTTGACTTTATTTTACTTTTAAAGAAATCCACTCTTTATTCACATTTATAATTGAATTTTTAGTTTTAAAAGAAAAGTCCATATTATTTTAGAGTAATCATCAACTTAAGACAAAAAATACCTTATACTCCCATGAGTTTCATGCTTTTTATGTCTTCACAAATCAACATGTACATTTTCAAGTATAGACTTAGACACATGAACCCCAAGTAGATTTCATTTTCAGTAGTTTAGATAACACAAAAGTTTTACATAAATTCAAGTTAGAGATAAAATCTTTACCAAGTAACCATACTTAGTTAAAACATTCGGTCCTAATTGAATCATATTTCCAAGTCTCGAGTGTCATTTTATAGTAGCCGCATTCTCAATGTTAGTAATAATGTTATTCAAATCAGATGCAATACATATGACATAAAGGATATATAAACCATAATAGTTCTTTCCACATGGGAAAAGTTTATTATTCTTATATACATTAATAACACCATTTGAACTTAAAAAATGTAGCCAAGATCATCTTAAGAACCTAAATATATAAGGTTTATTTTAGACCAAGTATCCATCTCACATCAGTATTGTTATCCATTTCCCATTATTCATTTTCAAATTAATAATCCCAATACCAGCCACCTTCCGAGTTGTATACTTGGAATGCGTTTATTGGTAATTAAAATAAAATTAAAAGATAAAAATATTAGACAATTCTAAATAAAGTATAAAACAACAACATATAGAAAGATAAAAGAGTAAATGTTTTATTTACCTAAACATTTACTACTAGTTACTTTTTCTTTAGTTCTAAACATAATTTATTTGACACGCAATAACCTTAAAACGCATCATTATAATACAAAGACCTTTTAGTGTATTACTTTATTTAATCAAGTGAAACCCCTACAATCAAATATATATATAGTACATAATGGTTAATTCGTAATATTCTAAGGTTCTGACTACGGAATCTGAGTCTGGGGTAATGTTTTGTTTTAAAGAAAACTAGAATTCTAAGCGTGTACTTGAAAAACTTATGAAAGGTGTGGTTAAAAATGAAAACAAGCATGAAAAACCACCTAAAAATCAACCAAGAATTTGGTTAATATTCACGTTTCCAATATGAAGAACATGATCAGCCTATCTAGAATACATGATTTTCTATATATTTGTGGGTTGTAAAAAGATTTTTTCATTAGCCAAAGATGTAGACTAAAAGCAGTGTTTGATTTAACGAATGATGAAACACAAGCTTACACAATTTGACGTTGATTCAATCTATGAAGAGATCGATGAATAAGAAAAGAGAAGTGGAATAATATATACAAAATATGATATGTAGTAATAGATGAAGTTGTATTTCCCTCAGATTGTAATAACTATGTTAAAGAAAATAATTTGGTTATGTAATGGGTTAACAAATCTATGATATTGTGTTTAGTATTGACATTTTTAATGAACTAAGGGATATATTTGTATGTGTATGTAGAAATATACATAAAAAAAAATTGTAGAAATAAAAATTAAAGGTTGAGTTATGAAAAAATTCGCATAACTTAAAAGACGTCATGAATTGTAATTTTGATATGAGTTATTGAATAACTCAAAACTCATAAGCATACTGATATATTGAAAATTTCCCATGACAAAAGAGACACATAAGTTTTCATACTTTAACTTCTAGATCAAGATTCATAATATGTCTTATAAGTAATAAACAATTTAAATTATTGAATTTTTTTCATAACTCAGTTTGTGATGAACTTCAAAAAATGTAGAATATTAACGTGATAATATCTTCAATAATAGTCGAAAACAAACAAACTAACATAGTTCAATACCTTTATTACACTTATTGAAGTGCAAAAAACTATAAAAGAATCATCCATGTGAGAACCAAAAAATATTCTTAAATTAAACCATTTAAGTGTAAGGTATAATAACATCACAAGAGGGATGATTATGATAGGTAAATTGCTTACAACAACCACAACGCCTCTTGAATATGAAAAACATTGTAGCAACGGGGTATTGGTTCTTCTTGACCTATCAAGACGTGTTTTTCATAATAAACTTACATTTTGAATCGTAGAAAGCGCATGAATGGATATTGGGTATGATTCATTATACTTTGAAGGATAAAAGAATCTTCTATGTAATCAAATTTATTGTACTTTTGACCGAAATTCAAAGATACAACTATATATGTACATGAAAAAACCTTTAACCTGCCATGTGCAACACGAAGATGACTGTTTTGCAAGATTAAGTGTAATCACAGGATCTCACTCGACTTGAAATACCATGTCACTTGACTACCAGAACTTCCATGTATGAAAACATTCAAATTTGATGTCCTACCTAATCGTAGACTGCGTAGATAGCATGTTAGTACAAAATTGGACAAGAACGAAACAATTGTATATTTATCCCATTAAAATACTGCGGATGCCGTATGTACGCTTAGTTATCGGAAGATCACCTTTATACTTAATCTATGACTCACCAACGTTTGATGTCATCTCACCAAATGTTTTTGCCATAAAAAGGCATATGAGTATTTCTATCTAGCAATAATTTAATTGTTTTGCCAATAAATGTCTCACACAGCTTAGGTAGATTCGGGGATGTATCATTTATAGATGGGGGAGTTAGATAAGAGGTTGCAGCTGGTCGGTATTGGTCACATATAAGTCGTTTTCTGGTATAAGGAGACGACAACCTCAAAATGATACCAACAGTCATGTTCCGCATGTAGAATCTGTCAGGTTCAGACACGGTAAATATTTGAGTATTAATTCATTCTTGTTTTTATGAATTACTACTCTTCCAATTCAAGTATATATTGTTCCTGTCTTCTATAGGGAGTATTACTCAATGTAGGATTGAATTGGGATGCTCTTAGAGAAAGTATAGGTACTATCTTTTCTTTTGTTCTGAGCAATAAGGTATTTCAAGACATAAAGTATCCTGAAGCTATCCCTCACTACATTCACATTGACAAGACTCTCACAATCTTAAGAAATTCTCTTGCCTAGTTTGTATTCATACCTGGCCATTGCCTTGTGTTATTATTAGAAATATCAATACAACCGAAGACTATAATCGAAGTATTAATTATTGGAGACAAATTGAGCATGATTTTCCAGATAATAATGGTCTTCGTCGGAGCATTTTATTGGACTGCCCGAAGGAGAAGAGAAAATATTGGTATTATCCATTCTTTCGGTGTGAGCATTGAGGTGTTTCAAGACAAAAAGTATCCTGAAGCTATCCCTAACATTAATAAAAAAATTGACAAGACTCTTACAATCTCAAATGATTATCTTGCATTGTTTGCATTCACATCTGACGAGGTGGGATACGAGGTGGAGTATTCGCTATATAGTACCAAAATTTATGGAGATATGGGTAATTAAGGAATGCGGAAAGGTGGAATACTGGACAAAACAAATCAGCGTTCATGGAATTCTCAATGAATTCCTATTGTATCATTTTTTGGTGTGGAAGAACGAAGCCATACTAATCGAGACCGAGGATGAAAAACTTAAATTGTCTGCGTTCGTCACTCATGAAATAACTATTGGGTTATTGCTTGAATTCCAAGCTCAATAAACCAAGTAAACTTGGAGAACAAGAAAAATATTACTTAACTTGAGGTTCAAGTAATAATATATTAGGAAATAATAGACTTGTTCCCTAAGTAATATTTCCTACATATATGGGTCTCCATAGTTTGTAATTCTTTGAATCATATTCCATCCCCACCGGGGTTGTGGTTGGATATGTACCGAGGTTGTGTGATCATTAACCAAGAGAGGTGTGAAACCAAAAAAGTGAGTGTGATTGATACACTTGAGAGAAAACATAAGAGTGATTCTTGTAGAACATGGAAGAGGGTTATTGTTCTTGTTCAAGGTTTTCTATATTATAGTGAAAAAGGTGTGAACCTCCGTATATGTAGGTAATATGCTAAATCACGTAAATCTTGTGTTTCTTTTATTATCCTGCAATTACTTTCTTTTTTATTCTTCTATCTTCATATTTTTCTTCCTCAACAACTGGTACCAGAGATTTGGTTCACGTGGTTGTAATGACATAAGAAGAAAATATTAGAATTGAGGGAGTAGCCTTATGATAATAGTTCAATAAAGTTAAATATCGAGTTCCTAATTGTATACGATGTAGAAGGTGAATATTACTTTCAAGGAAGAACTCTAGCGTTCTGAAGATTAAGAAGAGGTACACATATGATGTTATGAAGATTGATATCAAGCAACAGGTTTCACATGAGTAAACTTGGAAGATGTGACGCCCCAAAAGGACTTAAGAAAGAACTAAACAAAAACATTACTACACATTAAAAGCGTGAGTTCGTTTCTCATTTTTCCAGATGTAATTTCAACAGCTACTTGATTTAATAATTTTCTTTTTCTTATTGCATATAAATGAATTCAGGAGAGACTCAATACAAAATTAAGATTAGCTATTGTAAATATTTATATCTTGGTCTCGGAAAAGGTGAGTGCGCAATTGAAAATCTAAATAAATATTTAGCATGTAATTCCTTCTAATTCTATGTTGCCTATTTATTTGAATTTTCTTTAGTTGCCATGGAACATGGATGATTATGTAACTGTTTGACATTTTACACAAATTCGGCCAACTATCTAATTATAAATAAATGTTTCTGATCAAGAAAAATTATGTAACAAGTCCAACATTCGATAAGGAATAAATGCTTCTGATCATGAAAAATTATATAACATATAATTATTTGTATTTTATTTCTTAAGTACAATTAGATGAACTTTTATACAGGAAGGTTAGCATTTGATGGGTAATGTAATACACTGCGCGGAATCCGAACCAAGAAATACACCAACAATCTAATTATATAACATTAGAACTTAATTATTTACATAAAAGACGACAACAAATTCGTTGATAAGTTATATGTACATGAGTTTTACACAAAACCTTTTCCAAGACAACTTGGCTAGACAGGATCGCTATGTACAATGCTATTACGAAAAAGGAGTAGGAAACTCGTTCCGTACTATACAATTAGTCCTAACAAAAGTAACACTACAAGGACTTCTAGCACAAATCTTACTAGATTCTATTCAACACCAAGGTTTAATCTTGCTAGTCCCACAAAGTCTCGACTTGTAACATTTAAAATAACATGGTGAGCTATAAAGCTGAGTGAGTACGTGAGAGTGTGTGATTTTTGAAAACAGATCAATTTTAATATAAGTAATATTAATCAGTGTACATCACAGGACATAAAAAAATAATCAAGTGTAACATTAGATCACATATAATTCCACATAACTATTGCATAGTAAAGATACGATACTCATTTGATGACGCCATATAGCACCTTCCACGAAAGATTCCACTTATAACGCCCACGTGGTTGTATCACGGAAATACCAAATTCTACGACCCATCCGCCATGAAGCTCTCCATCCACGCGCTAAGTAACAATTGCATATGGTAGTCCATGTCATCACCTGGCGAGCCTACCCAGGGTGACATGAATCTCCCATAGCAAAGCAATCACATTAATATACTGTCATAGGAATCATCACAAGCTACCAATAAGCACAGTTTTAGGGAGTCTCATAAAGTATAGAGAAATAGCAAAAGTAGATTTTTAATCTTTAATCAATATCATATACAATTAAATTATTACTACGGGACATGTTTAGAACCTTAATAACATACCAATATAACTTTAATTTCCAAACAATCGAAATTAGTACACAAATTAGACATACTTGCATTATCTCAAAATATTTATACCATCTAAATATTCACAGACTTATAGATATAGGCATAATTAATCAAAAGATAACACACATATATATACATAAACATAGAATACTCACCTAAATTTAAAGAAATAGCTTTCTAACTTTAATTCTTCTTCTCTCTTTTCCTTCTTGTTAAGTTGAGTTGAGGTTTTTTATTTTATTTTCTTAATTGTGTGAATTCAGGAATCACTTTAACTTGATATATATCTATTATGGTAATATTTATAACGTGTCTTTGTTTTTTGATTGCCAACACCAGCTATAAGTTACACTAGTTACAGGGGATTTGCTATTAAGTCCCTAAGATTTGTAAAAGGCACTTATAAAACTAAAATATACATTCTTTTTATCCATAATAAATAATTAATTTAACTTACATAATAAAGCACATCACCTACTCTTTTATTATCTAAAATTCTATACCTTATAATAAATAAATAAATAAAAACAAATTCTCGGGTAACACTCTCCCCCCTTAAAAAAAATTTCACCCCGAAATTTCTACCTGCCTCTAATTAAACTAGCTCACGGTAGTCTCTTTTGATATCATCCTGTCGTTCCAAAGTAGCTTCTTCGAATCCATGGTGACTCCAAAGTATGATCACTAAGGGGGTTTTTTTCGTGCGTAACTCTTGTACCTTGTAATCTAATAAACGGATTGGTTGCTCATCATACGACAAATTCTCCCTGAGTTGTAGAGGTTTCGGATCCAATATGTCTACAGGTCCATATGATATTTCTTTAACATTGATACATGGAAAACATCATGAATTTTATCAAGATTGTGTGGAAAGGCTAAACGATATGCTACATGTCCAATTCTTTTTGTGATTTCAAATGGCACAGTGTACCCCGGAATTAGTTTTCCTCCTTTACTATATCGTATGAAGCTTTAAAGTGGAGACATCTTTCAAAACACAAAATCCCCCGCTGAAAACTCTAGATTCTTTTTACGTTTATCTACATAACATTTTTGTCGACTTTGTGCAGTAAGCATTTTTTCCTAATGATGTGCACCTTTTCTATCTATTCTATAAACTCCGGCAATTTTCCTGATCGATGATTTTTATTTCACTTACTACATCCCAGTACAAAAGAGATTGACTATACCCATAGTTGACTGGTAGCTGTTGCTGTAAGCAAATTAAGCTAACGGTAAATATTTTTCCCAACTCCATCCAAGAACTAGTTTACACGATCGCAACATATCTTCCATAATCTGAATAATTCATTTGGATTGCCCATCGGTTTGAAGATATGCCGTTGTGCTGAGAATTTAACCAGGTGCCAAGTGATATTCGTAATCGATTCCAAAACCGAGATGTGAAACTAGGATCTCTATCTGATACAATAATTGTAGGTATTCCCTGAAGCCTTACAATGCTGGTAATGTATTTATCTACTAATTTTTCGAGAGAATCTTGCTTATTAATCGGTATAAAATGACTTGATTTGGTCAATCTATCCACAACCACCCATATCACATCAAATCCATGAGGAGTCCTTAGCAAATTAGTATGAAAATCCATGGTGATATGTTCCCACTTCCATTCAGGTATTGGTAAAGGTTGTAGCAATCCAGATGGATGTTGGTGCTCAGCTTTAACCCGGTGGCAAGAAAGGCATTTTGACACAAATTATGTGATCTCTCTCTTCATATTATTCCACCGGAGGTTTTTCTTTAAATATATGTACATTTTGTTACCCCCGGGTTGTATGATATATAGTGTTGTATGCTTCTTCAAGTATCTCACTTCTCAACTTAGGATCATCGGGTACACATATTCTATCTTTGGACCGGAATACCCCATCCGCTTCCCATTGAAAATCCAATTTTCCTTCTTCCAATTGGTTTTTCATCTTTTGAACAAACTATCACCTTTTTCGGCCCTCTCAAATCCGCAATAATATCGCAAGTTGAACTTGTAAATTAGCAAACAAGATACCAGTTGCAGTCGGCTTAGGTTTCCAACAACTTATTTCCTCAAGTAACTCCCATTCCTTGATGGCTAGTTTGGCACTATTTTCTTTTCGACTTAAGACATCTGCAACAAAATTAGCCTTCCCAGGATAATAGTTGATCGTGCAATTATAATCACTTAAAAGTTCCACCTATCGCCTCTGCCTCACGTTCAATTCTTTATGCGAGAATAAGTATTTCAAACTCTTGTGATCGGTGTAAATTTCAAACGTACTTCTGATGTCTCCCTAATTGTTCTTATTTTCGACCCTTGGGAGACATCATTTTTTATGTTTAATTGAATATTTTGATAGACTTTTGACTTAAAAATGCAATAATCTGGAATTCCTATTTTATTTCTAGTATTTTTGATTTATTAAACTTTTGCGCGTAATCTTGTGTATTTTAGTGAAAAGTTTGTAGGTTTTGAATATTAGCTAGGAAAGGAATCCGAGAAGCGAGTCAAAGATCGTGATATCGAGTCAAAGTTTGAAGATAAATCCCGAAAGAATTTTTTTTGGAGATGCAAATCTGGAAAACAGGCCAAATATTTCTGATTTCGATGCACGTAAGAGTTGATTTAGCCACTGACCTTTGGAGAGAATATGTTCCTTATCGAGTTACGGAAATTTAGCAAATGATTTCAGGTCAATCGGAGTTATAACGAATCGACTAGAGCTGTTTTAGTGGAGGTGGTGCAGCAGTTACGGGATTTTGGGCTTAGAAAATGGGCTTGGACTTTTAATTAGTGATTTAACTTTAGGTCCAAGGCCTAATCCGAATTGGAGCTTATAATAGGAGCTCTTGACTTCTATTTTTCAGAATTCATTTTTTTACAAAATAAAACATCAAGAGAGAAGAAGCAGAAGGAAGAAGAAGAAAGCTGTAGAGCTGGAGAGAGTCTATATCTCCATTCTCAGCCAAATCCAATTCCGGAAATTAGGTCTTTCTTATTTTTAATTCTGTAAAACATTATGAATTTCATTTATTTTAATTTAGTTTTCTTTTTAATTAGTATGAGATAATTTCTTCATAGTACTTGAGAATGCTTTATGGGTGAATCCCGATTCTATTGAATTTCTTATGTCTGAATTTGGGTATCTGTTAAATTAAATTAAATTGGGTCTTTTACTCTTTTCGGAAATTTGAGATTATTTACTGTTTTTGGAGTCATGAACTAAGAACAGGTATTAGTATCTAGGCTATTCCACATACGTGGCGTGTGGATCATCCTGACGGAGGGTTTAGGTACGGACTTAATTACTCAATCTAAAATAGAAGCTATTGACTCTGACGAGCTTAGTTAATTTTAGGGCCAATGTGGTAAAATTACTTAACCATCTAAAAGTGGATCATATTTACCTTGATGGGACTAGTGACACTATAGGATAGCCTTAGAGTCCACCATGACGGGGGTATAAGGAATTTAGAATCCCGACCATTGTAATTGACCGATTTAACCCTTAAACAACATATGTTATGAAATAGAATTAGGAGGATCCCTTGCGTTCTCAAGTGAAACTTTCTCATATTTGCGTCTCACATTCATTTCCTTGGGTTTTAGTATTTAATTGCATTTTCTCTTTAAATTTTTCATTACTTAGAATTAATACAAACAACCAATCAATCATATTATCTTTACTTGCTTTCATAAGTGCAACCATTCATTATTCGATAAGCATTGTAGTTAATTAACCGTCCCTGCGAACGGTCCTAGAATAATTATTACTACTTGGGACAACCGTACATTTGCGGTTGTGGTTCGATTACTTTTGCATTTATTTTAGAACACACAAAGGACTACCAAGTTTTTGGCGCCGCTGCCGGGGACGGTAGCGTGTGACCACGGTGTTTATCCTTTAGTGATAGTTGCATTTATTTTATTTTTTTCAGTTTTATGCGTTTTGTTTGTTCATCTTTCTCTGGATTTAGGTTTGGTGTATGCGAAGGAGACTCTTTAAGGATCTAGAGCCATCACCTCCGATCCTTAATAATCCAGAATCATTAATCAGACTTGCTAACAAGAGAAGGAAAGAACAAGAAGCTAGAGAGGTAAAAGAGTTAGTGAACAGAATGGAGAACATTAATCTTCAGAACCAACAAAATAACGGACAAGTTCAGCTGGACGCGAATGGCCAACCAATAGCGCCACAAGGTGTTAATCCTCAGGTTCCGCCAGTCAATCCTAATCCTCCAGCTCAAGTCCAAATGGATCCATGGTTTGTTAATGGACCAGAAGAAGTTCCATTCCGTGCTCCTGCTCTAGGGGTAGGTGCTCCAGACATAGATGTTCCGAGGTTTCGTCCAGATTCGGGTATGTTAGATCAATTCCAAAATTTTGGAAACTTTCGTGGTAAAGCTGGAGAAGATCCCATTCGAGTAGTACAAAAATTCAAGCAAATATGTAATTCTTATATCACACAAGGAGTTTCAAAAGAACAAATGTATTTTGCTGCGTTTCGATTTTTCGTTATTGATGGAGCAAGTGAATGGCACGATACGCAAGAACCTACGAAGATAACAAATTTGGATCAACTAGAAACTACTTTCTTTGACAGGTATTACCCAAGTAACATGAGGTTAGATGATCAACATGAATTAACGCATTTCCGTCAAGAATATGATGAAACTTTGGGTAAAAGCTGGACAATATTTCAGATGTGTTTACGTAGAGTTCCCGATCATGGCTTTTCAAAAAAACAACAGCTAAAAATCTTTTATAAAGGCCTTGATGGGATTTCGAGAAAAGAGTTAGATTTGCTATGTGGTGCGGGATTTCTTCAAGTTCAACCCGTTCATGCAAAAATCATCTTGGAAAGAACAGTAAAGAATGAAGTTGGGTGGACTTTGGTAAGAACCCCGGTTAAAGGAGTGAATAAGGTTAATAGGGAAGAAAAATTCGCTACTCTTGAGAACAAGATTCAAACCACCATAGAGAAACAATTAAAACAGCTCACTTTAGCTGTAAAAGAAGGATTTTTGGGTAAGAAGGTAGCTGTGCAAGCTGCACAAGAAGTTTATATGTGTTCGATTTGTGGGGTAGATGATCATGATGAGGAAAGTTGTCCGAATAATCAAGAGGCTGTGATGTTTGTCTCCAACAGAGATAACTTTAATTCAAGTTGTAATGGATATTAGCCTAACAGAAACCATCTTGGGTTTCAATACTCAAATCCTAATGGGGCAGCCAATCCTACATATGCGTATCAGCCGCGTCCCCAAGGTAACAACTTCAATCCAAGACCACACAATAATTATCAAGGAGGACAGAATCAAGGGAATTAATTTCAAAGACAAGCTCCTCAAGACACTTACAATGAAACCATGAACCAAAAAGCCTTACCTGCCCATCCACAAGAAGGTGTTGTTACCCTTCAGAAAACCGTTGAAAGCCTAATTGCTCTTCAGACGCAAGCTATGCAGAATCAACAAGCGTCTGACGCAAGTATCAAGCTATTGCAGAACCAAATGGATAAATTTGCAAAACAGCTCAATCAGCGTCCACAAGGGCAACTCCCTAGTGACACGGAAAATCCGAGACAACATGAAGATTGCAAAGCTGTTACACTAAGAAGTGGTAAGAACCTCCCTCCACCTCCTTTTCCTGTTATGAAATAGAAAGAAGTTCCAAGAAAAGAAAAGGATGTGGGTGAGAAAGAGAGAGATGTTGAGGTTGAAGAAATAGAGAGGCCAAGTGAGATTCCAAAGAAAAGAGATGATGTTATGAGTAATCGCCCTCCTCCACCGTTTCCGTCTCGAGTCCAGAAAAATGGTGATTTGGCCGATTTTCAGAAGTTCTTTAATAGAGTGAGAGGCCTTAGTATTAACATTCCGTTGTTGGAAGCAATCCGAGATATTCCCAAATACACGAAATTTTTGAAGAGATCCCTCACTAATAAAAGACCATACTGTGATAATGAGATGATTGGTCTTTGAAGAATGTAGTGCTATTTGTCAAAGTAAATTACCTCTAAAGTTAGTTGATCCTGGGAGTTTCACGATTCCGATATCGATTGGAGAAGAATGGAAAGGTAAAGCACTATGCGATTTGGGTGCGAGCATCAATCTGATGCCCAAATCGATCTTTGATAAGCTGAAAATTGGAGAAGCAAGACCTACTTCTATGGTCTTGAAAATGGCGGACAGATCTCTTGCACATCCAGAAGGCCGAATTGAAGATGTCCTTGTTAAGGCAGGTACGTTAGTATTTCCTGTCGATTTCGTTATACTTGAATACGACGCGGATAGGAATGTCCCCATTATTTTGGGAAGACCATTCCTAGCCACGGGGCGTAGATTGATTGATGTAGAAAACGGCGAATTGACGATGAGGATCCAAGACGAGGAAGTCAAATTTAATGTGTTCCGAGCTATGAAGTTTCCAGATTCTCAAGAAGATTGCTTCCGAATGGATGTAGTTGAGCAGGCATCGCAAGAGGTATTTGATTGTTTTTATTATGATGATATCTTGCAGGCCGCTTTGACATTAGACACTTACCTGAGATGATGAAAGAGCTTGCCGAAACAGTGGCAGCTCTTAATTCTGAGAATCCGAAGTATAGGCGTCTTGCCTATGAACCTGTGAGAGAACCGGGGGAGATTATTCCTAAAAAGAAGCCTTCAATTGAATCTCCTCCGGAATTAGAAGAAAAGCCATTATTAGCACACTTGAGGTATGCGTATTTAGGTACTAATGAAACTCTACCTGTTATTGTTTTAGCAAATTTAACAGGTCCTCAAGAAGATAAACTGTTGCGTGTGTTAAGAGCCAACAAAGACGCGATAGGTTGGACAATCGCTGACATCAAAGGCATTAGTCCCTCCTATTGTCAACACAAAATCATACTTGAAGATGATAACGCACGCTCAGTTGAAGGTCAAAGGAGATTAATGCCCGCTATGAAGGATGTAGTGAAGAAGGAAGTTATCAAGCTTTTAGACGCGGGGATTATTTATCCTATCTCGAGTAGTGAATGGGTGAGCCCAGTTCAGTGTGTACCGAAGAAAGGAGGAATTACAACAATTCTTAATGATAAAAATGAAGCGATTCCTTCAAGAACGGTAGTTGGTTGGAGAGTTTGCATGGATTACAGAAAACTAAACAAGGCCACCAGAAAAGATCATTTTCCACTTCTTTTCATCGATCAAATATTAGATAAATTGGCCGGAAGAGAATACTACTGTTTCTTGGATGGTTATTCTGGGTATAATCAGATTTACGTGGCTCCAGAAGATCAACACAAGACAACATTAACATGCCTCTTTGGTACTTTTGCATATCGCAGAATGCCATTTGGGTTGTGTAATGCACCTGCTACCTTTCAAAGATGCATGATGGCCATCTTCTGGGATATGATCGATAATTACCTTGAAGTTTTATGGACGATTTCTCCGTGTCTGGTGATGATTTCGATAGATGTTTAGAGAACTTGGAGAAAGTATTAATTATACGCAAGGAAACAGATTTGGTCTTAAACTGGGAGAAGTGTCATTTCATGGTTCGCGAGGGTATAGTTCTGGGTCACAAAGATTCGAGTGCTGGATTAGAGGTCGATAGAGCGAAGATAGAGGTAATTAAAACTCTCCCCCACTCCTGTTTCTGTTAAAGGGGTAAAAAGTTTTCTGGGCCATGCTGGCTTTTATAGGCGTTTCATTAAAGACTTTTCTAAGATTGCCAAACCGCTATGCAACTTACTCGAAAAGGATTCCAAATTCCTTTTTGATGAAGCTTGTTTAGCGGCCTTTCAAGCAATCAAAGAAAAGCTTTCTTCTGCTCCTATAGTATTACCTCCAGATTGGAGTTTACCTTTTGAAGTTATGTGTGATGCGAGTGATTTATGTATGGGAGCTGTATTGGGACAGAGAAAAGATAAGATATTTCATTCAATTTACTATGCTAGTAAAACTTTTAATGGTGCTCAATTTAATTATACAGTTACAGAAAAAGAGTTGCTAACAGTTGTGTATTCATTCGATAAGTTTCGCTCTTATCTTCTTGGAGCGAAAGTTATTGTTTATACAGATCATTCAGTGATTAGATATCTTATGGAAAAGAAGGATGCTAAACCAAGGTTAATCAGATGGGTTTTATTGCTTCAAGAGTTCGATTTAGTGATCAAAGATAGAAAGGGTTGTGAGAATCAGGTTGCAGATCATCTATCGCATCTTGAAGGTTCAGATATGAATAGTGGTACTGAAGCAGTTAGAGAAGAGTTTCCTGACGAGAGTTTATTTGTTGTTCGTGATTATGAAGCTCCTTGGTATGCAGATATAGCGAATTTAGTGGTGGGTGGTTCTTTTCCCGAAGGATCCACTTATCAAGAAAGAAAAAGGTTAGCTCATCGTGCTAGACAATTCTTTTGGGATGATCATTTCCTCTACAAAGTTTGTGCTGACCAAATGATAAGAAGGTGTGTTGCTAAGGAGGAAACATAAGCCATTATAACTGGATGCCATGATTCTCTATACGGAGGACATTTCAAGGGTGATAGAACTGCTGCTAAGGTATTCCAATCAGGTTTTTACAGGCCTACTCTTGTTAAAGATTGTCATGAATATGTTAAGAAATGTACGAGATTCCATTTTACCGGAAACATATCCAAGAGGGATGAGCTGCCACGTAGTAATGTGTTAGAAGTTGAAATATTCGATGTTTGGGGTATAGACTTTATGGGTCCTTTCGTTCCTTCAAATGGTAACCTATACATCTTGTTAGATGTTGATTACGTGTCCAAATGGGTAGAAGTTGTGGCTTTACCAACCAATGATTCACGAGTGGTGATTAAGTTCTTAAAGTCACATATTTTCACTAGACATGGTACACCTAGAGTAATTATTAGCGATGGAGGATCTCATTTCGTTAATAAGTATTTGAAGGTTGTTCTAGAAAAGTATGGAGTAAGACACTGTGTATCTACTGCATATCATCCACAATCCAATGGTCAAGCAGAAGTATCGAATCGTGAAGTGAAATCAATCCTAGAGAAAACCGTTGGTCCTACTAGAAAAGATTGGTCAATGAAGTTAGATGATGCGTTGTGGGCCTATCATACTGCGTTTAAAACTCCTGTTGGTGCATCTCTGTATCGTATGGTGTATGGTAAGGCTTGTCACTTACCTCTTGAGCTTGAAATGGGTGCCTATTGGGCAATTGCGCAGTTGAACTTAGATCCTACCTTACCCGTAGAGAATCGTATGATGAAGCTTAACGAACTTGACGAATTCCGATTGAATGCCTATGAAAATGCTAAAGTTTACAATGAAAACACGAAGAAATGGCATGACAATCGAATTCGTGTGAAGAACTTTGAAGTGGGACAAAAAGTATTGAAGTATAATTCAAAGTTCTGCAATTATCCGGGTAAGTTAAGGTCTAAGTGGTCAGGTCCATACATTGTGACCAAAGTTACACCTCATGGGGCGATAGAAATAGAACATCCGCTAGAGAACCGTACCTTCATGGTGAACGGTCATAGATTAAAGATATACCATGGAGGTGAAGATACCAACCGCTTGGAAGATCCACATCCTGGGGAGGTCATTTATCTCCTCGAGACTCCTTAGAAGCGTGAGGTTACCCGTCGAGCTTAACGACGTTAAACAAAAGCCAATTCTTTGTATATTAGTTTGAGTTTTTAATTTTCGCAATGTAAAATAGTTTGATTTTTATAATTTTAGTGTTATTATTAAGAAATGAGGAAGGGTAGTTGTTTTTGATGATTTCAGGGGTAAAAAGGTCAAGAGTTTGGGGTCGAAAGGACGAAATTAGAGGAAAAATAGGTTGGTTGTCCAGGAGAAACCGGGTAACCGGTTTCGCAAAAACCGGGAACCCGGTTTTGGAGCTGGTACCAACCTCCCACACGCAGGAAGGCGCATTTTGGTTCACGACACAGCGTCGGAACCGGGTACCCAGATTTCTCAGAACCGGGAACCCGGTTTCGTGAGCTGTGATTTTTGGAGTTTCTGACCAAGCGTCTTGGAAGGCAGCCTTTTGCTCCGTGTTCACTCGCGATCTCGACGGAAACCGGGTACCCGGATTTCACAAAACCAGGAACCCTGTTTTGGTGTTGTACATTTTGACCTTTCTGACCCAGCTTCCTGGGTCCCGCCGTTTGCTGCGTCACCATCTGCGTGTCAACCCACGGTTTTGAAGGGCAACTCTCTGACCCAGCGTTTTGGGGTCCAGCCATTACTTGCGTGTTGAGGTAATAATTAAAAAAAAATGATTAGGTAATTGTTTTCGCGCTGACACAGCGACGCGAACCGGGTACCCGGATTTTCGAAACCGGGAACCCGGTTTTCAACTGTGAGAGGCGGTTTTTGCCTCCTTAACCTAGTTTTCTTAGCCTCTTCTACAAGTTTTTACTTAAAACGCACCAATAGCCCCCCCACCTCCGAAAATCATCATTAACACCTATATATATCATAAAATCCTACCCTCTTTCATCACAAAAACACAAAATCAACTCAGCTCTTCTCCAAAATAACATCAAATCCTTAGTTTTTCACCAAGATTGTTATTCACCCAATCCTTTAATTAAAACAAATTCTTCTTTCTCCCACACAAATTAACCATTACCCACTTCATATTCCACCTTGTTCTTCAGTTCCTAAGCCTCAAAACATCAAAGTTCTAAACTTTTCTCTAGTTTCTCACTATTTGAAGTTTTGAGTTTGGGGTGGAACGAGATGACTAACAGAACCGGTGATTTCCAAAGAACTGCTCCTAGAAAGAAGACCACCATTGGTGGTACTCAAGAACAAGCTATTGAGATTCCTGATTCGCGTCCTAAACGAAAAATTGATGAAGTTAAGCTTGCTCCCAAGAGAAAAGAAATCACAGGTCAAAAGAGAAGATTAATTGATGAACCAGAAACTGAGGATGAACATGAAGATGAGATTGAGAAAGAACTTGAGGATGAAACTGAACAAGAAGTTCCAGAAGTATCAGTTCAACAGAAACCCCCACGAAGAAAGATGTGGGCCCAAAAGACTAAGAGGGTTTATACTTCATGGAATGAACAGGTTCGTGAAAGAATTGAATTTTTGAAATTTGGTGAAGAGATGGATTTTCCTAAGAATATTATGAGTAATGCTCATAGAGAATATGTTGTTGTTTGTGACAAGTTTGGTTGGTGAGAATTAAGAGAAAGGAAGCTTGAGTTTATTCCTACTTTTGTGTGAGAATTTTATGAAGGTTTAGCCCTTTCCCGTGAGGCAATTGAAATTCGCAAAATGGTAGTTCCTTTCTCCATTGAACTTATTCGGAAATCTTTGAAATTACCCAACTTTACTGGTGCATGTCCGTTCCAAGACACTCTTAATGACCCTTCTTTCGATTATGAATCCCTTTGGGGTACTGTGCTTGTTAATGGGGCTAGCCCAATTCCTGAAGGAGAAAGATATCCTGGACAGTTTTACAGCAGTAATTTGACACCTAGTGCGAAGGTTTGGTCTCGCTTCATAATACCTAGTTTCTTTGGAATTAAACACACATCCGAGTTGAAGAAGGAGCATGTAATTTTTATTAAGTGTATTATTGAGGAGAAACAGATGAATGTTGCTAAGATTATTTATGACACCATCATGGAATTCGCGAGAGCTCCGATGAAACAACAAAACCTCAAGTTTCCTTGTACTATTACTAAGTTGTGCCTAAACGCAAAAATTCCGCGTAGGAACACAAAGGATGATGGTGTGACAGTTGGAGTAAGCATGGCATTGACTACAATTCAGAATATCCATGATGAAGCAACACGAGCTACGAAGAATCCTAGAGCTCCTCCACCAAAGAAAGCGAAGAATGCTCCTGAGTTGGAATCGAAAATAATGGTGTTGGAAGAGAATCAAGAGAAGATGAATGCTACCTTGGGAAACGTTACAAGAGAATTGGACCTTCTTCGAACTTTGATCTTAGGCGTAAACACACTTCAAAACGCAATTTACGATGCTGTTACGCGTGATAAAGGTCCAGAACATAACACCGGAAACCAGCCACGCACTGGTTAAGATACGTTTTCTAATCCTTCCTTTTTAGTGTAGATTAGTTTAATTGCTTTCTTGAGTCTTGATGTCTCCTCATTTGTGATAATAAAATATACTCATGAGACATCATTTTAGGCTTATTTATTAGTTTATAGGTTGATTTTAGCTTAATTTAGTGCACTTTCCTATTTTGAGTCTTGATTTGTAGAATTATTATTTTTAGAGCATATTGGGTTTAATTATTTATTTAGTGTGAAGCTTTAAAGATAATTATGGAGATTAATTAGAGTCCAAGTCAAAGACTACAACTTATGGAAAGAGATTTGCATGGAAATTGGAGATAAAGGAAACAAAGACTAAAAAGATGGAAAAGGAAAAGCTGCCTAAATCTGGGATTCTGCACACACGTCCAAAGATGTGGGTTTTTACCTAAGAAATAGGCCGAATTTGGAGATTTCCTTCTTTAAGGGTCAATATAATTCTGTTGCGATTCTTTTGGTATCTTATGGAGCAAAATACAACCAATAACGAAGAAGATATGCTCAAAACGGTCCAGCAGTGTTTTCCCTACGAATTTGAGTTGGGCTAGGAGTCCATTATTTGAAGTTATATCCAAGAAACGAATTAGGTCAACCCATACACTATAAATACAGCCTCTTAACACTCTTAAATCATCCTTGGTGAAACCTTAAGCCAAGAGGAAGCATACAATACAAGAGAGAAGTCTGGAAGGAGCTGTCATCAACAATGTCTTCTTCTCCCTTTAATTTTGTAATTTCTTTCTTTTCTTGCATGAACTAAATTTCTTTAGCTTGAGTTTTAGCATTAATGTATGAACCCTAGTTTTGATTGACATCTATCTAATTTGGGAATTTAATGTTTTAAATAGAATTATAGTTTTTATTCTCTGTTTATGTGTTTGGATTTATATTCTGTGTTCTTGTGGACTGCAGCCATTAGAATTACCATCTAGTAATTAGGATACCATTGACAACGGTGTTTAATTGCATGTTTAGCACATAACGTTTAGTTTTAGGTTTGATCTGACAACCCAACCTAGCTAGATAATCACTATGGTTTAGTCTTTGTGACTATTTACCAATTACAGGAAAAGTTTGCTTAGGAAGCCTTATTGACACAGGTAAATCCTATTTGAAACTACCGATAGCATATTGGGACCGATTAGGGAAATACTACATAATTCACCCATACATGTTTAGAACGGCAAAACTAGTGGGGATTACATGCTAATAACTTAAGCTATATTCTCATATTCTTCTCTTTCATATTTAATTTTCTGTCTTTTAATTTCTTAGTTTAATTTAGTTATTAGAAAACCAAACAAAAATCTATTTATCTTTACTTTTATTTGCGTTCAGTTGTTCTAGCTTTATCTAATTACACTTGATATTTGCATAAGTTTCTTCTAACCTTCGTAGTCTCTGCGGAACGAATCTTAATCTAAAACTTGCATACGATCTGTATACTTGCAGAACCGTGTAGTTCTAGGGTGTTTTTGCACTTTATTTATATCTTATTTTATCACACCCTAGGCCCCACCAAGTTTTTGGCGCCGCTGCCGGGGACTAAATCGTTAGTCCTTGTGCTTATATCTTGTGCTTTTATTTTAGTTAGTTCTATTTTACGCTTTTTGTTTTTAGTTTTTGTTTTTCAGATTTAGTTACAGATGGAGAACCCAAGGAGACTTGAGCTACCCATCGAATTCATAGTGGAGCCAAGAGGAATTCGAGCTCCAGAAATCCAAGCCGCGAAATTTAAACCCGATCCAGGGATGCTAACTCAGTTTTCATCTCATGGATTATTCAGCGGAGATGCACATCAAGATCCGATCCGATATATTCAGAAATTCATGCAGATCTGTGATGCTTATATCGTAAGAGGAGTTACTAGGGAGCAAGTATATTACCTGATGTTCAAGTTCTTCTTGACCGGATGTGCAAGCGATTGGTATGATGCCCAATACCCTCATATTTTTCCAGATTGGGACAAGCTTCAAGCAAGATTCCTAGACCGTTTCTATCCGGTTAGTAGACGTTTAAAAGATATGTTGGAGCTTGAACAATTTATGCAGAAAGAGGAAGAGAGTTTGGGTGAAGCATGGTTACGATTTACAGAAAAGAAGGCGAGATGTCCATATCATCAATCCTCGCCGGAATATTATTTAACCTTGTTTTATGGAGGCCTTAATGATAAATCAAGAGAGAAAGCAGATTCGTTAGGAAACGCAGGTTTTGTGTTGCTAGATCCTGAAGAAGCTGAGTTGGGGATGGAAAGAATTCTTGAGAATGAGAGAAGTTGGCCAAAGAGAACAACAAAAGAAAACACTTCAGAATCTCTGAAGCTTAAGGAATTGGCTAAACAACTCGAAGAGCTACAAGAACAAGCCCGAATAATTGCTCAGGTGAATACAGTACGCACAATTCCTTCGTGTTTTGGTTGTGGATCAAGAAATCATGTGTGGGAAGGATGTATGAATAATCCAGCAGTAGCTTCCGTTCAGTATCCTCAAGATAACTATTACTATAATGGTTATGCTTGTCCTCAAGAAAGTTACACGAATTATCAACAACCCCCACAACAAAAGAGTTGGGTAAGACAACAAGAAACTTATCATCAGCCCCAACTTCAATCTTACAATTCACCACAACCTGTTCAGAATAAGGCACCCATTGTCAAAGATTGTCAAGAACCAAAGAAAGACCCACCTAAACAATCAATGCAATTGGCAAAACAAGAACAACTCCAGAGCTTAAGTTCGAGTATGGCTAGACTAATGCAAACAGTTGAGAAGAAAATGAGTCATAACCAACAGGAAGTGCGAACCCAGGAGAAGATTATCAAGCAACTGGAGCATACTATATCACAGATGGCGAGTAAATTACAAAATCGGCCAATAGGGCAACTTCCAAGTGATACTATTGCTCCTAGAGATGATTCTTGCCATGCAGTTGAGTTGCGAAGTGGAAAACAACTACCTCCACCTAGACCATAAACAGAACCAATCCCTATTCCAGAACAAAGGGGGGAAGAACCAATCAAAGATACAGTTGAGGAGGTAGTTGAACCAAAGAGTGTCCAAACCGAGACACTTGAAAAGACAAGAAAACTAGTGGAACTTAATACACGCCCTCCACCACCTTACCCTTCACGTGTCAGAAAGAAGGAGAATGACCTGGAATTCAAGAAGTTCGATGACATGGTGAGCAAGGTTGAGATTAAAATGCTGTTTGTTGAGGCTATCAAAAGAATGCCGAAATATCTAAAATTCATGAAGGACATTCTTTTGAACAAACGAAGTATAGAAACCACGGATATGAGTGGATCACCAGAGGGGTGTTATGCTATCAAGTTACCACCAGAATAGCCCCTTCCCACGAAATCTTGGATGGAACCATCCATACTTATGAAGAATCGAGCTGAAAAGTTCGTGGGAATCAAAGGAAAGGGGTGGGAATTTCGTCATTATTAATCAAATTAATTTCAGTTGAACGAGTTGGAGGAGTTTCGTTATCTTGCCTATGAAAATTCACGCCTCTATAAAGAGAAAACAAAGCGATGGCATGATAAACGGCTCCGTCCAAAGCATTTCGAGATAGGACAAAAGGTTTTATTATACAACTCTCCATTTTCGAATTACCCAGGAAAGCTCAAATCCCGTTGGGGAGGACCTTACATTGTTACTAAAGTCACACCTCATGGAGCGATTGAAATTGAAAATCCAGCCGAGCAAAGGGCATTCATGGTGAATGGCCAGCGTTTGAAGAGATACTATGACAGTGAGGACTTTGGGCGAGAAGATACAATCCTTCTCGTTGAATACGTTTAGCCTGAGGTACACGTCTAATTCAAAGACGTTAAACAAAAGTGCTCTTGGGAGACACCCCTTGTTTAAATTGTTTTTTTAGATTAGTTGTTTTTGCTTTGTAGTGTATAATTTTAAGTTACTGTATATTTTTAATTGTGTTTACAAGCTAATAGGAGAGAAAGGTAGTGTGTTATTGTGCAGGAAACGAGTTTGGGGTCAAAAGGAAAATCTGGAGGAACTCAAAGCCTGGCACGGACTACCCCCGCGGACTACCCCCTGGTCCGCAGGGATGCACCGTGCCCAGAAAACCCATACCACGGGTCGGGTACCACGGGTTCTATCCAGAAAGAAGAAAAAATTCGAGGGACAGACGCGGTACACCGGACCCTGGTCCGCACGCCCAAAACGCGTGCCACGGGGTCAGGTACCACGGGTTTTTTGACGGAGCAGGCGCGGACTACCCTCTACCCCGCACCCCTGGTCCGCAGGCACAAAACACGTGCCACGGGGTGCTGCCACGGGTGCAATCCAGAAACCAAAAATTCCAAGAGCTGTAGAGTCCGGTACACCGCACGTCTGGTCCGGTGCACCGCAGGGAGGCGGTTTGTGAAGGAATTCTTTTCCTAATCAAACTCTTACCTTATGAGATTAACCCTAGCCTTCCATACACGAAATTTTCAGACCCAAACCCTATATATACACCTTAAAGCTTGTGCAAACTATCACAATTAACACAACAACTCATCAAATCCTCTCCTACATCTTCCATAAACACAATTTCTTCATCAAATTCATCACACTACACCATCAAAACACCATCAAATTCATCAAGCTTTAAAGTTTTCTTCCAAGATTCAATCAATAACCTTTCTCTTTCATCAATTCCAAGCAACAACATCAAGCTAAACCAAATTGTCCTTAAACCTTTAATCCATCCTTGGTATAACTTGAGTTGTGGGTGAAACAAGCATGACTAACAGATCTGAAGCTATGGAATACAAGAGAAAGTGCTCAATCCTTGGGAAGAATAAGAAATTGCCTGGAGCCACCATTGAAAAACCCATCAATCTTGATGAGGTTTCTGAAGAATTAAAAGAAAAGGCACCTGCACAACCACTACCAAAGAAGAGATTAACTGCTAGAATGTCCATACCATCAAGGAGGCCTTTGAATAAAATAAAAATCCAAGACCAAGGTTCTTCTACCTCTTCCTCTAAAATTGTTTATGATCTTCCTCCTTGGGCTCTCAAGTTACAGAACGAAGTTGAAAGATTACGTGAAGATAACAAAGACCTTTGGATAGAAATCATGCAGTTGGAGTCACAAGTAGAAGATTTGACCTTGTACAAGGATGTTGATGATTATACCGATCCCTCGGCTTCTGAAGATGAGGATGATATGATGGATCTCTATGGCCAACCAGGTAGGTCATTCTAATTTTCCTCAATAGCTTGTATGCATTAGGTAGTTTAGTTAGTTTTATTTTAAATTTTATTTCATTCTTGAGTCTTTTTCGAGTCGTGGGGACACGGCTCACTTTTGAGTTGGTGGTGGGGATTCGTTGTCCTCATCTTCTTTTCGTTTTTGCATAAAATTTAAAAATTTTAGGTTGAATTAAGGCATAGAGTATCTTGAATGTACCTATTTGAGCATGATTTTATTAGGTCAATGATAGTAAGTAGTATGTTTTTGAAAGATGCAACAAAATTGTTTAGGATGCATGCATGAAAACAGGAAATAAAGGATAGAAAAGTTAATGAGCAATGCTAAGGAATCACGTTGAAACTTAGGAATAGTTATTTGGTGTGTAGAACGTGAGGTTTAAAATTAGTTAAAAACCCACTTGTCTATGAACTAATAATGAAAACGTAACGAAATTCTGTAGTTAGAAAAATGACTAAGGCAGTTCTTTCATGATAAAACACTTGAAGCCTTTAGACTTTCTCACCCTTTTGTTTAATATTATTGTTATTTATCCGTCTTAGCCCCTCTGAGCCTTTCTAAAGCCTTTTATTTGAAACACATTATAATCCTTACCCTTGTTTGTAGGACTTATCTATATGACCCGCACTCGAATCGCAAAACCTGAGACAACTCGTTTTAAAAATTGAGTTTGGGGTGGTGGGTTTCATCATTAGGGAACTTTGGGAATTGGGAATTATATTTGTGATTTAATTGATGATGAATTGTTATTATTGTAACCCTTTGCCGGGGTAATAGTGAATGAAAAAGAAGCTACGAGCTAATTTTGCCAACAAGGGCATAAAAAGAAAGAATATATATATAAAAAAAATAGTGTGATATCTCGAACATTAAAAAGAGAATCATGGCTATACAAAAGAAAAAAAAAGAGAAAACTGATTTGAAAAGAAAATATATATTCGGACCGGCAAGTGGATTTTATATCATCAAAAAGGTTTTATTGGGATTATTGGGGATGCACATAAAAAGCATCAATAAATTGGGTTGAGTGAGAACATCTTCAAGTGAAAACTCAAGCTCTAGGGCGATTCGTTGATGGCTAGTGAGGAGAGAGCCAAAAGCTCACTTTTCATTATCCAAATATACCACACCCGTCCTTAAGCGAAGTTATAACCAAGACCTTAGGATTTCTAACTACTAGATGGAGAAACAATTGAGCTATTAGGTAGTAGGTAAGTGGACCATTGGATGCTGTATTTGGGACCTATGAACAACCTATAGCCATTAACCTGAACTAAGTTATCATCCTCTCATTCTGGCATTGCGAAATTAATCTTGACTTGAATTTATGGATTGTTGATTACATGTATATTAAAGCATCTCTGTGCATTATTTCTTGAGCATTAATACATGAGGCTTTTTAGATATTTTGCTCTAGGATCATTCATTATATTTTTTTCTTGTTCTACTCCGACTTCTTCTTGTTTATTTGACTACCCTACTGTTTTTTACTTTTATTGTATCGGGACGATACAACTTTGAGTTGGGGGTCTTGATGTCTCCTCATTTGTGATAATAAAATATACTCATGAGACATCATTTTAGGCTTATTTATTAGTTTATAGGTTGATTTTAGCTTAATTTAGTGCACTTTCCTATTTTGAGTCTTGATTTATAGAATTATTATTTTTAGAGCATATTGGGTTTAATTGTTTATTTAGTGTGAAGCTTTAAAGATAATTATGGAGATTAATTAGAGTCCAAGTCAAAGACTACAACTTATGGAAAGAGATTTGCATGGAAATTAGAGATAAAGGAAACAAAGGCTAAAAAGATGGAAAAGAAAAAGCTGCCTAAATCTGGGATTCTGCACACACGTCCAAAGATGTGGGTTTTTACCTAAGAAATAGGCCGAATTTGGAGATTTCCTTCTTTTATGGGTCAAGATAATTCTGTTGCGATTCTTTTGGTATCTTATGGAGCAAACATCGACCAATAACGAAGAAGATATGATCAAAACGGTCCAGCAGTGTTTTCCCTACGAATTTGAGTTGGGCTAGGAGTCCATTACTTGAAGTTATCCCCAAGAAACGAATTAGGTCAATCCATACACTATAAATACAGCCTCTTAACACTCTTAAATCATCCTTGGTGAAACCTTAAGCCAAGAGGAAGCATACAATACAAGAGAGAAGTCTGGAAGGAGCTGTCATTAACAATGTCTTCTTCTCCCTTTAATTTTGTAATTTCTTTCTTTTCTTGCATGAACTAAATTTCTTTAGCTTGAGTTTTAGCATTAATTTATGAACCCTAGTTTTGATTGACATCTATCTAATTTGGGAAATTAATGTTTTAAATAGAATTATAGTTTTTATTCTCTGTTTATGTGTTTGGATTTATATTCTGTGTTCTTGTGGACTGCAGCCATTAGAATTACCATCTAGTAATTAGGATACCATTGACAACGGTGTTTAATTGCATGTTTAGCACATAACGTTTAGTTTTAGGTTTGATCTGACAACCCAACCTAGCTAGATAATCACTATGGTTTAGTCTTTGTGACTATTTACCAATTACAGGAAAAGTTTGCTTAGGAAGCCTTATTGACACAGGTAAATCCTATTTGAAACTACCGATAGCATATTGGGACCGATTAGGGAAATACTACATAATTCACCCTTACATGTTTAGAACGGCAAAACTAGTGGGGATTACATGCTAATAACTTAAGCTATATTCTCATATTCTTCTCTTTCATATTTAATTTTCTGTCTTTTAATTTCTTAGTTTAATTTAGTTATTAGAAAACCAAACAAAAATCTATTTATCTTTACTTTTATTTGCGTTCAGTTGTTCTAGCTTTATCTAATTACACTTGATATTTGCATAAGTTTCTTCTAACCTTCGTAGTCTCTGCGGAACGAATCTCAATCTAAAACTTGCATACGATCTGTATACTTGTAGAACCGTGTAGTTCTAGGGTATTTTTGCACTTTATTTATATCTTATTTTATCACACCCTAGGCCCCACCAAGTTTTTTCGAGTCGTGGGGACACGACTCATTTTTGAGTTTGGGGTGGGGTTCGTTGCCTCATCCCAGTTTTTTGTGTGCTATTTGTTTTATTTGCTTTCAATAAAAGAATTTTCGGAGTTGCGTTTGACTATAGAAAATTTAAAATATCCCTTTAAGCATACTTTTGATGAATCTATGATAGCAAATAGTGGACATTAGAGATTGATATAAAACGCATTTAGAATTGCATGCAAACATAGGTAATTGATAGGAAAAATTAATGAACAATGCAAATGAAGTAAGCTTGTACTTAAGGAATATGTTTGGTGTGTCAAACGTGAAATCCTAATTAGTAGAGAACCCACCTAGATATGAACTAAAGACGAGCTATGTACATAGCAAAATGATAGGGAAAGTTCTTTGTTAGCCATTTGTGACCTTTTTAGCTTTCTATCCCTTGTATTAATTATTATCCGTCTTAGCCCACTTTGAGCCTTTAGCCTTTTCTTTGTAGCCACGATATAAGCCATTATCCCGTTGATTATTAGGCATGACCATATGACCCGCACTTGAATCACAATCCTGAGACATGTCTCGAGCTTGAGTTTGGGGTGGTGGGTCCACTAATGGGGAATTTGTTTTTTGGTTACATGGGTTCCGGGGTAGCTTACGCGCACCCGACTAATCCCACGGAGATATACATGCCTCCCCATATATATTCTCATGGTAAATCAGAACTAGGTGACCCATGTTCAGGGAGGGGTTCGAGCCTTGTACCTCTAACTTTACACCCGTTAGGGAGGGGATTCGAACATTGGGTAGGGATTGATGTGCTTTGTATTGTAGCACAATTGCAGATGATATACACTTGTAACCCTTTGCCGGGAATGAGAAAAAAAAGAAAAAGAAAGAAAAAAATTAAAATTTCGAAATTCTATACAATAGGAACCGGGAACCCGGTTTCGTCAAAACCGGGAACCCGGTTTGCATCTGTACAAAAAAAAGAAAAAAGAGAAAAGAAAAAGAAAAAATATGAATGAATAAAACATCCGGCAAAGTGGAATTTTTCTAAAAATCATCTTATTCATAGTGGGTAGACATGGGACGCTAAATTGTTGCGTAAATGGGTGAGTGAGAACATTTTTTGAGCGTAAACTCAAGCTCGAGGACATTTTTTGATGGTAAGTGAGGAGAGAGCCAAAAGCTCACTTCAAATTTACCAAATATACATCCACACCGTCCTTAAGCCATTATTAAAACCATAAAGACCTCGTGATTCTTAAGTACATAGTGAATTTATGATTTAGTTGATAGGGAATATACTAGGTGGAGCGTTCAAAGCGATTTAGGATTGAGGAACACCCTATGGCCATCATACAGAGATGAGTACAAGTGTAATCTTCAAGCATTGCGACTATAATTTTATGATTGAGATTATTTGTGTTTGATTCTGCATTATAGATGTATGTGTATATTAGTTTCTAGAGTTTTCTATATGAGATTTATTTTAAGACTTGCTTTAGGTGTATTTGCTAGCTACTACTTGTTCTTACGTGTACTTCTACCCCTTTGTTTTGTTTTACTTTGTTGGGTCGACAAAGATTTGAGTTGGGGGCCTTGATGTCTCCCTAATTGTTCTTATTTTCAACCCTTGGGAGACATAATTTTTTTTGTTTAATTAAATATTTTGATAGACTTTTGAGTTAAAAATGCAATAATCCGGAATTCCTATTTTATTTCTAGTATTTTTTATTTATTAAACTTTTGCGCGTAATCTTGTGTATTTTAGTGAAAAGTTTGTAGGTTTTGAATATTACCTAGGAAAGGAATCCGAGAAGAGAGACAAAGATCGTGATATGGAGTTTGGAGCTGCAAATCTGGAAAACAGGCCAAAGATTTCTGATTTCGATACACTTAATAGTTGTTTTAGCCGCTGACCTTTGAAGAGAATATGTTCCTTATCGAGTTACGAAAATTTAGCAAGTGATTTCAGGTCAATCAGAGTTATAACGAATCGGTTAGAGCTGTTTTAGTGGAGGTGGTGCAGCAGTTACGGGATTTTGGGCTTAGAAAATGGGTTTGGACTTTTAATTAGTGATTTATCTTTAGGTCCAAGGCCTAATCCGAATTGGAGCTTATAAAAGCAGGTCTTGACTTCTAGTTTTCAGAATTCATTTTTTTTACAAAATAAAACATCAAGAGAGAAGAAGCAGAAGGAAGAAGAAGAAAGCTGTAGAGCTGGAGAGAGTCTATATCTCCATTCTCAGCCAAATCCAATTCCGGAAATTAGGTCTTTCTTATTTTTAATTCTGTAAAACATTATGAATTCCATTTCTTTTAATTTAGTTTTCTTTTTAATTAGTATTAGCTAATTTCTTCATAGTACTTGAGAATGCTTTATGGGTGAATCCCGATTCTATTGAATTTCTTATGTCTGAATTTGGGTATCTGTTAAATTAAATTAAATTGGGTCATTTACTCTTTTCGGTAATTTGAGATTATTTACTGTTTTTGGAGTCATGAACTAAGAACAGGTATTAGTATCTAGGCTATTCCACATACGTGGCGTGTGGATCATTCTGATAGAGGGTTTAGGTACAGACTTAATTACTCAATCTAAAATAGAAGCTATTGACTCTGACGAGCTTAGTTAATTTTAGGGCCAATGTGGTAAAATTACTTAACCATCTAAAAATGGATCATATTTACCTTGACGGGACTCGTGACACTCTAGAATAGCCTAATAGTCCATCCTGACGGGGGTATAAGGAATTTAGAATCCCGACCATTGTAATTGACAGATTTAACCCTTAAATAGCATATGTTATCTAACTCGTGCTACTTTCTCATATTTGCGTCTCACATTCATATCCTTGCGTTTTAGTATTTAATTTCATTTTCTCTTTAATCTTTCATTACTTAGAATTAATACAAACAACCAATCAATCATATTATCTTTACTTGCTTTCATAAGTGCAACCATTCATTATTCGATAAGCATTGTAGTTAACCAACCGTCCCTGCGAACGATCCTAGGATCATTATTACTACTTGGGACAACCGTACACTTGCGGTTGTGGTTCGATTACTTTTTCATTTATTTTAGAACACACAAAGGACCACCAACTTCCCCAAAGGTAATGCCTCCATTTATTTAGAGAAAACACTATGGCAGCTATATCCATGTCATGTGTAGGGTAGTTTTGTTCACAAGGTTTAAACTTTGGGTTGCATGAGCAATTACACGGGTGGTTTGCATCAGTACACATCCCACCCCTTCCTTTGATCCGTCACTATAGACAAAAGAATTCATTTCCTTGTGGCATAGCAAGAATCGGATGTGTAGTCAAACGTTTCTTCAATTCTTGAAAACTATCTTCACACTGTCATCCCAAATAAAACTTGTATTCTTTTTAGTGAGTTTCGTGAGAGACCGTGCTATCTTTGAAAAGTTCTTCACAAATTGACGATAATATCTGGCTAATCAAGGAAGCTACGAACTTCAGTGACATTTGCGGGTTGTTTCTAGGCCAAGATGGAGTCTATTTTTGTGGGATCCAATGTTATACATTGGTGTGAGATTACATGGCCCAAGAAAGATACATTGTCTAGCCAAAATTCGCATGTACTAAATTTTGCATATAGTTGATGGTGTCTTAGTAATTTCAAAACTTGATGTAAATGTTGTTGATGTTCAGCTTCTCTTTTCAAATGAACAAGGATATCGTCAATAAATATCAAAACAAATTGATCAAGATATGGCTAGAATATATGATGCATCAGATCCATGAATGAAGCTGGAGCATTTGTCAGCCCAAACGTCATAACCATAAATTCAAAATGTCCATATCGAGTGCTAAAAGTAGTTTTTGAAACATCCTCCGTCCAAATCTGTAGTTGTTGATATCCCTGTCATAAATCAAACATAGAATAAACTCGAGCTCCTTGTAGTTGATCAAATAATTCTTCATTGTGAGGCAAAGGATATTTATTCTTTATTGTCACTTGGTTCATGATAATCGATACCGGGTCGTAAAGTCCCATCTTATTCTTCACGAACTATACTGGTGCTCCCCACGAAGAAGAACTCGTCTGAATAAAACCCTTTTCTAATAACTCCTTTAGTTGCGATTTCAACTCAGTAATGAGCCATTCGATAAGGTGCTCTAGTTACAGGGTTCTTCCAGGTTTGAGCTCGCTAACAATCTGAATTTCCTCTATTTTTAATTTATCTGATGACTTGTTAATTAGATATTCAATATATCCCATGCAACCTTGTTGAATTAGCCTTGATGCATTAGTTGCTGATATAACAATAGTTTTAGGTGAATCTTTGTTCCTAATCAGTTCGACTACCGGGCCTCCCGGGACACAAAATCTCACTTTCTTTGAGAGACAATCAAGGTATGCATGAAATTTTGAGAGCCATTCCATCCCTAAAATAACTTCATAATCTTGGATAGGCCGTACAATGAGATCAACTAGAAATTCTTGATCCCCAATTTTAACCTCACATGCTCTACATATTGAGTCAGTAACATAATTACTACCCATTGGTGTATTACAATATATGATAATTCATCAACTTTATTATTAGTATTTTTCACACATTGTGGTTTAATAAATAAATGAGACGCTCAAGGATCAATGAGTACTTTAACTAAATGGTCAAGAATTAATAGATTACCTTCGACAATCGTGGATACTTTAGGTAAGTCATTCTTATCCATACCATATACCCGAGCTTGAGCACGTTGTGTAGTGGGCTTTAGAATTGATTTTCCTTGAGGTACCTGATTTGTGGTTTAGGTATCCTAGAATTTGAATCTGGGGCATTCTCTTGCCTGATGGCTCTCGCTACCACATCCAGTACATTTTGCCCGTCTTTCTTGGTCAACGCCTGATTACCAAAAGTTGAGGTACTATTCTGGTTTCCTCTTGAGTTATTCGTCTTGTAACGATCTGGTTTGGTTTAAATTGTGATGATTACAGCCTCTTGTTACTCGGTCTACCCAAATCTCTTTCTGATTCTTCCTTTTTAAGTTCGACTCGAGACGCTACCTCAATTGCTTCAGCATAGGTAGTAAAGTGAAGTGGTGCTATGTTATCTTGAATGTCTAATTGCAAACCTTTAATAAATCATGATCTTTTTTCCTTCAGTCTAGACCATTTCCTTAGAAAACTATGACAACTTATTAAATCGGGTTTCATATTGCGGTACTGTCATGCGATCTTGTTGGAGGGAGATACATTCCTCTTCACGCCTTTCATGAACAACTAGAGGAATGTATTTATCCTTGAATTCGAGCAAAAATTTAGCCCAAGTAAGCTGAGTATTGTCTCTGTCCCATCTAAGTTTCACTATTCTCCACCATTGTCGTGCATCATATTCTAACACAAAAACAACAAATACATTTTCTTATCATCTGTATAGTTCAAGATATTATAAATATTTTAAATTTTCTCAAGCCAAGCCTCAGCCTTCTCGTCATCAGGTTCTCCTTTTAATCTTTGCGACCTATACTTCAAAAGCCGTTCAAACATATTTTCGTCTCTATTTCGTTAATCTTGATGATTATTATCCTCAATTATTCTTTGAACATCTCTGTTTGGCTTTATAATACTTGAGACATTCGATTTATGACATCTCCAACGCGATCTAAGACGTGTTCTACATTAGGTGGTGGTTCTACTACATATTCTTCCTGTTGAGATGCATTTTGTATTCTAAAAGTTTTTATATCATGATAAAGAATATACAATACTCAATTTCATTAAATAAAAAATTAAGAAATTGAATTATCTATAACAAATAATAAATTTTATAAGATCAATCAGATAATTGGGACGAGCAAAATAGAAAGTTGTTTCACATATCTCTCCTTAACACCTTACTTGATTCCTACAAACCGATGAACCTATCCGGCTTACACTTAGATATTATCTAAGCTCTTATACCACTTCTCTGTAACACCCCAAAAGAATTCAAGAAAGAACTAAAAAAATTACTACACATTAAAAGAGTGAGTTCTTTTTCCATTTTTCCAGATGTAATTTCAGCAACTAATTGATTTAAATATTTCCTTTTTCTTGTTGCATCAAAACCAATTCAAGAGAGATTCAATAAAAAAGTAACATTAGCAATTGTAAATCCTTCTATCTTAGGTGTCTGAAAAGGTGAGTGTGCAATTGATAATCTAGAGAAATATTTAGCATGTAATCTCTTCTAATTCTAAGTAGCCTATTAATTTGACTTATGTAAATGTTTGATTTAGAATAAATGTTTATGATCATGAAAAATTATTCAACAAGGCCAACATCTAATAAAGAATAAATATTTCTGATCATGAAAAATTATGTAACAAGGCGAACCATCTGATAAGGAATAAATGCTTATGATCATGAAAAATTATATAACATATAATTATTTGTATTTTATTTTTTAAGTACAATTCAATAAACTTTTATATAAGAACGCTAACATCTGATGGGCTAAGGTAAAATAATTTTATGCAATCCAAAGTGAACTATGTGCACTTGACTAAAATTTTATCTTTACGACATACATGAAAATGTAATACACCACATGGAATTAGAGATAAGAAGTACACTAACAATCTAACTATATAACATTATAACTCATATATTTACAGAAAAGAGGATCATTAAGATAGTTGATAAGTTATATGTACATGAGTTTATAAAAAACCTTTTCCTAGACAACTTGTCTGGACAAGATCACTATGTACAATGCTACTACGAAAAAGGAGTATAAAACTTTTTAGTACTATACAATAAGTCCTAACAAAAGTAACACTACGAGGAATTCTAGCACAAATCTGTTAGCTTCTATTCAACACCAAGTTTTAATCAACCTCGCCCCTCAAAGTCTCCACCAGTGACATTTAAAGTAACGTGGTGAGCTATAAAGCTCAGTGAGAGTGCGTGATTTTTGAAAATATATCCATTTTAATATAAGTAATGTTAATCAGTGTACAGTAGGGAAAAACAAATAATCAAGTGTAACATTAGATCGCATATAATTCCACATAACTAATTATATAGTAAGGATACAATACTAAATTGATGACACCTTATAACCCCTTCCATGAAAGCATCCACTTATAACACAAACGTGGTTGTATCCCGGGAACAACAAATTCTACGATCCACTAGTCATGAAGCTCTCTGTCCATGAATAGCATATGATAGTCCATTTCATCATATGGCGAGCCCGATACTGCCCAGGGTGACATGATTCTCCCATAGAAAAGCAATCACAGTAATATATTGTCACAGGAATTATCACAAGCTACTAATAAGCATAGGAACAGAGAGTCCCATAAATTATAGAGAAACAGCAAAAGTAAGTTGTTAATATTTAATCAACATCATATACAATTAAATATTACTACCCAACATGTTTAGAACCTTAATAACATCCCAATATAACTATTATTTTCATACAATTAAAATTAGTACACAATTTAGATATAATTGCATTAGCTCATAATATTTATACCATTTAATTAGATACAGACACATAGATATAGGCAGAAGTAATAAAAAGATAATATATATATATATACATATAACATAGAATACTTACCTAAATTTAAAAAGAAACTAGCTTTTTAACTTTCAGTCGTCTTCTCTCTTTTCCTTCTTGTTAAGCCGAGTCAAGGTTATTTATATTTTATTTCCTTAATTGTGTGAATTCAAGAATTGCTTTAAGATGATATATATATCTTTTATGGTAATATTTATAACGTGCCTTTGTTTTTTGATTGCCAGCACCAACTATAAGTTACACTAGTTGCCGTGGATTTGCTATTAAGTCCCTAAGGTTTATACAGGGCGCTTATAAAACTAAAACGTACATCTTTTTACCCCAAATAAATAATTAATTTAACTTACAAAAGAAAGAACATCACCTACTTTTTTTTTTCTAAAAAATTATATATCTTATAATAAATAAATTTTAAAAAAAACAAATAAAATCTCGGATTTCACAAAAGAGGTTTAAGTTGTGAAGATTCTTGGAACTTCTCGCCAAGGGAAAAATTGTTGGGTTATAGCTTGAAGTCCAAGCTCAATAAATCAAGTTAACATGGAGACCTAGGAAAATATTACTTGACTTTAGGTTCAAGTATTATTATATTAGGAAATTATTAGACTTTTTCCCTAAGTAATATATCCTATATATGGGTCTGCAAAGTTTGTAATTCTTTGTATCATATTTCATCCCTACCAGGGGGTTGGGGTTGGATATGTACCAGGGTTGTGTGATCATTAACCAATAGAGATGTAAAACCAAAAAAGTGAGAAAATATAAGAGTGATTCTTGCATAACATAGAAGAGGGTAGTTCCTTGATGTCTCCCTAATTGTTCTTATTTTAGACCCTTAGGAGACATCATTTTTGGTGTTTATTTAATTAATTTGATAGACTTTTGTACTAAATATGCAATAATCCGGAATTCCCTTTTTATTTCTAGCATTTTTAATTTATTAAACTTTTGCGCGTAATATTGGTATTTTTAGTGTAAAGTTTACAGGTTTTAGATGTTAGCTAGGAGAGGAATCCGAGGAGAAGGTCAAAGATCGTGAATTAGAGTCAAGACTTGAAGACAAATCCCGAAGATATTATTTTTAGAGCTGAAAATCCACTTTCCAGGCCATAGATTGCTGATTTCGAGGTGCTTAAGCGATGATTTAGCCGCTGACCTTTGAAGAGAAATCATTCCTTATCGAGTTACGGAACTTTAGAAACTGGAATGAGGTCAATCGGAGTTGTAACGCATCGGGAAAAGCTGTTTTAGTGAAGGCCTATCATCAGTTACGGGATTTTGGGCTCAGAAAGTGGGCTTGGACATTTAATTAGGCTTTTATTTTCTGGTCCAAGCCCTAGTCCGAATTTTTACTTATAAAAGGAGGTCTGGACTTCTATTTTTCACACAATTCACATTCCACAAGATTAAACACCAGAGAGAAGCAACAGAAGGAAGAAAGAAGAAGCTACAAGAGCTGGAGTGGGTCTATAGCTCCGTTCGTAGTCATTCCAATTCCGGAAATTAGGTTCTTTTCATATTTTAATTTTGTAAACAATATGAATTCCAATTCTTTTAATTTATTTTTTAATTTTAATATGAGCTAAGCTTTCATTAGTGCTTGAGAACAAACAATGGGTGAATCTTAATTTTATGAAATAACGAATGTTGGATTTGGGTTTATATTGAATTAAATTAAATTAGGTCTATTACTCTTTTCGACAATTTATGATTATTTACTGATTTTAGAGTCGCGAACTAAAATTAGGTATTAGTATCTAAGCTATTCCACATATGTGGCGTGTGGATCATCTTGACGGGGGGTTTAGGTACAGAATTAATTGTTCAATCTGGGATAAAAACTATTGATTCTGACGAACTTAGTTAATCCTAGGGCCAAAGTGGTAATAAATCTTAATCATCCAACGGTGGATCATATTTACCCTGACGGGACTAGTGACACTTTAGGATTGCCTTATAGTCCACCCTGATGGGGGTATAAGGAATTTAGAATCCCGACCATTGTAATTGACTGATTTAGCCCTTAAACAACATAAGTTAGAAAGTAAAATTAGGAGGATCCTTGCGTTCTCAAGTACTACATCTCATATTGCGTTTTCACTTATTTTACTTGCGTCTTAGCTTCTACTTGCATTTTAATATTTGTCTTTCATTCATTAGCTTTAATAAACAAAACCAAACAAACAATTTATTGTCTTTTATTTTCATAAGTGCATCAATCACTACTTGCTAAACATTGTGATCAACCATCCGTCCTTGGAACGAATCTGTATTATCATACATACTACTTGGGACAACCGTACACTTGCGGTTGTGGTTCGATTTACATTTGCATTTATTTTTAGAACACACAAAGGACCACCAAGTTTTTGGCGCCGCTGCCGGGGACGGTAGCGTGTGACCACGGTGTTTATCCTTTAGTGATAAGTGCATTTATTTTATCAGTTTTACGCTTTTTGTCTGTTAGCTTTTTCAGGTTTTTAGGTTTGGTGTATGCGAAGAAGGCTATTCAAGGATCTAGAGCCAGCACCTCCGATCCTTAGTAATCCAGAATCGTTGATCAGACTTGCGAACAGAAGAAGAAGAGAACGAGAAGCTTTAGAAGTAGAAGAATTAAGTAACAGAATGGAGAATATCATTATTCAAGGTCAACAGAATGGGCAAGGCCAGTTAGATACAAATGGCCAACCTTTAGCTCCAGGCGTTATTCCTCAAGTTCAACCACTAAATCCTAATCCTCCAGTCCAGATAGTGATGAATCATGATCCGTGGTTCACTAATGGCCCTCCAGAAGTTCCATTCCGCGCTCCAGCTATAGGAGTAGGTGCTCCAGATATTAATTTTCCGAGATTCCGTCCAGATTCGGGTATGCTAGCTCAGTTCCAAAACTTTGGAAATTTTCGCGGAAGACCATCGGAAGATCCTCTTAGAGCGGTACAGAAATTCAAACAGATATGTGATTCTTATATCACACAAGGGGTTTCAAGAGAACAGATGTATTTTGCTGCTTTTAAATTCTTTGTCATTGATGGAGCAAGTGAATGGCACGATACGCAAGATCCTACGAGGATTACCAATTGGGACCAATTAGAAATTGCTTTCTTTGACAGGTATTACCTAAGTAACATGAGGTTAGATGTTGAACTAGAATTGACACAATTCCGTCAAGAGTATGAGGAAACTGTGGGTAGGAGTTGGACAAGATTTCAGATGTGTTTGCGTAAAGTTCCTAATCATGGCTTTTCAGAACAACAACTAGTTAAAGATCTTTTATAGAGGCCTTGATGGGATTTCAAGAGAGAAATTGGATACGCTATGTGGAGCAGGTTTTCTTCAAGTTCAACCCGCTCATGCCAAAATTATTTTAGAGAGAACAGTCAAGAATGAAGTTGGGTGGAGCTCAGTAAGAACACCAGTCAAGGGAGTAAATAATGTTGACATAGAAGAGAAATTTGCTACGTTTGAGAATAAGATCCAGAATACCATAGAGCAACAATTGAAGCAGCTTACTCTAGCTGTGAAAGAAGGATTTTCGGCTAAGAAGGTAGCTATGCATGCTGCACAAGAGGTTTATATGTGTTCGATTTGTAAGGTAGATGATCATAATGAGGAAAGTTGTCCGAATAACCAAGAATCAGTGAATTTCATGTCCAATAGAGGTAGTTTCAATTCAAGTGGTAATGGATATCAGCCTAACAGAAACCATCCTGGGTTTCAATACTCAAATCCTAATGGGGCAGCCAATCTTACTTACGCGTATCAGCCGCGTCCTCAAGGCAACAACTATAATCCAAGACCACATAACAATCATCAAGGAGGACAGAATCAAAACAATTATGTGCAAAGACAAGCTCCTCAGAATACCTACGATGAGAATTTAAACCAGAAAGCTCTACCTGCCCATCCACAAGAAGGAGTAATTACCCTTCAGAAAACCGTTGAAAATTTGATTGCTCTTCAAACACAAGCTTTGGAACGTCAAAACGCAGCTGAAGCAAATATGAAGATTTTCCAGAATCAGCTAAGTCAAATTAATAAACAGCTGAATCAGCGTCCACAAGGGCAACTTCCTAGCGATACGGAAAATCCAACACAACGTGAAGATTGCAAGGCTGTTACATTAAGAAGTGGTAAGAACCTTCCTCCACCTCCTTTTCCCGTTATGAAAGAGAAAGAAGTTCCACGAAAAGAAAAGGAAGTGGGTGAGAAAGAGAAAGAGAATGAGAAAGATAGTGAGGTTGAAGAGATAGAAAGACCAAGAGAAATTCCGAAAAAGAGAGATGAAATTGTAAGCAATCGCCCTCCACCACCGTTTCCATCGCGAGTTTAGAAAAAGGGTGATATGGGTGATTTTCAGAAATTCTTCAATAGAGTGAGGGGTTTGAGTATTAATATTCCGTTACTTGAGGCAATTCGAGATATTCCTAAGTATACGAAGTTTTTGAAGAGGGCCCTCACTAATAAAAGGCCCTACTGTGATAATGAGATGATTGGCCTTCCTGAAGAGTGTAGTGCGATTTGCCAGAGCAAATTACCTCCGAAATTAGTTGATCCGGGGAGTTTCACGATTCCCATATCGATTGGAGAAGAATGGAAGGGAAAGGCACTATGCGATTTGGGGGCAAGCATTAACTTGATGCCCAAGTCAGTCTTTGATAAGCTTAAAATTGGAAACGCAAGACCTACCTCTATGGTCTTGCAAATGGCGGACAGGTCTCTTGCTCATCCTGAAGGCCGTATTGAGGATGTCCTTGTTAAGGCAGGTACACTTATATTTCCTGTTGATTTCGTAATTCTTGAATACAATGCAGATAGAAATGTCCCCATTATTTTGGGTAGACCCTTCCTAGCTACAGGGAGGACATTGATCGATGTAGAGAATGGCGAATTAACGATGAGGATACAAGATGAGGAAGTTAAATTCAATGTATTTCGAGCTATGAAATTCCCAGATTCTCAGGAAGATTGCTTCAGAATGGATGTAGTAGAGCAAGCATCGCAAGATGTATTTAATTGTTTAAATTTTGATGATATCTTGCAGGCTGCTTTGACATTAGATTCACCTAAGATGATGGAGGAGCTTACAGAAACAGTGGCAGCTCTCAATTCTGAAAATCCGAAGTATAGGCGTCTTGCCTATGAACCTGTGAGAGAACCGGGGGAGATTATTCCTAAAAAGAAACCTTCAATTGAATCTCCTCCGGAGATGGAAGAAAAACCATTGCCAGCACACTTGAGGTATGCTTATTTGGGTACTAATGAAACTCTACCTGTTATTGTTTCAGCTAATTTAACAGGTCCTCAAGAAGATAAACTGTTGCGTGTGTTAAGAGCCAACAAAGAAGCAATAGGTTGGACAATTGCTGATATCAAAGGCATTAGTCCATCCTATTGTCAACACAAAATCATACTAGAAGATGTTAATGCACGCTCAGTTGAAGGTCAGAGAAGATTAATGCCAGCTATGAAAGATGTGGTAAAGAAAGAGGTGATCAAGCTTTTAGATGCGGGGATTATTTATCCCATTTCGAGTAGTGAATGGGTGAGTCCGGTTCAGTGTGTACCGAAGAAAGGAGGAATTACAACAGTTCTTAATGATAAAAATGAAGCGATTCCTTCAAGAACGGTAGTTGGATGGAGAGTTTGCATGGATTACAGAAAGCTGAACAAGGCCACCAGAAAAGATCATTTCCCCTTGCCCTTCATCGATCAGATGTTAGACAAATTAGCCGGAAGGGAATATTACTGTTTCTTGGATGGTTACTCTGGGTACAATCAGATTTACGTGGCTCCAGAAGATCAACATAAGACTACCTTTACATTCCCATTTGGTACTTTTGCATATCGCAGAATGCCATTTGGGTTGTGTAACGCTCCCGCTACTTTTCAAAGGTGTATGATGGCCATCTTCTGGGACATGATAGATAATTTCCTTGAAGTGTTCATGGATGATTTCTCCGTGTTTGGTGATGATTTTGATATATGTTTGGATAACTTGGAGAAAGTGTTAGTGAGATGCAAGGAAACAGATTTGGTGCTCAACTGGGAGAAGTGTCACTTCATGGTTCGTGAAGGTATTGTTCTGGGTCACAAAGTTTCGAGTGTTGGATTAGAGGTTGATAGAGCAAAGATAGAGTTAATTAAAACTCTTCCCCCTCCTGTTTCTGTTAAAGGGGTAAGGAGTTTTCTTGGCCATGCTGGTTTCTATAGGCGATTTATTAAAGATTTTTCTAAGATTGCTAAACCGCTATGCAACTTACTCGAAAAGGATTGCAAATTCCTTTTTGATGAAGCTTGTTTAGCAGCCTTCAAAGCAATCAAAGAAAAGCTTATTTCTGCTCCTATAGTGTTACCTCCAGATTGGAATTTACCGTTTGAGGTTATGTGTGATGCGAGTGATTTGTGTATAGGAGCTGTATTAGGACAGAGGAAAGAGAAGGTTTTTCATTCGATTTACTATGCTAGCAAAACTTTTAGTGGTGCTCAGATTAATTACACAGTTACAGAAAAAGAATTGCTAGCAGTTGTATATTCGTTTGACAAATTTTGCTCTTATCTTCTTGGAGCGAAAGTTATTGTTTATACAGATCATTCCGCGATCAGATTTCTTATGGAGAAGAAAGATGCGAAACCAAGGTTAATCAGATGGGTGTTATTGCTTCAAGAGTTCGATTTAGAGATCAAAGATAGAAAGGGTTGTGAGAATCAGGTTGCAGATCATCTATCGCGCTTAGAGGGTTCAGAGATGAATAGTGGTACTGAAGCAGTTAGAGAGGAGTTTCCTGATGAGAGTTCATTCGTTATTCGAGATTATGAAGCTCCTTGGTATGCAGATATTGCAAATTTAGTGGTGAGTGGTGTCTTTCCTGAAGGTTCTACTTATCAAGAAAGAAAGAGGTTAGCTCATCGTGCTAGACAATTCTTTTGGGAGGATTCGTTCCTCTATAAAGTTTGTGCTGACCAAATGATACGAAGATGTGTAGCAAGGGAAGAGACTCAAGCCATTATAGCTGGATGCCATGATTCATTATATGGAGGACATTTGAAAGGAGACAGAACTGCTGCAAAGGTATTTCAATCAGGTTTTTACTGGCCTTCTCTTATAAAAGATTGTCATGCATATGTTAAGAAATGTACGAGATGCCAGTTTACCGGAAACATATCTAAGAGGGATGAGATGCCGCGTAATAATGTGTTAGAGGTTGAGATATTCGATGTGTGGGGCATAGACTTTATGGGTCCTTTCGTTCCTTCAAATGGTAACCTCTATATCTTATTAGCCGTTGATTATGTGTCTAAGTGGGTAGAAGCGGTGGCTTTACCTACTAATGATTCACGAGTGGTGATTAAATTCTTGAAGTCACATATTTTCACTAGACATGGCACACCTAGAGTGATTATTAGCGATGGAGGATCTCACTTCGTTAATAAATATCTGAAGACTATTCTAGAGAAATATGGAGTTAGACACCGTGTATCTACTGCATATCATCCACAATCCAATGGGCAAGCTGAAGTTTCGAATCGTGAAGTCAAATCAATCCTAGAGAAAACCGTTGGTCCTACAAGAAAAGATTGGTCAATGAAGTTAGATGATGCGTTGTGGGCCTATCGTACTACGTTTACAACTCCAGTTGGTGCATCTCCATATCGTATGGTGTATGGTAAGGCTTGTCACTTACCTTTAGAGCTTGAAATGGGTGCCTATTGGGCGATTGCGCAGTTGAACTTAGATCCTATCTTAGCCGGAAAGAATCGTATGATGAAGCTTAATGAACTTGACGAATTCCGATTGCATGCTTATGAAAATGCTAAACTTTACAAAGAAAATACAAAGAAATGGCATGACAATCGGATTCGTCCAAAGAACTTTGAAGTGGGGCAAAAAGTATTAAAGTATAATTCAAAGTTCAGCAATTTTCCGGGTAAGTTAAGATCTAAGTGGTCAGGTCCATACATAGTGACCAAAGTTACACCTCATGGGGCGATAGAAATAGAACATCCGCTAGAGAACCGTACCTTTATGGTTAACGGTCACAGATTGAAGATATACCATGGAGGTGAAAACACCAATCGCTCGGAAGATCCACATCCCGGGGAGGTCATGTACCTCCTCGAGACCCCTTAGAAGCGTGAGGTAACCCGTCGAGCTTAACGACGTTAAACAAAAGCCAATTACTTGTATATTAACTGAGTTTTTACATTTTTGCAATTTAGATTAGTTTGATTTTCGTAATTTTATTGTTTTTATTAAGAAATGAGGAAGGGTAGTTGTTTTTGATGATTTAAGGGGTAAAAAGGACTTGAGTTTGGGGTCGATTTGGCGAAAACAGAAAAAAAATTGGTTGGATGTCCAGGAGAAACCGGGAACCCGGTTTTGGAGCTGGTACCAACCATTCTAACGCAACACCTGGCGTTTTTGGGTAATATCACAGCGTCGGAACCGGGAACCCGCATTTGGCGAAACCGGGTACCCGGTTTTGGTGCTGTGATTTCTGAAAATCCCTGACCCAGCGTTTTGGTGGATTGCGTTTTCGTGCGTTTTAGTTCGCGCCATCGACACAAATCCGGGTACCCGCATTTGGCAGAACCGGGTACCCGGTTTCGGAGCTGTAAACATCCAAAAGTTCTGGTCCAGCGTTTTGAGGTGCTGCGTTTTGGCGCGTTTTGACTCGCGCCATCGAGAAATTCCGGGAACCCGCATTCCACAGAACCGGGTACCCGGTTTCGGCGAGTAAAATCCCTGACCCCGCGTCTTGGGGTCCAGCGTTTTGGTGCGTCTTGAAAAAAAAAAAAAAAAAAAAAAAAAAAAAAAATAGTCCACAATTATTTTTCCGCGCCGTCACAGCGACGCGGAACCGGGAACCCGGTTTGCCAAAACCGGGAACCCGGTTTGAAAGCTGTGAGAGGCGGTTTTGAGGTGTTTTAACCTAGTTTTTTAGCCTCTTTTCCAAGTCTTTACCTAAAACGCACCAATAGCCTCCCCACCTCCGAAATTCATCTACCAAAACACTATATATCATCAAATCCTACCCTCTTTCACCACAAAAACATAAGATCAACTCACCTCCTCTCCAATATAACATCAAATCCTTAGTTTTTCTCAAGATTCTTCTTCACCCAATTCCTTAAATTAAACCCAATTCTTTCTTCTCCCATACAAATTAACCAAGACCCATCTCATATTTCACCTAGTTCTTAAATTCTTAAACCTCAAAACATCAAAATTCTAAACTTTTCCCTAAGTTTTTCATTATTTGAAGTTTTGAGTTTGGGGTGAAAAGAGATGACTAACAGAACCGGTGATTTCCGAAGAACTGCTCCTAGAAGAAAGACCACCATTGGTGGTTCACCAGATCAAGCTATTGAGATTCCTGATTCACGTCCTAAACGAAAAATTGACGAAGTTAAGCTTGATTCTAACAGAAAATAAATCACAGGTCTAAAGAGAAGATTGATTGATGAGATTGAAAGTGCAAAGGAACCAGAAGAGGAAATTGCGAAGAACATTGAGGAAGAAACTGAACAAGAGATTCCGGAAGCACCCGTTACGAAACCTCCGCGTATGAAGATGTGGGCCCACAAGCCTAAGAGGGTTTACACTTGTTGGAATACTCAGGTTCGTGAAAGAATTGAATTTTTGAAATTTGGTGAGGAGACGAATTTTCCTAAGGGTATTATGAGTAGTGATTACAAGGAATATGCTGTGACATGTGCTAAGTTTGGTTGGAAAGAGTTACAAGAAAGGAAGCTTGAGTTCATTCCTACTTTTGTGCGAGAATTTTACGAAGGTTTAGCTACCTCATATGATGCCACTGATATCCGCAAAAAGGTAGTTCCTTTCTCTATTGAACGTATTCGGAAATCATTGAAACTACCCAACTTTTCTGGAACATGCCCCTTCCAAGAAACTCTTAATGACCTTTCTTTTGATTTTGAATCCCTTTGGGGGACCGTGCTTGTTAATGGGACTAGCCCAATTCCTGAAGGTGAAAGGTATCCTGGACAGTTTTACAGCAGTAGTTTGACACCTCGTGCTAAGGTTTGGTCTCGTTTCATAATACCCACTTTCTTTGGTATTAAACACACTTCCGAGTTGAGGAAAGAGCACATATTTGTTATTAAGTGTATTTTGGAGGAGAAACCATTTGATGTTGCCAAGATCATTTATGATACAATCATGGAGTTCGCGAAATCACCAATGAAACAACAAAATCTGAAGTTTCCTTGTACTATTACTCAGTTGTGTCTAGACGCAAAGATTCCGCGTAAGAACGCAGATATTGACATTGTTTCAGTTGGTGTGAGTATAGCTTTGAGCACAATCAAGAACATCCATGAAGAGGCAACACTAGCTACAAGAAGTCCAAGAACTCCTCAATCAAAGAAAGCGAAAACTGTACCTGAGTTGGAAGCGAAGATTCAGGTGTTGGAAGAGAATCAGGAGAGGATGATTGCTACCTTGGGAAACGTACAAAAGAATTGGACCTGCTTCGAAATTTAATCCTAGGCGTAAATACACTTCAAAACGCGATTTATGATGCTGTTACGCGAGATAAAGGTCCAGAACGCAACACCGATAACCAGCCTCGCGCTGGTTAAGATACGTTTTCTAAACTTTCCTCTTAGTGTATATTAGTTTAAATGCTTTATTGAGTCTTTTCGAGTCGTGGGGACACGGCTCATTTTTGAGTTTGGGGTGGGGTTCGTTGCCTCATCCCAGTTTTTATGTGTTATTTGCTTTATTTGCTTTCAATAAAAGAATTTTCGGAGTTGCGTTTGACTATAGAAATTTTTAAATATCCCTTTAAGCATACTCTTGATAAATCTATGATAGTAAATAGTGGACTTTAGGGATTGATATAAAACGCACTTACAATTGCATGCGAACATAGGTAATTGATAGGAAAAATTAATTAACAATGCAAATGAAGTAAGCTTGTACTCAAGGAATATGTTTGGTGTGTAGAACGTGAAATCCTAATTAGTAGAGAACCTACCTAGATATGAACTAAAGACAAGCTATGTACTTAGGAAAATGATAGGGGCAGTTCTTTGTTAGCCATTTGTGCCTTTTTAGCCTTCTATCCCTTGTATTAATTATTATCCGTCTTAGCCCACTTTGAGCCTTTAGCCTTTTCTTTGTAGCCACGATATAAGCATTTATCCCTTAGATTATTAGGCATGACCATATGACCCGCACTTGAATCACAATCCTGAGACATGTCTCGAGCTTGAGTTTGGGGTGGTGGGACCACATATGGGGAATTAAATGGGTAGGGATCGATGTGCTTTGTATTGTAGCACAATTGCAGATGATATATACTTGTAACCCTTTGCCGGGAATGAAGAAAAATGAAAAAGAAAGAAAAATGAAAAATTTTGAAAAATCATACAGTAGGACCCGGGAACCCGGATTCGTCAAAACCGGGTACCCGGTTTGCTTCTGTACAAAAAAAAAAGAAAAAAAAAGAAGAAAAGAAAAAGAAAAATATGAATGAATAAAACATCCGGCAAAGTGGAATTTTCTGAAAATCATCTTATTTTTAGTGGGTAGACATGGGACGCTAAATTGTTGCGTATATGGGTGAGTGAGAACATCTTTTTGAGCGTTAACTCAAGCTCGAGGACATTGTTGATGGTAAGTGAGGAGAGAGCCAAAAGCTCACTTCAAATTTACCAAATATACATCCATACCGTCCTTAAGCCATTATTATAACCGTAAAGACCTCGTGATTCCTAAGTGCATAGTGAATTTATAATTCTGTTGATAGGGAATACACTAGGTGGAGCGTTCAAAGCGAGTTAGGATTAATGACCACCCTATAGCCATCATGCAGAGATGAGTACAAGTGTAACCTTCAAGCATTGCGACTTTAATTTTATGATTGAGATTATTTATGTTTGATGTTGCATGATTAGTGTATGTGTATATTAGTTTCTAGAGTTTGTTATATGAGATTTATTTTGAGAATTGCTTTAGGGGTTATTTGCTAGCTTCTATGTGTTTATACGTTTACTTCTACCCCTTTGTTTTGTTTTACTTTGTCGGGACGACAAAGGTTTGAGTTGAGGTCTTGATGTCTCCCTAATTGTTCTTATTTTAGACCCTTAGGAGACATCATTTTTGGTGTTTATTTAATTAATTTGATAGACTTTTGTACTAAATATGCAATAATCCGGAATTCCCTTTTTATTTCTAGCATTTTTAATTTATTAAACTTTTGCGCGTAATATTGGTATTTTTAGTGTAAAGTTTACAGGTTTTAGATGTTAGCTAGGAGAGGAATCCGAGGAGAAGGTCAAAGATCGTGAATTAGAGTCAAGACTTGAAGACAAATCCCGAAGATATTATTTTTAGAGCTGAAAATCCACTTTCCAGGCCATAGATTGCTGATTTCGAGGTGCTTAAGCGATGATTTAGCCGCTGACCTTTGAAGAGAAATCATTCCTTATCGAGTTACGGAACTTTAGCAACTGGAATGAGGTCAATCGGAGTTGTAACGCATCGGGAAAAGCTGTTTTAGTGAAGGCCTATCCTCAGTTACGGGATTTTGGGCTCAGAAAGTGGGCTTGGACATTTAATTAGGCTTTTATTTTCTGGTCCAAGCCCTAGTCCGAATTTTTACTTATAAAAGGAGGTCTGGACTTCTATTTTTCACACAATTCACATTCCACAAGATTAAACACCAGAGAGAAGCAACAGAAGGAAGAAAGAAGAAGCTACAAGAGCTGGAGTGGGTCTATAGCTCCGTTCGTAGTCATTCCAATTCCGGAAATTAGGTTCTTTTCATATTTTAATTTTGTAAACAATATGAATTCCAATTCTTTTAATTTAGTTTTTAATTTTAATATGAGCTAAGCTTTCATTAGTGCTTGAGAACAAACAATGGGTGAATCTTAATTTTATGAAATAACGAATGTTGAATTTGGGTTTATATTGAATTAAATTAAATTAGGTCTATTACTCTTTTCGACAATTTATGATTATTTACTGATTTTAGAGTCGCGAACTAAAATTAGGTATTAGTATCTAAGCTATTCCACATATGTGGCGTGTGGATCATCTTGACGGGGGGTTTAGGTACAGAATTAATTGTTCAATCTGGGATAAAAACTATTGATTCTGACGAACTTAGTTAATCCTAGGGCCAAAGTGGTAATAATTCTTAATCATCCAACGGTGGATCATATTTACCCTGACGGGACTAGTGACACTTTAGGATTGCCTTATAGTCCACCCTGACGGGGGTATAAGGAATTTAGAATCCCGACCATTGTAATTGACTGATTTAGCCCTTAAACAACATAAGTTAGAAAGTAAAATTAGGAGGATCCTTGCGTTCTCAAGTACTACATCTCATATTGCGTTTTCACTTATTTTACTTGCGTCTTAGCTTCTACTTGCATTTTAATATTTGTCTTTCATTCATTAGCTTTAATAAACAAAACCAAACAAACAATTTATTGTCTTTTATTTTCATAAGTGCATCAATCACTACTTGCTAAACATTGTGATCAACCATCCGTCCTTGGAACGAATCTGTATTATCATACATACTACTTGGGACAACCGTACACTTGCGGTTGTGGTTCGATTTACATTTGCATTTATTTTTAGAACACACAAAGGACCACCATTCCTCTTGTTCAATGTTTTCTAAATTATAGTGAAACGGTGTGAATCTCCGTGGATGTAGGCAATTTGCCGAACTGCGTAAATCTTGTGTCTCTTTTATTATTCTGTCATTACTTCATTTGTTATTATTCTATCTCCGTATCTTTTCTTCCCAACAATAACTGGTAAAACAGGTTATCACTTGGAGTGATGGTTTACAAGGAGAATTTAGTGTCTATAGAGTGAGAGAGATTGTTTTTTAACATCGTATTACTAACATAGTATCTCTATTTAGGAAGTTGTCATGTCCATAGTTTCCACTGTTTGAATGAAAATAACATATTATTATCCATCTATTTGCATATGTTATTTATCGATCGCTTTTAACTGCATTGTCTAGTAGCAACATAAGGACTTACTCTGCATTGATATTTATGAGTGCAATAGTCTACTATTTCACTAGAGTTTTTTCAGCCTTACTTATTATGTGTTATACAGTTAGAACCTAATCTTGTAGGGTTGTATTTGTTGATCTCAATCCCTTAATTTGTATAATGTGTATTAACAATGATATTAATTTTTGTAAAGTAAGGGGATATGGCCCCTGAGATCTTGCCACATTCATCTGCCTCTAGTAAGCTGTAGCACTACTACTTATTGATATCATGACAAATTGAAATTGTTGTTTTAGACTTATTTTTAGCCGGTCTAACATGGTGAGTTAAGGCTTTGTTTGGGTTTAAGGCCTTTACATTCACTTTGTCGTCATGTAATTTTAACAGTATAGATCATTGACCAACATGTTCAATTGGTTATAAAGTAGCTTCCTTCTGTTAATTAAAATTTAAATTTCGGATACGCGTGCCTTGTTTTGACCGTGCATAGACTGACCCTCTTGGTCATGTTCAAACCCCAACCTCATCAACAAAGTGTAATTGTTGACATCATAATCAAAGGGGAAGAAGAAAATGTTCTTACTCATATGCCCTTGACACCACTAAAATGAATTATTTCAAAGAAACACATTGTCACACCCCAAATTCCCATCACCGAAACAAAGGGTATGACATGGCGCAGACTCAAGTCAAGCCACCTAACCCTGGAAGGTGACCTAGCAAAATCTAAATAATTAAAAGGCTATATTTAAAATAATTTAAACAACATATTTACAAACCATTAAGTTAAATTTTAACTTTACTAATATCTGCTATGCCGACTCGCCTATACAACTGGTCCAATAAGCTAACGAATAGTTATTGTGGTGGTTTACGCACTATCTCTCATGGGGATTTCCTAGCCCAATTTCCCCTACACATTCTCCTTGCATAGTAAATTAATGAATGAGCTACACAACCTCAATAAGTCGAACGTCTCTTAGGAAGGGGATTCATATAACAACATTATAATACAAATTATAATCAATGACATATAAGTTGAATGCATGTATGAAATAATATCATTCAGTAACCGGCCATCAGTAGCCTCGAATATAAATAATCATGCACACACTACTTAGCGCTGCGATAACTAATATTTGGCACTCACTAGTGCCTCAATACACAACCATTAGTACAATAGACTACTCTTGCCACCTTCAACTGCCTGGGCAACATATAGGCCCACCCCACACACCCGCAGTAGATCCTTCCACCTATGGCACAACACAATCAGTACCTGAGTACCTTGCTCAATACCTCGACAATTTCACCTGTTGGATAGGTGTCGCAGCCATAATGATCACATAAAACGTATTAGTCTTATACACAACTATATGCATTTCACAAAATATAATCATATTTCACGCGATCTGAATATATGCAATTTAAATAAATACGAATAACACAATATCGTAAATCAGCATGAGGAAAGGAGATAAACTTAACAACCTCATTGGTAATTCGTGATATTTCTAGTACAATTTAAAATTATAATTTAAAAATATATTTTCAATTAATTTGATATAAAACCTAATAAATTATAACCAAGTTAATAATTAATATCTATTACATAATTTATGTCTCTTTCACTATTCCTCACACATCACGTTAAAAAACTAAGGAGGCTATTCAACTACAAAAAACTAATATAGGAGACAATAATTACAATTTCTAACATTTAATATTGTATTAGATTTTTTTACCTTCTATTTATCTTCTTCTATATCCCCACGACATTGATAACACAATTCTATATTTTTATTCTAACACATAAATGATAAATAACACAGATGTAATACTTAGTCTTCTTGTCCTCCTTTTTCTCCACACACTTAAAATAAGTATATCAGATTTTACCACCATGTTATTATTTCTTACTATATATACTAACAATTTATATATAATATTCCAACAGTATTGTTCAAATACACAAAATCCATATATATATATATATATATATATATATATATATATATATATATATATATATATATATATATATATATATATATATACAACATACATTAATATACTAATATTCAACTTATATTAAGAAATTAATCACCTATCTTATTATTAAAACATTAGAAGGTTGAGAGAGATTTTATGAATCCTTTATATTTTTTTCTTAGTAAGTACATCCAAACCTCACCCACATGTATATTAACAGCATGACAAATTCTAATATACTATCCACTAATAATACACTTATATTAAATAAGGGTCCATACTTATCAATTTCGTTTCCCATAAACCATATCTTTCTTAATATATTTAAAAGACCCATTAAATATTTATATAAGTTTTAATACAAATTAACGATTAAATAGTAAAACCATTAAAACATGGCAACCAAAATTATCCAGTTATCATATTATCACCACCTTTTACAAAGTTTCATCCCGAAATTTACTTACTAACCTCGACCCATAAATTAAAACAAATAATTCTCTCGTATATCCGACTACAACTACCATGTGACATATCTTTCAATTCAATACGGTTAGAACTTCATTGAACAATTACATAGTAACCAATTAGGTTTTCTTGTAGCTGTAATAGATTATGTTGTAGGACATGACACGGATCTGATACGTAGTTACGTAACAATTCGTTCTAAAATTTCATAATGACCAATATACTGAGCATTCAATTTCCCTCGAATCTCGAATCTACTCAAGCCTCTAGTGGGTGATACCTTAAGAAACACATGATACCCGACCGCGAATACTAGCGCCTTACGCTTCAAGTCTCCCCAACCTTTTTGCTGAGCTATCTTAATTCTTGCTCGGATAAGTTTAACTTTATCCTCGGTCTCCTCGAGGATTGTGGATCTATGAATTTCCTTTCATCGATATCCCAATACAATAGGGTCTGTATTTATTCCATAGAGAGCCTCGTAATGGGCCATCTATATGGTGGACTGGTAACTGTAATTATAAGTGAATTCAATCAACGGAGTATGTGAATACCAATTACCTTTAAAGTCTATATCATATGATCGAATTAAATCTTTTGATATCTGGATTGTCCTTTCGGGTTGACGATCAGTCTGGAGGTGAAAGACGGTACTTAACCTCAAATTCGTACTCAAAGCTTGTATTCCTTTTGGTTTGACCATCAGTATGGAGGTGAAAGACGGTTCCTAAAACGTATCCCTTTTATTTAAAGCTTTGTTTCATCGTTCTCAAAATCAATGTTGCTTTCAAGGATTATTTTTTCTTTATTTGCTTCTTGAATAACTCCACAACATTGTGTGACACGATTCTGAGCACCATGAATTGCTCGAAGGAGTAAAGCTCCATTATTTTGTGGTGTCTAAGAACATGAGAACTCATTAAGAATTATGATCTTGGAAGAAAATTAAGTCTTAATCTTGGCAGGAACGGTGGGAAAAACAGGGAAAACTTTATCTAATTTTTTTAGCAAGTAGAGCAACGCCATTCGAGTACAATCATCGACACACAACTAAAAACTAATGGTAAGTAGTAACCAGGGATGGTCCTCATACATCAGAGTATATCAAGGAAAATGTAGAATTTTTTAATTAAAAATGAGTGGTATATTATAAGAAACTCATTGGCTTTTTGCCTTAATACACATATTACAATTAAGTTCTATATTTTGCAAACGAGAAAATATGGCTAGGAGTAGATCACAGATATATCAAATACCAAATACCCCCTATGGTTTGACAAAGTGTCAAGAAAATATGTGTTATTTTCTCTCCCTAGATTGAAGTTCCCCTCCTAGTACCACACATACTCAACAATCTCCTTGCTGAGAATATCCTAAAGAAGACAAAAGGAAGAATACGAACTACACAATTTTATTTTAGTTTTATACTTGTTAAGCAGTTTTCATTTATATTTGAACTTAAAAAGAAGTTACGTAAAGTTTATTATGCTAACACTCATCTTAGGAACGAGAGCCTCAAAGCTTTAAAACCACTATAACTCACTGCTAATTAACAATAAGATCCATATACTTCTTAGAATTGTAAAAGGATTTAGCTTTTAGACTGTAACTACAAACATCCACTCTTATATCTTTCATAATCTGCTCTTTATTTCTTTTTACTCTGGCATACACTTTCTCATATCTTTCACACCAAATATAGTTAATAAAACTCGTAACATATTCTTTTTTTTAATACATCGGAGAGCCACTTTAGACTCGGAGCCATTTTGACTCTGATAAGGTTCGGACCCAAGACCTCTTAACAAATACTTTGAAGCTCACATGACAGAGATTTATACCATTAGGAATAATTGAGCTCCATTCAATTAAATCAACCTACTCTAGCAGCTGATTTTTGATGTTACACAATTTCAGTACCATATGTGATAATTTCTTATACTTTAATCAGCTTTTCCGGTTGTTATTTATCCATCTCTTTTTATTGTCTTATAATGTCTTATAATGTCTTATAATGTCTTTTAATGTCTTTTAATGTATTGTCCAGAAGCAACGCAAAGACTTACTATGCATTGATATGTATGAGTGCAATAGACTGCCAGCTCTTTCACTAGAATTCATCTTAATATCAAACAATTCACTCTTTCCTTGCACTCTCTATTTATTTATTTAAATAACAAACTTCCAAGTATAAACTTCTTTAGTTGCGTCATTGATCCCCTTATGCTTGGATGAGTTTGTACAACTTTAGGCATCCACACGTTCTTCATCGCTTGACACCTAGCTTCAAGATGACCAAACTTCCTGCATTTCTTACATAATAATGATCTACAATCATAAATTACACTAACCTCCTACAAACCCTCATTACCAACATCAAAAAACACCTTTCCAGGTAGTTCATCCTCTATATTTATTTCATCACAAATATGAGCATAACCAAGTCTAGGTCTATTATTTAATAGAGTCCATTTGAATATAAACATACTGATATCATATGGTTGTTCATAAACTGTTAAAAATATTAGAACTCAATCTTATGTGCCTCTTGAGATTCTCTATTGTATTTCCTTTTCTACTTGTTCTGTTATGTTCTCCAATACTCATGCATATAATTGTATTGATATACTAACCAGTTTCTTTATTTCTATCTTTATAAATATATCTTAAATAAAGTTGTGTAATTTTAGAATCATAAATTTATGTGGGTATGCGTATATATATTATTCTCCATCTTAATTCAATTCTTTATCTTCAACTTTTCAATAAACAAAAATGTATAATTCTGTGTGTAACTCTGTGATACCAAAATTACGAAGATGCCATCAGTTGGGAAGGGGTGGAATTGATGCTCTTATCTGGTCTACACTAGGTTGAAACAGGTCAAAATGGAAATTTTGTTGGTGTTTACAATTTCCATGACACTCCCAAGGCCTCGATATTTATCTGTAATTAACATTTATGCGGTCTCTCTTTCCATTGCTAGCTTCTTTTCATTGCACTTTAGTAGTTAGAGAGCTCATGAGAAGTGTATTTCCTTTCCCGACCAATCCTCAAGCATTTGATGTTCTTTCCTGTCTCAATCTCAACTTTTTTTTTGAATAGTTTAAAGTGATCAAATTTTTTTGACTTCTCATTTTAAAAATATACCCATGCTTTTCTGCTATAGTCATCTATGAAGGCTAGGAAATACCTCTTTTCAGTGGTAGTCATGGGATTTATAGGCCCACACATGTTAGAGTGTAGCAGCTCTAGGATTTCCTTTGCTCTCCAAGTGATCTTCTTAGGATTAGCACTCCTTGGTTGCTTTCCCACCAAGCAATCTGAGCAAGTAACTTATGAATGTCAAATTTTTTGGGAGACCACATACCATATTCTTGCTTTTTAATGTTTTCATTCCACAATAACTGAGGTGACAATATCGTTCATTGCATATCTTATGTATGTCTTATGAGACAGTTTGCATACGTTGTTGTTGTCTCAATTATCCTTCTTCACTGCTTTCATCGATTAGTGTAAACATTCTGTGTAAACTCATCTTGCTCTCAGCAATTAATTCCTTATTATCATGATAAATCTTGCAAGTACCTCTTCTTATAATGATTGTCAACTCCTTTTCTTATAGTTGTACAAGACTTAACAGATTATATTTATCCTCTGGAACATAGTACACATCACTTATAGAGTACACCATATATTTAAGGATTAGCTTCACATTTTCCTTTCCAATGACCTCCATCCTTTTATCATTTCCAAGCTTGATTGTGTGCTTGAAATTGTTATTCATTGTTGAGAACAACGATCGATCTCCACTCATGTGATTTGAATAACCTAATCGAGAAACCATGCTCGTTTCCTCACATTCTCATGTTTTCTAGAATATGACATTAATAACAATTTAGCAGTTTCTTCTAAATCTGAATCTGCAGATTTCTTTCAATCTTCTTCTTCGATGTAAGCCATCAACAACATCTATTCGTTTTTAAAATCAACATATTTTGCCTCTTCATCTCACTTAGAACATTCATTTCTGAAATGCCCAAGTTTATGACACTTGTATAATTACACCAAGCTCTTGTCTAAGAACGTTCTGATGCGACCACGTTCTCTGCCTCTTCCATTTGATCCTCTTCCCCTGGTTCTTGATCTTCCCCCGGGTGTTACTTTCATCATTTGTCTGGTTTTCTGAATTTTTTTCGTGGACCGTCAAAGAACTCTGTAGTTCATCCAGAGTAATGCTATTAATGCCTTTCGCCTCCTATATGAACATCATCACATATATAAACTTTTATGTCAAAGTTCTGAGAATCTTTTCCACCACCTTCGTGTCAGTCATCACTTCTCCGTTGCTTCGCATCTGATTCGTGATGGCTAACACTCGCTAAAAATAATCTTCTATGTTTTCAGATTCTTTCATCTCCAACACTTCGAAATCTCTTTTGAGTTTTTGCAACAAAAAATTTCTTCAGTCGATCATTGCATCCAAACTTTCTCTTCATCGATTCCTAAATCAACATGGAAGTTTTTTTGTTCAGGACCTGCTCAAGCGTAACTCTATCGATGTATTGATAGAGGTAATGTTTTACTATGTGGTCGTTTATCTTGGCATCGTCAAGCTGTTGTCCCTGCTTGTGTGTAAGAATCATCGTATGCAGTGGCTCCTCAAACCTTATCTCAATCAAGCTCTACGACCTTTTGGATTAGAAGAAGTTCTCCATTACTTCACTCCATTGGTCCCAGTGGCCATCAAACTAGGGCACTTTCATTTTCTCATTTCCCATTTCTCTCCACTGCTTCTCACCCTCTGTTTTCAAAAGAAATTTAAAGAAAGAGCTCTATATACCTATTTGAAATACCAAATGCTCAATAAATTTAATTGTAGAACTATCTTTTATTCAATAGAACTTCATAGCTTATATAGCCTTTTACATCAACAGAAAAGCCTAAACTTAAGCTACAAGATTTGACTAAAAAATGTGACAAACACACTTGAATCTATCTAGAACATAATAGTCTGTCCTATTTTTGAAAACCTAACAAAACAAGACTAATTCAAAACTTAAGCACGTTCATCAAATGGGTTTATCAACTAGCTTGGATCTGACGACCTACACACCACTCATGGCTCCCTCATATCGAACATACATTCTATCGCATATTTAACTAATATTTTCTTTTCTATCAATGTATGTTTTCCTGCATATACTCAAGGCTTACAAAATAAAATAGCTCATAAACATACTACTTTCTATCATTAACTTACTGAGCTTATTCTTTTAAGCTATTAAACACTATCTACATCTAATCCCCTCTATCGAAAATTTTAATTTATTCCTAAAAACTGTAGAACACATGAAAATGGAGATGAAAGACAACGAATCCCCACACCCCTAACTCAAAAATGAGACGTGTCCCCATGACTCGAAAAAGATTCGATAAGAAAATTTAAAACAACAAATATTGCATAAAAATAAATGGTAATGAAGAAAGAAAACATACTCTTTGAGGCTATTGCCTCGCTTGATTAATACCCGGAATAAAGTACACTGCTTTCCTTGTATGTACCCTTCTTGTATCACCAATTTCACTTTCCCTTACATCATCTTATGCTCCATCCAAATCAATCATACAACTCTAGAAATCTCTTTTTCTTACTTTTTTGTTTTCTCCCAATAACTTGCTTTGTTGTTCTCTATCTCTCTAATAGGGTAACTCTATACTTTGGCCACCGCAAGAACTACATACATTATATGGGTATGATGGAATCTTGCATGGCTGAGAAAGGTTTAAGAAAAATTAAAAAGGTTTATGGAAAATTCTGGATCTTGATTCTAGGTGTTTTAGAATGATTTGGGTGTTTGATTCATGTTTATAGGAAGGTTAGGAAGTATTTTAACATGAATTTATGGTTATTTAGTGGTGTTTTGATGTGAGGTGAAGGTTTTATGAAGCTTTCCTAGTGTTTCATGGAGTTTGGGTGACTTGGGGAAGAAAGAGAGGTTTAAGGATTAAAATTCATAATTAATCCCTTAATTTGTATAATGTGTATTAATATTGATATTTTTTTTGGTAAATTAAGGGGATATGTCCCCCGGGCTCTTGCCACATTCACCTGCCTGTGGTAAGATGTAGTACTTATTGATATCATGACAAATTAGAATTGTTGTCGTAGGCTTACTTTTAGCTGATCTGACATGGTGAGATAAGGCTTTGTTTGGTTTTAATGCTTTTACATTCACTTTGTCGTCATGTAATTTTAACAGAATAGATCATTGATCAACATGTTCAATTGTTTATAAAGTAGCTTCCTTTTGTTAATTTGAATTTTGATATATACATTCGAATAACACGTGCCTTGTTTTGACCGTACATCAACTGACCCTCTTGGTCATGTTCAAACCCAACCTCACCAAAAAAATGTTCTTGTTAGCTGTAAGAATATTTATATTCTTATGTGACATATGTGTCTAACGATTTAATATTAAAGTTTAATTATATATTATATGTTGAAGATTATAATATAATTGATGATACCATGATGGATTGATTTCAATTAAAGTATTATAATTTGGGTGTATTAATAACCCTCTTCCATTACCTCATTAAAGTAATGATATTCCTTCTATAACCGTTATTAAAGTATATTAGATTGAGTAACCGTCACATTTTGGCTATAAAATCATCAGCATTATCATTACATGAGATAATACATTTTTTACTCTTTATAAAAACAAAATAAGAAGAGCGACGGTTATAGTGATTGAATACGAAAATCATTTAATCAATGAAAGAGATTTTAATCCTTTATCCATCAAAAGGGAAATCAAATAAAGAGGTTATAGGGAAGAGAAAATTAATTGTTCAATTAATTTATACTAATATTGATCATCAATGGATCAAGGTTAGTATCTTCTATTATTGTTTGTTAAAGTAATTACGGTTGAATTAATCAATGATCTAGATACAAAGGTTGCTTAACAATTCGTATCAGAGCCAATCTAGATCTATTTAGTTTCTCGATTATATCAATGCTTTTACGCATTATAAAGTTTTTTTATCTGTGATAAACTTTAAGTATGTGAGATAGAATTGTGTAATATTTATTTAAATATTATAAATCATGTCTATAGTCACCTTAAATATTCCGCTGTTATTATATTTTGGGTAATTGTGTTTATCAAACACTAACACAATATAAAATCATTTTACCCATGAAAAGATTTAATATTTTTTTTGTAATTAACATGTTAGTCACCAAAGTGGCCTTGTTATATTACAATTCAATTATGATTGATTATGATTAGATGATGCATAAATGACATAATTTGTTTTATTGATCAATTGTTTTTTTAATTATATTCTAAAAGATCACCCAAAGGTGGATCATTGAATATAATTAGTAACATGAATAATATTAATCTTTTCTTACTAGTCAATGACATGTGTTGCCCAAAGGTTGCATGATTATTTGATTTATGGTTGATTTGATTAATTGTTTAAGTAATTTTTTTTGTGTCACTAAAAGTGCATATGTTTAAGTATTACTAAAAAGTTTCTTAAATATATGCTATAAAGTTCCAATAGAAAATATATATTATAAAGCTGTGTTAATTTTGTTTTATCACTAATAGATAAGCATGTATAAATGTTGTAGTGTTGTCAAATATTTTTACATCTGCTAACTCTGTCATGAAATTTAATGGGATAAATTATGGTGAGTGGTCTGATCAAATCAAGTTTACTCTTGGTGTAATGTCATTGGACTTTGCAATCCACTCTGATGAAGAACCACCAGCCATTATAGATGATAGTTCTGATGCTGACAAATCTCGCCGTGAGATTTGGGAGCGATCAAACAGGCTGATCTTAAATCTCATGAGGATGTCGATGGCTGAAAGTATTAAACCATCAATGCCCAAGACAGAAAATGCAAGGAAAATTATTGGAATTGGCTGATAAGCCTATCATAGGAAGCCTTATGACCGAGCTGACTACAAAGAAATATGACTGGTCTCAGTCAATCAATGATCATGTGACACACATGTCAAACTTGGCATCAAAGTTAACGACCTTGGGAATGGAAGTTCACGAGAAATTCTTGGTCCAATTCATTTTATGAACTCTCTACCTCATCAGTTTAGCCAGTTCCAGGTGAACTACAACACCATTAAAGATACATTGAACTTTACAGAATTGAAGGCTATTCTGATTCAAGAAGAGTGGAGATTAAAGAAGTTCAATGACCAAGTTGTTAATCTCGTAGGTCTTGAAAGAGCCAGCAGCAGTATAGAAACACCAAGTTAAAATGGAAAAAAGAAGGATAAGACGTTTTAGAAAAGGCGTGAAAGTCAAATTAATAATTAAATTAAATGCTTCTTTTGAAGAAAATGGGATACTTCAAGCAAGATTGTCTGAAAAGGAAGGCATGGTTCGATAAGTAAGGTAAACATTACAGTTTTGTTTGCTCTGAATTGAATCGTATAGAAGTGCCTAATAATACTTGGTGGTTATATTCTGGTGCTACTAGTCTTGTGTCTCATGATGAACAGGGATTTAGTTTGATCCAGCCCATAAGAGGAGTTGAACAGTACTTGTTCATGGGAAACAGGATGAAGGCACGAATTGAAGGCATTGGGACTTATAGATTTATCTTGCAGACCGGTTGTCACGTAGATATTGAAGGGTGCATTTATGTACCTGAATGTGCTTGAAATCTTGTTTCTGTTAGTAAATTAGATAATTTAGGTTTTAATTTTGAGATTGTACATGGTGTATTTCCATTGTACCTAAATAATAAATTTTATGGTAGTGGTACTTTGTTTGATTCACTTTACAGGTTTAATCTTGATGCAAAGTTTTCTGAATCCTTATTTAATATTGAAATTTGAGGCACTAAATGTGGTGCATCTAATTAAATTTTTGCCTTCTCGTGGCATCAAAGACTAGGTCACATTTCCAAGGAAAGAATTATGAGGTTGGTAAAGAATGAAATTCTACCTCAATTGGACTTTAGTGATATAGATGCGTATAGGTTGTATTAAAGGAAAGTAGACTAAACATATTACAAAGAAACCAGCCACAAGAAGCACTCAATTCCTTGAATTAATTCACACTGATATTTTTGGCCCTTTTGATGCTCCTTCATGGAATTTCCATGGAGAGAGATATTTTATCACCTTAATTGATGATTATTTACGTTATGGTTACACATAGCTTTTGCATGAAAAGTATGATTCAGGGGATGTCCTTGAGGTGTTCATTGATGAAGTGGAAAGGCAATTAGATAGAGTATAAGTAGTGAGATTTAATAGAGGTGGTGAATTTTATGGAAAGTTCAATGAAAGTGGACAATGTCTAGGTCTATTTTAAAAGTTACTTCAAAGTAAAGGTATTTGTGCACATTACACAATGCCTGGAACTCCCCATCAAAATGGTGTAGCTGAAAGGCAAAATCATACTGTAATGGAATTGGTTAGGAGCATGTTAAGTAAAACATCTTTACCTATTTGCTTGTGGACATATGCATTAATGACTGCTACGTATGTACTTAACAGTGCTCCTATTAAAGCGATTCCTAAGACCCCCTTTTGTATTGATGGGTGGGAAGGAAACCTATTTTGAGGCATCTATGTGTCTGGGGTTGTCCAGCAGAGTCAAGGCTATATAACCCACATGAAAAGAAACTTGATTCTAGGACCGTCAGTGGTTTTTTTATTGGTTATCTTGAAAAATCAAAGGGGTATGTATTTTATTGTCCTAAACAGAGTATGAGAATAGTTGAAACGGGTAATGCTAGGTTTATTGAGAATGATGAAACTAGTGGGAGTGGTGAACTATGAAATGCGGATTTTACACAAGGCCAAGATAAGGTTGATTACCTATTGTTGTACCTAAGGTTGTTGTTCCTGTCGTTTTATCACATTGAAATGATACGATAGAACAACAAGATGTTGTGCAAACACCACTGGCAGAACTTACAGTTGATGAACCTGTCACAAATCAAGAAGAGAATAGTGCACTACAAGAAATATTAAGGAGATCTTCTTTGTCTTACATATCTTCTTTCCACAAATACAGTTCTCATGTTTTCATCTGGATCTTCTTTCCTCAACTACTTAGAATTGATTTGGAATCTAATTATATTCCATAAACCTTAAGAGCTTCACATTAACACACAAATTATACCAAATATGCTCTAAAAGTAATAAATCTCCAAAACAAGACACGAATTAAGAATTTATTCTAATAATGGGGAAACATCACTTGACAATTAAGCAAATACACCTAAAATGATGTCTCAAACCTATATTAATATATCAAAATATGTACACATGAAGACCCCCAACTTAAAGTTGTATCGCCCCGATACAATAAAGAATTAGAACATAGTGAAGTCCCTAAATACACACCTAAGTCAATTATGCAAAATGGGAATAAGATAGCAGAAAATGAATAATAAACTCATAGAATTACTTAAATAATTTCATGTGATAAAATCTACAAACTAAATTACATGTACACTTGTCATATAAACATTCAACACAGTTCAAATTCAAGATCAGATTAGTTTTGCAATGCACGATGGAGAGGTTCTTCACTTAGTTTAACATGGAGGCTATAGATTGTTCATTGAGCCTAACTAGTATCCAGTTATCCATCTAACTACTCTCTAATGGTCCAATTATTTCTATATCACATAGCAAAGAATCATAAGGTCTTTAAGGTTGTAATGTTGGCTTAGGGAAGATATGATCGTATATTTGGATAATTTAGAGTGTGCTTTTTGCTCTCTCCTCACTAGCCATCAACGAATCGCGCTAGAGCTTGAGTTATTCTCATGAAATGTTCTCACTCAACCCAATGAATTGATGCATTATTTAGCATCCCCAATAACCCAATAATAAAGCATAAAGATGATCACATAAAAAAAAATTACTTTGCCGGTCCAAATCATATACTCTTTTCATATCAACTTTTTCTTTTGTAATATAACTATGACTCTCGTTTTACTATGAGATATTATGCTCTTCTTTTCACCACATTTTTATTTAATCTTACCCTGATAAAGAGTTACAATAATGAAATAGTGAATCATCATCAAATATAGAGCAAAAATACATAATCTCAAAAGCCCAACCCAATAATATTTCCCATAGTGGTGAAACCACCATCGCAAACGCAAGCTCTAGCACAACTATCTATGCATCGTGATTCAAGTACGGGTCATATGGAAACGTCCTAAAATCTAAATGATATGTCTTATAACATGGCTTAATAAAAAGGTATCAGAAAGGCTAGAAGGGACTAAGAAGGATATAAATATCATAAATGGACAACAAGCTAAAAAACAACGAAGACTTATCAAAGAACCGCCTTAATCACTTTCTAAACTATGCAATTTCGTTAATTTCTTAGCTTTAGCACATTTATTATATGAGTTTATCAAATAGCTCGGATCTCACAACCTACACACCCATCAAGGCGCCCTAAAATCAAACATACTTTTACCATATTGTTTACTAATCTTTTATTTACTATCAATGTGTTTCCTGTTCATACTCAAAGCATATAAAATAATTAGCTCATAAACATATTACTTTCTATCATCAACTTACTAAGCTTATGCTTTCAAACTATTAAAAACACTCTAAATCTAACCCCATGTATATAAATTTTAATTTCTTCCTAAAAACAGTAAATCACATAAAAATGGAGATAAGGGACAACGAATCCCAACACCACCAACTCAAAAATAAGCCGTGTCCCCATGACTCATAAAAGACTCAATAAAGAAATTAAAAAACAAGAAAATATTGCATGTACAAAAACGGTAGAGAAGAAAGAGAATATACTCTCGAGACTTATCGCCTCACTTATCAACCTTCAAGATAGGATTTGGTGGATCTCTCAGGATATCCCATTTTAATTGCTCCAGGAGTGTCATGATGTGAACTTGATTAGATTTGATTTGTTCAACATCCTCGGCCAAGAAGGTTTGAGATGCTTTAACTTTATTCAATCGCTCCTCTACCCTTTCTCGTCAAATAAGATCCTCTTCTTTTGATTTTCACGAGAGATTTATTCTTGTGGAGGCTTTTTAATTCCTTCTCCTCTTAAGATTGACTTGATCCACACATTTTTGATATTTTTGCTTACTTTATACAACAACCTCTCTTCTTCACCCCTAATCACATTCGCTTTTCATACTAGGCACGTGATCATAGTTGGATATTTCACATTAAATAAAGAAAGTGGAGAGACCGTAAATTGCATCACCTCCTCAAAGATCAACTGTGCCACATCTACTTCTTCCCCTCGTAAAACACAAGTAAAAAATATGGCGTTTCTCTTAGTTACATTTGAAGTTTGCGTGTCTCCAAAGGCGTTTGGTGTGAGGAAATTGTTCAGGTTGGAGATATTTGTAAGGCCAAGGTGCCTTCAATTCTCCTTTGTGTGATTGCACTATTTCTTCATCTAATACATGCTTAAAAAGTTGATTCCAATTAAAGTCTTGATATTTTCCACCGCTTCTCGATACTTACATGGTTCAACCAATTTCATGAACTGGAAGTGGTTTCTGATCTCTTCAATCGTAAAAGGGACTAACTTTCCTCTAACTGGAACACGTCATTTACTATCTTGGCTAAAAAGGCATAAATAGAATTAGGAAACTTGAACGTCTCATCATGAATGTAATCCAACGTCTCATAAACTTGACATATGTGTTTTTACGGAAGCTAACAAGGCCTTTGAAGCTTCATTCATCTCGGGTATAAGAATCCTGATTTGTAGAGGTTGTGGTGTCTTTTCCTTGAAATTCTTTATCTTTTTTCTCCTTGAATTCACCACATCTAGCTTTTCTCTGTTATCTTTCCCTTTTTTACCCTTTTTTTTGTACTAGAACTTGAAACATTCTCAATTATCTTCTTCTCAATAGTACCCAATACCTTATTCTGATTCTTCTTCATCTCCCTAATAAAAGATAATATCTCTGTTCTTTTCGTCATCTCAATTGACCTCCAACTCAAAGCTTTAAATACTCTTGAAATTTTTACCCCTTGATTTTGGGTTAAACAAGTGTTATTTGGGTTATGAAAGGTGTATGGAGGATGAATCTCTATGTAGGTATGATGAACCTTGGGAGGTCCCTGTGTGTTATAAAATAATGCGCTAAAGTTGAGGACTCACAAACCGCAAATGTACGGTTGTCCAAGTAATAAACCGATAAATCGGAATTCGTTCCGAGGGACAAAATAGGTAAACCTCATATGTGAATCAAATAGTGGATTAATTGCTAGTACAAAAAAGTAAATGATATACTGTTTTTTTGGTTATCTAAAACTAAGATGCAAGTAAATTAGATGCTAAATTAATTAAACTGAAATGAAAATAATGCAAATAAGTAGGCTAGACGCAAGATAAGAAGTAGTGCTTGAATCACGCAAGGGTTTCACCTAAACCTTTTTTTTCGATCGGCAAATTAAACTATATACGAAACACAAACATCAAGTTTTTTTACACCTTTTTAGACCAATATGGGCTATTGCAAGACAATTACTCAACTAGCTATTACAAATCTTCTCAATTAATAATCTAGCACAACCAACAACCTTCTTTAACTTTTTCTTCTACCTTCGGGATTCGAACCTTGGACCTTATGGATGAGACAATAGAGCCCTGGCCAACAACATTCATTTTAACTTTCTTCCACTTTCAGGATTCGAACCTTGGACCTCATGGATGAGACAATAGAGCTCTGGCCAACAACCTTCTTTTTTTTTAACTTTCTTCCACCTTCGGGTTCGAACCTTGTACCTCTTAGTTGAGAGACAGGGCCTGGCCAGATGAACTGTTAAGGGATGAACTGCTATATTTTCGCTAGTCGGGATTCTAAATTAATTGAGTTTGGTTCAACCCAATATACGATTCTCAAGCACAAAGGGAAATTAGCTCATAACGGAAAGAAAAACTAAATAAAAATAAAAAGAACTCATGTTTGATTAGAGATATAAAAGATAAAAGAGGCTAATTAAGGATTGAGTTTGGCTGTGATTTGGAGAAGATGACTTTCTCCAACTCTTAGCTTTCTCCTTTTCCTTGTTTCTGACTTTCTCTGTGGCGTGTCTGACTTGTGTAAATTGAGATGTGTGTAAAATAAAAGTCAAAATGTCTATTTATAAGCTCAAAATCGGACTTGGCTTTACTTAAGTGAATTAGTGAAATATTAAAAAGCCAAGATCCAATTTTTTAATTAAAATTCTGTAACTGGTGTGCAGCCCTTTGGAAAATGGATGTAACTTTCTCAATTCAAATCCAAATTGACTCATTCAAGTTGCAAAATCTTCATAACTCAGTAAGGAATAAATCATTTTAAGAGCTCAAAGGCTGAATCCAAGTTTAAATAACTCGAAATCAGCAATTAACATCAACCCTCCAAATTTGCAGCTTTCCTAGTCAACTCTTCGTGATATATTTTCTCGCCTTTAACTTCTCCACTCGATCTAAGACTTTAATTACCGATTCCTCTATTTGTATTGGTGCTCCCAAGCTACCATGGACCTACAAACTTTGCACCAAAAACAACCCAGTTAATGTGCAAAAGCTTTAAAAATAAAAAAATAATAAATTCTAATGAGAGAAAATGAAATATAACGAAATAAAACTAAAAGACTATCATATTAGTCAATTACTCACCTAAATTGATGTCTCCTAAGGACATAAAATTAGAACAAAAAGGTAGACATCAAGACTCCAAACTCAAACCTTTGTCGTCCCGACAAAGTTAAACAAAACAATAGTCTTAGGTGAATGCAGAAATGCAGAATCTAGTAAATACAACCAAAGCAACACTTAAAGAAAATCTCATATAGCAAACATTAGGAATTAATATACACCTACACTTATCATGCAAAAATCAAACATAAATGAAATCAATCATAAAAATTAATTTCACAATGCTAGAAGGTTACGCTTGTACTTATCTCATTATGATGGCTATAGGGTGTTCATTGATCCTCACTCACTTTGAACGCTCCATTTAGAATACTCCCTATTAACTGAATTATAAACTCACTATACACCTAGGAATCACGAGTACTTTACGGTTTTAGCATAGGCTTAGGGACAGTGTGGTACGTATATTTTGTAAATTTGAAGTGAGTTTTTGGCTCTCTCATCACTTACTATCAACAACTGTCCACGAGCTTGAGTTTAAACTCGAATAATGTTCTCACTCAATCCATTTAACGCACTAATTTAGCATCCCCATATCAACCCAATAAGCACAATGATTTCAAGAGATTTACACTTTGTTGGTTACTTTATTCTTTATTTATTTTTCTTTTTCACTTCTTTTCTCACTCTTTTTTTTATATAGTCGTTAACCGGGTTCCCGGTTAGTGATGGTCGGGTTCCTGGTTGTCTACTGTTTTGAAAACTTTTTTTTTTTTTCGTTCAATCCCAGAAAAGGGTTACAAATAAAAATATCATCAGAAATTGTGCCTCAAGACAAACACATATAATTCCCTCCCAATATAAATTTCCATTGATGAAACCCACCACCCCAAACTCAAGCTCAAGACAGGTCTCAGGATCGTAATTCAAGTGCGGGTCATATGGAAATGCCTAATAAACTAAGGGGATATGGTCTTATATCGTGGAGACAAAAGAAAGGCTTAAGGCTCAAAATTAGGCTAAGAAGGATATAATTAATACATGGATAGAAAGTTAAAAAGTATCAAATGGCTAACAAAGAACTGCCCCTATCATTTTCTAGTTACATAGCTTGCCTCTAGTTCATACCTAAGTGGGTTCTCGACTAATTTGGATCTCATGTTCTACAAACCAAACATTTTCCTTAAGTACAAGATTACTTCTTTTGCATTGTTCATTAATTCTTCTTATCAATTACATATGTTTGCATGCAATTTAAGTGAGTTTTTTACTAACCCCTAAAGTCCACTATTTACTATCATAGATTTATCGAAAGTGTGCTTAATGGAGACATTTAAAATATTCTACGGTCAAACGCAACCCTCAATTAATTTCATTGAAAGCAGTCAAACAAATAACACATAAAAATTGGGATGAGGCAACGAACCCCACCCCAATCTCAAACATGAGTCGTGTCCCCACGACTCGAAAAGACTCATAGAAATAAAACTAATATACAATAAATGAGAAGGGATAGAAAAAACGTATCTTAACCAGCACGAGGTTGTTGCGTCCAAGTAGAGATTCTTTCGTAAGTACTGAATAGGTGGCATGTTGTATTGTGCTCACCCCAAGTAACATATTTTGCAGAATCTCCAACTCTTTGGTAACGTTTCCTAAAGTAGAAATCATCGCATCTTATTTCTCTTCCAACACTCTGATTTTATTCTCCAACTCATTTACCTTCAGCTTTGGTAGAGGAACTCTAGGCGTCCGAATTGCTTGTGTTGCTTTATCATGAGCGTTCTCAATCAAATTTAATGCCATGTATTCCTCATTTTCTGTAGGCTCACCCCTCGCTCCTACGCAGTATTTTTGCGTCTAAACACAAAGCAGTGATGGTACACGGAAACTTAAGGTTTTTCTGAACAATTGAGGGTTTCTCGAACTTCATAATGGTGTCAAAAATCACACAAGAAACATCAGTTTCTTTTTTCTCAATAACACACTTTATAAAGATAATATGTTCCTTTTTCAACTCGGAACGGTGACTAATGCCAAAGAAGGTAGGGACTACGAAACGGGACCATACTTTAGCACAAGGTAATAAGATGCAGCTATAAACTTGCACGTAATATCTCTCACCTTTTGGAATAGCGAGTTTCCCACGAATCATAACTTTATCCCAAAGAGACTTCCAATTAAAAGATGGATCATTAAGCGTTTCTTGATATGGGAAAGGACCAGTGAAGTTTGGTAATTTCAAAGTTTTGCGAATCATCTCAATTGAGAAAGATAATACCTTCTTGCGTATGATAATTGATTGTTTATTGGAAAAATATAGTGCTTCATAAAACTCACGCACCACAACAGGGATATACGTGAGATTCATAAGTCTCATTTCCGTCCACCCAAAATTATCACAAGTAATAGCATAACCTTTAAATTCAATATTCATAATGTCTAGAGCGAATCCTTTCTCAACACCAAACTTCAAATAAGCAATTATGTTGCGATCTTGATCAGTTCAACTAACCACAACTCTCTTTGGCTTATGGGCCATCATCTTTCTTCGTGTAGCACTCTGCTTTGGAAAGGGTTCTCTAGGAATTTCATCTTCAACCTCGTCTTCTTCATCATCTATCAAGATAGGCTTTTTAGGAGTAGCCTTACTTGGGTTTTATTTCCTCTTTAAAGCAGTCTTAATTTCTCCATTCTTGTATTTAGGATATGAATCCGGAATCTGAATAGCTCTCTCTTGTGTAGCACCAGCATTGTTTCTTGTTCTTGGAGTGTTTCTTCGAGTATAGACGAATGAATCTGTCTAGTTTGTCATCTAAACTCACCCCAAACTCAAAACTTCAAAAATTCAAAAACTAGAGAAAAGTTTTGAAATTTGATGTTTTGAGGATAGAAGAAAGAAGATTGATGTGAGATATGAGATGGGTAAAGGCTATTTGATAAGTATGTAGAGGATTTAAAATTCAATTGAAGGTTTGGATGAAGAAAAATTCTTGGAGAAAAGTTGAATTTTGATGGTGTTTTGGAAGGATTATGAGTTGGTTATGTGTTTATATGGTGTTTAAGGGTAAGATTTGATGATTATATTGTGTTTTGATGATGATTTTCAGAGTGGTGTGAGGTTAAGAAACGGAATGGAGGCTATATTGTGAAGGAAGGAGGAAATATAGGTTAAGGTCTTCAAAAACCGCCTCCATTGCTGCTTAACCGGTTTCCCAGCTTGCCTCGCTGTGTTGCGAAATTATTGTTTTTTACCTGAATGCAGAATGTAGAATCTAGCAAATATTCCCAAAGCACAACTTAAAATAAATCTCATATAGTATCATCTAAGAATTAATATACACATACACATATAATGCAAAATCAAACAAAAAATAATATCAATCCAAAATTAATTTCACAATGCTAGAAGGTTATGCTTATTACTTATCTCAAGATGGTGGTTAAAGGGTGTTCCTCGATCTTCACTTGCTTTGAACACTCCACTTAGCATACTCCCTATTAACTCAATGTGTATCTAGGAATCATGAGGTCTTTATGGTTTTAATATCGGCTGAGGGACGGTATGGTATGTATATTTGGTAAATTTGAAGTGAGCTTTTGGCTCTCTCCTCACTTACCATCAACAAACTGTCCAAGAGCTTGAGTTTACACTCAAATAACGTTCTCACTCAACCCATTTGACACACTAATGTAGCGTCCCCAAATTAACCCAATAAGCACTAAAGATGATTCACCAAACAATTTCCTCTTTGCCGGTCCAAATATTTATTCTTTTTCATATGAATTTTTTCTTTTCTTTATAACTATGATTCTCTTTTTTATGTCGAGATATCATCCTATACTCAAATTTTTTTTCTTTTAATTGCCTTTCATATTTTTTTTTCATTTACTCTTACCCCAGCAAAGTGTTACAATATAATAAACCTGTGAATCATCATCAAAATATAAACTGAGCACAATTGATAAGCTCAAAAATCCCAACCCAATGTAAATTCCCATATAGTGGACCCACCACCCCAAACTCAAGCTCAAGACAGGAAGTCTCAGGATCGTGATTCAAGTGCGGGTCATATGGTCATGCCTAACAATCTAAAGGGATATTGGCTTATAATGTGGCGACAAAATAAAGGCTTAAAGGCTAAAAATTTGGCTAAGACGGATATAAATAATTCAGTGATAAAAGGCGAAAAAGGATTCAAAGGGCTAACAAAGAACTGCCTCCATCATCTTCCTAATTACATAGCTTGCCTCTAGTTCATACCTAAGTGGGTTCTCTACTCATTCAGATCTCATGTTCTACAAACCACTCATTATCCTCAAGCACAAGTTTACTTCTTTTGCATGGTTCATTTGTTCTTCCTATCAATTACCTCATATTTGCATGCAATCAAAGTGCGTTTTATACTAACCCCTAGAGTCAACTATTTTCTATCATGAATTCATAAAAATCATGCTTGACGGGGGCATTTAAAATACTCTACAGTCAACGCACAAAAAATTGGGATGAGAAAACAAACCCCACCCAAACTCAAAAGTGAGTCGTGTCCCCATGACTCGAAAAAGACTCAATAAAGCAATAAAATTAACTAAACTAAACTACCTAGTGCCTACCATCAATTAAGAAGAAGAATTAGAATCGGTACATGGCCATAAAGATCAGTCATGTCCTCCTCCTCCGAAGAAAAATAATTATCAATATCCATGATCATAGTTACCTAACCAAATTGTGAATTAATCTTGGCAATTTCCTCCCAAATTGCTATGTTTTTTTGTCTTAGAAAATTGACTTCTTGTTACAATTTGATAGCTCATGGGGTGTGCAAGAATTATTCTGAGAGGAAGAAGAATAACCTTGATATTGAATTTGTGTATTTCCTTTAGTCTTTTATGGTACCTTCATCCTAGCTGTGAATTTCTTCTCTTCAATAGGCTCATCAAGATCGATGGTCGTTTCAATTATGGATCCAGGCAAATTTTTGTTCTTCCTTAGGATATAACACTTCCTCTTATAATCCATAACATCTGTTATGTTTGTCATGTTTGATTTGACCCCAAACTCAAGTTACACCAAGGATAGAATAAAGTAAAGAAAGATTGGTGTAGCTTGAGTTTCTTGCTTGGATTAGATGAACGAAGAAGGTTTCTTGATGAATCTTGGAAGAACTCTTGATAGCTTGATGATCTTGATTGTGTTTAATGGTGTAGTCTGATGAATTTGATAAAGAATTTGTGTTAATGGAGGATGAAGGAGAGGATTATTGATGTTATTGTGTTTGTTGTAGAGGTTTAATCAAGCTTCAAGGTCTATTTATAAGGTTAATAGCTGGAAAATTCCTGTGGAAGAGGCTAGGGTTTGCACTTGATATGGTAAGAAGTGTATAAGGCAAAAGACTATTCAAAACCGACCTACGGACCGGCATACCGGTGCTGGAGGTCTCTCCTTCGTGGAACTTTCTGCCTTGAACCCGAGTCCACAACCCGAGGCCACGTGTTTTGGGGCACCGACACACCGGCGATATCACCGGCTAGCCGGTGCGCTGTTCTTCGCAAATTCGCGCTCCGTCAAAATACCCGTGTCGAGCAACCCGTGGGCACGTGTTTTCCTTTTAGCCGGCATACCGGAGATCTGGACGGCATGTCAGTGCGACACTTTAATTTTCTCTACCTCTCGGCAAACAACCCGAGCCATGAACCCGTGGGCACGTGTTTCTGCTCCACCGGCATGCCGGTGATCTGACCGGCTAGCCGGCCAGTTCAGCAGATTTTTCCCTCTTTTGTTCTTCAGCACCCCAAACTCAATTCATGCACCATTAACACACTACCTTTCTCATTTACTTTAAAAGTAGACACTAAGACTCGACTATAACTTAGAATTATACACAAGGAATTGAAAAACGTAAAGCAATACACTAATATACAATGAACAGGCTTTTCTTTAACGTCGTTAAGCTCGACGGGTTACCTCTCGTAACTATTCAGCTTCAAGGAGGTACATGATCTCCGCAGGATGTGGATCAACTCTGTAATTGGTATCCTCGCCTACATGATAAAGTTTCAGACGATGCCCATTCACCATGAAGGTGCGTTGCTCGTCTGGATTCTCGATTTCTATAGCTCCATGAGGCGTAACTTTGGTCACCACAAATGGACCAGACTACTTTGATCTCAACTTGCCGGATAATTGCTGACCTTGGAGTTATACTTGAGGACCATCTGTCCAACTGTGAATTTCTTTTCACGAATACGATTGTCATGCCATCTCTTCGTCTTTTCTTTGTAAATTTTAGCATTCTTATAGGCATGAAATTGAAACTCATCAAGTTCATTTAGCTTCATCATACGATTCTCCGCGGTTAAGGTAGGATCCATGTCCATCTCAGCTATCGCCCAATAGGCACCCATTTCAAGCTCAAGAGGTAAGTGACAAGCCTTACCATAAACTATGCGATACGGATATGCACCAATAGGCGTCTTGGACGCAGTACCATATGCCCACAACGCATCATCTAATTTCATTGACCAATCCTTGCACGTGGAACCAACTGTCTTCTCTAGAATGGATCTCGATTAGAGACCTCATCTTGACCATTTGCTTGTGGATGATAAACAGTAGATAGACGATGTCTCACCCCATACTTATCCAACACAGCCTTCAAGTATCTGTTAACAAAATGTGACCCTCCATCACTGATAATAACTCTAGGCGTGCCATGTCTAGTAAAGATGTGTGAATTTAAGAATTTTATCACTACTCGCGAGTCATTGGTTGGTAGAGCAACAACCTCCACCCATTTGGACACGTAATCAACAGCTAGCAGGATGTAAAGATTTCCATTTGATGGTTGATGTATCCCTAAACTTTCTTATTTTCGACCATTGGGAGACATCATTTTTTATGTTTAATTGAATATTTTGATAGACTTTTGAATTAAAAATGCAATAATCCGGAATTCCTATTTTATTTCTAGTATTTTTGATTTATTAAACTTTTGCGCGTAATCTTGTGTATTTTAGTGAAAAGTTTGTAGGTTTTGAATATTATCTAGGAAATGAATCTGAGAAGAGAGTCAAAGATCGTGATATGGAGTCAAAGCTTGAAGATAAATCCCGAAAGAATTATATTTAGGAGCTGCAAATCTAGAAAACAGGCCAAAGATTGCTGATTTCGAGGCACTTAAGAGTTGATTTAGCCGCTGACCTTTGAAGAGAATATGTTCCTTATCGAGTTACGGAAATTTAGCAAGTGATTTCAGGTCAATCGGAGTTATAACGAATCGGCTAGATCTGTTTTAGTGGAGGTGGTACAGCAATTATAGGATTTTGGGGTCAGAAAATGGACTTGGGCTTTTAATTAGTGATTTAATCTCAAAACCAAGCCCTAATCCGTTTTTCCTCTTATAAAAGGAGTTCTTGACTTCTATTTTTCATACAATTCACTTTTTACAAAATAAAACATCAGAGAGAAGAAGCAGAAGGAAGAAGAAGAAAGCTGTAGAGCTGGAGAGTGTCTATATCTCCATTCTCAGCCAAATCAAATTCCGGAAATTAGGTCTTTCTTATTTTTAATTCTGTAAAACAATATGAATTCAATTTCTTTTTATTTAGTTTTCTTTTTAATTAGTATGAGCTAATTCATTCATAGTACTTGAGAATGCATAATTGGTGAATCCCTATTCTATTGAATTTCATATGTCGAATTTGGGTTTCTGTTAAATTAAATTAAATTGGGTCTTTTATATTTTTCTGTAATTCGAGATTATTTACTGTTTTTCGATTGATCAACTAAGAACAGGTGTTAGTATCTAGGCTATTCCACATATGTGGCGTGTGGATCATCCTGACGGAGGGTTTAGGTATGGACTTAATTACAGAATATAAAATAGAAACTATTTGACTCTGATGAGCTTAGTTAATTTTAGGGACAATGTGGTAAAATTACTTAATCATTCGAAAGTGGATCATATTTACCCTGACGGGACTAGTGACACTCTAGAATAGCCTTATAGTCCACCCTGACGGGGGTATAAGGAATTTAGAATCCCGGCCAATGTTAATTGACCAATTTAACCCTTAAACAACATATGTTATGAAATAGAATTAGGAAGATCCCTTGCGTTTCTCAAGTACTGTCTTCTCATATTTGCGTCTTACCTTCATTTATTTGCGTTTTACTATTTATTTGCATTTTCTTATTAGTCTTCCATTACTTAGAATTAATACAAAAAAACCAATCAATCATATTATCTTTTACTTTCTTTCATAAGTGCAACCATTCATTATTCGATAAGCATTGTAGTTAACCAAACCGTCCCTGCGAACGATCCTATAATCACTTATTACTACTTGGGACAACCGTACACTTGCGGTTGTGGTTCAATTACTTTTGCATTTATTTTAGAACACACAAAGGACCACCAATGGTACAAAAGGACCCATGAAATCAATACCCCATACATCGAATATCTCAACTTCAAGAACATTATTACGCGACATCTCATCTCTCTTAGATATATTACCAATAAACTGGCATCTATGACACTTCTTGACATATATATATATATAAATATTTATATATATATATATATATATATATATATATATATACATTTATTAAAATTCTCAAATTATCAAATTTAAATGTATCATAAAATTTGTGTATAATATATCAAACAATCAATCAATACTTTTAACATGGAAAATAATCAATATGTAATGGAATTAATTTGTGTGAATCGTACATCGTCGAGTTTTTATTACCAGTGCGTAGATTTAATAACTCTAGAAAATTGTTGTGTCGACATACTCATATCTTCGAATTTGACGACATCGAACGACTACCTATCAATTTGAAAAAGATAGATAATTAGTAAATAATTTAAATACGATAAATATAATTGTATAATTTATGAGAAATTTACCATGTGATTTGACATCCATCTAGCGAATTGTTTTCCTTTTATCCAATTATTGTCCACGGTTATCTTCCAATTATTTGAACAAAATTAAATATTATTATAAGATAACGAACTTGATTTAGAAAAAAAATAATTTCACATGAGAGTTTGTATATTGTCACTTGTGGATATGGTAAGCGATATAATTCCTCCTCATCCCTTACTGTTAAGATCATATTTTTTGTACGAAGGTATTGTACCTATGAATAAATGCAAAGATGTATTACAAAAAAATATACACCATAAACTATGTAATGTTTATAAGATATATTCATTCACAACATCCATCAGTTCTTAGTTATTTCACAAAAATACAACATGATGTATAGTACGACTCATGTATATAGTCATATGAGTTCTTTTTTTTTTATGTTCAACCTGTATAATGACGGAAAAGTAAAAAATTGGTTATATTATAATGAGAGGAACATAAATATAAACCTAATAACTAATCACGTTCCTTTATAATACACTATATCAAAAATTTTGAGTATACCATATTAGTCGTGGTCTGATCCATTTTGGGAAGAAGCAAACTTATGCAACCATAACTCGTGCATCTAGAAAATGCAACATATAGTTGTCTATGACTAAATACAGAAGTTTGCAAATCGATCCAACGAATTTCACGTATTGTCTTTGTGATTTATTGATCGTCATTGCACCTACTAAACAACCGGAAATTGCCTCCTGGTCATCTTAAATAGTATATTGGAATAAGAAGGTGTGAAAGATATTCTTGGAATGGGTACCAAATTACCATATTGATCTCTCTTCAAAACCAAGGCATCAATAACATGCGTCAAACACCTGAGAACCATCAATCTCGTGTCGTTACACAATCTATCCTTAGGTACAATAGTTCTTAACAATATGGTAGGAGCGCCAACTTTCTAATCAATATAAATAGAGGTAACCCATTTGAATTCAATGAATTTAAAAATTCATTTGGATATTAAGAATATAGAATTATCTACTTGATCCTTTTCATGCATCATCTCAGTTGCAAGATACGTCAATTGTATTTCTAGAAAAATCTCAAGCGTAAGATTGTTGATTTCACTAACCTCATCACTTCGTGGGGAGAGTATAGTGTTTTCATTATGATACGGGTGAGTTATGGTTCCAAGTTCAAGCAATAAGGGATATGTAGATATAACAATTTTTTTAAGTTTTTGTACTTGCACATTGTTGTTGGGACATCTATAGATTCCTCTAGGTTAGAGTCAATATAGAATAACTTGAAAACAACACGAATTTATGATAATATTCTAAACTTTTTTGAAATATATATATGCCTTTAAGATACTTTTTGTAGGAATTCGAAAAAAATAAGAGTTACCACTACTTGAGTCGTTGAAACGCATACTAACATCCAAAGTAAGTACATAACTTTTTTTAAAGTATAGAATGCCTCAATGAGGCCCCAATATTTGTTTGGGTCCACCATTTGGTACAACTAGTAAAACTGATTGGAAATCAACTCCGAGAGCAACAATGATGCAACTGAATGGATGCCCATTCTTTCGTATATCATGTTAGGTCCAATCAACGACTTCAACACAATTTTGATTTTGTATCAAAACTTCATCACAAATTATCAAACTTGGTTGTCTTATTAAATCGAATTGGATGAATTGATTATAATTATGACAAACAAAATCTTCATGTATATCAAGTTGTATTGAAAATGTCGAATGCGCAGTTCGACCTCCAATCAATAATAATATTTCGATTCTCGACGAAACTACATTAATGATAATTTTATCTAGACTCTGATATTTCGTTGAAACTATATTGTATAAAAATGTTTTTCTAGTTCCATCACCTACATTCAAGAAGTGAGTTACATTTATCTTATTAAACACAGAGTCAATGATATTTTCGTATGCACGTCTTTGTGCATTGTTTAGTGGAGTAACATTAATGTTTGCATCCATTTCTTTTGCTTCCCTCTGAATTTGTAATTGTTCCCTTATTAATCAATTTTCTACATTTGAGCCCCAATTTCGTGTTGAGTGTAACATTTGTGGAATGTCAATTAACTTTTTCTGGATTCCAGCAACAATTAGTTTATTAGATCTAAATAGTTATCTTCATGTCTTTTCAGTGAAATTAGAAATTTTGTACAATGTACGAATCTTGTGTGCAATATCATTATATATATGGACGGAATAACTATTCTGCAATTCGTGTGGATTATATTAAGTTAGTATTATCTAAAATAACCTTCTCTGTTGATTTTTTGTTTGAATATTCAAAGCCTCTTTCAGACATTGCACCCATTAACCATCGTAGACTTTTAGCTACACACGCTAAATTAAATATATCAAACGATTATCCGTTGAATATACATAAGCACTCAAATGACCGAGGACCTTTGACAATAGTGAAAGCAAACGAAGATAAAATCTTTCACCACAATTAGGGCAAGCAGAATACATGCGTCCAATGGCGAAACCGATTTTTCTACTCATCCCGACGTTATCTGGTGTTTCCAAAACAATGTTGCGAGAATTCCTGATATTTGAATTCACGTGCGATGTCTTTTTTTGTGATAGATAAATCTGTGAACGAGATATTGTTTTCGGAGTTTATTGGGCCTAAATGAGAGATTTTTCCCTAATATTTGTTATAATGCACTTTTGTTTCTAGTTTTAGACAGATTTCTATTTATAACGACTTTGTGCCATAATTTTGTGTTAAGTGTGTAGCTATGGTTTACACGTTCCAAGACGAAGAGGAGAAGTCAAAAATTAAATATTAACCACACATCAAGACAAGATTGGAGCTAAAAGCCCCTTTGGGGAGTTGGAGCATTTACTAGAAGATTCTTACACGTTAGTTTTTTAGTCACTACGACACTTTTTGGTGACAGTTTTGGACATGATTCCTTTCAGTTTAGAAGAAGCTTGAAGTCAGGGTCATACGGAAAGTGACGAAATTGAATTTAGATTTGAGATGAATAAGTTACACTAAAAACCTCTGCTAGGGTCCAAACCAGAAATTTGGTTAAGTAAAACGGGTTGGGTCCCTTCCAAACCTATTTTCCTAAACCTATTTGGAGCCCAAACGATTTTAGAAGCATATATAAACCTCTTTATCTTTTTTAATGAGTTGAATCAGATTTTTGAAGGAGAAATGAGTTAGAAACGTTTCTGGAGAAGAACAAAAGACATGAAGAGGGTTTTCACCTTTCCATCATTCTCATCCACCAGGAACCTGATTCCAACAATTCTTTAGGTAAATTTTATTCTGTTATAGCTTTTAAACATTGTTTAAGCATTATTTTTCTTTAATTTACAGTTTATTTTTATGAATTAAACCTCCTATACTTGAGGTTTGCAATAGGTATGAACTCTAATTGACTATTTATTGTTAATTGAGTATTTGGGATATATGAGTGTTTAATTCAATTGAGGTTCCTATTATTGTACATGGATTTATATATTTTTTAATTGATTTATATATTAATTAGAAATGTCTATTCATGCTTGATCACGAGTTGGATAGTTTGAGATATTTGGTTGCGCCTGAAGTTAGGGGGTTGAGTTTTGAACATAGTATATATATCGCCTAGCGCGAGCTATTGAACCGGAAGGTTGATTCTGCTAGGTAGACACAGGGTTAGGGACTTTAAGCCTACCTAAGACCCATGGAGTGACAACCTTGAGTGTATTAGGTAGATTGATCAAAGTAAAATCCCGACTAATGTGAAAAACCCAATTCGCTCTTATAACAAATAATGAATTAATAGTTGATTATGAGGATAACCCGCAAAACTCAAGCATAATTCATTTCCATTTCTTTGTATTTTAGTATTTTAATTATTTGCACCTTTAGTTTAGTCTTTGTTTTATTGCAATTTAGTTAGTTCTTAAATTTCAAAATCAAACAAATATTATTTTTATTTTATTATTTATCCTGCAAATTTGCATTTTATTACAATCTAAACATATTTATTACACGGTTAGTAGTCCCTCAAGATCGATAGCACTTGAGCTTATCACAATTTTTACTTTGCAACAATCTATATGCCTGCAGGGAGTCCTAGTTTTATAGGTGAAAAATTATATCACACATGGAACTGCAACAAGTAAATGGCGTCGTTGCCGGGGACTACAACTTTGTAGTTTTTTTGTTTTAGTTTGTAGTTAGTGTTTAATTGTTTTTTCTATTTTACGTGTTTTTCGGTTTTTGTTTTAACAGAACATACATGGTTATCCAATCAATATCAAGAAAGAAATGGAAGGATTGAGTGCAAATGGAGCGAATCCACTCAATAATCTGATTCAAGGCATATATGAGCCAAGAATGCCTTTCCGTGTTGAACCGATATGGATTCTCGCTCCAACCATTCAAGATGTTAGTTTCGAGCCTGATCAGGGTATGTTGAGTCAATTATCAATATGGGAATTATAGTGGAGCCGCTCATGAAGATCCAGTATGAGCTATGCTGAAGTTCATGCAAATTTGTGACGCCTAATCCACTCAAGGCGTTACAAGGGAACAAATATATTATTTATATTCCAATTCTTTCCAACTGGAGGCGCAAGTGAATGGATATATCGCCAATCATTCTATGCAATTACAAATTGGGATGCACTTCAATTACAATTCTCGGGTCGTTACTACCCAATAAGCATAAGTACGAAAGATCAAGTAGAGCTTGCAAATTTCAAACAAGAAACTGGTGAAAGTCTAGGAGAAACATGGACAAGATTTAAACAAAAATTGCTAAGGTGCCTTATTCATGGGTACTCTCCTTTGATGCAGCTATCTATGTTTACAAGGGGCTTGATTCGAATTCAAGATTGAGAGTCGAGAATCACAGGGTTGTAGTTTTGTACCGATGGACCCTCTTCAAGCCACATTTTGTATAGAGACAATAATTGATACAGAGAAATTTGGCCTACATAACAAGCCCAGGAGGAACTTCACATGTTAAGGAAGAAGCAACTATAGAGGCCACAGTTTCTAAATTACTTGAGGAAGTTACGTAATTGGCGTTGGTTGTGCAAGAGGGATTCAAGTGTATACACCAAGACGTGAAAGTTGTTCAAGCATCTTATGTATGTTCTAGTTGTGGAGTTTATGACCATGTTTGGAAAGAATGTCAAAATAACCCAGAATCCGTGTTCTTTGCATCTAATCGCGGTAATCAAATTGTGGGTTTTCAAATATTTGGTTAACCAAATCATAGTCAACTCGGATTCCATAGGTCAATTCTTAATGGGGTTGTAAATCAAGAAAACTATCAATCAAGTCCCAAGGAAATAACTTCCAATCTAGACCTTAAATACAATATCAAGCAGGTTAAGGTCATGTATATGAAGCTTACAATTAAAGTGGTGCTAAAAAAGAACTCCCATCACATCCACAAGAAGGTAGACTTGATGATAGAGAACAATTTTAAACATCATTTATGATGATGACTCAAGAACATTTAAAGTCGCAACATGAGTCATGGAAGCGCAGCGATTAAAGGATGAATGAGAAATCCACAACATTGAAATCGCTTAAAAACCAGGTATCTCAACCTTATAATAAATTGAATACGATGCCACAGGGTCAACTATTTAGCAACACTGAGAACCCACAAAAGAATGAAAAGTGTAAAGCGAATGCATAAAGAAGTGGAAGCAATTGCCACAATCATTTCTAGTGATAAAAGAGAAGGAATCTCAAGAGCCTAATTCATATGAGGTAACTATTGAGGATTAGGTTGATGATGTGGAGGAAAGAGTTGAACAGGTGAAGGTTAATGAAAATATTGCGAAGAACCTGGTAGAACAAAAGAAGAAAGAGATAGGTTTGTACGAAGATCGTCCTCCTCCATCATTGCCTTCACATGTTCACAACCCAAACAATGACCAAGAGTAAAATAAGTTCATGGACATGATGAAGTTGAGAATTAATTGCTTCTGCCTGGACATCATTAAGCATGAAGAAGAAGAGCTACGAAAGAAACCACCATTTTTTGCTCCTCCAAAGCTTACCGGTAATCCATTCATTTACTATTTGAAGGAGGACAAGAAGCATGAAAAGAAGTTACTAAGAGAACTTGCGAGAAAGAAGAAAAAGGATGAATTTGGGGTAGGAGATGAAGTATTAGTTAAAGAACCTAATCCCCCAGACCAATCTCGCAAGCACAAGAGTTCATGGAGTGGTCCATTTAGGGTCAATAAAGTTGTTTCTCAGAGGTTAGTGACAGTTAAATTTACGGGAGTGAAGACCATGAATAAGGATGCAAGTTCCGATTGGTTGATTTTAAGAGCCTTCTGCATTGTTGAAGAGGTTACATTAATAGAAAACCAGAGTGAGGTAACCCGTCAAGCTTAACGACGTTAAAGAAAATCCAGTAAGGGTGAAAACCTATTTGTATATTAGTTTATTGCATTTTTAGTTGTTTAATTTTCATTTTATTAGTGTATATTAGATTAGCGTTATGTGTTTTGAGTTTTTAATACGTTTAATCAGAAAGGTAGTAGTGTTTTTAATGAACAGGTTCGACTAATTTTTGAGTTTGGGGGTGAACTAGCGAATAAAATAGGAGTACACAACAGTATACTTCGGTATACCGCACCATAAGTGCGGTGCAACGCATAACACAAAACCTTGGCCATGATACTTCACACGTGATGAAACTATAAAACTAGGAGATGTGATGCATCAGGTGTAATGTCCCGCACCAGAGCTGCGTTGTACCACATCCGTGCTCACAATATCTCACGGTTCAAAGGTCAGAGAGTTCACAGGTTTGAGGCTACCTGCGGTTTATTGCTGGGTTGCCACTATGAACCATACGAGGACAAAATAAAAGTGTGTGAAAATAATTGAATTTTGGAATTTTGGAATTTTGGTGAACAATGGATGTTCACATGGGCAAAGAAATGGCCATGAGTTGTGGCCTTCGAAAAAAAATTGGTTGGAAAATGGTGGTATGAAGCGTGTCCATGAAGGGACATGCTCCACAAGACAGTAGATAAGGGCTAATGGCCTTCGACAAATGAAAAAAGAGTTGCAAAAGCGTGGAAACAGTAAGTCCACGCATGAATGAACATAAGAGAGAGCTGATGGGCAGCAACTTCGACCAAAACAAAAAAAATATATGGTCAACCTCAAGTCCACGGTCAACAAGAGTTGACCATCGATTAAAAAAAATTTAAAAAATTCAACAGAAGGTTTGACCTTCGAAAAAAATAAATGTGCGAAAAGTTAAATTCAGAGCCATCTTTAACGGCCTATAACTTTGTTATACGAGATCCGATATTAGAAATTTAAGCGACCACAGCTTGGAAGAAGATCTTCATCGTTCATGCCTGAATCCTTTCCAAATAAGGTACGAGTCGAGCTGAATTCACCCCTAAAAAAGGTAAAACACCGATTTTGTGGTTTTTCATGGATCGAGAACGTAAGCCCCAAAATTAGGGACTGAGCGTTTCTCGCAAAGATACGTATTTCTCCCTTTCTCGTAAAATATGTAGTATGTATAATTTTTATTATTTTTGAGTCTTTTTCGAGTCGTGGGGACACGACTCGGTTTTTAGTTGGGGTGCAGTAGTGGTTGTCCTCATTCCCATTCTGTTTTTTCGTATTTCTAAAAAACCATAAAAAATTTAAAAATGCAGTGTACATTATAGGGGAATGCACGTGGAATGTATGTAATGTACCTATTAAGCATAATTTTAACAAGTTAATGATAGAAAACAATGTGTTTTTGTACTCTTTACAAATTGTGTAGCATATTTGCATAAAACATTTAATAAGGGATAAAAAGGATTCATTAGCAATGCATAGAATTAAAGTTTGAACTTCGGAGGCTGTGAGCAGTGTGTAGAACGCAAGGTTGGAACTAGTGAATAACCCGATTAGCGTATGAACTAAAAGTGAGAAAGTAATTAACCCTAGTAGTTAGGAAAATGATTAAGGCATTTCTTTGTTAGCCCTTTTTTGCCTTTAGATATAAGCCTGATATGCAATTATATTATCCTTCTTAGCCATGTTATAGGCTTTGTAGCCTTTTTATTTATTAAACATGTTATAAGCTTATACCCTTTAGTTTTTTACTTACAACAAATGATAAAAAGAAAAAAACTTATATGAAAAGAATAAAGGAAAATCCGGCGTAGGACATCTTTTGATATTGGTTAAGACATGGGGATGCATTATTATAGCATCATAAGGGTTGAGTGAGCACGAATATGAGTGGAAACTCAATCTGTAGGGCGGTTAGTTGGTGGATAGAAAGTAGAGGGCCAAAGCCCACTCTAAATTATCCTAAATATTTATCACACCCTACCTTAAGCCTACGCTACACCTGAAGACCTTAGAATTCCTAGATATTTAGGTAAGTAACGTTCGAAAAATTAGGGAGTTACTAAGTGGAACATTAGACACTAGGGAAGACCTATGAACACCTTATAGTTTCCATATCAACCTAAGTTAGAACCGCTCCTTCTTGCATTGCAAAGTTAATCCAGTTTTGAACTTATTAGATACTGATTTTTTGTATATTATGCGTCTCTATATATTATTTCTTGGTCATAACTATATGAGATTTGTTAGGATAGTTTTTGTAGGATCATTCTTTATCTTCTATCTTCTTTGATTCTTAGACTTAGACCTTGCTAAACTCTATTCTTTCTTATTATATTATCGGAACGATAAAACTTTGTGTTGGGGGTCTTGATGTATCTCTTTTTGTGATAGATAAATCAATCCACAAGACATTATTTTTGGATTTTATTAGGCCTAAGTGAGGGATGTTTTCCTAATATTTGAGATAATGCACTTTTGATTCTAGTTTTTGATATATTTATATTTATAGCGATTTTGTTTCTTAATTGTGTGATAAGTGTGTAGTTTGTAGGTACATGGTTGACACAAGGTTCTAAGATGATGAGGAGAAGTAAAAAACGTAAAGATAATCCCCAAGAAAAGACAAAATTGGAGCTAAAACCCACTTCGAGGAGTTGTGGCGTTTATCTGAAGACTCTTGCACCATAGTGTTTCTATCACTATGTATTTTTGGAGGGAGCTTTGGACCTGATTTATTTTTATTTGGACAAATCTTGAAGTTAAAGTCGCGTGACAACTGACGGAAGTCAATTCATAGTTGATATATAATAGTTATGCTAAAAACCGATGTCAGGGTCTGAACCACAAATCTGTTAAGTAAAACGGGTAGGCCCATTCCGAACCTAATTTCTTAAACCTAATTGGGTCCCAAACATTTTTAGAAGCATATATAAGACTTCTTATCTATTTTTAATGAGATAAATCAGATTTTTGAAGGAAAAAAGAAGTCAGAAATATTCATAGAAATGAAGAGAAGACATGAAGAGGGTTTTCACCCAATTCCATTATTCTAAACTACCCAGGTGACGATTTCAGCAATTCTTTAGGTCGATTATATTTTGTTTTAGTTTTTAAGCATGATTTTAGAATTAGTTTTCTTTAGTTTCCAGTTTATCTTTATGAAATAAACCTCCTATGCCTGAGACTTGCAATCGGTATGGACCCTAATTGACTATTTCATATTAATTGAGTATTTGAGATATTTGAATGTTTAACAGAATTGAGGTTGCTATTATTTTATATTGATTTATATATTTATTTTTCATTGATTTATATATTAATTAGCAATGCCTATTCATTCTTTGATCATGCGTTCGATACTTTGAGATATTTGGTTGCGCCTTAAGTTAGGGGGTCGAATTTCAGACATAATATATATATATATATCACCTAGTGAGAGGTATGAATAGGAAGATCTTTAATGCTAGGTAGACATATGGTTAGGGACTTAAAGCCTACCTGAGACCCGTGGAGTGAAAACATTTGGTGTGTAAGGTAGATTGATGAACTAGAATCCCGATTAATGTGAACAACCCAATTCTTCCTTATACCAAATAACAAATTAATAGTGGATTAAGAGGGTAACCCGCAAGACTCAAGCATAATTCTCTTTACCTTTCTTAGTATTATAGTATTATAATTATCTTCACCTTTAGTTTAGTCTTTATTTTATTTCAATTTAATCCCTAATTCAAAATTTAAACAAATAATATCTATATTATATTATCTTTCCTGCGACATTCTATTCAAATTACATTCTAAACATATTTATTACACTGTTAGTAGTCCTAGAGGAATGATAGCCCTTGACCTTATCCAAAATTTTACTCTACGACAACCCGTACGCTTGCAGGGAGTCCTAGTTCCATAGGTGAACGGATGATACCACACATGGAACCACAAATACGTGCATATTCATATTTCACGCAACACTCAAAAAATCCCGATAAGGTTTATTATTAAATAGTTTCACCGACGATAATGAATTCATAGGAGTCGAGTGGATCAAACACAAACTGATGTTCCCTAAGGAAATGAATATGTAATCGTACCATATTTGAGACTTCTACATGGAAATTATATCAAAATGAACGTCATGCTACCTCATGGGGTCCAATATATTTTGGGTCAAGATATTGTTAAGTCTAATCTCCACCCAACACCATTGTTTCACGATCGTGACCTTTGTATATGTACTTGTGAATGTACCTTCCGTATATTATTCCCTCAGTAACTTTAGTATTGTAAAAATAAAATATATTGGGAACTCTGCCTTCTAATAGAGACTTTGTGGTCTCAATGGATGCAAAAGCATTTACTGAAAGATAAGTCTTTTTGGTAAATTCAAATACACAAGATTTTTCTTGGGATTGGAGTCTTTTGAAAATTAAAAATATTGCTAGAAGACTAATCACATGTCAAGTTATTAAGAGGAAAATTGTCTCCCTCTTGGGCGACTGTTGGATGCCTATTATAAATTTTTAAATGATATGAAATGCAGTAATCTAGCTTTAGGGTAGTAAAAAATGTAAAATTTATAAAATCATACATGAGGGAAAATGGAGATGGCCTCCCAAGCTCAACTTTATGAATGAAATTTCAAAGAAGTTATGCATAACAAGGAAATAAAGATTCTATTAAATCCTTTTATGCAAAGAAGGGTCGATTTAATGTCACTAAAATATATGAAGTCATGCAAATAAATGGGATATAAGTATCATGAAATAAGATTTTAAATATAAAAGTTTTCCCTAGTATAAATTCATGCTTCATCTTACACATATCAACAAAAAATTATTGAAAAAGCAAAGACTAATGAAAAGGAGACTTATCTCAAATATATTGTGCAAATTCTGGAGTATTCTTTCAGAAATCATATATGGGGAAATACCACGAGAAAATAAAAATTATGATTAAATTTGTACTTTGGAATAAATTATAGATTGGTATATGATGAAATAACAAAGAGTTATGTGAACAGGTTACCATAATCATTCTTCACACGATCTGAAGTAAATCAAACAACTCGATATCAGTTTATAAGTGACAGTGCAATTTTTGAAAAAATAAAAACTTATCTGCTAGATAATTTGTCAAAGTTAAAACTATTGGGTCGTAGAAAACTAACAGAACAATGCTTTAACTGAGGAGTTGTGGTTTGACTTTGGGAAGATATGTTGTGACTTAGAAGCTGTCAAGTGTAAAAATGATATATTTTGATTAAAGAGATAATTGCTAATTTGGTCCATAACCCAACAAATCATGCCTTAAGAAGTCTAGTCTAATAGTTTGGATAAATAAGGTCCAAAATACTATTTGGATCTTATAATATACCTAAAATAACATTACAAATTAAAATAATAAAATTTAGTTTAAAAAAAATACACATTAAAAACAAAAACAAATAAGTTAAGATTACAAAACGATAAACCTAACTCATCTCTTCAGACTCTCGCATATGATAAAAAAACCATATGTTCACACTCACCTTCCCACCAAGCCACTCTCTCACAAAAAAATTTCGCCAATCAGGGACTATTCTCCAACATCATCATCAACCCTCATCAACCCAGCTTGTAGCACCATCAACAATTGAAAACCCAAAATTAATGTAAAACATCAATTTTTACCATTTAAACTCTAAAAATTGATTAAATTATAACTTAATCTCATCAATTTACTATTGTTTAATATTATCTTATTCACGAAATTCTACAATCGTGTTATGTATTATTTTTTATACAAATCTTATAGTAACCATTTTATACAAATCCTAATGGACATTAAATGTGTGTTTATCATTTTTTAACAAATCCTACAATGGTCATTTTGTCATAGTTGGAAGCCTTTATAAGTGATACGTTGAGAATAGCGTATATGAGGAGGGGATTTGTGAGTTTTTGTGGATCACATGATTTGTGAGCAATTCAGTCTTATTACTGTATTTTTTGAATTGTTTTGCAGTAAATATTTACTTAGATACATTTTTTAAGATACATTTTTTAAATTGTTTTGCATTAATTATTCATTTGACTCAGTGTGTGTTTGAAGATGGTTACACAGCCAACTAAATTGTATTGCATAGTCCGTATGTTTGTCAATTGGGTTGTTACACCATTAGCCTGTGGTAAAGAGCACACCAAACGCGTGTAAAGAGCCACCAAGTAAAGAACCACCCAAACGTGTGTAGAGCCAACCAAAACGTGTGTTCAGAGTTCACCAACAGTGTGGGTTGGACCTGCTAAAGAAAGTTATTTTGGTTGTAAACTTTTTCGATTAATCACCCTTGATTAAATCGATTTAATTTGCCTAAATGATATTCTTTTCTTTAGTCTTATAATAGGGCTTAGTATTAGAAATGGTCAACAAGACCTAAATGAATGTGTTCCGCAGGCTGTTTTTAGTTTTTGATCTTCAATCTTTATCCTTCTTCTTCTTAGAATTCTTCATATGTTCATTAGGTTCACATTCTCCCTCTTCTAATAATATATTTATTATAGGTGTTTTATTTAGATTGTAGATAATTTTTTTATGAATGACTTATAATGTATGAATCTTAGAGAAAAATAGCATTATTTGTGAAACTTATTATTATTAATTATTTTTTCACACTAACATATATTATTGTAATTTTATGTTTTTATGTTTAAAATATTATTGTAAATTCATAATATTTTTTGTTATTATAGTGATATTAGGATTTATTTTACATTCAAAATTATTTAATTTCAATATTTTTACAAGTATAATTAATTTCTAAGAAAATCTATTTTATTTTCTTCTGCTATAAAAATCTAATATGAAGTCATTTTTATACATTGTAGTTTTCCACTATAATTTCAAGTGTTATCATATCATCCATATACAAGGATTTTTTTGTTATATACCTGACTGTTTCAATTATTCAAATATAAAGTACTATTATTTTAGATACAACATATCAACCATCACAGCTGGGTTACCATTTCAATTCAATATTTTCTATTAAATTTGATATATTTTTAATATTTTACTCATTTATATTTAATTTATATTGTATGAAGGGTAAATAATTGTTTAATTCAATATTATTTGATGTAGATAGGATTGTCTTGCTCTAAAGTAGACTGTATTATGACACCAAGGTAGACAAGATCGTTGGTCATAACATTTCAATACTCAGGTATGTATAATAAATTTAGGATTCCTAAGATATCACACACACACACATATATATATATATATATATTCCTTTTGAGTTCACAAAGTCAATAACAATTTAAAAAAATGATAATCATTTTTTACTATTACAAAAAATCATATTAATATTAATTATTTAACAATATTATCATATATAAATTCCAAAGTATAAGTATTATATATAATAATCTATATTATTTGTCATATATGTAGAAAATGTATATGATTTAACATTTTGTTTTTTTATAATTTATTCAAACTACAATGTAATAATTTTTTTCGATAACTTTTTTATACAAAAAAACAAATTATCTATGGTTTTCAAACAACAATGTACTATTAATACAATGTATACTTTTTAATTCAAACTACAATGTACTATTACTTTTTTATGTATGCTGAGTAAGGTGTGTTAACTTTTGGATGGTCCTGTTAGGTGCTTGTTAAGTATGCTTAATAGGTTGTTAGGTATAGTTGTTAAGTGTAATCAATACTTGTTGGATATACTCAAAAGATAAGGATAGTTTTGTGATTGCAGGAAAAGAACTTCAAATCACCACAAAAGAATTGAAGATTCTGATGGGCATTTGGCAATAACAATTTGTCAATGTTCATAAAGGAGGAAGAAAATCAAGAAAGTGAGTGGTATGTAAGGAAATTTGGAGCAGGAAACATAAAAGATTTGAATCCAACAATGGTACAAAACCGTATAATAGCAATTCTGGAGAGGGAAGAAACCTTGCAAGTTCAGGAGGATGTAGCAAAACTCTTGAGCATGTACACCGTAACACAAATTTTGTTTACTAACAGAAACTATAAAGTTAGAAAATAGTTTAGACTATTGTGTGTAGACATATAGAACATAAGCGATTTGACTAGGCTTCAGCCATACTAGATTAAATGATTTATTCGACATACATGGAAGTCAAGTCAGTCGTCGGGAGGTTTATTCATTTTTTTTTATCATCAAATAAAAATTCTATTAATAATGCTCAACTACATAATTCATTACTACTTATAAGACCCATCAAGGGCACTAAAACACCTTTGGGACCTAAATAACAATTGCACCTAAACATTTAGGCAAAATTGAACATTAAAATACTCTTAAATTACATTTATTGACTCCAAACCTATTGATGAGCTTTAATGCATTCTTCGTCTTAATATTCTTCCTCTTCAACTTTATCACTACGAAAGTTTCAAACCTGTTGTCAATCGACTCCTCATTCCTTACAACATCTCCATGAACCCTTGAGTTGCGCTCACTCCAAATATGAAGCAAATCCTGACTATTTATTTAGATTCTTAATTAGGGCAAGCATCTATTAATTCATCCACTAGATTAATTAACTCAGCAGCAGAATATACAATTTGGCAATTACCCATTATTTTCGTCATAATTCGTTTAACAAAATGACAATCGATAAGAAGATGATTAATGTCCTTAGTACATTATACGCAAATTGGGTTGATTTGTGATCCCCAATATACCATAAGATTTTTAGTGGGTAGCCTATGTTGAATAAAGAGCATCTAGGGGTACCACCCTTAGCCCAAATAAGTCTAGACCATCTAACTTTTTCTCTTCTTGAATGTAAATTTGCCTTTAATGCTTTAATTCTAGAAAATAATATCATTTCACGCTGTAAGATTGATATGATTATGCTCAGGAAGGATTTTACCAATGTAAGGAGGCAATCTCCATCGATTTCTGCCAAAACAAGATGCAACCATTATGTTGCAATTAGTATTAGAGCTGTTGATCTCTATATTTAAAATAGAAGCAACATCTTGTTTATGTATCCACTTATCCCAAAGGATATATGTATGTTCACCATTTTTCACCGAGTGATGTATGAATTGATAAGCTAAACTTATGACTTTCATTAGCGGTTTCCATACCCAAGTATAAGATTGTTTATAATCCCGTCTCCAAACACACTTATTTTTAAGTATATTTGAATAAATCCAATTACTCCATAGATTATTGCCTGTAGAATACATCTTCCAAAAAGTATAAAGTAAACAAACTTTGTTAATATTTTCAATACAGGGGATATTTAAACCACCTACTTCTTTTGGAGAACACACATCAACCCAAGCTATTTCAGTACCTTGAGCACCATTAAGGTCTCCCTTCAATAAATAACATGCCTTTTCAGATTAATCTTTGTATATAATTGTCTAGGTAACATGAAGACTCTACACCAAAATAATACTTTGTTCATAAGCACTTCTTTTATCAATTCAACTCTACCAGCATATGATAGAAGTTTAGAGCTCCACTGATTAGTTGATCCATATATTTTGTCAACCAGTAAAAGCCCATCATTAACACTGAGCTTTTTTTAGTTAAGGGGCACACCAAGGTATCTTACAGTCGCCTTCCCAACCTTGATATTAAGAATGTCTGAGATAGCACTCTAAGTAGTTAAACTGGTCCCTCCAAAATAAATCCCTCTTAGTAATTTTGATAGAGTCAATATCAGCCTTAGCAAAGACTAATAGGTCATCTACAAAAATTATATGGTTTAACATCAACACCCTACATTTGGGATGCTAGCTGAACCTGTTCTTTTTAGCCACATGAAAGAATAATCTAGAAAATATCTCCATACATATTGCAAATAAATAAGAAGAGAGATGATCTCCCTGAGTCCTCTCTTTCATTTAAAGAATCCACAAGCCTGGCCATTAATGCAAATAGAATAGCTTGTAGTGCATACACACATTTAAATCCACTTCACAAACTTACTTGGAAAACCAAATGCTTGCAAAGCATAAAATAAAAAACTCCAATTCACACTATCATAAGACTTTTGTAGGTCAAAATTGATGGTGCAACTAGGTGTGATGCTTATTTTTTCATAATCAAGGACAATATCTTGAGCAACCAAGATACTATCACTAATAATCATATCTTTTACATAAGCTGATTGGTTAATAGAGATAATAAGTTGTAAAACCTTATTTAGTCTGTTAGAAATAACCTTAGGGAGGACTATATATATATATAAGATTCACACAAAAAATATGTATCAACTTCTTGACATTAGATGAATTCTTTTATTTTGGTATAAGTACAATATTGGTAGCATCTACTTGAGATAATAATTTATCTAATTCAAGGCATTGCTTAATAGCACTACATAAGTCTTTATGTATTATACTTTAAGAAGATATATAAAAATAGGCATTAAGCCCATCTGGACCAAGAAATTTATTGTCATCTATAGACAACAAGGCCTCTTTAATTTCCTGATCAGTGATAGGAGCACACAAACCATATATGTATTCATCAGGGATACTACTTTTTACTAATCTTTTAATAGTATTCACTAAGCAAATTTCCTGCTCATCTTCTTCAGTTCCTAAAAGTTTAGTGTAGTAGGATATAAAATAATTTTTGATGAGCTCAGGGTCTGTAATTATACCTCCACCATCCTTGATTAAAGTAGAGATATTATTTCTTGCCAATTATCCGTTAATCATTTTATAAAAGTATAATGAACAAGAGTCACTATCATTAGTAAAGGTAGCTCTTGACTTTTGTCTAAGTACTTTATTTTGAATAAGAATATCCTTATCTAAGGATTTAAGTAAAACTTTCTCTTCAGCTTGTATAAACACATCACTCAGTACTTTCATGATTTGGATCTGAATATTGTTGAGTTGATTCTTCATATCACTAATTTGTTGAGTATTCCTTCTAAAACATTTATTATTGAAGATTCTGAAATCCTTTTTAACCACTTTCTGTTTTATACAAACTTGAAACGTATAATTGTCATTGACTTGTATGCTTCAGGCTTTCTTGATAATGTTTAAATATTCATCATGTTGTGTCTAGACATTAAAAAACCTAAAAGAACTAAGTAAAGGTATTTTAGAATTATTTATAATTACCTTCACCGCACAATGGTCTGAAGTGGAAGGATGCATAATTACAAAACTTGACTGATTTGTTCTCATCCACTTATCATTAATAAAAACACGATCAATTTTGCTAGCTCTCAGTTACCTAGTTTTTTTATTAGTCCACTTATAGTATTTCCCACAATATTGATGAACATATAGGTTTAAATTATCAATGCAACCATCAAATTCAACAACTCTCTTAGTCAAAGAGACACAAATTAGTCTATCTTCCACCGTTAATATTTCACTAAAATCACCCAATACACAATTTTTTTTGCCTTGTACATATTACTCCATTTAATGATATCATTCTGTAGTATTATTTTATCATCATCCTCATTACTCACATACATTTAACAAGCCAAGAAAGATGAGTTATCTGCTCTGACTTTAACTTCTAATACCATAGCCTGAAAGGTCACCTGAATTAGAGTAACTTCAATGCAATTATCATCCCATAGGATCCATATCCTTCTCGAATTGTCCTTATTACAATTGTGCAACATTTTCCTACTAGACTTAAAATAAATTCCTTTATGTCTAACTGACTAAGAAGCTTGTTAAATCCTTTTATATTCATGCTGCAATATTCATAAATTTGGAGGACGAGGGATCTCGCGACCACCAGAATCCTTTATGAAACTATGCACATCCTGATCAATAACACTAGAGTTGGTTCCTGTAACCGCTCTGCTCAAAAGAGTTTGTTTAAGGAATATTGGTTAAGTTGCTCTGTTTCTCTTTACATGCGGGTTTAGTGACTACTTGTGAATTTTCAGTTACCTTCTTATCTTTACTACCATTAGAAATAGAAGATTCAGGTACATCAACACTAATTTTGGGAACCCACGTCATTTGAACATTTCTATATTTAGATTCCATATGACCAAACTGATTATACTTCAAACAAATTAAAGGTTCCCAGTCGTATTCAACTCCTATTACTTTTAATTCTCCTTTACCATTATCTACATAAACCTTATCAGGTAATTCCTCTGTTGTTTAGATCTTCACGCACACACTAGCATAATCCAGCCTTGATTTGGAGTTTGTCATGAAATCCATATGCAAAGGAATTCAACACCACTTGCAATATCATTGAGTCCAGTTCTTGTCCACAATTACATTGGAGTGTTAAGCAACTTTATCCAGATAGGAATCGTAGTCAAATAAACCTTCTCAAACTGAATCCCTTCCTTCCAAGGCCTCAACAACAATGGCTTACCATTTATGTGCCACGTTTGTTCTAGGGCTTGACTGTAAAATTGAGAATTCTCGAATTTGAAGATGAATACTCCTTGGTTTCTTGATTTTTTGTCAATCTTCCCTAACTTACTCCATTGGAACCTTACAAAGTTCACTACATCATGAAATGGCGGAGGCTTATCAAAAAATTGACCTACCAAATAGTTATCCCATTTTTTCACCCTTTCTTTAAACACTTAAGGAGGTGGAGCGATGATTATTGTACCATCTTTCCTAGTAGCAGCATGAAAATTAAGTTTCGGAGAAGGCTTATCACACCCTTCAAAAAAATTTGACCAAATTTTAGGACCGCTCGGCTTGTTGACCATCTCTTTGGCTACAAAGTCAACGACTCTTTCAACGGGTTTGATGCTCTCTTTTACAGATCTATTACTCGGACCTTCATCTCCACTACTTATGTGTTCAGATATGGGAATAGCAACTGGAGTATTAAGAATTTGAACATTAACCTCAGGAGACATAATCATTTGAGTGATATAGGTGAATTTTTGTCTGCTTTTAGGAACCTTTTGTCCAACATTGGCTGATGAATTGACTTTAGCCAAACTCAAGAATTTCCTCGTGAAGAAAAGTGAAGTGAAAAAAAGAGAAAAGAAAAAAGAGGAGGTGAGTACGTGGTGCATGAGGCGGAGGAGAGAAAAAAGTAAGAAGATGGTAAAAGGCGGTGAAACAGAGGTGAGCGGAGAAGGTAGATCCAATGTTAGATCCTAGAATGAAAAACACCAAATCAAAAAATAAAAAGAGCAAAAATTAGCTAAAATAAAGGGATAAAGCTAAAAAAAGAAAAATGAAGGGTGGAATAAAATAACGACGTAAGACTGAGTAGAGAGGATTTTTCAGGAGTGACTCTCATTGACCTGTTTTTTTTAGCAATTATCACTTCTTTTTATTATTTGGGGGGTTTATTCATTATGCTGGTAAGTGATACATAAGTTGGTTATCGATTGGGAAAATTAATTATTTTCTGAGTATGGTTTTAACCTTTATTATTTGTAGTCTTGTACTATGAGCATGTATCAGTTGGAAAAAGCTGGGAATCAAATGCAACTCCAAGATTTTTGAAATGGGATTATTTCGCTGACTACAACCGAGCAAGCCCTCTTCTGGTGTAAACAAAAAAAAGTTATGATAGTTTACGATCAAATTATATATTGATTATTTAGATAGACTTATGTTGAGTATAGATTTTATTAATGAATTTTATTGAGGTACTGATTGTAGGTGTCTTAAAGTGAAATAGAACCAAAGGATGAAGAAACTAGATGGCTTTTGATGCAAGAAGATGGCGATGACGCTGAAGACTAACAAGACAACTTGTTAGAACATGTGCATAATAAAGTTAATGAGAAAGTAAATAATGATGATAATGATGATAATTGTGATGATGGTGAGGATGATGATGGTAATGATGGGGAGAATAAAGAAAAAAGAGGAAATTCAGAAGGTGAAAATATGGACGAAACTGATGATGTGATGGCTAACGATTGGATAAATGATAGTGGAGTGGGGGAAAAGGTTGTTAGAGACGATGAATAGATTGTAGGAGACACGGAAGTGGACACAGATACTGAGTTGAGAGAAGAACCACAAATGGACTTCTCTAGTGACGCTGAAGAGATGAACTTGAAAGACTAGATGGATGACGGTCCAACGAGAGGAGCTAAAGATTTTGAAAGGTTTAATGATACACAACCAGGAAAACTACAAAATCAGTAGAGGCTGAAGGATTTCCTATGAAAATGAGGTGTTGTCCAAAAAAAAATACAAAATCGGAGGTGGTAAAGGAAGTAAAAAAATTGTGAACAAGGATACAAAGTTTATGAGATTCAGATATAACAGAGTGGACAAGGATGGGTTGGTTCTAAATATCCAATAGTATAATGAATACGTGCTAGGATAGATGAAGCAACACACAAAAATAAACTCATAGTCACAGAGATAGAGAAATCCACAACTGAGAATATGAAATACGCTGAGGATATAAATAGGTTTCAAGCATAAGAATTGAAGGGAACGTATTGATAGCAAAACATGTAGAGCTGCAAAGGAAAACATATTAAGTAAGAAGGAAGATGAAAGCAACAGAGGAATGTCACGAAGAATGACAATTTAAACTGTTAATCAAAAGAATAACAAATAAAAGAAACGTCAAAAGAGAAAACAAACCTGGAGTTGAGGATGAGATCACTAGTGGCTTAATTAAAGGAACTGGAGGAAGGATATGATACAATTGCAATCGGAGCTCACATAATAGAAGATGATACCAAGGCACTCAAGAAAGAAAATAAAACACTTAAAAAACAGAACAAGAAAGTCCAAGATAAAATCCTATCTCTTATAGTGATAGCCATGTTGGTTGCTTTTGGGGATGAAGAAGAAGAAAGTGTCATGAAAAAAGATGAAGTAGAAAATGATGTTCTAACTCCAGAGCAGGAGCGTGAACTATAGAGTGTAATAAGGAATGCATGTGATGAAAAAACCCAGGCCCTAAAGCTCAGAAATTGGATAAACATAGCATGAAGGAAGTTGGCAGGAAAACTTATCGTAAGTACACTCCATGAAAGATTCCCCAGAATGTAAAGTTAAACAAAAAGGGTGTTGTGATTGCAAAAAGACTTCAGCTATTGTAGAAGATCCACTTGTCAAAGCACGAAAAAAGGAAGGATGGTTTACAAAAAAAAACAATAGAATAGCTAAAGTGGCAAAACCTATATTAGTTGAAATAGGAGGACGATCAGAAATCAAGACATCGCAACCAAATTTCGATCTATTGAATGCATCACAAGATGAAATAAATGAAGAGGAGAACAGGGGGTAAAATGAAATTCTTCCATAAAAATATTGCATACAAAGCCGATCACTTATTATTGAGAAGGATGTCAAGTAGAACGCTGAAGGAAAAATTTGGGTAAGAGAGCCGATTATGGTGCCAGCCTATGAAGTATTGAACATTGCACATAAGGGTGTAGTTGCAGCTGAGGTAAGATAAACTTACTAAGTCTGAAAAATCATACTCAATACTTTTATTAAGTCTATCAAGTCATACTCATTACTTTTACTTTAAATGAATATACTCAGTAAAAAAACTGAGTATGATTGACATACTAAATAACTTAATTATGTATATGTTATTTCATTCGTGCGTGATACAATTACTTTATAATCATACGTTATAGATGTTATTCTTGTAATGCTTGATGAGAAGTATGGTAATGGGAAGAGTGGTGGGCAACATAAAGTCACCTTTCAAGTTGTCGGCTGCTTAGTAAGTGACACATTAACGTTTTAAAAAGAAAATTCCATATAGTAAAGTAACCCATTGCTCTTTGTTATTGCAATTTCGAACAACACTATTGATGTCTCCATAATTGTTCTAATTTTATGCCCTTGGGAGACATCATTTTTGGTGTTTATTTAATCAATTTGATAGACTTTTGGACTAAATATGCAATAATATGATTTTCCTCTTTTATTTCTAGCATTTTTAATTTATTAAACTTTTGCGCGTAATATTAGTATTTTTAGTGAAGATTTTACAGGTTTTAGATGTTAGCTAGAAGAGGAGTCCGAGGAGAAAGTCAAAGATCAAGAGATAGAGTCAAGACTTGAAGATAAATCCCGAAGATATTTTTTTTAGAGCTGAAAATCCATTTTCCAGGCCATAGATTGCTGATTTCGAGGTTCTTAAGAGATGAATTAGCCGCTGACCTTTGAAGAGAAAACGTTCCTTATTGAGTTACGGAACTTTAGCAACTGGAATCAAGTCAATCGGAGTCATAACGAATCGGGAAAAGCCGTTTTAGTGAAGGTGTATCAGCAGTTACGGGATTTTGGGCTTAGAAATTAAGTTTGGACATTTAATTAGTATTTTATTCTTATGTCCAAGCCCTAATCCGTTTTTCCACTTATAAAAGGGGCCTTTGACTTCTATTTTACACACAATTCACATTCTGCAAGATTAAAAACACCAGAGAGAAGCAACTGAAGGAAGAAGAAGAAGCTACAAGAGCTGGAGAGGGGCTATATCTCCGTTCGTAGTCATTCCTATTCCGAAAATTAGGTTTTTCTTATATTTAATTTTGTAATCAAATATGAATTCCTTTACATTTAATTTAGTTTTTCTTTTTATTAGTCTGAGCTAATTTCACTTTAGTGCTTGAGAACAATTAATGGGTGAATCCCAATCTTATTGAATTACGAATGTTGAATTTGGGTTTCTGTTAAATTAAACTAGATTGTGTCTTTTACTCTTTTCGATAAATTGAGAATATTTACTGTTTTTAGCGTCATGAACTAGGAACAGGTGTTAGTGTCTAGGTTATTCCAATTAGTGGCGATTGGATCATCCTGACGGAGGATTTAGGTACAGAACCATTTATTCAATCTAGGATAGAAGCTATTGATTCTGACGAACTTAGCTAATTCTAGGGCCAATGAGGTAATAAAACTTAATCATCCAAAAGTGGATCATATTTACCCTGACGGGACTAGTGACACTCTAGGATCGCCTTATAGTCCACCCTGACGGGGGTATAAGGAATTTAGAATCCCAACCATTGTAATTGACTAATTTAGCCCTTAAACAACATATGTTAGGAAATAGGATTGGGAGGATCCATGCGTTCTCAAGTGCTACTTCTCATACTGCGTTTTACATCATTTTACGTGTGTCTTAGCTTTTATTTGCATTTTAATAATTGTCTTTCATTTCTTTAGCATTAATACAAAACCAAACAAACATATTTTATTTACTTGTTCTCAAAAATGCAACCAATCATTACTATGGTTGGTTTATACTCAGGACCCTCAATTGCTTCCATATACAAGCGCTGTAAGGAGATTAATCAAGAACCTCACCAAAATCCTACCCAGTGAGAGGCTGCCCAAGGAAATAAGAACAAGCTCTTAATCAATCATCTTTCTTTATGCTAAATTTACAACTTGTGTCAAGTTTAAACTATTTAATCTCATTCTGGATATGTTATATTTTTTTTATGACTGTTTTATTGGAAAGTCAATGTCTTTGATCTAGAAGCTTTTAAATCATTGTGACATACTCCGAAAACGTTTGTCATTTATATAATTTTTGGAAATAATTTTTAAGGTTTTATGTCTATAAAATATAGATTATTGTAGCTTATACGGTTTATCAAAGGGTCAGATACGACAATATCGTATGACACAAGAAACTTGGGATGGAAGAGGTTTTCCATTCAAGTAATAAAGAATACATACATTAACACTTTCATTTTTTAAGAGTTTGGCTTGTTGGGGGTGAAGATCTTTCTTAATTATAACTTACATTTACTTTCAATCAAATTATATTATATTATAATTCTAAAATGGCTGGTATGTTAGGTGGCCAACTTACGATTTGTGATTCAATTACCTTAAAGAAAAGAAGGTTCATAAGATAAGATCACCTATCCTTGTGAAACCACTATCTCTTTTAAACATGTTATTTCGTCCCCTTGCCCCCATTGCTCCTCTTAAGATTCGAACTTCGAAAATATATCATTCATCTTGCCATCTTGCATGGTTGGTCAGTTTAGAAGATCAAATTAACGAAATCCTGTTTTTAGTTTAACCTAATCCTCGACCCCAAAAATTGGTCATCTCGTGATTTAAAACAATGATAGACATAGACTAAAAATAACCAATAAACATAGAGTAAATATAACCAATAACCCGTAACAAGTCTGCTAGACTTCTACAACAAAACAACACTCGATCCAATCCCCACTAATATTATTTACTTTGTCATTGTTGCGGGGTGGAATAGCTGCGAAGGCAATCATTGACTTTCCTAAAAGGCGGCCATAATTGGAGAAAGAAAAAAGACAGAAAAACCGTCATAGAAGCTCATGAAAGACTAAAGGTTAGTTAAAACTATTCTCTTAGCCATTTCATCAAACACTTTTAAACATAACCTTAAACATAACCTTAAAACTTTTGTCCGTGTTTAAGGTTGGAAGTGTTGATGTACTTCATTGCTACTACGCACATGGAGAAGATAACGAGTATTTCCAAAGACGAAGCTATTGGTTACTTGAAGAGTAAGTATTTTCTTAATTAGTTCAATTTTATAAGGACTACTTATGCAAAGTTATTCTTTTTGCAGGGAATTATCATGCAAAGTACTTGTCCACCATCGTGAAGTTAATGTAAGTATTTAATTACACATTTAAATTTTTTTTAACGTTATCTTTTTTTACGCTAATACAAATTTATTTTATTTTATAGGGAAATAGAAAAAATTATTTTATAGGGAAATTTCTTGTTAAGGGTGAGCCTAAAGGGTATAACCAGAAAGCTGATGAGAAAGGTGAGAAAGATGAAGCTAAAGCCAAAAACACTGAAGCTGAGATAGCCGAGAAAGCGGAAGCTGGAGCCCAAGCTGATTCTATTATAAGTGTTTTCAAGGCTAAAAGGTATCTTGTTTACTCTTGACCGCTTGACTTGTGTGAAATAAAAATAAACTTTAATAACCTCTACTATTCATGCAGATTTGATACTTTGGGTGTCATAATAAGGGTGAATGATTTATTTGAAGGCCATCCGAACTTGATTTTAAAGTTCAACACCATGATGCCTAAAGGATATGAGATCACACTCGATGAGGAAAAGCCAAACCAAAAGAAACACTCAAATTTAGTAAAGCGATAAGTTTTGTGAACCAGATAAAGGTAAATTTGGAGCCCGAGCTGAAGTCGGAGCCTAAGCTGAAGCTGAGATAGCTTAACCTGAAACTTGATCTACGGTTGAAAAATGATGGTATGTTTCTCCATATTAATAACTCATCTGGCCCATTGCGTTTGCTTGTGTTGACTGTTTGGTCTCTTATCTTCTTATTAAGTGACTTTATATTTTTATTTTGTGATAACGTTAGTCCTTTTTTTGTGTATTTTCATTATGTTACATACATGTGGTTTTAGTAAATGACACCTTTTAAGGTATTTTAGTCATTTATCACATAAAGAAAATACAACAACGACTAATTTTGTTACAAAAAAAAGAAAACAAATTAAGGGACGAAATTGTTAACAAGATAAATGACTAAATAGGTTATTTATCCATCTCCTTTTAAATACAAGAAAAAGTCTTTTCATCTTGCTTCAAGCTAAATTTAAGCGTGTGATGTATTTTTCCTTTTATTTTTATATCTTTAATGAAATACAATATTTTATGTACAGTTTGACCAAAGACAAAGGACTATGAACTGCCCTGAGATGCAACAACACAACAATATCAATAATACAGTGACACGTGAAATTAACATCAATAATGTAATGCAAATAAAAAAAACTTAACATTGTCAAGAAATAAAAAAAATAAGGGACTAAAAGGTTTAATTTTCAAGATAAGGGGATAAGTGTTAAAAAGTGAATCCTTTTTAATATTTTATTTCACCCCTAAAGTTTAATTTTATAAAAAAACCTTTTGGTCTCCCAGTTTCCAGAATGTTCACTTGGTCCCCCAATTTTTCAAGTTAAATCTGAAAGTTTTAATTTATATTTGTCTATATGTTTTTGTTGTTTATATAACATAATATAGGTTATTTTTCTCCAATATATAGACTTATATTACACTTCTAATTCCACAAATGATAAAATTTGACTCGTGTCCCCTCCCCGTTGTTATCTCCTTTCTGTAAATAAGTTTTTTAAGACTAAATTTATAATTGTGTTTTACTTTTTTTTAGTTTTATTTAATGAAATGATTTTTTTATATGCAGTTTGATTAGAGGCCGTGGATCTTTGGGTTGTTTAACTTCATTAGAATATTCACTTGCTCCACCAAACTTTCAAAATTTATTTTATTACGTTTTAGTACTATAATAAAATATGAATTTTGTTGTATAATATAGAGAATTATAATGTAACTAATTTAAATAAATTTAATATATATACTTATATTAAATTTTTATCATAATATAGCGACCATAATTTTTTTAAAACATGCTCATTATTTTATATCACAACATTATATTAAGCATATTTTATTCCTATTTGTTGATGTTAATGACTTTTGCTGGGTGTAATATATATACATATCAAAGTAAATAATCGATTTTAAAGTCTAAGTATTAGGGGTGTTTTAGAAATTTTATTTAGTGAGGGTTCTCTTAATGTGATATGTCTTATGTGACAAGAAAGCTGAAGATAGTTGTTGGAACATTGTTGATACGACTTTGGGTGGTTGGCCGGATTCAGTGGTGGTGCTTTTATGGAATTTACGATGTTTCGACTTATTGTATATATTAAATATTTTGGATTCATGATACCTTGTTTCTAAGCTCTTTTTTTTACAATAATCTCTAGTTGTTTCAATTTATTTGATTTTTCTAAACTAGTCTCATTATGATCGTCACAAAACAAAACAAACACCCCATATCTAGTATCTACAATACCAAAGTATAATACTTCGAGTAGAAACTAAGCCTACAATATAAAACTAGAAAGTTAGGAAATGGTAAGTCTACATCCTATTGAAAACCTCACTTATCATAATCCATCAAAGTTTAGCAACCAAATATAAATTTAGGAAGATAACTTCCATTTGAAATCGTGCACTATCTTAGTGGTATTTTAAATGGTTTCCCTTCTGAGTGATCATAGACTTCAACTATTCCTAAATGGTCTTCCCATATATCGTTCTTCACAAAATTTTCTACAAGTCGATTTGCGAATATGGTTGAGATTCTTATTCTAATACTTCTTCCAAGTTCAATCTATAATTTAACGTTCTGGATCTGTCCTTTTCATGTTAGGCTTTGAATTATGTAATATCATCTTAATGTTGTAGAAAATTCTTTCATTCACGTGAAAGTAAAAATCGTTAATACAAACTATAATATTAAGAACTGTGTTGAGGGATTTAGAATGTACGGTGCCATCCCTTAATGGTTTTGAATTGTTTCAAGCATGATAATCTTCATACTACCTTAATGGTATTTTGAATGGTTGATTCTTTTTCTGTTGCTTCCCCCATCTGGTTCAATCTATTAAAAATTATTACCGATGCGAACAATTATATTTTCACCACCTCACACATCTATTATTTAACAGTAAGGTGATATGAGTAGTATGTAAATCTCTAATATTCTTTTTAGTCAAAAAATATCTTATATTCAATTTCTCATCAATATTATATGGAAGGATATTGACACTAATTTCTACATTTATCAAATTCGCTCTATATGTAAGTGTCTTATGTCATATTGGAAGCAAATGGCCATGAATCTTTCATTTTTTGGGAGACAGAACTTGCTTATCGACTTGATATCTCTTCTTATGGGTGCATAGTTCTCTTATATCTATAATGAGTAAGGACACTCTTAATTATTTGAATTTTAGGTAAATTAACATGTGCTTTGTTTAATGTTTGACACATTGGTTCCTTCTTTTCATCAATTTTATTACTTCTTTCTAAAAAGGAAGATAATTGTGCCTTAGTACAACATTAAATATTAATAGTATGAGGAGAGGTAAAAATAGAAGCTCCACCATTAAGAGTATTATTAGATTGTTTATTTTGTTTTTTAGCATATAAATCTCAATACTCACTATATATATATATATATATATATATGTTTAGTAGTGATCTTATCCCTATTAACACTTATAAGTAGAATACAGTGGTGCCACTAAATGATCGAAAATGGTACGAAATATACAATTTCACCGTTCTTACAAGCTCACTCGTTTGAAAGTCTTATATCGCAAATTTACCATTAACTTGAGTATTATAGTGCCAGCAAAGTATCTTCTCAGTGGTTTTAAATATTTGCTACTTGTGTAGAACACTTAAAGGCCAAAAAGATCTAAAAAGGTTATCCATGCTCATGGGTGATGTTTTTTATTCTATAAACAATCCAAACTTGTAAACATAAGTGTATAACTCACGTGTTATTCTTATTCAGAATACAATTTAGCAATTAATGTTGTAAAACGACATAAATTATTATCAATATCTATTTTGATGCAAAATACTATATTGAAATAGTATCATTAGTGATAACAACTCTACTATTGGGACTTTCAACCATGTCCCAATAATTAAAGTATCTAAAAATCTTGTAACTACTCGGGTTCATTCATCTGGAAAACCATTAGTTTAAATAATTTTAATTCAAATTCTTCACATAATTTACTCTACTATATATAATAAACATATTAAACAAATTAAAGAATTAAATTTTTTGATAAACAAATATAAAATATATCTAAAACACATTTTACTTGTATATCATAAAAAAAATCCTAAATATATATTATTTCAATTCAGTTAAAGAATTAAAATTCATAAAATTATTTGTAATAACAAAAATTTAATAGCGCCTCCTATTATAAAAAATTTAATTTTTTTTGATTTTTCCCCTCCAAGTATAGGTCAGTTTTCTAAATGATTTTGAACTTTTGAAATTTCCCAATCAGTCCTACAACTTTGCTTTTATCCTTCGGTTACTTGGAGGAAAAAGGACATTTTTCAATATTTAATCAAATAATATAAATGAATTTATATTAAAAAAAAGACAATTCAAAATTTATTCATATACACAAAATTATAGAAAAATAAAAGTGATTTTTACCCAACGTATCTTGAAGATATACTCTATAGATCCAAACGCCCCCCTCACCACATCTATCATTTTCTTGCCCATAAAAGGCACCATACATTTTATTATTTCTTTTTTTCACCATAAAAAAACAGTTTGAGTTATGTGAAGTTTCCAAGAACTCAAATTTTGAGCTATGGGAAAATTTCCAAAACTCAGATTTTGAGTTTTGGGAGCGAACTCAAGATATCTTAGGAGGATAAAAAAGATAGTGTTTTTTTTCGAGGTAGTGCACAAGGTTGTAGGGGTTTATTGAGCATTAACCCAAAATTTAACACTATATGTCAATTGTTTTTTAAAATTTCCCTACCATTATACCCATTCTTCTCTTTTCATTACTATACATATCAATATATTTCACCGATTTTTGAAACCCTACAAATATGTCTTTCTGATCTATCTTCCCACTCACAATAACATTTCCTTCTCTCTTTTCTTTTTCTCTGTTCCTTTTTCTCTCTATTCTAAACCGCACATCCCTCTTTCATCTCTCCATTTCCAAAGATCACATCCCTCTTTCAAACCTTCTGTTTTGAAGCTAGCTGAAGATGTCATTGTTCGAGCTTATCCTTTTTCTTTCGCAAGCCATGGATGGAAAATGGAAGCTCTCTTTTTTAGGTTGAGCAAGGAAGTTGTATTTTCAAAGCTCCGACCTTTAATAGATCCATTTCCTAAACGACCTCATGAGCAAAACGAAGTTAAGGTATAACGTATCTCCATCAACGACTACTATGGTGTAAAGCTCTATTTTTGAAACTCTGTCTTCCAACTCCGGCCTTCAAATTATCCATGGCATGAAGTTTCATTTTCAGAGCTCCGTGTTTTAGCTCCGGCCTTTAACAGATTCATGTCCTGAACGAACTCACGATAGGTTTGGTGAAAAGAGTAAGAAAGCAAATATAAGTTTGGTAACATAGTTGATGAATCCCTTATAGAACTAATATTATTGGATTTCTTTATAGGTTTGCTAATGGGCTTAACATATATTTATTGGGCTTAGTGGGCTTGTCTTAATATGTCAGGTTCTAAATCTAGATATGATTTATTATTTCATTTGAGTATTGAGTAGTCGTCTTCCAACCCTAACTCCACGTTCTCTTCTGTAATGTCGAATCCTAGCCCCCAACCTTTTCAAATAATACCCGACACATTAAGTATAAAAAATCATCACTAAACTACACTATTGTGTATTATTTTCTTAGAATTATTATTTAAAATATTATTAAATACTCCGATGCATCCCTTTTTCAAGGGTTCTTTTCTTTTCTCTTCTTCGATCTTCTCCTCTCTAAGTCAAGTGTGTTTTTACTTTTAAGATCGTTGATCATTACATTTCAATGAAGAACCAATTCTGAACAGGTTTACTTTTATTTATTTATTTACACTGTCTTGTCAATATCTTATTTATTTAGTAGATCTAAAATCATTGCCTCTTCTTTTTAATGGATGTATGCTTTCTTTAAATATTTCAGAAATTTCTAATAGCGTTTCCAATTAGATTTATTAATTGTTAAAATCATTTTAATGGAAAATACAAGTAATGCTTGAGATAGATCCAAATTCACTATATTTGTATTTACAAAAATTTAAAAAGAATTTGTTTGTTTAGGGAATTTTTTTACAAAATAATAAATACAATATTTACAATATATTTAGGAATATTTTATAGTCATTACATTTTCAAAATAAAAACATATAATGACTGAATTGTTAGTATTGATCAAACTTAACATTGTATTTTAATTGTATTTTATCTTGAAAGTGGTCCATAACTTTGCAAATATAACATTTCAGCCCTATATTTTTCGATTTTGTTATAATTTTGGTAATTTTTTTTAAACAATGGGTAGTGTAGTCATTTAACAACACCAACAATACAGTGACATGTGTTATTAACATTTAGTGATTTATGCAGTCGCTTCAAGAACATTTAGTGAGAAGGCCTCAAGAAAATGCAAACCAGATGCATGGACTTTAGGAGCTTCAGCTTTTGCTTCAGCTTTTGCTTCAGCTTCTAGCTCAATGCCGAAGCTGCCTCAACAATTGATTTGGAAAAAAAATTGAGAGGAAAAAGTTACTGAATACAAGAGTCAAATATATAACCAATTTTTACTAACTCCTCCTGTTATTCGACGTCACTCATACTCCTCGCCTCAGGCTAAGCCTCCTACGGGTTTCACTGAAGCACAACGCAAAACTCTAATGGAACAAATTTCCTTCTATAGAATTCTCAAGGTAAAAGAACGCGTTCCATTAAATATCTTTTTACATTTACATTTACATAACATTGCATGTTATTTGATGTCTTATATTATATTTCCCTGCTTGCTTGTAGAATAATGAGAAAGTGGCTACTCATTCCCTTAAGCGTGTTAGTTCACCATTACTTGATATACACATGAAACCAAGCATCTCACTCTGCAGTAGAGAAAGGAAAAGCAGTTGCTGTCTGTCTTTGAGACAGAGAAGCAGAAGCCACAAGAGATAGCATTTAGTGCTAGTTCAGTCAATATATCTTGTGTAAGCAGTGGCAGGAAATGAATGGGGATCCTAACCCAAACCCTCCACAGAAGCAGCGTAAAACAGGACCCTCTATGGCTCTAGAAATTGCTCGTCCAGCAATATCTATGGTTGGTTTATCCTCAGGACCCTCAATTGCTTCCATATACAAGCGCTGGATGGAGATTAATCAAGAACCTCACCAAAATCCTACCCAGTGAGAGGCTGCCAAGGAAACAAGAACAAGCTCTTAATCAATCCTCTTTCTTTATGCTAAATTTATAACTTGTGTCAAGTTTAAACCATTTATCTCATTCTGGATATGTTATATTTTTTTATGTCTGTTTTATTAGAAAGTCAATGACTTTGATCTAGAAGCTTTTAAATCATTGTGACATACTCTGAAAACCTTTGTCATTTATATAATTTTTGGAAATAATCTGTTTAGGTTTAATGTCTATAAAATATAGATTATTGTAGCTTATAGGGTTTATCAAAGGGCCAGATACGAAAATATCTTATGACACAAGAAACTTGGGATGGATGAGGTTTTCCATTCAAGTAATAAAGAATACATGCATTAACACTTTCATTTTTTAAGAGTTTGGTTGGTTGGGGGTGAAGATCTTTCTTAATTATAACTTACATTTACTTTCAATCAAATTACATTATATTATAATTCTAAAATGGCTGGTATGTTAGGTGGCCAACTTACGATTTGTGAATCAATTACCTTAAAGAAAAGAAGGTTCATAAGATAATATCACCTATCCTTGTGAAACCACTATCTCTTTTAAACATGTTATTTCGTCCCCTTGCCCCCATTGCTCCTCTTAAGGTTCGAACTTCGAAAATATATCATTCATCTTGCCATCTTACATGGTTGGTCAGTTTAGAAGATCAAATTAACTAAATTCTGTTTTTAGTTTAACCTAATCCTCGACCCCAAAAATTGGTCATCTCGTGATTTAAAACAAAGATAGACATAGACTAAAAATAACCAATAAACATAGAGTAAATATAACCAATAACCCATAACAAGTCTACTAGACATCTACAACAAAACACCACTCGATCCAATCCCCACTAATATTATTTACTTTGTCATTGTTGTGGGGTGGAATAGCTGCGAAAGAAATCATTGACTTTTCGAAAAGGCGGCCATAATTGGAGAAAGAAAAAAGACGGAAAAACCGTCATAGAAGCTCATGAAAGACTAAAGGTTAGTTAAAACTATTCTCTTAGCCATTTCATCAAACACTTTTAAACATAACCTTAAACATAACCTTAAACATAACCTTAAAACTTTTGTCCGTGACTAAGGTTGGAAGTGTTGATGTACTTCATTGCTACTACGCACATGGAGAAGATAACGAGAATTTTCAAAAACGAAGCTATTGGTTACTTGAAGAGTAAGTCTTTTCTTAATTAGTTCAATTTTATAAGGACTACTTATGCAAAATTATTCTTTTTGGAGGGAATTATCATGCAAAGTACTTGTCCACCATCGTGAAGTTAATGTAAGTATTTAATTACACATTTAAACTTTTTTTAACGTTATCTTTTTTTTACGCTAATACAAATTTATTTTATTTTATAGGGAAATAGAACAAATTATTTTATAGGGAAATTTCTTGTTAAGGGTGAGCCTAAAGGGTATAACCAGAAATCTGATGATAAAGGTGAGAAATATGAAGCTAAAGCCAAAAACACTGAAGCTGAGATAGCCGAGAAAGCGGAAGCTGGAGCCCAAGCTGATTCTATTATAAGTGTTTTCAAGGCTAAAGGGTATCTTGTTTACTCTAGACCGCTTGACTTTGTGAAATAAAAATAAACTTTAATAACCTCTACTATTCATGCAGATTTGATACTTTGGGTGTCATAATAAGGGTGAAAGATTTATTTGAAGGGCATCCGAACTTGATTTTAAAGTTCAACACCATGATGCCTAAAGGATATGAGATCACACTCGATGAGGAAAATCCAAACCAAAAGAAACACTCGAATTTGGTAAAGCAATAAGTTTTATGAACCAGATAAAGGTAAAGTTGGAGCCCAAGCTGAAGTCGGAGCCTAAGCTGAAGCTGAGTGGTGTGGCCTAAGGTGTGATAAAAAGATGTATGAAAAAAGTGCAAATACACACCCTAAACTAACACTGTACTGCAAGTATTACAGGACGTATGCAAGTTTTAATGATAAGAAGATTCGTTCCTCAGGGACTGACGAAAGTTAGAGAGAACTTATGCAAATTATCAAGTGCAGATATTAAAGATAGAAAAGATAATACGCAAATAGAAAGAAAAGATAGACAAATATTTATTTGGTTTTTTAAATAAATAAACTAAAAGACAGAAAATAAATAAAAGAAAAGAAGATAGTATGAAAGTCTAGCTTGAGTTATTAGCATGCAATCCCCACTAGTTTTGCCGTTCTAAACATGTAAGGGTAAATTATGTAGTATTTCCCTAATCGGTCCCAATATGCTATCGGTAGTTTAAAATAGGATTTACCTGTGTCAATAAGGCTTCCTAAGCAAACTTTTCCTGTAATTGGTAAAGAGTCAGAAGACTAAACCATAGTGATTATCTAGCTAGGTTGGGTTGTCAGATCAGACCTAATACTAGATGTTATGTGCTAAACATGCCATTAAACACCGTTGTCAATGGTGACCTAATTACTAGATGGTAATTCTATATGGCCGCGGTTCCACAAGAACACAGAATATAAATCCAAACACATAAACAGAGAATAAAAACTATAATTCAAACACACGCCTAAAATGATGTCTCTGAAGTATATTATATTATCAAAAATGAGGAGACATCAAGACCCCCAACTCAAAGTTGTATCGTCCCGATACAATAAATTTCAAGAATAGTAGGGTAGTCAAGAAGAAGAAGTAGGAGGAGAATAAGTACTGAACACAATGAATGATACTAGAGCAAAATATCTAAAAAGTCTCATGTAATAATGCTCAAGAAATAATGCACAAATATGCTTAATATACATGTAATCAACAATCCATAAATTCAAGTCCAGATTAATTTCGCAATGCCAGAAGGAGAGGATGATAACTTAGTTCAGGTTAATGGCTATAGGTTGTTCATAGGTCCCAAATACAGCATCCAATGGTCCACTTACCTACTACCTAATAGCTCAATTGTTTCTCCATCTAGCAGTTAGAAATCCTAAGGTCTTGGTTATAACTTGGCTTAAGAACGGGTGTGGTATATTTGGATAATGAAAAGTGAGCTTTTGGCTCTCTCCTCACTAGCCATCAACGAATCGCCCTAGAGCTTGAGTTTTCACTCGAAGATGTTCTCACTTAACCCAATTTATTGATGCTTTTTAATGTGCATCCCCAATAAATCCCAATTAAAACCTTTGATGATTTAAAATCCACTTTGCCGGTCCGAATATATATTCTTTTCATATCATTTTTTCTTTTGTATAACTATGATTCTCTTTTTGATGTTGAGATATCACACTATTTTTTCATATATATATTCTTTCTTTTTATTGCCCTTGTTGGCAAATTTAGCTCGTAGCTTCTTTTTATTCACTATTACCCCGGCAAAGGGTTACAATAATAACAATTCATCATCAATAAAATCACAAAAATAATACCCAATTCCCAAAGTTCCCTAATGATAAACCCACCACCCCAAACTCAAGCTCTAAAACGAGTTGTCTCAGGTTTTGCGATTCGAGTGCGGGTCATATAGATAATTCCTAAAAACTAGGGTATGGATTATAATGTGTTTCAATATGAAAGGCTTTAGAAAGGCTCAGAGGGGCTAAGACGGATAAATAACATAATCAAAGAAAAGGGTGAGAAAGTATAAAGGCTTCAAGTGTTTTAATCATGAAAGAACTGCCTTATTCATTTTTCTAACTACCGGATTTTGTTACTTTTTCATTAATAGTTCATAGACAAGTGGGTTTTCAACTAATTTCAAACCTCACGTTCTACACACCAAATAACTATCCCTAAGTTTCAACATACTTCTTAGCATTGCTCATTAACTTTTCTATCTTTTATTTCCTGTTTTCATACATGCATCTAAACAAACTTGTAACATCTTTCAAAAAAATACTACCTACTATCATTGACCTAATAAAATCATGCTCAAATAGGTACATTCAACATATTCTATGCCTAATTCAACCCAAAAATTTTAAATTTTATGAAAAAACAAAAAGGAAGATGAGGACAACGAATCCCCACCCCCAACTCAAAAATGAGCCGTGTCCCCACGACTCGAAAAAGACTCAAGAAAAATAAATAAAATTTAAAATTAGCATACATATTGCACATAAAGAAATGGTAGGGAAGAAAGGAAACATACTCTTCGAGGCTTTTACCTCGCCTTGTCGATACTCGGATTAAATCTAATGTATCTTCTTCACCCAACTTATTATTCGCTTTTCGTTCAAGACACGTGATCATAATAGGATATTGCATTAAATAACGTCATGGGAGAGATCGAAAATTCGTATCACCTCCTCATAGATCAACTGTGCCACATCTTCTTCTTCTCCTCACATAATACAATTCACAAACAACCCAAAGCATTCCAAATCTCCATGAACCTTCATGTATTCACCTTCAACTTCTTCTTCAAATACTTTCTCATAAGAAAAAGGTAGTTCCTTTAATTGTTGCTTCGGAGAAGCTATCAGGGCCCTTGAAGCTTTCTCTTTTTCTCTTGGGTATAAGGTCTTTGATCTAGAGAGGTCGTGTTGTCTTCTTCACTAAATTTGGAACCTTTTTGCTCATTGAATCAAACACAGCTAGCTAACCTCTCTTCTCTTGACTTGTTTTACCCATTGAATTGGAACTAGGACTTGTCTCACTTGATTTCTTCTCAATTAAATCCAACACCTTGATTTCTTCATCTCCCATACAGTAGATAATGTTCATGTTCTCTTAATCATCTCAATTGACCCCTAACTCAAAGCTTTAACCACTCTTGAAATTTGAAACTCTTGATTATTGGTTGTACAAGCTTAATTTGGGTTAGGAAAGGTGATCGGATGATGATTCTCTATGTGGGTAAGATGGATTCTTCATGGATTGGCTTGGATTTAAGAAATTGTAGGATGAATTTTTGAAATCTAAGCTTTTGATTCTTGGATTCAAGGTGTTTTGGTATGATATATTGAATCTTCCTTGTAATGATGTGGAGAATGATTTGGATGTGTTTTCATGGCAATTGGGTAGTGTTTTAATGATTGGTGAAGGTTTTTATGAGCTCTAATGGAGTTGGGAGAGTTTTGGGGAAGAAGGAGAAGCTTAAGGATTAAAAAATTCGTAATAGAGCAACCTCCTCACCCTTATAACCTAAAAAACGCGTTTTTTCTCTCTCTCCAGCAGTTCCGGGCGGTATACCGGCCGTGGGGCCCGGTATACCGGAGTTCTGGCTTCGAAATTTTTCACTTTCTGCATAAAACGCGTGGTGACACCCCGTGGCACGGATTTTTACCTTGCGGTGCACCGCGGCTGAGGTCCGGTGTACCGCACGTGGCAAAAACCTCCCCATCAACTAGATCTCGAAAATTTATGCAGTTTAGGCTAAAAAATCACCTAATTCCGATACCCGAGCGCAAAGATATGACTTGCCGAAGTTTTCTCAGATTGTGTCAAATTTTTTTTTTTTGACACAGCGAGTGTGGGCGGTATACCGCGCAAAGGGTCCGGTATACCGCCACATCTGATGCTCACAAAATTTCGTTCGTCAATAAACGCGTGCCACATACCCGTGACACGGGTTTTTTGCTCTCGCGGTATACCGCGCATATGGGCCGGTATACCGGACTCATCGATCAGATTTTTTTTCTCCTCTGGATAAAACACGTGGCATCCACCCGTGGTACGGGTTTTCTTCACCTGCGGTATACCGCGGCTGAGGTCCGGTAAACCGCACCTTTGGTCAGAATTTTCTAAAAAATTTTGTTCTTCATTCCCTAACTCGATTTCTCCAATACCTAAGCATCAAAAACACTAATACCTTTCTCAAATATGTAATATCAACTAAAAGCAACTAAACTAAACATAAATTAAAAACTAAAAATGTAAAAACATAAAAGAAATTACGGGTGTTCTCCCGTATAGCACTTTTGTTTAACGTCTTTCAAAGTTAGACGTGTTACCTCGATTAAGGATGACGAAATTTCCACCCTTTGCCTTTAATTCCCACGAACTTTTCAGCTCGATTCTTTATAATCATGGATGGTGCCATCCAAGATTTCGTGGGAATTGGTGTCTCTAGTGGTAACTCGATTTCAAGTGTAGCATTACACTCCTCTGGTAATCCATTCATCTCGAATCTTCGTTTGTTAGAAAGAATGTCCTTCATGAATTGACCGTATTTTGACATTCTTGTGAGAGCTTCTACAAACGGGCTGTTGATCTTTAACTTGTTCATCATGTCAACGAACTTCTTGAATTCCAGGTCATTGTCCTTTCTGACACGTGAAGGGAATGGTGGAGGAGGACATGTATTGGTTACCACTGGGCTCTTTTTTTTTCTGGTGTCTTCTCTTGGACACGTTCTTGTTCAACTACCTCTTCGACCTTATCTGTTGCTTCTTCCCCGCTCTGATCTGGAATAGGGACTGATTCTGGTTCTGGTCTTGGTGGAGATAGTTGTTTTCCACTTCCTAATTCAACTGCATGACAAACTTTGTTTGCTGGAGTACTAGTATCACTTCGGAGTTGCCTTTCTGCAAGGATTTGAGTTTTATTCACCATTTGTGACACTCTCTGTAACCTCTCCATAAGTGCATTCTGCGAGTTTTGGGATTCTTGCTGGCGACTCTCTATATTTTCAATTATTTGCATCAGTCGAGCCAAACTTGAATTCAAACTCGCAGGTTGCTCCTGTATGGTTTGCTGCATTGAATAAGGAAGTGGTTCTTGATAAGCTTCATTAATAATCGGCGATTCTTGATAGATAGGTTGTGGAGGATAGTAAGATTGTGGTCGTGGTTGATAATAATCATCATGATAATGGTTATGATGATACGTCTGTTGATCTCCGACCCTATTGTAACTCTGTGGGGGTTGATAGTCAGCGTAATTTCCTTGAGATTGATAATAACCATCATAATAATGGTCTCTTTGATATGGCATGAAGGAAATTGAGGCTGGATTGTTCATGCAATGTCCCCACGAGTTTCTCTTGCTCCACAACTAGGACATGAAGGTGAGGTGTGTACTAGATTCCTCTGCGCTAGTTATCGCGATTGTTCTCGTAATTCCTCAAGTTGTTGGGTTAACTCCTTGAGTTTTAGAGATTCCATCATGAATTAGCTTCTTCAGGATCTAATAACACGAAACCTTTATCTCCTAAAAATCTGCTTTCGCCTAAAAAAAATCTGTAAAGACAAAAACTAAAAAGAAAAGCGTAAAATATAACTAACTAAAATAAAAGCACAAGATAATTGCACAAGGATTAACGATGTAGTCCCCGGCAGCGGCGCCATAAACTTGGTGTGGCCTAAGGTGTGATAAAAAGATGTATGAAATAAGTGCAAATACACACCCTAAACTAACACTGTACTGCAAGTATTACAGGACGTATGCAAGTTTTAATGATAAGAAGATTCGTTCCTCAGGGACTGACGAAAGTTAGAGAGAACTTATGCAAATTATCAAGTGCAGATATTAAAGATAGAAAAGATAATACGCAAATAGAAAGAAAAGATAGACAAATATTTATTTGGTTTTTTAAATAAATAAACTAAAAGACAGAAAATAAATAAAAGAAAAGAAGATAGTATGAAAGTCTAGCTTGAGTTATTAGCATGCAATCCCCACTAGTTTTGCCGTTCTAAACATGTAAGGGTAAATTATGTAGTATTTCCCTAATCGGTCCCAATATGCTATCGGTAGTTTAAAATAGGATTTACCTGTGTCAATAAGGCTTCCTAAGCAAACTTTTCCTGTAATTGGTAAAGAGTCACAAGACTCAACCATAGTGATTATCTAGCTAGGTTGGGTTGTCAGATCAGACCTAATACTAGACGTTATGTGCTAAACATGCAATTAAACACCGTTGTCAATGGTGACCTAATTACTAGATGGTAATTTTATATGGCCGCGGTTCCACAAGAACACAGAATATAAATCCAAACACATAAACAGAGAATAAAAACTATAATTCAATTTAAAACATTAAGTTCCCAAATTAGATAGATGTCAATCAAAACTAGGGTTCATACATATATGCTAAACACTCAAACTAAAAGGAATTAATTCATACAAAGAAAAGAAGAGAAAAGAGTTACAAAATAAGAGGTTGAAGGAGACATAATTGTTCCACAGCTCCTTCCAGACTTCTTCTCTTGTGTTGCAGCTTCATCTTGGCCTTAAGGTCTGGCCAAGGATGATTTAAGAGTGTTAAGAGGCTGTATTTATAGGGTAGAGGTTGACCTAATTCGTTTGGTGGAGATAACTTCAAGTAATGGACTCCTGGCCCAACTCAAATTCGTAAGGAAAACACTGCTGCGTTGTTTTGAGTGTATCTTCTTCGTTATTGGTCGGATTGAGCTCCATAAGATACCAAAAGAATCGCAACAGAATTATCTTGACCAATTAGAAGGAAATTACCAAATTCAGCCTATTTCTTAGGTAAAAACACCAATCTTTCGACGTGTACTGCAGACTCCCAAATTTAGGCAGCTTTTTCTTTTCCTAATTGAACTCAGTTTCCTTCTATCTCCAATTTCCATGCATATCTCTTTTCATAAGTTGTAATCTTTGACTTGGACTCTAATTAATCTCCATAATTATCTTTAAAGCTTCACACTAAATAAACAATTAAACCCAATATGCTCTAAAAATATTATGTTACTAAATCAAGACTCAAAATAGGAAAGTGCACTAAATTAAGCTAGAATCAACCTATAAACTAATAAATACGCCTAAAATGATGTCTCTGAAGTATATTATATTATCACAAATGAGGAGACATCACTGAGATAGCTGAACCTGAACTGAAACTTGATCTATGGTTGGAAAATGATGGTATGTTTCTCCACATTAATAACTCATCTGGCCCATTGCGTTTGCTTGTGTTGACTTATTGGTCTCGTATCTTGTTATTAAGTGACTTTATATTCTGACTTTGTGATAACGTTAGTCATTTTTTTGTGTATTTTCATTATGTTACATACATGTGGTTTTAGCAAAATTACACCTTTTAAGGTATTTTAGTCATTTATCACATAAAGAAAATACAACAAAGACTAATTTTGTTACAAAAAAAGAAACAAATTAAGGAACGAAATTGTTAACAAGATAAATGACTAAATAGGTTATTTTTCCATCTCCTTTTAAATACAAGAAAAAGTCTTTTCATCTTGCTTCAAGCTAAATTTATGCGTGTGACGTATTTTTCCTTTTATTTTTATATCTTTAATGAAATACAATATTTTATGTGCAGTTTGACCAAAGACAAAGGACTATGAGCCGCCCTGAGATGCAACAACACAACAATATCAATAATATAGTGACACGTGAAATTAACATCAATAATGTAATGCAAATAAAAAAAACTTAACATTGTCAAGAAATAAAAAAAAGGGACTAAAAGGTTTAATTTTCAAGATAAGGGGATAAGTGTTAAAAAGTGAATTCTTTTTTAAATTTTATTTTCACCCCTAAAGTTTAATTTTATAAAAAAACCTTTTGGTCTCCCAGTTTCCAGAATGTTCACTTGGTCCCCCAATTTTTCAAGTTAAATCTGAAAGCTTTAATTTATTTTTGTCTATATGTTTTTGTTGTTTATATAATATAATATAGGTTATTTTGGTCCAATATATAGACTTATATTGCACTTCTAATTCCACAAATGATAAAATTTGACTCGTGTCTCCTCCCCGTTTTTATCTCCTTTCTGTAAATAAGTTTTGTAAGACTAAATTTATAATTGTGTTTTACTTTTTCTTTAGTTTGATTTAATGAAATGATTTTTTTATATGTAGTTTGATTAGATGCCGTGGATCTTTGGGTTGTTTAACTTCATTAGAATCTTCACTTGCTCCACCAAACTTTCAAAATTTATTTTATTACGTTTTAGTACTATAATAAAATATGAATTTTGTTGTATAATATAGAGAATTATAATGTAACTAATTTAAATAAATTGAATATATATACTTATATTAAATTTTTATTATAACATAGCTACCATAATATTTTTTAAAACATGCTCAATATTTTATATCACAACATTATATTAAGCATATTTTATTCTTATTTGTTGATGTTTATGACTTTTGCTGGGTGAACTATATATACATATCAAAGTAAATAATCAATTTTAATGTCTAAGTATTAGGGGTGTTTCAGAAATTTTATTTAGTGAGGGTTCTCTTAATGTGATATATCATATGTGATAAGAAAGCTGAGATTGTTGTTGGAACATTGTTGATACGACTTATGGGTGGTTGGTCGGATTCAGTGGTGGTGCTTTTATGGAATTTATGATGTTTCGATTTATTGTATATATTAAATATTTTGGATTAATGATACCTTGTTTCTAAGCTCTTTTTTTACTATAATCTCTAGTTGTTTCAATTTATTTGATTATTCTAAACTAGTTTCATTATCATCGTCACAAAACAAAACAAACACCCCATATCTAGTATCTACAATACCAAAGTATAATACTTCGAGTAGAAACTAAGCCTACAATATAACACTAGAAAGTTAGGAAATGGCAAGTCTACATCCTATTGAAAACCTCACTTATCATAATCCATCAAAGTTTAGCAACCAAACATAAATTTAGGAAGATAACTTCTATTTAAAATCGTGCACTATCTTAGTGGTATTTTAAATGGTTTCCCTTCTGAGTGATCATAGACTTCAAGTATTCCTAAATTGTCTTCCCATATATCGTTCTTCACAAAATTTTCTACAAGTCGATTTGCGAATATGGTTGAGATTCTTATTCTAATACTTCTTCCAAGTTCAATTTATAATTTAACGTTCTGGATCTGTCCTTGTCATGTAAGGCTTTGAATTATGTAATATCATCTTAATGTTGTAGAAAATTCCTTCACTCACGTGAAAGTAAAAATCATTAATACAAACAATAATATTAAGAACTGTGTTGAGGTATTTAGAATGTACGGTGCCATCCCTTAATGGTTTTGAATGGTTTCAAGCATGATAATCTTCAGACTACCTTAATGGTATTTTGAATGGTTGATTATTTTTCTGTTGCTTCTCCCCATCTGGTTCAATCTATTAAAAATTATTACCGATGCGAACAATTATATTTTCACCACCTCACACATTTATTATTTAACAGTAAGGTGATATGAGTAGTATGTAAATCTCTAATATTTATTTTTAGTCAAAAAATATCTTATATTCAATTTCTCATCAATATTATATGGAAGGATATTGACACTAATTTCTAAATTTATCAAATTCGTCTTATGTCATATGGGAAGCAAATGACCATGAATCTTTCATTTTTTGGGAGAGCAGAACTTGCTTATGGACTTGATATCTCTTCTTATGGGTGCATAGTTCTCTTATATCTATAATGAGTAAGGACACTCTTAATCATTTGAATTTTAGGTAAATTAACATGTGCTTTGTTTAATGTTTGACACATTAGTTCCTTCTTTTCATCAAGTTTATTACTTTTTTCTAAAAATGAAGATAATTGTGCCTTAGTACAACATTAAATATTAATAATATGAGGAGAGGCAAAAATAGAAGCTCCACCATTAAGAGTATTATTAGATTGTTTATTCTGTTGTTTTAGCATATAAATCTGAATACTCAATATATATATATATATATATATATATATGTTTAGTAGTGATCTTATCCCTATTACCACTTATAAGTAGAGTAAAGTGGTACCACTAAATGATCGAAAATGGTACGAAATATACCATTTCATCGTTCTTACAAGCTCCCTCGTTTGAAAGTCTTATATCGCAAATTTACCATTAACTTGAGTATTAGAGTGACAGCAAAGCATCTTCTCAGTGGTTTTAAATACTTGCTACTTGTGTAGAACACTAAAAGGCCGAAAAGATCTAAAAAGGTTATCCATGCTCATGGGTGATGTTTTTTATTCTATAAACAATCCAAACTTGTAAACATAAGTGTATAACTCACGTGTTATTCTTATTCAGAATGCAATTTAGCAATTAATGTTGTAAAACGACATTAGTTATTATCAATATCTATTTTGATGCAAAATACTATATTTAAATAGTATCATTAGTGATAACAACTCTACTATTGGGAATTTCAACCATGTCCCAATAATTAAAGTATCTAAAAATCTTGTGACTACTCGAGTTCATTCATCTGGAAAACCATTAGTTTAAATAATTTTAATTCAAATTCTTCACATAATTTACTCTACTATATATAATAAACATATTAAACAAATTAAAGAATTAAAATTTTTGATAAACAAATATAAAATATATCTAAAACACATTTTACTTGTATATCATAAAAAAAATTCTAAATATATATTATTTCAATTAAGTTAAAGAATTACAATTCATCAAATTATTTGTAATAACAAAAATTTAATAGCGCCTCCTATTATAAAAAATTTAGATTTTTTTATTTTTCCCCTCCAAGTATATGTCAGTTTTCTAAATGATTTTGAACTTTTGAAATTTCCCAATCAGTCCTACAACTTTGCTTTTATCCTTTGGTTACTTGGAGGAAAAAGAACATTTTTCAAAATTTAATCAAATAATATAAATAAATTTATATTAAAAAAAAGATAATTCAAAATTTATTCATATACACAAAATTATAGAAAAATAAAAGTGATTTTTATCCAACGTATCTTTAAGACACCCCCTATAGATCCAAACGCCCCCCTCACCACATCTATCATTTTCTTGCCCATAAAAGGTACCATACATTTTATTATTTTTTTTTCTCCATAAAAAAATAGTTTGAATTATGTGAAGTTTCCCAGAACTCAAATTTTGAGCTATGAGAAAATTTCCAAAACTCAGATTTTGAGTTTTGGGAGCGAACTCAAGATATCTTAGGAGGATAAAAAAGATAGTGCTTTTTTTCGAGGTAGTGCACAAGGTTGTAGGGGTATATTGAGCATTAACCCAAAATTTAACACTATATGCCAATTGTTTTTTAAATTTTCCCTACCATTATACCCATTTTTTGTTTTTTCTTTACTATATATATATATATCAATTTATTTCTCAGTTTTTTTAAACCCTACAAATATGTCTTTCTGGTCTATCTTCTCCACTCACAATAACATTTCCTTCTATCTTTTCTTTCTTCTCTTTGTTCTTTTTTCTCTCTATTCTAAACCTCACATCCCTCTTTCATCTCTCCATTTCCAAAGATCACATCCCTCTTTCAAACCTTCCGTTTTCGAAGCTAGCTGATGATGTAATTGTTCGAGCTTATCCTTTTTCTTTCGCAAGCCATGGATGGAAAATGGAAGCTCTGTTTTTTAGGTTGAGCAAGGAAGTTGTATTTTCAAAGCTCCGACCTTTAATAGATCCATTTCCTAAACGACCTCATGAGCAAAACGAAGTTAAGGTAGAACGTATCTCCATCAACGACTACCATGGTGTAAAGCTCTATTTTTGAAACTCTGTCTTCCAACTCCGGCCTTCAAATTATCTATGGCGTGAAGTTTCGTTTTCAGAGCTCCGTGTTTTAGCTCCGGCCTTTAACAGATTCATGTCCTGAACGAACTCACGATCATAACAGAGTTAAGGCAGAATATATATCCTTCAAAGTCAATACAAGATTAGAAAACCCAAAGAAAATTTAAAAAAAACCATTACAAAAATTAAAATATATCAAATGATTAACCTAATTTATCAATGGATTAAAGAAATATTTTAAAAAAAATAAATTTTTATAAGAAATAATACAGATGGAGTAATGAAGAGAAGATAGGTTTGGTGAAAAGAGTAAGAAAGAAAATATAAGTTTGGTAACATAGTTGATGAATGACTTATATAACTAATATTGTTGGATTTCTTTATAGGTTTGCTAATGGGCTTAACATATATTTATTGGGCATAATGGGTTTGTCTTAATATGCCAGGTTCTAAATCTAGATATGATTTTTATTTTATTTGAGTATTGAGTAGTCTCGTCTTCCAACCCTAACGCCACCGTTCTCTTCTGTAATGTCGAATCCTAGCCCCAAACCTTTCTATATAATACCCGACACATTAAGCGATAAAAAATCATCACTAAACTACACTATTGTGTATTATTTTCTTAGAATTATTATTTAAAATATTATTAAATACTCCGATGCATCCCTTTTTCAAGGGTTCTTTTCTTTTCTCGTCTTCGATCTTCTCCTCTCTAAGTCAAGTGTGTTTTTACTTTTAAGATCGTTGATCATTACATTTCAATGAAGAACCAATTCTGAACAGATTTACTTTTATTTATTTATTTACACTGTCTTGTCAATATCTTATTTATTTAGTAGATCTAAAATCATTGCCTCTTCTTTCTAATAGATGTATGCTTTCTTTAAATATTTCAGAAATTTCTAATAGCGTTTCAAATTAGATTTATTAATTGTTATAATAATTTTAATGGAAAATATAAGTAATGCTTGAGATAGATCCAAATTCACTATATTTGTATTTACAAAAATTTAAAAAGAATTTGTTTGTGTAGGGAAATGTTTTACAAAATAATAAATACAATATTTACAATATATTTAGGAATATTTTATAGTCATTACATTTTCAAAATAAAACATATAATGACTGAATTGTTAGTATTGATCAAACTTAACATTGTATTTTAATTGTATTTTCTCTTGAAAGTGGTCCCTAACTTTGCAAAAATAACATTTGAGCCCTATATTTTTCGATTTTGTTATAATTTTGGTAATTTTTTTTAAACACTGGGTAGTGTAGTCATTTAACAACACCAACAATATAGTGACATGTGTTATTAACATTTAGTGATTTATGCAGTCGCTTCAAGAACATTTAGTGAGAAGGCCTCAAGAAAATGCAAACCAGATGCATGAACTTTTAGGAGCTTCAGCTTTTGCTTCAGCTTTTGCTTCAGCTTCAGCTTCTGTTTCAGCTTCTAGCTCAATGCAGAAGCTACCTCAACAATTGATTTGGAAAAACAATGGAGAGGAAAAAGTTACTGAATACAAGAGTCAGTTATATAACCAATTATTACTAACTCCTCTTGTTATTCAACGTCACACATACTCCTCGCCTTAGGCTAAGCCTCCTACGGGTTTCACTGAAGCACAACACAAAACTCTAATGGAACAAATTTCCTTCTATATAAATCTCAAGGTAAAAGAACGTGTTCCATTAAATATCTTTTTACATTTACATTAACATAACATTACATGTCATTTGATGTCTTATATTATATTTCCCTGCCTGCTTGTAGAATAATGAGAAAGTGGCTACTCATTCCTTTAAGCGTGTTGGTTCACCATTACTTGATATACACATGAAACCAAGCATCTCACTCTGCAGTAGAGAAAGGAAAAGCAGTTGCTGTCTTTGAGACAGAGAAGCAGAAGCCAAAAGAGATAGCATTTAGTGCTGGTTCAGCTCAATATATCTTGTGTAAGCAGTGGCAGGAAATGAATGGGGATCCTAACCCAAACCCTCCACAGAAGCAGCGTAAAACAGGACCCTCTATGGCTCTAGAAATTGCTCGTCCAGCAATATCTATGGTTGGTTTATCCTCTGGACCCTCAATTGCTTCCATATACAAGCGCTGGAAGGAGATTAATAAAGAACCTCACCAAAATCCTACCCAGTGAGAGGCTGCCCAGGGAAACAAGAACAAGCGCTTAATCAATCCTCCTTCTTTATGCTAAATTTACAACTTGTGTCAAGTTTAAACTATTTATCTCATTCTGGATATGTTATATTTTTTTTATGTATGTTTTATTAGAAAGTCAATGACTTTGATCTAGAAGCTTTTAAATCATTGTGACATACTCTGAAAACCTTTGTCATTTATATAATTTTTGGAAATAATCTGCTAAGGTTTTAAGTCTATAAAATATAGATTATTGTAGCTTATACGGTTTATCAAAAGGTCAGAGATACGACAATATCGTATGACACAAGAAACTTGGGATGGATGAGGTTTTCCATTCAAGTAATAAAGAATACATGCATTAACACTTTCATTTTTTAAGAGTTTGGCTTGTTGGGGGTGAAGATCTTTCTTAATTATAACTTACATTTACTTTCAATCAAATTACATTATATTATAATTCTAAAATGGCTTGGTATGTTAGGTGGCCAACTTACGATTTGTGATTCAATTACCTTAAAGAAAAGAAGGTTCATAAGATAATATCACCTATCCTTGTGAAACCACTATCTCTTTTAAACATGTTATTTCGTCCCCTTGCCCCATTGCTCCTCTTAAGGTTCGAACTTCGAAAATATATCATTCATCTTGCCATCTTACATGGTTGGTCAGTTTAGAAGATCAAATTAACTAAATCCTGTTTTTAGTTTAACCTAATCCTCGACCCCAAATATTGGCCATCTCGTGATTTAAAACAATGATAGACATAGACTAAAAATAACCAATAAACATAGAGTAAATATAACCAATAACCCATGGCAAGTCTACTAGACTTCTACAACAAAACACCACTCGATCCAATCCCCACTAATATTATTTACTTTGTCATTGCTGTGGGGTGGAATAGCTGCGAAAGTAATCATTGACTTTCCGAAAAGGCGGCCATAATTGGAGAAAGAAAAAATACGGAAAAACCGTCATAGAAGCTTATGAAAGACTAAAGGTTAGTTAAAACTATTCTCTTAGTCATTTCATCAAACACTTTGAAACATAACCTTAAACATAACCTTAAAACTTTTGTCCGTGTTTATGGTTGGAAGTGTTGATGTACTTCATTGCTACTACGCACATGGAGAAGATAACGAGAATTTCCAAAGACGAAGCTATTGGTTACTTGAAGAGTAAGTCTTTTCTTAATTAGTTCAATTTTATAAGGACTACTTATGCAAAATTATTCTTTTTGCAGGGAATTATCACGCATAATACTTGTCCACCATCGTGAAGTTAATGTAAGTATTTAATTACACATTTTTAAACTTTTTTTAACGTTATCATTTTTTTACGCTAATACAAATTTATTTAATTTCATAGGGAAATAGAACAAATTATTTTATAGGGAAATTTCTTTTTAAGGGTGAGCCTAAAGGGTATAACCAAAAAGTTAATGAGAAAGGTGAAAAAGATGAAGCTAAAGCCAAAAACACTGAAGCTGAGATAGCCGAGAAAGCGGAAGCTGGAGCCCAAGCTGATTCTATTATAAGTGTTTTCAAGGCTAAAAGGTATCTTGTTTACTCTAGACAGCTTGACTTGTGTGAATTAAAAATAAACTTTAATAACTTCTACTATTTCATGTAGAATTGATACTTTGGGTGTCATAATAAGGGTAAAATATTTATTTGAAGGACATCCGAACTTGATTCTAAAGTTCAACACCATGATGCCTAAAGGTTATGAGATCACACTCGATAAGGAAGAAGCCAAACCAAAAGAAACACTCGAATTTAGTGAGGCAATAAGTTTTATGGACCAGATAAAGGTAAAGCCAGAGCCCAAGCTGAAGACGGAGCCTAAGCTGAGCTGAGATAGCTGAAACCTGAAACTCAAAAAATGATGGTATGTTTCTCCATATTAATAACTCATCCGGCCCATTGCGTTTGCTTGCGTTGACTGTTTGGTCTCTTATCTTGTTATTAAGTCCCTTTATATTTTGATTTTGTGATAACATTAGTTCTTTTTTGTATATTTTCATTATTTTACAAACATGTGGTTTTAGCAAAATGACACCTTTTAAGGTATTTTAGTCATTTATCACATAAAGAAAATACAACAAAGACTAATTTTGTTACAAAAAAAGAAAACAAATTAAGGGACGAAATTGTTAACAAGATAAATGACTAAATAGGTTATTTATCCATCACCTTTTAAATACAAGAAAAAAGTCTTTTCATCTTTTTTCAAGCTAAATTTATGCGTGTGACGTATTTTTCCTTTTATTTTTATATCTTTAATGAAATACAATATTTTATGTGCAGTTTGACAAAAGACAAAGGACTATGAGCCACCCTGAGATGCAACAACACAACAACAAGGATATTTATAAATAATATCCACTTAATAATGGTGTTTTACAATTATTATTTACTTAGAATATATTTCCAACAAGGATAATAGTTGTATTTTTTAATATGTGAAAAATGTTAAGGAAACATTATTTGTGGAGGTGAACGAGTGTAATAAATAAGAATAAATTTATTGTTTGATTTTATTGAAAGAATAAAGTTAAATAGATGTATTTATTATTTATTTTTAAAAGATATCTTAATATTCTATAACATTCTATTTATTGGGATAAAATACACTTTTTATTTTAAGTATGAATGAGGTGTTATATGTAAAAGTAATTTATTAATTTTTCAATTGTCAAATAAATAAAGATAATATAAGAAGAAAAAAAATATCAAGGAAATTATCTTTTATAAACATTAAACCCAGCAAACTTGAACGTCTCAGTTTTGTCATTATTCACCGACTATATCATAAATTCACATTCAACTAAATCAAATTATTTCAGTAACTTTTATAAGTTTTTTAAAATTATGTCTAATTGTATAAATGAATTAGTTCTTACATGCACCACATTATATGATGGAATAGGTGGAACGAGGTAGCTTGATGAGAAGCGTTCTGACAATGTATAAAACACCATAACCTTGATAAAAGTGAGTGAATGACAAACACACATTATACTCACACATGCAACGAGAAAAAAGTAAGATTATGAATCTAAGGTCACGCCAAAGGGTTCAAAGAGTGATAGACAAACACTTATAGTAACCAACATAAGAAACAAATAAACTGACAAAATAACCAAGATCATAATATTCGAAAATACCTATAAACCCGAGCAAATATTATCTATGAGACGAACCAAAAAAGAACCATCATTCTACTCTATATGAGGGAACAAATGGACAAACCACAGTTTAGGCAACTAAAGGAACTCTTGACCTGAAGTCGAACAAAAGAATTAACGGGAAATATAGGTACCACGTGAATACAAAACTAGAGATTAATCGATTAAAAACTTAAAAATACCCAAACAAAGACTAGAAAACTGCAATTCCAATATGGAGTAAAAACCCATCAAAGACATCAAAGAAACCTAACAATTTCAAATAAATTACCCAAATACCCAATCAACCCCTGTATACCCATGTCTAACTCCACAAAGATGGACTTGTAACATCATACTTCACGAGATGAGAGAGTTAAATCCTAAGGTAAAGGAGATTCTAAGGTAAAGAAGCATAAACTGCTCTGAAGAAGATCGTGTTGCAAATTTGTGTGTGCGTGTGTGTTTGCTTTGTGTATAAGGAGGGAGGGGTTCATATTTAGAGTGTATATGTATGTCATTATAAAGGGTCGTTAGTGGTGGTTATGGTTGCTGAAAATTTGATGAAAAATAGGTTATATACAAATGAGTTGAGCCCATTTTGTACGAATCAAACATTTCTCGTATGAATGAGATTCAAATGTGGGATGCATACCACAGACTAACCTGTCCAAATTTATATTAATATTATTGTGAATTCTTTAGGGTAAACCATTTGTTGCAAATATTTTTTTATAGTTTATGAAATCAAGAAGAATCATCTTACCGTTGGAAGCAAGGGCCAACCTCCAGTCATTGATGTAAGGTATATTGAATTTTTCCCCTTAAAGAATGCTCATTATTCTATATCACGAAATTCTATAGTAGGCGTATTTTATTCCGTCATTTGTTGATGTTGATGTCTTTGCTTGGTGAATTGTACATACATGTTAAAAACCAATTATGTTATCTCATGACTCGGTTATCAGGGGTGTTTTAGGAATTTTGTTTAGTTAGGGTACTTACATACAAAATAATGGTAAAGGAAAATTCCCTATATAGTCCCTGAACTATATCCCTTCCATCCATTTTTTACCATTAAGTCTAGTAGAAAGATGTATTTTGAAATTATTAATTGATATAATTCCCCAAAAGGTCATCAGTTATTCATCTGTTACCGCTTTTGTCCTCAAACTTGTCAGCCACAGGGCACTTAACTTTGAAAAAGGGGCAGAGTCAAGATTATTTGTTTGTGTGTGAGAGGGATAATTATTGCTCCCAAATCTTTCATTTTTAGGGGAGTAGATATCACAATTTCATTATTTTGTTATGGCCTTGATATCTCTTCTTATGGGTGCATAGTTTTATTATATATTTAGCATAAATCGGGAATATTGATTACTATTTAGGTAAGTTAATGCGTACTTTGTTAAATATTTGAAGCATTAATTCCATATTTTCATACATTTCATTTCGTTTTTCAAAATGTGAAGAGAAATGTGCCTTATGTCCAATATTAATTACAGGAGGGGAAGCAAAAGGAGATTTCCTATCATTACGAGTATAATTAGATTGTTTATTCTATTGTTATAGTATATAATACTAACATTATTATCATAATAGGCTGACACGTCATTTTGCACGATATAGGACAACCTACCGCTAGATTTATTTTTATGGAAGGATAAAATAGTCTAAACCTATATTGTTGATCATCTTGATAAATCCGACACTTTTATATAAAATACTTCGTTTAAAATATGTGTTGTGAATTCGTTAACTATGAAGATGAATTCATATTTGATTGGAAATTTCTCAAAAATACATCACAAGTAAAACACACCAAACGACGGGTCATTAGTCATCAAAATGGTTAAGATATATGATACTAAAGTTCTTCAAGCGTACTTGTCGAGTATCGTGAAACTTCATAACGAAGAAAGTATAATGCGAGAAACATAGGCTCACATATATTTTTATAAGAATAGTCTAGTTATAATAATCACACTATGAATATTTATGAATATACGCATTGCAACGATTATATCCACTAATAGGCAAACTAACCAGTTCCTACGACATTATCATAAAATATAACAAAATATATCATTTCATCATTCTTATATGCTTCCTTGTTTAAGAGCCTTTCAAAACAAATTTATTCAAACTTGAGTATCAGAGTGCCACCAGAAGCATCCTCCTGGTGGTCTTAAACAGTTTCATGATACTATTATCTCGAAAAAGCATGAGACATATCAAAAATCTATCCATGCTTATGGATGATGTTTTTTCTCTACCACCAATCCAAACTTGTAAACACAAGTATATAACTCACATCTCACCCTTATTGAAAATTTAATTTAGCTATTGATGCAATAAAACGATATTAGTAATCATCAATATCTAACTTGACAAAAATCATTATATTTAACTAGTATCATTAATGACCTCTATACTTTGAAGCATATTTTAATAATTAGAGTATATTAGAATCTTATTACTACTCGAGTTCATCCATTTGAAAAACCATCTATTATAAAATTAAAGTGTTTAAACCATTTAATCAACTAGTAATTTACTAAAATCTGAACTCAAATTCTTTGCATAACAATTAGTTTCCTATAGATAATAAACATATTAAGGAAATAAAGAATTCAAAATCTTAATAAGTATAAAGAAACATCCAATTCACATTTAACTAGTATCACCTTTTTTTAAAATATGTATCAATTCAAAGAAGATAAAGTATCAAAATTCAACAAACTATATAATAGCCCCTCATTGTATAAAGAATAAAAAATAAATCATAATTAACTATATGTAATATGTTATAATAAAAAAAGAATAAATCAAAATTTATTCAATTAACCATAAGGTAGAAAATAAAAAAATAAAATAAATTATTTATACAATGTCTTAATCTATATCAGTATATATAAAAATTACATCGTCCTCCATTCATAATATAAAATCGCATGCATCTTCCCTTCCTAATATCTAACCCTAGCCCCCAATTTTTTTCATCTATACCTAACACATTACACACACAAAAACATCTATAAATGGTACTTAAATTTGCTATGTAGTATCATAATTTTATAATGATTACATGTCCTCTTTTCAAAGTTACTTCTCTTTATGTCCTTTGATCTTCCCATCTTCAAGTCAAGTGTCTTTTTCTTTCAGATAGTTAACCATTTCATTTCAATAGAAGATTTTTGTACATATTAATTTTATTAATTAATTTTTCTATTGTCTTTTCAATTGCTTATTGCTTCTCCTTTATAATGGATATACACTCTTTCATTATTTTGGATATTTCTAAGAGTAACGATATTTGTCACCCTTATTATCTTCACCCTTTTGTCACCTCCTACATGGCAGATTACATGACATGTCATGTAAGAAATAAAATAATCAAGGAAATATTTAATTAATGGAATAAAAAATTAATTAATATAAGTAAATAAATTACTTATATGCCATGCAATCTGCCATGTAGGAGGTGACAAAAGGGTGAAGGGAATAGGGGATGCCAAATATCATTACTCTATATCTAAGTGCTAGGAAGAATAATACTATTGTTATTTGTAAATTTGATTTATTTTGTTTATTTTTCGATATATTTTCTCCTAACCCTTATTGGGTGTACATTAGTTTGAAAAACTCTTTGCTTGGAACTTGATTCGAAACATTTCATTTTTTATTTATTGAAATTATTCATATTGAAATTTTTAGTGAGATATTCCTGGTTATCAATATCTATAATACAGTGACACGTGAAATTAACATCAATAATGTAATGCAAATAAAAAAAACTTAACATTGTGAAGAAATAAAAAATAAGGGACTAAAAGGTTTAATTTTCAAGATAAGGGGCTAAGTTTTAAAAAGTGAATCCTTTTTTATATTTTATTTTCACCCCTAAATTTTAATTTTATAAAAAAACCTTTTGGTCTCCCAGTTTCCAGAATGTTCACTTGGTCCCCCAATTTTTCAAGTTAAATTTTAAAGCTTTAATTTATTTTTGTCTATATGTTTTTGTTGTTTATATAATATAATATAGGTTATTTTTGTCCAATATATAGACTTATATTGCACTTCTAATTCCAAAAATGATAAAATCTGACTAGTGGCTCCTCTCCGTTTTTATCTCCTTCCTGTAAATAAGTTTTTTAGAACTATATTTATAATTGTGTTTTAATTTTTCTTTAGTTTTATTTAATGAAATAATATTTTTTATGTGCAGTTTGATTAGAGGTCGTGGATTTTTAGGTTGTTTAACTTCTTCAGAATCTTCACTTGCCCCACTAAACTTTCAAAATTTATTTTACTATAATAAAATATAGATTTTGTTGTATAATATAGAGAATTATAATGTAAATAATTTAAATAAATTCAATATACATACTTATACTATACTTTTTATTATAGTATAGCGACAATAATTTTTTTTAAACATGCTCATTGTTTTATATCACATCATTATATTAAGCATATATTTTTCCTATTTGTTGATGTTAATGACTTTTCTAGAGTGTACTATACATACATATCAAAGTAAATAATCAATTTCAAAGTCTAATTATCCGTTATCAGGGGTGTTTTAGGAATTTTATTTAGTGAGGGTTCTCTTAATGTAATATGTCTTATGTGACAAGTAAGCTGAAGATTGTTGTTGGAACATTGTTGATATGACTTTTGGGTGGTTGGCCGGATTCAGTGGTGGTGCTTTTATGGAATTTAAGATGTTTCAACTTATTGTATATATATAATATTTTGGATACATGATTCTTTGTTTCTAAGCTCTACTTTTTACTATAATCTCTAGTTGTTTCAATTTATTTAATTATTTTAAACTAGTCTCGTTATCATTATCACAAACAAACACCCCATATCTAGTATCTACAATACCAAAGTATAATACTTCGAGTAGAAACTAAGCCTACAATGTAACACTAGAAAGTTAGGAAATGACAAGTCTACATCTTATTGAAAACCTCATTTATCATAATCCATCAAGTTTAGCAACTAAACATAAATTTAGGAAGATAACTTTCTTTTAAAATCGTGCTTTCAGACTATCTTAGTAGTATTTTAAATGGTTTCCCTTCAGCGTGATCATAGACTTCAACTATTCCTAAAAGGTCTTCCCATATTTCGTTCATCACAAAATTTCCTACAAGTTGATTTGCGAAAATGGTTTAGATTCTTCTTCTAATACTTCTTCCAAGTTAATAACATCATGATGTTGTCGAAAGTTCTTCCATTCACGTGAAAATAAAAATCATCAATACAAACAATAATATTTGAGAACTGTGTTGAGGGATTTGGCATGTATGGTGCCATCCTCAATAATTTTGAATGGTATTAAGTATGATAATCTTCAGACTACCTTAATGATATTTTGAATGGTTAATTCTTTTTCTGTTGCTTCTCCCTATCGTTCAATCTAAAAATTATTACCAATGCAAACAATTATATTTTAACCACCTCACACATCTATTATCTAACAGTAAGGTGATATGAGAAATATGTAAATCTCTAATATTTTTTTAGTCAAAAAATATCTTATATTCAATTTCTCATCAATATTATATGGAAGGATATTGACACTAATTTCTAAATTTATCAAATTCGCTCTATATGTAAGTGTCTTATGTCATATGGGAAGCAAATGACCATGATACTATCATTTTTTGGGAGAGCAGAATTTGCTAAGATGCTATTAACAATGATGTCAATCTTATTATATTGTTATAGCCTTGATATATCTTCTTATGGGTGCATATTTCTCTTATATCTAGCATGAGTAAGGACAATCTTAATCATTTAAATGTTAGGTAAATTAACATGTGCCCTATTTAATGTTTGACACATTGGTTCCTTCTTTTCATCAAGTTTATTACTTCTTTCTAAAAATGAAGATAATTGTGCCTTAGTACAACATTAAATATTAATAATATAAGGAGAGGCAAAAATAGAAGCTCCACAATTAAGAGTATTCTTAGATTGTTTATTCAGTTGTTTTTGCATATAAATCTCAATACAAACTATATATATATATATATATATATATATATATATATATATATATATATATATATATATATCCATATATATATCTCTAAAGGGGTATAAAGAGGGGTTAGGATTTGTTTTAATCAAAAAATGTGTTACATCCAACGATTCAGATCGTTTCATTACTTAAACAATTTTAGACTTCCTAATCTATTCTTGGTATATATATTAGTTATTAAATAAAGAAATTTTAGAAATAAAAATCACATAAATCATTCCAGTAATTCTCTCTCTCTCATCAGACACTCTCTCTCTAACCTCACACTCTCTCCCTCATTTTGCTTTTCTTTTTCTTTTTTTCGTTCACATTTCATTACACAAATCAAAGTCACATTCACCTCTCTAGCCTCGCCTTTCGCTCACCGTCCAAGCTCCGGTGCAAAGATCATTGAAGGTCTCTCTCAAGATCGCCGTATCTCCCTCTCTCCAGTCTCGGTTTACTCTCTCCAGTCTCGGTTCAGGGAGGTGTTGATTCCGATTGCTTTTTCCCCTCTCCTAAACTCCACACCGGAGTACTCAATGGCCGCGCGCGATGGATAGTGGTGGATATTCACCAGAGCTTCACACCTTAAGCCACCATCACTTGCACCGCCACCATCGCCTGAAAACTGATGTCGTTCTCCACCACCAGTTCAACCTCACGTTCTAATAATCTAGCTCTGATGATCTAAACTCCGGTGAATTACATCTCTTTCAATTACGTAGCTCCGATTCAAAGCTCTAATTTACAATTCCGATTTACAATTCTGATTAACAATTCCGATTTACAATTCTGATTTACAATTCTGATTTACAGAAGTGTTCACAGCTAATCGAAACTCAGGTAGCTAACTTTTTTTTTTGAATAGGAAATTTGATCAGAGAAATTCAGTGTAAGGAATAATACTTTTCTGAGTTCATTATAGGTCCCTATATGATTTTTTTGAGTTAATTCAGTATAATTCCTTACATTATATAAGAACCGCTCTATAAGCCGCTCTATTATTTTTGTAGTTGATTGCAGAACAGGTGTTTACATGTACCAATTGATCTTGGTCCTTATATCGTTTGAGTTAATTCTTAATTGCACCATAGGTCCTTATATTAGGTTAATTGCTTATTATAGGCACAAATGGACGAGTCAATGAAGCAATTTCAACAACAGCTTATAGAAGTTGAAGCTGAAGCTGAAAATTTCTTATTAGCACGGCACAAGGTAACTTTCTTATTAGTACCCTTACCCATGACTTTGAGGAAAACAAATTTTACCCCTATATTATGCAAAAATTGCACTATAGGTAACTGGTGCTACAAAGCAGCCACAAGTTCTATTGTTTCAGTTTTCCATTAACATTTTATTTGAGTTAAGTTAGAGTGCACCAAAAACGTACCATTGGTCCCTGTGTTATGCAAAGTAGGCAAACACACTACCTGTGTTTTAAAGTTTAGCAAATTTACCCATATTAAACAAAAAAGGTTGAACCATGTCCCTGATGAGGGTAATTTTTCATAATCTAGGGACTAATAGTGTAATATTTTCATATTATAATATAGGGTCCTACAATATATTTTTTGCACATTTTAGTGATCTACAGTGCAATTTTTGCATAATATAGAGACCTGCAGTGCAATTGGAGGAGGACGATTCAGTAGTTTGAAGTATTTTACAGATTTGGAGTTCCTTTTGCAGTTTAGGTACTCGGTGAGTAAATATCCTATATTTCAGGGTCCACCTAGGTAATTTTATAGATATGGAGTTGCTTTTGCAGTTTAGGGCCCGCTCAAATAACTAACTTTGATCTTAAAGCATGTACTTTACGCTCTATATATTATTGTTGTGCCATCAATAAGCATTACACTGCCACTTGAAGGATCAATAGGTACATCGCTAACATTATATTTTGCAATATCAGAAAATACATTTTAGTACATGTTTGCCTTTTCTTTCAGGAGATACACACCTGTAGTGTGTGAGTATGTTCTTAAAGTACCTCCACAAGATCTTGAAGTAACACTCTGATATACTCTAGAGTTATATTAAGCAAAAATTACACTACAGAGACTTATATAAGAAATGGATTAGTTTATTTTCTGGTGGAGGACTGATTGCAGAAGCCGGGATTGTGCCAGAGTTTTCTTTGTTTTATATGTTTTAGGTAAGTTATCTTCTTTCTTACGATATAATGTTCAAACATGAGTGTGTATGACTAAACAGTTGATATTATAATGATTATTATTATTAAGTTCATTTTGCTACTTCAAAGGGTAGTCTTTCACGCTCCTTTAAGTTTGAAGAAGTTGTAAAAGGGGTTATTTTCATGTTTACCTAAAGCCTAAAGGTTAAGTGGGAGTGTTTAGTAATTTAATGAGCGATTTATAAAAAGTAATTGATTTTATAAGCTGATGATTTTTGGATGTATATATTTACAATTATGAATAAAGAAGAATTTCTAGGCTTAGATAGTTGGCGAAAAAATAGTGCATGGTGATTTTGTTTTTATTAATATTTTGTTGTTTCTATAATAAGATATTGGTTAATTTGCATAATATTAAAGTTATATTGCGGTAACTTATACAAATTCACTATAGGGACCAGTAACTAGAAAAAAGGGAAAATCCACATATGGTCCCTGAACTATAGGCCATTTACCACTTAAGACCTCAACTTCTAAAGTTACCTGTATAGTACTCTAACTTTTTTTTACCACCGTTAGTCCCCGCATCAAATTTTATCTATTTTTAGCGATAAGTCCAAATGAAAGCGGGTATATTCTTAATTATTATTAGGGAAGATCATCATAGCCTCGAGCATTACAAAACTATCACAATTACCACTAACGACAACATTTTAAGAAGATAAAATAGCCTAAAAGACCCTCATATTTCATGTTTTGTGTATATCAAGAGAGTATGTTTGACATCTTTTGCATAATAGAAAGGTAAAACATACTAATGAGAGAGATGAGGGTAGCTGGTTTTTTATTAATTTTAAAAAGTCTTTGGTTAAAAAAATAGGGAAAGGTAAAACCATCCTTTACTAGAGATCATATAATAAAGGGACCAATATTAAAATCAACCTATATAAGGTGTGATAGAAGAAAAAAAGTTACAAATCACTAGAGCAACCAATTTTTTCTTTTGTATTTTTGCTTTGAGTATATTTGCTACTTTTGAAAATAGAGGTGTATATATTTAGCTAGATCACGTACCAATGGTGTAATTTATGTGGTTGTACATGAGTGTTGTAGAGAGAGGCAACCACCTTTTTCTCGAAATTCTGATCTCTCTGCTCCCTCATTCTTGAGGTTAAAACATTGAAATGGTTTTTAATTAACAAATTAATCGAAGGAGGCTCAGATATGTGGAAAATCTTGCAAACATAGTAACTTTTAATTTGTATTCTGACTAAATGTTGAAGTAAAAAGGAGGAGTTGGCTTCATATAAAAGGTTCTTGAATCAAATAACCTTAAAATATGAGGACTGAAACATCTAAATTCGCCTTTAAATTCAACTTCAGGATTTATTCCAATAAACTTTATAGCAATAGTTCGCAAAGTCTTATATAAAACACACGTATAATATTGCTCAAAGTTGGTTTACATATATGAAATATATAAATATTTTATAATATAGCGAAGTATTGGATAGATATATCTTATGTTTGTACAATTATGAGAGTAATGTATATATACATATATAGAAGATATTAATTATATGTATTGATATATTTTATAATTCTTAAGCTGTTTCTTACAAGTAATAGAATGATTTGAACTTTATATATATATATATATATATATATATATATATATATATAATTCAATTATGAATTTTGTACAATTTATTATAATTTTTTAAATTCATTTTAGCCCAAGTACCTTCAGGTACGGGGCATTCCCTAGTATATATATATTTTTAATAGCACCTCCTATTATAAAAAAATTAGATTTTTTTTTATTTTTATCCCTCCAAGTATAGGTCAGTTTTCTAAATGATTTTGAACTTTTGAAATTTCCCAATCAGTCCTACAACTTTGCTTTTATCCTCCGGTTACTTGGAGGAAAAAGGACATTTTTTAAAATTTAATCAAATAATATAAGTAATTTTATATTAAAAAAAAGATAATTCAAAATTTATTCATATACACAAAATTATAGCAAAAATAAAAGTGATTTTTACCCAACGTATCTTGGAGACATCCTCTATAGACCAAAACGCCCCCTCACCACATCTATCATTTTCTTACCCATAAAAGGCACCATACATTTTATTATTTCTATTTTTCTCCATTAAAAAAACAGTTTGATTTATGTGAAGTTTCCCAAAACTCAAATTTTGAGCTATGGGAAAATTTCCAAAACTCAATTTTTGAGTTTTGGGAGCGAACTCAAGATATCTTAGAAGGATAAAAAAGATAGTGCTTTTTTCGAGGTAATGGACAAGGCTGTAGGGGTTTATTGAGCAATTAACCCATAATTTAACACTATATACCAATTTTTTTTTTTAAATTTCCCTACCATTACACCCATTTTTGTTTTTTCTTTACTATATATATATATATATATATATATATCAATTTATTTCAAAGTTTTTATAAACCCTACACATATGTCTTTCTGATCTATCTTCTCCACTAACAATACCATTTCCTTCTCTCTTTAAATTCTTCTCTCTATTCTATCTTCTCTCTGTTCTAATCCTCACATCCCTCTTTCATCTCTCCAATTCCGAAGATCACATCCCTCTTTCAAACCTTCCGTTTTCGAAGCTAGGTGAAGATTCCATTGTTCGAGCTTATCCTTTTTCTTTCGCAAGCCATGGATGGAAAATGGAAGCTCTGTTTTTTTTTTAGGTTGAGCAAGGAAGTTGTATTTTTAAAGCTCCGACCTTTAATAGATCCATTTCCTAAACAACCTCATGAGCAAAACAAAGTTAAGGTAGAACGTATCTCCATCAACGACTACCATGGTGTAAAGCTCTATTTTTGAAACTCCTTCTTCCAACTCCGGCCTTCAAATTATCCATGACGTGAAGTTTCGTTTTCAGAGCTCTGTGTTTTATCTCCGGCCTTTAACAGATTCATGTCCTGAACGAACTCACAAGCATAACAGAGTTAAAGCAGAATATATATCCTTCAAAGTCAATACAAGATTAGAAAACCCACATAAAATTAAAAAACCATTGCAAAAATTAAAAATCCATCAAATGATTAATCTTATTTATCAAAGGATTAAATAATTTTTTTATAATTTTCTATAAGATATAATAGAGATGGAGTAATTAAGAGAAGATAGGTTTGGTGAAAAGAGTTAGAAAGCAAATATAATTTTGGTAACATAGTTGATGAATCCCCTATAGAACTAATATTATTGGACTCCTTTATATGTTTTCTAATGGGCTTAACATATATTTATTGGGCTTAATGGGCTTGTCTTAATATGCTAGGTTCTAAATCTAAATGTGATTTTTATTTTATTTGAGTATTGAGTAGTCGTCTTCCAACCCTAACACAGTCGTTCTCTTCTGTAATGTCGAATCCTAGCCCCCAACCTTTCCATATAATACCTGAGACATTAAGTATAAAAAATCATCAGTAATCTACACTATGGTGTATTATTTTCTTAGAATTATTATTTAAAATTTCTAATAGCGTTTCAAATTAGATTTATTAATTGTTAAAATCATTTTAATGGAAAATATAAGTAATGCTTGAGATATATCCAAATTCACTATATTTGTCTTAACAAAAATTCAAAAAGAATTTGTTTAAGTAGGAAATTTTTTTACAAAATAATCAATACAAAATTTACAATATATTTAGGAATATTTTATAGTCATTACATTTTCAAAATAAAAACATATAATGACTGAATTGTTCGTATTGATCAAACTTAACATTGTATTTTCTTTTGAAAGTGTTCCCTAACTTTGTAAAAATAACATTTGAGCCCGATATTTTGCGATTTTGTTATAATTTTGGTCTTTTTTTTAAACACGGGTAGTGTAGTCATTTATCAACACCAAAAATAAAATGACATATGTTATTATCATTGGTATTGTAATGGAAATATTTAAAAAGACTTAACACTCTCACAAAATTAAAAAATAATAGACGACCAGATAAGGGATCGTGTCAAAAAATTCAAAGATTAAAACCAAATATGTTATTTACCCTTTTTTCTTTTGAATACTAGAAAGTGGCAAGATAAACATGTTTGTTTTACAATTTGTTTGTTCTTTTAGTTGTGGTTGAAATAAATTAATTTTGTGTGTTTGGCCCTTATCTTGTAAAAGTGACCATTAATCTCTTGTCTTTTAATTTCTTACAACATTAGTCCTAATCTTGCAAATGTAACATATAAGTCTCTTATCTTTTTGTGACCACGTTGGTTGATTATGTTAGCGAAATTACACGTTTAAGGTAATTATTTTATGTGTAATTTTTTACCATTTGGGCATCGAAATTTCATCGATTTCTTTACCCTCAAATCCACTTGGCAGCATGTTTTTTTGTAATTATTAATAGTAAAAAAATTCTCAAGGGTCTATTTGGTGAACGTTTCCTTCTATATAAACTTTTCGTAATTATTCCTCTTTGTAATTTGTTTTCTCAGCTAAACTTTCTTCCTTGTTGTGTGTATATTCAATTCATTACGAATTTTCATAATTTGTTTGTTTAATTTCTCTTTGCAATTATTGTTTTCCTCAGCTAAATTTTCTTCCTTGTTTTTTGTATGTAATATTCAATATGAATTTTCATAATTAGTTGGTGTCTATTGTTTTCAATTCGAAATATAAAATTGAGTTTTGGTGTATTTTAGCCGTTTCAGGTTAATTAGAGTTTAATCACTTGTTTAATTCTTATTAAGCACTTTAATTGATCGTATTTAGCCATTTCTTTAGTGTTTTTTACTTTATTGTGTGATTATGTTAATTATAATAAAAGCGTGTATGTTAAAATTAGTATAATTGTTTTATATTTATACCAATTTGAGTGAAATTGGAGCTCAAAGATAATTAGTGCTAATAGAGTTAATTTCATTCATCATTGGTTTCTTAAATTTCACAACCGGTCCCTGACTTTCATGTTTATTTGCAGATATTAAGCTAATTCTTGTAGAAGCAAAAAACCGATGGTTACGACCTGCTGAAATATGCAAAATCGTAGAAAATTATCAAAATTTTCGAATTACTCTAGAGGCAGCACAATTACCTCCAAGTATGATCATCATCTATTAAATAAATCATTTAAACACGTGTCTATTTTATACATCGTAAACTTTAACATGTTAAACTTTCATAGGTGGTTCACTCTTTCTATACGATCGGAAAAAGCTACGTTATTTCCGAAAAGGCGGCCATAATTGGAGAAAGAAAAAAGACGGAAAAACCATCATAGAAGTTCATGAAAGACTAAAGGTTAGTTAAAACTATTCTCTTAGCCATTTCATCAAACACTTTTAAACATAGCCTTAAAAATAACCTTAAAGTGTTGATGTACTTCATTGCTACTACGCACATGGAGAAGATAACGAGAATTTCCAAAGACGAAACTATTGGTTACTTGATGAGTAAGTCTTTTCTTAATTAGTTCAATTTTATAAGGACTACTTATGCAAAATTATTATTTTTGCAGGGAATTATCATGCAAAGTACTTGTCCACCATCGTGAAGTTAATGTAAGTATTTAATTACACATTTAAACGTTTTTTAACGTTATCTTTTTTTACGCTAATACAAATTTATTTTATTTTATAGGGATATAGAACAAATTATTTTATAGGGAAATTTCTTGTTAAGGGTGAGCCTAAAGGGTATAACCAGAAAGCTGATGGGAAAGGTGAGAAAAATGAAGCTAAAGCCAAAAACACTGAAGCTGAGATATCCGAGAAAGCGGAAGCTGGAGCCCAAGCTGATTCTATTATAAGTGTTTTCAAGGCTAAAAGGTATCTTGTTTACTCTAGACCGCTTGACTTGTGTGAAATAAAAATAAACTTTAATAACCTCAACTATTCATGCAGATATGATACTTTGGGTGTCATAATAAGGGTGAAATATTTATTTGAAGGGCATCCAAACTTGATTTTAAAGTTCAACACCATGATGCCTAAAGGATATGAGATCACACTCGATGAGGAAGAAGCCAAACAAAAAGAAACACTCGAATTTAGTAAAGCAATAAGTTTTATAAACCAGATAAAGGTAAAGTTGGAGCCCAAGCTGAAGTCGGAGCCTAAGCTGAAGCTGAGATACCTGAACCTGAAACTTGATCTACTGTTGAAAAATGATGGTATGTTTATCCATATTATTAACTCATCAGGCCCATTGCGTTTGCTGTTTGGTCTCTTATCTTGTTATTAAGTGACTTTATATTTTGATTTTGTGATAACGTTAGTCATTTTTTTGTGTATTTTCATTAAGTTACATACATGTGGTTTTAGCAAAATGACACCTTTTAAGGTATTTTAGTCATTTATCACATAAAGAAAATACAACAAAGACTAATTTTGTTACAAAAAAAAGAAAACAAATTAAGGGAAGAAATTTTTAACAAGATAAATGACTAAATAGGTTATTTATCCATCTCCTTTTAAATACAAGAAAAAGTCTTTTCATCTTGCTTCAAGCTAAATTTATGCGTGTGACATATTTTTCCTTTTATTTTTATATTTTTAATGAAATACAATATTTTATGTGCAGTTTGACCAAAGACAAAGGAATATGAGCCGCCCTGAGATGCACCAACACAACAATATCAATAATACAGTGACACGTGAAATTAACATCAATAATGTAATACAAATAAAAAAAATTAACATTGTCAAGAAATAAAAAAATAACGGACTAAAAGATTTAATTTTCAAGATAAGGGGATAAGTGTTAAAAAGTGAATCCTTTTTTATATTTTATTTTCACCCCTAAAGTTTAATTTTATAAAAAAACCTTTTGGTCTCCAAGTTTCCAGAATGTCCACTTGGTCCCCTAATTTTTCAAGTTAAATCTGAAAGCTTTAATTTATTTTTGTCTATATGTTTTTATTATTTATATAATATAATATAAGTTATTTTTGTCCAATATATAGACTTCTATTGCACTTCCAATTCCACAAATGATAAAATTTGACTCGTGTCTCCTCCCCGTTTTTATCTTCTTTCTGTAAATAAGTTTTTTAAGACTAAATTTATAATTGTGTTTTACTTTTTCTTTAGTTTTATTTAATGAAATGATTTTTTTATATGCAGTTTGATTAGAGGCTGTGGATCTTTGGGTTGTTTAACTTCATTAGAATCTTCACTTGCTCCACCAAACTTTCAAAATTTATTTTATTACGTTTTAGTACTATAATAAAATATGATTTTGTTGTATGATATAGAGAATTATAATGTAACTAATTTAAATAAACTCAATAAATATAATTATATTAAATTTTTATTATAATATAGCGACCATAATGTTTTTAAAACATGCTCATTATTTTATATCACAACATTATATTAAGCATATTTTATTCCTATTTGTTGATGTTAATGACTTTTGCTAGGTGTACTATATATACATATCAAAGTAAATAATAGATTTTAAAGTCTAAGTAGGGGTGTTTTAGAAATTTTATTTAGTGAGGGTTCTCTTAATGTGATATGTCTTATATGACAAGAAAGCTGAAGATTGTTGTTGGAACATTGTTGATACGACTTATGGGTGGTTGGCCGGATTCAGTGGTGGTGCTTTTATGGAATTTACGATGTTTTGACTTATTGTATATATTAAATATTTTGGATTCATGATACCTTGTTTCTAAGCTCTTTTTTTTTTTTACAATAATCTCTAGTTGTTTCAATTTATTTGATTATTCTAAACTAGTCTCATTATCATCGTCACAAAACAAAACAAACACCCCATATCTAGTATCTACAATACCAAAGTATAATACTTCGAGTAGAAACTAAGCCTACAATATAACACTAGAAAGTTAGGTAATGGCAAGTCTACATCCTATTGAAAGCGTCACTTATCATAATCCATCAAAGTTTAGCAACCAAACATAAATTTAGGAAGATAACTTCCATTTAAAATCGTGCACTATCTTTGTGGTATTTTAAATGGTTTCCCTTCTGCGTGATCATAGACTTCAACTATTCCTAAATGGTCTTCCCATATATCGTTCTTCACAAAATTTTCTACAAGTCGATTTGCGAATATGGTTAAGATTCTTATTCTAATACTTCTTCCAAGTTCAATCTATAATATAACATTCTGGATCTGTCCTTGTCATGTTAGGCTTTGAATTATGTAATATCATCTTAATATTGTAGAAAATTCTTTCATTCACGTGAAAGTAAAAATCATTATTACAAACAATAATATTTAAGAACTGTGTTGAGGGATTTAGAATGTACAGTGCCATCCCTTAATGGTTTTGAATGCTTTCAAGCATGATAATCTTTAGACTACCTTAATGGTATTTTGAATGGTTGATTCTTTTTTTCTGTTGCTTCTCCCCATCTGGTTCAATCTATTAAAAATTATTACCAGTGCGAACAATTATATTTTCACCACCTCACACATCTATTATTTAACAACAAGGTGATATGAGTAGTATGTAAATCTCTAATATTTTTTTTAGTCAAAAAATATCTTATATTCAATTTCTCATCAATATTATATGGAAGGATATTGACACTAATTTCTAAATTTATCAAATTCGCTCTATATGTAAGTGTCTTATGTCATATGGGAAGCAAATGGCCAAGAATCTTTCATTTTTTGGGAGAGCAGAACATGCTTATGAAGTTGATATCTCTTCTTATGGGTGCATAGTTCTCTTATATCTATAATGAGTAAGGACACTCTTAATCATTTGAATTTAAGGTAAATTAACATGTGCTTTGTTTAATGTTTGACACATTGGTTCCTTCTTTTCATCAAGTTTATTACTTCTTTCTAAAATGAAGATAATTGTGCCTTAGTACAACATTAAATATTAATAATATGAGGAGAGGCAAAAATAGAAACTCCACCATTAAGAGTATTAATAGATTGTTTATTCAGTTGTTTTAGCATATAAATCTCAATACTCACTATATATATATATATATATATATATATATATATATATATATATGTTAAGTAGTGATCTTATCCCTATTACCACTTATAAGTAGAGTAAAGTGGTACCACTAAATGATCGAAAATGGTACGAAATATACCATTTCATCGTTCTTACAAGCTCCCTCGTTTGAAAGTCTTATATCGCAAATTTACCATTAAATTGAGTATTATAGTGCCAACAAAGCATCTTCTCAGTGGTTTTAAATATTTGCTACTTCTGTAGAACACTAAAAGGCCGAAAAGATCTAAAAAGGTTATCCATGCTCATGGGTGATGTTTTTTATTCTATAAACAATTCAAACTCGTAAACATAAGTGTAAAACTCACGTGTTATTCTTATTCAGAATGCAATTTAGCAATTAATGTTGTAAAACGACATTAGTTATTATCAATATCTATTTTGATGCAAAATACTATATTTAAATAGTATCATTAGTGATAACAACTCTACTATTGGGACTTTCAACCATGTCTCAATAATTAAATTATCTAAAAATCTTGTAACTACTCGACTTCATTCATCTGGAAAACCATTAGTTTAAATAATTTTAATTCAAATTCTTCACATAATTTACTCTACTATATATGATAAACATATTAAACAAATTAAAGAATTAAAATAAACAAATATAAAATATATCGAAAACACATTTTACTTGTATATCATAAAAAAATCCTAAATATATATTATTTCAATTAAGTTAAAGAATTACAATTCATCAAATTATTTGTAATAACAAAAATTTAATAGCGTCTCCTATAATAAATAATTTAGATTTCTATTATTTTTCCCCTCCAAGTATAGGTTAGTTTTCTAAATGATTTTGAACTTTTGAAATTTCCCAATCAGTCTTACAACTTTGCTTTTATCCTCCGGTTACTTGGAGGAAGAAGGACATTTTTCAAAATTTAATCAAATAATATAAATAATTTATATTAAAAAAAAAAGATAATTCAAAATTTATTCATATACACAAAATTATAGAAAAATAAAATTGATTTTTACCCAACGTATCTTGAAGACATCTCTATAGATCCAAACGCCCCCCTCACCACATCTATAATTTTCTTACCCATAAAAGGCACCATACATTTTATTATTTCTTTTTTTATCCATAAAAAAACGGTTTGAGTTATGTGAAGTTTCCCAGAACTCAAATTTTGAGCTATGGGAAAATTTCCAGAACTCAGATTTTGAGTTTTGGGAGCGAACTCAAGATATCTTAGGAGGATAAAAAAGATAGTGCTTTTTTTCAAGGTAGTGCACAAGGTTGTAGGGGTTTATTGAGCATTAACCCAAAATTTAACACTATATGCCAATTGTTTTTTAAAATTTCCCTACCATTATACCCATTTTTGTTTTTTCTTTACTATATATATCAATTTATTTCACAGTTTTTTAAACCTTACAAATATGTCTTTTTGATCTATCTTCTCCACTCACAATAACATTTCCTTCTCTCTTTTCTTTCTTCTCTCTATTCTTTTTTCTCTCTGTTCTAAACCTCACATTCCCCTTTCATCTCTCTATTTCCAAAGATCACATCCCTCTTTCAAACCTTCCGTTTTCGAAGCTAGCTGAAGATGTCATTGTTTACACTGTCTTGTCAATATCTTATTTATTTAGTAGATCTAAAATCATTGCCTCTTCTTTTTAATGGATGTATGCTTTCTTTAAATATTTCAGAAATTTCTAATAGCGTTTTAAATTAGATTTATTAATTGTTAAAATCATTTTAATGGAAAATATAAGTAATGCTTGAGATAGATCCAAATTTACTATATTTGTATTTACAAAAATTTAAAAAGAATTTGTTTGTGTAGGGAAATTTTTTACAAAATATTAAATAGAATATTTACAATATATTTAGGAATATTTTATAGTCATTACATTTTCAAAATAAAAACATATAATGACTTAATTGTTAGTATTAATCAAACTTAACATTGTATTTTAATTGTATTTTCTCTTGAAAGTGGTCCCTAACTTTGCAAAAATAACATTTGAGCCCTATATATTTCGATTTTGTTATAATTATGGTAATTTTTATTAAACAATGGGTAGTGTAGTCATTTAACAACACCAACAATACAGTGACATGTGTTATTAACATTAGTATTGTAATGGAAATATTAAAAAAGACTTAACACTGTCACGAAATTAAAAAATAATAGACTATCAGATAAGGGATTGTGTCAAAAATTTCAAAGTTTAAACCAAATATTTTATTTACCCTTTTTTCTTTTGAATACTAGAAAGTGGCAAGATAAAATCGGTTTGTTTTACAATTTGTTTTTCTTTTAGTTGTGGTTGAATTAAATTAATTTTGTCTGTTTGGCCCTTATCTTGTAAAAGTGACCATTAATCTCTTGTCTTTGATTTTCTTACAACATTAGTCCTAATCTTGCAAATGTAACATATAAGTCCCTTATCTTTTTGTGACCACTTTAGTTGATTATGTTAGCGAAATTACACATTTAAGGTAATTTTTTATGTGTAGTTTTTTACCATTTGGGCATTGAACATTTTTTATCACCATCCGTCCTTGCATAAAATTTCATCGATTTCTTTACCCTCAAATCCACTTGGCAGCATGTATTTTTGTAATTATTAATAGTGAAAAATTCTCAAGGGTCTATTTGGGGAACGTTTCCTTCCATATAAACTTTTCGTAATTATTCCTCTTTGTAATTTTTTTTCTCAGCTAAACATTCTTCCTTGTTGTGTGTGTATGTTCAATTCATCACTAATTTTCATAATTTGTTTGTTTACTTTCTCTATGCAATTATTTTTTTCCTTGTTTTGTGTATATAATATTCAATATGAATTTTCATAATTAGTTTGTGTCTATTGTTTTCAATTCGAAATATAAAATTGAGTTTTGGTGTATTTTAGCCGTTTCAGGTTAATTAGAGTTTAATCACTTGTTTAATTCTAATTAAGAACTTTAATTGATCACCGTTTCGTTAGTGTTTTTTACTTTACTGTTTGATTATGTTATTTATAATAAAAGCGTGTATGTTAAAATTATGTACAATTTTTTTATATTTATACCAATTTGAGTGAAATTGGAGCTCAAAGATAATTAGTTCTAATAGAGTTGATTTCATTCATCATTGGTCCCTGCATTATATAAAAATTAAATTTCACAACCGGTCCCTGACTTTTATATTTATTTGTAGATATTAAGAAAATACTTGTAGAAGCGAAAAAACTATGGTTACGACCTGCTGAAATATGCGAAATCCTAGAAAATTATCAAAATTTTCGAATTCCTCCAGAGGCAACACAATTACCTCCAAGTATGATCATCATCTATTAAATAAATAATTTAAACATGTGTTTGTTTTATACAATCTTAATCTTTAACTTGTTAAAATTTCATAGGTGGTTTACTCTTTCTATACGATCAGAAAAAGCTACATTATTTCCGAAAAGATGGCCATAATTGGAGAAAGAAAAAAGATGGAAAAACCATGAAAGAAGCTCATGAAAGACTAAAGGTTAGTTAAAACTATTCTCTTAGTCATTTCATCAAACATTTTTAAACATAACCTTAAACATAACCTTAAAACTTTTGTCCTGTGTTTAAGGTTGGAAGTGTTGATGTACTTCATTACTACTACGCACATGGAGAAAATAACGAGAATTTCCAAAGACGAAGCTATTGGTTACTTGAAGAGTAAGTCTTTTCTTAATTAGCTCAATTTTATAAGGACTACTTATGCAAAATTATTCTTTTTGCAGGGAATTATCACGCATAGTACTTGTCCACTATCACGCATAGTACTTGTCCACTATCGTGAAGTTAATGTAAGTATTTAATTACACATTTAAACTTTTTTTAACGTTATCATTTTTTTACACTAATACAAATTTATTTAATTTCATAGGGAAATAGAACAAATTATTTTATAGAAAAATTTCTTTTTAAGAGTGAGCCTAAAGGGTATAACCAAAAAGCTGATGAGAAAGGTGAAAAAGATGAAGCTGAAGCCAAAAAAAACTGAAGCTGAGATAGCCGAGAAAGCGGAAGCTGGAGCCAAGTTGATTCTATTATGATTGTTTTCAAGGCTAAAAGGTATCTTGTTTACTCTAGACAGCTTGACTTGTGTGAATTAAAAATAAACTTTAATTATCTCTACTATTTCATGCAAAATTGATACTTTAGGTGTCATAATAAGGGTAAAAGATTTATTTGAAGGACATCCGAACTTGATTCTAAAGTTCAACACCATGATGCCTAAAGGTTATGAGATCGCACTCGATGAGGAAGAAACCAAACCAAAAGTAACACTCGAATTTAGTGAGGCAATAAGTTTTATGGACCAGATAAAGGTAAAGCCGGAGCCCAAACTGAAGTCGGAGCCTAAGCTGAAGCTGAGATAGCTGAAACCTGAAACTCAAAAAATGATGGTATGTTTCTCCATATTAATAACTCATCTGGCCTATTGCGTTTGCTTGTGTCGACTGTTTGGTCTCTTATCTTGTTAATAAGTCCCTTTATATTTTGATTTGTGATAACGTTAGTCCTTTTTTGTATATTTTCATTATTTTACATACATGTGGTTTTAGCAAAATGACATATTTGAAGGTATTTTAGTCATTTATCACATAAAAAAAATACAACAAAGGCTAATTTTGTTACAAAAAAAGAAAACAAATTAAGGGACGAAATTGTTAACAAGATAAATGACTAAATAGGTTATTTATCCATCTCCTTTTAAATACAAGAAAAAAGTCTTTATATCTTGCTTCAAGCTAAATTTATGCGTGTGACGTATTTTTCCTTTTATTTTAATATCTTTAATGAAATACAATATTTTATGTGCAGTTTGACCAGAGACAAAGGACTATGAGCCGCACCGAATGCAACAACACAACAACACAACAACAAGGATATTTATAAATAATATCCACTTAATAATGGTGTCTTACAATTATTATTTACTTAGAATATGTTTCCAACAAGGATAATAGTTGTATTTTTTAATACGTGTAAAATGTTAAGGAAACATTATTTGTGGAGATGAACGAGTGTAATAAATAAGAATAAATTTATTGTTTGATTTTATTGAAAGAATAAAGTTAAATAGATGTATTTAGTATTTATTTTTAAAAGATATCTTAAAATTCTATAACATTCTATTAATTGGGATAAAATACACTTTTTATTTTAAGTAAGAATGAGGTGTTATATGTAAAAGTAATTTATTAATTTTTCAATTGTCCTATAAATAAAGATAATATAAGAAGAAAAAAAATATCATGGAAATTATATTTTATAAACATTAAACCCAGCAAACTTGAGCATCTCAGATTTGTCATTATTCACCGACTATATCATAAATTCACATTCAACTAAATCAAATTATTTCAGTAACTTTTATAAGTTTTTTAAAATTATGTCTAATTGTATAAATAAACTAGTTCTTACATGCACCATATTATATGATGGAATAGGTGGAACGAGGTAGCTTGATGAGAAGCGTTCTGACAATGTATAAAACACCATAACCTTGATAATAGTGAGTGAATGACAAACACACATTATACTGACACATGCAACGAGAAAACAGTAAGATTATGAATCTAAGGTCACGCTAAAGGGTTCAAAGAGTGATAGACAAACACTTATAGTAACCAACTTAAGAAACAAATAAACTGACAAAATAACCAAGATCATAATATTCGAAAATACCTATAAATACGAGCAAATATTACCTATGAGATGAACCAAAAAAGAACCAGCATTCTACTCTATATGAGGGAACAAGGGGACAAACCACAGTTTAGGCAACTAAAGGAACTCTTCACCTGAAGTCGAACAAAAGAATTAACGGGAAATATAGGTACCACGTGAATACGAAACTAGAGATAAATCGATTAGAAACATAAAAATACCCAAACAAAGACTAGAAAACTGCAATTCCAATATGGAGTAAAAACCCATCAAAGACATCAAAGAAACCTAACAATTTCAAATAAATTACCCAAATACCCAATCACCCCCTGTATACCCATGTCTAACTCCACAAAGATGGACTTGTGACATCATACTTCACGAGATGAGAGAGTTTAATCTTAAGGTAAAGGAGATTCTAAAGTAAAGAAGCATAAACTGCTCTGAAGAAGATTTTGTTGCAAATTTTTGTGTGCGTGTGTTTACTCTGTGTATAAGGAGGGAGGGGGTTCATATTTAGAGTATATATGTATGTCATTATAAAGGGTCGTTAATGGTGGTTATGGTTGCTGAAAATTTGATGAAAAATAGGTTATATACAAATGGACATAGGTTATATACAAATGAGTTGTGCCCATTTTGTACGAATCAAACGTGTCTCGTATGAATGAGATTCAAATATGGGATGCAGACCACAGACTAACCTGTCCAAATTTATATTAATATTATTGTGAATTCTTTAGGGTAAACCATTTGGTGCAAAGATTTTTTTTATAGTTTATAAAATCAAGAAGAATCATCTTACAGTTTGAAGCAAGGGCCAACCTCCAGTCATTTATGTAAGGTATATCGGGTTTTTCCCCTTAAATAATGCTCATTATTCTATATCACGAAATTATATAGTAGGTGTATTTTATTCCGTCATTTGTTGATGTTGATGTCTTTGCTTGGTGAATTGTTCATACATGTTAAAACTCAATTATGTTATCTCATGACTCGGTTATTAGGGGTGTTTTAAGAATTTTGTTTAGTGAGGGTACTTACATACAAAATAATGGTAAAGGAAAATTCCCTATATAGTCCCTGAACTATATCCCTTCCATCCATTTTTTACCATTAAGTCTAGTAGAAAGATTTATTTTGAAATTATTAATAGATATAATTCCCCAAAAGGTCATGAGTTATACATCTATTACCGCTTTGGTCCTCAAACTTGTCAGCCACAGGGCACTTAACTTTGAAAAAGGGGCAGAGTCAAGATTATTTGTTTGTGTGTGAGAGGGATAATTAATGCTCCCGAATCTTTCATTTTTAGGGGAGTAGATATCACAATTTCATTATTTTGTTATGGCCTTGATATCTCTTGTTATGGGTGCATAGTTTTGTTATATATTTAGCATAAACCGGGAATCTTGATTACTATTTAGGTAAGTTAATGCGTACTTTGTTAAATATTTGAAGCATTAATTCCATATTTTCATACATTTCATTACGTTTTTCAAAATATGAAAAGAAATGTTCCTTAAGTCCAATATTAATTACAGGAGGGGAAGCAAAAGGAGATTTCCTATCATTACGAGTATAATTAGATTGTTTTTTCTATTGTTATAGTATATAATACTAACATTATTATCATAATAGGCTGACACGTCATTTTGCACGATATAAGACAACCTACCGCTAGATTTATTCTTATGGAAGGATAAAATAGTCTAAACCTATATTGTTGATCATCTTTATAAACCCGAAACTTTTATATAAAATACTTCTTTTAAAATATGTGTTGTGAATTCGTTAACTATGAAGATGAATTCATATTTGATTGGAAATTTCTCAAAAATACATCACAAGTAAAACACACCAGACGACGGGTCAATAGTCATCAAAATGGTTAAGATATATGATACTAAAATTCTTCAAGCTTACTTGTCGAGTATCGTGAAACTTCATAACGAAGAAAGTATAATGCGAGAAACATAGGCTCACATATATTTTTATAAGAATAATCTAGTTATAATAATCACACTATGAATATTTATGAATATACGCATTGCAACGATTATATCCCTGTTACCACTAATAGGTAAACTAACCTATTCCTACTACATTATCATAAAATATTACGAAATATATCATTTCATCACTCTTATATGCTTCTTTGTTTAAGAGCCTTTCAAAACAAAATTATTCAAACTTGAGTATCAGAGTGCCACCAGAAGCATCCTCCTGGTGGTCTTAAACAGTTTCATGATACTATTATCTCGAAAAACCATGAGACATATCAAAAATCTATCCATGCTCATGGATGATGTTTTTCTCTACCACCAATCCAAACTTGTAAACAAAAGTATATAACTCGCATCTCACCCTTATTGAAAATTTAATTTAGCTATTGATGCAATAAAACGATATTAGTAATCATCAATATCTAACTTGACAAAAATTATTATATTTAACTAGTATCATTAATGACCTCTATACTTTGAAGCATATTTTAATAATTAGAGTATATTAGAATCTTATTACTACTCGAGTTCATCCATTTGAAAAACCATCTATTATAAAATTAAAGTGTTTAAACCATTTAATCAACTAGTAATTTACTAAAATCTGAACCCAAATTCTTTGCATAACAATTAGTTTCCTATAGATAATAAACATATTAAGGAAATAAAGAATTCAAAATCTTAATAAGTATAAAGAAACATCCAATTCACATTTAACTAGTGTCACCTTTTTTTAAAATATGTATCAATTCAAAGAAGATAAAGTATCAAAATTCAACAAACTATATAATAGCACCTCATTGTATAAAGAATAAAAAATAAATCATAATTAACTATATGTAATATGTTATAATAAAAAAGAATAAATCAAAATTTATTCAAGTAACCATAAGGTAGAAAATAAAAAAAATAAAAAAAATTATTTATACAATGTCTTAATCTATATCAGTATATATATAAATTACATCGTCCTCCATTCATAATATAAAATCGCATGCCCCTTCCCTTCCTAATATCTAACCCTAGCCCCCACTTTTTTTCATATATGCCTAACACATTACACACACAAAAACATCAATAAATGGTACTTCAATTTGCTATGTAGTATCATCATTTTATAATGATTAAATGTCCTCTTTTCAAAGTTACTTCTCTTTCTTTCCTTTGATCTTCCCATCTTCAAGTCAAGTGTGTTTTTCTTTTAGGTAGTTAACCATTTCATTTCAATAGAATATTTTTGTACATATTAATTTTATTAATTAATTTTTATATTGTCTTTTCAATTGCTTATTGCTTCTCCTTTATAAGACTACTGGAAATGCGGTGTTTACCCACGACAAATTAGCGACGACACGAAATTCGTCGTTAAACTGACGCAGTTAGCGACGACAGGAAGTTAGCGACAAAATTTTACCCTGTCGCTAATTAACGACAACGAATTTGTCGTTAAATTTTAGTTTTTCGTCGCTAATTGTTTTTTATTTCTTATTGAATTTTTTTTTCTTCACGAACTGTCGTCTCTATTTTAGCGACATTGTCTGTCGTCGTTATTTTGTAGATTAGCGACGAGTAAAGTACGTTACCCACGACCCGTATTGTCGTCGCTAAACCCAGATCCTATTTAATGCTGCAGCAGGTTTTTTAACCCACTTAACACACACAACACCCATAATAATCCTCCGATTTTCTCCCAAAAAATCAACAAATTTCCAATTTTTTTTTTGCAATTCCTTCTCCACTTCATCTTGCATCATTCTTGGTTCAATAATCAAAGTGGGGCTCCATTAATATCATCTTTCATCAAAGAATTTAAGGTATAATTGCATGAAATTCAATTTTTTTTTTAAATGCTAATTGTGTTTCATTCTTCCTATATGCTTTGATTAGGTGAATTAATACAACTCTCTTGGTAGGGAATTAACATCATTCTTCAATTTATCCATCCAATTCAAGGTATTTCCATTAAATTTCATGTTTTTTAAGCTTTGTATTTAATTGATTATATTAGCAAGTTGATATACCATATGATTAGGTTAATGAATTAAATATTTGTTGGTTGATTATGCATGTGTTGTGTGAATTTATATTTTTTGCTCATATATTTTTACTTGTTTATTTAATTATTTGTTTTTTTTATATATTCATTCATTAATTTAATGGTTTGTAATATTTATTCATTTAATGGTTTGTAATTTTTATTCATTCAATGGTTTGTAATATTTATTCATTCAATGAGTTTGTAATTTTTTTTATTTTGTTTATTGTGTTGTAATTTTTATTCATTCTATTCATTAGGTTGTAATAATTATGTATTTTTATTTTTTTTATTAATGTAGTCGCATAGTTTACTCAAATTGTTGTTAAGTGATGGCATCGAGTTCGGGCATGAGTATCGATAAGAGTTGGATCGAATCGACGAATGTGTTAGATGGTGAATATATTTTTGGGGTTTATAAATTTATCGATTTTGCTAAGAAAAGTAGAGGTTATACCGGTTACTTGTCTTGTCCGTGTAAGAAGTGTAATAATTTTTGCCGATTAAAAACCAATGATGTTATGGCCCACCTTCTAAGAGAGGGGTTTAACCATGATTATAAGGTTTGGACAAAACACGGTGAGGAAGAGATACAAACACATACACCCCCTGCAAGTAAAGATCCAGTTATAGTAAATGAAATCCAGCATGTTTATGACGATGTGAGACAGAGTTACGATGTTGGTGGACATCCGGGAGACACCGAGATGAGAGATGCACATATTCCAAGTCGAAGCAGTTTTGACACGTTGTTCGAAGAACTGGAGACAGAATTATTTCCTGGTTGTGAATCGATGGGTTCGTTGAATTTTATTGCCAAGCTAATGCACGTAAAAGTAAAGAACAAATGGACTAACACCTCATTCACCGAGCTACTGGAGTTGTTGGGTCGTATTTTGCCTAAACCTCACAATTTGCCCGAATCTTATGAAGCATGCAACAAGAAGTTGAAAAGTTTGGGTATGGGGTATGTTACCATCGACGTTTGTTTGAACGATTGTGTTATTTATTACAAAGAAAACAAAGACCTTGACAAGTGTTCAGTTTGTAACGAGTCTAGATGGGACCCAAAGAAGGGTATCAAAGTACCGCATAAGAAGCTTCGATATTTTCCGATTGCTCCTAGATTACAGCGACTATTCGCTTCAACGCACACCGCTGAAGACATGATTTGGCACCATACCGGTAACAGTGCAGATCCGGATGTGTTGCGTCATCCGGTTGATGGTGATAGTTGGAAGAGATTTGCAGCGCTACACCCTGAGTTTGCTAGTTAACTTTGACTCTAAACACTCAACTATGACTCTAAACACTTAACTTTGACTCTAAACACTTAACTTTGACCATAAAAACTCAACTTTGACCATGAACACTCAACTTTGACCATAAACACTTGACTAAACACCCGAACACCCAAGTTTGACCACAAACACTTGACTAAACACCCCGAATACCCAAGTTTGACCACAAACACTTGACTAAACACCCGAACACTCAAGTTTGACCACAAACACTTGACTAAACACCCGAACACCCAAGTTTGACCACAAACACTTGACTAAACACCCCGAATACCCAAGTTTGACCATAAACACTTGACTAAACACCCGAATACCCAAGTTTGACCACAAACACTTGACTAAATACCCGAACACTCAAGTTTGACCACAAACACTTGACTAAACACCCGAACACCCAAGTTTGACCATAAACACTTGACTAAACACCCGAATACCGAAGTTTGACCACAAACACTTGACTAAACACCCGAACACTCAAGTTTGACCACAAACACTTGACTAAACACCCGAACACCCAAGTTTGACCACAAACACTTGACTAAACACCCCGAATACCCAAGTTTGACCATAAACACTTGACTAAACACCCGAATACCCAAGTTTGACCAAAACACTTGACTAAACACCCGAACACTCAAGTTTGACCACAAACACTTGACTAAACACCCGAACACCCAAGTTTGACCATAAACACTTGACTAAACACCCGAATACCCAAGTTTGACCACAAACACTTGACTAAACACCCGAACACCCAATTAAAAATGTGAAAAGGAACCTAAAAAAACACAAAAAAAAAATACAAGAAAGGGTAAGCATCTTAAACCCCCAAAATTTTTAAAAAAATTTAAAAAAAAAAAAAAAAATAGCGACGACATTCAAATGGATTAGCGACGACATTCAACCTTTGAATGCCGTTGCTAATTATTCGCGACGACATTCAAAGGGATAGTCGTCGCTAAACAATAATAAAAAATTTGATTGGTCTTCGTGGGCGGTCAACTTTCCCGCCCACGAAAATTAGCGACGACAGACCAAAAATTCGCGACGGGTAGTCGTCGCTAAACCAAGGCACGCAAGGGGCGTGTGTACGTGGGGTGACACGTGTCCCGTTTCGCGACGAAACTTCAGGATTCGCGACGACCTTCGTGTCGTCGCTAATCTTTTATTCTATAAAGCCCTAACCGAGCTCATTTCTGCCATAACACACACTCAAAAACTCACACAAAAACTCCATTTCCGCCATAGCCAAGCAGCTCCGAGCAATAACAACACCAAATCCGACATCAAGGTAATGATTCCAATCCAATAACACATTTTAATCACTACTTTTTTAATTTTTTCATTTTCAATTTCTAATATTTTTTCTTGTGTTTATTTTGTATGATTCCTTCTTCTTGGCATGGATTCATGGACGAAATCTACACCATTTCTACGTATCAGGTTCCAATTTCCGGATCAAACTTGCATTTTTTTTATTTTTAATTTTTTTTTGTTTGTAAAAATCTATGAATGTTTGTGTGATTTGAGTAATTCCGAGAATTATGTGTATGTTTATGGGTTGTTTGGTAATTTTTTGGTGTTAAATAACAACATTTAATTGGTATTTGGTAAAAATTAGGGTTTTGGTATGATTTTTGTAATTTTAATGTAATAATTAGAGTGTTATTGATCTTTGATTGTGTTTTAAGATATAGGGACCTATTTGCAATATGTTTGATTTGTATGTTTAAGGACTAAAATGTAGTTTTATACTTTTTTTGGACTAAAATGCAATTTTATACCTTTTAAGGACTAAAATGCAATTTTTAAAAAATTAGGACTAAATAGCATATTTTATAAAAAATTTGGACTAAAATCATTTTTTAGGACTCGATTGCAAATTTTAAAAGAAAAGGGACTTAGTTGCAAATTTTACGAAAATAGGACTTGATTGCAAATTTTAAAAGAAAATGGGACTAAAATGCAATTTTTTAAAAAAATAGGACTTATTTGAAATTTTAAAAAAATAAGACTTGATTGCAAATTTTAAAAGAAAATGGGACTAAAATGCAATTTTTAAAAAAATAGGACTTATTTGCAAATTTTAAAAAATTTGGAATTATTTGCAAATTTTAAAAAATTTGGACTTAAATGCAAATTTTAAAAAAAAATGGACTTATTTGCAAATTTTAAAAAAATTTAGGACTTAAATGTAATTTTATGAAATTTTATAGATGGCTGCTGTCATGGGTAGGAGTCACGATGGAGATGGGAGGGGTAACGATCCCCCGAGGGGTCCACCACGTTCGAATGCTGATTGTAACCAACCATCGGGTAATAAAAAATTCAATTAATGTTTATTTATCACTTAAAAAAATATGTAGTGTCTAAATATTTTTCACTAAAACAGGTGAACGTAAAAAAAGGAGACCGAAAGCTGCCACCTCTATCCGGACAGCTCAGGAGACCCTGAAGAGAGTCGGCTGGCCCATTCCAGTTGACTTTTCTGTCATAGACGGCACCTGGAACTTCGTCGGCCCATATAGCAAACACGTGGGTCAGGTGGCTGGTAATGCTGTTCGAGAAGCTATTCCCCCTTGCTACAAAGAATGGAAAGAGGTACCCGACCATAACAAAGGGGTAGTATTGCAGCGACTTCATCAATTTTTTGATTTAGAGGAGTGGAGGAGGCGAAGCGATTGGGAAGAGATCACTAGGAGATTGACTGCGATGACATCCGGAGCCTACATGCGATACAAGTCGGATTTGAAGAACGACTACTACTACACGGGTGAAAATCCACCAGATGTTGACCCGGTGATTTGGGAGGAGACGAAGAAGATGTTTGATGACTTGGCGAAACAGGTAGAAAAAAATAATTTATTAATTATTTTATACATTTTTTTTAATTAATTTTATAACTACTCCTTTTTTATTTGTAACAGAGTCAGGCTGATATAAACAAGAAGAATCGAGAGCACCAGTCAGTTCCGAGCAAGGCGGGGTCAAGGAACTGGTCACAGACCCGGGAGGTGATTATTGAGGTATAAGTTTTAAAAATTAAAATATAATTTAGTATTTAATTTAATTTAATTGTTATCTTATTAAAATTTGTTATTGTATACTGTCCAGGGGAAGCTGAAGACGGTGACGAAAGAGCCGTTAACATTTACAGATGACGAGACCTAGGAGGAGATGGATCTTCCTCCTTTATGCGGCTATTTCGACCACCTTTCATATGATGCGGCTACGGATAGCTGGCGTGACCAGCGTTTGGAGAGAGCTAGTGTAAGTCTTTTTAAAAAAAAAATTGATTTAATTTTTTTTTATTTTAAATTTTTTTTTTACTTAATCTAATTTATTTTTAAATTGAAATCTAATTGCAGGGTGTTCTTCGGGAGAAGATGAAGAAGAAGGTTGTGCAGGCCGGAACGGAGGGTACTGAAGTTAGCATCCAGGAGCAGATGGATGCCATGCTCGAGACGATCATGGAGGTCCTACACCCACCCAAGACTAAACACTGGGTGCCTACCATTGGTCCGGTCCGGAAACGAGCCAGGACTCCTACACAGCCGGACAGGGAGAACGATGAGCTGCTTAAGGCGGTTCTGGATGGGATGAACGAGCTTCGCGCGGCTCAAAATCTTCCACCGATACCGGATCCATCCTCCGCATCACCCGGGCCCACAGGTTCTTCTAGTCTGCCGAGTCAACCCCCGAGCACGGCAGAGACTCTTTTCGAGGCATTAAACGGGATGAGAATCGCTAATGGAATGCAGCCGATCAGCAAACCCGGGCCCACTAGACGAGATGAAGAGAGAGAAGATGAGGAGAGAAGAGGAGATGGAGAAGATCCCAATTTGAATGATGATTAAGTTATTTTTTTTAATTTGGTTGGTTTGTGTGTTTAAGACTTTATTTATTTCGGAATGTTTGACTTTGACTAGACTCGTTTGACGTTGACTTTATTTCATTTTAAGTATTTGAATCGAATTATCGTATTTTATATGTATTTTTGGATTTTTATTTATTTATAATTTTGCATTATATTTAAAATCAAAATAATAATAAAAACTAAAATTTAAATAATAAAGAAAAATAAAAAAGTAAAAAAAAAATAAAAAAGTAAAAAAAAAAAATAAAAAAAAACAAAAAAAAAACGAATAGCGACGACCCTTGGCGTCGCTAAAATATTAAATAAAATAAATAAATAATGATTTTCGATAAAATGTAAAAAAAATAAAAAATAATAATTATTATTAGCGACGACATCTCCGTCGCTAAACTTTGTCGCTATTTAATAAAAAAAAAATGAAATCGATAAAAAAGTAATTAAAAACTAATTAATCAATTAGCGACGACATGTCGTCGCTAATATGTCGTAGCTAATTCTTTAAATCCGCGACGCCCATCCTCGTGGGTAAATTCCTAAGGAACTAATCACGAAATCACTATTATTCGTCGCTAATCTCAAATTAGCGACGCCAGGATAGAGACGACAGTTTAGCGACGACAATTCGTCGCTAAACGAAATTAGCGACGATTTATCGCGGATTCGCGACGACGCGTGTCGTCGCGAAATCACGCGAATCCAGTAGTGTAATGGATATACTCTCTTTCATAATTTTGGATATTTCTAAGAGTAACGATATTTGTCACCCTTATTATCTTCACCCTTTTGTTACCTCTTACATGGCAAATTACATGACATGTCATGTAAGAAATAAAATAATCAAGGAAATATTTAATTAATGGAAAAAAAATTAATTAAGTTAAGTAAATAAATTACTTATATGTCATGCAATCTGCCATGTAGGAGGTGACAAAAGGGTGAAGGGAATAGGGGATGCCAAATATCATTACTCTATATCTAAGTGCTAGGAAGAATAATACTATTGTTATTTGTAAATTTGATTTATTTTGTTTATTTTTCGATATATTTTCTCCTAACCCTTATTGGGTGTACATTAGTTTGAAAAACTCTCTGCTTGGAACTTGATTCGAAACATTTCATTTTTTATTTATTGAAATTATTCATATTGAAATTTTTAGTTAGATATTCCTGGTTATCAATATCAATAATACAGTGACACGTGAAATTAACATCAATAATGTAATGCAAATAAAAAAAACTTAACATTGTCAAGAGATAAAAAAATAAGGGACTAAAAGGTTTAATTTTCAAGATAAGGGGCTAAGTGTTAAAAAGTGAATCCTTTTTTATATTTTATTTTCACCCCTAAATTTTAATTTTATAAAAAAACCTTTTGGTCTCCCAGTTTCCAGAATGTTCACTTGGTCCCCCATTTTTTCAAGTTAAATTTTAAAGCTTTAATTTATTTTTGTCTATATGTTTTTGTTGTTTATATAATATAATATAGGTTATTTTTGTCCAATATATAGACTTATATTGCACTTCTAATTCCAAAAATGATAAAATCTGACTAGTGGCTCCTCTCCGTTTTTATCTCCTTCCTGTAAATAAGTTTTTTAGAAATATATTTATAATTGTGTTTTAATTTTTCTTTAGTTTTATTTAATGAAATAATATTTTTTATGTGCAGTTTGATTAGAGGTTGTGGATCTTTAGGTTGTTTAACTTCATTAGAATCTTCACTTGCCCCACTAAACTTTCAAAATTTATTTTACTATAATAAAATATAGATTTTGTTGTATAATATAGAGAATTATAATGTAAATAATTTAAATAAATTCAATATACATACTTATATTATACTTTTTATTATAATATAGCGACAATAATTTTTTTTAAACATGCTCATTGTTTTATATCACAACATTATATTAAGCATATATTTTTCCTATTTGTTGATGTTAATGACTTTTCTTGAGTGTACTATACATACATATCAAAGTAAATAATCGATTTCAAAGTCTAAGTATCAGTTATCAGGGGTGTTTTAGGAATTTTATTTAGTGAGGGTTCTCTTAATGTAATATGTCTTATGTGACAAGTAAGCTGAAGATTGTTGTTGGAACATTGTTGATATGACTTTTGGGTGGTTGGCCGGATTCAGTGGTGGTGCTTTTATGGAATTTAAGATGTTTCAACTTATTGTATATATTAAATATTTTGGATACATGATTCTTTGTTTCTAAGTTCTACTTTTTACTATGATCTCTAGTTGTTTCAATTTATTTAATTATTTTAAACTAGTCTCGTTATCATTATCACAAACAAACACCCCATATCTAGTATCTACAATACCAAAGTATAATACTTCGAGTAGAAACTAAGCCTACAATGTAACACTAGAAAGTTAGGAAATGACAAGTCTACATCTTATTAAAAACCTCACTTATCGTAATCCATCAATTTTAGCAACCAAACATAAATTTAGGAAGCTAACTTCATTTATAAATCGTGCTTTCAGACTATCTTAGTGGTATTTTAAATGGTTTCCCTTCAGCGTGATCATAGACTTCAACTATTCCTAAAAGGTCTTCCCATATTTCGTTCATCACAAAATTTCATACAAGTTGATTTGCGAAAATGGTTTAGATTCTTCTTCTAATACTTCTTCCAAGTTAATATCATCATGATGTTGTCGAAAGTTCTTCCATTCACGTGAAAGTAAAAATCATCAATACAAACAATAATATTTGAGAACTGTGTTGAGGGATTTGGCATGTATGGTGCCATTCTCAATGGTTTTGAATGGTATTAAGCATGATAATCTTCAGACTACCTTAATGATATTTTAAATGGTTAATTCTTTTTATGTTGCTTCTCCCTATCGTTCAATCTATTAAAAATTATTACCAATGCAAACAATTATATTTTAACCACCTCACACATCTATTATCTAACGGTAAGGTTATATGAGTAATATGTAAATCTCTAATATTTTTTTTAGCAAAATATATCTTATATTCAATTTCTCATCAATATTATATGGAAGGATATTGACACTAATTTCTAAATTTATCATATTCGCTCTATATGTAAGTGTCTTATGTCATATGGGAAGCAAATGGCCATGATACTTTCATTTTTTGGGAGAGCAGAATTTGCTAAGATGATGTCAATCTCATTATTTTGTTATAGCCTTGATATCTCTTCTTATGGGTCCATAGTTCTCTTATATATAGCATGAGTAAGGACAATCTTAATCATTTAAATGTTAGGTAAATTAACATGTTCCCTGTTTAATGTTTGACACATTGGTTCCTTCTTTTCGTCAAGTTTATTATTTCTTTCTAAAAATGAAGATAATTGTGCCTTAGTACAACATTAAATATTAATAATATAAGGAGAGGCAAAAATAGGAGCTCCACTATTAAGAGTATTATTAGATTGTTTATTCAATTGTTTTAGCATATAAATCTCAATACAAACTATATATATATGTTTAGTAGTGACCTTATACCTATTACCTCTTACAAGTAGAGTAAAGTGTTTCCACTAAATGATCAAAAATGGTATGAAATATGTGATTAAAAGTAATCACCGGTTTTACAAAATAGAAATGGATTCCGAAAAACCAAAAAGAAATAAAACCAGTTTAACGTAAACTAACTATTACAATAAAACTGAAAAAACGATTACAAGAATCGAATAACAATACACGGAAATGCGATTACAAAATTTAAAATTACACGGAAACAATTACGAAAACAAACTTACACGGAAAATATAAACGAGCCTAATCCTCGGTCGTTAAAAAGATATTCCGGCGGTACCCGGTTATCTCTAACAGAACGGAAAACTACTAACAACTAGTTTAGTGGTGTTTTTAGAGAGTGAGAGAAGAGGCAGAGTTTTTTCCTTTGTAATTCGTAGCTGTAGAGAGGGGAATGGGAGCTCTATATATAGGGGTGAGGAGTGGAATACACAAGCCTTCAGAAATGCCCCTATTAAATCCCATGATTCCCTCCCGGATTTGTCTTGATGGGTTGACGTTTTGATTGCTATGTAACCCCCACGTTTATAATATTCTGTAACAGCTATATTGACCTTTTGATTTCCCACGTGTTTGACTTGAGCTGAATATCCTTTCCCATTAACGCGTGCGAGATTAGCGGAGGTTTGTCTCTACGTTTGAGTTGGAGTAGTCAACCACTACTATAAGAGCTGGTACAAAATCTACTTCATTTTTCATTTTTTGACTCCCCAAACTCCCCACGACCCACGCCCCCACGCCCCACACCTTACGCCGTCGCCGTCGCCGGTGCCGGTGCCGGGCCGGGCCGGGCGGGTGGGTGGTGGTGGTGGTGGTGCGCGCGTGTGGGATAAATCGTTGCCTTGCCTTGTGCATGATTATTGGGTATTTGGACTTAGTTGATATCACAAAGTATAAAAGAAGCTAAAACTCCTTATAACCCACCGATGTGGGAAAAGTCCAAAAGCATTTGTTAACAATCAAATGGATCAATTGACATAGGATGTCCAACAATCCCCCACACATTTGAATGTCAACAAAAGGTTTGGCGAGAAGGTTCCATAAAGAATAATCGGTGAATTGTACTTAAGTGTCAATATCTTGCGTTTTGAATTGACACGTAGTGAAGTGAGGCAACCACCGAATTCCGTTTAAGTGAACTTACTCTTGAACTTTAACGTTTATCGATCGAGACCCTCACAGCACATACTCTACCCGATTCAAGGTTATGGTTCCCTCCAACCTCACCTTTCGGTTCATCAAGCCCTTCTCTAAGGACCACCCTTAACGGGCTATGAACTTGGTGGATCTATTCATTTGAGAGTGGTGCAAGGACGTCTCCTTAACACTCTACCATGAATATTTGGGTTTCAACGTTACCCTTGAATTCATCAAGTCCTTCTCAAAAGAACCACCTTAAAGGCTATGAATTCAATGTGAGTTCAACACTCGGTACGCCTTTTTCATCAAGTCCTTCACAAAAGGACCACCACAAGTGGCTATGAACAAGACGATTTAGGTTTGAGCCTTAGGGATGGGGAAATCACATTGACTCATTAGTCACATGTTCACATTTAATGGGTTTTAGTCCCATCCCCCTCGACGTCTCCAGGACTAGTCTCCTGGTCAAGCCTTTGGTGAACGGATCAGCTAGATTCTCCTGATCGTACAAATTCCAAGGGTATCACACATTCTTCAGTAATTGTCTTACTGACCCATGTCTGATGCGAATATGTCTCTTCTTCCCATTATAGGCGCTATTATGAGCGACTCCAATGGCTGCTTGTGAATCACAGTGGATACATACAGGTGTGGCACTTCCTTCCCAAAGTGGCACATCTGATAAGAGACTTCTCAACCACTCAGCTTCTTGTCCAGCTAACTCTAGTGCTATGAACTCAGACTCCATGGTGGAGCGTGCTATACAAGTCTGTTTGGAAGACTTCCACGATACAGCACCTCCCCCTAAGGAGAACACATAACCACTGGTAAAGTTTACTTCGTCATTGTCAGAGATCCAGTTTGCATCACAAAAACCCTCAAGGACGGCAGGGAATTTGTTATAGTGCAAGCCTAGATCGATGGTACCCCTCAAGTATTTCAATAGACGGCGAAGTGCAACCCAGTGGTCACTACTTGGGTTATGAGTATAGCGACTAAGTCTGCTCACGGCATAGGCAATATCGGGTCGAGTATAGTTCATTAAGAACATTACACTTCCTATGATTTTAGCATATTCATTTTGGGATACAGCATCCCCAACATGTTTGGATAAGTTAATGCTAGACTCATAAGGTGTATTTACAGGCGTTACCTCAAAGGAATTGAACTTCTTCAGCATCCTTTCTACGTAATGAGACTGATTCAGGGTAATACCATTACTGCTCCTAATGATTTTTACCCCAAGTATTACATCAGCTTCTCCAATATCTTTCATGTCAAATCTGGAAGACAAGAAGCGTATAGTCTCATTTATAATATGAATAGTAGTACCAAAGATAAGCATGTCATCTACATAAAGGCAGATGATAACACACTCTGAATTTGTTACCTTGGAGTAAACACATGAGTCAGAAGTGTTAGCTATAAACCCATATGAAATGAGAGTACTATCTAGTTTTTCATACAATTTTTTCAGTGCCTGTTTCAAACCATACAAAGATTTTTTCAACTTACACACATTGTCCCCTTGACCAGGGACCACACACCCTTCAGGTTGAGCCATGTAGATCTCTTCATCTAGATCTCCGTTCAAGAACGCGGTTTTGACATCCATTTGATGTATTACAAGTTCGTGAATGACGGCTAAAGCAATAAGGGTCCTTATCGTGGCAATTTTGGTCACTGGGAATAGGTGTCAAAGTAATCTTGACCTTTCTTTTGGGTGAAGCCCTTAATAACAAGTCTGGCTTTGAATTTTTCTATTGAGCCATCGGGTCTCAATTTTTTCTTAAAAATCCATTTGCTACTAATTGCTTTGCTACCCCTAGGTAAGTCGGTTAATTCCCATGTATGGTTACTTTTGATTGACTCAAGTTCACTATTAATAGCCTCTTTCCAAAAACTAGCATCTATAGATTTTAAAGCATCATCGTAAGTTTTTGGGTCATCCTCCATGAGGAAGCAATTGACTACCCTTTCGTCTAATAGATCAATGTGAGAACCTTCTGTGATGAAAGCTGTTATAAAGTCAGGGCCGAAGCTAGACTCAATCCTGCGCCTCTTACTTCTCCTAGGTTCTTCCTCGGGAATACTACTAGGCTCCATGGAAGTGGAGGGGTTAGAAAAAACATCACAAAGAGGTACAATATCATTAGTAGATAAGTTATCAACAGAAGCATTGACAGTATTTAAATCTTTCAAAGGGAAAACATGTTCAAAGAACTCAGCGTCTCTAGATTCACAAATAGAGTTATCTTCTAATGACAAGAATCTGTAAGCCGCACTATTCTGAGCGTACCCTATGAAAATTGAGTCAACGGTTTTGGGACCAACGGTGACAGTTTTAAAATCAGGTAGTTTGACTTTGGCTAGACACCCCCACACTTTTAAAAATTTCAGGTTTGGTGGAAAACCCTTCCACATTTCATACGGGGTCTTTTCTAGGGATTTATGAGGTACCCTATTAAGAACATAACAGGCTGATAGGACAGCTTCCCCCCACATATTGTTTGGTAAACCTGAACTTATTAACATGGCATTCATAGTCTCTTTAAGGGACCTATTCTTTCTTTCTGCTATGCCATTTTGTTGGGGTGTATAAGGGGCACTAAGTTCGTGGATAATTCCATTTGTTTCACAAAACTCTTTAAGGGAATTAGAACTATACTCGCCTCCTCTATCGGACCTAAGTCGTTTGATTTTACAGTCTAGTTGGTTTTCAACTTCGGCTTTATATTTTAAAAACGCATTTTCCGCCTCATCTTTAGTTTTAAGGAGATACACTTTAGTAAACCTAGAGTAGTCATCTACGAAGGTTATGTAATAAAGTTTTCCACCTCTACTAGCGCAGTTTTTAAAATCAGCTAAGTCCGAATGAACTAATTCGAGTAGTTTAGTTTGTCTCGTGGTAACGGGTTTAAAAGGTTTTTTCGCAAGTTTGGACTCTACACATATTTGACATTTTTCAAATTCATCCACGTTGTTAACGGGTATTAGTCCAAGATTTTTAAGCCTTTTAATAGACGCAACATTTAAATGGCCTAGTCTACCGTGCCACGTTTGAACGGACTCAACAATATAAGCGGAATTAGATGCATTCTCATTAAGGGTTACAGTGTTTAAAACAAACAAGCCATTATTAAGGTACCCTTTCCCCACGAATTCGTCATTTTTGGTGATAATGACTTTACCCCCCTCGAAAACAAGTTTGAGACTAACTTTATTAAGGAGAGCCCCGGAAACTAAGTTCCTACGGAGAGAGGGAACGAAGAGAACATCATTTAGTTCAAGAGTCTTACCAGATGTGAGTTTGAGGGGAACTTGACCCTTACCAAGAACAGTAGCGGTGGAAGAGTCACCCAAGTACACACACTCACCATCAGTTGCCTTTTCGAATTTCTTGAACAAGGATTTGTTTGCGCAGAAATGGCGAGAAGCTCCAGTGTCAAGGATCCACTCGCTCTTATTCTCTACCAAATTTACCTTAACCATTACCGCATCGATGATTTCTTCGGTCTCAGTCAGATTCGCGGCAGCTTTGGGACCCTGGCCAGCTCTCTGGGGACATTCAAAAGCTTTGTGCCCTTCTTTGCCACAACAGTAACAGGCCCCTTTAGTTTTTTGAATCTTACCAGAGATCTTGAATCATCCACCTTGTTTGTTGGAGTTGCCACGATTCTTGTTTCCCCCAGACTTAGATTTGTTTGACCCTTGTTGCTTTCCCTTCCCTTTGAACCTGTCTTTGTTACCTTGGCCAGAACCTTCGACTAGATTAGCTTTGGAGGAATGAGAAGGGAAAGAGATTGACTTATCCTTTAGTCGATTCGCTTCTTCGACTTGGATGTGGCTGATGAGCTCTTGGAGGGTCATTTCTTTCTTTTTGTGCTTGAGGTGGTTGCGGTATTCACTCCAAGATGGGGGAAATTTCTCAAGCAAAATGTTGGCTTGAAGAATTTCACACATCTTCATGCCTTCGGCGATAACCTCCGCGCATAGGTTCTCGTAAAAATAGAGTTGTTCAATCATGGGTTTTTGATCCGTAAGTCTAAAATTATACCAATTCCCAGTCACGTACTTTTTCTTTCCCGAATCATCAGCCCCATATTTCTTCTCGAGAGTTTCCCATATGACCTTTGCCGATTTCTCTTTGGCAAGGAGGTCAAAGATGGGATTAGTAACGTGGTTCAACATCCAGCCCCGAGCCATGGTGTTAGCTCTTTTGAACCTAGATTCGAGGGCAGCATGCCTAGCTAGCTCTTGTTCAGTATGTGCTCCAATTTCCAAAAGAGGAGGAGCCTCGACTATAGCAAAGTCGAGTTCATACTGTTCAAGGCAAATCATGATTTTTTGCGCCCAACGCTTATAGTTAGAACCATTAAGGGGTTCCAACTTGTTTGCCTCGAGAATTGGCTTTGTGTTCAAAGAGGAACCAACAGCCGAAATCGGAAGAGCCATTTTCAAAAAATAACCGGTGAAAAAAGAAAATGAATATCTTTTTAAATTGTGATTAAAAGTAATCACCGGTTTTACAAAATAGAAATGGATTCCGAAAAACCAAAAAGAAATAAAACCAGTTTAACGTAAACTAACTATTACAATAAAACTGAAAAAACGATTACAAGAATCGAATAACAATACACGGAAATGCGATTACAAAATTTAAAATTACACGGAAACAGTTACGAAAACAAACTTACACGGAAAATATAAACGAGCCTAATCCTCGGTCGTTAAAAAGATATTCCGGCGGTACCCGGTTATCTCTAACAGAACGGAAAACTACTAACAACTAGTTTAGTGGTGTTTTTAGAGAGTGAGAAAAGAGGCAGAGTTTTTTCCTTTGTAATTCGTAGCTGTAGAGAGGGGAATGGGAGCTCTATATATAGGGGTGAGGAGTGGAATACACAAGCCTTCAGAAACGCCCCTATTAAATCCCATGATTCCCTCCCGGATTTGTCTTGATGGGTTGACGTTTTGATAGCTATGTAACCCCCACGTTTATAATATTCTGTAACAGCTATATTGACCTTTTGATTTCCCACGTGTTTGACTTGAGCTGAATATCATTTTCCTTTAACGCGTGCGAGATTAGCGGAGGTTTGTCTCTACGTTTGAGTTGGAGTAGTCAACCACTACTATAAGAGCTGGTACAAAATCTACTTCATTTTTCATTTTTTGACTCCCCAAACTCCCGACGACCCACGACCCACGCCCCCACGCCCCACACCTTACGCTGTCGCCGTCGCCGGTGCCGGTGCCGGGCCGGGCCGGGCGGGTGGGTGGTGGTGGTGGTGGTGCGCGCGTGTGGGATAAATCATTGCCTTGCCTTGTGCATGCTTATTGGGTATTTGGACTTAGTTGATATCACAAAGTATAAAAGAAGCTAAAACTCCTTATAACCCACCGATGTGGGAAAAGTCCAAAAGCATTTGTTAACAATCAAATGGATCAATTGACATAGGATGTCCAACAAAATATACCATTTCATCGTTCTTACAAGCTCCCTCGTTTGAATGTCTTATATCACAAATTTACCATTAACTTGAGTATTATAGTGCCACCAAAGCATCTTCTCAATAGTTTTAAATATTTGCTACTTGTGCAGAACACTACCATTTGGTAAAGGCCGAAAAGATCTCAAAAGGTTATCCATGCTCAAGGGTGATGTTTTTAATTCTATAAACAATCCAAACTTGTAAACATAAGTGTATAACTCGCGTGTTATTCTTATTTAGAATGCAATTTAGCAATTAATGTTATAAAACGACATTAGTTATTATCAATATCTATTTTGATGCAAAATACTATATTTAAATAGTACCATTAGTGATAACAACTCTACTATCGGGACTTTCAACCATGTCCAAATAATTAAAGTATCTAAAAATCTTGTAACTACTCGAGTTCATTCATCTGGAAAACCATAAGTTTACATAATTTTACTCTACTATATATATTAAACATATTAAACAAATTAAAGAATTAAAACTTTTGATGAACAAATATAAAATATATCTAAAACACATTTTACTTGTATATCATAAAAAAATCCTAAATATATATTATTTCAATTAAGTTAAAGAATTACAATTCATCAAATTATTTGTAATAACAATTAAGTATAGGTCTGTTTTCTAAATGATTTTGAACTTTTAAAATTTCCCAATTAGTGCTACAACTTTGCTTTTATCCTCCGGTTACTTGGAGGAAAAAGGACATTTTTCAAAATTTAATCAAATAATATAAGTAAATTTATATTAAAAAAAAAGATAATTCAAAATTTATTCATATACATAAAATTATAACAAAAATAAAAGTGATTTTTACCCAACGTATCTTGGAGACATCCCCTATAGACCAAAACGCCCCCCACCACATCTATCATTTTCTTGCCCATAAAAGACACCATACATTTTATTATTTCTTTTTTTCTTCGTTAAAAAAAACATTTTGATTTATGTGAAGTTTCCCAAAACTTAATTTTTGAGCTATGGGAAAATTTCCAAAATTCAAATTTTGAGTTTTGGGAGCGAGCTCAAGATATATTAGAAGGATAAAATGATAGTGCTTTTTTCGAGGTAATGGACAAGGCTGTAGGGGTTTATTGAGTAATTAACCCATAATTTAACACTATATACCAATTTTTTTTTAAATTTCCATACCATTACACCCATTTTTGTTTTTTCTTTACTATATATATATATATATATATATATATATATATATATATATATATATATATATATATATATCAAATTATTTCAAAGTTTTTTTAAACCCTACAAATATGTCTTTCTAATCTATCTTCTCCACTAACAATACCATTTCCTTCCTTCTTTTCTCTCTTCTCTCTATTCTTTCTTCTCTCTGTTCTAATCCTCACATCCCTCTTTCATCTCTCCTATTTAGAAGATCACATCCCTCTTTCAAACCTTCCGTTTTCGAAGCTAGGTGATGACTTCATTGTTCGAGTTTATCCTTTTTCTTTCGCAAGCCATGGATGGAAAATGGAAGCTCTGTTTTTAGGTTGAGCAAGGAAGTTGTATTTTCGAAGCTCCAACATTTAATAGATCCATTTCCTAAACAACCTCATGAGCAAAACGAAGTTAAGGTCGAACGTATCTCCATCAACGACTACCATGGTGTAAAGCTCTATTTTTGAAACTCCGTCTTCCAACTCCAGCCTTCAAATTATCCATGACGGGAAGTTTCGTTTTCAGAGTTCTGTGTTTTAGCTCCGGCCTTTAACAGATTCATGTCCTGAACGAACTCACGAGCATAACAGTGTTAAGGCAGAATATATATCCTTCAAAGTCAATACAAGATTAGAAAATCCACAGAAAATTAAAAAACCATTACAAAAATTAAAAATCCATCAAATGATTAATCTTATTTATCAAAGGATTAAAGAATTTTTTTTTGTTTTCTATAAGATATAATAGAGATGGAGTAATGAAGAGAAGATAGGTTTGGTGAAAAGAGTAAGAAAGCAAATATAATTTTGGTAACATAGTTCATGAATCCCCTATAGAACTAATATTATTGGACTCCTTTATAGGTTTGCTAATGGGCTTAACATATATTTATTGGGCTTAATGGGCTTGTCTTAATATGCTAGGTTCTAAATCTAAATGTGATTTTTATTTTATTTGAGTATTGACTAGTCATCTTCCAACCCTAACGTCAGTCGTTCTCTTCTGTAATGTCGAATCCTAGCCCCCAACCTTTCCATATAATACCCGAGACATTAAGTATAAAAAAACATCAGTAATCTACACTATGGTGTATTATTTTCTTCGAATTATTATTTAAAATATTATTAAATACTCCAATGCTTCCCTTTTTCAAGAGTTATTTTCTTTTCTCTTGTTCAATCTTCTCTTCTCTAAGTCAAGCATGTTTTTACTTTTAAGATCATTGATCATTACATTTCAATGAAGAACCAATTCTGAACAGGTTTACTTTTATTTATTCATTCACACTGTCTTGACAATATCTTATTTATGTAGTAGATCTAAAATTATTGCCTCTTCTTTTTAATAGATATATGCTTTCTTTAATTATTTCAGAAATTTCTAATAGCTTTTCAAATTAGATTTATTAATTGTTAAAATCATTTTAATGGAAAATATAAGTAATGCTTGAGATAGATCCAAATTCACTATATTTGTCTTTACAAAAATTTAAAAAGAATTCGTTTGTGTAGGGAAATTTTTTACAAAATAATCAATACAAAATTTACAATATATTTAGGAATATTTTATAGTCATTACATTTTCGAAATAAAAACATATAATGACTGAATTGTTAGTATTGATCAAACTTAACATTGTATTTTCTTTTTAAAGTGGTCCCTAACTTTGCAAAAATAACATTTGAGCCCTATATTTTGCGATTTTGTTATAATTTTGGTCTTTTTTTTAAACACGGGTAGTGTAGTCATTTATCAACACCAAAAATAAAGTGGCATGTGTTATTATAATTGGTATTGTAATGGAAATATTTACAAAGACTTAACACTCTCACAAAATTAAAAAATAATAGACTACCAGATAAGGGATTGTGTCAAAAAATTCAAAGATTAGAACCAAATATGTTATTTACCCTTTTTTCTTTTGAATACTAGAAAGTGGCATGATAAAATCTGTTTGTTTTACAATTTGTTTGTTCTTTTAGTTGTGGTTGAATTAAATTAATTTTGTCTATTTGGCCATTATCTTGTAAAAGTGACCATTAATCTCTTATCTTTTGATTTTCTTACAACATTAGTCCTAATCTTTCAAATGTAACATATAAGTCCCTTATCTTTTTGTGACCACGTTGGTAGATTATGTTAGCGAAATTACACATTTAAGGTAATTTTTTTATGTTTAATTTTATACCATTTGGGCATCGAACATTTTTTTAATCCCCATCCGTCCTTGCATCAAATTTCATCGATTTCTTTACCCTCAAATCCACTTGGCAGCATGTATTTTTGTAATTATTAATAGTGAAAAATTCTCAAGGGTCTATTTGGGGACCATTTCCTTCCATATAAACTTTTCGTAATTATTCCTCTTTGTAATTTTTTTTCTCAGCTAAACTTTCTTCCTTGTTGTGTGTATGTTCAATGCATTACGAATTTTCATAATTTGTTTGTTTAATTTCTCTTTGCAATTATTTTTTTTCTCAGCTAAATTTTCTTCCTTGTTTTTTGTATGTAATATTCAATATGAAGTTTCATAGTTAGTTGGTGTCTATTGTTTTCAATTCAAAATATAAAATTGAATTTTGGTGTATTTTAGCCATTTCAGGTTAATTAGAGTTTAATCACTTGTTTAATTCTTATTACGCACTTTAATTGATCGTATTTAGACATTTCTTTAGTGTTTTTTACTTTATTGTGTGATTATGTTTATTATAATAAAAGCGTGTATGTTAAAATTAGTATAATTGTTTTATATTTATATCAATTTGAGTGAAATTGGAGCTCAAAGATAATTAGTGCTAATAGAGTTAAATTCATTCATCATTGGTCTCTGTATTATATAAAAATTAAATTTCACAACCGATACCTGCTTTCATGTCTATTTGCAGATATTAAGCTAATACTTGTAGAAGCGAAAAACTGATGGTTAAGACCTGCTAAAATATGCGAAATCGTAGAAAATTATCAAAATTTTCGAATTACTCCAGAGGCAGCACAATTACCTCCAAGTATGATCATCATCTATTAAATAAATCATTTAAACACGTGTCTATTTTATACAATCGTATACTTTAACATGTTAAACTTTCATAGGTGGTTCACTCTTTCTATACGATTGGAAAAAGCTACGTTATTTCCGAAAAGGCGCCCATAATTGGAGAAAGAAAAAAGACGAAAGAACCGTCATAGAAGCTCATGAAAGACTAAAGGTTAGTTAAAACTATTCTCTTAGCCATTTCATCAAACACTTTTAAACATAATCTTAAACATAACCTTAAAATTTGTCCATGTTTAAGGTTGGAAGTGTTGATGTACTTCATTGCTACTACGCACATGGAGAAGATAACGAGAATTTCCAAAGACGAAGCTATTGGTTACTTGAAGAGTAAGTCTTTTCTTAATTAGTTCAATTTTATAAGGACTACTTATGCAAAATTATTCTTTTTGCAGGGAATTATCATGCAAAGTATTTGTCCACCATCGTGAAGTTAATGTAAGTATTTAATTACACATTTAAACTTTTTTTAACATTATCTTTTTCTTTTACGCTAATACAAATTTATTTTATTTTATAGGGAAATAGAACAAATTATTTTATAGGGAAATTTCTTGTTAAGGGTGAGCCTAAAGGATATAACCAGAAAGCTGATGAGAAATGTGAGAAAGATGAAGCTAAAGCCAAAAACACTGAAGCTCAGATAGCCGAGAAAGTGGAAGCTGGAGCCCAAGCTGATTCTATTATAAGTGTTTTCAAGGCTAAAAGGTATCTTGTTTACTTTAGACCTCTTGACTTGTGTGAAATAAAAATAAACTTTAATAACCTCTACTATTCATGCAGATTTGATACTTTGGGTGTCATAATAAGGGTGAAAGATTTATTTGAAGGGCATCCGAACTTGATTTTAGAGTTCAACACCATGATGCCTAAAGGATATGAGATCACACTCGATGAGGAAGAAGCCAAACCAAAAGAAACACTCAAATTTAGTAAAGCAATAAGTTTTGTGAACCAGATAAAGGTAAAGTTGGAGCCCAAGCTGAAGTCGGAGCCTAAGCTAAAGCTGAGATAGCTGAACCTGAAACTTGATCTACTGTTGAAAAATGATGTTATGTTTCTCCATATTAATAACTCATCTGGCCCATTGCGTTTGCTTGTGTTGACTGTTTGGTCTCTTATCTTGTTATTAAGTGACTTTATATTTTGATTTTGTGATAACGTTAGTCCTTTTTTTGTGTATTTTCATTATGTTACATACATGTGGTTTTAGCATAATTACACCTTTTAAGGTATTTTAGTCATTTATCACATAATGAAAATACAACAAAGACAAATTTTGTTACAAAAAAAGAAAACAAATTAAGGGACGAAATTGTTAACAAGATAAACGACTAAATAGGTTATTTATCCATCTCCTTTTAAATACAAGAAAAAGTCTTTTCATCTTGCTTCAAGCTAAATTTATGCGTATGACGTATTTTTCCTTTTATTTTTATATCTTTAATGAAATACAATATTTTATGTGCAGTTTGACCAGAGACAAAGGACTATGAGCCTCCCTGAGATGCAACAACACAACAATATCAATAATACAGTGACACGTGAAATTAACATCAATAATGTAATGCAAATAAAAAAAACTTAACATTGTCAAGAAATAAAAAAATAAGGGACTAAAAGGTTTCATTTTCAAGATAAGGGGATAAGTGTTAAAAAGTTAATCCTTTTTTATATTTTATTTTCACCCCTAAAGTTTAATTTTATAAAAAAACCTTTTGGTCTCCCAGTTTCCAGAATGTTCACTTGGTCCTCCAATTATTCAAGTTAAATCTGAAAGCTTTAATTTATTTTTGTTGTTTATATAATATAATATAGGTTATTTTTGTCCAATATATAGACTTATATTGCACTTCTAATTCCAAAAATGATAATATTTGACTCGTGTCTCCTTCCCATTTTTATCTCCTTTCTGTAAATAAGTTTTTTAAGACTAAATTTATAATTGTGTTTTACTTTTTCTTTATTTTTATTTAATGAAATGATTTTTTTATATGCAGTTTGATTAGAGGCCGTGGATCTTTGGGTTGTTTAACTTCATTAGAATCTTCACTTGCTCCACAAAACTTTTAAAATTTATTTTATTACGTTTTAGTACTATAATAAAATATGAATTTTTTTGTATAATATAGAGAATTATAATGTAACTAATTTAAATAAATTCAATATATATACTTATATTAAATTTTTATTATAATATAGCGACCATAATTTTTTTAAAACATGCTCATTATTTTATATCACAACATTATATTAAGCATATTTTATTCCTATTTGTTGATGTTAATGACTTTTGCTGGGTGTACTATATATACATATCAAAGTAAATAATCGATTTTAAAGTCTAAGTATTAGGGGTGTTTTAGAAATTTTATTTAGTGAGGGTTCTCTTAATGTGATATGTCTTATGTGACAAGAAAGCTGAAGATTATTGTTGGAACATTGTTGATACGACTTAGGGTGGTTGGCCGGATTCAGTGGTGGTGCTTTTATGGAATTTACGATGTTTCGAATTATTGTATATATTAAATATTTTGGATTCATGATACCTTGTTTCTAAGCTCTTTTTTTACTATAATCTCTAGTTGTTTCAATTTATTTGATTATTCTAAACTAGTCTCATTATCATCGTCACGAAACGAAACAAACACCCCATATCTAGTATCTACAATACCAAAGTATAATACTTCGAGTAGAAACTAAGCCTACAATATAACACTAGAAAGTTAGGAAATGGCAAGTCTACATCCTATTGAAAACCTCACTTATCATAATCCATAAAAGTTTAGCAACCAAACATAAATTTAGGAAGATAACTTCCATTAAAAATTGTGCACTATCTTAGTGGTATTTTAAATGGTTTCCCTTCTGCGTGATCATAGACTTCAACTATTCCTAAATGGTCTTCCCATATATCGTTCTTCACAAAATTTTCTACAAGTTGATTTGCGAATATGGTTGAGATTCTTTTTCTAATACTTATTCCAAGTTTAATCTATAATTTAACGTTCTGGATCTGTCCTTGTCATGTTAGGCTTTGAATTATGTAATATCATCTTAGTGTTGTAGAAAATTCTTTCATTCACGTGAAAGTAAAAATCATTAATACAAACAATAATATTTAAGAACTGTGTTGAGGGATTTATAGTGTACGGTGCCATCCCTTAATTGTTTTGAATGGTTTCAAGCATGATAATCTTCAGACTACCTTAATGGTATTTTGAATGGTTGATTCTTTTTCTGTTGCTTCTCCCCATATGGTTCAATCTATTAAAAATTATTACTGATGCGAATAATTATATTTTCACCACCTCACACATCTGTTATTTAATAGTAAGGTGATATGAGTAGTATGTAAATTTCTAATATTTTTTTTTAGTAAAAAAATATCTTATATTCAATTTCTCATCAATATTATATGGAAGGATATTGAAACTAATTTCTAAAAATTTATCAATTTCTCTCTATATGTAAGTGTCTTATGTCATATGGGAAGCAAATGGCCATGAATCTTTCATTTTTTGGGAGAGCAGAACTTGCTTATGGACTTGATATCTCTTCTTATGGGTGCATAGTTCTCTTATATCTATAATGAGTAAGGACACTCTTAATCATTTGAATTTTAGGTAAATTAACATGTTCTTTGTTTAATGTTTGACACATTGGTTTCTTCTTTTCATCAAGTTTATTACTTCTTTCTAAAAATGAAGATAATTGTGCCTTAGTACAACATTAAATATTAATAATATGAGGAGAGGCAAAAATAGAAGCTCCACCATTAAGAGTGTTATTAGATTGTTTATTTTGTTGTTTTAGCATATAAATCTCAATACTCACAATATATATATGTTTAGTAGTGATATTATCCCTATTACCACTTATAAGTAGAGTAAAGTGGTACCACTAAATGATCGAAAATGGTACGAAATATACCATTTCATCATTTTTACAAGCTCCCTCGTTTGAAAGTCTTATATCGCAAATTTACCATTAACTTGAGTATTATAGTGCCAGCAAAGCATCTTCTCAGTGGTTTTAAATATTTGCTACTTGTGTAGAACACAAAAAGACCGAAAAGATCTAAAAAGGTTATCCATTATCATGGGTGATGTTTTTTATTCTATAAACAATCCAGACTTGTAAACATAAGTGTATAACTCACGTGTTATTCTTATTCAGAATGCAATTTAGCAATTAATGTTGTAAAACGACATTAGTTATTATCAATATCTATTTTGATGCAAAATACTATATTTAAATAGTATCATTAGTGATAACAACTCTACAATTGGGACTTTCAACCATGTCCCAATAATAAATGTATCTAAGAATCTTGTAACTACTCGAGTTCATTCATCTGGAAAACCATAAGTTTACATAATTTTACTCTACTCTATATTTTAAACATATTAAACAAATTAAAGAATTAAAATTTTTGATGAACAAATATAAAATATATCTAAAACACATTTTACTTGTATATCATAAAAAATCCTAAATATATATTATTTCAATTAAGTTAAAGAATTACAATTCATCAAATTATCTGTAATAACAAAAATTTAATAGCGCCTCCTATTACAAAAAATTTAGATTTTTTTTATTTTTCCCCTCCAAGTATAGGTCAGTTTTCTAAATGATTTTGAACTTTTGAAATTTCCCTATCAGTCCTACAACTTTGCTTTTATCCTTTGGTTACTTGGACGAAAAAGGACATTTTTCAACATTTAATCAAATAATATAAATAAATTTATATTAAAAAAAAAATAATTCAAAATTTATTCATATACACAAAATTATAGAAAAATAAAAGTGATTTTTACCCAACGTATCTTCAAGACATCCCCTATAGATTGAAACGCCCCCCTCACCACATCTATCATTTTCTTGCCCATAAAAGGCACCATACATTTTATTATTTCTTTTTTTCTCCATAAAAAACAGTTTGAGTTATGTGAAGTTTTCCAGAACTCAAATTTTGAGCTATTGGAAAATTTCCAAACCTCAGATTTTGAGTTTTGGGAGCGAACTCAATATATCTTAGGAAGGATAAAAAAGACAGTGCTTTTTTTCGAGGTAGTGCACAAGGTTGTAGGGGTTTATTGAGCATTGAACCAAAATTTAACACTATATGCCAATTGTTTTTTAAAATTTCCCTACCATTATACCCATTTTTGTTTTTTCTTTACTATATATATCAATTTATTTCATAGTTTTTTTAAACCCTACAAATATGTCTTTCTGATCTATCTTCTCCACTCACAATAACATTTCCATCTCTCTTTTCTTTCTTCTCTATGTTCTAAACCTCACATCCCTCTTTCATCTCTCCATTTCCAAAGATCACATCCCTCTTTCAAACCTTCTGTTTTCGAAGCTAGCTGAAGATGTCATTGATCGAGCTTATCCTTTTTCTTTCGCAAGCCATGGATGGAAAATGGAAACTCTGTTTTTTAGGTTGAGCAAGGAAGTTGTATTTTCAAAACTCCTACCTTTAATAGATCCATTTCCTAAATGACCTTATGAGCAAAACGAAGTTAAGGTAGAACGTATCTCATTCAACGACTACCATGGTGTAAAGCTCTATTTTTGAAACTCTGGCCTTCAAATTATCCATGGCGTGAAGTTTCGTTTTCAGAGCTCCGTGTATTAGCTCCCGCCTTTAACAAATTCATGTCCTGAACGAACTCACGATCATAACAGAGTTAAGGCAAAATATATATCCTTCAAAGTCAATACAAGATTAGAAAACCCATAGAAAATTAAAAAAAACCATTAAAAAAATTAAAAATACATCAAATGATTAACCTAATATAGTAAAGGATTAAAAAAATCTTTTTTTATAATAAAATTCTATAAGAAATAATAGAGATGGAGTAATGAAGAGAAGATAGGTTTGGTGAAAAAAGTAAGAAAGCAAATAAAAATTTGGTAACATAGTTGATGAATCCCTTATAGAACTAATATTATTGGCTTTCTTTATAGGTTTGCTAATGGGCTTAACATATATTTATTGGGCTTAATGGGCTTCTAAATCTAGATATGATTTTTATTTTATTTGTGTAATGAGTAGTCGTCTTCCAACCCTAACGCACCGCCACCGATCTCTTCTGTAATGTCGAATCCTAGCCCCCAACCTTTCCATATAATACCCGACACATTAAGCATAAAAAATCATCACTAAACTACACTATAGTGTATTATTTTCTTAGAATTATTATTTAAAATATTATTAAATACTCTGATGCATCCCTTTTTCAAGGGTTCTTTTCTTTTCTCTTATTCGATCTTCTTCTCTCTAAGTCAAGTGTGTTTTTACTTATAAGATCGTTGATCATTACATTTCAATGAAGAACCAATTCTGAACAGGTTTACTTTTATTTATTTATTTACACTGTCTTGTCAATATCTTATTTATTTGGTAGATCTAAAATCATTGCCTCTTCTTTTTAATGGATGTATGTTTTCTTTAAATATTTCAGAAATTTGTAATAGCGTTTCAAATTAGATTTATTAATTGTTAAAATCATTTTAATGGAAAATGTAAGTAATGCTTGAGATAGATCCAAATTCACTATATTTTTATTTAAAAAAATTTAAAAATAATTTGTTTGTGTAGGGAAATTTTTTACAAAATAATAAATACAATATTTAGAATATATTTAGGAATATTTTATAGTCATTACATTTTCAAAATAAAAACATATAATGACTGAATTGTTAGTATTGATCAAATTTAACATTGTATTTTAATTGTATTTTCTCTTGAAAGTGGTCCCTAACTTTGCAAAAATAACATTTGAGCCCTATATTTTTCGATTTTGTTATAATTTTGGTAATTTTTTTCAAACACTGGGTAGTGTAGTCATTTAACAACACCAACAATACAGTGACATGTGTTATTAACATTTAGTGATTTATGCAGTTGCTTCAAGAACATTTAGTGAGAAGGCCTCAAGAAAATGCAATCCAGATGCATGGACTTTTAGGAGCTTCAGCAACTTCTAGCTCAATGCAGAAGCTACCACAACAATTCATTTGGAAAAAAAATGGAGAGGAATCCTCGCCTCAGGCTAAGCCTCCTATGGGTTTCACTGAAGCACAACGCAAAACTCTAATGGAACAAATTTCCTTCAACAGAAATCTCAAGGTAAAAGAACGTGTTCCATTAAATATCTTTTTACATTTACATTTACATAACATTACATGTTATTTGATGTCTTATATTATATTTCCCTGCTTGCTTGTAGAATAATGAGAAAGTGGCTACTCATTCCCTTAAGCGTGTTGGTTCACCATTACTTGATATACACACGAACCAAGCATCTCACTCTGCAGTAGAGAAAGGAAAAGCAGTTGCTGTCTTTGAGACAGAGAAGCAGAAGCCACAAGAGATATCATTTAGTGCTGGTTCAGCTCAATATATCTTGTGTAAGTAGTGGCAGGAGATGAATGGGGATCCTAACCCAAACCTTCCACAGAAGCAGCGTAAAACAGGACCTCTATGGCTCTAGACATTGCTCGTCCAGCAATATCTATGGTTGGTTTATCCTCAGGACCCTCAATTGCTTCCATATACAAGCGTTGGAAGGAGATTAATCAAGAACCTCACCAAAATCCTACCCAGTGAGAGGCTGCCCAAGGAAACAAGAACAAGCTCTAAATCAATCCTCTTTCTTTATGCTAAATTTACAACTTGTGTCAAGTTTAAACTATTTATCTCATTCTAAATATGTTATATTTTTTTTATGAATGTTTTATTGGAAAGTCAATGACTTTGATCTAGAAGCTTTTAAATCATTGTGACATACTCTGAAAACCTTTGTCATTTATATAATTTTTGGAAATAAACTGTTAAGGTTTTATGTCTATAAAATATAGATTATTGTAGCTTATACGGTTTATCAAAGGGTCAGATACGACAATATCGTATGACACAAGAAACTTGGGATGGATGAGGTTATCCATTCAAGTAATAAAGAATACATGCATTAACACTTTCATTTTTTAAGAGTTTGGCTTGTTGGGGGTGAAGATCTTACATAATTATAACTTACATTTACTTTCAATCAAATTACATTATATTATAATTCTAAAATGGCTGGTATGTTAGGTGGCCAACTTACGATTTGTGAATCTAGTTACCATAAAGAAAAGAAGGTTCATAAGATAATATCACCTATCCATGTGAAACCACTATCTCTTTTAAACATGTTATTTCGTCCCCTTGCCCCCATTGCTACTCTTAAGGTTCGAACTTCGAAAATATATCATTCATCTTGCCATCTTACATGCTTGGTCAGTTTAGAAGATCAAATTAACTAAATCCTGTTTTTAGTTTAACCTAATCCTCGACCCCAAATATTGGTCATCTCGTGATTTAAAACAAAGATAGACATAGACTAAAAATAACCAATAAACATAGAGTAAATATAACAAATAACCCATAACAAGTCTACTAGACTTCTACATCAAAACACCACTCGATCCAATACCCACTAATATTATTTACTTTGTCATTGCTGTGGGGTGGAATAGCTGCGAAAGCAATCATTGACTTTCAGAAAAGGCGGCCATAATTGGAGAATGAAAAAAGACGTCATAGATGCTCATGAAAAACTAAAGGTTAGTTAAAATTATTCTCTTAGCCATTTCATCAAACACTTTTAAACATAACCTTAAACATAACCTTAAAACTTTTGTCCATGTTTAAGGTTCGAAGTGTTGATGTACTTCATTGCTACTATGCACTTGGAGAAGATAACGAGAATATCCAAAGACGAAGCTATTGGTTACTTGGAGAGTAATTATTTTCTTAATAAGGTCAATTTTATAAGGACTACTTATGCAAAATTATTCTTTTTGCAGGGAATTATCATGCAAAGTACTTGTCCACCATCGTGAAGTTAATGTAAGTATTTTATTACACATTTAAACTTTTTTTAACGTTATCTTTTTTTTATGCTAATACAAATTTATTTTATTTTATAGGGAAATAGAACAAATTATTTTATAGGGAAATTTCTTGTTAAGGGTGAGCCTAAAGGGTATAACCAAAAAGCTGATGTGAAAGGTGAGAAAGATGAAGCTAAAGCCAAAAACACTGAAGTTGAGATAGCCGAGAAAGCGGAAGCTGGAGCCCAAGCTGATTCTATTATAAGTGTTTTCAAGGCTAAAAGGTATCTTTTTTAGTCTAGACCGCTTGACTTGTGTGAAATAAAAATAAACTTTAATAACCTCTACTATTCATGCAGATTTGATACTTTGGGTGTCACAATAAGGGTGAAAGATTTATTTGAAGGGCATCCGAACTTGATTTTAAAGTTCAACACCATGATGCCTAAAGGATATGAGATCACACTCGATGAGGAAGAAGCCAAACCAAAAGAAACACTCGGATTTAGTAAAGCAATAAGTTTTGTGAACCAGATAAAGGTAAAGTTGGAGCCCAAGCTGAAGTTGGAGCCTAAGCTGAAGCTGAGATAGCTGAACCTGAAACTTGATCTACGGTTGAAAAATGATGGTATGTTTCTCCATATTAATAACTCATCTGGCCCATTGCGTTTGCTTGTGTTGACTGTTTGGTCTCTTATCTTGTTATTAAGTGACTTTATATTTTGATTTTGTGATAACGTTAGTCCTTTTTTTGTGTATTTTCATTATGTTACATACATTTGGTTTTAGCAAAATGACACCTTTTAAGGTATTTTAGTCATTTATCACATAAAGAAAATTCAACAACGACTAATTTTGTTACAAAAAAAGAAAACAAATTAAGGGACGAAATTGTTAACAAGATAAATGACTAAATAGGTTATTTATCCATCTCCTTTTAAATACAAGAAAAAGTCTTTTTATCTTGCTTCAAGCTAAATTTATGCGTGTGACGTATTTTTCCTTTTCTTTTTATATCTTTAATGAAAGACAATATTTTATGTGCAGTTTGACCAAAGACAAAGGACTATGAGCCGCCCTGAGATGCAACAACACAACCATATCAATAATACAGTGGCACGTGAATTAACATCAATAATGTAATGCAAATAAAAAAAACTTAACATTGTCAAGAAATAAAAAAAATAAGGGACTAAAAGGTTTAATTTTCAAGATAAGGGGATAAAAAAGTGAATCCTTTTTTATATTTTATTTTCACCCCTAAAGTTCAATTTTATAAAAAAAACTTCTGGTCTCCCAGTTTCCAGAATGTTCACTTGGTCCCCCAATTTTTCAAGCTAAATCTGAAAGCTTTAATTTATTTTTATCTTTATGTTTTTGTTGTTTATATAATATAATATAGGTTATTTTTGTCCAATATATAGACTTATATTGCACTTCTAATTCCACAAATGATAAAAATTTGACTCGTGTCTCCTCCCTGTTTTTATCTCCTTTCTGTAAATAAGTTTTTTAAGACTAAATTTATAATTGTGTTTTACTTTTTCTTTAGTTTTATTTAATGAAATGATTTTTTTTATATGTAGTTTGATTAGAGGCCGTGGATCTTTGGGATGTTTAACTTCATTAGAATCTTCACTTGCTCCACCAAACTTTCAAAATTAATTTTATTACGTTTTAGTACTATAATAAAATATGCATTTTGTTGTATAATTTAGAGAATTATAATGTAACTAATTTAAATAAATTCACTATATATACTTATATTATATTTTTATTATAATATAGCGACCATAATTTTTTTAAAACATGCTCATTATTTTATATCACAACATTATATTAAGTATATTTTATTGCTATTTTTTGATGTTAATGACTTTTGCTGGGTGTAATATATATACATATCAAAGTAAATAATCGATTTTAAAGTCTAAGTATTAGGGGTGTTTTAGAAATTTTCTTTAGTGAGGGTTCTCTTAATGTGATATGTCTTATGTGACAAGAAAGCTGAAGATTGTTGTTGGAACATTGTTGATACGACTTATGGGAGGTTCGCCGGATTCAGTGGTGGTGCTTTTATGGAATTTACGATGTTTCGACTTATTATATATATTAAATATTTTGGATTCATGATAACTTGTTTCTAAGCTCTTTTTTTTACTATAATCTCTAGTTGTTTCTATTTATTTGATTATTCTAAACTAGTCTCATTATCATCGTCACAAAACTAAACAAACACCCCATATCTAGTATCTACAATACCAAAGTATAATACTTCGAGTAGAAACTAAGCCTACAATATACCACTAGAAAGTTAGGAAATGGCAAGTCTACATCCTATTGAAAACCCCACTTATCATAATCCATCAAAGTTTAGAAACCAAACATAAATTTAGGAAGATAACTTCCATTTAAAATTGTGCACTATCTTAGTGGTATTTTAAATGGTTTCCCTTCTGCGTGATCATAGACTTCAACTATTCCTAAATGGCCTTTCCATATATCGTTCTTCACAAAATTTTCTACAAGTCGATTTGCGAATATGGTTGAGATTCTTATTCTAATACTTCTTCCAAGTTCAATCTATAATTTAACGTTCTGGATCTGTCCTTGTCATGTTAGTCTTTGAATTATGTAATATCATCTTAATATTGTAGAAAATTCTTTCATTCACGTGAAAGTAAAAATCATTAATACAAACAATAATATTTAAGAACTATGTTGATTCAAGCATGATAATCTTCAGACTACCTTAATGGTATTTTGAATGGTTGATTCTTTTTCTGTTGCTTCTCCCTATCCGGTTCAATCTATTAAAAATTATTACTAATGCGAACAATTATATTTTCACCACCTCACACATCTATTATTTAACAGTATGGTGATATGAGTTGTATGTAAATCTCTAATATTTTTGTTTAGTCAAAAAATATCTTATATTCAATTTCTCATCAATATTATATGGAAGGATATTGACACTAATTTCTATATTTATCAAATTCCCTCTATATGTAAGTGTCTTATTTCATATGGGAAGCAAATGGCCATGAATCTTTCATTTTTTGGGAGAGCAGAACTTGCTTATGGACTTGATATCTCTTCTTATGGGTGCATAGTTCTCTTATATATATAATGAGTAAGGACACTCTTAATCATTTGAATTTTAGGTAAATTAACATGTGCTTTGTTTAATGTTTGACACATTGGTTCCTTCTTTTCATCAAGTTTATTACTTCTTTCTAAAATGAAGATAATTGTGCCTTAGTACAACATTAAATATTAATAATATGAGGAGAGGCAAAAATAGAAGCTCCACCATTAAGAGTATTATTAGATTGTTTATTCAGTTGGTTTAGCATATAAATCTCAATACTCACTATATACATATATATATGTTTAGTAGTGATATTATCCCTATTACCACTTATAAGTAGAGTAAAGTGGTACCAATAAATGATCGAAAATGGTACAAAATATACCATTTCATCGTTTTTACAAGCTCCCTTGTTTGAAAGTCTTATATCACAAATTTACCATTAACTTGAGTATTATAGTGCCAGCAAAGCATCTTCTCAGTGGTTTTAAATATTTGCTACTTGTGTAGAACACAAAAAGACCGAGAAGATATAAAAAGGTTATCCATTCTCATGGGTGATGTTTTTTATTCTATAAACAATCCAGACTTGTAAACATAAGTGTATAACTCACGTGTTATTCTTATTCAGAATGCAATTTAGCAATTAATGTTGTAAAACGACATTAGCTATTATCAATATCTATTTTGATGCAAAATACTATATTTAAATAGTATCATTAGTGATAACAACTCTACTATTGGGACTTTCAACCATGTCCCAATAATTAAAGTATCTAAAAATCTTGTAACTACTCGAGTTCATTCATCTGGAAAACCATAAGCTTACATAATTTTACTCTACTCTATATTTTAAACATATTAAACAAATTAAAGAATTAAAATTTTTGATGAAAAAATATAAAATATGTCTAAAACACATTTTACTTTTATATCATTAAAAAATCCTAAATATATATTATTTCAATTAAGTTAAAGAATTACAATTCATCAAATTATTTGTAATAAATAAAAATTTAATAGCGCCTCCTATTATAAAAAATTTAGATTTTTTTATTTATTTTTCCCCTCCAAGTATATGTCAGTTTCTAAATGATTTTGAACTTTTGAAATTTCCGAATCAGTCCTACAACTTTGCTTTTATCCTCTGATTACTTGGACGAAAAATGACATTTTTCAAAATTTAATCAAATAATATAAATAAATTTATATTAAAAAAAAGATAATTCAAAATTTATTAATATACACAAAATTATAGAAAAATAAAAGTGATTTTTACCCAACGTATCTTCAAGACATCCCCTATAGATCGAAACGCCCCCCTCACCACATCTATCATTTTCTTGCCCATAAAAGGCACCATACATTTTATTATTTCTATTTTTCTCCATAAAAAAACAGTTTGAGTTATGTGAAGTTTTCCAGATCTCAAATTTTGAGCTATTGGAAAATTTCTAAAGTTCAGATTTTGAGTTTTGGGAGCGAACTCAAAATATCTTAGGATGATAAAAAAGATAGTGCTTTTTTTCGAGGTAGTGCACAACGTTGTAGGGGTTTATTGAGCATTAAACCAAAATTTAACACTATATGCCAATTGTTTTTTAAAATTTCCCTACCATTATACCCATTTTTGTTTTTTCTTTACTATATATATCAATTTATTTCATAGTTTTTTTAAACCCTACAAATATGTCTTTCTGATCTATCTTCTCCACTCACAATAACATTTCCATCTCTCTTTTCTTTCTTCTCTATGTTCTAAACCTCACATCCCTCTTTCATCTCTCCATTTCCAAAGATCACATCCCTCTTTCAAACCTTCCGTTTTTGAAGCTAGCTGAAGATGTCATTGTTTGAGCTTATCCTTTTTCTTTCGCAAGCCATGGATGGAAAACGGAAACTCTGTTTTTTAGGTTGAGCAAGGAAGTTGTATTTTCAAAGCTCCGACCTTTAATAGATCCATTTCCTAAATGACCTCATGAGCAAAACGAAGTTAAGGTAGAACGTATCTCATTCAACGACAACCATGGTGTAAAGCTCTACTTTTGAAACTCTGGCCTTCAAATTATCCATGGCGTGAAGTTTCGTTTACAGAGCTCCGTGTATTAGCTCCCGGCTTTAACAGATTCATGTCCTGAACCAACTCACGATCATAACAGAGTTAAGGCAGAATATATATCCTTCAAAGTCAATACAAGATTAGAAAACCCATAGAAAATTAAAAAAAATCATTAAAAAAATTAAAAATACATCAAATGATTAACCTAATTTATCAAAAGATTAAAGAAATATTTTTTTATAAAAATTTTTTATAAGAAATAATAGAGATGGAGTAATGAAGAGAAGATAGGTTTGGTGAAAAGAGTAAGAAAGCAAATATAAGTTTGGTAACATAGTTGATGAATCCCTTATAGAACTAATATTATTGGCTTTCTTTATAGGTTTGCTAATGGGCTTAACATATATTTATTGGGCTTAATGGGCTTCTAAATCTAGATATGATTTTTATTTTATTTGTGTATTGAGTAGTCGTCTTCCAACCCTAACGCCACCGCCACCGATCTCTTCTGTAATGTCGAATCCTAGCCCCCAACTTTTCCATATAATACCCGACACATTAAGCATAAAAAATCATCACTAAACTACACTATTGTGTATTATTTTCTTAGAATTATTATTTAAAATATTATTAAATACTCTGATGCATCCCTTTTTCAAGGGTTCTTTTCTTTTCTCTTATTCGATCTTCTTCTCTCTAAGTCAGGTGTGTTTTTACTTTTAAGATCGTTGATCATTACATTTCAATGAAGAACCAATTCTGAACAGGTTTACTTTTATTTATTTATTTACACTGTCTTGTCAATATCTTATTTATTTGGTAGATCTAAAATCATTGCCTCTTCTTTTTAATGGATGTATGTTTTCTTTAAATATTTCAGAAATTTGTAATAGCATTTCAAATTAGATTTATTAATTGTTAAAATCATTTTAATGGAAAATGTAAGTAATGCTTGAGATAGATCCAAATTCACTATATTTTTATTTACAAAAATTTAAAAATAATTTGTTTGTGTAGGGAAGTTTTTTACAAAATAATAAATACAATATTTACAATATATTTAGGAATATTTTATAGTCATTACATTTTCAAAATAAAAACATATAATGACTGACTTGTTAGTATTGATCAAACTTAACATTGTATTTTAATTGTATTTTCCCTTGAAAGTGGTCCCTAACTTTGCAAAAATAACATTTGAGCCCTATGTTTTTCGATTTTGTTATAATTTTGGTAATTTTTTTCAAACACTGGGTAGTGTAGTCATTTAACAACACCAACAGTATAGTGACATGTGTTATTAACATTTAGTGATTTATGCAGTTGCTTCAAGAACATTTAGTGAGAAGGCCTCAAGAAAATGCAATCCAGATGCATGGACTTTTAGGAGCCTCAGGCTAAGCCTCCTACGGGATTCACTGAAGCACAACGCAAAACTCTAATGGAACAAATTTCCTTCTACAGAAATCTCAAGGTAAAAGAACGTGTTCCATTAAATATCTTTTTACATTTACATTTACATAACATTACATGTTATTTGATGTCTTATATTATATTTCCCTGCTTGCTTGTAGAATAATGAGAAAGTGGCTACTCATTCCCTTAAGCGTGTTGGTTCACCATTACTTGATATACACACGAACCAAGCATCTCACTCTGCAGTAGAGAAAGGAAAAGCTGTTGTTGTCTTTGAGACAGAGAAGCAGAAGCCACAAGAGATATCATTTAGTGCTGGTTCAGCTCAATATATCTTGTGTAAGTAGTGGCAGGAAATGAATGGGATCCTAACCCAAACCATCCACAGAAGCAGCGTAAAACACGACCCTCTATGGCTCTAGACATTGCTCGTCCAGCAATATCTATGGTTGGTTTATCCTCAGGACCCTCAATTGCTTCCATATAAAAGCGTTGGAAGGAGATTAATCAAGAACCTCACCAAAATCCTACCCAGTGAGAGGCTGCCCAAGGAAACAAGAACAAGCTCTAAATCAATCCTCTTTTTTTATGCTAAATTTACAACTTGTGTCAAGTTTAAACTATTTATCTCATTCTAAATATGTTATATTTTTTTATGAATGTTTTATTGGAAAGTCAATGACTTTGATCTAGAAGCTTTTAAATCATTGTGACATACTCTGAAAACCTTTGTCATTTATATAATTTTTGGAAATAAACTGTTAAGGTTTTATGTCTATAAAATATAGATTATTGTAGCTTATACGGTTTATCAAAGGGTCATATATGACAATATCGTATGACACAAGAAACTTGGGATGGATGAGGTTATGCATTCAAGTAATAAAGAATACATGCATTAACACTTTAATTTTTTAAGAGTTTGGCTTGTTGGGGGTGAAGATCTTTCTTAATTATAACTTACATTTACTTTCAATCAAATTACATTATATTATAATTCTAAAATGGCTGGTATGTTAGGTGGCCAACTTACGATTTGTGAATCTAATTACCATAAAGAAAAGAAGGTTCATAAGATAATATCACCTATCCATGTGAAACCACTATCTCTTTTAAACATGTTATTTCGTCCCCTTGCCCCCATTGCTCCTCTTAAGGTTTGAACTTCGAAAATATATCATTCATCTTGCCATCTTACATGGTTGGTCAGTTTAGAAGATCAAATTAACTAAATCCTGTTTTTAGTTTAACCTAATCCTCGACCCCAAATATTGGTCATCTCGTGATTCAAAACAAAGATAGACATAGACTGAAAATAACCAATAAACATAGAGAAAATATAACAAATAACCCATAAAAAGTCTACTAGACTTCTACATCAAAACACCACTCGATCCAATACCCACTAATATTATTTACTTTGTCATTGCTGTGGGGTGGAATAGCTGCGAAAGCAATCATTGACTTTCCGAAAAGGCGGCCATAATTGGAGAATGAAAAAAGACGTCATAGAAGCTCATGAAAGACTAAAGGTTAGTTAAAAATATTCTCTTAGCCATTTCATCAAACACTTTTAAACATAACCTTAAACATAACCTTAAAACTTTTGTCCGTGTTTAAGGTTGGAAGTGTTGATGTACTTCATTGCTACTATACACATGGAGAAGATAACGAGAATTTCCAACGACGAAGCTATTGGTTACTTGAAGAGTAAGTCTTTTCTTAATAAGTTCAATTTTATAAGGACTACTTATGCAAAATTATTCTTTTTGCAGGGAATTATCATGCAAAGTACTTGTCCACCATCGTGAAGTTAATGTAAGTATTTAATTACACATTTAAACTTTTTTTAACGTTATCTTTTTTTTATGCTAATACAAATTTATTTTATTTTATAGGGAAATAGAACAAATTATTTTATAGGGAAATTTCTTGTTAAGGGTGAGCCTAAAGGGTATAACCAAAAAGCTGATGTGAAAGGTGAGAAAGATGAAGCTAAAGCCAAAAACACTGAAGCTGAGATAGCCGAGAAAGCGGAAGCTGGAGCCCATGCTGATTCTATTATAAGTGTTTTCAAGGCTAAAAGGTATCTTGTTTAGTCTAGACCGCTTGACTTGTGTGAAATAAAAATAAACTTTAATAACCTCTACTATTCATGCAGATTTGATACTTTGGGTGTCATAATAAGGGTGAAAGATTTATTTGAAGGGCATCCGAACTTGATTTTAAAATTCAACACCATGATGCCTAAAGGATATGAGATCACACTCGATGAGGAAGAAGCCAAACCAAAAGAAACACTCGAATCTAGTAAAGCAATAAGTTTTGTGAACCAGATAAAGGTAAAGTTGGAGCCCAAGCTGAAGTCGGAGCCTAAGCTGAAGCTGAGATAGCATCTTGTTATTAAGTGACTTTATATTTTGATTTTGTGATAACGTTAGTCCTTTTTTTGTGTATTTTCATTATGTTACATACATTTGGTTTTAGCAAAATGACACCTTTTAAGGTATTTTAGTCATTTATCACATAAAGAAAATTTAACAAAGACTAATTTTGTTACAAAAAAAAGAAAACAAATTAAGGGACGAAATTGTTAACAAGATAAATGACTAATTAGGTTATTTATCCATCTCCTTTTAAATACAAGAAAAAGTCTTTTCATCTTGCTTCAAGCTAAATTTATGTGTGTGACGTATTTTTCCTTTTCTTTTTATATCTTTAATGAAATACAATATTTTATGTGCAGTTTGACCAAAGACAAAGGACTATGAGCCGCCCTGAAATGCAACAACACAACCATATCAATAATACAGTGGCACGTGAATTAACATCAATAATGTAATGCAAATAAAAAAAACTTAACATTGTCAAGAAATAAAAAAATAAGGGACTAAAAGGTTTAATTTTCAAGATAAGGGGATAAGTGTTAAAAAGTGAATCCTTTTTTATATTTTATTTTCACCCCTAAAGTTTAATTTTATAAAAAAACCTTTTGGTCTCCCAGTTTCCAGAATGTTCACTTGGTCCCCCAATTTTTCAAGTTAATTCTGAAAGCTTTAATTTATTTTTGTCTATATGTTTTTGTTGTTTATATATTATAATATAGGTTACTTTAGTCCAATATATAGACTTATATTGCACTTCTAATTCCACAAATAATAAAATTTGACTCGTGTCTCCTCCCCGTTTTTATCTCCTTTCTGTAAATAAGTTTTTTAAGACTAAATTTATAATTGTGTTTAACTTTTTCTTTAGTTTTATTTAATGAAATGTTTTTTTTATATGCAGTTTGATTAGAGGCCGTGGATCTTTGGGTTGATTAACTTCATTAGAATCTTCACTTGCTCCACCAAACTTTTAAAATTTATTTTATTACGTTTTGGTACTATAATAAAATATGAATTTTGTTGTATAATATAGAAAATTATAATGTAACTAGTTTAAATAAATTCAATATATATACTTATATTAAATTTTTATTATAATATAGCGACCATAATTTTTTAAAACATGCTCATTATTTTATATCACAACATTATATGAAGCATATTTTATTCCTATTTGTTGATGTTAATGACTTTTGCTGGGTGTACTATACATACATATCAAAGTAAATAATCGATTTTAAAGTCTAAGTATTAGGGGTGTTTTAGAAATTTTATTTAGTGAGGGTTCTCTTAATGTGATATATCTTATGTGACAAGAAAGCTTTAGATTGTTGTTGGAACATTGTTGATACGACTTATGGGTGGTTGGCCGGATTCAGTGGTGGTGCTTTTATGGAATTTACGATGTTTCGACTTATTATATATATTAAATATTTTGGATTCATGATACCTTGTTTCTAAGCTCTTTTTTTTACTATAATCTCTAGTTGTTTCAACTTATTTGATTATTCTAAACTAGTCTCATTATCCTCGTCACAAAACAAAACAAACACCCCATATCTAGTATCTAAAACACCAAAGTATAATACTTCGAGTAGAAACTAAGCCTACAATATAACACTAGAAAGTTAGGAAATGGCAAGTCTACATCCTATTGAAAACCCCACTTATCATAATCCATCAAAGTTTAGAAACCAAACATAAATTTAGGAAGATAACTTCCATTTAAAATTGTGCACTATCTTAGTGGTATTTTAAATGGTTTCCCTTCTGCGTGATCATAGACTTCAACTATTCCTAAATGGCCTTTCCATATATCGTTCTTCACAAAATTTTCTACAAGTCGATTTGCGAATATGGTTGAGATTCTTATTCTAATACTTCTTCCAAGTTCAATCTATAATTTAACGTTCTGGATCTGTCCTTGTCATGTTAGTCTTTGAATTATGTAATATCATCTTAATATTGTAGAAAATTCTTTCATTCACGTGAAAGTAAAAATCATTAATACAAACAATAATATTTAAGAACTATGTTGATTCAAGCATGATAATCTTCAGACTACCTTAATGGTATTTTGAATGGTTGATTCTTTTTCTGTTGCTTCTCCCTATCTGGTTCAATCTATTAAAAATTATTACTGATGCGAACAATTATATTTTCACCACCTCACACATCTATTATTTAACAGTATGGTGATATGAGTTGTATGTAAATCTCTAATATTTTTGTTTAGTCAAAAAATATCTTATATTCAATTTCTCATCAATATTATATGGAAGGATATTGACACTAATTTCTAAATTTATCAAATTCGCTCTATATGTAAGTGTCTTATTTCATATGGGAAGCAAATGGCCATGAATCTTTCATATTTTGGGAGAGCAGAACTTGCTTATGGACTTGATATCTCTTCTTATGGGTGCATAGTTCTCTTATATCTATAATGAGTAAGGACACTCTTAATCATTTGAATTTTAGGTAAATTAACATATTCTTTGTTTAATGTTTGATACATTGGTTCCTTCTTTTCATCAAGTTTATTACTTCTTTCTAAAATGAAGATAATTGTGCCTTAGTACAACATTAAATATTAATAATATGAGGAGAGGCAAAAATAGAAGCTCCACCATTAAGAGTATTATTAGATTGTTTATTCAGTTGGTTTAGCATATAAATCTCAATACTCACTATATATATATATGTTAAGTAGTGATCTTATCCCTATTACCACTTATAAGTAGAGTAAAGTGGTACAACTAAATGATCGAAAATGGTACGAAATATACCATTTCATCGTTCTTACAAGCTCCCTCGTTTGAAGTCTTATATCGCAAATTTACCATTAACTTGAGTATTATAGTGCCAACAAAGCATCTTCTCAGTGGTTTTAAATATTTGCTACTTCTGTAGAACACTAAAAGGCCGTAAAGATCTAAAAAGGTTATCCATGCTCATGGGTGATGTTTTTTATTCTATAAACAATCCAAACTTGTAAACATAATTGTATAACTCCCGTGTTATTCTTATTCAGAATGCAATTTAGCAATTAATGTTGTAAAACGACATTAGTTATTATCAATATCTATTTTGATGCAAAATACTATATTTAAATAGAATCATTAGTGATAACAACTCTACTATTGGGACTTTCAACCATGTCCCAATAATTAAAGTATCTAAAAATCTTGTAACTACTCGAGTTCATTCATCTGGAAAACCATTAGTTTAAATTATTTTGATTCAAATTCTTCACATAATTTACTCTACTATATATGATAAACATATTAAACAAATTAAAGAATTGAATTTTTTGATAAACAAATATAAAATATATCTAAAACACATTTTACTTGTATATCATAAAAAAATCCTAAATATATATTATTTCAATTAAGTTAAAGTATTACAATTCATCAAAATATTTGTAATGACAAAAATTTAATAGCGCCTCCTATTATAAAAAATTTAGATTTTTTTTATTTTTCCCCTTCAAGTATAGGTCAGTTTTCTAAATGATTTTGAACTTTTGAAATTTCCCAATCAGTCCTACAACTTTGCTTTTATCCTCCGGTTACTTGGACGAAAAAGGACATTTTTCAAAATTTAATCAAATAATATAAATAAATTTATATTAAAAAAAAAGATAATTCAAAATTTATTCATATATAGAAAAATAAAAGTGATTTTTACCCAACGTATCTTGAAGACATCCCCCATAGATCCAAACGCCCCCCTCACCACATCTATCATTTTCTTGCCCATAAAAGGCACCATACATTTTATTATTTCTTTTTTTCTCCATTAAAAAACAGTTTGAGTTATGTGAAGTTTCCCAAAACTCAAATTTTGAGTTATGGGAAAATTTCCAAAACTCAGATTTTGAGTTTTGGGAGCGAACTCAATATATCTTAGGAGGATAAAAAAGATAGTGCTTTTTTTCGAGGTAGTGCACAAGGTTATAGGGTTTATTGAGCATTAACCTAAAATTTAACAATATATGCCAATTGTTTTTTAAATTTCCCTACCATTATACCCATTTTTGTTTTTTCTTTACTATATATATATCAATTTATTTCACAGTTTTTTTAAACCCTACAAATATGTCTTTCTTATCTATCTTCTCCACTCACAATGACATTTCCTTCTCTCTTTTCTTTCTTCTCTCTGTTCTTTTTTCTCTCTGTTCTAAACCTCACATCCCTCTTTCATCTCTTCATTCCAAAGATCACATCCCTTCCGTTTTCGAAGCTAGCTGAAGATGTCATTGTTCGAGCTTAACCTTTTTTTTCGCAAGCCATGGATGGAAAATGAAAGCTCTGTTTTTTAGGTTGAGCAAGGAAGTTGTTTTTTCAAAGCTCCGACCTTTAATATATCCATTTCCTAAACGACCTCATGAGCAAAACGAAGTTAAGGTAGAACGTATCTCCATCAACGACTACCATGGTGTAAAGCTTTATTTTTGAAACTCTGTCTTCCAACTCCGGGCTTCAAATTATCCATGGCGTGAAGTTTCGTTTTCAGAGCTCTGTGTTTTAGCTCCCGCCTTTAACAGATTCATGTCCTGAACGAACTCACGATCAAATCAGAGTTAAGGCAGAATATATATCCTTCAAAGTCAATACAAGATTAGAAAACCCATAGAAAATAAAATAACAACCATTACAAAAATTAAAAATACATCAAATGATTAACCTAATTTATCAAAGGATTAAAGAAATTTTTTTTTTTTTTTAAAAATTCTATAAGAAATAATAGAGATGGAGTAATGAAGAGAAGATAGGTTTGGTGAAAAGAGTAAGAAAGCAAATATAAGTTTGGTAACATAGTTGATGAATCCCTTATAGAACTAATATTATTGGATTTCTTTATAGGTTTGCTAATGGGCTTAACATATATTTATTGGGCTTAATGGGCTTGTCTTAATATGCCAGCTTCTAAATCTAGATATGATTTTTATTTTATTTGAGTATTGAGTAATCGTCTTCCAACCCTAACGCCACCGTTCTCTTCTGTAATGTCGAATCCTAGCCCCCAACCTTTCCATATAATACCCGACACATTAAGCATAAAAAATCATCTAAACTACACTATTGTGTATTATTTTCTTAGAATTATTATTTAAAATATTATTAAATACTCTGATGCATCCCTTTTTCAAGGGTTCTTTTCTTTTCTCTTCTTCGATCTTCTCATCTCTAAGTCAAGTGTGTTTTTACTTTTAAGATCGTTGATCATTACATTTCAATGAAGAACCGATTCTGAACAGGTTTACTTTTATTTATTTATTTACACTGTCTTGTCAATATCGTATTTATTTAGTAGATCTAAAATCATTGCCTCTTCTTTTTAATGGATGTATGTTTTCTTTAAATATTTCAGAAATTTGTAATAGCGTTTCAAATTAGATTTATTAATTGTTAAAATTATTTTAATGGAAAATATAAGTAATGCTTGAGATAGATCCAAATTCACTATATTTTTATTTACAAAAATTTAAAAATAATTTGTTTGTGTAGGGAAATTTTTTACAAAATAATAAATACAATATTTACAATATATTTAGGAATATTTTATAGTCATTACATTTTAAAAATAAAAACATATAATGACTGTATTGTTAGTATTGATCAAACTTAACATTGTATTTTAATTGTATTTTCTCTTGAAAGTGGTCCCTAACTTTGCAAAAATGACATTTGAGCCCTATATTTTTCGATTTTGAATAATTTTTGTGATTTTTTTTAAACACTGGGTAGTGTAGTCATTTAACAACACCAACAATACAGTGACATGTGTTATTAAGATTTAGTGATTTATGCAGTTGCTTCAAGAACATTTAGTGAGAAGGCCTCAAGAAAATGCAATCCAGATGCATGGACTTTTAGGAGCTTCAGCAGCTTCTAGCTCAATGCAGAAGCTACCTCAACAATTGATTTGGAAAAACAATGGAGAGGAAAAAGTTACTGAATACAAGAGTCAGATATATAACCAATTTTTACTAACTCCTCCTGTTATTCGATGTCACTCATACTCCTCGCCTCAGGCTAAGCCTCCTACGGGTTTCACTCTAATGGAACAAATTTCCTTCTACAGAAATATCAAGGTAAAAGAACGTGTTCCATTAAATATCTTTTTACGTTTACATTTACATAACATTACATGTTATTTGATGTCTTATATTATATTTCCCTGCTTGCTTGTAGAATAATAAGAAAGTGCCTACTCATTACCTTAAGTGTGTTGGTTCACCATTACTTGATATACACACAGTTGCTGAGATATCATTTAGTGCTGGTTCAGCTCAATATATCTTGTGTAAGCAGTGGCAGGAAATGAATGGGGATCCTAACCCAAACCCTCCACAAAAGCAGCGTAAAATAGGACCCTCTATGGCTCTAGACATTGCTCGTCCAGCAATATCTATGGTTGGTTTATCCTCAGGACCCTCAATTGCTTCCATATACAAGCGATGGAAGGAGATTAATCAAGAACCTCACCAAAATCCTACCCAGTGAGAGGCTGCCCAAGGAAAAAAGAACAAGCTCTTAATCAATCCTCTTTCTTTATGCTAAATTTACAACTTTTGTCAAGTTTAAACTATTTATCTCATTGATATGTTATATTTTTTTATGACTGTTTTATTGGAAAGTCAATGACTTTGATCTAGAAGCTTTTAAATCATTGTGACATACTCTGAAAACCTTTGTCATTTATATAATTTTTGGAAATAAACTGTTAAGGTTTTATGTTTATAAAATATAGATTATTGTAGCTTATACGGTTTATCAAAGGGTCAGATACGACAATATCGTATGACACAAGAAACTTGGGATGGATGAGGTTTTCCATTCAAGTAATAAAGAATACATGCATTAACACTTTCATTTTTTAAGATTTTGGCTTGTTGGGGGTGAAGATCTTTCTTTATTATAACTTACATTTACTTTCAATCAAATTACATTATATTATAATTCTAAAATGGCTGGTATGTTAGGTGGCCAACTTACGATTTGTGATTCAATTACCTTAAAGAAATGAAGGTTCATAAGATAATATCACCTATTCTTGTGAAACCACTATCTCTTTTAAACATGTTATTTCGTCCCCTTGCCCCCATTTCTCCTCTTAAGGTTCGAACTTCGAAAATATATCATTCATCTTGCCATCTTACATGGTTGGTCAGTTTAGAAGATTAAATTAACTAAATCCTTTTTTTAGTTTAACCTAATCCTCGATCCTAAAAATTGGTCATCTCTTGATTTAAAACAAAGATGGACATAGACTAAAAATAACCAATAAACATAGAGTAAATATAACCAATAACCCATAACAAGTCTACTAGACTTCTACAACAAAACACCACTCGATCCAATCCTTACTAATATTATTTACCTTGACATTGCTGTGGGGTGGAATAGCTGCGAAAGCAATCATTGACTTTCCGAAAAGGCGGCCATGATTGGAGAAAGAAAAAAGACGGAAAAATCATCATAGAAGCTCATGAAAGACTAAAGGTTAGTTAAAACTATTCTCTTAGTCATTTCATCAAACACTTTTAAACATAACCTTAAAAATAACCTTAAAACTTTTGTCCGTGTTTAAGGTTGGAAGTGTTGATGTACTTCATTGCTACTACGCACGTGGAGAAGATAACGAGAATTTCCAAAGACGAAGCTATTGGTTACTTGAAGAGTAAGTCTTTTCTTAATTAGTTCAATTTTATAAGGAATAGTTATGCAAAATTATTCTTTTTGCAGGGAATTATCAGGCAAAGTACTTGTCCATCATCGTGAAGTTAATGTAAGTATTTAATTACACATTTAAACTTTTTTTAACATTATCTTTTTTTTACGCTAATACAAATTTATTTTATTTTATAGGGAAATAGAACAAATTATTTTATAGGGAAATTTTTTGTTAAGGGTGAGCCTAAAGGGTATAACCAGAAAGCTGATGAGAAAGGTGAGAAAGATGAAGCTAAAGCCAAAAACACTGAAGCTGAGATAGCCGAGAAAGCAGAAGCTGGAGCCCAAGCTGATTCTATTATAACTGTTTTCAAGGCTAAAAGGTATCTTGTTTACTCTAGACCACTTGACTTGTGTGAAATAAAAATAAACTTTAATAACCTCTACTATTCATGCAGATTTGATACTTTGGGTGTCATAATAAGGGTGAAAGATTTATTTGAAGGGCATCCGAACTTGATTTTAAAGTTCAACACCATGATGCCTAAAGGATATGAGATCACACTCGATGAGGAAGAAGCCAAACCAAAAGAAACACTCGAATTTAGTAAAGCAATAAGTTTTGTGAACAAGATAAAGGTATAGTTGGAGCCCAAGCTGAAGTCGGAGCCTAAGCTGAAGCTGAGATAGCTGAACCTGAAACGTGATCTACTGTTGAAAAAGGATGGTATGTTTCTCCATATTAATAACTCATCTGGCCCATTGCGTTTGCTTGTGTTGACTGTTTGGTCTCATATCTTGTTATTAAGTGACTTTATATTTTGATTTTGTGATAACGTTAGTCCTTTTTTTGTGTAATTTCATTATGTTACATACATGTGGTTTTAGAAAAATGACACCTTTTAAGGTATTTTAGTCATTTATCACATAAAGAAAATACAACAAAGACTATTTTTGTTACAAAAAAAGAAAACAAATTAAGGGACAAAATTGTTAACAAGATAAATGACTAAATATGATATTTATCCATCTTCTTTTAAATACAAGAAAAAGTCTTTTCATCTTGCTTCAAGCTAAATTTATGCCTGTGACGTATTTTTCCTTTTATTTTTATATCTTTAATGAAATACAATATTTTATGTGCAGTTTGACCAAAGACAAAGGAATATGAGCCGCCTTGAGATGCAACAACACAACAATATCAATAATACAGTGACACGTGAAATTAACATCAATAATGTAATGCAAATAAAAAAAACTTAACATTGTCAAGAAATAAAAAAATAAGGGACTAAAAGGTTTAATTTTCAAGATAAGGGGATAAGTGTTAAAAAGTGAATCCTTTTTTATATTTTATTTTCACCCCTAAAGTTTAATTTTATAAAAAAAACTTTTGGTCTCCCAGTTTCCAGAATGTTCACTTGGTCCCCCAATTTTTCAAGTTAAATCTGAAAGCTTTAATTTATTTTTGTCTTTATGTTTTTGTTGTTTATATAATATAATATAGGTTATTTTTGTCCAATATATAGACTTATATTGCACTTCTAATTCCACAAATGATAAAAATTTGACTCGTGTCTCCTCCCTGTTTTTATCTCCTTTCTTTAAATAAGTTTTTTAAGACTAAATTTATAATTGTGTTTTACTTTTTCTTTAGTTTTATTTAATGAAATGATTTTTTTTATATGTAGTTTGATTAGAGACAGTGGATCTTTGGGATATTTAACTTCATTGGAATCTTCACTTGCTCCACCAAACTTTCAAAATTAATTTTATAACGTTTTAGTACTATAATAAAATATGCATTTTGTTGTATAATTTAGAGAATTATAATGTAACTAATTTTAATAAATTCAATATATATACTTATATTATATTTTTATTATAATATAGCGACCATAATTTTTTTAAAACATGCTCATTATTTTATATCACAACATTATATTAAGTATATTTTATTCCTATTTTTTGATGTTAATGACTTTTGCTGGGTGTAATATATATACATATCAAAGTAAACAATCGATTTTAAAGTCTAAGTATTAGGGGTGTTTTAGAAATTTTCTTTAGTGAGGGTTCTCTTAATGTGATATGTCTTATGTGACAAGAAAGCTGAAGATTGTTGTTGGAACATTGTTGATACGACTTATGGGTGGTTCGCCGGATTCAGTGGTGGTGCTTTTATGGAATTTACGATGTTTCGACTTATTATATATATTAAATATTTTTGATTCATGATAACTTGTTTCTAAGCTCTTTTTTTTACTATAATCTCTAGTTGTTTCTATTTATTTGATTATTCTAAACTAGTCTCATTATCATCGTCACAAAACAAAACAAACACCCCATATCTAGTATCTACAATACCAAAGTATAATATTTCGAGTAGAAACTAAGCCTACAATATAACACTAGAAAGTTAGGAAATAGCAAGTCTACATCCTATTGAAAACCTCACTTATCATAATCCATCAAAGTTTAGAAACCAAACATAAATTTAGGAAGATAACTTCCATTAAAAATCGTGCACTATCTTAGTGGTATTTTAAATGGTTTCCCTTCGGCGTGATCATAGACTTCAACTATTCCTAAATGGTCTTCCCATATATCGTTCTTCACAAAATTTTCTACAAGTCGATTTGCGAATATGGTTGAGATTCTTATTCTAATACTTCTTCCAAGTTTAATCTATAATTTAACATTCTGGATCTGTCCTTGTCATGTTAGGCTTTGAATTATGTAATATCATCTTAATGTTGTAGAAAATTCTTTCATTCACGTGAAAGTAAAAAATCATTAATACAAACAATAATATTTAGAATGTACGGTGTCATCCCTTAATGGTTTTGAATGGTTTCAAGCATGATAATCTTTAGACTACCTTAATGGTATTTTGAATGGTTGATTCTTTTTTCTGTTGCTTCTCCCCATCTGGTTCAATCTATTAAAAATTATTACCGATGGGAACAATTATATTTTCACCACCTCACACATCTATTATTTAACAGTAGGGTGATATGAGTAGTATGTAAATCTCTAATATTTTTTTTAGTCAAAAAATATCTTATATTCAATTTCTAATCAATATAATATGGAAGGATATTGACACTAATTTCTAAATTTATCAAATTCGCTCTATATGTAAGTGTCTTATGTCATAGGGGAAGCACATGGCCATAAATCTTTCCTTTTTTTGGAGAGCAGAACTTGCTTATGGACTTCATATCTCTTCTTATGGGTGCATAGTTCTCTTATATCTATAATGAGTAAGGACACTCTTAATCACTTGAATTTAGGTAAATTAACATGTGCTTTGGTTAATGTTTGACACATTGGTTCCTTCTTTTCATCAAGTTTATTACTTCTTTCTAAAAATGAAGATAATTATGCCTTAGTACAACATTAAATATTAATAATATGAGTAGAGGCAAAAATAGAAGCTCCACCATTAAGAGTATTATTAGATTTTTTATTCTGTTGTTTTAGCATATAAATCTCGATACTCACTATATATATATATATATATATATATATATATATATATATATATATATATATATATATATATATATATATATATATATATGTTTAGTAGTGTTCTTATCCCTATTACCACTTATAAGTAGAGTAAAGTGGTACCACTAAATGATCGAAAATGATATGAAATATACCATTTCATCGTTCTTACAAGCTCCCTCGTATGAAAGTCTTATATCGCAAATTTACCATTAACTTGAGTATTAAAGTGCCAGCAAAGCATCTTCTCAGTGGTTTTAAATATTTGCTACTTGTGTAGAACACTAAAAGGCCGAAAAGATCTAAAAAGGTTATCCATGCTCATGGGTGATGTTTTTTATTCTATAAACAATCCAAACTTGTAAACATAAGTGTATAACTCACGTGTTATTCTTATTCAGAATGCAATTTAGCAATTAATGTTGTAAAACGACGTTAGTTATTAACAATATCTATTTTGATGTAAAATACTATATTTAAATAGTATCATTACTGATAACAACTCTACTATTGGGACTTTCAACCATGTCCCAATAATTAAAGTATCTAAAAATCTTGTAACTACTCGAGTTCATTCATTTGGAAAACCATTAGTTTAAATAATTTTAATTCAAATTCTTCACATAATTTACTCTACTATTTATGATAAACATATTAAACAAATTAAAGAATTAATATTTTTGATAAACAAATATAAAATATATCTAAAACACGTTTTACTAGTATATCATAAAAAAAATCCTAAATATATATTATTTCAATTAAGTTAAAGAATTACAATTCATCAAATTATTTGTAATAACAAAGATTTAATAGCGCCTCTTATTACAAAAATTTAGATTTTTTTTTATTTTTCCCCTCCAAGTATAGGTCAGTTTTCTAAATGATTTTTGAACTTTTGAAATTTCCCAATCAGTCCTACAACTTTGCTTTTATCCTCCGGTTACTTGGAGGAAAAAGGACATTTTTCAAAATTCAATCAAATAATACAAATAAATTTATATTAAAAAAAAGATTATTCAATATTTATTCATATACACAAAATTATAGAAAAATAAAAGTGATTTTTACCCAACGTATCTTGAAGACATCCCCTATAGATCCAAACGCCCCCTCACCACATCTATCATTTTCTTGCCCATAAAAGGCACCATAAATTTTATTATTCCTTTTTTTCTCCAAAAAAAAAACAGTTTGAGTTATGTGAAGTTTCCCAGAACTCAAATTTTGAGTTATGGGAAAATTTCCAAAGCTCAAATTTTAAGTTTTGGGAGCGAACTCAATATATCTTAGGAGGATAAAAAGGATAGTGCTTTTTTTCGAGGTAGTGCACAAGGCTGTAGGGGTTTATTGAGCATTAACCCAGAATTTAACACTATATGCCAACTTTTTTTTAAAAAAATTTCCCTACCATTATACCCATTTTTGTTTTTTCTTTACTATATATATCAATTTATTTCACAGTTTTTTTAAACCCTACAAATATGTCTTTCTGATCTATCTTCTCCACTCACAATAACATTTCCTTCTCTCTTTTCTTTCTTCTCTCTATTATTTTTTCTCTCTGTTCTAAACCTCACATCCATCTTTCATCTCTCCATTTCCAAATATCACATCCCTCTTTCAAACCTTCCGTTTTCGAAGCTAGCTGAAGATGTCATTGTTCGAGCTTATCCTTTTTCTTTCGCAAGCCATGGATGGAAAATGGAAGCTCTATTTTTTAGGTTGAGCAAGGAAATTGTATTTTAAAAGATTCGACCTTTAATAGATCCATTTCCTAAACGACCTCATGAGCAAAACGAAGTTAAGGTAGAACGTATCTCCATCAACGACTACCATGGTGTAAAGCTTTATTTTTGAAACTCTGTCTTCCAACTCCGGCCTTCAAATTATCCATGGCGTGAAGTTTCGTATTCAGAGCTCCGTGTTTTAGCTCCCGCCTTTAACAGATTCATGTCCTGAACGAACTCACGATCATAATAGAGTTAAGGCAGAATATATCTCCTTCAAAGTCATTACAAGATTTGAAAACCCATAGAAAATTAAAAAAAACAATTACAAAAATTAAAAATACATCAAATGATTAACCTCTATTATTTCTATAAGAAATAATAGAGATGGAGTAATGAAGAGAAGATAGGTTTGGTGAAAAGAGTAAGAAAGCAAATATAAGTTTGGTAACATAGTTGATGAATCCCTTATAAAACTAATATAATTGGATTTCTTAATAGGTTTGCTAATGGGCTTAACATATATTTATTGGGCTTAATGGGCTTGTCTTAATCTGCCCAGTCTAGATATGATTTTTATTTTATTTGAGTATTGAGTAGTCGTCTTCCAACCCTAACACCACCGTTCTTTTCTGTAATGTCGAATCCCAGCCCCCAACCTTTCCATATAATACCCGACACAAGAAGCATAAAAAATCATCACTAAACTACACTATTGTGTATTATTTTCTTAGAATTATTATTTAAAATATTATTATATACTCCGATACATCCCTTTTTCAAGGGTTCTTTTCTTTTCTCTTCTTCGATCTTTTCCTCTCTAAGTCAAGTATGTTTTTACTTTTAAGATCGTTGATCATTATATTTCAATGAAGAACCAATTCTGAACAGGTTTACTTTTATTTATTTATTTACACTGTTTTGTCAATATCTTATTTATTTAGTAGATCTAAAATCATTGCCTTTTCTTTTTAATGGATGTATGCTTTCTTTAAATATTTCAGAAATTTCTAATAGCTTTTCAAATTAGATTTATTAATTGTTAAGATCATTTTAATGGAAAATATAAGTAATGCTTGAGATAGATCCAAATTCACTATATTTGTATTTACAAAAATTTAAAAAGAATTTGTTTGTGTAGGGAAATTTTTTACAAAATAATAAATACAATATTTACAATATATTTGGGAATATTTTATAGTCATTACATTTTTAAAATAAAAACATATAATGACTGAATTGTTAGTATTGATCAAACTTAACATTGTATTTTAATTGTATTGTCTCTTGAAAGTGGTCCCTAACTTTGCAAAAATAACATTTGAGCCCTATATTTTTCGATTTTGTTATAGTTTTGGTAATTTTTTTAAATACTGGGTAGCGTAGTCATTTAAGAACACCAACAATACAGTGACATGTGTTATTAACATTTAGTGATTTATGCAGTCGCTTCAAGAAAATTTAGTGAGAAGGCCTCAAGAAAATGCAAACCAGATGCATGGACTTTTAGGAGCTTCAGCTTCTAGCTCAATGCAGAAGCTACCTCAACAATTGATTTGGAAAAACAGTGGAGAGGAAAAAGTTATTGAATACAAGAGTCAGATATATAACCAATTTTTACTAACTTCTCTTGTATTCGACGTCACTCATACTCCTCGCCTCAGGCTAAGCCTCCTACGGGTTTCACTGAAGCACAATACAAAACTCTTATGGAACAAATTTCCTTCTACAGAAATCTCAAGGTAAAATAACGTGTTCAATTAAATATCTTTTTTCATTTACATTTACATAACATTACATGTTATTTGATGTCTTATATTATATTTCCCTGCTTGCTTGTAGATATTGGTCTAATCTCTTTACATTTGAAGCATTATTCTCTCAGGTATGAGCACAATATATGTAGCATTAACTTGACTTAGTAACTCTCAAGAGTTCAAGCATTGTTTAATTGAATTACAAAAATCTTCTCCAATAATGTTCCATGATAATTTGTAGAAACATGAGTTGAAACCATCAGAACCAGGGCATTTATTCTTATCAATTGAGAATAAAACTGCCTTGATTTATTCATTTGTGAAAGGAGAAAATAGATTCTTACATTGATCCTCAGTTATAGTTGTATGAATAAGTCTTTTTATGGTTGAACTAGAGCATATTTCTTGATTTGTTTCTTCAAAGCCAATCAAATTGGTGTCGGCTAGGGTGTGATAATAATAAGATAATAAAAGATGCAACTAACAACCTAACTGAACACGGTACTCAATGCAAGTATCACAGGTCGTACACAAGTTTTAATGATAAGTAAAGATTCGTTCTCAGAGACTTAATGTGTTATACTAGTGGATTAGCAAGAGAGCGTAATAATAAATAGTTCGATGATTTTAAAAGACAAAAAAAGTAAATAGGAATGATTGATTGGGGAAATAATGATTAATTAATTAAATAAATACAATAAAATAAAAGATGTAAGAATAAGATGAGAGAGTATAGCTTAGGTTTTTCTAGTATGAACTAATTCTTCTATTTTTTCTACTAGTTAATAAGGGTGAACTCCCTTCCGGGTGGACTTAGATGGCGACCTAACAATTATCAGGGGACTTGTGTAAGGGGATCCTTCGCAATGGTCGGTGATTAAATATCATACCCTAATGACTATCAAGTTAGGCAAGCCCTTCCGGATCACTACCGAACAGTGATGTTTCAATAATTAGACACCCCTTCTTGGTGGCCAGCTAACTACTATTAATACCACCCTAACGTGATCAAGATTAAGACATGCAATAAACCAAAGCACATAAAACAAATATATGGTTAAGAAGCTATAATAAATTTAAAAATGTTTTCCCAAAGAAACTTAGATAGAAGAAAATAGAATTGAAAGATTATAATATGGAAACCCAAGCTATGGGAAAATTATTTCATACTAGGAAGAATAAAACTAAATAAATATACATACTGTCAACTTTCTCTCTTGAATGACTTCAATCGTGAATAATACTTAAGGTCAAATTGTCGGAGGAAAGGACAAGTTTACAATGATTAAAGGGTGTGCTTTTAGGTTTTAAGAAGAATCTATCTCGAAATCTTGGAGTAGAAGTCCAAGACTTCTTTTCCAATTCAAATGTGTTTCCTAAAATATAGGAGATAGGATAAACACTGTTGTCTTGTTCTGGTCGTATCTCATTCGTTTTTGGTCTGATTTTCTCCTACTTTATATCTAAACGACCGCAACGAGAATATATACACTTTCCTTTAGATTGATCATCCTAATTCCCAGCCAATTATAAGTTATCTTCACTTTAGTGGACGTGGCTACAGAATTTCAAATTTACTCGGCATCTTTTCCTTTCCTATTTTATCTCTACATCCTTTTATCTCTTGATTCCTTCCATATATTCTTTCCTTATCTCCTTAGAATTGATTTGGTATCTAACTAATTTCCATATATCTTTAAAACATCACATTAACACACAAATTAAACCAAATATGCTCTAAAAATGATAGTTCATCAAATCAAGACAAAAAATAGGAATCTATCAAAATATGAATTAAAATCTATAATTAAATACTCAAATACACCTAAAATGATGTCTCCAACCTAGATTATTATATCACAAATAGGGATACATCACAAATTCATATAGAACTCTATAAATTCTTTTTCAATGGGTTCAGGATCAATGATAGCCTGCCCAACATCATTAATGAGAGTTGGTATAGAATTCCTTGCTATTCTTCCTTTGATAATTTTGTAATAGTATAGGGTACTTTGATCACTATCATTGGTAAAATTATCTCTTTATTTTTGCCTAAGAATATTGTTTTGGATCGTCACTTCCTCTTCAAAAGTTTTGACTAATTTATTTTTTTCAGATTAGTAAAGGATTAGTATCACCACTCGTAATTTTTAACTGTAAAATGTCAAGCTGGGCTTTAATCTCATTAATTTGATTTGATTTCCTTCTAAAGTGTTTATTATTAAACTTCTCCAGCTCATTCTTAACTTCCTTTTGTCTCTTAAAGAATTGAAACATAAGATTTCCTTAAACTTTAATGCTCCATGCCTTTTTAATCACCTCTAGATAGTCCTTATGTTGACTCCACACATTAAAGAATCTGAATGAGCTTTTATTGTCTTTTTGGCTCAAGCCTACTACCATTGTGAGAGCACAATGATCCAAAGTTCAGGGGGGCATAATTTTCACATTTGATTGAGTCTTTGCCATCCATTTGTTGTTAATGAAACCTCTGTCAATCTTACTTCCCCCGAGTTTTCCATCTTTGTTTTTGTTGGTCCATGTATTGTATTTGCCACCATAGTGATGCTCATATAAATTTTCTCTATCAATATAATCTGCAAAATCCACGGAACATTTAGCAAGAACATCACAGTTAAGTCTATCTTCTATTTTAATAATTTCATTGAAATCTCCCAATATACATAGACAATTATCACTATAATCGTCACTATAATCATCACTCCATTTAACAATACATTCAATAACATGAGTCTATCTTCATCATCATTGCTTGCATATGTAAAACAAGCAATGAAAGTAAAATTATCCTTTAGATTTATAACTTCAATCACTATAGCTTGAAAAGTACTATTAATTAACTTCACATTCACATGATTGTTGTCCCGAAGAATCCAAATTATCCCCGAGTCTTCCTTATTATAGTTATGATTCAACTCAAACTAAAAGAAGTTCTCAACTTTTATTTTCAAACCCTTATCGAATTTAACTTCTGTTTCCAAAAGACCGATTAGTTTAATCTTATTATAAAGCATAAAATCCTTTACATATAACTGCCTAAGAATCTTATTAAAGCCTCTTAAGTTCCAAGCAGTTATATTCATATATTGGGAGGTCTAGTTATCTCCTAACCACCTGCTTTTTAATAAATTGCTCCACATATTGATCAATTGAACTCGAGGATTTTTGTCAAGTTCACTGAAATAACTATTAGTGGTAATCAAATGAGATGGTGATGGATTGTTTACATTTGATCTTTGAGAAAAAACCTTCCATGTTTCAATTGAATTTTTACCCTTATCAACTTCTCTTGTAGTATCCTTACCATTTTTAGGCTCCTTAACATTTTTAGGAAGCCATATCTTCAGTGTTTTTTGACATTTGCCCTCTACATGACCAAGTTGACTACACTTAGAACGTATGACTGGTTTCCAATCATAATCAACCTTAACTTCCTGTAAATTCTCCAAACCATCAACATAGAAAATATCTGTCAATTCTTCTTCTGATTTAATTTCAACACAAATACTGGCGTACCCAAGTCTTATTTTAGACTTTGTCATTGAGTCTATCTGTAAAGGAACTCCAATTCCACTTGCAATAAAACTCAGCCATGTTTTAGTCCACATAGCCATCGGGATATACTGCAACTTAACCCATATTGGAGTTTTGCGTGTATCAATTTTCTCAAATTGTATTCCTTCTTTCCACGGCCTTAGTAGTAAATATTTACCACTTATGTGGCATAATTGTTCAAGAGCACGACTAAAAACTGAGAATTCTCAAACTTAAAGATGATAAAACCTCTGTTAATTGATTTTACCTCAACTTTCCCCATTCTACTCAATTGAAATCGTACGAAATTAAGAACCACATGAAATGGGGGAGGATTTTCTAAAAAATGACCAGTAAGGTAGTTTTCCCATAGTTTAGCACATCCTTCAAGTACTTGAGGAGAATTCCTTATGATTTTCATTCCTTCATGACGAGTTGGTTCATGGAAATAATCTAACTTTAGAGCTTGTTTAACACAACCTTCAAACAGAGTTGACCATGCTTTAGGTTTGTGGTCAACTATTTCTTTTGGTATCTCTGTTCCTTGAGTAGTATGTAAATTTTAGAACATTAATTTCTATACTTTTGTTATTTTCATTTGCTCGTTGTTCCTCATCAGTACTACTCTCCTTCTCAAATTTATACGTTTGAGTTGGAGTGCAAGCAGACTCTGTGGAAGAATCTGGAAATAGGATCATTTTCTTAATGTCTCTAAACTTTGTCTTAGGTTTTTGGTTTGACTGATGATTATTATTAGACTGTTAAGCTCGATTAGATTGTTGAACATTGTTGTTTTGATTAAATTTGGTAGATTTAAACATTTTAGTCGTGATAAGATTAAAACAAAGCTAAAAAGAAAATGATAAAAAAGGCGAGCGGTGAAATATAGGTGAAAGTGATATAAAGAGAGAGAGAGAGAGTTAGTGAAATTTCTGAAAAAAGAGGATGAGAGAAAAAATGGATGAGGTGCAAGATCCCAGAAATTTTGGGATAAACACCAAATATGAAAAGAAAAAAGACGAAAAGGATGAAAAAAGTGTATAAAGTGCTAAAAGAAAAAGAAAAAAGGTGGAATAAATTTAGTGGTGGATGAATGGGTAGAGAGGATTTGTTTAAAGGTTGACTCTCATTGACCTAACTTTTTTCATTTTGTAAGGGCTTAAATAAGATTATATCATTAGTTAGGTCATGGGTTTCAATTTCTTGATCATATCAGGACTTAAGTGCATTTATACCATTAATAGGGTCTTGAAATTTCTTGATTACACAAGGGAATAAATACAATTCTTTATCATTAGTGGGGTTCTCGATTGCAATTTCATGGTTATCTAGGGTATGAGATGCAATTATATCGTAGGTGGGGCCCTGAATTGCACTTTCTTGATTAGATAGAGGCTTAAATGCAATTGTATCATCTATTAGTTTTCTAGATTGTAATTTCGTGATTATATAGGGACTGAAATGAAATTGTATCCTAGGTGGGCCCTAAATTGTAATTTCTTGATTACACGGGGGTTTAAATGTAATTATATCATCTATTAAGGTCCTAAATTGAAATTTTATGGTTATATAGGGACTGAATTGCAATTATATCATAGGTGGACCTTGAAATGCAATTTCTTGATTACACAGGGGCATAAATGTAATAATATCATTAGTGGGGTCCTAAATTAAAATTTCATATTTATATAGGGGCTTGATTGCAAATTCAAGATTATACAAGGACTATATTATAAATATTTAATCTAATAATATTTAATGGCAAGTGGTCCATAACCTAATACATTATGCGCTATGCACGTCACTAATAAAGTGGACAAAAAGTAAATCATTTGTTAATTTCAATAAAAACCATTACATTAATACACTCCATCCAAAGTTTGCCCTATTTCACCACAACTATAACATCTAAAAAACACAATACCATCCAAAATATAAAGCACCTACCAATCTAAAAATATTCTATCCAAAACATTTCATTCAAAACAACATTTCTACACTTTAGTCTTTCCAAAACCTTAAATTAGATTTATAGTCTATCCAAAAAAACATCATAGTATTACAATAATTAAATTATTCATACAAATTACACAAATAACAAAGAGTCTATTTTCTTATTTTAAGAGACATTCTTTGTTGATTTCTTTTCTATTAAATCATCTTGCAACGTTTTCAAGGTAACCGCATATTTACCTTTCCATTTAAATAGAACAGTTATCAAGTTAGTTTTCCCCATCTTAGCTTGTAAGAATAGAGTCCTAGATGTGCTAGTGGCAGGTGGATCTAAATCAACATAATCCTTTCTAGATGGACCATATGTGCAACCCAATGAGTTTGAGCTATAGCTTAAGGTAGATCTATATGTTAAAGCCTAAAAAGTAAAGATTTGTTACAAAAAGTTTTTCATATCCTAATAGTATAAAATTTAAACTTACCAATCTATTTGATAGCGTCAATTTTGTTGCTTCTTTGTAGGGAAGTTGTTGGACGCATGGCTGGATTTCAAATATATGTTGCATCTGTATATGAACCTCACTCCCACTCCTGGATTTTCTTTAGAACTTTTAGGCTTAGCTTGTTGCACCTGATCCACTTGAGTCGGTTCTTCATTCATTAGATTATCTGGTATATTGCGAAAAACAAAACTCAGGTTAGTAATTAAATCCAAGTAATCAAATACAAAGTAAACATATTTCTTATTTACCTTGACGTAGTTTCTCCTAATCCTACATTAAACTAGTAAGTAAATCATTGAAATCACAATTTTTAGTTTTATCCAAATTATCATCCCTCTTTTTAACAGGTGGTTGGCTAATGAAAGTATTTACCTCAAATTGTTGATTGGGAAAATGTGTCTCTCTAGTGGGTTGACTAGTCTCCAAAGTGGGTATTACATGATTGACTTTGATAAGGGTAGTCTCTCTTGTTAAATTTGTACCATCTGACCCCATCACTCTAGGAGTTTTGCATATTCTTTTGTTGTGTCTATCTTTTTTGCAAAGAATGCACATAACTATGGATACCTTCTTGCTAACTATCTCAAGAGTTAGTTGACCATGTGGTTTACTTCTTGGTTGACCACTATGATGAGCATAAGAAACACTTGTATCTTCTCTAGGCTTCTTTCTTTTTGTTTTTTTGTCTCTACCTCGTTGTTTATAAGCAATAGGAGCCTCCAAATCTGGTTTACCTATTTTAGGCACATTCTAGAGCCCTTTATGTGACAAATTAGAGGATTTTCCTACCCACTCTTATAGTGGTCGTTGAAAACTCAAACTCAAACATAGAGACAAGTCTCTACCAATCACGCACGCGTTAAAGAATAAGAATATTCCAGCAGCTGTTACAAGGAGATAGTCAACACGTGGGAATATCAAGGTCAAAGCTGTTACAGAATATAAAAAACGTGGAGGTTAAAAGCTAATCAAAACCGTCAACCCAATTGATGTCTCCCTATTTGTGATGAATTAATACTAGTTGGAGACATCATTTTTAGTGATTTAGAAGTCTTTCTAATCGATTTTCTTGAGAAATGTTACACTTTCCTTTTTTGAGTCTTGATTTAGTAAATTATTGTTTTTAGAGCATATTGGGTTTAATTATTTAGTAAATTATTGTTTTTAGAGCATATTGAGTTTAATTGTTTTTGAGCATATTGGATAAAATCTGACTCCTGGCTCCTCCTTGTTTTTATCTCCTTTCTGTAAATAAGTTTTTTAGGACTAAATTTATAATTGTGTTTTAATTTTTCTTTAGTTTTATTTAATGAAATATTTCTTTTTACGTGCAGTTTGATCAGAGATTTTGTGTTGTTTAACTTCATTAGAATCTTCACTTGCTCCACCAAACTTTCAAAATTTATTTTATTACGTTTTAATTTATTTTACTATAATAAAATATAGATTTTGTTGTATAATATAGAGAATTATAATGTAAATAATTTAAATAAATTCAATATACATACTTATATTATCCTTTTTATTATAATATAGCGACAATAATTTTTTTTAAACATGCTCATTGTTTTATATCACAACATTATATTAAGCATATATTTTTCCTATTTGTTGATGTTAATGACTTTTCTAGAGTGTACTATACATACATATCAAAGTAAATAATCGATTTCAAAGTCTAAGTATCCGTTATCAAGGCTGTTTTAGGAATTTTATTTAGTGAGGGTTCTCTTAATGTAATATGTCTTATGTGACAAGTAAGCTGAAGATTGTTGTTGGAACATTGTTGATATGACTTTTGGGTGGTTGGCCGGATTCAGTGGTGGTGCTTTTATGGAATTTAAGATGTTTCAACTTATTGTATATATTAAATATTTTGGATACATGATTCTTTCTTTCTAAGCACTACTTTTTACTATGATCTCTAGTTGTTTCAATTTATTTAATTATTTAAACTAGTCTCGTTATCATTATCACAAACAAACACCCCATATCTAGTATCTACAATACCAAAGTATAATACTTCGAGTAGAAACTAAGCCTACAATGTAACACTATAAAGTTAGGAAATGACAAGTCTACATCTTATTGAAAACCTCATTTATCATAATCCATCAAGTTTAGCCACTAAACATAAATTTAGGAAGATAACTTCCTTTTAAAATCGTGCTTTCAGACTATCTTAGTGGTATTTTAAATGGTTTCCCTTCAGCGTGATCATAGACTTCAACTATTCCTAAAAGGTCTTCCTATATTTCGTTCATCACAAAATTTCCTACAAGTTGATTTGCGAAAATGGTTTAGATTCTTCTTCTAATACTTCTTCCAAGTTAATATCATCATGATGTTGTCGAAAGTTCTTCCATTCACGTGAAAGTAAAAATCATCAATACAAACAATAATATTTGAGAACTGTGTTGAGGGATTTGGCATGTATGGTGCCATCCTCAATGGTTTTTAATGGTATTAAGCATGATAATCTTCAGACTACCTTAATGATATTTTGAATGGTTAATTCTTTTTCTGTTGCTTCTCCCTATCGTTCAATCTAAAGATTATTACCAATGCGAACAATTATATTTTAACCACCTCACACATCTATTATCTAACAGTAAGGTGATATGAGAAATATGTAAATCTCTAATATTTTTTTTAGTCAAAAAATATCTTATATTCAATTTCTCATCAATATTATATGGAAGGATATTGACACTAATTTCTAAATTTATCAAATTCGCTCTATATGTAAGTGTCTTATGTCATATGGGAAGCAAATGGCCATGATACTTTCATTTTTTGGGAGAGCAGAATTTGCTAAGATGCTATTAACAATGTTAGGTAAATTAACATGTGCCCTGTTTAATGTTTGACACATTGGTTCCTTCTTTTCATCAAGTTTATTACTTCATTCTAAAAATGAAGATAATTGTGCCTTAGTACAACATTAAATATTAATTATATAAGGAGAGGCAAAAATAGAAGCTCCACAATTAATTAAGAGTATTCTTAGATTGTTTATTCAGTTGTTTTAGCATATAAATCACAATACAAACTATATATATATATATATATATGTATGTATATATATACCCATATATATATATCTCTAATGGGGTATAAAGAGGGGTTAGGATTTGTTTTAAGCAAAAAATGTGTTACATCCAACGATTCAGATCGTTTCATTACTTAAACAATTTTAGACTTCCTAATCTATTCTTGGTATATATATTAGTTATTAAACAAAGAAATTTTAGAAATACAATTCACACAAATCATTCCACTAATTCTCTCTCTCTCATCAGACACTCTCTCTCTAACCTCACACTCTCTCCCTCATTTTGCTTTTCTTTTTCTTTTTTTGTTCACATTTCATTACACAAATCAAAGTCACATTCACCTCTCTAGCCTCGCCATTCGCTCATCGTCGAAGCTCCGGTGCAAAGCTCATTGAAGGTCTCTCTCAAGATCGCCTTATCTCCCTCTCTCCAGTCTCGGTTCACTCTCTCCAGTCTCGGTTCACTCTCTCCAGTATCGGTTCAGGGAGGTGTTGATTCCGATTGCTTTTTCCCCTCTCCTAAATTCCACACCGGAGTACTCAATGGCCGCGCGCGATGGATAGTGGTGGATATTCACAAGAGCTTCGCACCTTAAGCACCTCCGCCACCATTAACCGAAGCCCCACACCATCACTTGTACCGCCACTATCGCCTGAAAACTGATGTCGTTCTCCACCACCAGTTTAACCTCACGTTTACGTAGCTCCGATTCAAAGCTCTAATTTACAATTCCGATTTACAATTCTGATTAACATTTCCGATTTACAATTCTGATTTACAGAAGTGCTCACAGCTAATCGAAACTCAGGTAGCTAACTTTTTTTTTTTTTGAATAGGAAATTTGATCAGAGAAATTCAGTGTAAGGAATAATACTTTTCTGAGTTCATTATAGGTCCCTATATGATTTTTTTGAGTTAATTCAGTATAATTCCTTACATTATATAAGAACCGCTCTATAAGCCTGCTCTATTATTTTTGTAGTTGATTGCACAACAGGTCTTTACATGTACCAATTGATCTTGGTCCTTATATCGTTTGAGTTAATTCTTAATTGCACTATAGGTCCTTATATTAGGTTAATTGCTTATTATAGGTACAAATGGACGAGTCAATGAAGCAATTTCAACAACAGCTTATAAAAGTTGAAGCTGAAGCTGAAAATTTCTTATTAGCACGGCACAAGGTAACTTTCTTATTAGTACCCTTACACATGACTTTGAGGAACACAAATTTTACCCCTATATTATGCAAAAATTGCACTATAGGTAACTGGTGCTACAAAGCAGCCACAAGTTCTATTGTTTCAGTTTTCCATTAACATTTTATTTGAGTTAAGTTAGAGTGCACCAAAAACGTACCATTGGTCCCTGTGTTATGCAAAGTAGGCAAACATACTACCTGTGTTTTAAAGTTTAGCAAATTTACCCATATTAAACAAAAAAGGTTGAACCATGTCCCTGATGAGGGTAATTTTTCATAATCTAGGGACTAATAGTGTAATATTTGCATATTATAATATAGGGTCCTACAATGTATTTTTTGCACATTTTAGTGACCTACAGTGTAATTTTTGCATAATATAGAGACAGTGCAATTGGAGGAGGACGATTCAGTAGTTTGAAGTATTTTACAGATTTGGAGTTCCTTTTGCAGTTTAGGTACTCGGTGAGTAAATATCCTATAGTTCAGGGTCCACCTAGGTAATTTTATAGATATGGAGTTGCTTTTGCAGTTTAGGGCCCGCTCAAATAACTAACTTTGATCTTAAAGCATGGACTTTACGCTCTATATATTATTGTTGTGCCATCAATAAGCATTACTCTGCCACTTGAAGGATCATTAGGTGCATCTCTAACATTATATTTTGCAATATCAGAAAGTACATTTTAGTACATGTTTGCCTTTTCTTTCAGGAGATACACACCTGTAGTGTGTGAGTATGTTCTTAAAGTACCTCCACAAGTTCTTGAAGTAACACTCTGATATACTCTAGAGTTAAAGTGCACTATATATTAAGCAAAAATTGCACTACAGGGACTTATATAAGAAATGGATTAATTTATTTTCTGGTGGAGGACTGATTGCGAACAAAAGAATTAACGGGAAATATAGGTACCACGTGAATACGAAACTAGAGATAAATCGATTAAAAACATAAAAATACCCAAACAAAGACTAGAAAACTGCAATTCCAATATGGAGTAAAAACCCATCAAAGACATCAAAGAAACCTAACAATTTCAAATAAATTACCCAAATACCCAATCACCCCCTGTATACCCATGTCTAACTCCAAAAGATGGACTTGTGACATCATACTTCATGAGATGAGAGAGTTTAATCCTAAGGTAAAGGAGATTCTAAGGTAAAGAAGCATAAACTGCTCTGAAGATCTTGTTGCAAATTTGTGTGTGCGTGTGTGTTTACTCTATGTATAAGGAGGGAGGGGGTTCATATTTAGAGTGTATATGTATGTCATTATAAAGGGTCGTTAGTGGTCGTTATGGTTGCTGAAAATTTGATGAAAAATAGGTTATATACAAATGGACATAGGTTATATACAAATGAGTTGTGCCCATTTTGTACGAATCAAACGTGTCTCGTATGAATGAGATTCAAATGTGGGATGCAGACCACAGACTAACCTGTCCAAATTTATATTAATATTATTGTGAATTCTTTAGGGTAAACCATTTGGTGCAAATATTTTTTTTATAGTTTATGAAATCAAGAAGAATCATCTTACAGTTGGAAGCAAGGGCCAACCTCCAGTCATTGATGTAAGGTATATCGGTTTTTTCCCCTTAAATAATGCTCATTATTCTATATCACGAAATTATATAGTAGGCGTATTTTATTCCGTCATTTGTTGATGTTGATGTCTTTGCTTGGTGAATTGTACATACATGTTAAAACTCAATTATGTTATCTCATGACTCGGTTATTAGGGGTGTCTTAGGAATTTTGTTTAGTGAGGGTACTTACATACAAAATAATGGTAAAGGAAAATTCCCTATATAGTCCCTGAACTATATCCCTTCCATCCATTTTTTACCATTAAGTCTAGTAGAAAGATGTATTTTGAAATTATTAATAGATATAATTCCCCAAAAGGTCATGAGTTATACATCTATTACCGCTTTGGTCCTCAAACTGGTCAGCCACAGGACACTTAACTTTGAAAAAGGCGAAGAGTCAAGATTATTTGTTTGTGTGTGAGAGGGATAATTAATGCTCCCGAATCTTTCATTTTTAGGGGAGTAGATATTACAATTTCATTATTTTATTATGGCCTTGATATCTCTTCTTATGGGTGCATAGTTTTATTAGATATTCAGCATAAAACGGGAATCTTGATTACTATTTAGGTAAGTTAATGCGTACTTTGTTAAATATTTGAAGCATTAATTCCATATTTTCATACATTTCATTACGTTTTTCAAAATATGAAGAGAAATGTGCCTTAAGTCCAATATTAATTACAGGAGGGGAAGCAAAAGGAGATTTCCTATCATTACGAGTATAATTAGATTGTTTATTCTATTGTTATAGTATATAATACTAACATTATTATCATAATAGGCTGACACGTTATTTTGCACGATATAAGACAACCTACCGCTAGATTTATTCTTATGGAAGGATAAAATAGTCTTAACCTATATTGTTGATCATCTTGATAAACCCGACACTTTTATATAAAATACTTCTTTTAAAATATGTGTTGTGAATTCGTTAACAAAGAAGATGAATTCATATTTTATTGAAAATTTCTCAAAAATACATCACAAGTAAAACACACCAGACGACGGGTCATTAGTCATCAAAATGGTTAAGATATATGATACTAAAGTTCTTCAAGCTTACTTGTCGAGTATCGTGAAACTTCATAACGAAGAAAGTATAATGCGAGAAACATAGGCTCACATATATTTTTATAAGAATAGTCTAGTTATAATAATCACACTATGAATATTTATGAATATACGCATTGCAACGATTATATCCCTATTACAACTAATAGGTAAACTAACCTGTTCCTACTACATTATCATAAAATATTAAGAAATATATCATTTCATCACTCTTATATGCTTCTTTGTTTAAGAGCCTTTCAAAACAAATTTATTCAAACTTGAGTATTAGAGTGCCACCAGAAGCATCCTCCTGGTGGTCTTAAACAGTTTCATGATACTATTATCTCGAAAAACCATGAGACATATCAAAAATCTATCCATGCTCATGGATGATGTTTTTTCTCTACCACCAATCCAAACTTGTAAACAAAAGTATATAACTCGCATCTCACCCTTATTGAAAATTTAATTTAGCTATTGATGCAATAAAACGATATTAGTAATCATCAATATCTAACTTGACAAAAATTATTATATTTAACTAGTATCATTAATAACCTCTATACTTTGAAGCATATTTTAATAATTACAGTATATTAGAATCTTATTACTACTCGAGTTCATCCATTTGAAAAACCATCTATTATAAAATTAAAGTGTTTAAACCATTTAATCAACTTGTAATTTACTAAAATCTGAACTCAAATTCTTTGCATAACAATTAGTTTCCTATAGATAACAAACATATTAAGGAAATAAAGAATTCAAAATCTTAATAAGTATAAAGAAACATCCAATTCACATTTAACTTGTGTCACCTTTTTTTAAAATATGTATCAATTCAAAGAAGATAAAGTATCAAAATTCAACAAACTATATAATAGCACCTCATTGTATAATGAATAAAAAATAAATCATAATTAACTATATGTAATATGTTATAATAAAAAAAGAATAAATCAAAATTTATTCAATTAACCATAAGGTAGAAAATAAAAAAATAAAATAAATTATTTATACAATGTCTTAATCTATATCAGTATATATATAAATTACATCGTCCTCCAATCATAATATAAAATCGCATGCCCCTTCCCTTCCTAATATCTAACCCTAGCCCCCACTTTTTTTCATATATACCTAACACATTACACACACAAAAACATCTATAAATGGTACTTAAATTTGCTATGTAGTATCATTATTTTATAATGATTACATGTCCTCTTTTCAAAGTTACTTCTCTTTCTTTCCTTTGATCTTCCCATCTTCAAGTCAAGTGTGTTTTTCTTTCAGATAGTTAACCATTTCATTTCAATAGAAGATTTTTGTACATATTAATTTTATTAATTAATTTTTCTATTGTCTTTTCAATTGCTTATTGCTTCTCCTTTATAATGGATATACTCTCTTTCATTATTTTGGATATTTCTAAGAGTAACGATATTTGTCACCCTTATTATCTTCACCCTTTTGTCACATTCTACATGGAAGATTACATGACATGTCATGTAAGATATAAAATAGTCAAGGAAATATTTAATTAATGGAAAAAAAATTAATTAAGTTAAGTAAATAAATTACTTATATGCCATGCAATCTGCCATGTAGGAGGTGACAAAAGGGTAAAGGGAATAGGGGATGCCAAATATCATTACTCTATATCTAAGTGCTAGGAAGAATAATACTATTGTTATTTGTAAATTTGATTTATTTTGTTTATTTTTTGATATATTTTCTCATAACCCTTATTGGGTGTACATTAGTTTGAAAAACTCTCTGCTTGGAACTTGATTCGAAACATTTCATTTTTTATTTATTTAAATTATTCATATTGAAATTTTTAGTTAGATATTCCTGGTTATCAATATCAATAATACAGTGACACGTGAAATTAACATCAATAATGTAATGCAAATGAAAAAACCTTAACATTGTCAAGAAATAAAAAATAAGGGACTAAAAGGTTTAATTTTCAAGGTAAGGGGCTAAGTGTTAAAAAGTGAATCCTTTTTTATATTTTATTTTCACCCCTAAATTTTAATTTTATAAAAAAACCTTTTGGTCTACCAGATTCCAGAATGTTCACTTGGTCCCCCATTTTTTCAAGTTAAATTTTAAAGCTTTAATTTATTTTTGTCTATATGTTTTTGTTGTTTATATAATATAATATAGGTTATTTTTGTCCAATATATATAGACTTATATTGCACTTCTAATTCCAAAAATGATAAAATCTGACTAGTGGCTCCTCTCCGTTTTTATCTCCTTCCTGTAAATAAGATTTTTAGAACTATATTTATAATTGTGTTTTAATTTTTCTTTAGTTTTATTTAATGAAATAATATTTTTTATGTGCAGTTTGATTAGAGGTCGTGGATCTTTAGGTTGTTTAACTTCATCAGAACCTTCACTTGCCCCACTAAACTTTCAAAATTTATTTTACTATAATAAAATATAGATTTTGTTGTATAATATAGAGAATTATAATGTAAATAATTTAAATAAATTCAATATACATACTTATATTATACTTTTTATTATAATATAGCGACAATAATTTTTTTTAAACATGCTCATTGTTTTATATCACAACATTATATTAAGCATATATTTTTCCTATTTGTTGATGTTAATGACTTTTCTTGAGTGTACTATACATACATATTAAAGTAAATAATCGATTTCAAAGTCTAAGTATCCGTTATCAGGGGTGTTTTAGGAATTTTATTTAGTGAGGTTTCTCTTAATGTAATATGTCTTATGTGACAAGTAAGCTGAAGATTGTTGTTGGAACATTGTTGATATGACTTTTGGGTGGTTGGCCGGATTCAGTGGTGGTGCTTTTATGGAATTTAAGATGTTTCAACTTATTGTATATATTAAATATTTTGGATACATGATTCTTTGTTTCTAAGTTCTACTTTTTACTATGATCTCTAGTTGTTTCAATTTATTTAATTATTTTAAACTAGTCTCGTTATCATTATCACAAACAAACACCCCATATCTAGTATCTACAATACCAAAGTATAATACTTCGAGTAGAAACTAAGCCTACAATGTAACACTAGAAAGTTAGGAAATGACAAGTCTACATCTTATTGAAAACCTCACTTATCATAATCCATCAAGTTTAGCAACCAAACATAAATTTAGGAAGCTAACTTCCTTTTAAAATCGTGCTTTCAGACTATCTTAGTGGTATTTTAAATGGTTTCCCTTCAGCGTGATCATAGACTTCAACTATTCCTAAAAGGTCTTCCCATATTTCGTTCATCACAAAATTTCCTACAAGTTGATTTGCGAAAAAGGTTTAGATTCTTCTTCAAATACTTCTTCCAAGTTAATATCATCATGATGTTGTCGAAAGTTCTTCCATTCACGTGAAAGTAAAAATCATCAAAACAACAATAATATTTGAGAACTGTGTTGAGGGATTTGGCATGTATGGTGCCATTCTCAATGGTTTTGAATGGTATTAAGCATGATAATCTTCAGACTACCTTAATGATATTTTAAATGGTTAATTCATTTTCTGTTGCTTCTCCCTATCGTTCAATCTATTAAAAATTATCACCAATGCAAGCAATTATATTTTAACCACCTCACAGAACTATTATCTAACAGTAAGGTGATATGAGTAATATGTAAATCTCTAATATTTTTTTTTTGGCAAAATATATCTTATATTCAATTTCTCATCAATATTATATGGAAGGATATTGACACTAATTTATAAATTTATCATATTCGCTCTATATGTAAGTGTCTTATGTCATATGGGAAGCAAATGGCCATGATACTTTCATTTTTTGAGACAAAGAAGCAGAAGCCACAAGACATAGCATTTAGTGTTGGTTCAGCTCAATATATCTTGTGTAAGCAGTGGCAGGAAATGAATGGGGATCCTAACCCAAACCCTCCATAAAAGCAGCGTAAAATAGGACCCTCTATGGCTCTAGACATTGCTCGTCCCCCTCAATTGCTTCCATATACAAGCGATGGAAGGAGATTAATCAAGAACCTCACCAAAATCCTACCAAGTGAGAGGCTGCCCAAGGAAACAAGAACAAGCTCTTAATCAGTCCTCTTTCTTTATGCTAAATTTACAACTTGTGTCAAGTTTAAACTATTTATCTCATTCTGTTGTATTGGAAAGTCAATGACTTTGATCTAGAAGCTTTTAAATCATTGTGACATACTCTGAAAACCTTTGTCATTTATATAATTTTTGGAAATAAACTGTTGAGGTTTTATGTCAATAAAATATAGATTATTGTAGCTTATAAGGTTTATCAAAGGGTCAGATACGACAATATCGTATGACACAAGAAACTTGGGATGGATGAGGTTTTCCATTCAAGTAATAAATAATACATGCATTAACACTTTCATTTTTTAAGAGTTTGGCTTGTTGGGGGTGAAGATCTTTCTTTATTATAACTTACATTTACTTTCAATCAAATTACATTATATTATAATTCTAAAATGGCTGGTATGTTAGGTGGCCAACTTACGATTTGTGATTCAATTACCTTAAAGAAAAGAAGGTTCATAAGATAATATCACCTATTCTTGTGAAACCACTATCTCTTTTAAACATGTTATTTCGCCCCCTTGCCCCCATTTCTCCTGTTAAGGTTCGAACTTCGAAAATATATCATTCATCTTGCCATCTTACATGGTTGGTCAGTTTAGAAGATTAAATTAACTAAATCCTTTTTTTAGTTTTACCTAATCCTCGATCCTAAAAATTGGTCATCTCTTGATTTAAAACTAAGATAGACATAGACTAAAAATAACCAATAAACATAGAGTAAATATAACCAATAACCCATAACAAGTCTACTAGACTTCTACAACAAAACACCACTCGATCCAATCCTTACTAATATTAGTTACTTTGACATTGCTGTGGGGTGGAATAGCTGCGAAAGCAGTCATTGACTTTCCGAGAAGGCGGCCAAAATTGGAGAAAGAAAAAAGACGGAAAAATCGTCATAGAAGCTCTTGAAAGACTAAAGGTTAGTTAAAACTATTCTCTTAGCCATTTCATCAAACACTTTTAAACATAACCTTAAAAATAACCTTAAAACGTTTGTCCGTGTTTAAGGTTGGAAGTGTTGATGTACTTCATTGCTACTACGCACATGGAGAAGATAACAAGAATTTCCAAAGACGAAGCTATTGGTTACTTAAAGAGTAAGTCTTTTCTTAATTAGTTCAATTTTATAAGGACTACTTATGCAAAATTATTCTTTTTGCAGGGAATTATCAGGCAAAGTACTTGTCCACCATCGTGAAGTTAATGTAAGTATTTAATTACACATTTAAACTTTTTTTAACATTAACTTTTTTTTACGCTAATACAAATTTATTTTATTTTATAGGAAAAAAGAACAAATTATTTTATAGGGAAATTTTTTGTTAAGGGTGAGCCTAAAGGGTATAACCAGAAAGCTGATGAGAAAGGTGAGAAAGATGAAGCTAAAGCCAAAAACACTGAAGCTGAGATAGCCGAGAAAGCGGAAGCTGGAGCCCAAGCTGATTCTATTATAAGTGTTTTCAAGGCTAAAAGGTATCTTGTTTACTCTAGAGCGCTTGACTTGTGTGAAATAAAAATAAACTTTAATAACCTCTACTATTCATGCAGATTTGATACTTTGGGTGTCATAATAAGGGTGAAAGATTTATTTGAAGGGCGTCCGAACTTGATTTTAAAGTTCAACACCATGATGCCTAAAGGATATGAGATCACACTCGATGAGGAAGAAGCCAAACCAAAAGAAACACTCGAATTTAGTAAAGCAATAAGTTTTGTGAACCAGATAAAGGTAAAGTTGGAGTCCAAGCTGAAGTCGGAGCCTAAGTTGAAGCTGAGATAGCTGAACCTGAAACTTGATCTACTGTTGAAAGATGATGGTATGTTTCTCCATATTAATAACTCATCTGGCCCATTGCGTTTGCTTGTGTTGACTGTTTGGTCTCTTATCTTGTTATTAAGTGACTTTATATTTTGATTTTGTGATAACGTTAGTCCTTTTTTTGTGTATTTTCATTACGTTACATACATGTGGTTTTAGCAAAATGACACCTTTTAAGGTATTTTAGTCATTTATCACATAAAGAAAATACAACAAAGACTAATTTTGTTACAAAAAAAGAAAATAAATTAAGGGACGAAATTGTTAACAAGATAAATGACTAAATATGTTATTTATCCATCTCCTTTTAAATACAAGAAAAAGTCTTTTCATCTTGCTTCAAGCTAAATTGATGCCTGTGACGTATTTTTCATTTTATTTTTATATCTTTAATGAAATACAATATTTTATGTGCAGTTTGACCAAAGACAAAGGAATATGAGCCGCCTTGAGATGCAACAACACAACAATATCAATAATACAGTGACACGTGAAATTAACATCAATAATGTAATGCAAATAAAAAATCTTATCATTGTCAAGAAATAAACAAAAAGGGACTAAAAGGTTTAATTTTCAAGATAAGGGGATAAGTGTTAAAAAGTGAATCCTTTTTTATATTTTATTTTCACCCCTAAAGTTTAATTTTATAAAAAAACCTTTTGGTCTCCCAGTTTCCAGAATGTTCACTTGGTCCCCCAATTTTTCAAGTTAAATCTGAAAGCTTTAATTTATTTTTGTCTTTATGTTTTTGTTGTTTATATAATATAATATAGGTTATTTTTGTCCAATATATAGACTTATATTGCACTTCTAATTCCACAAATGATAAAATTTGACTCGTGTCTCCTCCCTGTTTTTATCTCCTTTCTGTAAATAAGTTTTTTAAGACTAAATTTATAATTGTGTTTTACTTTTTCTTTAGTTATATTTAATGAAATGATTTTTTTTATATGCAGTTTGATTAGAGGCCGTGGATCTTTGGGTTGTTTAACTTCATTAGAATCTTCACTTGCTCCACCAAACTTTCAAAATTTATTTTATTACGTTTTAGTACTATAATAAAATATGCATGTTATTGTATAATTTAGAAAATTATAATGTAACTAATTTAAATAAATTCAATATATATACTTAAATTAAATTTTTATTGTAATATAGCGACCATAATCTTTTTTAAACATGCTCATTATTTTATATCACAACATTATATTAAGTATATTTTATTCCTATTTGCTGATGTTAATGACTTTTGCTGGGTGTACTATATATACATATCAAAGTAAATAATCGATTTTAAAGTCTAAGTATTACACTACTCCGCGTCAAGCTTCTAGCGACTACATGAGTAGTCGCTAGAATTTAAAAAAGTAGTCGCTAGATGTGGGATCAAGGTTCTAGCGACTACAAGTAGTCGCTAGAAATTAGTCGCTAGAATCTTGTCGTTAGAACGTAACCCTTACGACTACTGGGCAATACGTAGTCGTTAGAGCTTGAGTCCATATTAACGACTACGTAGTAGTCGCTAGAGAACGCCATTACTAGCGACTACTTTGTAGTCGACAATAGTGGACAACACTAACGACTACAATGTAGTCGTTAGTTACTAATGATTTGGCGACTACTATTATTATTCATTAACGACTACAATGTAGTCGTTAATAATAATTTTTTATTTTTAAAAAAAAATAAAAAAACACAATTTTCGAATTTTTTTTAATTGCATTACTGTAATTAAAAAATATTCGAAAATCATATTTTTTAATTTTTTTTTTAAAATAAAAAATATTAAAATAATAATAAAATTAACAATTCTAAATAATTAATTTAATTAAAATATAAAATTAACAATTCTAAATAATTAATTAAAATATAAAATTAAACCAAATTCAAACCCGGTCAAGCCAGGTCAAAGTCAAACCTGGTCAAGCCAGGTAAAAGTCACCAAACATTAAATCATTACATAAGTCACCAAAAAAAGAAATAAAGTCTTAATACAAACCCAAATAATCCGAATAGTCTCAAAATAAAATAATTAAAACATCACTAAAATCCTCGGCGTCTATAGAGGTCCTCCTCATTCCCGGGCACGTAATCATCTTCATCCAAATCAACATCCATATCAACATCTTCACCGCTGCTACTACTATCATCGTCTGAGTCTTCTGAGTCATCGCTAGGAGGAGTGGGGCCCGCACTCATAGGCTGGAAGGGGGTCTCGCCTTTATCCGCCCTCAACTGATTAACGTATGCGATGGCATCATTCACAGTAGCCATCGAGAAAGCTGCAGGCGCGGTGCTAGTAGAATCTTCAGGGCGGGGGAATGGGGGAAGACCGCTGGACACTCGGAGCTCGTTAATAGCCGCCATCATCTCCTCGTGTTGCTCGTTCCGGGCTGGAGTAGTCTTAGCCTTGTTTTTCGATTTTCCCGGACGGCCAATGCCCGGAATAAAGCTCCTCTTCGGTGACCCAACCTCCTTCGCGGTCTTCCTCACGTAATCGACTTGCTCCTTCTGACTCATTCCTCCCCAATCGCCTGACTCTGATTGACTTTGAGTCACCTTCTCCTTCATCGCGTCCTTGAGCAATTTCTGTTACATAAAAAACAATATATCAATTAAATTTGATAATAAATGAAAAAAATAATTAAAACAATCTAATAAAGAATAACTTACATCGGCTCTTTCGTACCCCACCGACCTCCACTCTTTCGTCTTCTTTGTCTTCCCCACCACCTCGTAAAACGCACCCATAGGCGGAATCGGGATGTCTTGTTGGGTAGACTCGTCCCTTATCACCAGATGCCCTCCCGGGATTAATTCTTCACCCTGTTTCAATAAAATAAAGAATATTCAAAATAAATTATAAATTAATAAAAAAAATTACTTAAATAAAAAATTACCTCGTATAGCATATCCCGAGTTCGGGAATACCTCCTCGACCCCGCTCCACTCTTGTTTTTCTGCTTTTCTCGATTCTTTTTATTCTCTTTTGCTTGATTCTGAAAAAATATAAAATTCAATTATTATTACAAACTATTATAATTTTAAATATATACTAAAATTAAAAATCATCAAGATTTTACCTTAGCTTTTCTTGAACTCCAATACTCGCAGCACTTAGCCCACACCTCATCTGACAACCAATCCGGCTTTATACCCTTTTTCCAATAATACTTCTTCACGTTGTATTTGTAATCCTTAAACCTCATCCTCATTGTATCGTCCAAATTCCCAAAAATCTTGTTACAATCTTTCCTCTTTTTCCAATCATTTATGTTAAAATATTTCTGTAAAAAAAAAATACATTATTTAAATTTAAAAAAGAATAATAAATTAAGTTAAAAAATAAATTAACAGTTAAATTAAATACCGATAATCTCTTAATAACAGCTTTTTTGTCCGCCTCCGGCACCTTTCTCCAAAACGGGTGATAGGGCGGAATCCTCTCTCGTACTGCGATTCCAATAACTTGAGAAACGTGGTGCCCGTACTTGCCCGAAGGACTCCACGTGTCGTCTAACGCACAAAAGTTGACTGGCAAAGGCCACCCAACTTCCTTCAATGCCTTCATCGCAGTCTTCAAGGCACCTCCACCCCTTGTTCTCCGTCTAGGGGGATCTGTTTTAACATTAGATTAATTATTAGTGACTCTATTTTTTAACAAAGTATTTAACTGGATTTGTTTATTTACCTGGCTGGTTTGCACAGTCGGCTAGGTTCCGGTTAGGATTCCGGCTTGGGTCCCTACCCCCACCGTCCCCTTCGTGGTGTCGTGACATCACATCGGCCATCTAGCAATTTATAGATTAATTAAAATACGGAATAAAAAATAACATAAAAAATACTAAATTATTACATCACAAAAAATAAAAAACATGAAAATAAAATTAAATAAATTATTACAATCATAAATAAAATAAACTAAATTCCCTATATTTTTTTAAATTGCATAAAATTCCCTTTATTTTTAAAAAATGCATAAAAATCCATATTTTATTTGTTAAAAATTCCATACATATTCCTATATATTTTTTTAAATTGCATAATAGTCCTTATTTAATTTTTCTAAAATTGCATAAATATTTTTGTAAATTGCATAAAAGTCCCTAAAGTCCATATTTAATTTTCTTAAATAGCATAAAAATGCCTAAATATTTTTAAATGTCATGAAAGTCCATATGTAGTTTTAAATTGCATAAAAGTCCCTATCATAATTTTTTTTAAATTGCCTAAAGGTCCCTAAGTTATTTTTAACACAATTTTTAACACAATTTCATTCTAACACATTTTTTAACATAATTTTTGCACTTTTAAAATCTAAAATTTACTAAGAATGATAACAAAAATTAACAAAAATATCAATAAATCATCATAATTAATTTTTCATCATAAACCATGAATTACATGCTCAAAATAACAAAAATGAATCACTAATAACACCTACTATATTCGGATTTAACAATCATACACCAAAAAAATGGAAAAAATTTAATTAGCTTTCAAAAACTATTTTTTTAAGGGTTTTAACATCAATTTTTCGTTTAAACAATTCATAGAACACTCTAATTACACCCTACTATATTCGGAATTAATAATAACATGTAATCATCAAAGAAAAAAAACCAAAAAAAATTGACATGAAAATTAAAAATCAAAAATTGGTTGAAATACTAACCTTTTTGGATGAAATTGGAGTTGATTTGGTGTTGAATCCATGCCATTTAGATTCGGATTGAAACACAAACAAAAAAAATTTAATTAGAAATGTAAAAATGGAGGAAAAAAGCTTAATCTAAGAGTAAAAATGGAATAGAATGATAAATGGTGTTGGATTTGCTTACCTTTGTTGAAGATTTGATGCTAGAATCGGCCCTTGGAGTGGTTTTTTAATGGAGCTCTCGTTTTTTTGAGTTTTGGAAGAAAGAATAAGACTGAAAATGGAGCTCTCGGGTTAGATATAGGGTTTTTTTTCTAGCGACTACTTTTTGTAGTCGCTAGATCAAAAAAAGTAGTCGCTAGAATGAATATTGACCACGTCAACGAGTCTTTAGCGACTACAATGTAGTCGCTAGAGTGAAAAGTAAAACGCGTGTACATTGAGGGGGCGGGAAAACTGACCGCCATGGGTTTGGGGAATTTATTTCGACGTCTAGCGACTACATTGTAGTCGCTAGTGCTAAAGAATCATTAGCGACTAGTTCATGTACAAGAACTAGTCGCTATAAGTTAAATGTAGTCGCTAGATAATTTTTTTTTTTTTTTAAAAATAAACTAAACACTAAACAATTATGCAATATTTTAATTCAATACCAAATAAACATTTAAAATAAACTAAACACTAAACAATTATGCAAGTTTCGAGTCAAAGTTAAGTGTTTCGAGTCAAAGTTAAGTGTTTCGAGTCAAAGTTAAGTGTTTCGAGTCAAAGTTAAGTGTTTCGAGTCAAAGTTAAGTGTTTGTGGTCAAAGTTAAGTGTTTAGAGTCAAAGTTAAGTGTTTCGAGTCAAAGTTAAGTGTTTCGAGTCAAAGTTGAGTGTTTAGAGTCAAAGTTGAGTGTTTAGAGTCAAAGTTAAGTGTTTATGGTCAAAGTTGAGTGTTTATGGTCAAAGTTGAGTGTTCATGGTCAAAGTTGAGTGTTCATGGTCAAAGTTGAGTGTTTAGAGTCAAAGTTAAGTGTTTATGGTCAAAGTTGAGTGTTTATGGTCAAAGTTGAGTGTTCATGGTCAAAGTTGAGTGTTTATGGTCAAAGTTGAGTGTTTAGAGTCAAAGTTGAGTGTTTAGAGTCAAAGTTGAGTGTTCATGGTCAAAGTTGAGTGTTTATGGTCAAAGTTGAGTGTTTAGAGTCAAAGTTGAGTGTTTAGAGTCAAAGTTGAGTGTTTAGAGTCAAAGTTAAGTGTTTATGGTCAAAGTTGAGTGTTTATGGTCAAAGTTGAGTGTTCATGGTCAAAGTTGAGTGTTTATGGTCAAAGTTGAGTGTTTAGAGTCAAAGTTAAGTGTTTCGAGTCAAAGTTAAGTTTTCATGGTCAAAGTTGAGTGTTTATGGTCAAAGTTGAGTGTTTAGAGTCAAAGTTGAGTGTTTAGAGTCAAAGTTGAGTGTTTAGAGTCAAAGTTGAGTGTTTAGAGTCAAAGTTAAGTGTTTATGGTCAAAGTTGAGTGTTTATGGTCAAAGTTGAGTGTTCATGGTCAAAGTTGAGTGTTCATGGTCAAAGTTGAGTGTTCATGGTCAAAGTTGAGTGTTTAGAGTCAAAGTTAAGTGTTTATGGTCAAAGTTGAGTGTTTAGAGTCAAAGTTGAGTGTTTAGAGTCAAAGTTAAGTGTTTATGGTCAAAGTTGAGTGTTTATGGTCAAAGTTGAGTGTTCATGGTCAAAGTTGAGTGTTTATGGTCAAAGTTGAGTGTTTAGAGTCAAAGTTGAGTGTTTAGAGTCAAAGTTGAGTGTTCATGGTCAAAGTTGAGTGTTTATGGTCAAAGTTGAGTGTTTAGAGTCAAAGTTGAGTGTTTAGAGTCAAAGTTGAGTGTTTAGAGTCAAAGTTGAGTGTTTAGAGTCAAAGTTGAGTGTTTAGAGTCAAAGTTAAGTGTTTATGGTCAAAGTTGAGTGTTTATGGTCAAAGTTGAGTGTTCATGGTCAAAGTTGAGTGTTTATGGCCAAAGTTGAGTGTTTAGAGTCAAAGTTGAGTGTTTAGAGTTAAAGTTGAGTGTTCATGGTCAAAGTTGAGTGTTTATGGTCAACCTTAAGTGTTTCGAGTCAAAGTTGAGTGTTTATGGTCAAAGTTGAGTGTTTATGGTCAAAGTTGAGTGTTTATGGTCAAAGTTGAGTGTTTAGAGTCAAAGTTGAGTGTTTAGAGTCAAAGTTGAGTGTTTAGAGTCAAAGTTGAGTGTTTATGGTCAACGTTAAGTGTTTAGAGTCAAAGTTGAGTGTTTATGGTCAACCTTAAGTGTTTCGAGTCAAAGTTGAGTGTTTATGGTCAAAGTTGAGTGTTTATGGTCAAAGTTGAGTGTTTAGAGTCAAAGTTAAGTGTTTATGGTCAAAGTTGAGTGTTTAGACTCAAAGTTAAGTGTTAAATAAAATGTTTTAATACAAATAATCCCAAAAAAAAAACTCCTACTCAGAATCATATCCACTAACAACTATAGGTTCGCCATCACTATCAACCTCAATGGGTTCTTCCTCATCACCGTACTCATCCAAGGTGTCATCTTCAATGTCCTCGTTTTCATCAACAACCGTTTCAAAATTCAAAGCAACAAAAAAATGAGCAGGGTCAATCTCGATCTCCTCAGTGGATGCCAAGTTCACCGGATCGGAAATCGTCTCGGTATTCACTAAAGGGATATCGACACTCGTATCCCCACCAGTGGGCATTGACTCTGCACCCCATAACTCAGGACTCCATCCATGTCTATCATTGAGTTCCCAAACTACTTTCCAACCTTTTTGTGATTTCCTTAAACTAATATCGTCTATGTAAAAAACTTTTTTTGCTTGAGTAGCTAAGATGTACGGCTCTGATTGCCAAAAAAAATTAGACGTGTTGACAAGAGTTACCCCATGCTCTTTCCTCGGTTTACTCGTTTTATACCAATTACACTCGAACAGCACAACATAACAGTCATCGTCATATGTGATCTCTACAACCTTGACCAATTCACCGTAAAACGGTGTTCCATTGTAGATGGCGGATACCCCGTAATCTTGTGTCACCCTTGTTTCACCCTTTCCTTTAGTGACCCATTTAACACCATTCACAACACATGAATCGTACTTATAAACTGCACCATGAGACTTACTGGCCAATGAAATCATCTCACTTGTAGCGAATGCATCACCTTCTTTTTCCATTTCATAAACCTACAAGCATAAACAGTTATAACAATGTTTCCTAAAATAGAGTATTAATTTTGTATTTGAATGGATCTATACCTTATGCAGAAACCAGTCTCGGAAATTTTGCCGGTGTTTCCTAGCTTTTTCGTCTGGGGAACCCGCTAACGTGGCTTTGTGTTCTCTGCACATTTGACGATCAACAATGAATTAACATTTATTAAATAAATTGAATAAACAATTAATAAATAAATTGAAACCTTACGTCATCAAATGTTGGATTTCATCGCAATTAAGGAGGATATACCAGTCGATTTGCTCCTTCTCGTTGTAATGCAAATTACCATACTCTTTTTTACCTATAGGAATACATTGGCTCTTAAATACGGACAAATCTTTAGGTTGAGCTTCGATATCGGGATATCTACCCGGATCATTAAACTTTGTTTTTTCTTCTTTAAGGTAACGCGATATGAATGTCAAAGTCTCCTCTACAACGTATCCCTCGGCGATTGAACCCTCTGGCCTAGCCGGGTTTCGTATGTACTCCTTTAATTTCTTTAGATACCGCTCAAACGGGTACATCCAACGCATCTGAACCGGTCCCCCTAACAAAGCCTCGTCGTATAAATGAATGACCAAGTGGATCATTATATCGAAAAACGCGGGAGGTAAAATCATCTCCAGTCTACACATAACTTCAATCACTTTCTTCTTCTCCTTTTCTAACTTTTTCCGACTCAGATTTTTATTACACACAACTCGAAACACGTTAGCTAGCCCGATAATCGCGTCACTTATCGCTTTGTCTTCGAAAAGCCCTGGGAGACTAGCCACGAATAGGTACTGCATCATCACGTGACAGTCGTGAGATTTCATTCCTACAATCTTGCCTAAGTCGCTTTGAACGTTATTTCTCAAACTCGATGCAAATCCATCGGGAAACTTCTGTGCCTTCAACCAATCAAGAAATACTTTCCTTTTTTCGGTGGTTAACGTATAATTAGCTCGAGGCATTACCTTCTTACCATTTTTCTCTTGCAACCACAAATCTGGTCTGATCTTCATTTCGTCTCTGAAAGGATGTTTGATAGGTAACCAACGTCTGTGGTCGAAGTAAGCAACCCCTTTCTTCACGCTCAATGACGGAGTAGCATCCATGCATTCTGGACAAGCTTTATAACCTTGACCCGACCATCCCGAGGTGTATGTCCTAGCGGGAAAATCGTTAGTCGTAGACAACAAACAAACCTTCATAGTAAACTCTTCCTTCTTGTGGGCATCATAAGTAATAATCCCTTTACCCCACAACTCGTCCAACTCATCTATAACAGGACGAAGAAAGACGTCCATGTCCTTGCCGGGTGAACGGGGTCCCGGAATCAACAAACAAAGCTGGAATGTCGTCTCCTTCATACACTCCCACGGTGGTAAGTTGTAGACGGTCAATATAACCGGCCACATGCTGTAAGAGTTGTTTTGCATGGAGAATGGGCAAAAGCCATCGATACCCAAACCCAAGAAGACGTTCCGAGGTTCACTAGCAAACTCGGGATTTAACTGAACGAATCTCTTCCAACTATCTCCGTCAACTGGATGACGCAACAAATCTGGATCTGTATTCTTCCCTGTTTGGTGCCAGATCATATTTTCGGCAGTGTGCCTCGAAGCGTAAAGTCGCTGCAGCCTAGGGGCAATCGGGAAATATCTGAGTTTCTTATGCGCTACTTTCAGACCCTTCTTCGGGTCCCATCTGGATTCATTACATACTGGACACTTTTCAAGGGAAGCATTTTCCTTGTAAAACAAAGCACAATCGTTCACGCAAACATCGATGGTCTCGTAACCAGTACCTAAATTTTTTAACTTCTTGTTGCACGCCTCGTATGAATCGGGCAACGTATGAGGTTTGGGCAACACACGGCATAATAGCTGAAGCAACTCGGTGAAAGACGTGTTAGACCACTTGTTCTTGACCTTCACGTGCATTAGCTTCGCAATGAAATTTAATGAACTCATGACATCACAACCAGGGTATAACTCGGTCTCTAAATCGGAAAACATCTTTTCGAATTTGTCACGAGCTGTACTGTTCGAGTCTGTGATCTCGGTGTCACCAGAATGACCACCAACCTCGTAATTAGGTCTCAAATCATCGTATATATCCAACATTTCATTTTCTTCATATCGAGTCTCGAGAATATCCTCGGGCTCACCATGCTTTGTCCAAATATCATACGTCTCCAAAAACCCATGCACTAATAGATGTGACCTAACTTTCTCAACCGTATACCTACGATAATTCGAACACTGATTACACGGACAATAAATTGTGTCTTCACCAGGAGGTCTATTTTTTTCAGCAAAAGCAAGGAATGGTTCTATCCCCTTAATGAATTCACGCGAAACTTTATGAGCCGTACCAATCCAACTCTTATCAATACCAGAAGCCATAGTCAACTATTACAATATGAAAGAATACAACATAAATAAAATGAAAAAAAAAATTATTACATCACCAAATAAATACATAAAAATAAAACGAGAAAAAATTATTACATCACCGATTACATAAATGAATAAAAAAAAAAAATTATTACATCACCGATTAAATAAATAAATATGAAATGAAAAAAATTATTACATCACCGATTAAATAAATAAATATAAAATTAAAAGCACACGAAATATCACATCACCAAATAAATGCATAAATATAACATTAAAAGCATACAAAATATAGCAACATACAATAATATATCATACAAATATTTATATATATATATATATATATATATATATATATATATATATTTATATATATATAAATATATATATATATATAAATATATATATATATTTAAAAATATATATATATATATATATATAAAAATATATATACTTAATATAATTATTTATAATTCACATGAAATTAATAAATGAGTATAGATATATACACAATGATATTATATATTTAGCATTAACTATAGAATTGTAATCAATTAAGGAAAGGATGAAAAAGACACATACTTTTGGGCAAATTCGGAAGGGAAAATTGATAATTGAGGCGGCCCCACGTTGATGTTTGACCCGGGAAAACTTGCCCACGTGTTGAAATACCTAATAAGTGATACTATTTAACATTTACTACACAATTGAATGAAAGTAAAAGATATATTGAAAGAGTTTTATGGAACAAAAAATACCTACTTTTGGCAAGTTTGGAAGTAAAAATTGATAATTGATGCGGTCCCACTTGATGATTGAACCGGGAAAGCTTTTCAAAGTGTTGGAATAATTTTTAATGATGAATTGTGGAAAAAAATTGGGAGAGATTTGAGAGAAAGAAAGAGAAATTATATAATAATGGTGTATTGGGTAAAGCAATTCGCAATTTATTGCTGGAAAAGACGCTACACTACTCGCGACTACATAAGTAGTCGCCAAAAGTTCACTTGTAGTCGTTATAAATGAGTACTAACGACTACATGAAGTAGTCGTTAAATGATTAACCCAATAGCGACTACACGTTGGCGGTTGGAAAATAATTAAAAAATACTAAATACCATTATCGACTACTTAATACGTATTAACGACTACATCATGTAGTCGAAAAAATCAAACATTGTTAACGACTACTTGGTAGTCGCGAAAAATACCATGTAGTCGTTAGAGATTTGTAGTCGCGAATGCTCCTATCTTTAGCGACTACATGAAGTAGTCGCGCGAAATTTAGTCGCTAGAGGCTAATGCGGGAGTAGTGAATTAGGGGTGTTTTAGAAATTTTATTTAGTGAGGGTTCTCTTAATGTGATATGTCTTATGTGACAAGAAAGCTGAAGATTGTTGTTGGAACATTGTTAATACGAATTATGGGTGGTTGGCCGGATTCGGTGGTGGTGCTTTTATGGAATTTACGATGTTTCGACTTATTGTATATATTAAATATTTTGGATTCATGATAACTTGTTTCTAAGTTTCTTTGTTTACTATAATCTTTAGTTGTTTCTATTTATTTGCTTATTCTAAACTAGTCTCATTATCATCGTCACAAAACAAAACAAACACCCCATATCTAGTATCTACAATACCAAAGTATAATACTTCGAGTAGAAACTAAGCCTACAATATAACACTATAAAGTTAGGAAATAGCAAGTCTACATCCTATTAAAAACCTCACTTATCATAATCCATCAAAGTTTAGCAACCAAACATAAATTTAGGAAGATAACTTCCATTTAAAATCGTGCACTATCTTAGTGGTATTTTAAATGGTTTCCCTTCTGCGTGATCATAGACTTCAACTATTCCTAAATGGTCTTCCCATATATCGTTCTTCACAAAATTTTCTACAAGTCGATTTGCGAATATGGTTGAGATTCTTATTCTAATACTTCTTCCAAGTTCAATCTATAATTTAACGTTATGGATCTGTCCTTGTCATGTTAGGCTTTGAATTATGTAATATCATCTTAATGTTGTAGAAAATTCTTTCATTCACGTGAAAGTAAAAATCATTAATACAAACAATAATATTTAGAATGTACGGTGCCATCCCTTAATGGTTTCAAGCATGATAATCTTCAGACTACCTTAATGGTATTTTGAATGGTTGATTCTTTTTTCTGTTGCTTCTCCCCATCTAGTTCAATCTATTAAAAATTATTACCGATGCGAACAATTATATTTTCACCACCTCACACATCTATTATTTAACAGTAGGGTGATATGAGTAGTATGTTAATCTCTAATATTTTTTTTAGTCAAAAAATATCTTATATTCAATTTCTCATCAATATTATATGGAAGGATATTGACACTAATTTCTAAATTTATCAAATTCTCTCTATATGTAAGTGTCTTATGTCATATGGGAAGCAAATGGCCATGAATCTTTCATTTTTTGGGAGAGCAGAACTTGCTTATGGACTTGATATCTCTTCTTATGGGTGCATAGTTCTCTTATATCTATAATGAGTAAGGACACTCTTAATCATTTGAATTTTAGGTATATTAACATGTGCTTTGTTTAATGTTTGACACATTGGTTTCTTCTTTTCATCAAGTTTATTACTTCTTTCTAGAAATGAAGATAATTGTGCCTTAGTACAACATTAAATATTAATAATATGAGGAAAGGCAAAAATAGAAGCTCCACCATTAAGAGTGTTATTAGATTGTTTATTTTGTTGTTTTAGCATATAAATCTCAATACTCACTATATATATATGTTTAGTAGTGATATTATTCCTATTACCACTTATAAGTATAGTAAAGTGTTACCACTAAATGATCGAAAATGGTACGAAATATACCATTTCATCGTTTTTACAAGCTCCCTCGTTTGAAAATCTTATATCGCAAATTTACCATTAACTTGAGTATTATAGTGCCAGCAAAGCATCTTCTCAGTGGTTGTAAATATTTGCTACTTGTGTAGAACACAAAAAGACCGAGAAGATCTAAAAAGGTTATCCATTCTCATGGGTGATGTTTCTTATTCTATAAACAATCCAGACTTGTAAACATAAGTGTATAACTCACGTGTTATTCTTATTCATAATGCAAATTAGCAATTAATGTTGTAAAACGACATTAGTTATTATCAATATCTATTTTGATGCAAAATACTATATTTAAATAGTATCTTTAGTGATAACAACTCTACTATTGGGACTTTCAACCATGTCCCAATAATTAAAGTATCTAAAAATCTTGTAACTACTCGAGTTCATTCATCTGGAAAACCATAAGTTTACATAATTTTACTTACTCTATATTTTAAACATATTAAACAAATTAAAGAATTAAAATTTTTGATGAACAAATATAAAATATATCTAAAACACATTTTACTTGTATATAATAAAAAAATCCTAAATATATATTATTTCAATTAAGTTAAAGAATTACAATTCATCAAATTATTTCTAATAACAAAAATTTAATAGCGCCTCCTATTACAAAAAATTTAGATTTTTTTTATTTTTCCCCTCCAAGTATAGGTCAGTTTTCTAAATGATTTTGAACTTTTGAAATTTCCCAATCAGTCCTTCAACTTTGCTTTTATGCTCTGGTTACTTGGACGAAAAAGGACATTTTTCAACATTTAATCAAATAATATAAATAAATTTATATTAAAAAAAGATAATTCAAAATTTATTCATATACACAAAATTATAGAAAAATAAAAGTGATTTTTACCCAACGTATCTTAAAGACATCCCCTATAGATCGAAACGCCCCCCTCACCACATCTATCATTTTCTTGCCCATAAAAGGCACCATACATTTTATTATTTCTTTTTTTTCTCCATAAAAAACAGTTTGAGTTATGTGATGTTTTCCTGAACTCAAATTTTGAGCTATTGGAAAATTTCCAAAGCTCAGATTTTGAGTTTTGGGAGCGAACTCAATATATCTTAGGAGGATAAAAAAGACAGTGCTTTTTTTCGAGGTAGTGCACAAGGTTGTAGGGGTTTATTGAGCATTGAACCAAAATTTAACACTATATGCCAATTGTTTTTTAAAATTTCCCTACCATTATACCCATTTTTGTTTTTTCTTTACTATATATATCAATTTATTTCATAGTTTTTTTAAACCCTACAAATATGTCTTTCTGATCTATCTTCTCCACTCACAATAACATTTCCATCTCTCTTTTCTTTCTTCTCTATGTTCTAAACCTCACATCCCTCTTTCATCTCTCCATTTCCAAAGATCACATCCCTCTTTCAAACCTTCCGTTTTCGAAGCTAGCTGAAGATGTCATTGATCGAGCTTATCCTTTTTCTTTCGCAAGCCATGGATGGAAAATGGAAACTCTGTTTTTTAGGTTGAGCAAGGAAGTTGTATTTTCAAAACTCCTACCTTTAATAGATCCATTTCCTAAATGACCTCATGAGCAAAACGAAGTTAAGGTAGAACGTATCTCATTCAACGACTACCATGGTGTAAAGCTCTATTTTTGAAACTCTGGCCTTCAAATTATCCATGGCGTGAAGTTTCGTTTTCATAGCTCCGTGTATTAGCTCCCGCCTTTAACAAATTCATGTCCTGAACGAACTCACGATCATAACAGAGTTAAGGCAGAATATATATCCTTCAAAGTCAATACAAGATTAGAAAACCCATAGAAAATTAAAAAACCATTAAAAAAATTAAAAATACATCCAATGATTAACCTAATTTATCAAAGGATTAAAAAATCTTTTTTTATAAAAAAATTCTATAAGAAATAATAGAGATGGAGTAATGAAGAGAAGATAGGTTTGGTGAAAAGAGTAAGAAAGCAAATATAAATTTGGTAACATAGTTGATGAATCCCTTATAGAACTAATATTATTGGCTTTCTTTATAGGTTTGCTAATGGGCTTAACATATATTTATTGGGCTTAATGGGCTTCTAAATCTAGATATGATTTTTATTTTATTTGTGTAATGAGTAGTCGTCTTCCAACCCTAACGCACCGCCACCGATCTCTTCTGTAATGTCGAATCCTAGCCCCCAACCTTTCCATATAATACCCGACACATTAAGCATAAAAAATCATCACTAAACTACACTATAGTGTATTATTTTCTTAGAATTATTATTTAAAATATTATTAAATACTCTGATGCATCCCTTTTTCAAGGGTTCTTTTCTTTTCTCTTATTCGATCTTCTTCTCTCTAAGTCAAGTGTGTTTTTACTTATAAGATCGTTGATCATTACATTTCAATGAAGAACCAATTCTGAACAGGTTTACTTTTATTTATTTATTTACACTGTCTTGTCAATATCTTATTTATTTGGTAGATCTAAAATCATTGCCTCTTCTTTTTAATGGATGTATGTTTTCTTTAAATATTTCAGAAATTTGTAATAGCGTTTCAAATTAGATTTATTAATTGTTAAAATCATTTTAATGGAAAATGTAAGTAATGCTTGAGATAGATCCAAATTCACTATATTTTTATTTACAAAAATTTAAAAATAATTTGTTTGTGTAGGGAAATTTTTTACAAAATAATAAATACAATATTTAGAATATATTTAGGAATATTTTATAGTCATTACATTTTCAAAATAAAAACATATAATGACTGAATTGTTAATATTGATCAAACTTAACATTGTATTTTAATTGTATTTTCTCTTGAAAGTGGTCCCTAACTTTGCAAAAATAACATTTGAGCCCTATATTTTTCGATTTTTTTATAATTTTGGTAATTTTTTTCAAACACTGGGTAGTGTAGTCATTTAACAACACCAACAATACAGTGACATGTGTTATTAACATTTAGTGATTTATGCAGTTGCTTCAAGAACATTTAGTGAGAAGGCCTCAAGAAAATGCAATCCAGATGCATGGAATTTTAGGAGATTCAGCAGCTTCTAGCTCAATGCAGACGCTACCACAACATTTCATTTGGAAAAAAAATGGAGAGGAATCCTCGCCTCAGGCTAAGCCTCCTACGGGTTTCACGCAAAACTCTAATGGAACAAATTTCCTTCTACAGAAATCTCAAGGTAAAAGAACGTGTTCCATTAAATATCTTTTTACATTTACATTTACATAACATTACATGTTATTTGATGTCTTATATTATATTTCCCTGCTTGCTTGTAGAATAATGAGAAAGTGGCTACTCATTCCCTTAAGCGTGTTGGTTCACCATTACTTGATATACACACGAACCAAGCATCTCACTCTGCAGTAGAGAAAGGAAAAGCAGTTGCTATCTTTGAAACAGAGAAGCAGAAGCCACAAGAGATATCATTTAGTGCTGGTTCAGCTCAATATATCTTGTGTAAGTAGTGGCAGGAAATGAATGGGGATCCTAACCCAAACCTTCCACAGAAGCAGCGTAAAACAGGACCTCTATGGCTCTAGACATTGCTCGTCCAGCAATATCTATGGTTGGTTTATCCTCAGGACCCTCAATTGCTTCCATATACAAGCGTTGGAAGGAGATTAATCAAGAACCTAACCAAAATCCTACCCAGTGAGAGGCTGCCCAAGGAAACAAGAACAAGCTCTAAATCAATCCTCTTTCTTTATGCTAAATTTACAACTTGTGTCAAGTTTAAACTATTTATCTCATTCTAAATATGTTATATTTTTTTTATGAATGTTTTATTGGAAAGTCAATGACTTTGATCTAGAAGCTTTTAAATCATTGTGACATACTCTGAAAACCTTTGTCATTTATATAATTTCTGGAAATAAACTGTTAAGGTTTTATGTCTATAAAATATAGATTATTGTAGCTTATACGGTTTATCAAAGGGTCAGATACGACAATATCGTATGACACAAGAAACTTGGGATGGATGAGGTTATCCATTCAAGTAATAAAGAATACATGCATTAACACTTTCATTTTTTAAGAGTTTGGCTTGTTGGGGGTGAAGATCTTACATAATTATAACTTACATTTACTTTCAATCAAATTACATTATATTATAATTCTAAAATGGCTGGTATGTTAGGTTGCCAACTTACGATTTGTGAATCTAGTTACCATAAAGAAAAGAAGGTTCATAAGATAATATCACCTATCCATGTGAAACCACTATCTCTTTTAAACATGTTATTTCGTCCCCTTGCCCCCATTGCTCCTCTTAAGGTTCGAACTTCGAAAATATATCATTCATCTTGCCATCTTACATGCTTGGTCAGTTTAGAAGATCAAATTAACTAAATCCTGTTTTTAGTTTAACCTAATCCTCGACCCCAAATATTGGTCATCTCGTGATTTAAAACAAAGATAGACATAGACTAAAAATAACCAATAAACATAGAGTAAATATAACAAATAACCCATAACAAGTCTACTAGACTTCTACAACAAAACACCACTCGATCCAATACCCACTAATATTATTTACTTTGTCATTGCTGTGGGGTGGAATAGCTGCGAAAGCAATCATTGACTTTCAGAAAAGGCGGCTATAATTGGAGAATGAAAAAAGACGTCATAGAAGCTCATGAAAGACTAAAGGTTAGTTAAAATTATTCTCTTAGCCATTTCATCAAACACTTTTAAACATAACCTTAAACATAACCTTAAAACTTTTGGCCGTGTTTAAGGTTCGAAGTGTTGATGTACTTCATTGCTACTATGCACATGGAGAAGATAACGAGAATATCCAAAGACGAAGCTATTGGTTACTTGAAGAGTAAGTATTTTCTTAATAAGTTCAATTTTATAAGGACTACTTATGCAAAATTATTCTTTTTGCAGGGAATTATCATGCAAAGTACTTGTCCACCATCGTGAAGTTAATGTAAGTATTTTATTACACATTTAAACTTTTTTTAACGTTATCTTTTTTTTATGCTAATACAAATTTATTTTATTTTATAGGGAAATAGAACAAATTATTTTATAGGGAAATTTCTTGTTAAGGGTGAGCCTAAAGGGTATAACCAAAAAGCTGATGTGAAAGGTGAGAAAGATGAAGCTAAAGCCAAAAACACTGAAGCTGAGATAGCCGAGAAAGCGGAAGCTGGAGCCCAAGCTGATTCTATTATAAATGTTTTCAAGGCTAAAAGGTATCTTTTTTAGTCTAGACCGCTTAACTTGTGTGAAATAAAAATAAACTTTAATAACCTCTACTATTCATGCAGATTTGATACTTTGGGTGTCACAATAAGGGTGAAAGATTTATTTGAAGGGCATCCGAACTTGATTTTAAAGTTCAACACCATGATGCCTAAAGGATATGAGATCACACTCGATGAGGAAGAAGCCAAACCAAAAGAAACACTCGGATTTAGTAAAGCAATAAGTTTTGTGAACCAGATAAAGGTAAAGTTGGAGCCTAAGCTGAAGTCGGAGCCTAAGCTGAAGCTGAGATAGCTGAACCTGAAACTTGATCTACGGTTGAAAAATGATGGTATGTTTCTCCATATTAATAACTCATCTGGCCCATTGTGTTTGCTTGTGTTGACTGTTTGGTCTCTTATCTTGTTATTAAGTGACTTTATATTTTGATTTTGTGATAACGTTAGTCCTTTTTTTGTGTATTTTCATTATGTTACATACATTTGGTTTTAGCAAAATGACACCTTTTAAGATATTTTAGTCATTTATCACATAACTAAATTCAACAAAGACTAATTTTGTTACAAAAAAAGAAAACAAATTAAGGGACGAAATTGTTAACAAGATAAATGACTAAATAGGTTATTTATCCATCTCCTTTTAAATACAAGAAAAAGTCTTTTTATCTTGCTTCAAGCTAAATTTATGCGTGTGACGTATTTTTCCTTTTCTTTTTATATCTTTAATGAAAGACAATATTTTATGTGCAGTTTGACCAAAGACAAAGGACTATGAGCCGCCTGAGATGCAACAACACAACCATATCAATAATACAGTGGCACGTGAATTAACATCAATAATGTAATGCAAATAAAAAAAACTTAACATTGTCAAGAAATAAAAAAAATAAGGGACTAAAAGGTTTAATTTTCAAGATAAGGGGATAAGTGTTAAAAAGTGAATCCTTTTTTATATTTTATTTTCACCCCTAAAGTTCAATTTTATAAAAAAACCTTTTGGTCTCCCAGTTTCCAGAATGTTCACTTGCTCCCCCAATTTTTCAAGCTAAATCTGAAAGCTTTAATTTATTTTTGTCTATATGTTTTTGTTGTTTATATAATATAATATATGTTATTTTTGTCCAATATATAGACTTATATTGCACTTCTAATTCCACAAATGATAAAATTTGACTCGTGTCTCCTCCCCGTTTTTATCTCCTTTCTGTAAATAAGTTTTTTAAGACTAAATTTATAATTGTGTTTTACTTTTTCTTTAGTTTTATTTAATGAAATGATTTTTTTATATGCAGTTTGATTAGAGGCCGTGGATCTTTGGGTTGTTTAACTTCATTAGAATCTTCACTTGCTCCACCAAACTTTTAAAATTTATTTTATTACGTTTTAGTACTATAATAAAATATGATTTTTGTTGTATAATATAGAAAATTAAAATGTAACTAGTTTAAATAAATTCAATATATATACTTATATTAAATTTTTATTATAATATAGCGACCATACTTTTTTAAAACATGCTCATTATTTTATATCACAACATTATATGAAGCATATTTTATTCCTATTTGTTGATGTTAATGACTTTTGCTGGGTGTACTATACATACATATCAAAGTAAATAATCGATTTTAAAGTCTAAGTATTAGGGGTGTTTTAGAAATTTTATTTAGTGAGGGTTCTCTTAATGTGATATATCTTATGTGACAAGAAAGCTTTAGATTGTTGTTGGAACATTGTTGATACGACTTATGGGTGGTTGGCCGGATTCAGTGGTGGTTCTTTTATGGAATTTACGATGTTTCGACTTATTGTATAAATTAAATATTTTGGATTCAAGATACCTTGTTTCTAAGCTCTTTTTTTACTATAATCTCTAGTTGTTTCAATTTATTTGATTATTCTAAACTAGTCTCATTATCGTCGTCACAAAACTAAACAAACACCCCATATCTAGTATCTACAATACCAAAGTATAATACTTCGAGTAGAAACTAAGCCTACAATATACCACTAGAAAGTTAGGAAATGGCATGTCTACATCCTATTGAAAACCCCACTTATCATAATCCATCAAAGTTTAGAAACCAAACATAAATTTAGGAAGATAACTTCCATTTAAAATTGTGCACTATCTTAGTGGTATTTTAAATGGTTTCCCTTCTGCGTGATCATAGACTTCAACTATTCCTAAATGGCCTTTCCATATATCGTTCTTCACAAAATTTTCTACAAGTCGATTTGCGAATATGGTTGAGATTCTTATTCTAATACTTCTTCCAAGTTCAATCTATAATTTAACGTTCTGGATCTGTCCTTGTCATGTTAGTCTTTGAATTATGTAATATCATCTTAATATTGTAGAAAATTCTTTCATTCACGTGAAAGTAAAAATCATTAATACAAACAATAATATTTAAGAACTATGTTGATTCAAGCATGATAATCTTCAGACTACCTTAATGGTATTTTGAATGGTTGATTCTTTTTCTGTTGCTTCTCCCTATCCGGTTCAATCTATTAAAAATTATTACTGATGCGAACAATTATATTTTCACCACCTCACACATCTATTATTTAACAGTATGGTGATATGAGTTGTATGTAAATCTCTAATATTTTTGTTTAGTCAAAAAATATCTTATATTCAATTTCTCATCAATATTATATGGAAGGATATTGACACTAATTTCTATATTTATCTAATTCCCTCTATATGTAAGTGTCTTATTTCATATGGGAAGCAAATGGCCATGAATCTTTCATTTTTTGGGAGAGCAGAACTTGCTTATGGACTTGATATCTCTTCTTATGGGTGCATAGTTCTCTTATATATATAATGAGTAAGGACACTCTTAATCATTTGAATTTTAGGTAAATTAACATGTGCTTTGTTTAATGTTTGACACATTGGTTCCTTCTTTTCATCAAGTTTATTACTTCTTTCTAAAATGAAGATAATTGTGCCTTAGTACAACATTAAATATTAATAATATGAGGAGAGGCAAAAATAGAAGCTCCACCATTAAGAGTATTATTAGATTGTTTATTCAGTTGGTTTAGCATATAAATCTCAATACTCACTATATACATATATATATGTTTAGTAGTGATATTATCCCTATTACCACTTATAAGTAGTGTAAAGTGGTACCACTAAATGATCGAAAATGGTACAAAATATACCATTTCATCGTTTTTACAAGCTCCCTTGTTTGAAAGTCTTATATCACAAATTTACCATTAACTTGAGTATTATAGTGCCAGCAAAGCATCTTCTCAGTGGTTTTAAATATTTGCTACTTGTGTAGAACACAAAAAGACCGAGAAGATATAAAAAGGTTATCCATTCTCATGGGTGATGTTTTTTATTCTATAAACAATCCAGACTTGTAAACATAAGTGTATAACTCACGTGTTATTCTTATTCAGAATGCAATTTAGCAATTAATGTTGTAAAACGACATTAGCTATTATCAATATCTATTTTGATGCAAAATACTATATTTAAATAGTATCATTAGTGATAACAACTCTACTATTGGGACTTTCAACCATGTCCCAATAATTAAAGTATCTAAAAATCTTGTAACTACTCGAGTTCATTCATCTGGAAAACCATAAGCTTACATAATTTTACTCTACTCTATATTTTAAACATATTAAACAAATTAAAGAATTAAAATTTTTGATGAAAAAATATAAAATATGTCTAAAACACATTTTACTTTTATATCATTAAAAAATCCTAAATATATATTATTTCAATTAAGTTAAAGAATTACAATTCATCAAATTATTTGTAATAAATAAAAATTTAATAGCGCCTCCTATTATAAAAAATTTTGATTTTTTTATTTATTTTTCCCCTCCAAGTATATGTCAGTTTCTAAATGATTTTGAACTTTTGAAATTTCCGAATCAGTCCTACAACTTTGCTTTTATCCTCTGATTACTTGGACGAAAAATGACATTTTTCAAAATTTAATCAAATAATATAAATAAATTTATATTAAAAAAAAGATAATTCAAAATTTATTAATATACACAAAATTATAGACAAATAAAAGTGATTTTTACCCAACGTATCTTCAAGACATCCCCTATAGATCGAAACGCCCCCCTCACCACATCTATCATTTTCTTGCCCACAAAAGGCACCATACATTTTATTATTTCTATTTTTCTCCATAAAAAAACAGTTTGAGTTATGTGAAGTTTTCCAGATCTCAAATTTTGAGCTATTGGAAAATTTCTAAAGTTCAGATTTTGAGTTTTGGGAGCGAACTCAAAATATCTTAGGATGATAAAAAAGATAGTGCTTTTTTTCGAGGTAGTGCACAAGGTTGTAGGGGTTTATTGAGCATTAAACCAAAATTTAACACTATATGCCAATTGTTTTTTAAAATTTCCCTACCATTATACCCATTTTTGTTTTTTCTTTACTATATATATCAATTTATTTCATAGTTTTTTTAAACCCTACAAATATGTCTTTCTGATCTATCTTCTCCACTCACAATAACATTTCCATCTCTCTTTTCTTTCTTCTCTATGTTCTAAACCTCACATCCCTCTTTCATCTCTCCATTTCCAAAGATCACATCCCTCTTTCAAACCTTCCGTTTTTGAAGCTAGCTGAAGATGTCATTGTTTGAGCTTATCCTTTTTCTTTCGCAAGCCATGGATGGAAAACGGAAACTCTGTTTTTTAGGTTGAGCAAGGAAGTTGTATTTTCAAAGCTCCGACCTTTAATAGATCCATTTCCTAAATGACCTCATGAGCAAAACGAAGTTAAGGTAGAACGTATCTCATTCAACGACAACCATGGTGTAAAGCTCTACTTTTGAAACTCTGGCCTTCAAATTATCCATGGCGTGAAGTTTCGTTTACAGAGCTCCGTGTATTAGCTCCCGGCTTTAACAGATTCATGTCCTGAACCAACTCACGATCATAACAGAGTTAAGGCAGAATATATATCCTTCAAAGTCAATACAAGATTAGAAAACCCATAGAAAATTAAAAAAAAATCATTAAAAAAATTAAAAATACATCAAATGATTAACCTAATTTATCAAAAGATTAAAGAAATCTTTTTTTATAAAAAATTTTTATAAGAAATAATAGAGATGGAGTAATGAAGAGAAGATAGGTTTGGTGAAAAGAGTAAGAAAGCAAATATAAGTTTGGTAACATAGTTGATGAATCCCTTATAGAACTAATATTATTGGCTTTCTTTATAGGTTTGCTAATGGGCTTAACATATATTTATTGGGCTTAATGGGCTTCTAAATCTAGATATGATTTTTATTTTATTTGTGTATTGAGTAGTCGTCTTCCAACCCTAACGCCACCGCCACCGATCTCTTCTGTAATGTCGAATCCTAGCCCCTAACTTTTCCATATAATACCCGACACATTAAGCATAAAAAATCATCACTAAACTACACTATTGTGTATTATTTTCTTAGAATTATTATTTAAAATATTATTAAATACTCTGATGCATCCCTTTTTCAAGGGTTCTTTTCTTTTCTCTTATTCGATCTTCTTCTCTCTAAGTCAGGTGTGTTTTTACTTTTAAGATCGTTGATCATTACATTTCAATGAAGAACCAATTCTGAACAGGTTTACTTTTATTTATTTATTTACACTGTCTTGTCAATATCTTATTTATTTGGTAGATCTAAAATCCTTGCCTCTTCTTTTTAATGGATGTATGTTTTCTTTAAATATTTCAGAAATTTGTAATAGCATTTCAAATTAGATTTATTAATTGTTAAAATCATTTTAATGGAAAATGTAAGTAATGCTTGAGATAGATCCAAATTCACTATATTTTTATTTACAAAAATTTAAAAATAATTTGTTTGTGTAGGGAAGTTTTTTACAAAATAATAAATACAATATTTACAATATATTTAGGAATATTTTATAGTCATTACATTTTCAAAATAAAAACATATAATGACTGACTTGTTAGTATTGATCAAACTTAACATTGTATTTTAATTGTATTTTCCCTTGAAAGTGGTCCCTAACTTTGCAAAAATAACATTTGAGCCCTATGTTTTTCGATTTTGTTATAATTTTGGTAATTTTTTTCAAACACTGGGTAGTGTAGTCATTTAACAACACCAACAGTATAGTGACATGTGTTATTAACATTTAGTGATTTATGCAGTTGCTTCAAGAACATTTAGTGAGAAGGCCTCAAGAAAATGCAATCCAGATGCATGGACTTTTAGGAGCCTCAGGCTAAGCCTCCTACGGGATTCACTGAAGCACAACGCAAAACTCTAATGGAACAAATTTCCTTCTACAGAAATCTCAAGGTAAAAGAACGTGTTCCATTAAATATCTTTTTACATTTACATTTACATAACATTACATGTTATTTGATGTCTTATATTATATTTCCCTGCTTGCTTGTAGAATAATGAGAAAGTGGCTACTCATTCCCTTAAGCGTGTTGGTTCACCATTACTTGATATACACACGAACCAAGCATCTCACTCTGCAGTAGAGAAAGGAAAAGCTGTTGTTGTCTTTGAGACAGAGAAGCAGAAGCCACAAGAGATATCATTTAGTGCTGGTTCAGCTCAATATATCTTGTGTAAGTAGTGGCAGGAAATGAATGGGATCCTAACCCAAACCATCCACAGAAGCAGCGTAAAACACGACCCTCTATGGCTCTAGACATTGCTCGTCCAGCAATATCTATGGTTGGTTTATCCTCAGGACCCTCAATTGCTTCCATATAAAAGCGTTGGAAGGAGATTAATCAAGAACCTCACCAAAATCCTACCCAGTGAGAGGCTGCCCAAGGAAACAAGAACAAGCTCTAAATCAATCCTCTTTTTTTATGCTAAATTTACAACTTGTGTCAAGTTTAAACTATTTATCTCATTCTAAATATGTTATATTTTTTTATGAATGTTTTATTGGAAAGTCAATGACTTTGATCTAGAAGCTTTTAAATCATTGTGACATACTCTGAAAACCTTTGTCATTTATATAATTTTTGGAAATAAACTGTTAAGGTTTTATGTCTATAAAATATAGATTATTGTAGCTTATACGGTTTATCAAAGGGTCATATACGACAATATCGTATGACACAAGAAACTTGGGATGGATGAGGTTATGCATTCAAGTAATAAAGAATACATGCATTAACACTTTAATTTTTTAAGAGTTTGGCTTGTTGGGGGTGAAGATCTTTCTTAATTATAACTTACATTTACTTTCAATCAAATTACATTATATTATAATTCTAAAATGGCTGGTATGTTAGGTGGCCAACTTACGATTTGTGAATCTAATTACCATAAAGAAAAGAAGGTTCATAAGATAATATCACCTATCCATGTGAAACCACTATCTCTTTTAAACATGTTATTTCGTCCCCTTGCCCCCATTGCTCCTCTTAAGGTTTGAACTTCGAAAATATATCATTCATCTTGCCATCTTACATGGTTGGTCAGTTTAGAAGATCAAATTAACTAAATCCTGTTTTTAGTTTAACCTAATCCTCGACCCCAAATATTGGTCATCTCGTGATTCAAAACAAAGATAGACATAGACTGAAAATAACCAATAAACATAGAGAAAATATAACAAATAACCCATAAAAAGTCTACTAGACTTCTACATCAAAACACCACTCGATCCAATACCCACTAATATTATTTACTTTGTCATTGCTGTGGGGTGGAATAGCTGCGAAAGCAATCATTGACTTTCCGAAAAGGCGGCCATAATTGGAGAATGAAAAAAGACGTCATAGAAGCTCATGAAAGACTAAAGGTTAGTTAAAAATATTCTCTTAGCCATTTCATCAAACACTTTTAAACATAACCTTAAACATAACCTTAAAACTTTTGTCCGTGTTTAAGGTTGGAAGTGTTGATGTACTTCATTGCTACTATACACATGGAGAAGATAACGAGAATTTCCAACGACGAAGCTATTGGTTACTTGAAGAGTAAGTCTTTTCTTAATAAGTTCAATTTTATAAGGACTACTTATGCAAAATTATTCTTTTTGCAGGGAATTATCATGCAAAGTACTTGTCCACCATCGTGAAGTTAATGTAAGTATTTAATTACACATTTAAACTTTTTTTAACGTTATCTTTTTTTTATGCTAATACAAATTTATTTTATTTTATAGGGAAATAGAACAAATTATTTTATAGGGAAATTTCTTGTTAAGGGTGAGCCTAAAGGGTATAACCAAAAAGCTGATGTGAAAGGTGAGAAAGATGAAGCTAAAGCCAAAAACACTGAAGCTGAGATAGCCGAGAAAGCGGAAGCTGGAGCCCATGCTGATTCTATTATAAGTGTTTTCAAGGCTAAAAGGTATCTTGTTTAGTCTAGACCGCTTGACTTGTGTGAAATAAAAATAAACTTTAATAACCTCTACTATTCATGCAGATTTGATACTTTGGGTGTCATAATAAGGGTGAAAGATTTATTTGAAGGGCATCCGAACTTGATTTTAAAATTCAACACCATGATGCCTAAAGGATATGAGATCACACTCGATGAGGAAGAAGCCAAACCAAAAGAAACACTCGAATCTAGTAAAGCAATAAGTTTTGTGAACCAGATAAAGGTAAAGTTGGAGCCCAAGCTGAAGTCGGAGCCTAAGCTGAAGCTGAGATAGCTGAACCTGAAACTTGATCTACTGTTGAAAAATGATGGTATGTTTCTCCATATTAATAACTCATCGGGCCCATTGCGTTTTCTTGTGTTGACTGTTTGGTCTCTTATCTTGTTATTAAGTGACTTTATATTTTGATTTTGTGATAACGTTAGTCCTTTTTTTGTGTATTTTCATTATGTTACATACATTTGGTTTTAGCAAAATGACACCTTTTAAGGTATTTTAGTCATTTATCACATAAAGAAAATTTAACAAAGACTAATTTTGTTACAAAAAAAAGAAAACAAATTAAGGGACGAAATTGTTAACAAGATAAATGACTAATTAGGTTATTTATCCATCTCCTTTTAAATACAAGAAAAAGTCTTTTCATCTTGCTTCAAGCTAAATTTATGTGTGTGACGTATTTTTCCTTTTCTTTTTATATCTTTAAAGAAATACAATATTTTATGTGCAGTTTGACCAAAGACAAAGGACTATGAGCCGCCCTGAAATGCAACAACACAACCATATCAATAATACAGTGGCACGTGAATTAACATCAATAATGTAATGCAAATAAAAAAAACTTAACATTGTCAAGAAATAAAAAAATAAGGGACTAAAAGGTTTAATTTTCAAGATAAGGGGATAAGTGTTAAAAAGTGAATCCTTTTTTATATTTTATTTTCACCCCTAAAGTTTAATTTTATAAAAAAACCTTTTGGTCTCCCAGTTTCCAGAATGTTCACTTGGTCCCCCAATTTTTCAAGTTAATTCTGAAAGCTTTAATTTATTTTTGTCTATATGTTTTTGTTGTTTATATATTATAATATAGGTTACTTTAGTCCAATATATAGACTTATATTGCACTTCTAATTCCACAAATAATAAAATTTGACTCGTGTCTCCTCCCCGTTTTTATCTCCTTTCTGTAAATAAGTTTTTTAAGACTAAATTTATAATTGTGTTTAACTTTTTCTTTAGTTTTATTTAATGAAATGTTTTTTTTATATGCAGTTTGATTAGAGGCCGTGGATCTTTGGGTTGATTAACTTCATTAGAATCTTCACTTGCTCCACCAAACTTTTAAAATTTATTTTATTACGTTTTGGTACTATAATAAAATATGAATTTTGTTGTATAATATAGAAAATTATAATGTAACTAGTTTAAATAAATTCAATATATATACTTATATTAAATTTTTATTATAATATAGCGACCATAATTTTTTAAAACATGCTCATTATTTTATATCACAACATTATATGAAGCATATTTTATTCCTATTTGTTGATGTTAATGACTTTTGCTGGGTGTACTATACATACATATCAAAGTAAATAATCGATTTTAAAGTCTAAGTATTAGGGGTGTTTTAGAAATTTTATTTAGTGAGGGTTCTCTTAATGTGATATATCTTATGTGACAAGAAAGCTTTAGATTGTTGTTGGAACATTGTTGATACGACTTATGGGTGGTTGGCCGGATTCAGTGGTGGTGCTTTTATGGAATTTACGATATTTCGACTTATTATATATATTAAATATTTTGGATTCATGATACCTTGTTTCTAAGCTCTTTTTTTTACTATAATCTCTAGTTGTTTCAACTTATTTGATTATTCTAAACTAGTCTCATTATCCTCGTCACAAAACAAAACAAACACCCCATATCTAGTATCTAAAACACCAAAGTATAATACTTCGAGTAGAAACTAAGCCTACAATATAACACTAGAAAGTTAGGAAATGGCAAGTCTACATCCTATTGAAAACCCCACTTATCATAATCCATCAAAGTTTAGAAACCAAACATAAATTTAGGAAGATAACTTCCATTTAAAATTGTGCACTATCTTAGTGGTATTTTAAATGGTTTCCCTTCTGCGTGATCATAGACTTCAACTATTCCTAAATGGCCTTTCCATATATCGTTCTTCACAAAATTTTCTACAAGTCGATTTGCGAATATGGTTGAGATTCTTATTCTAATACTTCTTCCAAGTTCAATCTATAATTTAACGTTCTGGATCTGTCCTTGTCATGTTAGTCTTTGAATTATGTAATATCATCTTAATATTGTAGAAAATTCTTTCATTCACGTGAAAGTAAAAATCATTAATACAAACAATAATATTTAAGAACTATGTTGATTCAAGCATGATAATCTTCAGACTACCTTAATGGTATTTTGAATGGTTGATTCTTTTTCTGTTGCTTCTCCCAATCTAGTTCAATCTATTAAAAATTATTACTGATGCGAACAATTATATTTTCACCACCTCACACATCTATTATTTAACAGTATGGTGATATGAGTTGTATGTAAATCTCTAATATTTTTGTTTAGTCAAAAAATATCTTATATTCAATTTCTCATCAATATTATATGGAAGGATATTGACACTAATTTCTAAATTTATCAAATTCGCTCTATATGTAAGTGTCTTATTTCATATGGGAAGCAAATGGCCATGAATCTTTCATTTTTTGGGAGAGCAGAACTTGCTTATGGACTTGATATCTCTTCTTATGGGTGCATAGTTCTCTTATATCTATAATGAGTAAGGACACTCTTAATCATTTGAATTTTAGGTAAATTAACATATGCTTTGTTTAATGTTTGATACATTGGTTCCTTCTTTTCATCAAGTTTATTACTTCTTTCTAAAATGAAGATAATTGTGCCTTAGTACAACATTAAATATTAATAATATGAGGAGAGGCAAAAATAGAAGCTCCACCATTAAGAGTATTATTAGATTGTTTATTCAGTTGGTTTAGCATATAAATCTCAATACTCACTATATATATATGTTAAGTAGTGATCTTATCCCTATTACCACTTATAAGTAGAGTAAAGTGGTACAACTAAATGATCGAAAATGGTACGAAATATACCATTTCATCGTTCTTACAAGCTCCCTCGTTTGAAGTCTTATATCGCAAATTTACCATTAACTTGAGTATTATAGTGCCAACAAAGCATCTTCTCAGTGGTTTTAAATATTTGCTACTTCTGTAGAACACTAAAAGGCCGTAAAGATCTAAAAAGGTTATCCATGCTCATGGGTGATGTTTTTTATTCTATAAACAATCCAAACTTGTAAACATAATTGTATAACTCCCGTGTTATTCTTATTCAGAATGCAATTTAGCAATTAATGTTGTAAAACGACATTAGTTATTATCAATATCTATTTTGATGCAAAATACTATATTTAAATAGAATCATTAGTGATAACAACTCTACTATTGGGACTTTCAACCATGTCCCAATAATTAAAGTATCTAAAAATCTTGTAACTACTCGAGTTCATTCATCTGGAAAACCATTAGTTTAAATTATTTTGATTCAAATTCTTCACATAATTTACTCTACTATATATGATAAACATATTAAACAAATTAAAGAATTGAATTTTTTGATAAACAAATATAAAATATATCTAAAACACATTTTACTTGTATATCATAAAAAAATCCTAAATATATATTATTTCAATTAAGTTAAAGTATTACAATTCATCAAAATATTTGTAATGACAAAAATTTAATAGCGCCTCCTATTATAAAAAATTTAGATTTTTTTTATTTTTCCCCTTCAAGTATAGGTCAGTTTTCTAAATGATTTTGAACTTTTGAAATTTCCCAATCAGTCCTACAACTTTGCTTTTATCCTCCGGTTACTTGGACGAAAAAGGACATTTTTCAAAATTTAATCAAATAATATAAATAAATTTATATTAAAAAAAAAGATAATTCAAAATTTATTCATATATAGAAAAATAAAAGTGATTTTTACCCAACGTATCTTGAAGACATCACCCATAGATCCAAACGCCCCCCTCACCACATCTATCATTTTCTTGCCCATAAAAGGCACCATACATTTTATTATTTCTTTTTTTCTCCATTAAAAAACAGTTTGAGTTATGTGAAGTTTCCCAAAACTCAAATTTTGAGCTATGGGAAAATTTCCAAAACTCAGATTTTGAGTTTTGGGAGCGAACTCAATATATCTTAGGAGGATAAAAAAGATAGTGCTTTTTTTCGAGGTAGTGCACAAGGTTGTAGGGTTTATTGCGCATTAACCTAAAATTTAACAATATATGCCAATTGTTTTTTAAATTTCCCTACCATTATACCCATTTTTGTTTTTTCTTTACTATATATATATCAATTTATTTCACAGTTTTTTTAAACCCTACAAATATGTCTTTCTTATCTATCTTCTCCACTCACAATGACATTTCCTTCTCTCTTTTCTTTCTTCTCTCTGTTCTTTTTTCTCTCTGTTCTAAACCTCACATCCCTCTTTCATCTCTTCATTCCAAAGATCACATCCCTTCCGTTTTCGAAGCTAGCTGAAGATGTCATTGTTCGAGCTTAACCTTTTTTTTCGCAAGCCATGGATGGAAAATGAAAGCTCTGTTTTTTAGGTTGAGCAAGGAAGTTGTTTTTTCAAAGCTCCGACCTTTAATATATCCATTTCCTAAACGACCTCATGAGCAAAACGAAGTTAAGGTAGAACGTATCTCCATCAACGACTACCATGGTGTAAAGCTTTATTTTTTAAACTCTGTCTTCCAACTCCGGGCTTCAAATTATCCATGGCGTGAAGTTTCGTTTTCAGAGCTCTGTGTTTTAGCTCCCGCCTTTAACAGATTCATGTCCTGAACGAACTCACGATCAAATCAGAGTTAAGGCAGAATATATATCCTTCAAAGTCAATACAAGATTAGAAAACCCATAGAAAATAAAATAACAACCATTACAAAAATTAAAAATACATCAAATGATTAACCTAATTTATCAAAGGATTAAAGAATTTTTTTTTTTTTTAAAAATTCTATAAGAAATAATAGAGATGGAGTAATGAAGAGAAGATAGGTTTGGTGAAAAGAGTAAGAAAGCAAATATAAGTTTGGTAACATAGTTGATGAATCCCTTATAGAACTAATATTATTGGATTTCTTTATAGGTTTGCTAATGGGCTTAACATATATTTATTGGGCTTAATGGGCTTGTCTTAATATGCCAGCTTCTAAATCTAGATATGATTTTTATTTTATTTGAGTATTGAGTAATCGTCTTCCAACCCTAACGCCACCGTTCTCTTCTGTAATGTCGAATCCTAGCCCCCAACCTTTCCATATAATACTCGACACATTAAGCATAAAAAATCATCTAAACTACACTATTGTGTATTATTTTCTTAGAATTATTATTTAAAATATTATTAAATACTCTGATGCATCCCTTTTTCAAGGGTTCTTTTCTTTTCTCTTCTTCGATCTTCTCATCTCTAAGTCAAGTGTGTTTTTACTTTTAAGATCGTTGATCATTACATTTCAATGAAGAACCAATTCTGAACAGGTTTACTTTTATTTATTTATTTACACTGTCTTGTCAATATCGTATTTATTTAGTAGATCTAAAATCATTGCCTCTTCTTTTTAATGGATGTATGTTTTCTTTAAATATTTCAGAAATTTGTAATAGCGTTTCAAATTAGATTTATTAATTGTTAAAATTATTTTAATGGAAAATATAAGTAATGCTTGAGATAGATCCAAATTCACTATATTTTTATTTACAAAAATTTAAAAATAATTTGTTTGTGTAGGGAAATTTTTTACAAAATAATAAATACAATATTTACAATATATTTAGGAATATTTTATAGTCATTACATTTTAAAAATAAAAACATATAATGACTGTATTGTTAGTATTGATCAAACTTAACATTGTATTTTAATTGTATTTTCTCTTGAAAGTGGTCCCTAACTTTGCAAAAATGACATTTGAGCCCTATATTTTTCGATTTTGAATAATTTTTGTGATTTTTTTTAAACACTGGGTAGTGTAGTCATTTAACAACACCAACAATACAGTGACATGTGTTATTAAGATTTAGTGATTTATGCAGTTGCTTCAAGAACATTTAGTGAGAAGGCCTCCAGAAAATGCAATCCAGATGCATGGACTTTTAGGAGCTTCAGCATCTTCTAGCTCAATGCAGAAGCTACCTCAACAATTGATTTGGAAAAACAATGGAGAGGAAAAAGTTACTGAATACAAGAGTCAGATATATAACCAATTTTTACTAACTCCTCCTGTTATTCGATGTCACTCATACTCCTCGCCTCAGGCTAAGCCTCCTACGGGTTTCACTCTAATGGAACAAATTTCCTTCTACAGAAATATCAAGGTAAAAGAACGTGTTCCATTAAATATCTTTTTACGTTTACATTTACATAACATTACATGTTATTTGATGTCTTATATTATATTTCCCTGCTTGCTTGTAGAATAATAAGAAAGTGCCTACTCATTACCTTAAGTGTGTTGGTTCACCATTACTTGATATACACACAGTTGCTGAGATATCATTTAGTGCTGGTTCAGCTCAATATATCTTGTGTAAGCAGTGGCAGGAAATGAATGGGGATCCTAACCCAAACCCTCCACAAAAGCAGCGTAAAATAGGACCCTCTATGGCTCTAGACATTGCTCGTCCAGCAATATCTATGGTTGGTTTATCCTCAGGACCCTCAATTGCTTCCATATACAAGCGATGGAAGGAGATTAATCAAGAACCTCACCAAAATCCTACCCAGTGAGAGGCTGCCCAAGGAAAAAAGAACAAGCTCTTAATCAATCCTCTTTCTTTATGCTAAATTTACAACTTTTGTCAAGTTTAAACTATTTATCTCATTGATATGTTATATTTTTTTATGACTGTTTTATTGGAAAGTCAATGACTTTGATCTAGAAGCTTTTAAATCATTGTGACATACTCTGAAAACCTTTGTCATTTATATAATTTTTGGAAATAAACTGTTAAGGTTTTATGTTTATAAAATATAGATTATTGTAGCTTATACGGTTTATCAAAGGGTCAGATACGACAATATCGTATGACACAAGAAACTTGGGATGGATGAGGTTTTCCATTCAAGTAATAAAGAATACATGCATTAACACTTTCATTTTTTAAGATTTTGGCTTGTTGGGGGTGAAGATCTTTCTTTATTATAACTTACATTTACTTTCAATCAAATTACATTATATTATAATTCTAAAATGGCTGGTATGTTAGGTGGCCAACTTACGATTTGTGATTCAATTACCTTAAAGAAATGAAGGTTCATAAGATAATATCACCTATTCTTGTGAAACCACTATCTATTTTAAACATGTTATTTCGTCCCCTTGCCCCCATTTCTCCTCTTAAGGTTCGAACTTCGAAAATATATCATTCATCTTGCCATCTTACATGGTTGGTCAGTTTAGAAGATTAAATTAACTAAATCCTTTTTTTAGTTTAACCTAATCCTCGATCCTAAAAATTGGTCATCTCTTGATTTAAAACAAAGATGGACATAGACTAAAAATAACCAATAAACATAGAGTAAATATAACCAATAACCCATAACAAGTCTACTAGACTTCTACAACAAAACACCACTCGATCCAATCCTTACTAATATTATTTACCTTGACATTGCTGTGGGGTGGAATAGCTGCGAAAGCAATCATTGACTTTCCGAAAAGGCGGCCATGATTGGAGAAAGAAAAAAGACGGAAAAATCATCATAGAAGCTCATGAAAGACTAAAGGTTAGTTAAAACTATTCTCTTAGTCATTTCATCAAACACTTTTAAACATAACCTTAAAAATAACCTTAAAACTTTTGTCCGTGTTTAAGGTTGGAAGTGTTGATGTACTTCATTGCTACTACGCACGTGGAGAAGATAACGAGAATTTCCAAAGACGAAGCTATTGGTTACTTGAAGAGTAAGTCTTTTCTTAATTAGTTCAATTTTATAAGGAATAGTTATGCAAAATTATTCTTTTTGCAGGGAATTATCAGGCAAAGTACTTGTCCATCATCGTGAAGTTAATGTAAGTATTTAATTACACATTTAAACTTTTTTTAACATTATCTTTTTTTTACGCTAATACAAATTTATTTTATTTTATAGGGAAATAGAACAAATTATTTTATAGGGAAATTTTTTGTTAAGGGTGAGCCTAAAGGGTATAACCAGAAAGCTGATGAGAAAGGTGAGAAAGATGAAGCTAAAGCCAAAAACACTGAAGCTGAGATAGCCGAGAAAGCAGAAGCTGGAGCCCAAGCTGATTCTATTATAACTGTTTTCAAGGCTAAAAGGTATCTTGTTTACTCTAGACCACTTGACTTGTGTGAAATAAAAATAAACTTTAATAACCTCTACTATTCATGCAGATTTGATACTTTGGGTGTCATAATAAGGGTGAAAGATTTATTTGAAGGGCATCCGAACTTGATTTTAAAGTTCAACACCATGATGCCTAAAGGATATGAGATCACACTCGATGAGGAAGAAGCCAAACCAAAAGAAACACTCGAATTTAGTAAAGCAATAAGTTTTGTGAACAAGATAAAGGTATAGTTGGAGCCCAAGCTGAAGTCGGAGCCTAAGCTGAAGCTGAGATAGCTGAACCTGAAACGTGATCTACTGTTGAAAAAGGATGGTATGTTTCTCCATATTAATAACTCATCTGGCCCATTGCGTTTGCTTGTGTTGACTGTTTGGTCTCATATCTTGTTATTAAGTGACTTTATATTTTGATTTTGTGATAACGTTAGTCCTTTTTTTGTGTAATTTCATTATGTTACATACATGTGGTTTTAGAAAAATGACACCTTTTAAGGTATTTTAGTCATTTATCACATAAAGAAAATACAACAAAGACTATTTTTGTTACAAAAAAAGAAAACAAATTAAGGGACAAAATTGTTAACAAGATAAATGACTAAATATGATATTTATCCATCTTCTTTTAAATACAAGAAAAAGTCTTTTCATCTTGCTTCAAGCTAAATTTATGCCTGTGACGTATTTTTCCTTTTATTTTTATATCTTTAATGAAATACAATATTTTATGTGCAGTTTGACCAAAGACAAAGGAATATGAGCCGCCTTGAGATGCAACAACACAACAATATCAATAATACAGTGACACGTGAAATTAACATCAATAATGTAATGCAAATAAAAAAAACTTAACATTGTCAAGAAATAAAAAAATAAGGGACTAAAAGGTTTAATTTTCAAGATAAGGGGATAAGTGTTAAAAAGTGAATCCTTTTTTATATTTTATTTTCACCCCTAAAGTTTAATTTTATAAAAAAAACTTTTGGTCTCCCAGTTTCCAGAATGTTCACTTGGTCCCCCAATTATTCAAGTTAAATCTGAAAGCTTTAATTTATTTTTGTCTTTATGTTTTTGTTGTTTATATAATATAATATAGGTTATTTTTGTCCAATATATAGACTTATATTGCACTTCTAATTCCACAAATGATAAAAATTTGACTCGTGTCTCCTCCATGTTTTTATCTCCTTTCTTTAAATAAGTTTTTTAAGACTAAATTTATAATTGTGTTTTACTTTTTCTTTAGTTTTATTTAATGAAATGATTTTTTTTATATGTAGTTTGATTAGAGACAGTGGATCTTTGGGATGTTTAACTTCATTGGAATCTTCACTTGCTCCACCAAACTTTCAAAATTAATTTTATTACGTTTTAGTACTATAATAAAATATGCATTTTGTTGTATAATTTAGAGAATTATAATGTAACTAATATTAATAAATTCAATATATATACTTATATTATATTTTTATTATAATATAGCGACCATAATTTTTTTAAAACATGCTCATTATTTTATATCACAACATTATATTAAGTATATTTTATTCCTATTTTTTGATGTTAATGACTTTTGCTGGGTGTAATATATATACATATCAAAGTAAACAATCGATTTTAAAGTCTAAGTATTAGGGGTGTTTTAGAAATTTTCTTTAGTGAGGGTTCTCTTAATGTGATATGTCTTATGTGACAAGAAAGCTGAAGATTGTTGTTGGAACATTGTTGATACGACTTATGGGTGGTTCGCCGGATTCAGTGGTGGTGCTTTTATGGAATTTACGATGTTTCGACTTATTATATATATTAAATATTTTGGATTCATGATAACTTGTTTCTAAGCTCTTTTTTTTACTATAATCTCTAGTTGTTTCTATTTATTTGATTATTCTAAACTAGTCTCATTATCATCGTCACAAAACAAAACAAACACCCCATATCTAGTATCTACAATACCAAAGTATAATATTTCGAGTAGAAACTAAGCCTACAATATAACACTAGAAAGTTAGGAAATAGCAAGTCTACATCCTATTGAAAACCTCACTTATCATAATCCATCAAAGTTTAGAAACCAAACATAAATTTAGGAAGATAACTTCCATTTAAAATCGTGCACTATCTTAGTGGTATTTTAAATGGTTTCCCTTCGGCGTGATCATAGACTTCAACTATTCCTAAATGGTCTTCCCATATATCGTTCTTCACAAAATTTTCTACAAGTCGATTTGCGAATATGGTTGAGATTCTTATTCTAATACTTCTTCCAAGTTTAATCTATAATTTAACATTCTGGATCTGTCCTTGTCATGTTAGGCTTTGAATTATGTAATATCATCTTAATGTTGTAGAAAATTCTTTCATTCACGTGAAAGTAAAAAATCATTAATACAAACAATAATATTTAGAATGTACGGTGTCATCCCTTAATGGTTTTGAATGGTTTCAAGCATGATAATCTTTAGACTACCTTAATGGTATTTTGAATGGTTGATTCTTTTTTCTGTTGCTTCTCCCCATCTGGTTCAATCTATTAAAAATTATTACCGATGGGAACAATTATATTTTCACCACCTCACACGTCTATTATTTAACAGTAGGGTGATATGAGTAGTATGTAAATCTCTAATATTTTTTTTAGTCAAAAAATATCTTATATTCAATTTCTAATCAATATAATATGGAAGGATATTGACACTAATTTCTAAATTTATCAAATTCGCTCTATATGTAAGTGTCTTATGTCATAGGGGAAGCACATGGCCATAAATCTTTCCTTTTTTTGGAGAGCAGAACTTGCTTATGGACTTCATATCTCTTCTTATGGGTGCATAGTTCTCTTATATCTATAATGAGTAAGGACACTCTTAATCACTTGAATTTAGGTAAATTAACATGTGCTTTGGTTAATGTTTGACACATTGGTTCCTTCTTTTCATCAAGTTTATTACTTCTTTCTAAAAATGAAGATAATTATGCCTTAGTACAACATTAAATATTAATAATATGAGTAGAGGCAAAAATAGAAGCTCCACCATTAAGAGTATTATTAGATTTTTTATTCTGTTGTTTTAGCATATAAATCTCGATACTCACTATATATATATATATATATATATATATATATATATATATATGTTTAGTAGTGTTCTTATCCCTATTACCACTTATAAGTAGAGTAAAGTGGTACCACTAAATGATCGAAAATGATATGAAATATACCATTTCATCGTTCTTACAAGCTCCCTCGTATGAAAGTCTTATATCGCAAATTTACCATTAACTTGAGTATTAAAGTGCCAGCAAAGCATCTTCTCAGTGGTTTTAAATATTTGCTACTTGTGTAGAACACTAAAAGGCCGAAAAGATCTAAAAAGGTTATCCATGCTCATGGGTGATGTTTTTTATTCTATAAACAATCCAAACTTGTAAACATAAGTGTATAACTCACGTGTTATTCTTATTCAGAATGCAATTTAGCAATTAATGTTGTAAAACGACGTTAGTTATTAACAATATCTATTTTGATGTAAAATACTATATTTAAATAGTATCATTACTGATAACAACTCTACTATTGGGACTTTCAACCATGTCCCAATAATTAAAGTATCTAAAAATCTTGTAACTACTCGAGTTCATTCATTTGGAAAACCATTAGTTTAAATAATTTTAATTCAAATTCTTCACATAATTTACTCTACTATTTATGATAAACATATTAAACAAATTAAAGAATTAATATTTTTGATAAACAAATATAAAATATATCTAAAACACGTTTTACTAGTATATCATAAAAAAAATCCTAAATATATATTATTTCAATTAAGTTAAAGAATTACAATTCATCAAATTATTTGTAATAACAAAGATTTAATAGCGCCTCTTATTACAAAAATTTAGATTTTTTTTTATTTTTCCCCTCCAAGTATAGGTCAGTTTTCTAAATGATTTTTGAACTTTTGAAATTTCCCAATCAGTCCTACAACTTTGCTTTTATCCTCCGGTTACTTGGAGGAAAAAGGACATTTTTCAAAATTCAATCAAATAATACAAATAAATTTATATTAAAAAAAAGATAATTCAATATTTATTCATATACACAAAATTATAGAAAAATAAAAGTGATTTTTACCCAACGTATCTTGAAGACATCCCCTATAGATCCAAACGCCCCCTCACCACATCTATCATTTTCTTGCCCATAAAAGGCACCATAAATTTTATTATTTCTTTTTTTCTCCAAAAAAAAAAACAGTTTGAGTTATGTGAAGTTTCCCAGAACTCAAATTTTGAGTTATGGGAAAATTTCCAAATCTCAAATTTTAAGTTTTGGGAGCGAACTCAATATATCTTAGGAGGATAAAAAGGATAGTGCTTTTTTTCGAGGTAGTGCACAAGGCTGTAGGGGTTTATTGAGCATTAACCCAGAATTTAACACTATATGGCAACTTTTTTTTAAAAAAAATTTCCCTACCATTATACCCATTTTTGTTTTTTCTTTACTATATATATCAATTTATTTCACAGTTTTTTTAAACCCTACAAATATGTCTTTCTGATCTATCTTCTCCACTCACAATAACATTTCCTTCTCTCTTTTCTTTCTTCTCTCTATTATTTTTTCTCTCTGTTCTAAACCTCACATCCATCTTTCATCTCTCCATTTCCAAATATCACATCCCTCTTTCAAACCTTCCGTTTTCGAAGCTAGCTGAAGATGTCATTGTTCGAGCTTATCCTTTTTCTTTCGCAAGCCATGGATGGAAAATGGAAGCTCTATTTTTTAGGTTGAGCAAGGAAATTGTATTTTAAAAGATTCGACCTTTAATAGATCCATTTCCTAAACGACCTCATGAGCAAAACGAAGTTAAGGTAGAACGTATCTCCATCAACGACTACCATGGTGTAAAGCTTTATTTTTGAAACTCTGTCTTCCAACTCCGGCCTTCAAATTATCCATGGCGTGAAGTTTCGTATTCAGAGCTCCGTGTTTTAGCTCCCGCCTTTAACAGATTCATGTCCTGAACGAACTCACGATCATAATAGAGTTAAGGCAGAATATATCTCCTTCAAAGTCATTACAAGATTTGAAAACCCATAGAAAATTAAAAAAAACCATTACAAAAATTAAAAATACATCAAATGATTAACCTCTATTATTTCTATAAGAAATAATAGAGATGGAGTAATGAAGAGAAGATAGGTTTGGTGAAAAGAGTAAGAAAGCAAATATAAGTTTGGTAACATAGTTGATGAATCCCTTATAAAACTAATATAATTGGATTTCTTAATAGGTTTGCTAATGGGCTTAACATATATTTATTGGGCTTAATGGGCTTGTCTTAATCTGCCCAGTCTAGATATGATTTTTATTTTATTTGAGTATTGAGTAGTCGTCTTCCCACCGTTCTTTTCTGTAATGTCGAATCCCAGCCCCCAACCTTTCCATATAATACCCGACACAAGAAGCATAAAAAATCATCACTAAACTACACTATTGTGTATTATTTTCTTAGAATTATTATTTAAAATATTATTATATACTCCGATACATCCCTTTTTCAAGGGTTCTTTTCTTTTCTCTTCTTCGATCTTTTCCTCTCTAAGTCAAGTATGTTTTTACTTTTAAGATCGTTGATCATTATATTTCAATGAAGAACCAATTCTGAACAGGTTTACTTTTATTTATTTATTTACACTGTTTTGTCAATATCTTATTTATTTAGTAGATCTAAAATCATTGCCTTTTCTTTTTAATGGATGTATGCTTTCTTTAAATATTTCAGAAATTTCTAATAGCTTTTCAAATTAGATTTATTAATTGTTAAGATCATTTTAATGGAAAATATAAGTAATGCTTGAGATAGATCCAAATTCACTATATTTGTATTTACAAAAATTTAAAAAGAATTTGTTTGTGTAGGGAAATTTTTTACAAAATAATAAATACAATATTTACAATATATTTGGGAATATTTTATAGTCATTACATTTTTAAAATAAAAACATATAATGACTGAATTGTTAGTATTGATCAAACTTAACATTGTATTTTAATTGTATTGTCTCTTGAAAGTGGTCCCTAACTTTGCAAAAATAACATTTGAGCCCTATATTTTTCGATTTTGTTATAGTTTTGGTAATTTTTTTAAATACTGGGTAGCGTAGTCATTTAAGAACACCAACAATACAGTGACATGTGTTATTAACATTTAGTGATTTATGCAGTCGCTTCAAGAAAATTTAGTGAGAAGGCCTCAAGAAAATGCAAACCAGATGCATGGACTTTTAGGAGCTTCAGCTTCTAGCTCAATGCAGAAGCTACCTCAACAATTGATTTGGAAAAACAGTGGAGAGGAAAAAGTTATTGAATACAAGAGTCAGATATATAACCAATTTTTACTAACTTCTCTTGTATTCGACGTCACTCATACTCCTCGCCTCAGGCTAAGCCTCCTACGGGTTTCACTGAAGCACAATACAAAACTCTTATGGAACAAATTTCCTTCTACAGAAATCTCAAGGTAAAATAACGTGTTCAATTAAATATCTTTTTTCATTTACATTTACATAACATTACATGTTATTTGATGTCTTATATTATATTTCCCTGCTTGCTTGTAGATATTGGTCTAATCTCTTTACATTTGAAGCATTATTCTCTCAGGTATGAGCACAATATATGTAGCATTAACTTGACTTAGTAACTCTCAAGAGTTCAAGCATTGTTTAATTGAATTACAAAAATCTTCTCCAATAATGTTCCATGATGATTTGTAGAAACATGAGTTGAAACCATCAGAATCAGGGCATTTATTCTTATCAATTGAGAATAAAGCTGCCTTGATTTATTCATTTGTGAAAGGAGAAAATAGATTCTTACATTGATCCTCAGTTATAGTTGTATGAATAAGCCTTTTTATGGTTGAACTAGAGCATATTTCTTGATTTGTTTCTTCAAAGCCAATCAAATTGGTGTCGGCTAGGGTGTGATAATAATAAGATAATAAAAGATGCAACTAACAACCTAACTGAACACGGTACTCAATGCAAGTATCACAGGTCGTACACAAGTTTTAATGATAAGTAAAGATTCGTTCTCAGAGACTTAATGTGTTATACTAGTGGATTAGCAAGAGAGCGTAATAATAAATAGTTCGATGATTTTAAAAGACAAAAAAAGTAAATAGGAATGATTGATTGGGGAAATAATGATTAATTAATTAAATAAATACAATAAAATAAAAGATGTAAGAATAAGATGAGAGAGTATAGCTTAGGTTTTTCTAGTATGAACTAATTCTTCTATTTTTTCTACTAGTTAATAAGGGTGAACTCCCTTCCGGGTGGACTTAGATGGCGACCTAACAATTATCAGGGGACTTGTGTAGGGGGATCCTTCGCAATGGTCGGTGATTAAATATCATACCCTAATGACTATCAAGTTAGGCAAGCCCTTCCGGATCACTACCGAACAGTGATGTTTCAATAATTAGACACCCCTTCTTGGTGGCCAGCTAACTACTATTAATACCACCCTAACGTGATCAAGATTAAGACATGCAATAAACCAAAGCACATAAAACAAATATATGGTTAAGAAGCTATAATAAATTTAAAAATGTTTTCCCAAAGAAACTTAGATAGAAGAAAATAGAATTGAAAGATTATAATATGGAAACCCAAGCTATGGGAAAATTATTTCATACTAGGAAGAATAAAACTAAATAAATATACATACTGTCAACTTTCTCTCTTGAATGACTTCAATCGTGAATAATACTTAAGGTCAAATTGTCGGAGGAAAGGACAAGTTTACAATGATTAAAGGGTGTGCTTTTAGGTTTTAAGAAGAATCTATCTCGAAATCTTGGAGTAGAAGTCCAAGACTTCTTTTCCAATTCAAATGTGTTTCCTAAAATATAGGAGATAGGATAAACACTGTTGTCTTGTTCTGGTCGTATCTCATTCGTTTTTGGTCTGATTTTCTCCTACTTTATATCTAAACGACCGCAACGAGAATATATACACTTTCCTTTAGATTGATCATCCTAATTCCCAGCCAATTATAAGTTATCTTCACTTTAGTGGACGTGGCTACAGAATTTCAAATTTACTCGGCATCTTTTCCTTTCCTATTTTATCTCTACATCCTTTTATCTCTTGATTCCTTCCATATATTCTTTCCTTATCTCCTTAGAATTGATTTGGTATCTAACTAATTTCCATATATCTTTAAAACATCACATTAACACACAAATTAAACCAAATATGCTCTAAAAATGATAGTTCATCAAATCAAGACAAAAAATAGGAATCTATCAAAATATGAATTAAAATCTATAATTAAATACTCAAATACACCTAAAATGATGTCTCCAACCTAGATTATTATATCACAAATAGGGATACATCACAAATTCATATAGAACTCTATAAATTCTTTTTCAATGGGTTCAGGATCAATGATAGCCTGCCCAACATCATTAATGAGAGTTGGTATAGAATTCCTTGCTATTCTTCCTTTGATAATTTTGTAATAGTATAGGGTACTTTGATCACTATCATTGGTAAAATTATCTCTTTATTTTTGCCTAAGAATATTGTTTTGGATCGTCACTTCCTCTTCAAAAGTTTTGACTAATTTATTTTTTTCAGATTAGTAAAGGATTAGTATCACCACTCGTAATTTTTAACTGTAAAATGTCAAGCTGGGCTTTAATCTCATTAATTTGATTTGATTTCCTTCTAAAGTGTTTATTATTAAACTTCTCCAGCTCATTCTTAACTTCCTTTTGTCTCTTAAAGAATTGAAACATAAGATTTCCTTAAACTTTAATGCTCCATGCCTTTTTAATCACCTCTAGATAGTCCTTATGTTGACTCCACACATTAAAGAATCTGAATGAGCTTTTATTGTCTTTTTGGCTCAAGCCTACTACCATTGTGAGAGCACAATGATCCAAAGTTGAGGGGGGCATAATTTTCACATTTGATTGAGTCTTTGCCATCCATTTGTTGTTAATGAAACCTCTGTCAATCTTACTTCCCCCGAGTTTTCCATCTTTGTTTTTGTTGGTCCATGTATTGTATTTGCCACCATAGTGATGCTCATATAAATTTTCTCTATCAATATAATCTGCAAAATCCACGGAACATTTAGCAAGAACATCACAGTTAAGTCTATCTTCTATTTTAATAATTTCATTGAAATCTCCCAATATACATAGACAATTATCACTATAATCGTCACTATAATCATCAGTCCATTTAACAATACATTCAATAACATGAGTCTATCTTCATCATCATTGCTTGCATATGTAAAACAAGCAATGAAAGTAAAATTATCCTTTAGATTTATAACTTCAATCACTATAGCTTGAAAAGTACTATTAATTAACTTCACATTCACATGATTGTTGTCCCGAAGAATCCAAATTATCCCCGAGTCTTCCTTATTATAGTTATGATTCAACTCAAACTAAAAGAAGTTCTCAACTTTTATTTTCAAACCCTTATCGAATTTAACTTCTGTTTCCAAAAGACCGATTAGTTTAATCTTATTATAAAGCATAAAATCCTTTACATATAACTGCCTAAGAATCTTATTAAAGCCTCTTAAGTTCCAAGCAGTTATATTCATATATTGGGAGGTCTAGTTATCTCCTAACCACCTGCTTTTTAATAAATTGCTCCACATATTGATCAATTGAACTCGAGGATTTTTGTCAAGTTCACTGAAATAACTATTAGTGGTAATCAAATGAGATGGTGATGGATTGTTTACATTTGATCTTTGAGAAAAAACCTTCCATGTTTCAATTGAATTTTTACCCTTATCAACTTCTCTTGTAGTATCCTTACCATTTTTAGGCTCCTTAACATTTTTAGGAAGCCATATCTTCAGTGTTTTTTGACATTTGCCCTCTACATGACCAAGTTGACTACACTTAGAACGTATGACTGGTTTCCAATCATAATCAACCTTAACTTCCTGTAAATTCTCCAAACCATCAATATAGAAAATATCTGTCAATTCTTCTTCTGATTTAATTTCAACACAAATACTGGCGTACCCAAGTCTTATTTTAGACTTTGTCATTGAGTCTATCTGTAAAGGAACTCCAATTCCACTTGCAATAAAACTCAGCCATGTTTTAGTCCACATAGCCATCGGGATATACTGCAACTTAACCCATATTGGAGTTTTGCGTGTATCAATTTTCTCAAATTGTATTCCTTCTTTCCACGGCCTTAGTAGTAAATATTTACCACTTATGTGGCATAATTGTTCAAGAGCACGACTAAAAACTGAGAATTCTCAAACTTAAAGATGATAAAACCTCTGTTAATTGATTTTACCTCAACTTTCCCCATTCTACTCAATTGAAATCGTACGAAATTAAGAACCACATGAAATGGGGGAGGATTTTCTAAAAAATGACCAGTAAGGTAGTTTTCCCATAGTTTAGCACATCCTTCAAGTACTTGAGGAGAATTCCTTATGATTTTCTTTCCTTCATGACGAGTTGGTTCATGGAAATAATCTAACTTTAGAGCTTGTTTAACACAACCTTCAAACAGAGTTGACCATGCTTTAGGTTTGTGGTCAACTATTTCTTTTGGTATCTCCGTTCCTTGAGTAGTATGTAAATTTTAGAACATTAATTTCTATACTTTTGTTATTTTCATTTGCTCGTTGTTCCTCATCAGTACTACTCTCCTTCTCAAATTTATACGTTTGAGTTGGAGTGCAAGCAGACTCTGTGGAAGAATCTGGAAATAGGATCATTTTCTTAATGTCTCTAAACTTTGTCTTAGGTTTTTGGTTTGACTGATGATTATTATTAGACTGTTAAGCTCGATTAGATTGTTGAACATTGTTGTTTTGATTAAATTTGGTAGATTTAAACATTTTAGTCGTGATAAGATTAAAACAAAGCTAAAAAGAAAATGATAAAAAAAGGCGAGCGGTAAAATATAGGTGAAAGTGATATAAAGAGAGAGAGAGTTAGTGAAATTTCTGAAAAAAGAGGATGAGAGAAAAAATGGATGAGGTGCAAGATCCCAGAAATTTTGGGATAAACACCAAATCTGAAAAGAAAAAAGACGAAAAGGATGAAAAAAGTGTATAAAGTGCTAAAAGAAAAAGAAAAAAGGTGGAATAAATTTAGTGGTGGATGAATGGGTAGAGAGGATTTGTTTAAAGGTTGACTCTCATTGACCTAACTTTTTTCATTTTGTAAGGGCTTAAATGAGATTATATCATTAGTTAGGTCATGGGTTTCAATTTCTTGATCATATCAGGACTTAAGTGCATTTATACCATTAATAGGGTCTTGAAATTTCTTGATTACACAAGGGAATAAATACAATTCTTTATCATTAGTGGGGTTCTCGATTGCAATTTCATGGTTATCTAGGGTATGAGATGCAATTATATCATAGGTGGGGCCCTGAATTGCACTTTCTTGATTAGATAGAGGCTTAAATGCAATTGTATCATCTATTAGTTTTCTAGATTGTAATTTCGTGATTATATAGGGACTGAAATGAAATTGTATCCTAGGTGGGCCCTAAATTGTAATTTCTTGATTACACGGGGGTTTAAATGTAATTATATCATCTATTAAGGTCCTAAATTGAAATTTTATGGTTATATAGGGACTGAATTGCAATTATATCATAGGTGGACCTTGAAATGCAATTTCTTGATTACACAGGGGCATAAATGTAATAATATCATTAGTGGGGTCCTAAATTAAAATTTCATATTTATATAGGGGCTTGATTGCAAATTCAAGATTATACAAGGACTATATTATAAATATTTATTCTAATAATATTTAATGGCAAGTGGTCCATAACCTAATACATTATGCGCTATGCACGTCACTAATAAAGTGGACAAAAAGTAAATCATTTGTTAATTTCAATAAAAACCATTACATTAATACACTCCATCCAAAGTTTGCCCTATTTCACCACAACTATAACATCTAAAAAACACAATACCATCCAAAATATAAAGCACCTACCAATCTAAAAATATTCTATCCAAAACATTTCATTCAAAACAACATTTCTACACTTTAGTCTTTCCAAAACCTTAAATTAGATTTATAGTCTATCCAAAAAAACATCATAGTATTACAATAATTAAATTATTCATACAAATTACACAAATAACAAAGAGTCTATTTTCTTATTTTAAGAGACATTCTTTGTTGATTTCTTTTCTATTAAATCATCTTGCAACGTTTTCAAGGTAACCGCATATTTACCTTTCCATTTAAATAGAACAGTTATCAAGTTAGTTTTCCCCATCTTAGCTTGTAAGAATAGAGTCCTAGATGTGCTAGTGGCAGGTGGATCTAAATCAACATAATCTTTTCTAGATGGACCATATGTGCAACCCAATGAGTTTGAGCTATAGCTTAAGGTAGATCTATATGTTAAAGCCTAAAAAGTAAAGATTTGTTACAAAAAGTTTTTCATATCCTAATAGTATAAAATTTAAACTTACCAATCTATTTGATAGCGTCAATTTTGTTGCTTCTTTGTAGGGAAGTTGTTGGACGCATGGCTGGATTTCAAATATATGTTGCATCTGTATATGAACCTCACTCCCACTCCTGGATTTTCTTTAGAACTTTTAGGCTTAGCTTGTTGCACCTGATCCACTTGAGTCGGTTCTTCATTCATTAGATTATCTGGTATATTGCGAAAAACAAAACTCAGGTTAGTAATTAAATCCAAGTAATCAAATACAAAGTAAACATATTTCTTATTTACCTTGACGTAGTTTCTCCTAATCCTACATTAAACTAGTAAGTAAATCATTGAAATCACAATTTTTAGTTTTATCCAAATTATCATCCCTCTTTTTACCAGGTGGTTGGCTAATGAAAGTATTTACCTCAAATTGTTGATTGGGAAAATGTGTCTCTCTAGTGGGTTGACTAGTCTCCAAAGTGGGTATTACATGATTGACTTTGATAAGGGTAGTCTCTCTTGTTAAATTTGTACCATCTGACCCCATCACTCTAGGAGTTTTGCATATTCTTTTGTTGTGTCTATCTTTTTTGCAAAGAATGCACATAACAATGGATACCTTCTTGCTAACTATCTCAAGAGTTAGTTGACCATGTGGTTTACTTCTTGGTTGACCACTATGATGAGCATAAGAAACACTTGTATCTTCTCTAGGCTTCTTTCTTTTTGTTTTTTTGTCTCTACCTCGTTGTTTATAAGCAATAGGAGCCTCCACATCTGGTTTACCTATTTTAGGCACATTCTAGAGCCCTTTATGTGACAAATTAGAGGATTTTCCTACCCACTCTTATAGTGGTCGTTGAAAACTCAAACTCAAACATAGAGACAAGTCTCTACCAATCACGCACGCGTTAAAGAATAAGAATATTCCAGCAGCTGTTACAAGGAGATAGTCAACACGTGGGAATATCAAGGTCAAAGCTGTTACAGAATATAAAAAACGTGGAGGTTAAAAGCTAATCAAAACCGTCAACTCAATTGATGTCTCCCTATTTGTGATGAATTAATACTAGTTGGAGACATCATTTTTAGTGATTTAGAAGTCTTTCTAATCGATTTTCTTGAGAAATGTTACACTTTCCTTTTTTGAGTCTTGATTTAGTAAATTATTGTTTTTAGAGCATATTGGGTTTAATTATTTAGTAAATTATTGTTTTTAGAGCATATTGAGTTTAATTGTTTTTTAGCATATTGGATAAAATCTGACTCCTGGCTCCTCCTTGTTTTTATCTCCTTTCTGTAAATAAGTTTTTTAGGACTAAATTTATAATTGTGTTTTAATTTTTCTTTAGTTTTATTTAATGAAATATTTCTTTTTACGTGCAGTTTGATCAGAGATTTTGTGTTGTTTAACTTCATTAGAATCTTCACTTGCTCCACCAAACTTTCAAAATTTATTTTATTACGTTTTAATTTATTTTACTATAATAAAATATAGATTTTGTTGTATAATATAGAGAATTATAATGTAAATAATTTAAATAAATTCAATATACATACTTATATTATCCTTTTTATTATAATATAGCGACAATAATTTTTTTTAAACATGCTCATTGTTTTATATCACAACATTATATTAAGCATATATTTTTCCTATTTGTTGATGTTAATGACTTTTCTAGAGTGTACTATACATACATATCAAAGTAAATAATCGATTTCAAAGTCTAAGTATCCGTTATCAAGGCTGTTTTAGGAATTTTATTTAGTGAGGGTTCTCTTAATGTAATATGTCTTATGTGACAAGTAAGCTGAAGATTGTTGTTGGAACATTGTTGATATGACTTTTGGGTGGTTGGCCGGATTCAGTGGTGGTGCTTTTATGGAATTTAAGATGTTTCAACTTATTGTATATATTAAATATTTTGGATACATGATTCTTTCTTTCTAAGCACTACTTTTTACTATGATCTCTAGTTGTTTCAATTTATTTAATTATTTAAACTAGTCTCGTTATCATTATCACAAACAAACACCCCATATCTAGTATCTACAATACCAAAGTATAATACTTCGAGTAGAAACTAAGCCTACAATGTAACACTAGAAAGTTAGGAAATGACAAGTCTACATCTTATTGAAAACCTCATTTATCATAATCCATCAAGTTTAGCCACTAAACATAAATTTAGGAAGATAACTTCCTTTTAAAATCGTGCTTTCAGACTATCTTAGTGGTATTTTAAATGGTTTCCCTTCAGCGTGATCATAGACTTCAACTATTCCTAAAAGGTCTTCCTATATTTCGTTCATCACAAAATTTCCTACAAGTTGATTTGCGAAAATGGTTTAGATTCTTCTTCTAATACTTCTTCCAAGTTAATATCATCATGATGTTGTCGAAAGTTCTTCCATTCACGTGAAAGTAAAAATCATCAATACAAACAATAATATTTGAGAACTGTGTTGAGGGATTTGGCATGTATGGTGCCATCCTCAATGGTTTTTAATGGTATTAAGCATGATAATCTTCAGACTACCTTAATGATATTTTGAATGGTTAATTCTTTTTCTGTTGCTTCTCCCTATCGTTCAATCTAAAGATTATTACCAATGCGAACAATTATATTTTAACCACCTCACACATCTATTATCTAACAGTAAGGTGATATGAGAAATATGTAAATCTCTAATATTTTTTTTAGTCAAAAAATATCTTATATTCAATTTCTCATCAATATTATATGGAAGGATATTGACACTAATTTCTAAATTTATCAAATTCGCTCTATATGTAAGTGTCTTATGTCATATGGGAAGCAAATGGCCATGATACTTTCATTTTTTGGGAGAGCAGAATTTGCTAAGATGCTATTAACAATGTTAGGTAAATTAACATGTGCCCTGTTTAATGTTTGACACATTGGTTCCTTCTTTTCATCAAGTTTATTACTTCATTCTAAAAATGAAGATAATTGTGCCTTAGTACAACATTAAATATTAATTATATAAGGAGAGGCAAAAATAGAAGCTCCACAATTAATTAAGAGTATTCTTAGATTGTTTATTCAGTTGTTTTAGCATATAAATCACAATACAAACTATATATATATATATATATATATATATATATATGTATGTATATATATACCCATATATATATCTCTAATGGGGTATAAAGAGGGGTTAGGATTTGTTTTAAGCAAAAAATGTGTTACATCCAACGATTCAGATCGTTTCATTACTTAAACAATTTTAGACTTCCTAATCTATTCTTGGTATATATATTAGTTATTAAACAAAGAAATTTTAGAAATACAATTCACACAAATCATTCCACTAATTCTCTCTCTCTCATCAGACACTCTCTCTCTAACCTCACACTCTCTCCCTCATTTTGCTTTTCTTTTTCTTTTTTTGTTCACATTTCATTACACAAATCAAAGTCACATTCACCTCTCTAGCCTCGCCATTCGCTCATCGTCGAAGCTCCGGTGCAAAGCTCATTGAAGGTCTCTCTCAAGATCGCCTTATCTCCCTCTCTCCAGTCTCGGTTCACTCTCTCCAGTCTCGGTTCAGGGAGGTGTTGATTCCGATTGCTTTTTCCCCTCTCCTAAATTCCACACCGGAGTACTCAATGGCCGCGCGCGATGGATAGTGGTGGATATTCACCAGAGCTTCGCACCTTAAGCACCTCCGCCACCATTAACCGAAGCCCCACACCATCACTTGTACCGCCACTATCGCCTGAAAACTGATGTCGTTCTCCACCACCAGTTCAACCTCACGTGCTCCGATTCAAAGCTCTAATTTACAATTCCGATTTACAATTCTGATTAACATTTCCGATTTACAATTCTGATTTACAGAAGTGCTCACAGCTAATCGAAACTCAGGTAGCTAACTTTTTTTTTTTTTGAATAGGAAATTTGATCAGAGAAATTCAGTGTAAGGAATAATACTTTTCTGAGTTCATTATAGGTCCCTATATGATTTTTTTGAGTTAATTCAGTATAATTCCTTACATTATATAAGAACCGCTCTATAAGCCTGCTCTATTATTTTTGTAGTTGATTGCACAACAGGTCTTTACATGTACCAATTGATCTTGGTCCTTATATCGTTTGAGTTAATTCTTAATTGCACTATAGGTCCTTATATTAGGTTAATTGCTTATTATAGGTACAAATGGACGAGTCAATGAAGCAATTTCAACAACAGCTTATAAAAGTTGAAGCTGAAGCTGAAGCTGAAAATTTCTTATTAGCACGGCACAAGGTAACTTTCTTATTAGTACCCTTACACATGACTTTGAGGAACACAAATTTTACCCCTATATTATGCAAAAATTGCACTATAGGTAACTGGTGCTACAAAGCAGCCACAAGTTCTATTGTTTCAGTTTTCCATTAACATTTTATTTGAGTTAAGTTAGAGTGCACCAAAAACGTACCATTGGTCCCTGTGTTATGCAAAGTAGGCAAACATACTACCTGTGTTTTAAAGTTTAGCAAATTTACCCATATTAAACAAAAAAGGTTGAACCATGTCCCTGATGAGGGTAATTTTTCATAATCTAGGGACTAATAGTGTAATATTTGCATATTATAATATAGGGTCCTACAATGTATTTTTTGCACATTTTAGTGACCTACAGTGCAATTTTTGCATAATATAGAGACAGTGCAATTGGAGGAGGACGATTCAGTAGTTTGAAGTATTTTACAGATTTGGAGTTCCTTTTGCAGTTTAGGTACTCGGTGAGTAAATATCCTATAGTTCAGGGTCCACCTAGGTAATTTTATAGATATGGAGTTGCTTTTGCAGTTTAGGGCCCGCTCAAATAACTAACTTTGATCTTAAAGCATGGACTTTACGCTCTATATATTATTGTTGTGCCATCAATAAGCATTACTCTGCCACTTGAAGGATCATTAGGTGCATCTCTAACATTATATTTTGCAATATCAGAAAGTACATTTTAGTACATGTTTGCCTTTTCTTTCAGGAGATACACACCTGTAGTGTGTGAGTATGTTCTTAAAGTACCTCCACAAGATCTTGAAGTAACACTCTGATATACTCTAGAGTTAAAGTGCACTATATATTAAGCAAAAATTGCACTACAGGGACTTATATAAGAAATGGATTAATTTATTTTCTGGTGGAGGACTGATTGCGAACAAAAGAATTAACGGGAAATATAGGTACCACGTGAATACGAAACTAGAGATAAATCGATTAAAAACATAAAAATACCCAAACAAAGACTAGAAAACTGCAATTCCAATATGGAGTAAAAACCCATCAAAGACATCAAAGAAACCTAACAATTTCAAATAAATTACCCAAATACCCAATCACCCCCTGTATACCCATGTCTAACTCCAAAAGATGGACTTGTGACATCATACTTCATGAGATGAGAGAGTTTAATCCTAAGGTAAAGGAGATTCTAAGGTAAAGAAGCATAAACTGCTCTGAAGATCTTGTTGCAAATTTGTGTGTGCGTGTGTGTTTACTCTATGTATAAGGAGGGAGGGGGTTCATATTTAGAGTGTATATGTATGTCATTATAAAGGGTCGTTAGTGGTCGTTATGGTTGCTGAAAATTTGATGAAAAATAGGTTATATACAAATGGACATAGGTTATATACAAATGAGTTGTGCCCATTTTGTACGAATCAAACGTGTCTCGTATGAATGAGATTCAAATGTGGGATGCAGACCACAGACTAACCTGTCCAAATTTATATTAATATTATTGTGAATTCTTTAGGGTAAACCATTTGGTGCAAATATTTTTTTTATAGTTTATGAAATCAAGAAGAATCATCTTACAGTTGGAAGCAAGGGCCAACCTCCAGTCATTGATGTAAGGTATATCGGTTTTTTCCCCTTAAAAAATGCTCATTATTCTATATCACGAAATTATATAGTAGGCGTATTTTATTCCGTCATTTGTTGATGTTGATGTCTTTGCTTGGTGAATTGTACATACATGTTAAAACTCAATTATGTTATCTCATGACTTGGTTATTAGGGGTGTCTTAGGAATTTTGTTTAGTGAGGGTACTTACATACAAAATAATGGTAAAGGAAAATTCCCTATATAGTCCCTGAACTATATCCCTTCCATCCATTTTTTACCATTAAGTCTAGTAGAAAGATGTATTTTGAAATTATTAATAGATATAATTCCCCAAAAGGTCATGAGTTATACATCTATTACCGCTTTGGTCCTCAAACTGGTCAGCCACAGGACACTTAACTTTGAAAAAGGCGAAGAGTCAAGATTATTTGTTTGTGTGTGAGAGGGATAATTAATGCTCCCGAATCTTTCATTTTTAGGGGAGTAGATATTACAATTTCATTATTTTATTATGGCCTTGATATCTCTTCTTATGGGTGCATAGTTTTATTAGATATTCAGCATAAAACGGGAATCTTGATTACTATTTAGGTAAGTTAATGCGTACTTTGTTAAATATTTGAAGCATTAATTCCATATTTTCATACATTTCATTACGTTTTTCAAAATATGAAGAGAAATGTGCCTTAAGTCCAATATTAATTACAGGAGGGGAAGCAAAAGGAGATTTCCTATCATTACGAGTATAATTAGATTGTTTATTCTATTGTTATAGTATATAATACTAACATTATTATCATAATAGGCTGACACGTTATTTTGCACGATATAAGACAACCTACCGCTAGATTTATTCTTATGGAAGGATAAAATAGTCTTAACCTATATTGTTGATCATCTTGATAAACCCGACACTTTTATATAAAATACTTCTTTTAAAATATGTGTTGTGAATTCGTTAACAAAGAAGATGAATTCATATTTTATTGGAAATTTCTCAAAAATACATCACAAGTAAAACACACCAGACGACGGGTCATTAGTCATCAAAATGGTTAAGATATATGATACTAAAGTTCTTCAAGCTTACTTGTCGAGTATCGTGAAACTTCATAACGAAGAAAGTATAATGCGAGAAACATAGGCTCACATATATTTTTATAAGAATAGTCTAGTTATAATAATCACACTATGAATATTTATGAATATACGCATTGCAACGATTATATCCCTATTACAACTAATAGGTAAACTAACCTGTTCCTACTACATTATCATAAAATATTAAGAAATATATCATTTCATCACTCTTATATGCTTCTTTGTTTAAGAGCCTTTCAAAACAAATTTATTCAAACTTGAGTATTAGAGTGCCACCAGAAGCATCCTCCTGGTGGTCTTAAACAGTTTCATGATACTATTATCTCGAAAAACCATGAGACATATCAAAAATCTATCCATGCTCATGGATGATGTTTTTTCTCTACCACCAATCCAAACTTGTAAACAAAAGTATATAACTCGCATCTCACCCTTATTGAAAATTTAATTTAGCTATTGATGCAATAAAACGATATTAGTAATCATCAATATCTAACTTGACAAAAATTATTATATTTAACTAGTATCATTAATAACCTCTATACTTTGAAGCATATTTTAATAATTAGAGTATATTAGAATCTTATTACTACTCGAGTTCATCCATTTGAAAAACCATCTATTATAAAATTAAAGTGTTTAAACCATTTAATCAACTTGTAATTTACTAAAATCTGAACTCAAATTCTTTGCATAACAATTAGTTTCCTATAGATAACAAACATATTAAGGAAATAAAGAATTCAAAATCTTAATAAGTATAAAGAAACATCCAATTCACATTTAACTTGTGTCACCTTTTTTTAAAATATGTATCAATTCAAAGAAGATAAAGTATCAAAATTCAACAAACTATATAATAGCACCTCATTGTATAATGAATAAAAAATAAATCATAATTAACTATATGTAATATGTTATAATAAAAAAAGAATAAATCAAAATTTATTCAATTAACCATAAGGTAGAAAATAAAAAAATAAAATAAATTATTTATACAATGTCTTAATCTATATCAGTATATATATAAATTACATCGTCCTCCATTCATAATATAAAATCGCATGCCCCTTCCCTTCCTAATATCTAACCCTAGCCCCCACTTTTTTTCATATATACCTAACACATTACACACACAAAAACATCTATAAATGGTACTTAAATTTGCTATGTAGTATCATTATTTTATAATGATTACATGTCCTCTTTTCAAAGTTACTTCTCTTTCTTTCCTTTGATCTTCCCATCTTCAAGTCAAGTGTGTTTTTCTTTCAGATAGTTAACCATTTCATTTCAATAGAAGATTTTTGTACATATTAATTTTATTAATTAATTTTTCTATTGTCTTTTCAATTGCTTATTGCTTCTCCTTTATAATGGATATACTCTCTTTCATTATTTTGGATATTTCTAAGAGTAACGATATTTGTCACCCTTATTATCTTCACCCTTTTGTCACATTCTACATGGAAGATTACATGACATGTCATGTAAGATATAAAATAGTCAAGGAAATATTTAATTAATGGAAAAAAAATTAATTAAGTTAAGTAAATAAATTACTTATATGCCATGCAATCTGCCATGTAGGAGGTGACAAAAGGGTAAAGGGAATAGGGGATGCCAAATATCATTACTCTATATCTAAGTGCTAGGAAGAATAATACTATTGTTATTTGTAAATTTGATTTATTTTGTTTATTTTTTGATATATTTTCTCATAACCCTTATTGGGTGTACATTAGTTTGAAAAACTCTCTGCTTGGAACTTGATTCGAAACATTTCATTTTTTATTTATTTAAATTATTCATATTGAAATTTTTAGTTAGATATTCCTGGTTATCAATATCAATAATACAGTGACACGTGAAATTAACATCAATAATGTAATGCAAATGAAAAAATCTTAACATTGTCAAGAAATAAAAAATAAGGGACTAAAAGGTTTAATTTTCAAGGTAAGGGGCTAAGTGTTAAAAAGTGAATCCTTTTTTATATTTTATTTTCACCCCTAAATTTTAATTTTATAAAAAAACCTTTTGGTCTACCAGATTCCAGAATGTTCACTTGGTCCCCCATTTTTTCAAGTTAAATTTTAAAGCTTTAATTTATTTTTGTCTATATGTTTTTGTTGTTTATATAATATAATATAGGTTATTTTTGTCCAATATATATAGACTTATATTGCACTTCTAATTCCAAAAATGATAAAATCTGACTAGTGGCTCCTCTCCGTTTTTATCTCCTTCCTGTAAATAAGATTTTTAGAACTATATTTATAATTGTGTTTTAATTTTTCTTTAGTTTTATTTAATGAAATAATATTTTTTATGTGCAGTTTGATTAGAGGTCGTGGATCTTTAGGTTGTTTAATAAAATTTATTTTACTATAATAAAATATAGATTTTGTTGTATAATATAGAGAATTATAATGTAAATAATTTAAATAAATTCAATATACATACTTATATTATACTTTTTATTATAATATAGCGACAATAATTTTTTTTAAACATGCTCATTGTTTTATATCACAACATTATATTAAGCATATATTTATCCTATTTGTTGATGTTAATGACTTTTCTTGAGTGTACTATACATACATATCAAAGTAAATAATCGATTTCAAAGTCTAAGTATCCGTTATCAGGGGTGTTTTAGGAATTTTATTTAGTGAGGTTTCTCTTAATGTAATATGTCTTATGTGACAAGTAAGCTGAAGATTGTTGTTGGAACATTGTTGATATGACTTTTGGGTGGTTGGCCGGATTCAGTGGTGGTGCTTTTATGGAATTTAAGATGTTTCAACTTATTGTATATATTAAATATTTTGGATACATGATTCTTTGTTTCTAAGTTCTACTTTTTACTATGATCTCTAGTTGTTTCAATTTATTTAATTATTTTAAACTAGTCTCGTTATCATTATCACAAACAAACACCCCATATCTAGTATCTACAATACCAAAGTATAATACTTCGAGTAGAAACTAAGCCTACAATGTAACACTAGAAAGTTAGGAAATGACAAGTCTACATCTTATTGAAAACCTCACTTATCATAATCCATCAAGTTTAGCAACCAAACATAAATTTAGGAAGCTAACTTCCTTTTAAAATCGTGCTTTCAGACTATCTTAGTGGTATTTTAAATGGTTTCCCTTCAGCGTGATCATAGACTTCAACTATTCCTAAAAGGTCTTCCCATATTTCGTTCATCACAAAATTTCCTACAAGTTGATTTGCGAAAAAGGTTTAGATTCTTCTTCAAATACTTCTTCCAAGTTAATATCATCATGATGTTGTCGAAAGTTCTTCCATTCACGTGAAAGTAAAAATCATCAAAACAACAATAATATTTGAGAACTGTGTTGAGGGATTTGGCATGTATGGTGCCATTCTCAATGGTTTTGAATGGTATTAAGCATGATAATCTTCAGACTACCTTAATGATATTTTAAATGGTTAATTCATTTTCTGTTGCTTCTCCCTATCGTTCAATCTATTAAAAATTATCACCAATGCAAGCAATTATATTTTAACCACCTCACACAACTATTATCTAACAGTAAGGTGATATGAGTAATATGTAAATCTCTAATATTTTTTTTTTGGCAAAATATATCTTATATTCAATTTCTCATCAATATTATATGGAAGGATATTGACACTAATTTATAAATTTATCATATTCGCTCTATATGTAAGTGTCTTATGTCATATGGGAAGCAAATGGCCATGATACTTTCATTTTTTGAGACAAAGAAGCAGAAGCCACAAGACATAGCATTTAGTGTTGGTTCAGCTCAATATATCTTGTGTAAGCAGTGGCAGGAAATGAATGGGGATCCTAACCCAAACCCTCCATAAAAGCAGCGTAAAATAGGACCCTCTATGGCTCTAGACATTGCTCGTCCCCCTCAATTGCTTCCATATACAAGCGATGGAAGGAGATTAATCAAGAACCTCACCAAAATCCTACCAAGTGAGAGGCTGCCCAAGGAAACAAGAACAAGCTCTTAATCAGTCCTCTTTCTTTATGCTAAATTTACAACTTGTGTCAAGTTTAAACTATTTATCTCATTCTGTTGTATTGGAAAGTCAATGACTTTGATCTAGAAGCTTTTAAATCATTGTGACATACTCTGAAAACCTTTGTCATTTATATAATTTTTGGAAATAAACTGTTGAGGTTTTATGTCAATAAAATATAGATTATTGTAGCTTATAAGGTTTATCAAAGGGTCAGATACGACAATATCGTATGACACAAGAAACTTGGGATGGATGAGGTTTTCCATTCAAGTAATAAATAATACATGCATTAACACTTTCATTTTTTAAGAGTTTGGCTTGTTGGGGGTGAAGATCTTTCTTTATTATAACTTACATTTACTTTCAATCAAATTACATTATATTATAATTCTAAAATGGCTGGTATGTTAGGTGGCCAACTTACGATTTGTGATTCAATTACCTTAAAGAAAAGAAGGTTCATAAGATAATATCACCTATTCTTGTGAAACCACTATCTCTTTTAAACATGTTATTTCGTCCCCTTGCCCCCATTTCTCCTGTTAAGGTTCGAACTTCGAAAATATATCATTCATCTTGCCATCTTACATGGTTGGTCAGTTTAGAAGATTAAATTAACTAAATCCTTTTTTTAGTTTTACCTAATCCTCGATCCTAAAAATTGGTCATCTCTTGATTTAAAACTAAGATAGACATAGACTAAAAATAACCAATAAACATAGAGTAAATATAACCAATAACCCATAACAAGTCTACTAGACTTCTACAACAAAACACCACTCGATCCAATCCTTACTAATATTAGTTACTTTGACATTGCTGTGGGGTGGAATAGCTGCGAAAGCAATCATTGACTTTCCGAGAAGGCGGCCAAAATTGGAGAAAGAAAAAAGACGGAAAAATCGTCATAGAAGCTCTTGAAAGACTAAAGGTTAGTTAAAACTATTCTCTTAGCCATTTCATCAAACACTTTTAAACATAACCTTAAAAATAACCTTAAAACTTTTGTCCGTGTTTAAGGTTGGAAGTGTTGATGTACTTCATTGCTACTACGCACATGGAGAAGATAACGAGAATTTCCAAAGACGAAGCTATTGGTTACTTAAAGAGTAAGTCTTTTCTTAATTAGTTCAATTTTATAAGGACTACTTATGCAAAATTATTCTTTTTGCAGGGAATTATCAGGCAAAGTACTTGTCCACCATCGTGAAGTTAATGTAAGTATTTAATTACACATTTAAACTTTTTTTAACATTAACTTTTTTTTACGCTAATACAAATTTATTTTATTTTATAGGAAAAAAGAACAAATTATTTTATAGGGAAATTTTTTGTTAAGGGTGAGCCTAAAGGGTATAACCAGAAAGCTGATGAGAAAGGTGAGAAAGATGAAGCTAAAGCCAAAAACACTGAAGCTGAGATAGCCGAGAAAGCGGAAGCTGGAGCCCAAGCTGATTCTATTATAAGTGTTTTCAAGGCTAAAAGGTATCTTGTTTACTCTAGAGCGCTTGACTTGTGTGAAATAAAAATAAACTTTAATAACCTCTACTATTCATGCAGATTTGATACTTTGGGTGTCATAATAAGGGTGAAAGATTTATTTGAAGGGCATCCGAACTTGATTTTAAAGTTCAACACCATGATGCCTAAAGGATATGAGATCACACTCGATGAGGAAGAAGCCAAACCAAAAGAAACACTCGAATTTAGTAAAGCAATAAGTTTTGTGAACCAGATAAAGGTAAAGTTGGAGTCCAAGCTGAAGTCGGAGCCTAAGTTGAAGCTGAGATAGCTGAACCTGAAACTTGATCTACTGTTGAAAGATGATGGTATGTTTCTCCATATTAATAACTCATCTGGCCCATTGCGTTTGCTTGTGTTGACTGTTTGGTCTCTTATCTTGTTATTAAGTGACTTTATATTTTGATTTTGTGATAACGTTAGTCCTTTTTTTGTGTATTTTCATTACGTTACATACATGTGGTTTTAGCAAAATGACACCTTTTAAGGTATTTTAGTCATTTATCACATAAAGAAAATACAACAAAGACTAATTTTGTTACAAAAAAAGAAAATAAATTAAGGGACGAAATTGTTAACAAGATAAATGACTAAATATGTTATTTATCCATCTCCTTTTAAATACAAGAAAAAGTCTTTTCATCTTGCTTCAAGCTAAATTGATGCCTGTGACGTATTTTTCATTTTATTTTTATATCTTTAATGAAATACAATATTTTATGTGCAGTTTGACCAAAGACAAAGGAATATGAGCCGCCTTGAGATGCAACAACACAACAATATCAATAATACAGTGACACGTGAAATTAACATCAATAATGTAATGCAAATAAAAAATCTTATCATTGTCAAGAAATAAACAAAAAGGGACTAAAAGGTTTAATTTTCAAGATAAGGGGATAAGTGTTAAAAAGTGAATCCTTTTTTATATTTTATTTTCACCCCTAAAGTTTAATTTTATAAAAAAACCTTTTGGTCTCCCAGTTTCCAGAATGTTCACTTGGTCCCCCAATTTTTCAAGTTAAATCTGAAAGCTTTAATTTATTTTTGTCTTTATGTTTTTGTTGTTTATATAATATAATATAGGTTATTTTTGTCCAATATATAGACTTATATTGCACTTCTAATTCCACAAATGATAAAATTTGACTCGTGTCTCCTCCCTGTTTTTATCTCCTTTCTGTAAATAAGTTTTTTAAGACTAAATTTATAATTGTGTTTTACTTTTTCTTTAGTTATATTTAATGAAATGATTTTTTTTATATGCAGTTTGATTAGAGGCCGTGGATCTTTGGGTTGCTTAACTTCATTAGAATCTTCACTTGCTCCACCAAACTTTCAAAATTTATTTTATTACGTTTTAGTACTATAATAAAATATGCATGTTATTGTATAATTTAGAAAATTATAATGTAACTAATTTAAATAAATTCAATATATATACTTAAATTAAATTTTTATTGTAATATAGCGACCATAATCTTTTTTAAACATGCTCATTATTTTATATCACAACATTATATTAAGTATATTTTATTCCTATTTGCTGATGTTAATGACTTTTGCTGGGTGTACTATATATACATATCAAAGTAAATAATCGATTTTAAAGTCTAAGTATTAGGGGTGTTTTAGAAATTTTATTTAGTGAGGGTTCTCTTAATGTTATATGTCTTATGTGACAAGAAAGCTGAAGATTGTTGTTGGAACATTGTTAATACGAATTATGGGTGGTTGGCCGGATTCGGTGGTGGTGCTTTTATGGAATTTACGATGTTTCGACTTATTGTATATATTAAATATTTTGGATTCATGATAACTTGTTTCTAAGTTTCTTTGTTTACTATAATCTTTAGTTGTTTCTATTTATTTGCTTATTCTAAACTAGTCTCATTATCATCGTCACAAAACAAAACAAACACCCCATATCTAGTATCTACAATACCAAAGTATAATACTTCGAGTAGAAACTAAGCCTACAATATAACACTATAAAGTTAGGAAATAGCAAGTCTACATCCTATTGAAAACCTCACTTATCATAATCCATCAAAGTTTAGCAACCAAACATAAATTTAGGAAGATAACTTCCATTTAAAATCGTGCACTATCTTAGTGGTATTTTAAATGGTTTCCCTTCTGCGTGATCATAGACTTCAACTATTCCTAAATGGTCTTCCCATATATCGTTCTTCACAAAATTTTCTACAAGTCAATTTGCGAATATGGTTGAGATTCTTATTCTAATACTTCTTCCAAGTTCAATCTATAATTTAACGTTATAGATCTGTCCTTGTCATGTTAGGCTTTGAATTATGTAATATCATCTTAATGTTGTAGAAAATTCTTTCATTCACGTGAAAGTAAAAATCATTAATACAAACAATAATATTTAGAATGTACGGTGCCATCCCTTAATGGTTTCAAGCATGATAATCTTCAGACTACCTTAATGGTATTTTGAATGGTTGATTCTTTTTTCTGTTGCTTCTCCCCATCTAGTTCAATCTATTAAAAATTATTACCGATGCGAACAATTATATTTTCACCACCTCACACATCTATTATTTAACAGTAGGGTGATATGAGTAGTATGTTAATCTCTAATATTTTTTTTAGTCAAAAAATATCTTATATTCAATTTCTCATCAATATTATATGGAAGGATATTGACACTAATTTCTAAATTTATCAAATTCTCTCTATATGTAAGTGTCTTATGTCATATGGGAAGCAAATGGCCATGAATCTTTCATTTTTTGGGAGAGCAGAACTTGCTTATGGACTTGATATCTCTTCTTATGGGTGCATAGTTCTCTTATATCTATAATGAGTAAGGACACTCTTAATCATTTGAATTTTAGGTATATTAACATGTGCTTTGTTTAATGTTTGACACATTGGTTTCTTCTTTTCATCAAGTTTATTACTTCTTTCTAGAAATGAAGATAATTGTGCCTTAGTACAACATTAAATATTAATAATATGAGGAAAGGCAAAAATAGAAGCTCCACCATTAAGAGTGTTATTAGATTGTTTATTTTGTTGTTTTAGCATATAAATCTCAATACTCACTATATATATATGTTTAGTAGTGATATTATTCCTATTACCACTTATAAGTATAGTAAAGTGTTACCACTAAATGATCGAAAATGGTACGAAATATACCATTTCATCGTTTTTACAAGCTCCCTCGTTTGAAAATCTTATATCGCAAATTTACCATTAACTTGAGTATTATAGTGCCAGCAAAGCATCTTCTCAGTGGTTGTAAATATTTGCTACTTGTGTAGAACACAAAAAGACCGAGAAGATCTAAAAAGGTTATCCATTCTCATGGGTGATGTTTCTTATTCTATAAACAATCCAGACTTGTAAACATAAGTGTATAACTCACGTGTTATTCTTATTCATAATGCAAATTAGCAATTAATGTTGTAAAACGACATTAGTTATTATCAATATCTATTTTGATGCAAAATACTATATTTAAATAGTATCTTTAGTGATAACAACTCTACTATTGGGACTTTCAACCATGTCCCAATAATTAAAGTATCTAAAAATCTTGTAACTACTCGAGTTCATTCATCTGGAAAACCATAAGTTTACATAATTTTACTTACTCTATATATTAAACATATTAAACAAATTAAAGAATTAAAATTTTTGATGAACAAATATAAAATATATCTAAAACACATTTTACTTGTATATAATAAAAAAATCCTAAATATATATTATTTCAATTAAGTTAAAGAATTACAATTCATCAAATTATTTGTAATAACAAAAATTTAATAGCGCCTCCTATTACAAAAAATTTAGATTTTTTTTATTTTTCCCCTCCAAGTATAGGTCAGTTTTCTAAATGATTTTGAACTTTTGAAATTTCCCAATCAGTCCTTCAACTTTGCTTTCATGCTCTGGTTACTTGGACGAAAAAGGACATTTTTCAACATTTAATCAAATAATATAAATAAATTTATATTAAAAAAAGATAATTCAAAATTTATTCATATACACAAAATTATAGAAAAATAAAAGTGATTTTTACCCAACGTATCTTAAAGACATCCCCTATAGATCGAAACGCCCCCCTCACCACATCTATCATTTTCTTGCCCATAAAAGGCACCATACATTTTATTATTTCTTTTTTTTCTCCATAAAAAACAGTTTGAGTTATGTGATGTTTTCCTGAACTCAAATTTTGAGCTATTGGAAAATTTCCAAAGCTCAGATTTTGAGTTTTGGGAGCGAACTCAATATATCTTAGGAGGATAAAAAAGACAGTGCTTTTTTTCGAGGTAGTGCACAAGGTTGTAGGGGTTTATTGAGCATTGAACCAAAATTTAACACTATATGCCAATTGTTTTTTAAAATTTCCCTACCATTATACCCATTTTTGTTTTTTCTTTACTATATATATCAATTTATTTCATAGTTTTTTTAAACCCTACAAATATGTCTTTCTGATCTATCTTCTCCACTCACAATAACATTTCCATCTCTCTTTTCTTTCTTCTCTATGTTCTAAACCTCACATCCCTCTTTCATCTCTCCATTTCCAAAGATCACATCCCTCTTTCAAACCTTCCGTTTTCGAAGCTAGCTGAAGATGTCATTGATCGAGCTTATCCTTTTTCTTTCGCAAGCCATGGATGGAAAATGGAAACTCTGTTTTTTAGGTTGAGCAAGGAAGTTGTATTTTCAAAACTCCTACCTTTAATAGATCCATTTCCTAAATGACCTCATGAGCAAAACGAAGTTAAGGTAGAACGTATCTCATTCAACGACTACCATGGTGTAAAGCTCTATTTTTGAAACTCTGGCCTTCAAATTATCCATGGCGTGAAGTTTCGTTTTCATAGCTCCGTGTATTAGCTCCCGCCTTTAACAAATTCATGTCCTGAACGAACTCACGATCATAACAGAGTTAAGGCAGAATATATATCCTTCAAAGTCAATACAAGATTAGAAAACCCATAGAAAATTAAAAAACCATTAAAAAAATTAAAAATACATCCAATGATTAACCTAATTTATCAAAGGATTAAAAAATCTTTTTTTATAAAAAAATTCTATAAGAAATAATAGAGATGGAGTAATGAAGAGAAGATAGGTTTGGTGAAAAGAGTAAGAAAGCAAATATAAATTTGGTAACATAGTTGATGAATCCCTTATAGAACTAATATTATTGGCTTTCTTTATAGGTTTGCTAATGGGCTTAACATATATTTATTGGGCTTAATGGGCTTCTAAATCTAGATATGATTTTTATTTTATTTGTGTAATGAGTAGTCGTCTTCCAACCCTAACGCACCGCCACCGATCTCTTCTGTAATGTCGAATCCTAGCCCCCAACCTTTCCATATAATACCCGACACATTAAGCATAAAAAATCATCACTAAACTACACTATAGTGTATTATTTTCTTAGAATTATTATTTAAAATATTATTAAATACTCTGATGCATCCCTTTTTCAAGGGTTCTTTTCTTTTCTCTTATTCGATCTTCTTCTCTCTAAGTCAAGTGTGTTTTTACTTATAAGATCGTTGATCATTACATTTCAATGAAGAACCAATTCTGAACAGGTTTACTTTTATTTATTTATTTACACTGTCTTGTCAATATCTTATTTATTTGGTAGATCTAAAATCATTGCCTCTTCTTTTTAATGGATGTATGTTTTCTTTAAATATTTCAGAAATTTGTAATAGCGTTTCAAATTAGATTTATTAATTGTTAAAATCATTTTAATGGAAAATGTAAGTAATGCTTGAGATAGATCCAAATTCACTATATTTTTATTTACAAAAATTTAAAAATAATTTGTTTGTGTAGGGAAATTTTTTACAAAATAATAAATACAATATTTAGAATATATTTAGGAATATTTTATAGTCATTACATTTTCAAAATAAAAACATATAATGACTGAATTGTTAATATTGATCAAACTTAACATTGTATTTTAATTGTATTTTCTCTTGAAAGTGGTCCCTAACTTTGCAAAAATAACATTTGAGCCCTATATTTTTCGATTTTTTTATAATTTTGGTAATTTTTTTCAAACACTGGGTAGTGTAGTCATTTAACAACACCAACAATACAGTGACATGTGTTATTAACATTTAGTGATTTATGCAGTTGCTTCAAGAACATTTAGTGAGAAGGCCTCAAGAAAATGCAATCCAGATGCATGGAATTTTAGGAGATTCAGCAGCTTCTAGCTCAATGCAGACGCTACCACAACATTTCATTTGGAAAAAAAATGGAGAGGAATCCTCGCCTCAGGCTAAGCCTCCTACGGGTTTCACGCAAAACTCTAATGGAACAAATTTCCTTCTACAGAAATCTCAAGGTAAAAGAACGTGTTCCATTAAATATCTTTTTACATTTACATTTACATAACATTACATGTTATTTGATGTCTTATATTATATTTCCCTGCTTGCTTGTAGAATAATGAGAAAGTGGCTACTCATTCCCTTAAGCGTGTTGGTTCACCATTACTTGATATACACACGAACCAAGCATCTCACTCTGCAGTAGAGAAAGGAAAAGCAGTTGCTATCTTTGAAACAGAGAAGCAGAAGCCACAAGAGATATCATTTAGTGCTGGTTCAGCTCAATATATCTTGTGTAAGTAGTGGCAGGAAATGAATGGGGATCCTAACCCAAACCTTCCACAGAAGCAGCGTAAAACAGGACCTCTATGGCTCTAGACATTGCTCGTCCAGCAATATCTATGGTTGGTTTATCCTCAGGACCCTCAATTGCTTCCATATACAAGCGTTGGAAGGAGATTAATCAAGAACCTAACCAAAATCCTACCCAGTGAGAGGCTGCCCAAGGAAACAAGAACAAGCTCTAAATCAATCCTCTTTCTTTATGCTAAATTTACAACTTGTGTCAAGTTTAAACTATTTATCTCATTCTAAATATGTTATATTTTTTTTATGAATGTTTTATTGGAAAGTCAATGACTTTGATCTAGAAGCTTTTAAATCATTGTGACATACTCTGAAAACCTTTGTCATTTATATAATTTCTGGAAATAAACTGTTAAGGTTTTATGTCTATAAAATATAGATTATTGTAGCTTATACGGTTTATCAAAGGGTCAGATACGACAATATCGTATGACACAAGAAACTTGGGATGGATGAGGTTATCCATTCAAGTAATAAAGAATACATGCATTAACACTTTCATTTTTTAAGAGTTTGGCTTGTTGGGGGTGAAGATCTTACATAATTATAACTTACATTTACTTTCAATCAAATTACATTATATTATAATTCTAAAATGGCTGGTATGTTAGGTTGCCAACTTACGATTTGTGAATCTAGTTACCATAAAGAAAAGAAGGTTCATAAGATAATATCACCTATCCATGTGAAACCACTATCTCTTTTAAACATGTTATTTCGTCCCCTTGCCCCCATTGCTCCTCTTAAGGTTCGAACTTCGAAAATATATCATTCATCTTGCCATCTCACATGCTTGGTCAGTTTAGAAGATCAAATTAACTAAATCCTGTTTTTAGTTTAACCTAATCCTCGACCCCAAATATTGGTCATCTCGTGATTTAAAACAAAGATAGACATAGACTAAAAATAACCAATAAACATAGAGTAAATATAACAAATAACCCATAACAAGTCTACTAGACTTCTACAACAAAACACCACTCGATCCAATACCCACTAATATTATTTACTTTGTCATTGCTGTGGGGTGGAATAGCTGCGAAAGCAATCATTGACTTTCAGAAAAGGCGGCTATAATTGGAGAATGAAAAAAGACGTCATAGAAGCTCATGAAAGACTAAAGGTTAGTTAAAATTATTCTCTTAGCCATTTCATCAAACACTTTTAAACATAACCTTAAACATAACCTTAAAACTTTTGGCCGTGTTTAAGGTTCGAAGTGTTGATGTACTTCATTGCTACTATGCACATGGAGAAGATAACGAGAATATCCAAAGACGAAGCTATTGGTTACTTGAAGAGTAAGTATTTTCTTAATAAGTTCAATTTTATAAGGACTACTTATGCAAAATTATTCTTTTTGCAGGGAATTATCATGCAAAGTACTTGTCCACCATCGTGAAGTTAATGTAAGTATTTTATTACACATTTAAACTTTTTTTAACGTTATCTTTTTTTTATGCTAATACAAATTTATTTTATTTTATAGGGAAATAGAACAAATTATTTTATAGGGAAATTTCTTGTTAAGGGTGAGCCTAAAGGGTATAACCAAAAAGCTGATGTGAAAGGTGAGAAAGATGAAGCTAAAGCCAAAAACACTGAAGCTGAGATAGCCGAGAAAGCGGAAGCTGGAGGCCAAGCTGATTCTATTATAAATGTTTTCAAGGCTAAAAGGTATCTTTTTTAGTCTAGACCGCTTAACTTGTGTGAAATAAAAATAAACTTTAATAACCTCTACTATTCATGCAGATTTGATACTTTGGGTGTCACAATAAGGGTGAAAGATTTATTTGAAGGGCATCCGAACTTGATTTTAAAGTTCAACACCATGATGCCTAAAGGATATGAGATCACACTCGATGAGGAAGAAGCCAAACCAAAAGAAACACTCGGATTTAGTAAAGCAATAAGTTTTGTGAACCAGATAAAGGTAAAGTTGGAGCCTAAGCTGAAGTCGGAGCCTAAGCTGAAGCTGAGATAGCTGAACCTGAAACTTGATCTACGGTTGAAAAATGATGGTATGTTTCTCCATATTAATAACTCATCTGGCCCATTGCGTTTGCTTGTGTTGACTGTTTGGTCTCTTATCTTGTTATTAAGTGACTTTATATTTTGATTTTGTGATAACGTTAGTCCTTTTTTTGTGTATTTTCATTATGTTACATACATTTGGTTTTAGCAAAATGACACCTTTTAAGGTATTTTAGTTATTTATCACATAAAGAAAATTCAACAAAGACTAATTTTGTTACAAAAAAAGAAAACAAATTAAGGGACGAAATTGTTAACAAGATAAATGACTAAATAGGTTATTTATCCATCTCCTTTTAAATACAAGAAAAAGTCTTTTTATCTTGCTTCAAGCTAAATTTATGCGTGTGACGTATTTTTCCTTTTCTTTTTATATCTTTAATGAAAGACAATATTTTATGTGCAGTTTGACCAAAGACAAAGGACTATGAGCCGCCTGAGATGCAACAACACAACCATATCAATAATACAGTGGCACGTGAATTAACATCAATAATGTAATGCAAATAAAAAAAACTTAACATTGTCAAGAAATAAAAAAAATAAGGGACTAAAAGGTTTAATTTTCAAGATAAGGGGATAAGTGTTAAAAAGTGAATCCTTTTTTATATTTTATTTTCACCCCTAAAGTTCAATTTTATAAAAAAACCTTTTGGTCTCCCAGTTTCCAGAATGTTCACTTGCTCCCCCAATTTTTCAAGCTAAATCTGAAAGCTTTAATTTATTTTTGTCTATATGTTTTTGTTGTTTATATAATATAATATATGTTATTTTTGTCCAATATATAGACTTATATTGCACTTCTAATTCCACAAATGATAAAATTTGACTCGTGTCTCCTCCCCGTTTTTATCTCCTTTCTGTAAATAAGTTTTTTAAGACTAAATTTATAATTGTGTTTTACTTTTTCTTTAGTTTTATTTAATGAAATGATTTTTTTATATGCAGTTTGATTAGAGGCCGTGGATCTTTGGGTTGTTTAACTTCATTAGAATCTTCACTTGCTCCACCAAACTTTTAAAATTTATTTTATTACGTTTTAGTACTATAATAAAATATGATTTTTGTTGTATAATATAGAAAATTAAAATGTAACTAGTTTAAATAAATTCAATATATATACTTATATTAAATTTTTATTATAATATAGCGACCATACTTTTTTAAAACATGCTCATTATTTTATATCACAACATTATATGAAGCATATTTTATTCCTATTTGTTGATGTTAATGACTTTTGCTGGGTGTACTATACATACATATCAAAGTAAATAATCGATTTTAAAGTCTAAGTATTAGGGGTGTTTTAGAAATTTTATTTAGTGAGGGTTCTCTTAATGTGATATATCTTATGTGACAAGAAAGCTTTAGATTGTTGTTGGAACATTGTTGATACGACTTATGGGTGGTTGGCCGGATTCAGTGGTGGTTCTTTTATGGAATTTACGATGTTTCGACTTATTGTATAAATTAAATATTTTGGATTCAAGATACCTTGTTTCTAAGCTCTTTTTTTACTATAATCTCTAGTTGTTTCAATTTATTTGATTATTCTAAACTAGTCTCATTATCGTCGTCACAAAACAAAACAAACACCCCATATCTAGTATCTAAAATACCAAAGTATAATACTTCGAGTAGAAACTAAGCCTACAATATACCACTAGAAAGTTAGGAAATGGCAAGTCTACATCCTATTGAAAACCCGACTTATCATAATCCATCAAAGTTTAGAAACCAAACATAAATTTAGGAAGATAACTTCCATTAAAAATTGTGCACTATCTTAGTGGTATTTTAAATGGTTTCCCTTCTGCGTGATCATAGACTTCAACTATTCCTAAATGGCCTTTCCATATATCGTTCTTCACAAAATTTTCTACAAGTCGATTTGCGAATATGGTTGAGATTCTTATTCTAATACTTCTTCCAAGTTCAATCTATAATTTAACGTTCTGGATCTGTCCTTGTCATGTTAGTCTTTGAATTATGTAATATCATCTTAATATTGTAGAAAATTCTTTCATTCACGTGAAAGTAAAAATCATTAATACAAACAATAATATTTAAGAACTATGTTGATTCAAGCATGATAATCTTCAGACTACCTTAATGGTATTTTGAATGGTTGATTCTTTTTCTGTTGCTTCTCCCTATCCGGTTCAATCTATTAAAAATTATTACTGATGCGAACAATTATATTTTCACCACCTCACACATCTATTATTTAACTGTATGGTGATATGAGTTGTATGTAAATCTCTAATATTTTTGTTTAGTCAAAAAATATTTTATATTCAATTTCTCATCAATATTATATGGAAGGATATTGACACTAATTTCTAAATTTATCAAATTCCCTCTATATGTAAGTGTCTTATTTCATATGGGAAGCAAATGGCCATGAATCTTTCATTTTTTGGGAGAGCAGAACTTGCTTATGGACTTGATATCTCTTCTTATGGGTGCATAGTTCTCTTATATCTATAATGAGAAAGGACACTCTTAATCATTTGAATTTTAGGTAAATTAACATGTGCTTTGTTTAATGTTTGACACATTGGTTCCTTCTTTTCATCAAGTTTATTACCTCTTTCTAAAATGAAGATAATTGTGCCTTAGTACAACATTAAATATTAATAATATGAGGAGAGGCAAAAATAGAAGCTCCACCATTAAGAGTATTATTAGATTGTTTATTCAGTTGGTTTAGCATATAAATCTCAATACTCACTATATACATATATATATGTTTAGTAGTGATATTATCCCTATTACCACTTATAAGTAGAGTAAAGTGGTACCACTAAATGATCGAAAATGGTACGAAATATACCATTTCATCGTTTTTACAAGCTCCCTTGTTTGAAAGTCTTATATCACAAATTTACCATTAACTTGAGTATTATAGTGCCAGCAAAGCATCTTCTCAGTGGTTTTAAATATTTGCTACTTGTGTAGAACACAAAAAGACCGAGAAGATCTAAAAAGGTTATCCAATCTCATGGGTGATGTTTTTTATTCTATAAACAATCCAGACTTGTAAACATAAGTGTATAACTCACGTGTTATTCTTATTCAGAATGCAATTTAGCAATTAATGTTGTAAAACGACATTAGTTATTATCAATATCTATTTTGATGCAAAATACTATATTTAAATAGTATCATTAGTGATAACAACTCTACTATTGGGACTTTCAACCATGTCCCAATAATTAAAGTATCTAAAAATCTTGTAACTACTCGAGTTCATTCATCTGGAAAACCATAAGTTTACATAATTTTACTCTACTCTATATTTTAAACATATTAAACAAATTAAAGAATTAAAATTTTTGATGAAAAAATATAAAATATATCTAAAACACATTTTACTTTTATATCATTAAAAAATCCTAAATATATATTATTTCAATTAAGTTAAAGAATTACAATTCATCAAATTATTTGTAATAACAAAAATTTAATAGCGCCTCCTATTATAAAAAATTTAGATTTTTTTATTTATTTTTCCCCTCCAAGTATATGTCAGTTTTCTAAATGATTTTGAACTTTTGAAATTTCCCAATCAGTCCTACAACTTTGCTTTTATCCTCTGATTACTTGGACAAAAAATGACATTTTTCAAAATTTAATCAAATAATATAAATAAATTTATATTAAAAAAAAAGATAATTCAAAATTTATTCATATACACAAAATTATAGAAAAATAAAAGTGATTTTTACCCAACGTATCTTCAAGACATCCCCTATAGATCGAAACGCCCCCCTCACCACATCTATCATTTTCTTGCCCATAAAAGGCACCATACATTTTATTATTTCTTTTTTTCTCCATAAAAAACAGTTTGAGTTATGTGAAGTTTTCCAGAACTCAAATTTTGAGCTATTGGAAAATTTCCAAAGTTCAGATTTTGAGTTTTGGGAGCGAACTCAAAATATCTTAGGAGGATAAAAAAGATAGTGCTTTTTTTCGAGGTAGTGCACAAGGTTGTAGGGGTTTATTGAGCATTGAACCAAAATTTAACACTATATGCCAATTGTTTTTTAAAATTTCTCTACCATTATACCCATTTTTGTTTTTTCTTTACTATATATATCAATTTATTTCATAGTTTTTTTAAACCCTACAAATATGTCTTTCTGATCTATCTTCTCCACTCACAATAACATTTCCATCTCTCTTTTCTTTCTTCTCTATGTTCTAAACCTCACATCCCTCTTTCATCTCTCCATTTCCAAAGATCACATCCCTCTTTCAAACCTTCCGTTTTCGAAGCTAGCTGAAGATGTCATTGTTCGAGCTTATCCTTTTTCTTTCGCAAGCCATGGATGGAAAATGGAAACTCTGTTTTTAGGTTGAGTAAGGAAGTTGTATTTTCAAAGCTCCGACCTTTAATAGATCCATTTCCTAAATGACCTCATGAGCAAAACGAAGTTAAGGTAGAACGTATCTCATTCAACGACTACCATGGTGTAAAGCTCTACTTTTGAAACTCTGGCCTTCAAATTATCCATGGCGTGAAGTTTCATTTTCAGAGCTCCGTGTATTAGCTCCCGCCTTTAACAGATTCATGTCCTGAACCAACTCACGATCATAACAGAGTTAAGGCAGAATATATATCCTTCAAAGTCAATACAAGATTAGAAAACCCATAGAAAATTAAAAAAACCACTAAAAAAATTAAAAATACATCAAATGATTAACCTAATTTATCAAAAGATTAAAGAAATCTTTTTTTATAAAAAAATTTTATACGAAATAATAGAGATGGAGTAATGAAGAGAAGATAGGTTTGGTGAAAAGAGTAAGAAAAGCAAATATAAGTTAAGTAACATAGTTGATGAATCCCTTATAGAACTAATATTATTGGCTTTCTTTATAGGTTTGCTAATGGACTTAACATATATTTATTGGGCTTAATGGGTTTCTAAATCTAGATATGATTTTTATTTTATTTGTGTATTGAGTAGTCGTCTTCCAACCCTAACGCCACCGCCACCAATCTCTTCTGTAATGTCGAATCCTAGCCCCCAACTTTTCCATATAATACCCGACACATTAAGCATAAAAAATCATCACTAAACTACACTATTGTGTATTATTTTCTTAGAATTATTATTTAAAATATTATTAAATACTCTGATGCATCCCTTTTTCAAGGGTTCTTTTCTTTTCTCTTATTCGATCTTCTTCTCTCTAAGTCAGGTGTGTTTTTACTTTTAAGATCGTTGATCATTACATTTCAATGAAGAACCAATTCTGAACAGGTTTACTTTTATTTATTTATTTACACTGTCTTGTCAATATCTTATTTATTCGGTAGATCTAAAATCATTGCCTCTTCTTTTTAATGGATGTATGTTTTCTTTAAATATTTCAGAAATTTGTAATAGCATTTCAAATTAGATTTATTAATTGTTAAAATCATTTTAATGGAAAATGTAAGTAATGCTTGAGATAGATCCAAATTCACTATATTTTTATTTACAAAAATTTAAAAATAATTTGTTTGTGTAGGGAAATTTTTTACAAAATAATAAATACAATATTTACAATATATTTAGGAATATTTTATAGTCATTACATTTTCAAAATAAAAACATATAATGACTGACTTGTTAGTATTGATCAAACTTAACATTGTATTTTAATTGTATTTTCTCTTGAAAGTGGTCCCTAACTTTGCAAAAATAACATTTGAGCCCTATGTTTTTCGATTTTGTTATAATTTTGGTAATTTTTTTCAAACACTGGGTAGTGTAGTCATTTAACAACACCAACAATACAGTGACATGTGTTATTAACATTTAGTGATTTATGCAGTTGCTTCAAGAACATTTAGTGAAAAAAAATGGAGAGGAATCCTCGCCTCAGGCTAAGCCTCCTACGGGATTCACTGAAGCACAACGCAAAACTCTAATGGAACAAATTTCCTTCTACAGAAATCTCAAGGTAAAAGAACGTGTTCCATTCAATATCTTTTTACATTTACATTTACATAACATTACATGTTATTTGATGTCTTATATTATATTTCCCTGCTTGCTTGTAGAATAATGAGAAAGTGGCTACTCATTCCCTTAAGCGTGTTGGTTCACCATTACTTGATATACACACGAACCAAGCATCTCACTCTGCAGTAGAGAAAGGAAAAGCAATTGTTGTCTTTGAGACAGAGAAGCAGAAGCCACAAGAGATATCATTTAGTGCTGGTTCAGCTCAATATATCTTGTGTAAGTAGTGGCAGGAAATGAATGGGATCCTAACCCAAACCATCCACACAAGCGTAAAACAGGACCCTCTATGGCTCTAGACATTGCTCGTCCAGCAATATCTATGGTTGGTTTATCCTCAGGACCCTCAATTGCTTCCATATACAAGCGTTGGAAGGAGATTAATCAAGAACCTCACCAAAATCCTACCCAGTGAGAGGCTGCCCAAGGAAACAAGAACAAGCTCTAAATCAATCCTCTTTCTTTATGCTAAATTTACAAATTGTGTCAAGTTTAAACTATTTATCTCATTCTAAATATGTTATATTTTTTTTATGAATGTTTTATTGGAAAGTCAATGACTTTGATCTAGAAGCTTTTAAATCATTGTGACATACTCTGAAAACCTTTGTCATTTATATAATTTTTGGAAATAAACTGTTAAGGTTTTATGTCTATAAAATATAGATTATTGTAGCTTATACGGTTTATCAAAGGGTCATATACGACAATATCGTATGACACAAGAAACTTGGGAATGATGAGGTTATGCATTCAAGTAATAAAGAATACATGCATTAACACTTTAATTTTTTAAGAGTTTGGCTTGTTGGGGGTGAAGATGTTTCTTAATTATAACTTACATTTACTTTCAATCAAATTACATTATATTATAATTCTAAAATGGCTGGTATGTTAGGTGGCCAACTTACGATTTGTGAATCTAATTACCATAAAGAAAAGAAGGTTCATAAGATAATATCACCTATCCATGTGAAACCACTATCTCTTTTAAACATGTTATTTCGTCCCCTTGCCCCCATTACTCCTCTTAAGGTTTGAACTTCGAAAATATATCATTCATCTTGCCATCTTACATGGTTGGTCAGTTTAGAAGATCAAATTAACTAAATCCTGTTTTTAGTTTAACCTAATCCTCGACCCCAAATATTGGTCATCTCGTGATTTAAAACAAAGATAGACATAGACTGAAAATAACCAATAAACATAGAGAAAATATAACAAATAACCCATAACAAGTCTACTAGACTTCTACATCAAAACACCACTCGATCCAATACCCACTAATATTATTTACTTTGTCATTGTTGTGGGGTGGAATAGCTGCGAAAGCAATCATTGACTTTCCGAAAAGGCGGCCATAATTGGAGAATGAAAAAAGACGTCATAGAAGCTCATGGAAGACTAAAGGTTAGTTAAAACTATTCTCTTAGCCATTTCATCAAACACTTTTAAACATAACCTTAAACATAACCTTAAAACTTTTGTCCGTGTTTAAGGTTGGAAGTGTTGATGTACTTCATTGCTACTATACACATGGAGAAGATAACGAGAATTTCCAAAGACGAAGCTATTGGTTACTTGAAGAGTAAGTCTTTTCTTAATAAGTTCAATTTTATAAGGACTACTTATGCAAAATTATTCTTTTTGCAGGGAATTATCATGCAAAGTACTTGTCCACCATCGTAAAGTTAATGTAAGTATTTAATTACACATTTAAACTTTTTTTAACGTTATCTTTTTTTTATGCTAATACAAATTTATTTTATTTTATAGGGAAATAGAACAAATTATTTTATAGGGAAATTTCTTGTTAAGGGTGAGCCTAAAGGGTATAACCAAAAAGCTGATGTGAAAGGTGAGAAAGATGAAGCTAAAGCCAAAAACACTGAAGCTGAGATAGCCGAGAAAGCGGAAGCTGGAGCCCATGCTGATTCTATTATAAGTGTTTTCAAGGCTAAAAGGTATCTTGTTTAGTCTAGACCGCTTGACTTGTGTGAAATAAAAATAAACTTTAATAACCTCTATTATTCATGCAGATTTGATACTTTGGGTGTCATAATAAGGGTGAAAGATTTATTTGAAGGGCATCCGAACTTGATTTTAAAATTCAACACCATGATGCCTAAAGGATATGAGATCACACTCGATGAGGAAGAAGCCAAACCAAAAGAAACACTTAAATCTAGTAAAGCAATAAGTTTTGTGAACCAGATAAAGGTAAAGTTGGAGCACAAGCTGAAGTCGGAGCCTAAGCTGAAGCTGAGATAGCTGAACCTGAAACTTGATCTACGGTTGAAAAATGATGGTATGTTTCTCCATATTAATAACTCATCTGGCCCATTGCGTTTTCTTGTGTTGACTGTTTGGTCTCTTATCTTGTTATTAAGTGACTTTATATTTTGATTTTGTGATAACGTTAGTCCTTTTTTTGTGTATTTTCATTATGTTACATACGTTTGGTTTTAGCAAAATGACACCTTTTAAGGTATTTTAGTCATTTATCACATAAAGAAAATTTAACAAAGACTAATTTTGTTACAAAAAAAGAAAACAAATTAAGGGACGAAATTGTTAACAAGATAAATGACTAAATAGGTTATTTATCCATCTCCTTTTAAATACAAGAAAAAGTCTTTTCATCTTGCTTCAAGCTAAATTTATGCATGTGACGTATTTTTCCTTTTCTTTTTATATCTTTAATGAAATACAATATTTTATGTGCAGTTTGACCAAAGACAAAGGACTATGAGCCGCCCTGAGATGCAACAACACAACCATATCAATAATACAGTGGCACGTGAATTAACATCAATAATGTAATGCAAATAAAAAAAACTTAACATTGTCAAGAAATAAAAAAATAAGGGACTAAAAGATTTAATTTTCAAGATAAGGGGATAAGTGTTAAAAAGTGAATCCTTTTTTATATTTTATTTTCACCCCTAAAGTTTAATTTTATAAAAAAACCTTTTGGTCTCCCAGTTTCCAGAATGTTCACTTGGTCCCCCAATTTTTCAAGTTAAATCTGAAAGCTTTAATTTATTTTTGTCTATATGTTTTTGTTGTTTATATAATATAATATAGGTTATTTTAGTCCAATATATAGACTTATATTGCACTTCTAATTCCACAAATAATAAAATTTGACTCGTGTCTCCTCCCCGTTTTTATCTCTTTTCTGTAAATAAGTTTTTTAAGACTAAATTTATAATTGTGTTTTACTTTTTCTTAAATTTTATTTAATGAAATGATTTTTTTATATGCAGTTTGATTAGAGGCCGTGGATCTTTGGGTTGTTTAACTTCATTAGAATCTTCACTTGCTCCACCAAACTTTTAAAATTTATTTTATTACGTTTTGGTACTATAATAAAATATGAATTTTGTTGTATAATATAGAAAATTATAATGTAACTAGTTTAAATAAATTCAATATATATACTTATATTAAATTTTTATTATAATATAGCGACCATAATTTTTTAAAACATGCTCATTATTTTATATCACAACATTATATGAAGCATATTTTATTCCTATTTGTTGATGTTAATGACTTTTGCTGGGTGTACTATACATACATATCAAAGTAAATAATCGATTTTAAAGTCTAAGTATTAGGGGTGTTTTAGAAATTTTATTTAGTGAGGGTTCTCTTAATGTGATATATTTTATGTGACAAGAAAGCTTTAGATTGTTGTTGGAACATTGTTGATACGACTTATGGGTGGTTGGCCGGATTCAGTGGTGGTGCTTTTATGGAATTTACGATGTTTCGACTTATTATATATATTAAATATTTTGGATTCATGATACCTTGTTTCTAAGCTCTTTTTTTACTATAATCTCTAGTTGTTTCAATTTATTTGATTATTCTAAACTAGTCTCATTATCATCGTCACAAAACAAAACAAACACCCCATATCTAGTATCTAAAACACCAAAGTATAATACTTCGAGTAGAAACTAAGCCTACAATATAACACTAGAAAGTTAGGAAATGGCAAGTCTACATCCTATTGAAAACCCCACTTATCATAATCCATCAAAGTTTAGAAACCAAACATAAATTTAGGAAGATAACTTCCATTTAAAATTGTGCACTATCTTAGTGGTATTTTAAATGGTTTCCCTTCTGCGTGATCATAGACTTCAACTATTCCTAAATGGCCTTTCCATATATCGTTCTTCACAAAATTTTCTACAAGTCGATTTGCGAATATGGTTGAGATTCTTATTCTAATACTTCTTCCAAGTTCAATCTATAATTTAACGTTCTGGATCTGTCCTTGTCATGTTAGTCTTTGAATTATGTAATATCATCTTAATATTGTAGAAAATTCTTTCATTCACGTGAAAGTAAAAATCATTAATACAAACAATAATATTTAAGAACTATGTTGATTCAAGCATGATAATCTTCAGACTACCTTAATGGTATTTTGAATGGTTGATTCTTTTTCTGTTGCTTCTCCCTATCTGGTTCAATCTATTAAAAATTATTACTGATGCGAACAATTATATTTTCACCACCTCACACATCTATTATTTAACAGTATGGTGATATGAGTTGTATGTAAATCTCTAATATTTTTGTTTAGTAAAAAAATATCTTATATTCAATTTCTCATCAATATTATATGGAAGGATATTGACACTAATTTCTAAATTTATCAAATTCGCTCTATATGTAAGTGTCTTATTTCATATGGGAAGCAAATGGCCATGAATCTTTCATTTTTTGGGAGAGCAGAACTTGCTTATGGACTTGATATCTCTTCTTATGGGTGCATAGTTCTCTTATATCTATAATGAGTAAGGACACTCTTAATCATTTGAATTTTAGGTAAATTAACAAGTGCTTTGTTTAATGTTTGATACATTGGTTCCTTCTTTTCATCAAGTTTATTACTTCTTTCTAAAATGAAGATAATTGTGCCTTAGTACAACATTAAATATTAATAATATGAGGAGAGGCAAAAATAGAAGCTCCACCATTAAGAGTATTATTAGATTGTTTATTCAGTTGGTTTAGCATATAAATCTCAATACTCACTATATATATATATATGTTAAGTAGTGATCTTATCCCTATTACCACTTATAAGTAGAGTAAAGTGGTACAACTAAATGATCGAAAATGGTACGAAATATACCATTTCATCGTTCTTACAAGCTCCCTCGTTTGAAAGTCTTATATCGCAAATTTACCATTAACTTGAGTATTATAGTGCCAACAAAGCATCTTCTCAGTGGTTTTAAATATTTGCTACTTCTGTAGAACACTAAAAGGCTGTAAAGATCTAAAAAGGTTATCCATGCTCATGGGTGATGTTTTTTATTCTATAAACAATCCAAACTTGTAAACATAATTGTATAACTCACGTGTTATTCTTATTCAGAATGCAATTTAGCAATTAATGTTGTAAAACGACATTAGTTATTATCAATATCTATTTTGATGCAAAATACTATATTTAAATAGAATCATTAGTGATAACAACTCTACTATTGGGACTTTCAACCATGTCCCAATAATTAAAGTATCTAAAAATCTTATAACTACTCGAGTTCATTCATCTGGAAAACCATTAGTTTAAATTATTTTGATTCAAATTCTTCACATAATTTACTCTACTATATATGATAAACATATTAAACAAATTAAAGAATTGAATTTTTTGATAAACAAATATAAAATATATCTAAAAAACATTTTACTTGTATATCATAAAAAAATCCTAAATATATATTATTTCAATTAAGTTAAAGTATTACAATTCATCAAAATATTTGTAATGACAAAAATTTAATAGCGCCTCCTATTATAAAAAATTTAGATTTTTTTTATTTTTCCCCTTCAAGTATAGGTCAGTTTTCTAAATGATTTTGAACTTTTGAAATTTCCCAATCAGTCCTACAACTTTGCTTTTATCCTCCGGTTACTTGGACGAAAAAGGACATTTTTCAAAATTTAATCAAATAATATAAATAAATTTATATTAAAAAAAAAGATAATTCAAAATTTATTCATATATAGAAAAATAAAAGTGATTTTTACCCAACGTATCTTGAAGACATCCCCCATAGATCCAAACGCCCCCCTCACCACATCTATCATTTTCTTGCCCATAAAAGGCACCATACATTTTATTATTTTATTTTTATTCCATTAAAAAACAGTTTGAGTTATGTGAAGTTTCCCAAAACTCAAATTTAGAGCTATGGGAAAATTTCCAAAACTCAGATTTTGAGTTTTGGGAGCGAACTCAATATATCTTAGGAGGATAAAAGAGATAGTGTTTTTTTTCGAGGTAGTGCACAAGGTTGTAGGGTTTATTGAGCATTAACCTAAAATTTAACAATATATGCCAATTGTTTTTTAAAATTTCCCTACCATTATACCCATTTTTGTTTTTTCTTTACTATATATATATCAATTTATTTCACAGTTTTTTTAAACCCTACAAATATGTCTTTCTTATCTATCTTCTCCACTCACAATAACATTTCCTTCTCTCTTTTCTTTCTTCTCTCTGTTCTTTTTTCTCTCTGTTCTAAACCTCACATCCCTCTTTCATCTCTTCATTCCAAAGATCACATCCCTTCCGTTTTCGAAGCTAGCTGAAGATGTCATTGTTCGAGCTTAACCTTTTTTTTCGCAAGCCATGGATGGAAAATGAAAGCTCTGTTTTTTAGGTTGAGCAAGGAAGTTGTATTTTCAAAGCTCCGACCTTTAATAGATCCATTTCCTAAACGACCTCATGAGCAAAACGAAGTTAAGGTAGAACGTATCTCCATCAACGACTACCATGGTGTAAAGCTTTATTTTTGAAACTCTGTCTTCCAACTCCGGGCTTCAAATTATCCATGGCGTGAAGTTTCATTTTCAGAGCTCTGTGTTTTAGCTCCAGCCTTTAACAGATTCATGTCCTGAATGAACTCACGATCAAATCAGAGTTAAGGCAGAATATATATCCTTCAAAGTCAATACAAGATTAGAAAACCCATAGAAAATAAAATAAAAACCATTACAAAAATTAAAAATACATCAAATGATTAACCTAATTTATCAAAGGATTAAATAAATTTTTTTTTTAAAAAAAATTCTATAAGAAATAATAGAGATGGAGTAATGAAGAGAAGATAGGTTTGGTGAAAAGAGTAAGAAAGCAAATATAAGTTTGGTAACATAGTTGATGAATCCCTTATAGAACTAATATTATTGGATTTTTTTATAGGTTTGCTAATGGGCTTAACATATATTTATTGGGCTTAATGGGCTTGTCTTAATATGCCAGCTTCTAAATCTAGATATGATTTTTATTTTATTTGAGTATTGAGTAATCGTCTTCCAACCCTAACGCCACCGTTCTCTTCTGTAATGTCGAATCCTAGCCCCCAACCTTTCCATATAATACCCGGACACATTAAGCATAAAAAATCATCTAAACTACACTATTGTGTATTATTTTCTTAGAATTATTATTTAAAATATTATTAAATACTCTGATGCATCCCTTTTTCAAGGGTTCTTTTCTTTTCTCTTCTTCGATCTTCTCATCTCTAAGTCAAGTGTGTTTTTACTTTTAAGATCGTTGATCATTACATTTCAATGAAGAACCAATTCTGAACATGTTTACTTTTATTTATTTATTTACACTGTCTTGTCAATATCTTATTTATTTAGTAGATCTAAAATCATTGCCTCTTCTTTTTAATGGATGTATGTTTTCTTTAAATATTTCAGAAATTTGTAATAGCGTTTCAAATTAGATTTATTAATTGTTAAAATTATTTTAATGGAAAATATAAGTAATGCTTGAGATAGATCCAAATTCACTATATTTTTATTTACAAAAATTTAAAAATAATTTGTTTGTGTAGGGAAATTTTTTACAAAATAATATAATACAATATTTACAATATATTTAGGAATATTTTATATTCATTACATTTTAAAAATAAAAACATATTATGACTGAATTGTTAGTATTGATCAAACTTAACATTGTATTTTAATTGTATTTTCTCTTGAAAGTGGTCCCTAACTTTGCAAAAATGACATTTGAGCCCTATATTTTTCGATTTTGAATAATTTTTGTGATTTTTTTTAAACACTGGGTAGTGTAGTCATTTAACAACACCAACAATACAGTGACATGTGTTATTAAGATTTAGTGATTTATGCAGTTGCTTCAAGAACATTTAGTGAGAAGGCCTCAAGAAAATGCAATCCAGATGCATATGCATGGACTTTTAGGAGCTTCAGCAGCTTCTAGCTCAATGCAGAAGCTACCTCAACAATTGATTTGGAAAAACAATGGAGAGGAAAAAGTTACTGAATACAAGAGTCAGATATATAACCAATTTTTACTAACTCCTCCTGTTATTCGATGTCACTCATACTCCTCGCCTCAGGCTAAGCCTCCTACGGGTTTCACTCTAATGGAACAAATTTCCTTCTACAGAAATATAAAGGTAAAAGAACGTGTTCCATTAAATATCTTTTTACGTTTACATTTACATAACATTACATGTTATTTGATGTCTTATATTATATTTCCCTGCTTGCTTGTAGAATAATAAGAAAGTGCCTACTCATTACCTTAAGTGTGTTGGTTCACCATTACTTGATATACACACGAACCAAGCATCTCACTCTGCAGTAGAGAAAGGAAAAGCAGTTGCTGAGATATCATTTAGTGCTGGTTCAGCTCAATATATCTTGTGTAAGCAGTGGCAGGAAATGAATGGGGATCCTAACCCAAACCCTCCACAAAAGCAGCGTAAAATAGGACCCTCTATGGCTCTAGACATTGCTCGTCCAGCAATATCTATGGTTGGTTTATCCTCAGGACCCTCAATTGCTTCCATATACAAGCGATGGAAGGAGATTAATCAAGAACCTCACCAAAATCCTACCCAGTGAGAGGCTGCCCAAGGAAAAAAGAACAAGCTCTTAATCAATCCTCTTTCTTTATGCTAAATTTACAACTTTTGTCAAGTTTAAACTATTTATCTCATTCTGGATATGTTATATTTTTTATGACTGTTTTATTGGAAAGTCAATGACTTTGATCTAGAAGCTTTTAAATCAGTGTGACATACTCTGAAAACCTTTTTCATTTATATAATTTTTGGAAATAAACTGTTAAGGTTTTATGTCTATAAAATATAGATTATTGTAGCTTATACGGTTTATCAAAGGGTCAGATACGACAATATCGTATGACACAAGAAACTTGGGATGGATGAGGTTTTCCATTCAAGTAATAAAGAATACATGCATTAACACTTTCATTTTTTAAGATTTTGGCTTGTTGGGGGTGAAGATCTTTCTTTATTATAACTTAAATTTACTTTCAATCAAATTACATTATATTATAATTCTAAAATGGCTGGTATGTTAGGTGGCGAACTTACGATTTGTGATTCAATTATCCTAAAGAAATGAAGGTTCATAAGATAATATCACCTATTCTTGTGAAACCACTATCTCTTTTAAACATGTTATTTCGTCCACTTGCCCCCATTTCTCCTCTTAAGGTTCGAACTTCGAAAATATATCATTCATCTTGCCATCTTACATGGTTGGTCAGTTTAGAAGATTAAATTAACTAAATCCTTTTTTTAGTTTAACCTAATCCTCGATCCTAAAAATTGGTCATCTCTTGATTTAAAACAAAGATGGACATAGACTAAAAATAACCAATAAACATAGAGTAAATATAACCAATAACCCATAACAAGTCTACTAGACTTCTACAACAAAACACCACTCGATCCAATCCTTACTAATATTATTTACTTTGACATTGCTGTGGGGTGGAATAGCTGCGAAAGCAATCATTGACTTTCCGAAAAGGCGGCCATAATTGGAGAAAGAAAAAAAACGGAAAAATCATCATAGAAGCTCATGAAAGACTAAAGGTTAGTTAAAACTATTCTCTTAGTCATTTCATCAAACACTTTTAAACATAACCTTAAAAATAACCTTAAAACTTTTGTCCGTGTTTAAGGTTGGAAGTGTTGATGTACTTCATTGCTACTACGCACATGGAGAAGATAACGAGAATTTCCAAAGACGAAGCTATTGGTTACTTGCAGAGTAAGTCTTTTCTTAATTAGTTCAATTTTATAAGGAATAGTTATGCAAAATTATTCTTTTTGCAGGGAATTATCAGGCAAAGTACTTGTCCACCATCGTGAAGTTAATGTAAGTATTTAATTACACATTTAAACTTTTTTTAACATTATCTTTTTTTTACGCTAATACAAATTTATTTTATTTTATAGGGAAATAGAACAAATTATTTTATAGGGAAATTTTTTTTTAAGGGTGAGCCTAAAGGGTATAACCAGAAAGCTGATGAGAAAGGTGAGAAAGATGAAGCTAAAGCCAAAAACACTGAAGTTGAGATAGCCGAGAAAGCGGAAGCTGGAGCCCAAGCTGATTCTATTCTAACTGTTTTCAAGGCTAAAAGGTATCTTGTTTACTCTAGACCACTTGACTTGTGTGAAATAAAAATAAACTTTAATAACCTCTACTATTCATGCAGATTTGATACTTTGGGTGTCATAATAAGGGTGAAAGATTTATTTGAAGGGCATCCGAACTTGATTTTAAAGTTCAACACCATGATGCCTAAAGGATATGAGATCACACTCGATGAGGAAGAAGCCAAACCAAAAGAAACACTCGAATTTAGTAAAGCAATAAGTTTTGTGAACAAGATAAAGGTATAGTTGGAGCCCAAGCTGAAGTCGGAGCCTAAGCTGAAGCTGAGATAGCTGAACCTGAAACGTGATCTACTGTTGAAAAATGATGGTATGTTTCTCCATATTAATAACTCATCTGCCCCATTGCGTTTGCTTGTGTTGACTGTTTGGTCTCTTATCTTGTTATTAAGTGACTTTATATTTTGATTTTGTGATAACGTTAGTCCTTTTTTTGTGTAATTTCATTATGTTACATACATGTGGTTTTAGCAAAATGACACCTTTTAAGGTATTTTAGTCATTTATCACATAAAGAAAATACAACAAAGACTATTTTTGTTACAAAAAAAGAAAACAAATTAAGGGAGAAAATTGTTAACAAGATAAATGACTAAATATGATATTTATCCATCTTCTTTTAAATACAAGAAAAAGTCTTTTCATCTTGCTTCAAGCTAAATTTATGCCTGTGACGTATTTTTCCTTTTATTTTTATATCTTTAATGAAATACAATATTTTATGTGCAGTTTGACCAAAGACAAAGGAATATGAGCCGCCTTGAGATGCAACAACACAACAATATCAATAATACAGTGACACGTGAAATTAACATCAATAATGTAATGCAAATAAAAAAAACTTAACATTGTCAAGAAATAAAAAAATAAGGGACTAAAAGGTTTAATTTTCAAGATAAGGGGATAAGTGTTAAAAAGTGAATCCTTTTTTATATTTTATTTTCACCCCTAAAGTTTAATTTTATAAAAAAACCTTTTGGTCTCCCAGTTTCCAAAATGTTCACTTGGTCCCCCAATTTTTCAAGTTAAATCTGAAAGCTTTAATTTATTTTTGTCTTTATGTTTTTGTTGTTTATATAATATAATATAGGTTATTTTTGTCCAATATATAGACTTATATTGCACTTCTAATTTCACAAATGATAAAAATTTGACTCGTGTCTCCTCCCTGTTTTTATCTCCTTTCTGTAAATAAGTTTTTTAAGACTAAATTTATAATTGTGTTTTACTTTTTCTTTAGTATTATTTAATGAAATGATTTTTTTTATATGTAGTTTAATTAGAGGCCGTGGATCTTTGGGATGTTTAACTTCATTAGAATCTTCACTTGCTCCACCAAACTTTCAAAATTTATTTTATTACGTTTTAGTACTATAATAAAATATGCATTTTGTTGTATAATTTAGAGAATTATAATGTAACTAATTTAAATAAATTCAATATATATACTTATATTATAGAAATTATGGAATCTAATAAAGGAATTTGGTACTTGGTGTGTGTGTACGCTCCTACTTGTGAAAATGAAAGAAATAAGCTATGGGAGTCACTTTCAAAATGGTATTCAAATATAAAGGTACCTACTCTTTTCATCGGGGACTTTAACGATATATCACGAACATCGGAAAAAATAGGTAAAAGAGCAGCTAATTTTGATAGAATCATAAAATTCAATAATTTCATCAATCAAAATGAGTTGTTTGATTTACCAAGTAAAGGTTGTTACTATACTTGGACGAATAATCGTAAGGGCGATGAAAATGTTAAAGAAAGATTGGATAGAGGCCTCGCTTCTTTATCTTGGTGTGAAAAATTCCCTAATGCTACAATTCAAGTACCCCCGGCCATTGGATCCTATCATTCTCCGTTAATACTATCCTTGGATGAGGCAAAAGCAAGGTTTGAAAAATACTTCATGTTTGAGTCAAGATGGCTAGAAAATGGAAACTGCAAAGAATTTATAAGTAAAACTTGGAGTAAACAAGGTAATGTCCTTTCAATTAAAGATTTTTGTACAAAGAGGGATGCTTTGTGTCTAGCGCTTACAGGATGGAGTAAAAAGATGTTTTGCAATAACCGGAAACTTATAGAGAAATATCAAAAAGAATTAGCTATAATTCAAGATGAGCTAAGAACGGATTCAAATTGGAGGAAAGAGAAGGAAATATATGGTAAACTTGAAGAAGCTTGGAAGCAAGAAGAGCTTTTTCGGGCGGATCGAGCTAGGGATCAATGGATAAAAAAAGGAGAAAAGAATACAAAGTATTTCCATGCGAAAACTATTTCTAGAAGGAAGACCAATAAAATCAAAGTAATCAAAAACAAGGATGGAACATGGACAGAGAATGAAGATGAAATTAAGAGAATAATTCGAGATTATTACATAGAGCTATTTACAAATAATAATACAAATCAAGGAGAAAACATTTCGGAATATATACCTAACAAAGTTTCCGGGAAAATGAATGAGGAATTAATTATCATACCGGACATTGAAGAAGTTAAAAAGGCTGTTTTTGATATGTCAGGATCAAAAGCCCCAGGGCCGGACGGATTGCCAGGTAATTTCTATCAAGAAAATTGGGAGACTCTCAAAGATGATATATTCACAGTTGTCAAGAACTTCTTTGAAAACAACACATCGCTAAAAGGTTTAAATGATACGCTTATTACGCTCATCCCTAAAGGTGAATCCCAAGAATCAGTGGCGGACTATAGACCTATAGCGTGTCTTAACTTCATTTATAAAATTATATCTAAGATCTTGGCCAATCGATTGCAACCACTTATGGATGACATAATATCGCCTACTCAGTCAGCATTTATAAAGGGAAGGAGCATACAAGACAACATCTTAATTGCTCAGGAAGTTTCTTTCTATCTTAAAAATAAAAGAAAGTCAAATAAGCATGTTGCGGCAGTAAAAATTGATATGGCAAAAGCATATGATCAAGTTAATTGGGGATTTTTAATTCAAACTCTGAAAGCTATGGGTTTTTGTGATAAATGGACAGATTGGATATATAATTGCATATCGTCGGTTTCTTTACAAATTAAAGTCAATGGACAAAGACTTAAGAAATTCTCACCGACCAGGGGCATTAGACAAGGCGATCCATTATCTCCTCTTCTTTTTTCAATCCTCACTGAAAGCCTTATTGGACTAATTAATTTTCAATGTCGGAAAGGATGCATAAAAGGTATTAAAATCACTAGGAACTGTCCAAGCCTTACGCACCTATTATTCGCAGATGACGCTCTTGTCTTCATTAACATCGACACTAAGGAGATTGAAACTTTCAAGGATACTATAAATCTTTTTTGTCAAGCATCGGGACAAAGGATCAACTTCCATAAGTCATCAATCTTATTCAGCAAAGGAACACCTGAAAGTACATGTGAAGAAGTAGCCAGAAATTTAAACGTTACAAGAATATCTTCATTCGGGAAATATTTGGGAATTCCGTTCTCTCTTAAAAGGGCAAAATCGGAAAATCTAAACTACATTAAAGATAAGCTTCTAAACAAATCTTCTAATTATTTTGCTAATTTATTGTCGGATGGAGGTAAGGAGGTACTTATCAAAGCTGTACTTCAAACAATACCAAATTATGCGATGTCCATATTCGAATTCCCTAAATCATTATGTAAGAAGTTATCAGGAATTATAGAAAATTTTTGGTGGGACTCAAACAATAAGAAGAGAATCCATTGGATAAAATGGAAAAGAATTGCGAGAGCTAAAAAAATTGGAGGTATTGGATTTAGAGATTTCCAAAAGATGAATTTAGCACTCTTGGCCAAACAAGCATGGAGAATAATAGACAATCCTAATTCGCTAGTAGCTAAGGTTCTTAAAGGTATATATTCTCCGTTTGATAGTTTCTTTAATGCAAAATTATCTAATAAGAGGTCGTGGAGTTGGGCTAGCATATATAAAGGAATTCAATTCATCAAACAACACTCAATTTGGAGAATTGGAAATGGCCTGAGCATCAACATATGGGATCATAAATGGGTCAATAACAGGATAACTCTGGAGAGACCGGCTGGATGTAAAGTGGAATATGTAGCACAGCTTCTTAATGAGAACATGACAAATTGGAATGTGGGACTACTTAGACAATTATTCCCTCCAAACATAGTAAGTGATATTTGCAAGATTCCGTGCTTAATTAGCAAAAAAGATGATAAGTTGATCTGGCCTTACTCAAAAGACGGTATTTACAGTACGAAGTCAGGATATCATAGAATGGTCGATTTGGAAGTTCACAATGAAGGCCAATCATCATCACAAGGTAATCATGAAAATAGTGACCTTTGGGAAATCATTTGGAAATCAAATGTCATGAATAAGATCAGGGCCTTTGGTTGGAAAATATGTAATGGAGCTATACCCACTAAAAGAAACCTTAAAATAAGAAAATGCATCAAAGATGATATATGTGAGTGGTGCGAATTAGGTAAAGAAGATATAGAGCATCTCTTTATTAAATGTCCCCTAAGTATGGAGATTTGGGCCAAATCGAGGTTACAATTGCTTATTGATAAAGAGAAGAAGTATGAATTGGGAGACTGGTTTATTGAAATACGTAAAAAATATATCAAAAGTGGTTGGGATCAGAATGAGGTCACAATGTATCTGTTATTAACTCTTTGGAACATATGGAAGGCGAAAATGAAATGATTTCATGAAAAATCTCCATGGATAGTCAAAGATATCCTGTTTAAAATTCAAGCAACAATGGATGATATGTTCAAAAATAGAGACAGTATTAAGAAGAGCACAAAAGAAATCAAAGAAAAAAGAGTTGGCAATAATGAGAAAGAGTTGATCGAGAATAACCCTATTCTTTCAGATGATGCAGAATATATCTTTATGTGTGATGCCTCTTTCAAAAAGGAATACGAACCTGCAGGAATGACGGCAATTGCTATTGATAAAGAAGGTAAAGTGGCACATAGGATTGAATCAAGATCTATTATTAGAAGTTCTATTGAAGGAGAATGCTGGGCGGTCCTTCTTGCTATGAGAAGGGCGGCTGTTTGTGATTTACGGAGTGCCTCTTTCTACTCCGACAACCTTGAACTGATTCAAGGTATTTCAAGAGAAGCAGGTCTTCGATGGCAAATCTCACCTTTTATTGCCGAAATGAAGAGCTGGTTGGCGAAGTTCCCTAATTGGAAGGTCAACTTCGTTAATAGAAAGTTTAATAACGTCACAGATCTCGCAGCTAAAAGTGCAAGACGGAACATTGATACATCGAAATGGAAGAATGGGTCCTTAAATGATTTTTATATTTTCTTAAAATCACTGTATAAACGTTCTTAATGTATGTTTTTTTCTGACAAAAAAAAAAAATATATTATATTTTTATTATAATATAGCGACCATAATTTTTTTAAAACATGCTCATTATTTTATATCACAACATTATATTAAGTATATTTTATTCCTATTTTTTGATGTTAATGACTTTTGCTGGGTGTAATATATATACATATCAAAGTAAATAATCGATTTTAAAGTCTAAGTATTAGGGGTGTTTTAGAAATTTTCTTTAGTGAGGGTTCTCTTAATGTGATATGTCTTATGTGACAAGAAAGCTGAAGATTGTTGTTGGAACATTGTTGATACGACTTATGGGTGGTTCGCCGGATTCAGTGGTGGTGCTTTTATGGAATTTACGATGTTTCGACTTATTATATATATTAAATATTTTGGATTCATGATAACTTGTTTCTAAGCTCTTTTTTTTTACTATAATCTCTAGTTGTTTCTATTTATTTGATTATTCTAAACTAGTCTCATTATCATCGTCACAAAACAAAACAAACACCCTATATCTAGTATCTACAATACCAAAGTATAATATTTCGAGTAGAAACTAAGCCTACAATATAACACTAGAAAGTTAGGAAATAGCAAGTCTACATCCTATTGAAAACCTCACTTATCATAATCCATCAAAGTTTAGAAACCAAACATAAATTTAGGAAGATAACTTCCATTTAAAATCGTGCACTATCTTAGTGGTATTTTAAATGGTTTCCCTTCGGCGTGATCATAGACTTCAACTATTCCTAAATGGTCTTCCCATATATCGTTCTTCACAAAATTTTCTACAAGTCGATTTGCGAATATGGTTGAGATTCTTATTCTAATACTTCTTCCAAGTTTAATCTATAATTTAACATTCTGGATCTGTCCTTGTCATGTTAGGCTTTGAATTATGTAATATCATCTTAATGTTGTAGAAAATTCTTTCATTCACGTGAAAGTAAAAAATCATTAATACAAACAATAATATTTAGAATGTACGGTGTCATCCCTTAATGGTTTTGAATGGTTTCAAGCATGATAATCTTTAGACTACCTTAATGGTATTTTGAATGGTTGATTCTTTTTTCTGTTGCTTCTCCCCATCTGGTTCAATCTATTAAAAATTATTGCCGATGCGAACAATTATATTTTCACCACCTCACACATCTATTATTTAACAGTAGGGTGATATGAGTAGTATGTAAATCTCTAATATTTTTTTTAGTCAAAAAATATCTTATATTCAATTTCTAATCAATATAATATGGAAGGATATTGACACTAATTTCTAAATTTATCAAATTCGCTCTATATGTAAGTGTCTTATGTCATAGGGGAAGCACATGGCCATAAATCTTTCATTTTTTTTGGAGAGCAGAACTTGCTTATGGACTTCATATCTCTTCTTATGGGTGCATAGTTCTCTTATATCTATAATGAGTAAGGACACTCTTAATCACTTGAATTTAGGTAAATTAACATGTGCTTTGCTTAATGTTTGACACATTGGTTCCTTCTTTTCATCAAGTTTATTACTTCTTTCTGAAAATGAAGATAATTGTGCCTTAGTACAACATTAAATATTAATAATATGAGTAGAGGCAAAAATAGAAGCTCCACCATTAAGAGTATTATTAGATTGTTTATTCTGTTATTTTAGCATATAAATCTCGATACTCACTATATATATATATATATATATATATATATATATATATATATATATGTTTAGTAGTGTTCTTATCCCTATTACCACTTATAAGTAGAGTAAAGTGGTACCACTAAATGATCGAAAATGATATGAAATATACCATTTCATCGTTCTTACAAGCACCCTCGTATGAAAGTCTTATATCGCAAATTTACCATTAACTTGAGTATTAAAGTGCCAGCAAAGCATCTTCTCAGTGGTTTTAAATATTTGCTACTTGTGTAGAACACTAAAAGGCCGAAAAGATCTAAAAAGGTTATCCATGCTCATGGGTGATGTTTTTTATTCTATAAACAATCCAAACTTGTAAACATAAGTGTATAACTCACGTGTTATTCTTATTCAGAATGCAATTTAGCAATTAATGTTATAAAACGACGTAAGTTATTAACAATATCTATTTTGATGCAAAATACTATATTTAAATAGTATCATTACTGATAAAAACTCTACTATTGGGACTTTCAACCATGTCCCAATAATTAAAGTATCTAAAAATCTTGTAACTACTCGAGTTCATTCATTTCGAAAACCATTAGTTTAAATAATTTTAATTCAAATTCTTCACATAATTTACTCTACTATATATGATAAACATATTAAACAAATTAAAGAATTAATATTTTTGATAAACAAATATAAAATATATCTAAAACACGTTTTACAAGTATATCATAAAAAAAATCCTAAATATATATTATTTCAATTAAGTTAAAGAATTACAATTCATCAAATTATTTGTAATAACAAAGATTTAATAGCGCCTCTTATTACAAAAATTTAGATTTTTTTTATTTTTCCCCTCCAAGTATAGGTCAGTTTTCTAAATGATTTTTGAACTTTTGAAATTTCCCAATCAGTCCTACAACTTTGCTTTTATCCTCCGGTTACTTGGAGGAAAAAGGACATTTTTCAAAATTCAATCAAATAATACAAATAAATTTATATTAAAAAAAAAGATAATTCAATATTTATTCATATACACAAAATTATAGAAAAATAAAAGTGATTTTTACCCAACGTATCTTGAAGACATCCCCTATAGATCCAAACGCCCCCTCACCACATCTATCATTTTCTTGCCCATAAAAGGCACCATAAATTTTATTATTTCTTTTTTTCTCCATAAAAGAAACAGTTTGAGTTATGTGAAGTTTCCCAGAACTCAAATTTTGAGTTATGGGAAAATTTCAATAGCTCAAATTTTAAGTTTTGGGAGCGAACTCAATATATCTTACGAGGATAAAAAGGATAGTGCTTTTTTTCGAGGTAGTGCACAAGGCTGTAGGGGTTTATTGAGCATTAACCCAGAATTTAACACTATATGCCAACTTTTTAAAAAAAAAAATTTCCCTACCATTATACCCATTTTTGTTTTTTCTTTACTATATATATCAATTTATTTCACCGTTTTTTTAAACCCTACAAATATGTCTTTCTGATCTATTTTCTCCACTCACAATAACATTTCCTTCTCTCTTTTCTTTCTTCTCTCTATTATTTTTTCTCTATGTTCTAAACCTCACATCCATCTTTCATCTCTCCATTTCCAAATATCACATCCCTCTTTCAAACCTTCCGTTTTCGAAGCTAGCTGAAGATGTCATTGTTCGAGCTTATCCTTTTTCTTTCGCAAGCCATGGATGGAAAATGGAAGCTCTATTTTTTAGGTTGAGCAAGGAAATTGTATTTTAAAAGATCCGACCTTTAATAGATCCATTTCCTAAACGACCTCATGAGCAAAACGAAGTTAAGGTAGAACGTATCTCCATCAACGACTACCATGGTGTAAAGCTTTATTTTTGAAACTCTGTCTTTCAACTCCGGCCTTCAAATTATCCATGGCGTGAAGTTTCGTATTCAGAGCTCCGTGTTTTAGCTCCCGCCTTTAACAGATTCATGTCCTGAACGAACTCACGATCATAATAGAGTTAAGGCAGAATATATCTCCTTCAAAGTCATTACAAGATTTGAAAACCCATAGAAAATTAAAAAAAACCATTACGAAAATTAAAAATACATCAAATGATTAACCTCTATTATTTCTATAAGAAATAATAGAGATGGAGTAATGAAGAGAAGATAGGTTTGGTGAAAAGAGTAAGAAAGCAAATATAAGTTTGGTAACATAGTTGATGAATCCCTTATAAAACTAATATAATTGGATTTCTTAATAGGTTTGCTAATGGGCTTAACATATATATATTGGGCTTAATGGGCTTGTCTTAATCTGCCCAGTCTAGATATGATTTTTATTTTATTTGAGTATTGAGTAGTCGTCTTCCAACCCTAACACCACCGTTCTCTTCTGTAATGTCGAATCCCAGCCCCCAACCTTTCCATATAATACCCGACACAAGAAGCATAAAAAATCATCACTAAACTACACTATTGTGTATTATTTTCTTAGAATTATTATTTAAAATATTATTATATACTCCGATGCATCCCTTTTTCAAGGGTTCTTTTCTTTTCTCTTCTTCGATCTTTTCCTCTCTAAGTCAAGTATGTTTTTACTTTTAAGATCGTTGATCATTATATTTCAATGAAGAACCAATTCTGAACAGGTTTACTTTTATTTATTTATTTATTTACACTGTCTTGTCAATATCTTATTTATTTAGTAGATCTAAAATCATTGCCTTTTCTTTTTAATGGATGTATGCTTTCTTTAAATATTTCAGAAATTTCTAATAGCTTTTCAAATTAGATTTATTAATTGTTAAGATCATTTTAATGGAAAATATAAGTAATGCTTGAGATAGATCCAAATTCACTATATTTGTATTTACAAAAATTTAAAAAGAATTTGTTTGTGTAGGGAAATTTTTTACAAAATAATAAATACAATATTTACAATATATTTGGGAATATTTTATAGTCATTACATTTTCAAAATAAAAACATATAATGACTGAATTGTTAGTATTGATCAAACTTAACATTGTATTTTAATTGTATTGTCTCTTGAAAGTGGTCCCTAACTTTGCAAAAATAACATTTGAGCCCTATATTTTTCGATTTTGTTATAGTTTTGGTAATTTTTTTAAATACTGGGTAGCGTAGTCATTTAAGAACACCAACAATACAGTGACATGTGTTATTAACATTTAGTGATTTATGCAGTCGCTTCAAGAAAATTTAGTGAGAAGGCCTCAAGAAAATGCAAACCAGATGCATGGACTTTTAGGAGCTTCAGCTTCTAGCTCAATGCAGAAGCTACCTCAACAATTGATTTGGAAAAACAGTGGAGAGGAAAAAGTTATTGAATACAAGAGTCAGATATATAACCAATTTTTACTAACTTCTCCTGTTATTCGACGTCACTCATACTCCTCGCCTCAGGCTAAGACTCCTACGGGTTTCACTGAAGCACAACACAAAACTCTTATGGAACAAATTTCCTTCTACAGAAATCTCAAGGTAAAATAACGTGTTCAATTAAATATCTTTTTTCATTTACATTTACATAACATTACATGTTATTTGATGTCTTATATTATATTTCCCTGCTTGCTTGTAGATATTGGTCTAATCTCTTTACATTTGAAGCATTATTCTCTCAGGTATGAGCACAATATATGTAGCATTAACTTGACTTAGTAACTCTCAAGAGTTCAAGCATTGTTTAATTGAATTACAAAAATCTTCCCCAATAATGTTCCATGATGATTTGTAGAAACATGAGTTGAAACCATCAGAACCAGGGCATTTATTCTTATCAATTGAGAATAAAGCTGCCTTTATTTATTCATTTGTGAAAGGAGCAAATAGATTCTTACATTGATCCTCAGTTATAGTTGTATGAATAAGCCTTTTTATGGTTGAACTAGAGCATATTTCTTGATTTGTTTCTTCAAAGCCAATCAAATTGGTGTCGGCTAGGGTGTGATAATAATAAGATAATAAAAGATGCAACTAATACCCTAACTGAACACGGTACTCAATGCAAGTATCACAGGTCGTACACAACTTTTAATGATAAGTAAAGATTCGTTCTCAGGGACTTAATGTGTTATACTAGTGGATTAGCAAGAGAGCGTAATAATAAATAGTTCGATGATTTTAAAAGACAATAAAAGTAAATAGGAATGATTGATTGGGGAAATAATGATTAATTAATTAAATAAAGACAATAAAATAAAAGATGTAAGAATAAGATGAGAGAGTATAGCTTAGGTTTTTCTAGTATGAACTAATTCTTCTATTTTTTCTACTAGTTAATAAGGGTGAACTCCCTTCCGGGTGGACTTAGATGGCGACCTAACAATTATCAGGGGACTTGTGTAAGGGGATCCTTCGCAATGGTCGGTGATTAAATATCATACACTAATGACTATCAAGTTAGGCAAGCCCTTCCGGATCACTACCGAACATTGATGTTTCAATAATTAGACACCCCTTCCTGGTGGCCAGCTAACTACTATTAATACCACCCTAACGTGATCAAGATTAAGACATGCAATAAACCAAAGCACATAAAACAAATATATGGTTAAGAAGCTATAATAAATTTAAAAATGTTTTCCCAAAGAAACTTAGATAGAAGAAAATAGAATTGAAAGATTATAATATGGAAACCCAAGCTATGGGAAAATTATTTCATACTAGGAAGAATAAAACTAAATAAATATACATACTGTCAACTTTCTCTCTTGAATGACTTCAATCGTGAATAATACTTAAGGACAAATTGTCGGAGGAAAGGACAAGTTTACAATGATTAAAGGGTGTGCTTTTAGGTTTTAAGAAGAATCTATCTCGAAATCTTGGAGTAGAAGTCCAAGACTTCTTTTCTAATTCAAATGTGTTTCCTAAAATATAGGAGATAGGATAAACACTGTTGTCTTGTTCTGGTCGTATCTCATTCGTTTTTGGTCTGATTTTCTCCTACTTTATATCTAAACGACCGCAACGAGAATATATACACTTTCCTTTAGATTGATCATCCGAATTCCCAGCCAATTATAAGTTATCTTCACTTTAGTGGACGTGGCTACAGAATTTCAAATTTACTCGGCATCTTTTCCTTTCCTATTTTATCTCTACATCCTTTTATCTCTTGATTCCTTCCATATATTCTTTCCTTATCTCCTTAGAATTGATTTGGTATCTAACTAATTTCCATATATCTTTAAAACATCACATTAACACACAAATTAAACCAAATATGCTCTAAAAATGATAGTTCATCAAATCAAGACAAAAAATAGGAATCTATCAAAATATGAATAAAAATCTATAATTAAATACTCAAATACACCTAAAATGATGTCTCCAACCTAGATTATTATATCACAAATAGGGATACATCACAAATTCATATAGAACTCTATAAATTCTTTTTCAATGGGTTCAGGATCAATGATAGCCTGCCCAACATCATTAATGAGAGTTGGTATAGAATTCCTTGCTATTCTTCCTTTGATAATTTTGTAATAGTATAGGGTACTTTGATCACTATCATTGGTAAAATTATCTCTTTATTTTTGCCTAAGAATATTGTTTTGGATCGTCACTTCCTCTTCAAAAGTTTTGACTAATTTATTTTTTTCAGATTAGTAAAGGATTAGTATCACCACTCGTAATTTTTAACTGTAAAATGTCAAGCTGGGCTTTAATCTCATTAATTTGATTTGATTTCCTTCTAAAGTGTTTATTATTAAACTTCTCCAGCTCATTCTTAACTTCCTTTTGTCTCTTAAAGAATTGAAACATAAGATTTCCTTAAACTTTAATGCTCCATGCCTTTTTAATCACCTCTAGATAGTCCTTATGTTGACTCCACACATTAAAGAATCTGAATGAGCTTTTATTGTCTTTTTGGCTCAAGCCTACTACCATTGTGTGAGCACAATGATCCAAAGTTGAGGGGGGCATAATTTTCACATTTGATTGAGTCTTTGCCATCCATTTGTTGTTAATGAAACCTCTGTCAATCTTACTTCCCCCGAGTTTTCCATCTTTGTTTTTGTTGGTCCATGTATTGTATTTGCCACCATAGTGATGCTCATATAAATTTTCTCTATCAATATAATCTGCAAAATCCACGGAACATTTAGCAAGAACATCACAGTTAAGTCTATCTTCTATTTTAATAATTTCATTGAAATCTCCCAATATACATAGACAATTATCACTATAATCGTCACTATAATCATCACTCCATTTAACAATACATTCAATAACATGAGTCTATCTTCATCATCATTGCTTGCATATGTAAAACAAGCAATGAAAGTAAAATTATCCTTTAGATTTATAACTTCAATCACTATAGCTTGAAAAGTACTATTAATTAACTTCACATTCACATGATTGTTGTCCCGAAGAATCCAAATTATCCCCGAGTCATCCTTATTATAGTTATGATTCAACTCAAACTAAAAGAAGTTCTCAACTTTTATTTTCAAAACCTTATCGAATTTAACTTCTGTTTCCAAAAGACCGATTAGTTTAATCTTATTATAAAGCATAAAATCCTTTACATATAACTGCCTAAGAATCTTATTAAAGCCTCTTAAGTTCCAAGCAGTTATATTCATATATTGGGAGGTCTAGTTATCTCCTAACCACCTGCTTTTTAATAAATTGCTCCACATATTGATCAATTGAACTCGAGGATTTTTGTCAAGTTCACTGAAATAACTATTAGTGGTAATCAAATGAGATGGTGATGGATTGTTTACATTTGATCTTTGAGAAAAAACCTTCCATGTTTCAATTGAATTTTTACCCTTATCAACTTCTCTTGTAGTATCCTTACCATTTTTAGGCTCCTTAACATTTTTAGGAAGCCATATCTTCAGTGTTTTTTGACATTTGCCCTCTACATGACCAAGTTGACTACACTTAGAACATATGACTGGTTTCCAATCATAATCAACCTTAACTTCCTGTAAATTCTCCAAACCATCAACATAGAAAATATCTGTCAATTCTTCTTCTGATTTAATTTCAACACAAATACTGGCGTACCCAAGTCTTATTTTAGACTCTGTCATTGAGTCTATCTGTAAAGGAACTCCAATTCCACTTGCAATAAAACTCAGCCATGTTTTAGTCCACATAGCCATCGGGATATACTGCAACTTAACCCATATTGGAGTTTTGCGTGTATCAATTTTCTCAAATTGTATTCCTTCTTTCCACGGCCTTAGTAGTAAATATTTACCACTTATGTGGCATAATTGTTCAAGAGCACGACTAAAAACTGAGAATTCTCAAACTTAAAGATGATAAAACCTCTGTTACTTGATTTTACCTCAACTTTCCCCATTCTACTCCATTGAAATCGTACGAAATTAAGAACCACATGAAATGGGGGAGGATTTTCTAAAAAAATGACCAGTAAGGTAGTTTTCCCATAGTTTAGCACATCCTTCAAGTACTTGAGGAGAATTCCTTATGATTTTCTTTCCTTCATGACGAGTTGGTTCATGGAAATAATCTAACTTTAGAGCTTGTTTAACACAACCTTCAAACAGAGTTGACCATGCTTTATGTTTGTGGTCAACTATTTCTTTTGGTATCTCTGTTCTTTGAGTAGTATGTAAATTTTAGAACATTAATTTCTATACTTTTGTTATTTTCATTTGCTCGTTGTTCCTCATCAGTACTACTCTCCTTCTCAAATTTATACGTTTGAGTTGGAGTGCAAGCAGACTCTGTGGAAGAATCTGGAAATAGGATCATTTTCTTAATGTCTCTAAACTTTGTCTTAGGTTTTTGGTTTGACTGATGATTATTATTAGACTGTTAAGCTCGATTAGATTGTTGAACATTGTTGTTTTGATTAAATTTGGTAGATTTAAACATTTTAGTCGTGATAAGATTAAAACAAAGCTAAAAAGAAAATGATAAAAAAAGGCGAGCGGTGAAATATAGGTGAAAGTGATATAAAGAGAGAGAGAGTTAGTGAAATTTCTGAAAAAAAAGGATGAGAGAAAAAATGGATGAGGTGCAAGATCCCAGAAATTTTGGGATAAACACCAAATCTGAAAAGAAAAAAGACGAAAAGGATGAAAAAAGTCTATAAAGTGCTAAAAGAAAAAGAAAAAAGGTGGAATAAATTTAGTGGTGGATGAATGGGTAGAGAGGATTTGTTTAAAGGTTGACTCTCATTGACCTAACTTTTTTCATTTTGTAAGGGCTTAAATGAAATTATATCATTAGTTAGGTCATGGGTTTCAATTTCTTGATCATATCAGGACTTAAGTGCATTTATACCATTAATAGGGTCTTGAAATTTCTTGATTACACTAGGGAATAAATACAATTTTTTATCATTAGTGGGGTTCTCGATTGCAATTTCATGGTTATCTAGGGTATGAGATGCAATTATATCATAGGTGGGGCCCTGAATTGCACTTTCTTGATTAGATAGAGGCTTAAATGCAATTGTATCATCTATTAGTTTTCTAGATTGTAGTTTCATGATTATATAGGGACTGAAATGAAATTGTATCCTAGGTGGGCCCTAAATTGTAATTTCTTGATTACACGGGGGTTTAAATGTAATTATATCATCTATTAAGGTCCTAAATTGAAATTTTATGGTTATATAGGGACTGAATTGCAATTATATCATAGGTGGACCTTGAAATGCAATTTCTTGATTACACAGGGGCATAAATGTAATAATATTATTAGTGGGGTCCTAAATTAAAATTTCATATTTATATAAGGGCTTGATTGCAAATTCAAGATTATACAAGGACTATATTATAAATATTTATTCTAATAATATTTAATGGCAAGTGGTCCATAACCTAATACATTATGCGCTATGCATGTCACTAATAAAGTGGACAAAAAGTAAATCATTTGTTAATTTCAATAAAAACCATTACATTAATACACTCCATCCAAAGTTTGCCCTATTTCACCACAACTATAACATCTAAAAAACACAATACCATCCAAAATATAAAGCACCTACCAATCTAAAAATATTCTATCCAAAACATTTCATTCAAAACAACATTTCTACACTTTAGTCTTTCCAAAACCTTAAATTAGATTTATAGTCTATCCAAAAAAACATCATAGTATTACAATAATTAAATTATTCATGCAAATTACACAAATAACAAAGAGTCTATTTTCTTATTTTAAGAGACATTCTTTGTTGATTTCTTTGCTATTAAATCATCTTGCAACGTTTTCAAGGTAACCGCATATTTACCTTTCCATTTAAATAGAACAGTTATCAAGTTAGTTTTCCCCATCTTAGCTTGTAAGAATAGAGTCCTAGATGTGCTAGTGGCAGGTGGATCTAAATCAACATAATCTTTTCTAGATGGACCATATGTGCAACCCAATGAGTTTGAGCTATAGCTTAAGGTAGATCTATATGTTAAAGCCTAAAAAGTAAAGATTTGTTACAAAAAGTTTTTCATATCCTAATAGTATAAAATTTAAACTTACCAATCTATTTGATAGCGTCAATTTTGTTGCTTCTTTGTAGGGAAGTTGTTGGATGCATGGCTGGATTTCAAATATATGTTGCATCTGTATCTGAACCTCACTCCCACTCCTGGATTTTCTTTAGAACTTTTAGGCTTAGCTTGTTACACCTGATCCACTTGAGTCGGTTCTTCATTCATTAGATTATCTGGTATATTGCGAAAAACAAAACTCAGGTTAGTAATTAAATCCAAGTAATCAAATACAAAGTAAACATATTTCTTATTTACCTTGACGTAGTTTCTCCTAATCCTACATTAAACTAGTAAGTAAATCATTGAAATCACAATTTTTAGTTTTATCCAAATTATCATCCCTCTTTTTAACAGGTGGTTGGCTAATGAAAGTATTTACCTCAAATTGTTGATTGGGAAAATGTGTCTCTCTAGTGGGTTGACTAGTCTCCAAAGTGGGTATTACATGATTGACTTTGATAAGGGTAGTCTCTCTTGTTAAATTTGTACCATCTGACCCCATCACTCTAGGAGTTTTGCATATTCTTTTGTTGTGTCTATCTTTTTTGCAAAGAATGCACATAACTATGGATACCTTCTTGCTAACTATCTCAAGAGTTAGTTGACCATGTGGTTTACTTCTTGGTTGACCACTATGATGAGCATAAGAAACACTTGTATCTTCTCTAGGCTTCTTTCTTTTTGTTTTTTTGTCTCTACCTCGTTGTTTATAAGCAATAGGAGCCTCCACATCTGGTTTACCTATTTTAGGCACATTCTAGAGCCCTTTATGTGACAAATTAGAGGATTTTCCTACCCACTCTTATAGTGGTCGTTGAAAACTCAAACTCAAACATAGAGACAAGTCTCTACCAATCACGCACGCGTTAAAGAATAAGAATATTCCAGCAGCTGTTACAAGGAGATAGTCAACACGTGGGAATATCAAGGTCAAAGCTGTTACAGAATATAAAAAACGTGGAGGTTAAAAGCTAATCAAAACCGTCAACCCAATTGATGTCTCCCTATTTGTGATGAATTAATACTAGTTGGAGACATCATTTTTAGTGATTTAGAAGTCTTTCTAATCGATTTTCTTGAGAAATGTTACACTTTCCTTTTTTGAGTCTTGATTTAGTAAATTATTGTTTTTAGAGCATATTGGGTTTAATTATTTAGTAAATTATTGTTTTTAGAGCATATTGAGTTTAATTGTTTTTGAGCATATTGGATAAAATCTGACTCCTGGCTTTTCCTTGTTTTTATCTCCTTTCTGTAAATAAGTTTTTTAGGACTAAATTTATAATTGTGTTTTAATTTTTCTTTAGTTTTATTTAATGAAATATTTCTTTTTACGTGCAGTTTGATCAGAGATTTTGGGTTGTTTAACTTCATTAGAATCTTCACTTGCTCCACCAAACTTTCAAAATTTATTTTATTACGTTTTAATTTATTTTACTATAATAAAATATAGATTTTGTTGTATAATATAGAGAATTATAATGTAAATAATTTAAATAAATTCAATATACATACTTATATTATCCTTTTTATTATAATATAGCGACAATAATTTTTTTTAAACATGCTCATTGTTTTATATCACAACATTATATTAAGCATATATTTTTCCTATTTGTTGATGTTAATGACTTTTCTAGAGTGTACTATACATACATATCAAAGTAAATAATCGATTTCAAAGTCTAAGTATCCGTTATCAAGGCTGTTTTAGGAATTTTATTTAGTGAGGGTTCTCTTAATGTAATATGTCTTATGTGACAAGTAAGCTGAAGATTGTTGTTGGAACATTGTTGATATGACTTTTGGGTGGTTGGCCGGATTCAGTGGTGGTGCTTTTATGGAATTTAAGATGTTTCAACTTATTGTATATATTAAATATTTTGGATACATGATTCTTTCTTTCTAAGCACTACTTTTTACTATGATCTCTAGTTGTTTCAATTTATTTAATTATTTAAACTAGTCTCGTTATCATTATCACAAACAAACACCCCATATCTATTATCTACAATACCAAAGTATAATACTTCGAGTAGAAACTAAGCCTACAATGTAACACTAGAAAGTTAGGAAATGACAAGTCTACATCTTATTGAAAACCTCATTTATCATAATCCATCAAGTTTAGCAACTAAACATAAATTTAGGAAGATAACTTCCTTTTAAAATCGTGCTTTCAGACTATCTTAGTGGTATTTTAAATGGTTTCCCTTCAGCGTGATCATAGACTTCAACTATTCCTAAAAGGTCTTCCTATATTTCGTTCATCCACTACTACAGATCGGGGATTTACCCACGACAGTTTACCGACGACACGTAAAATCGTCGGTAATTTTTTCAGATTTACCGACGACAGGTAATTACCCACGAGAAAGTTGTCGCCGGTAGTTTACCGACGACTTGTTTTGTCGGTAAAAAGCAAACCGCCGTCGTCATTTCTTTTTTTTTTTTTTTTTTTTCTTGGAGTTGTCGTCGGTAATTTACCGACAAATAGGAAAGTCGTCGGTATATTCTAGAATTTAGCGACGACTGTTTATGTTTACCGACGACTTTACGTGTCGTCGGTAAATTTGACGTGCATATATGCGAACAGCCTGTATTTTTTTCTCCTTAAACCCCAAAAACCCCATTTTTTCTCCCAATTTCTCCCAAAAACATCAATCAAACTCATTCAAATTTTTTGCAATACCTTCTCCAATTCATCTCTAACCATTTGCAAGTTTATAATCAAGGTGGGGCATCATCAACACACAATTTCATCTACAAATATTAGGTAAATTCTTGATTTTTTTTTTTTATTATGATCATATTTGGTGTAATTCTTGCAATGTTATGGGTTTAGGTTTATTATTACATTATCAAGGTTGAGACTTCATCATCAATATCCAATTTCTTCCACCAATTCAAGGTATTTTCTTAAAATTTCAAACTTTTTAATTTAATTTTTTATGCATGAATTTTGAATTGTGTATTAGTTGCTATATATAGGTTATTATTTTGTATATTTTTTGATTGTCTTGTTATATATTGTGTATAAATCATGCATACATTCATTTATTTCATATATTATGTTTCATATATTTTTGTATTTGTGTATTTATTTATGTGAAATTGTTTATATATTTATTGTGTTGTAATTTTATTTATTTATTTATTATGATGTAATTTTATTTATTTATTTGTGATGTAATTTTATTTATTTATTGGTTTGTATTTATATTCAAGCCATTGGTTTGTAATTTGTGTTATTTATATTCATTGTGTTGTAATTTTTTTTTTCATTTTATCAATTGGGTTGTAATAATTTTTTATTTTATTTTCATATGAATGTAGTTGTCTATTTATCTAAGATTGTTGTAAAGAGATGGCTTCGGATAAGAGTTGGATGGATGCTACGGATTTATTCGATCCAAACTATCTTGTTGGGGTTTTGGGTTTTATCGCATATGCAAAACAACATTCGCAATTTGGAGATCTTATTTATTGCCCGTGTAACTATTGTAAAAATAATCGTCGATTAGCCTCTCGGACGGTTACAAACCACCTTTATAATGAAGGGATTATGAAGTCGTATCGGGTTTGGATAAAACACGGTGAGCAGCCGGTCGTTCCCGAAGAAATCCCTATTCCGAATAGAGTTAATGACATTGCCGAGGTTTATGACGATGTGAGACACAGTTATCTTAGTGAAGTTGAAAGAGTATATTCGAAACCCGGCTAGGCCTGAGGGTTCCATAGCCGAGGGTTACGTGGCGGAAGAGACGTTGACTTTCATATCGCGGTATCTTAGTGAAGAAAAAACAAAGTATCTTAGTGAATAATAATCTTAGCCGAGGATTATTATTGTAAAAATAATCGTCGATTAGCCTCTCGGACGGTTACGAACCACCTTTATAATGAAGGGATTATGAAGTCGTATCGGGTTTGGATAAAACACGGTGAGCAGCCGGTCGTTCCCGAAGAAATCCCTATTCCGAATAGAGTTAATGAAATTGCCGAGGTTTATGACGATGTGAGACACAGTTATCTTAGTGAAGTTGAAAGAGTATATTCGAAACCCGGCTAGGCCTGAGGGTTCCATAGCCGAGGGTTACGTGGCGGAAGAGACGTTGACTTTCATATCGCGGTATCTTAGTGAAGAAAAAACAAAGTTCAACGATCCAGGGAGATACAACGAACAACTGCCAGAACCAAAAAGAGATATCCGTTTTCAATTCTCAGTGTACTCCTATTGGCAAGAAAGAGAGCAAGTCAGTTGGTATATTTTGAATAACTGCGACGAGCTCGAACCATATAGGACGTAAGTAACGTTTACTTATTTATATATATACATAAATATATATTTATATATATATATATTTATATATATATATATATAAATATATATATATATATAAATATATATTTATGTATATATATAAATATTTATATATATAAATATATATATATAAATATATATAAATATAAATATATATATATAAATATATATAAATATAAATATATATATATATATATTTATATATATATATATAAATATATATATATATAAATATATATATATATATAAATATATAAATATATATATATATAAATATATATATATATATAAATATATAAATATATATATATATATATTTATAAATATATATATATATATATATATATATAAATATATAAATATATAAATATAAATATATAAACCTATTTACATTAACTTATTTATATTCATTTATGATTTTAGAGAAAACAAATCCACACTTACGGGAACGGGTGACGAAATAGAGATTATGCATCGTCAACGGTTTAAGAGTTGGTTTTTGGAAAAGGTATGTACTTTAGACGTTGGTTTAAACATAATCTACTTATGTCCGAGGTTCTTACTATTATTTATGTATTACAGGTTCATGGGATGAAAGAGTCAGGTGATGTATTAGCTACCACTGAGATGGTATCCTTTGCCAACATGTCTTTTGGTGCGGTGGACAGATACGATTCATGTGTCGTGAATGGTGTCAAGTGGGTAACTAAGGGTAAAGGAGAAAAAAGAGTGACGCAGGATTACGGAGTTTGTACCACGTACGAAGATAGACCATGTTATGGAGAATTAGTGAAAATATTGGAGGTTAATTACACTAAAGGGTGTTCAGTTGTCTTATTCGTTTGTAAATGGTACAAAATGGCTGAATCAAGGACAGAACATGGGGTAACCTTTATTAACACGACAAACTTTGAGTGGGAAGACGAACCATACATTTTAGCATCGCAAGCGAAGAAAGTATTCTACATTGACGAGATTAGTGCGAAGAAATCAATGAAGGGTTGGAAAGCCGTTTGGGAAATAAATGATCGTCACGGATGGAGTCCCGATTTATGGGGTTCGGAATCACTATCTACAAACAACGAGAGCATTAGTATACCTTTGGGTAACACTGAGACGGTTTCCGAACCGGAGAACTTGGCAACTACCGAGGAGATCGAGATTGACCCAGCTCATTTTCGTATTGAGATGGCTTTTGAAATGGTTATTGATGAAAACCAGGAAATCGAAGACGACACGTGGGAGGAATATGGTGATGAAGAAGAACCTATAGAGGTTAATAGCGATGATGAACCTATAGATATTAGTGGATATGAAACTGATTAGGATATTTTGTATTTGTTTTTTAGTCTTAGTGCATTTTGACCATAACTGTTGACTAAACATCTCGAACACTAACATTTGACCATAACTGTTGACTAAACACCTCGAACACTAACATTTGACCATAACTGTTGACTAAACACCTCGAACACTAACATTTGACCATAACTGTTGACTAAACACCTCGAACACTAACATTTGACCATAACTGTTGACTAAACACCTCGAACACTAACATTTGACCATAACTGTTGACTAAATACCTCGAACACTCAAGTTTGACCCTAACTGTTGACTAAACATCTCGAACACTCAAGTTTGACCCTAACTGTTGACTAAACATCTCGAACACTCAAGTTTGACCATAACTGTTGACTAAACACCTCGAACACTAACATTTGACCATAACTGTTGACTAAACACCTCGAACACTAACATTTGACCATAACTGTTGACTAAACACCTCGAACACTAACATTTGACCATAACTGTTGACTAAACACCTCAAACACTAACATTTGACCATAACTGTTGACTAAACACCTCGAACACTAACATTTGACCATAACTGTTGACTAAACACCTCGAACACTCAAGTTTGACCCTAACTGTTGACTAAACATCTCGAACACTCAAGTTTGACCCTAACTGTTGACTAAACATCTCGAACACTCAAGTTTGACCATAACTGTTGACTAAACACCTCGAACACTAACATTTGACCCTTAACTATTGACCAAATACCTCAAACAAATCTGTGTGTGTATATCTTAATTCCAATAAGAATAGAAAAAGAAAAGAAATCAGGTAAAAAAAAAAAAAAAAAAAAAAAAAAGGGTTTACCGACGACATTTAAAGCTTTACCGACAACATTCATGACTTGAATGTCGTCGGCAAAGATTTACCGACGACTTTCAATGTATGAATGTCGTCGGTAAAGCTTTGCCGACGACATTCAAGTCATTCATTCGTCGGTAAACCCAAATCCAAAATTTATTGGCCAAAATGGGCGGTTCATTTTTCCCGCCCAAGGATTTACCGACGACTTGCGAAAAGAAGTCGTCGGTAAACCAGGACACGCAACAGTCGTGCGTACGACTGTTTGACGCGTGTCACAGTTACCGACGACTTTGACCTGTTTACCGACGACTTGCTTGTCGTCGGTAAACAATTTATCTATTAAACCCTACCGAGCTCATTTCTGAAACACAAAAGCTTCAAAACACTCTCCAGAAATTCGATTCCGAGCAACAAGGAGCTATTCCGAGGCATCACCACAAGCAAAATACATCAAATGTAAGTGTTTTCATGCCAAAATCAATTGGTTTTTCAATTTTTTTCCTATTTTTCTAAATCAAATCCTAACTTTTTTTTTTGTTTTTGTCCTTCTTCCTTTCTTGCGTGGCATGGATTCCTGGACATCCTCAACACAAATTTCACGTAATAGGTACACGAAATCCTATCTAAACTCTATTTTTTTTTTTTAAGAATTGCATTTTTTTTCCGGATTTGTATATGTGTTTTTATGATTTCCGTGTTATTATGTTAATGTTAGTGTTTGTTTAAACGTTTTTGTTAGTTAAATACACCATGAAATCTCAAGTTTTTGTAATTTTTGGCAAAATTAGGGTTTTGAATAATTTTTGGATTTTTTGTTAATTTGTTCATATTATTGGATTAAACAGTAGATTTGTGTTATGGGATTCAGTTTTTCAAATTTGTGTATGTTTATTACTTTAGGTGTTTGATAAATTTACGGTTTTTTTGTGAATAAGAATAATTAGTGGACTAGAATGCAATGTATTGAGGACTAAAATGCAATTTAATAAACTTTGTAATTTTTATGACTTTAGGGTATTTTTTGTAAATATATCAAATTTAGGGACTAAATTGCAAGTTATAAAACTAGAACAAAAAATGTATATGGACTTTAGGGTATTTATTTTATATAAATAATGTTTAAGGACTAAATTGCAAATTAAAAAACTTAGAAAAAAAATATTATGGACTTTAGGGGTTTTTTTGTAATTATATAACATATAAGGACTTAAAAAATATTATTTTTCAAATTTACACGGGTATTTTTGTAATTTTTAATAAAAAAAGGTCTAAAATGCAATTTTATTAATTTTATTTAAATTACAGATGGCCGATGTGATGTCCAATTACCACCGGGGTGATGGGAGCGGTGAAGATCCGAATCGGAATCAACCCCCAAACCTAAATGACTGTAACCAGCCACCTGGTAATATTTATTATTTTATAAAATTCATTTAATATATGTTAGTAATCTATTTAACATAATTTTATTAAACAGTTAGGCGAAAGAGGAGACCCCGAAATGTCTCAACCCTCAAAACCGCAAACGATGCGAAGGAGAAGCTAGGTGGGCCCCTTCCAGTGGACTTCTGCATTTTAGATGACACGTGGAACCCATACGGAGAATATGGGAAACACGTGGCCCAAGTGGTGGGTCTCGCGGTTCGTGAAACAGTCCCCCCCTACTACAGATCGTGGAGTGCTGTGCCAAGGGGACTTAAAGTCTCGATTCTCGGAAAACTGGAGGAGTTCTTCAACCTCGAAGAGTGGAGGGCCCGCAGAGATTGGCCCTTAATCAGCGGGAAGCTAACGCAGTCTCAGTCCCAGCCTACAGGCGGTGGAAGAGCGACCTGAAGGCTGATTACTTGGGCACGGGCGAGTGTCCCCCGGATGTGCTACCCGATCACTGGAAGTTGACCGAAGAGATGATGAATGACCCTCAGAAGAAGGTAAAATCTTAAATTAATTATTTTATTATTAAATTAGTGTTTAATTAATTTTTTATCTTGAATCGTAACAGGCTCAGGCGGAGATTAATAAGAAGAATCGGCAGAACCAGAAGAAGCCGAACAAGTCAGGTTCTCGGAACCAAACCCAGACCCGCCACGAGATTATCGAGGTATAATTTATTAAAGTAAAAATAAAAGTTATTAGTTATTTAATTTAAATTTTTAATAATTATAATTTTTTATGTATATTTTATAGGGTAAGCTGAAGATTGACACGAAGGAGCCCCTGAACTTTATCGACGAGCAGACCCAAGAGGAGGTCCCACTTCCACCGTTGGGCGGATACTTCGAGTACTTGGGCTATGACGGGGCGAAGGGCAAATGGGTCGATGATAGATGGGAGCAGGCTAGTGTAAGTATTTTACTTTACTTTTTATTGTTTAAAATTAATTATTTAACTTTAAATTTATTTCTTTGTTATTTTTATTAATTATTTATTTATTAATTTTTATTACAGGGAGTTTATCGGGAGAAGCTTAGGGATCGGGTTATCGAGACGGGGTCCCAATCGGCTGATGATGTTCCAGTGGAGGAGCAGATAGGAGCGTTAAAGGAGACGGTTCAGGAGGTGATGAAACCGGCTAAGAGCAGACACTGGATCCCGTCAATCGGAGCTGTCTTCAAGAAAAAGAAGGACCCGAAGCCGCCTGTTTCGGACGAGCTCGCTAAGAAGAATGCTAGAAAGATCCAGCGGATATTTGACGGGATGAACGAGCTCCACGCAGTCCAAGGCTTACCTCCTATACCGGATGACGATGCTCCACCGAGCTCCTCCTCTAGGTCCGATGATTTTTTCGCGAAGATGCTCAAAGGCCTCAACGAATCTCGTGAAAAAAATGGTCTCGATCCGGTCTCCGATGAAGATGAAGATGAAGAGAGTGAAGCTAGTGATCGAGGAGAAGATATTTCGGGCCCGTGATTGATTAATATTTTCCTATGTTTATTTACGACTTTGATTTTATTTAAGTTTATGTTCATGACTTTTATTTAAGTTTTTATGTAATATTTTGACTTTTAACTCCGGGAGTTTGACTTTATTCCCGGGGTTTGACTTTATTGCCCGGCTTTTGACTACCCGGGTTTATTTATATTTTATGAATATAATTCCAGTTTTCACGTTATATTCATGATTTCTATTACATTATTTTTTTTAAAAACGAAAAACCAAATTAAAAAAAAAAAAATAATAATAATAAGAATACCGACGACATTCATCACATGAATGTCGTTGGTAAAGTTTTCAAAAAAAATAAAATAAAAAAGGTTTAACGACGACATTCATGTGATGAATGTCGTCGGTAATTTTTTTAAAAAAAATAAAATATTAACGTATACCGACGACATTCATGTGATGAATATCGTCGGTAAACAATTTAGAACAGAAAATAAAACAATTTATTTACTAGGATACCGACAAACCTGTCGTCGGTAATATATTTTTTACCGACAACATACGTCGTCGGTAAAGTAATGCTTATTACCGGCGACCAAACAAAGAGTCGTCGGTAAGAGATAGTTTACCGACAAAATAATATTCGTCGGTAAAATATAATGTTTATCGACGAGAAGCCAAATGCGCCGTCGGCAAGCTTGATTTTACCGACCAACTTTTAGGGACGACAGCTTACCGACGACTACTCGTCGGTAAACAATTTTACCGACGAAATTGTACTTTTTACCGACGACAGCTGTCGTCGGTAAATCCTCGACCTGCTGTAGTGATCACAAAATTTCCTACAAGTTGATTTGCAAAAATGGTTTAGATTCTTCTTCTAATACTTCTTCCAAGTTAATATCATCATGATGTTGTCGAAAGTTCTTCCATTCACGTGAAAGTAAAAATCATCCATACAAACAATAATATTTGAGAACTGTGTTGAGGGATTTGGCATGTATGGTGCCATCCTCAATGGTTTTGAATGGTATTAAGCATGATAATCTTCAGACTACCTTAATGATATTTTGAATGGTTAATTCTTTTTCTGTTGCTTCTCCCTATCGTTCAATCTAAAGATTATTACCAATGTGAACAATTATATTTTAACCACCTCACACATCTATTATCTAATATGAGAAATATGTAAATCTCTAATATTTATTTTAGTCAAAAAATATCTTATATTCAATTTCTCATCAATATTATATGGAAGGATATTGACACTAATTTCTAAATTTATCAAATTCGCTCTATATGTAAGTGTCTTATGTCATATGGGAAGCAAATGGCCATGATACTTTCATTTTTTGGGAGAGCAGAATTTGCTAAGATGCTATTAACAATGTTAGGTAAATTAACATGTGCCCTGTTTAATGTTTGACACATTGGTTCCTTCTTTTCATCAAGTTTATTACTTCATTCTAAAAATGAAGATAATTGTGCCTTAGTACAACATTAAATATTAATTATATAAGGAGAGGCAAAAATAGAAGCTCCACAATTAAGAGTATTCTTAGATTGTTTATTCAGTTGTTTTAGCATATAAATCTCAATACAAACTATATATATATATATATATATATATATATATATATATATATATATTTATATATATATATACCCATATATATATCTCTAATGGGGTATAAAGAGGGGTTAGGATTTGTTTTAAGCAAAAAATGTGTTACATCTCGTTTCATTACTTAAACAATTTTAGACTTCCTAATCTATTCTTGGTATATATATTAGTTATTAAACAAAGAAATTTTAGAAATACAATTCACACAAATCATTCCACTAATTCTCTCTCTCTCATCAGACACTCTCTCTCTAACCTCACACTCTCTCCCTCATTTTGCTTTTCCTTTTCTTTTTTTCGTTCACATTTCATTACACAAATCAAAGTCACATTCACCTCTCTAGCCTCGCCATTCGTTCATCGTCGAAGCTCCGGTGCAAAGCTCATTGAAGGTCTCTCTCAAGATCGCCTTTCTCCCTCTCTCCAGTCTCGGTTGACTCTCTCCAGTCTCGGTTCACTCTCTCCAGTATCGGTTCAGGGAGGTGTTGATTCCGATTGCTTTTTCCCCTCTCCTAAATTCCACACCGGAGTACTCAATGGCCGCGCGCGATGGATAGTGGTGGATATTCACCAGAGCTTCGCACCTTAAGCACCTCCGCCACCATTAACCGAAGCCCCACACCATCACTTGTACCGCCACTATCGCCTGAAAACTGATGTCGTTCTCCACCACCAGTTCAACCTCACGTTTACGTAGCTCCGATTCAAAGCTCTAATTTACAATTCCGATTTACAATTCTGATTAACATTTCCGATTTACAATTCTGATTTACAGAAGTGCTCACAGCTAATCGAAACTCAGGTAGCTAACTTTTTTTTTTTTGAATAGGAAATTTGATCAGAGAAATTCAGTGTAAGGAATAATACTTTTCTGAGTTCATTATAGGTCCCTATATGATTTTTTTGAGTTAATTCAGTATAATTCCTTACATTATATAAGAACCGCTCTATAAGCCGCTCTATTATTTTTGTAGTTGATTGCACAACAGGTCTTTACATGTACCAATTGATCTTGGTCCTTATATCGTTTGAGTTAATTCTTAATTGCACTATAGGTCCTTATATTAGGTTAATTGCTTATTATAGGTACAAATGGACGAGTCAATGAAGCAATTACAACAGCTTATAAAAGTTGAAGCTGAAGCTGAAAATTTCTTATTAGCACGGCACAAGGTAACTTTCTTATTAGTACCCTTACCCATGACTTTGAGGAACACAAATTTTACCCCCTATATTATGCAAAAATTGCACTATAGGTAACTGGTGCTACAAAGCAGCCACAAGTTCTATTGTTTCAGTTTTCCATTAACATTTTATTTGAGTTAAGTTAGAGTGCACCAAAAACGTACCATTGGTCCCTGTGTTATGCAAAGTAGGCAAACATACTACCTGTGTTTTAAAGTTTAGCAAATTTACCCATATTAAACAAAAAAGGTTGAACCATGTCCCTGATGAGGGTAATTTTTCATAATCTAGGGACTAATAGTGTAATATTTGCATATTATAATATAGGGTCCTACAATGTATTTTTTGCACATTTTAGTGACCTACAGTGCAATTTTTGCATAATATAGAGACCTGCAGTGCAATTGGAGGAGGACGATTCAGTAGTTTGAAGTATTTTACAGATTTGGAGTTCCTTTTGCAGTTTAGGTACTCGGTGAGTAAATATCCTATAGTTCAGGGTCCACCTAGGTAATTTTATAGATATGGAGTTGCTTTGCAGTTTAGGGCCCGCTCAAATAACTAACTTTGATCTTAAAGCATGGACTTTACGCTCTATATATTATTGTTGTGCCATCAATAAGCATTACTCTGCCACTTGAAGGATCAATAGGTGCATCTCTAACATTATATTTTGCAATATCAGAAAGTACATTTTAGTACATGTTTGCCTTTTCTTTCAGGAGATACACACCTGTAGTGTGTGAGTATGTTCTTAAAGTACCTCCACAAGATCTTGAAGTAACACTCTGATATACTCTAGAGTTAAAGTGCACTATATATTAAGCAAAAATTGCACTACAGGGACTTATATAAGAAATGGATTAATTTATTTTCTGGTGGAGGACTGATTGCGAACAAAAGAATTAACGGGAAATATAGGTACCACGTGAATACGAAACTAGAGATAAATCGATTAAAAACATAAAAATACCCAAACAAAGACTAGAAAACTGCAATTCCAATATGGAGTAAAAACCCATCAAAGACATCAAAGAAACCTAACAATTTCAAATAAATTACCCAAATACCCAATCACCCCCTGTATACCCATGTCTAACTCCAAAAGATGGACTTGTGACATCATACTTCGTGAGATGAGAGAGTTTAATCCTAAGGTAAAGGAGATTCTAAGGTAAAGAAGCATAAACTGCTCTGAAGATCTTGTTGCAAATTTGTGTGTGCGTGTGTGTTTACTCTATGTATAAGGAGGGAGGGGGTTCATATTTAGAGTGTATATGTATGTCATTATAAAGGGTCGTTAGTGGTCGTTATGGTTGCTGAAAATTTGATGAAAAATAGGTTATATACAAATGGACATAGGTTATATACAAATGATTTGTGCCCATTTTGTACGAATCAAACGTGTCTCGTATGAATGAGATTCAAATGTGGGATGCAGACCACAGACTAACCTGTCCAAATTTTTATTAATATTATTGTGAATTCTTTAGGGTAAACCATTTGGTGCAAAGATTTTTTTTATAGTTTATGAAATCAAGAAGAATCATCTTACAGTTGGAAGCAAGGGCCAACCTCCAGTCATTGATGTAAGGTATATCGGTTTTTTCCCCTTAAATAATTCTCATTATTCTATATCACGAAATTATATAGTAGGCGTATTTTATTCTGTCATTTGTTGATGTTGATGTCTTTGCTTGGTGAATTGTACATACATGTTAAAACTCAATTATGTAATCTCATGACTCGGTTATTAGGGGTGTATTAGGAATTTTGTTTAGTGAGGGTACTTACATACAAAATAATGGTAAAGGAAAATTCCCTATATAGTCCCTGAACTATATCCCTTCCATCCATTTTTTACCATTAAGTCTAGTAGAAAGATGTATTTTGAAATTATTAATAGATATAATTCCCCAAAAGGTCATGAGTTATACATCTATTACCGCTTTGGTCCTCAAACTGGTCAGCCACAGGGCACTTAACTTTGAAAAAGGCGAAGAGTCAAGATTATTTGTTTGTGTGTGAGAGGGATAATTAATGCTCCCGAATCTTTCATTTTTAGGGGAGTAGATATTACAATTTCATTATTTTATTATGGCCTTGATATCTCTTCTTATGGGTGCATAGTTTTATTATATATTCAGCATAAAACGGGAATCTTGATTACTATTTAGGTAAGTTAATGCGTACTTTGTTAAATATTTGAAGCGTTAATTCCATATTTTCATACATTTCATTACGTTTTTCAAAATATGAAGAGAAATGTGCCTTAAGTCCAATATTAATTACAGGAGGGGAAGCAAAAGGAGATTTCCTATCATTACGAGTATAATTAGATTGTTTATTCTATTGTTATAGTATATAATACTAACATTATTATCATAATAGGCTGACACGTTATTTTGCACGATATAAGACAACCTACCGCTAGATTTATTCTTATGGAAGGATAAAATAGTCTAAACCTATATTATTGCTCATCTTGATAAACCCGACACTTTTATATAAAATACTTCTTTTAAAATATGTGTTGTGAATTCGTTAACAATGAAGATGAATTCATATTTGATTGGAAATTTCTCAAAAATACATCACAAGTAAAACACACCAGACGACGGGTCATTAGTCATCAAAATGGTTAAGATATATGATACTAAAGTTCTTCAAGCTTACTTGTCGAGTATCGTGAAACTTCATAACGAAGAAAGTATAATGCGAGAAACATAGGCTCACATATATTTTTATAAGAATAGTCTAGTTATAATAATCACACTATGAATATTTATGAATATACGCATTGCAACGATTATATCCCTATTACCACTAATAGGTAAACTAACCTGTTCCTACTACATTATCATAAAATATTAAGAAATATATCATTTCATCACTCTTATATGCTTCTTTGTTTAAGAGCCTTTCAAAACAAATTTATTCAAACTTCAGTATTAGAGTGCCACCAGAAGCATCCTCCTGGTGGTCTTAAACAGTTTCATGATACTATTATCTCGAAAAACCATGAGACATATCAAAAATCTATCCATGCTCATGGATGATGTTTTTTCTCTACCACCAATCCAAACTTGTAAAGAAAAGTATATAACTCGCATCTCACCCTTATTGAAAATTTAATTTAGCTATTGATGCAATAAAACGATATTAGTAATCATCAATATCTAACTTGACAAAAATTATTATATTTAACTAGTATCATTAATGACCTCTATACTTTGAAGCATATTTTAATAATTAGAGTATATTAGAATCTTATTACTACTCGAGTTCATCCATTTGAAAAACCATCTATTATAAAATTAAAGTGTTTAAACCATTTACTCAACTAGTAATTTACTAAAATCTGAACTCAAATTCTTTGCATAACAATTAGTTTCCTATAGATAACAAACATATTAAGGAAATAAAGAATTCAAAATCTTAATAAGTATAAAGAAACATCCAATTCACATTTAACTTGTGTCACCTTTTTTTAAAATATGTATCAATTCAAAGAAGATAAAGTATCAAAATTCAACAAACTATATAATAGCACCTCATTGTATAATGAAAAAAAAAAATCATAATTAACTATATGTAATATGTTATAATAAAAAAAATAATAAATCAAAATTTATTCAATTAACCATAAGGTAGAAAATAAAAAAATAAAATAAATTATTTATACAATGTCTTAATCTATATCAGTATATATATAAATTACATCGTCCTCCATTCATAATATAAAATCGCATGCCCCTTCCTTTCCTAATATCTAACCCTAGCCCCCACTTTTTTTCATATATACCTAACACATTACACACACAAAAACATCTATAAATGGTACTTAAATTTGATATGTAGTATCATTATTTTATAATGATTACATGTCCTCTTTTCAAAGTTACTTCTCTTTCTTTCCTTTGATCTTCCCATCTTCAAGTCAAGTGTGTTTTTCTTTCAGATAGTTAACCATTTCATTTCAATAGAAGATTTTTGTACATATTAATTTTATTAATTAATTTTTCTATTGTCTTTTCAATTGCTTATTTCTTCTCCTTTATAATGGATATACTCTCTTTCATTATTTTGGATATTTCTAAGAGTAACGATATTTGTCACCCTTATTATCTTCACCCTTTTGTCACATTCTACATGGAAGATTACATGACATGTCATGTAAGATATAAAATAGTCAAGGAAATATTTAATTAATGGAAAAAAAATTAATTAAGTTAAGTAAATAAATTACTTATATGCCATGCAATCTTCCATGTAGGAGGTGACAAAAGGGTAAAGGGAATAGGGGATGCCAAATATCATTACTCTATATCTAAGTGCTAGGAAGAATAATACTATTGTTATTTGTAAATTTGATTTATTTTGTTTATTTTTTGATATATTTTCTCATAACCCTTATTGGGTGTACATTAGTTTGAAAAACTCTCTGCTTGGAACTTGATTCGAAACATTTCATTTTTTATTTATTGAAATTATTCATATTGAAATTTTTAGTTAGATATTCCTAGTTATCAATATCAACAATACAGTGACACGTGAAATTAACATCAATAATGTAATGCAAATGAAAAAAACTTAACATTGTCAAGAAATAAAAAAATAAGGGACTAAAAGGTTTAATTTTCAAGGTAAGGGGCTAAGTGTTAAAAAGTGAATCCTTTTTTATATTTTATTTTCACCCCTAAATTTTAATTTTATAAAAAAACCTTTTGGTCTACCAAATTCCAGAATGTTCACTTGGTCCCCCATTTTTTCAAGTTAAATTTTAAAGCTTTAATTTATTTTTGTCTATATGTTTTTGTTGTTTATATAATATAATATAGGTTATTTTTGTCCAATATATATAGACTTATATTGCACTTCTAATTCCAAAAATGATAAAATCTGACTAGTGGCTCCTCTCCGTTTTTATCTCCTTCCTGTAAATAAGTTTTTTAGAACTATATTTATAATTGTGTTTTAATTTTTCTTTAGTTTTATTTAATGAAATAATATTTTTTATGTGCAGTTTGATTAGAGGTCGTGGATCTTTAGGTTGTTTAACTTCATCAGAATCTTCACTTGCCCCACTAAACTTTCAAAATTTATTTTACTATAATAAAATATAGATTTTGTTGTATAATATAGAGAATTATAATGTAAATAATTTAAATAAATTCAATATACATACTTATATTATACTTTTATTATAATATAGCGACAATAATTTTTTTTAAACATGCTCATTGTTTTATATCACAACATTATATTAAGCATATATTTTTCCTATTTGTTGATGTTAATGACTTTTCTTGAGTGTACTATACATACATATCAAAGTAAATAATCGATTTCAAAGTCTAATTATCCGTTATCAGGGGTGTTTTAGGAATTTTATTTAGTGAGGTTTCTCTTAATGTAATATGTCTTATGTGACAAGTAAGCTGAAGATTGTTGTTGGAACATTGTTGATATGACTTTTGGGTGGTTGGCCGGATTCAGTGGTGGTGCTTTTATGGAATTTAAGATGTTTCAACTTATTGTATATATTAAATATTTTGGATACATGATTCTTTGTTTCTAAGTTCTACTTTTTACTATGATATCTAGTTGTTTCAATTTATTTAATTATTTTAAACTAGTCTCGTTATCATTATCACAAACAAACACCCCATATCTAGTATCTACAATACCAAAGTATAATACTTCGAGTAGAAACTAAGCCTACAATGTAACACTAGAAAGTTAAGAAATGACAAGTCTACATCTTATTGAAAACCTCACTTATCATAATCCATCAAGTTTAGCAACTAAACATAAATTTAGGAAGCTAACTTCCTTTTAAAATCGTGCTTTCAGACTATCTTAGTGGTATTTTATATGGTTTCCCTTCAGCGTGATCATAGACTTCAACTATTCCTAAAAGGTCTTCCTATATTTCGTTCATCACAAAATTTCCTACAAGTTGATTTGCGAAAAAGGTTTAGATTCTTCTTCAAATACTTCTTCCAAGTTAATATCATCATGATGTTGTCGAAAGTTCTTCCATTCACGTGAAAGTAAAAATCATCAAAACAACAATAATATTTGAGAACTGTGTTGAGGGATTTGGCATGTATGGTGTCATTCTCAATGGTTTTGAATGGTATTAAGCATGATAATCTTCAGACTACCTTAATGATATTTTAAATGGTTAATTCTTTTTCTGTTGCTTCTCCCTATCGTTTAATTTATTAAAACTTATCACCAATGCAAGCAATTATATTTTAACCACCTCACACAACTATTATCTAACAGTAAGGTGATATGAGTAATATGTAAATCTCTAATATTTTTTTTTGGCAAAATATATCTTATATTCAATTTCTCATCAATATTATATGGAAGGATATTGACACTAATTTATAAATTTATCATATTCGCTCTATATGTAAGTGTCTTATGTCATATGGGAAGCAAATGGCCATGATACTTTCATTTTTTGGGAGAGCAGAATTTGCTAAGATGCTATTAACAATGATGTCAATCTCATTATTTTGTTATAGCCTTGATATCTCTTCTTATGGGTGCATAGTTCTCTTATATCTAGCATGAGTAAGGACAATCTTAATCATTTAAATGTTAGGTAAATTAACATGTGCCCTGTTTAATGTTTGACACATTGGTTCCTTCTTTTCATCAAGTTTATTTCTTCTTTCTAAAAATGAAGATAATTGTGCCTTAGTACAACATTAAATATTAATAATATAAGGAGAGGCAAAAATAGAAGCTCCACTATTAAGAGTATTATTAGATTGTTTATTCAATTGTTTTAGCATATAAATCTCAATACAAACTATATATATATGTTTAGTAGTGACCTTATACCTATTATCACTTATAAGTAGAGTAAAGTGTTTCCACTAAATGATCAAAAATGGTATGAAATATACCATTTCATCGTTCTTACAAGCTCCCTCGTTTGAAAGTCTTATATCACAAATTTACCATTAACTTGAGCATTATACTGCCACCAAAGCATCTTCTCAATAGTTTTAAATATTTGCTACTTGTGCAGAACACTACCATTTGGTAAAGGCCGAAAAGATCTCAAAAGGTTATCCATGCTCAAGGGTGATGTTTTTTATTCTATAAACAATCCAAACTTGTAAACATAAGTGTATAACTCGCGTGTTATTCTTATTTAGAATGCAATTTAGCAATAAATGTTGTAAAACGACATTAGTTATTATCAATATCTATTTTGATGCAAAATACTATATTTAAATAGTACCATTAGTGATAACAACTCTACTATCGGGACTTTCAACCATGTCCAAATAATTAAAGTATCTAAAAATCTTGTAACTACTCGAGTTCATTCATCTGGAAAACCATAAGTTTACATACTTTTACTCTACTATATATATTAAACATATTAAACAAATTAAAGAATTAAAACTTTTGATGAACAAATATAAAATATATCTAAAACAAATTTTACTTGTATATCATAAAAAAATCCTAAATATATATTATTTCAATTAAGTTAAAGAATTACAATTCATCAAATTATTTGTAATAACAATTAAGTATAGGTCAGTTTTCTAAATGATTTTGAACTTTTTAAATTTCCCAATTAGTGCTACAACTTTGCTTTTATCCTCCGGTTACTTGGAGGAAAAAGGACATTTTTCAAAATTTAATCAAATAATATAAGTAGATTTATATTAAAAAAAAAGATAATTCAAAATTTATTCATATACACAAAATTATAACAAAAATAAAAGTGATTTTTACCCAACGTATCTTGGAGACATCCCCTATAGACCAAAACGCCCCCTCACCACATCTATCATTTTCTTGCCCATAAAAGACACCATACATTTTATTATTTCTTTTTTTCTCCACTAAAAAAATATTTTGATTTATGTGAAGTTTCTCAAAACTCAATTTTTGAACCATGGGAAAATTTCCAAAATTCAAATTTTGAGTTTTGGGAGCGAACTCAAGATATATTAGAAGGATAAAAAGATAGTGCTTTTTTCGAGGTAATGGACAAGGCTGTAGGGGTTTATTGAGTAATTAACCCATAATTTAACACTATATACCAATTTTTTTAAATTTCCCTACCATTACACCCATTTTTGTTTTTTCTTTACTATATATATTTATATCAAATTATTTCAAAGTTTTTTTAAACCCTACATATATGTCTTTCTAATCTATCTTCTCTACTAACAATACCATTTCCTTCCCTCTTTTCTCTCTTCTCTATATTATTTCTTCTCTCTGTTCTAATCCTCACATCCCTCTTTCATCTCTCCAATTCCGAAGATCACATCCTTCTTTCAAACCTTCCGTTTTCGAAGCTAGGTGATGATTATATTGTTCGAGTTTATCCTTTTTCTTTCGTAAGCCACGGATGGAAAATGGAAGCTTTGTTTTTTAGGTTGAGCAAGGAAATTGTATTTTCGAAGCTCCAACATTTAATAGATCCATTTCCTAAACAACCTCATGAGCAAAACGAAGTTAAGGTCGAAAACGTATCTCCATCAACGACTACCATGGTGTAAAGCTCTATTTTTGAAACTCCGTCTTCCAACTCCAGCCTTCAAATTATCCATAACGTGAAGTTTCGTTTTCAGAGTTCTGTGTTTTAGCTCCGGCCTTTAACAGATTCATGTCCTGAACGAACTCACGAGCATAACAGTGTTAAGGCAGAATATATATCCTTCAAAGTCAATACAAGATTAGAAAATCCACAGAAAATAAAAAAACCATTACAAAAATTAAAAATCCATCAAATGATTAATCTTATTTATCAAAGGATTAAAGAATTTTTTATTAGTTTTCTATAAGATATAATAGAGATGGAGTAATGAAGAGAAGATAAGTTTGGTGAAAAGAGTAAGAAAGCAAATATAATTTTGGTAACATCGTTGATGAATCCCCTATAGAACTAATATTATTGGACTCCTTTATAGGTTTGCTAATGGGCTTAACATATATTTATTGGGCTTAATGGGCTTGTCTTAATATGCTAGGTTCTTAATCTAAATGTGATTTTTATTTTATTTGAGTATTGACTAGTCATCTTCCAACCCTAACGTCAGTCTCTTCTGTAATGTCGAATCCTAGCCCCAACCTTTCCATATAATACCCAAGACATTAAGTATAAAAAAACATTAGTAATCTACACTATGGTGTATTATTTTCTTCTAATTATTATTTAAAATATTATTAAATACTCCAATGCTTCCCTTTTTCAAGAGTTATTTTCTTTTCTATTGTTCAATCTTCTCTTTTCTAAGTCAAGCATGTTTTTACTTTTAAGATCATTGATCATTACATTTCAATGAAGAACCAATTCTGAACAAGTTTATTTTTATTTATTCATTCACACTGTCTTGACAATATCTTATTTATGTAGTAGATCTAAAATCATTGCCTCTTCTTTTTAATGGATATATGCTTTCTTTAATTATTTCAGATATTTCTAATAGCGTTTCAAATTAGATTTATTAATTTTTAAAATCATTTTAATGGAAAATATAAGTAATGCTTCAGATAGATCCAAATTCACTATAGTTGTCTTTACAAAAATTTAAAAAGAATTAGTTTGTGTAGTTACAAAATAATCAATACAAAATTTACAATATATTTAGGAATATTTTATAGTCATTACATTTTCGAAATAAAAACATATAATGACTGAATTGTTAGTATTGATCAAACTTAACATTGTATTTTCTTTTTAAAGTGGTCCCTAACTTTGCAAAAATAACATTTGAGCCCTATATTTTGCGATTTTGTTATAATTTTGGTCTTTTTTTTAAACACGGGTAGTGTAGTCATTTATCAACACCAAAAAGAAAGTGACATGTGTTATTATAATTAGTATTGTAATGGAAATATTTACAAAGACTTAACACTCTCACAAAATTAAAAAATAATAGACTAACAGATAAGGGATTGTGTCAAAAAATTCAAAGATTAGAACCAAATATGTTATTTACCCTTTTTTCTTTTGAATACTAGAAAGTGGCATGACAAAATCTGTTTGTTTTACAATTTGTTTGTTCTTTTAGTTGTGGTTGAATTAAATTAATTTTGTCTGTTTGGCCCTTATCTTGTAAAAGTGTCCATTAATCTCTTGTCTTTTGATTTTCTTACAACATTAGTCCTAATCTTTCAAATGTAACATATAAGTCCATTATCTTTTTGTGACCACGTTGGTAGATTATGTTAGCGAAATTACATGTTTAAGGTAATTTTTTTATGTTTAATTTTATACCATTTGGGCATCGAACATTTTTTTAATCACCATCCGTCCTTGCATCAAATTTCATCGATTTCTTTACCCTCAAATCCACTTGGCAGCATGTATTTTTGTAATTATTAATAGTGAAAAATTCTCAAGGGTCTATTTGGGGAACATTTTCTTCCATATAAACTTTTCGTAATTATTCCTCTTTGTAATTTTTTTTTCTCAGCTAAACTTTCTTCCTTGTTGTGTGTATGTTCAATGCATTACGAATTTTCATAATTTGTTTGTTTAATTTCTCTTTGCAATTATTTTTTTCCTCAGCTAAATTTTCTTCCTTGTTTTTTGTATGTAATATTCAATATGAAGTTTCATAATTAGTTGGTGTCTATTGTTTTCAATTCAAAATATAAAATTGAATTTTGGTGTATTTTAGCCATTTCAGGTTAATTAGAGTTTAATCACTTGTTTAATTCTTATTAAGCACTTTAATTGATCGTATTTAGCCATTTCTTTAGTGTTTTTTACTTTATTGTGTGATTATGTTTATTATAATAAAAGCGTGTATGTTAAAATTAGTATAATTGTTTTATATTTATACCAATTTGAGTGAAATTGGAGCTCAAAGATAATTAGTGCTAATAGAGTTAATTTCATTCATCATTGGTCTCTGTATTATATAAAAATTAAATTTCACAACCGATACCTGCTTTCATGTTTATTTGCAGATATTAAGCTAATACTTGTAGAAGCGAAAAACCGATGGTTATGACCTGCTAAAATATGCGAAATCGTAGAAAATTATCAAAATTTTCGAATTACTCCAGAGGCAGCACAATTACCTCCAAGTATGATCATCATCTATTATATAAATCATTTAAACACTTGTCTATTTTATACAATCGTAAACTTTAACATGTTAAACTTTCATAGGTGGATCACTCTTTCTATACGATTGGAAAAAGCTACGTTATTTCCGAAAAGGCGGCCATAATTGGAGAAAGAAAAAAGACGAAAAACCGTCATAAAAGCTCATGAAAGACTAATGGTTAGTTAAAACTATTCTCATAGCCATTTCATCAAACACTTTTAAACATAACCTTAAAACTTTTGTCCGTGTTTAAGGTTGGAAGTGTTGATGTACTTCATTGCTACTACGCACATGGAGAAGATAACGAGAATTTCCAAAGACGAAGCTATTGGTTACTTAAAGAGTAAGTCTTTTCTTAATTAGTTCAATTTTATAAGGACTACTTATGCAAAATTATTCTTTTTGCAGGGAATTATCAGGCAAAGTACTTGTCCACCATCATGAAGTTAATTTAAGTATTTAATTACACATTTAAACTTTTTTTAACATTAACTTTTTTTACGCTAATACAAATTTATTTTATTTTATAGGAAAATAGAACAACTTATTTTATAGGGAAATTTTTTGTTAAGGGTGAGCCTAAAGGGTATAACCAGAAAGCTGATGAGAAAGGTGAGAAAGATGAAGCTAAAGCCAAAAACACTGAAGCTGAGATAGCCGAGAAAGCGGAAGCTGGAGCTCAAGCTGATTCTATTATAAGTGTTTTCAAGGCTAAAAGGTATCTTGTTTACTCTAGACCGCTTGACTTGTGTGAAATAAAAATAAACTTTAATAACCTCTACTATTCATGCAGATTTGATACTTTGGGTGTCATAATAAGGGTGAAAGATTTATTTGAAGGGCATCCGAACTTGATTTTAAAGTTCAACACCATGATGCTTAAAGGATATGAGATCACACTCGATGAGGAAGAAGCCAAACCAAAAGAAACACTCGAATTTAGTAAAGCAATAAGTTTTGTGAACCAGATAAAGGTAAAGTTGGAGTCCAAGCTGAAGTCGGAGCCTAAGTTGAAGCTGAGATAGCTGAACCTGAAACTTGATCTACTGTTGAAAGATGATGGTATGTTTCTCCATATTAATAACTCATCTGGCCCATTGCGTTTGCTTGTGTTGACTGTTTGGTCTCTTATCTTGTTATTAAGTGACTTTATATTTTGATTTTGTGATAACGTTAGTCCTTTTTTTGTGTATTTTCATTACGTTACATACATGTGGTTTTAGCAAAATGACACCTTTTAAGGTATTTTAGTCATTTATCAGATAAAGAAAATACTAAATATGTTATTTATCCATCTCCTTTTAAATACAAGAAAAAGTCTTTTCATCTTGCTTCAAGCTAAATTGATGCCTGTGACGTATTTTTCATTTTATTTTTATATCTTTAATAAAATACAATATTTTATGTGCAGTTTGACCAAAGACAAAGGAATATGAGCCGCCTTGAGATGAAACAACACAACAATATCAATAATACAGTGACACGTGAAATTAACATCAATAATGTAATGCAAATAAAAAAACTTATCATTGTCAAGAAATAAAAAAATAAGGGACTAAAAGGTTTAATTTTCAAGATAAGGGGATAAGTGTTAAAATGTGAATCCTTTTTTATATTTTATTTTCACCCCTAAAGTTTAATTTTATAAAAAAACCTTTTGGTCTCCCAGTTTCCAGAACTTTCACTTGGTCCCCCAATTTTTCAAGTTAAATCTGAAAGCTTTAATTTATTTTTGTCTTTATGTTTTTGTTGTTTATATAATATAATATAGGTTATTTTTGTCCAATATATAGACTTATATTGCACTTCTAATTCCACAAATGATAAAATTTGACTCTTGTCTCCTCCCTGTTTTTATCTCCTTTCTGTAAATAAGTTTTTTAAGACTAAATTTATAATTGTGTTTTACTTTTTCTTTAGTTATATTTAATGAAATGATTTTTTTATATGCAGTTTGATTAGAGGCCGTGGATCTTTGGGTTGTTTAACTTCATTAGAATCTTCACTTGCTCCACCAAACTTTCAAAATTTATTTTATTACGTTTTAGTACTATAATAAAATATGCATTTTATTGTATAATTTAGAGAATTATAATGTAACTAATTTAAATAAATTCAATATATATACTTAAATTAAATTTTTATTATAATATAGCGACCATAATCTTTTTAAAACATGCTCATTATTTTATATCACAACATTATATTAAGTATATTTTATTCCTATTTGCTGATGTTAATGACTTTTGCTGGGTGTACTATATATACATATCAAAGTAAATAATCGATTTTAAAGTCTAAGTATTAGGGGTGTTTTAGAAATTTTATTTAGTGAGGGTTCTCTTAATGTGATATGTCTTATGTGACAAGAAAGCTGAAGATTGTTGTTGGAACATTGTTAATACGAATTATGGGTGGTTGGCCGGATTCGGTGGTGGTGCTTTTATGGAATTTACGATGTTTCGACTTATTGTATATATTAAATATTTTGGATTCATGATAACTTGTTTCTAAGTTCTTTTGTTTACTATAATCTTTAGTTGTTTCTATTTATTTGATTATTCTAAACTAGTCTCATTATCATCGTCACAAAACAAAACAAACACCCCATATCTAGTATCTACAATACCAAAGTATAATACTTCGAGTAGAAACTAAGCCTACAATATAACACTATAAAGTTAGGAAATAGCAAGTCTACATCCTATTGAAAACCTCACTTATCATAATCCATCAAAGTTTAGCAACCAAACATAAATTTAGGAAGATAACTTCCATTTAAAATCGTGCACTATCTTAGTGGTATTTTAAATGGTTTCCCTTCTGCGTGATCATAGACTTCAACTATTCCTAAATGGTCTTCCCATATATCGTTCTTCACAAAATTTTCTACAAGTCGATTTGCGAATATGGTTGAGATTCTTATTCTAATACTTCTTCCAAGTTCAATCTATAATTTAACGTTATGGATCTGTCCTTGTCATGTTAGGCTTTGAATTATGTAATATCATCTTAATGTTGTAGAAAATTCTTTCATTCACGTGAAAGTAAAAATCATTAATACAAACAATAATATTTAGAATGTACGGTGCCATCCCTTAATGGTTTCAAGCATGATAATCTTCAGACTACCTTAATGGTATTTTGAATGGTTGATTCTTTTTTCTGTTGCTTCTCCCCATCTAGTTCAATCTATTAAAAATTATTACCGATGCGAACAATTATATTTTCACCACCTCACACATCTATTATTTAACAGTAGGGTGATATGAGTAGTATGTTAATCTCTAATATTTTTTTTAGTCAAAAAATATCTTATATTCAATTTCTCATCAATATTATATGGAAGGATATTGACACTAATTTATAAATTTATCAAATTCTCTCTATATGTAAGTGTCTTATGTCATATGGGAAGCAAATGGCCATGAATCTTTCATTTTTTGGGAGAGCAGAACTTGCTTATGGACTTGATATCTCTTCTTATGGGTGCATAGTTCTCTTATATCTATAATGAGTAAGGACACTCTTAATCATTTGAATTTTAGGTATATTAACATGTGCTTTGTTTAATGTTTGACACATTGGTTTCTTCTTTTCATCAAGTTTATTACTTCTTTCTAGAAATGAAGATAATTGTGCCTTAGTACAACATTAAATATTAAATATTCATCAAGTTTCTTCTTTTGTTATTTTCATTTGCTCGTTGTTCCTCATCAGTACTACTCTCCTTCTCAAATTTATACGTTTGAGTTGGAGTGCAAGCAAACTCTGTGGAAGAATCTGGAAATAGGATCATTTTCTTAATGTCTCTAAACTTTGTCTTAGGTTTTTGGTTTGACTGATGATTATTATTAGACTGTTAAGCTCGATTAGATTGTTGAACATTGTTGTTTTGATTAAATTTGGTAGATTTAAACATTTTGGTCGTGATAAGATTAAAACAAAGCTAAAAAGAAAATGATAAAAAAAGGCGAGCGGTGAAATATAGGTGAAAGTGATATAAAGAGAGAGAGAGAGTTAGTGAAATTTCTGAAAAAAGAGGATGAGAGAGAAAATGGATGAGGTGCAAGATCCCAGAAATTTTGGGATAAACACCAAATCTGAAAAGAAAAAAGACGAAAAAGATGAAAAAAGTGTATAAAGTGCTAAAAGAAAAAGAAAAAAGGTGGAATAAATTTAGTGGTGGATGAATGGGTAGAGAGGATTTGTTTAAAGGTTGACTCTCATTGACCTAACTTTTTTCATTTTGTAAGGGCTTAAATGAAATTATATCATTAGTTAGGTCATGGGTTTCAATTTCTTGATCATATCAAGACTTAAGTGCATTTATACCATTAATAGGGTCTTGAAATTTCTTGATTACACAAGGGAATAAATACAATTTTTTATCATTAGTGGGGTTCTCGATTGCAATTTCATGGTTATCTAGGGTATGAGATGCAATTATATCATAGGTGGGGCCCTGAATTGCACTTTCTTGATTAGATAGAGGCTTAAATGCAATTGTATCATCTATTAGTTTTCTAGATTGTAGTTTCATGATTATATAGGGACGGAAATGAAATTGTATCCTAGGTGGGCCCTAAATTGTAATTTCTTGATTACACGGGGGTTTAAATGTAATTATATCATCTATTAAGGTCCTAAATTGATATTTTATGGTTATATAGGGACTGAATTGCAATTATATCATAGGTGGACCTTGAAATGCAATTTCTTGATTACACAGGGGCATAAATGTAATAATATCATTAGTGGGGTCCTAAATTACAATTTCATATTTATATAGGGGCTTGATTGAAAATTCAAGATCATACAAGGACTATATTATAAATATTTATTCTAATAATATCTAATGGCAAGTGGTCCATAACCTAATACATTATGCGCTATGCATGTCACTAATAAAGTGGACAAAAAGTAAATCATTTGTTCATTTCAGTAAAAACCATTACATTAATACACTCCATCCAAAGTTTGCCCTATTTCACCACAACTATAACATCTACAAAACACAATACCATCCAAAACATAAATCACCTACCAATCTAAAAATATTCTATCCAAAACATTTCATTCAAAACAACATTTCTACACTTTAGTCTTTCCAAAACCTTAAATTAGATTTATAGTCTATCCAAAAAAACATCATAGTATTACAATAATTAAAATATTCATACAAATTACACAAATAACAAAGAGTCTATTTTCTTATTTTAAGAGACATTCTTTGTTGATTTCTTTGCTATTAAATCATCTTGCAACGTTTTCAAGGTAACTGCATATTTACCTTTCAATTTAAATAGAATAGTTATCAAGTTAGTTTTCCCCATCTTAGCTTGTAAGAATAGAGTCCTAGATGTGCTAGTGGCAGGTAGATCTAAATCAACATAATCTTTTCTAGATGGACCATATGTGCAACCCAATGAGTTTGAGCTATAGCTTAAGGTAGATCTATATGTTAGAGCCTAAAAAGTAAAGATTTGTTACAAAACGTTTTTCATATCCTAATAATATAAATTTTAAACTTACCAATCTATTTGATAGCGTCAATTTTGTTGCTTCTTTGTAGGGAAGTTGTTGGATGCATGGATGGATTTCAAATATATGTTACATCTGTATCTGAACCTCACTCCCACTCCTGGATTTTCTTTAGAACTTTTAGGTTTAGCTTGTTGCACCTGATCCACTTGAGTCGGTTCTTCATACATTAGATTATCTGGTATATTGCGAAAAACAAAACTCAGGTTAGGAATTAGATCCAAGTAATCAAGTACAAAGTAAACATATTTCTTATTTACCTTGACGTAGTTTCTCCTAATCCTACATTAAACTAGTAAGTAAATCATTGAAATCACAATTTTTAGTTTTATCCAAATTATCATCCCTCATTTTAACAGGTGGTTGGCTAATGAAAGTATTTACCTCAAATTGTTGATTGGGAAAATGTGTATATCTAGTGGGTTGACTAGTCTCCAAAGTGGGTATTACATGACTGACTTTGATAAGGGTAGTCTCTCTTGTTAAATTTGTACCATCTGACCCCATCACTCTAGGAGTTTTGCATATTCTTTTGTTGTGTCTATCTTTTTTGCAAAGAATGCACATAACTATGGATACCTTCTTGCTAACTATCTCAAGAGTTAGTTGACCATGTGGTTTACTTCTTGGTTGACCACTATGATGAGCATAAGAAACACTAGTATCTTCTCTAGGCTTCTTTCTTTCTGTTTTTTTGTCTCTACCTCGTTGTTTATAAGCAATAGGAGCCTCCACACCTGGTTTACCTATTTTAGGCACATTCTAGAGCCATTTATGTGACAAATATGAGGATTATATGAACTCATGTATGTATGTTTCATGTAGAAAGGGTCAACAAACTCCTCTGGTTACAAGCCCTTATAAGCCATCACACTAAATGCACGTGCAAAAGGGAGTCCACTATGATCCTATCTTTTGCATGAACAAGTTTTTGCACCTAGAATAGCAACATGCTTACCATCTATTAGATGACTCACCTTATACATTCTTTGTTTAACTCCTTTGCATTTCCGAACATCACTCTTACCATGCACAAAGTTTAGACATTTTATTGTTTTTGGACACACGTCATCTTCCAAATTAAGCATAAATTCCCTTCTCAATATCAACCTCCTAATTAAGTTGGTCTTATCTTCTCTAGCATCCCAATTATAAAACTAGCCCTTGTCGGTAAAATGTTAGAGTTGAACACTAATGTATCCACTTTTATAATAAATTAATTTATTCACGAGACATATTTTTGGGGTTTTATTGGACCTAAGTGAGGGATTATTCTCTTATATTCGACATATCTTACTTTTGTATCTTGTTTTGGACATATTGTTATTTATAGAGTTTTTATGCGTTCATCGTGTGTTAAGTGTGTAGCTTTTAGGTACATGGTTGACACAAGATGCCAAAATGATGAGGAAAAGTAAAAAAGTCCATTCCTATCCCAGGACAAGGCGTAAGATGAGCTTAAAATCACTTTGCGAAAACTAGAGCGTTTTCTAGCAAAATCTTGACGTCTATTGATTCAATCATCATGATTATTTGGTCAGCGCTTTTGAATATTCTTTTTTATTTTGGACAGATCTTGAAGTCAATGACGCGTGAAAAGTGACGAATCCAATTTGGAGTTGATATGAGAAAGCTATGTCATTTGCTTCCTCTGTGACTTGAACCTGTCCAACACTAGGCTAAAAACGGGTTGGGTTATTTTTAACCTAAGTAAGTGAGTCCATTTGGCCCCGTTTTTAGCCTATTATATAAGTGTATCAGAGCTCCTAATTTTTTTTTCTGATTAGACAAGAAAAAATCACTCATTTTAAGAGGAAGTAAACAAATGAGGAGGGTTTTCACCCAATTCCACCATTTTCCACCATTCTTAATCCGATTTACTTCAACCATTAGGTTAATTTAATTTTGTTTATTATTCTAAACATGATTTTAGCATTATTTTTATTTAATATTCAATTTTATAATATGAACTAAAGCTCTTGTGCTCGAGGATTGCAATAGGTATAAACCCTAAATGATTATTTTTATGGTTTTTGATTCTTGGATATCTTTATAAATCCATCTACCCACAAATGCATATTAAAAAACTTATTTGCTAAAAACATCCTCCAATAAGATTCTTTATTAAAAATATACCTTGACAAAAATACCCTTCTATAATCATTTTAATTACTCTATTATTTATCATTTAAATTTAACCACCCTATTAAAACTTCCCACCACCACTACTCCACCACCACCCACCATCCCCACAACCACCACCACCATCAACCTATTAATACCACCACCACAATAACCACCACCACCACCACAACCAACACCACCACTACAACCTCAACCACCACCACCACAAGCATCACAACCACAACAACAACAACCACAACTACCACCACCACCACTACCACCTACTACTAATCTATAATATGCGCGCGTATTCGTGATTTTTTTAAAATCGTCATAACTAATTCTAAAAAAATCAGATAAATAACAATTTTACATATTTGGATAAAGCAAATTATTATTTACGTCTATGATTTTTTTTGATTTTGTTCACAGACACGAAATACATTGTTTCAAACAGTGAATTTCATGTTTGCGTAAAAAATCACTATTTCGAACAGTGAATTTCATATATTAAACAGTGAACATCGTGTCTGCGAAAAAAAAATTAAAAAAAACAAAAAAATTCAAAAAATTCAAAATAGACGTAAATATTAATTTGCTATATCAAAAAATGCAATTTTTTTGATTTTTTGATTTTCATTGTTTCAAACAGTGAATTAGATATGACGATTTAAAAAAAATTACGGACACACGCGTGTGTGATGGAATTAGTAGTAGGTGGTTTTGGTGCTGGTGGGCGCGGTTGTGGTGACTGTAGTAGTGGTGGTGGAAGTACCTTATTATTTGTTTAATATTTAAAAATAAATAGTATATTAAAAATAAATATTATATTAAAAATAAATATTATATTAAAAATAAAATAATATATTAATAAAAAGGGTAGTAAAGGTATAAAAAATATAAATGAGATATTTTCTATAAATAATTATTTTATTTGACATTTTTTATAAAACAAATTATTAAAGGCTTAGTTTAACAATTAGGTACTTTTATTAGACTTCTTTTAACACTTACCCCATCTTTATATTGAAATGAATTGTGTTAATTTTCCGCTGATTATACATTTATGCATGTTTACAATTGTGTCTTGATACAGTATTAATTAGTGTTAGTAATCTCAACTATCCCTTGGGGGAGTGGGTTGAATTACATAATTAATGTATATACGCTTGGTGTGCATTAGTGAACGGGATGACTTGACTAGCAAGGTAGTCGTTAGGGTTTGAACCTTTAGTATTCTAGAGTATTTGTAGGGTCACCCCGGAGGGATCTCTAGTAGTGTAGCTTCCTAACCACCTGAGTAAGGATGGCAACGATTCGGTTTTTTACAAAAATATCAAAAACCATAACCATAACCGTTTATTTTATTCAAAACCATATCATAACGGTTTTAACCATAGGATACACATTTCAAAACCATAACCATATTATTCTGTTTCGGTTTTTCTAAAGGTTTTGCGGGTTTTAACCATAATCAAATAATAATTTAATAAATATATTAATTTTAATATAATCAAACCACACATATAAGAAAAAATTGCAACGTATATAAAATATTGTGTTGGTGCTTGATTAAATTGCATTTTTATTAATTAATTGGTTAAATCTAGTATTTGGATTTTAATTTTAAAATTTAAATATATCTAATTTAAGCTAAATTAATATAGAATATGAAAATATATATGATAATAAACGGTTTTCGGTTATTCGGTTTTATTTTTATCTAAAACCATAACCTAACGATTTTAACCATCGGTTTCACTTTTCAAAACCATAACCTAATGGTTTTAACCACGGTTATATAATTCGGTTTTTAATCAATTCGGTTATAATTGGTTTCGATTTTTAACCGTAACCATTGCCATCCCTACCCAGGAGGGATTTGGGAAGACCTTTGAATTCGACTACTGTGAATAGACTAATTTTCCCTTGATATCAGTAAACATTTAAATAGTTGACTTTGGAAATTATCAACAAAACTCAAGCATATCTCCAACAAGACTCAAGCATATCTCTCTTATTCATTTCTTATCTCTTTTAGTATTTTGATCTATATTATATTAATTTTATTTAATTATTTATTTTATTGCAATCTTAGCTATAAATAAAAACCAACAAACATTATATTTACTTTATTGTCATTTTTTACACCTTTCACCAGTGTACTCGGAAAACACATTAATCATAACTTTGATAGTTCTTGTGGATACGATAATCCCTTGTACTTATGACTATTACTTGTCACTAACCCCATACACTTGTGGTTAAGAAAGTCTTCCGTGCGTTGGTTTTATATCACGCTCGGAGGACGAACAAACACCTCACACAAGTTGTTTAGAAATAAATTACACTTTGTGTGTCTAAAATGGCTTCTAGCCTAGTATTGAGGTGGTGTTTCTAATAACAAATCACGTGCTCCAACATCTAAGTCCTTTATCTTTGTCATTGTTGCACTAAACTTCTCTGAGTATGAGTATGGTGCTTTTGCAGCCTCCCACATCAAATTCTTGTAAATTATTGCACCTAAATTTTTCTTGAAGTTATTATGGAAATATCTAACACCAAGCCTATGCTTTATCCCAACCAATAACTCTTCAATAGCTGGACATAGACCCTACACAATTCAAAGACTAATAAGTTTATAATTCCAATAGATGCATAAAATTAATTGTTAGTGCAATGCCTATTGCTTATCAGTGATTAGCATCTAGTTTTCATATGTTGAGATCCTCCACTATGAGCTGCAAAATCGATGACCATGTGTCTTTATTCTCCTTCTCAACAACAAAAACATATATCACAGATTATATGCAATTGTTAGCATCAATTACCACAATAGTCTAAACCATACTAGGATGTGGGCCCTTCAGATGGCAACCATCAAGCCCCAAACCTTTCTCATTAAAATTGTCCAATTCTTCATGTAGATCGTACGTGTTCTAACTACTCATCACTAATTCCTAACTCCTCAACCAAATACATATCCTTGCCACCCTTCTTAATACCAACAATTCAGTTTGATAACTTTCATCCACATTATCATCAAAAAAGATGTCATCATCATCACGTAACCCATAAACACTATCCTCAAACGATAAATTAGTGTCATTATCACTAGACTCAGCAACATAATCCTAACTAGACTTAGTATTCAACATAAGTATGAACATCATTTTAAACCTCGGACTTATCCGCATTATCATCATTCAGAATCAAGTAAAGGTGTATTGTTACTCCCGGGCTAGTAATACTACTCTTTTTCTCTTTTCTCTTCGAGAACCGCACCCTCTCCAAGGGCAATTTGAGCTTCATTCTCTCTATGTAAAGCAAAAAGTGACGCAGCTTGTAAATAAGAGGCGATATACCAAATAGGAGATACTACTTGGGCTTGTATAGCATCTTCAAAAGCTTTTTTTGGTAAATCGCACATTAGATAACACAAGCTACGACGAGCATACACAGTTGTGGACCCCATTGGGGTAAATTTGATAAACTGTAATTCATTAACTACGTGTATTAGCTCATAGTTAAGTTAAGTAAATTGTACAAGTTTGATTCAGAATTTGATATCACAAACAAACCTTTGTGTAGGATTTAATCGCAGTATTGAAATCCTTATGTTTGAATGAACCATCCCCTGCTTTTCTAGCGTTGTTCATTTCATCTGCCCACACCTGCATGTAGTGCAATTTTTGATTATGTAGGGTCCGGTAGTGTAATTTTTGCATAATGTAGGGACCAATAGTGTAGTTTTTGCATAATACTATAATGTACTATAGTGCAATTTTTGCATAATATAGGACATATTTTAGGGACCTATAGTGACTTTTTTCATAATTTAGGGATCTATAGTGATTTTATTTACATAATTTAGGGACCTATAGTGACTTTTTTGCATATTTTAGGGACCTATAGTGACTTTTTTGCATATTTTAGGGACCTATAGTGACTTTTTTGCATAATATAGGGACCTAAAGTGAGACTAACTAAGAAAAAAATCTGAAGGGTGCGTGGAGCCTCGTCAAGGGGACAAAGTGTGTAAGTTAAAAAAATCCTTGTATGGCTTAAAACAGGCACCGAAAAAATGGTATGAAAAACTAGATAATACTCTCATTTCAGATGGTTTTATAGCTAACACTTCTGACTCATGTGTTTACTCCAAGGTAACAAATTCAGAGTGTGTTATCATCTGCCTCTATGTAGATGACATGCTTATCTTTGGTACTACTATTCATATTATAAATGAGACTAAACGCTTCTTGTCTTCCAGATTCGACATGAAAGATATGGGAGAAGCTGATGTAATACTTGGGGTAAAAATCATTAGGAGCAGTAATGGTATTATCCTGAATCAGTCTCATTACGTATAAAGGATGGTGAAAAAGTTCAATTCCTTTGAGATAACGCCTGTAAATACTCCTTATGATTCTAGCATTAATTTATCCAAACATGTTGGGGATGCTGTATCCCAAAATGAATACGCTAAAATCATAGGAAGTGTGATGTTCTTGATGAACTATACTCGACCCGATATTGCCTATGCCGTCAGTAGACTTAGTCGCTATACTCATAACCTGAGTAGTGACCACTGGGTTGCACTTCGCCGTCTATTGAAATACTTGAGGGGTACCATCGATCTAGGCTTGCACTATAACAAATTCCCTGCAGTCCTTGAGGGTTTTTGTGATGCAAATTGGATCTCTGACGATGACGAAGTAAACTCCACCAGTGGTTATGTGTTCTCCTTAGAGGGAGGTGTTGTATCGTGGAAGTCTTCCAAAAAGACTTGTATAGCTTGCTCCACCATGGAGTCTGAATTCATAGCACTAGAGTTAACTGGGCATGAAGCTGAGGGGTTGAGAAGTCTCTTATCGGATGTGCCACTTTGGGAAGGAAGTGCCACACCTATATGTATCCACTGTGATTCACAAGCAGCCATTGGAGTCGCTCATGATAGCGCCTATAATGGGATGAAGAGACATATTCGTATTAGACATGGGTCAGTAAGACAGTTACTGAAAAATGGTGTGATAACCTTGGAATATGTACGATCAGAGAACAACCTAGCTGATCCGTTTACCAAAGGCTTAACCAGGAGAGTAGTCCTGGAGATGTCTAGGGGGATGGGGTTGAAACCCATTAATGGGGAACATGTGACCAATGGGTCAATGTGATTCTCCCCATCCCTATGGCTCAAAAGAAAATCGTCTTAAAATTCATAGCCACTTGTGGTGGTCCTGTTGAGAAGGATTTGATGAATAAGACGAAGTGGTCCTTTAGAGTAGGACATGATGAATTCACGGGTAATCACGAGACCCAAACTTCATAATAGAATGTTATAAGGATACGTCCTTAAACAATCTTTAAATGAAGAAATCAAAAGTTCATGGCCCTTAAAGGGTGGTTCTTAGAGAAGGACTTGATGAACTGAAAGGTGATGTTCGAGGGAACTATAGCTTTCAGCAGGGTAGAGTATGTGATGTGGGGGTCTCGATCGAAAACCGTTAAAGTTCAAGAGTAAGTTCACTTAAACGGAACTCGGTGGTTGCCTCACTTCACTACGTGTCAATTCAAATCGAAAGATATTGACACTTAAGTACAATTCACCCAAAAACTGATAGGTATAGAAACCTGATCACTGTCTCTCCAAAAGACCCTGAGTGGGGGATTGTTGGATTAATGCTTTATATTTATTAATTTAAATGTGTAAACGCTAATCCGATATTGTTCTTTTAGGAGAAGAAGAAGAGACTTAGATTAATATAGAGGATTAACTAAGACTCTTCCCATTCCCTTTGAGAAGTGGAAAAAATTACTTTTGTGAATGTTTTTGTTCACATAGGAGGTGAGTAAAAAAGTTTATCTACTTAAATAAACTCACCTATGTATTCTTATCACAAGAGCTAGTCACTATGCAAGCTAAAAGGGAACAAGGAAGCCCCCACACGCGCGCACCACCACCACCACCACCACCCACCCGCCCGGCACGGCACCGGCGCCGGCGTGGGGCGTGGGTCGTGGGTCGTGGGTCGTAGGGGAGTTGGGGAGTTGGGGAGTTTGGGGAGTCAGAAAATGAAAAATGAAATGGATTTTCCTACCCACTCTTATAGTGGTCGCTGACAACTCAAACTCAAACATAGAGACAAGTCTCCACCAATCACGCACGCGTTAAAGAATAAGAATATTCCAGCAGCTGTTACAAGGAGATAGTCAACACGTGGGAATATCAAGGTCAAAGCTGTTACAGAATATAAAAAACGTGGAGGTTAAAAGCCAATCAAAACCGTCAACCAAATTGATGTCTCCCTATTTGTGATGAATTAATACTAGTTGGAGACATCAATTTTAGTGATTTAGAAGTCTTTCTAATCGATTTTCTTGAGAAATGATACACTTTCCTTTTTTGAGTCTTGATTTAGTAAATTATTGTTTTTAGAGCATATTGGGTTTAATTATTTAGTAAATTATTGTTTTTAGAGCATATTGAGTTTAATTGTTTTTTAGTATATTGGATAAAATCTGACTCCTGGCTCGTCCTTGTTTTTATCTCCTTTCTGTAAATAAGTTTTTTAAGACTAAATTTATAATTGTGTTTTAATTTTTCTTTAGTTTTATTTAATGAAATATTTCTTTTTACGTGCAGTTTGATCAGAGATTTTGGGTTGTTTAACTTCATTACAATCTTCACTTGCTCCACCAAACTTTCAAAATTTATTTTATTACGTTTTAATTTATTTACTATAGTAAAATATAGATTTTGTTGTATAATATAGAGAATTATAATGTAAATAGTTTAAATAAATTCAGTATACATACTTATATTATACTTTTTATTATAATATAGCGACCATAATTTTTTATAAACATGCTCATTGTTTTATATCACAACATTATATTAAGCATATATTTTTCCTATTTGTTGATGTTAATGACTTTTCCTGAGTGTACTATACATACAAATCACAGTAAATAATCAATTTCAAAGTCTAAGTATCCGTTATCAGGGGTGTTTTAGGAATTTTATTTAGTGAGGGTTCTCTTAATGTAATATGTCTTATGTGACAAGTAAGCTGAAGATTGTTGTTGGAACATTGTTAATATGACTTATGGGTGGTTGGCCGGATTCAGTGGTGGTGCTTTTATGGAATTTAAGATGTTTCAACTTATTGTATATATTAAATATTTTGGATACATGATACTTTGTTTCTAAGCTCTACTTTTTACTATGATCTCTAGTTGTTTCAATTTATTTAATTATTTTAAACTAGTCTCGTTATCATTATCACAAAACAAAACAAACACCCCATATCTAGTATCTACAATACCAAAGTATAATACTTCGAGTAGAAACTAAGCCTACAATGTAACACTAGAAAGTTAGGAAATGACAAGTCTACATCCTATTGAAAACCTCACTTATCATAATCCATCAAGTTTAGAAACCAAACATAAATTTAGGAAGATAAATTCCTTTTAAAATCGTGCTTTCAGACTATCTTAGTGGCATTTTAAATAGTTTCCCTTCAGCGTGATCATAGACTTCAACTATTCCTAAAAGGTCTTCCCATATTTCGTTCATCACAAAATTTCCTACAAGTTGATTTGCGAAAATGGTTTAGATTCTTCTTCTAATACTTCTTCCAAGTTAATATCATCATGATGTTTTCGAAAGTTCTTCCATTCACGTGAAAGTAAAAATCATCAATACAAACAATAATATTTGAAAACTGTGTTGAGGGATTTGGCATGTATGGTGCCATCCTCAATGGTTTTGAATGGTATTAAGCATGATAATCTTCAGGCTACCTTAATGATATTTTGAATGGTTAATTCTTTTTCTGTTGCTTCTCCCTATTGTTCAATCTATTAAAAATTATTACCAATGCGAACAATTATATTTTAACCACCTCACACATCTATTATCTAACAGTAAGGTGATATGAGTAGTATGTAAATCTCTAATATTTTTTTAGTCAAAAAATATCTTATATTCAATTTCTCATCAATATTATATGGAAGGATATTGACACTAATTTCTAAATTTATCAAATTCACTCTATATGTAAGTGTCTTATGTCATATGGGAAGCAAATGGCCATGATACTTTCATTTTTTGGGAGAGCAGAACTTGCTTATGGACTTGATATCTCTTCTAATGGGTGCATAGTTCTCTTATATCTATAATGAGTAAGGACACTCTTAATCATTAGAATTTTAGGTAAATTAACATGTGCTTTGTTTAATGTTTGACATATTGGTTCTTTCTTTTCATCAAGTTTATTACTTCTTACTAAAAATGAAGATAATTGTGCCTTAGTACAACATTAAATATTAATAATATGAGGAGAGGCAAAAATAGAAGCTCCACCATTTAGAGTATTATTAGATTGATTATTCTGTTGTTTTAGCATATAAATCTCAATACTCACTATATATATATATATATATATATATATATATATATATATATATGTTTAGTAGTGATATTATCCCTATTACCACTTATAAGTAGAGTAAAGTGGTACCACTAAATGATCGAAAATGGTACGAAATATACCATTTCATCGTTTTTACAAGCTCCCTCGTTTGAAAGTCTTATATCGCAAATTTACCATTAACTTGAGTATTATAGTGCCAGCAAAGCATCTTCTCAGTGGTTTTAAATATTTGCTACTTGTGTAGAACACTAAAAGGCCGAAAAGATCTAAAAAGATTATCCATGCTCATGGGTGATGTTTTTATTCTATAAACAATCCAAACTCGTAAACATAAGTGTATAACTCACGTGTTATTCTTATTCAGAATGCAATTCAGCAATTAATGTTGTAAAACGACATTAGTTATTATCAATATCTATTTTGATGCAAAATACTATATTTAAATAGTATCATTAGTGATAACAACTCTACTATTGGGACTTTCAACCATGTCCCAATAATTAAAGTATCTAAAACTCTTGTAACTACTCGAGTTCATTCATCTGGAAAACCATTAGTCAAAATAATTTTAATTCAAATTCTTCACAGAATTTACTCTACTATATATAATAAACATATTAAACAAATTAAAGAATTTGATAAACAAATATAAAATATATCTAAAACACATTTTACTTGTATATCATAAAAAAAATCCTAAATATATATTATTTCAATTAAGTTAAAGAATTACAGTTCATCAAATTATTCGTAATAACAAAAATTTAATAGCGCCTCCTATTATAAAAAATTTAGATTTTTTATTTTTCCCCTCCAAGTATAGGTCAGTTTTCTAAATGATTTTGAACTTTTAAAATTTCGCAATCAGTCCTACAACTTTGCTTTTATCCTCCGTTTACTTGGAGGAAAAAGGACATTTTTCAAAATTTAATCAAATAATATAAATAAATTTATAATAAAAAAAAAGATAATTCAAAATTTATTCATATACACAAAATTATAGAAAAATAAAAGTGATTTTTACCCAACGTATCTTGAAGACATCCCCTATAGATCCAAACCCCCCTCACCACATCTATCTTTTTCTTGCACATAAAAGGCACCATACATTTTATTATTTCTTTTTTTCTCCATAAAAAAACAGTTTGAGTTATGTGAAGTTTCCCAGAACTTAAATTTTGAGCTATGGGAAAATTTCTAAAACTCAGATTTTGAGTTTTGGGAGCGAACTCAAGATATATTAGGAGGATAAAAAAGATAGTGCTTTTTTTAGAGGTAGTGCACAAGGTTTTAGGGGTTTATTGAGCAGTAACCCAAAATTTAACACTATATGCCAATTGTTTCTTAAAATTTCCCTACCATTATACCCATTTTTGTTTTTTCTTTACTATATATATCAATATATTTCATAGTTTTTTTAAACCCTACAAATATGTCTTTCTGATCTATCTTCTCCACTCACAATAACATTTCCTTCTCTCTTTTCTTTCTTTTCTCTGTTCTTTTTTCTCTCTATTCTAAACCTCACATCCCTCTTTCATCTCTCCATTTCCAAAGATCACATCCCTCTTTCAAACCTTCCGTTTTCGAAACTAGCTGAAGATGTTATTGTTCGACCTTATCCTTTTTCTTTCGCAAGCCATGGATGGAAAATGGAAGCTCTGTTTTTTAGGTTGAGCAAGGAAGTTGTATTTTCAAAGCTCCGACCTTTAATAGATCCATTTCCTAAACGACCTCATGAGCAAAACTAAGTTAAGGTAAAACGTAGCTCCATCAACGACTACCATAGTGTAAAGCTCTATTTTTGAAACTCTATCTTCCAACTCCGGCCTTTAAATTATCCATGGCGTGAAGTTTCTTTTTCAGAGCTCCGTGTTTTAGCTCCGGCCTTTAACAGATTCATGTCCTGAACAAACTCACTATCATAACAGAGTTAAGGCAGAATATATATCCTTCAAAGTCAATACAATATTAGAAAACCCATAGAAAATAAAAAAAAAAACATTACAGAAATAAAAAATACATCAAATGATTAACCTAATTTATCAAAGGATTAAAGAATTTTTTTTTTAATTTTCTATAAGAAATAATAGAGATGGAGTAATGAAGAGAAGATAGGTTTGGTGAAAAGAGTAAGAAAGCAAATATAAGTTTGGTAACATAGTTTATGAATCCCTTATAGAACTAATATTGTTGGATTTCTGTATAGGTTTGCTAATGGGCTTAACATATATTTATTGGGCTTAATGGGCTTGTCTTAATATGCCAGGTTCTAAATCTAGATATGATTTTTATTTTATTTGAGTATTGAGTAGTCGTCTTCCAACACTAACGCCACCGTTCTCTTCTGTAATGTCGAATCCTAGCCCCCAATATTTCCATATAATACCCGACACATTAAGCATAAAAAATCATCACGAAACTACACTATTGTGTATTATTTTCTTAGAATTATTATTTAAAATATTATTAAATACTCCGATGCATCTCTTTTTCAAGGGTTCTTTTCTTTTCTCTTCTTCGATCTTCTCCTCTCTAAGTCAAGTGTGTTTTTACTTTTAAGATCGTTGATCATTACATTTTTCAATGAAGAACCAATTCTGAAGAGGTTTACTTTTATTTATTTATTTACACTGTCTTGTCAATATCTTATTTATTTAGTAGATCTAAAATCATTGCCTCTTCTTTTTAATGGATGTATGCTTTCTTTAAATATTTCAGAAATTTCTAATAGCATTTCAAATTAGATTTATTAATTTTTAAAATCATTTTAATGGAAAATATAAGTAATGCTTGAGATAGATCCAAATTCACTATATTTGTATTTACAAAAATTTAAAAGAATTTGTTTGTGTAGGGAAATTTTTTACAAGATAATAAATACAATATTTACAATATATTTAGGAATATTTTATAGTCACTACATTTTCAAAATAAAAACATATAATGATTGAATTGTTAGTATTGATCAAACTTAACATTGCATTATAATTGTATTTTCTCTTGAAAGTGGTCCCTAACTTTGCAAAAATAACATTTGAGCCCTATATTATTTGATTTTGTTATAATTTTGGTAATTATTTTTAAACACTGGGTAGTGTAGTCATTTAACAACACCAACAATACAGTGACATGTGTTATTAACATTTAGTGATTTATGCAGTCGCTTCAAGAACATTTAGTGAGAAGGCCTCAAGAAAATGCAACCCAGATGCATGGACTTTTAGGAGCTTCAGCTTTTGCTTCGGCTTCAGCTTCTAGCTCAATGCATAAGCTACCTCAACAAATTATAATGTAACTAATTTAAATAAATTCAATATATATACTTATATTAAATTTTTATTATAATATAGCGACCATAATTTTTTTTTAAAAAGCTAGTTATTTTATATCACAACATTATATTAAGCATATTTTATTCCAATTTGTTGATGTTAATGACTTTTGCTGGGTGTACTATATATACATATCAAAGTAAATAATCGATTTTAAATTCTAAGTATTAGGGGTGTTTTAGAAATTTTATTTAGTGAGGGTTCTCTAAATGTGATATGTCTTATGTGACAGGAAAGTTGAAGATTGTTGTTGGAACATTGTTGATACTTATGGCTGGTTGGCCGGATTTAGTGGTGGTGCTTTTATGGAATTTACGATGTTTCGACTTATTGTATATATTAAATATTTTGGATTCATGATACCTTGTTTCTAAACTCTTTTTTTTACAATAATCTCTAGTTGTTTCAATTTATTTGATTATTCTAAACTAGTCTCATTATCATCGTCAGAAAACAAAACAAACACCCCATATCTAGTATATACAATACCAATGTATAATACTTCGAGTATAAACTAAGCCTACAATATAACACTAGAAAGTTAGGAAATGGCAAGTCAACATCCTATTGAAAATCTCACTTATCATAATCCATCAAAGTTTAGCAACCAAACATAAATTTAGGAAGATAACTTCGATTTAAAATCGTGCACTATCTTAGTGGTATTTTAAATGGTTTCCCTTCCGCGTGATCATAGACTTCAACTATTCCTAAATGGACTTCCCATATATCGTTCTTCACAATATTTTCTACAAGTCGATTTGCGAATATGGTTGAGATTCTTATTCTAATACTTCTTCCAAATTCAATCTATCCTTGTCATGTTAGGCTTTGAATTATGTAATATCATCTTAATGTTGTAGAAAATTATTTCATTCACGTGAAAGTAAAAATCATTTATACAAACAATAATATATTAAGAACTGTGTTGCGGGATTTAGAATGTACGGTGCCATCCCTTAATGGTTTTGAATGGTTTCAAGCATGATAATCTTCAGACTACCTTAATGGTATTTTGAATGGTTGATTCTTTTTCTGTTGCTTCTCCCCATCTGGTTCAATCTATTAAAAATTATTACCGATGCGAACAATTATATTTTCACCACCTCACACAACTATTATTTAACAGTAAGGTGATATGAGTAGTATGTAAATCTCTAATATTTTTTTTAGTCAAAAAATATCTTATATTCAATTTCTCATCAATATTATATGGAAGGATATTGACACTAATTTATAAATTTATCAAATTCGCTCTATATGTAAGTGTCTTATGTCATATGGGAAGCAAATGGCCATGAATCTTTCATTTTTTGGGAGAGCAAAACTTGCTTATGGACTTGATATCTCTTCTAATGGGTGCATAGTTCTCTTATATCTATAATGAGTAAGGACACTCTTAATCATTTGAATTTTAGGTAAATTAACATGTGCTTTGTTTAATGTTTGACACATTGGTTCCTTCTTTTCATCAAGTTTATTACTTCTTTCTAAAAATGAAGATAATTGTACCTTAGTACAACATTAAATATTAATAATATGAGGAGAGGCAAAAATAGAAGCTCCACCATTAAGAGTATTATTAGATTGTTTATTCTGTTGTTTTAGCATATAAATCTCGATACTCACTATATATATATGTTTAGTAGTGTTCTTATCCCTATTACCACTTATAAGTAGAGTAAAGTGGTACCACTAAATGATCGAAAATGGTACGAAATATACCATTTCATCGTTCTTACAAGCTTCCTCGTTTGAAAGTCTTATATCACAAATTTACCATTAACTTGAGTATTAAAGTGCCAGCAAAGCATCTTCACAGTGGTTTTAAATATTTGCTACTTGTGTAGAACACTAAAAGGCCGAAAAGATCTAAAAAGGTTATCCATGCTCATGGGTGATGTTTTTTATTCTATACACAATCCAAACTTGTAAACATAAGTGTATAACTCACGTGTTATTCTTATTCAGAATGCAATTTAACAATTAATGTTGTAAAACGACGTTAGTTATTATCAATATCTATTTTGATGCAAAATGCTATATTTAAATAGTATCATTACTGATAACAACTCTACTATTGGGACTTTCAACCATGTCCCAATAATTAAAGTATCTAAAAATCTTGTAACTACTCGAGTTCATTCATTTGGAAAACCATTAGTTTAAATAATTTTAATTCAAATTCTTCACATAATTTACTCTACTATATATGATAAACATATAAAACAAATTAAAGAATTAATATTTTTGATAAACAAATATAAAATATATCTAAAACACGTTTTACTTGTATATCATAAAAAAATCCTAAATATATATTTATTTCAATTAAGCTAAAGAATTACAATTCATCAAATTATTTGTAATAACAAAGATTTAATAACGCCTCTTATTATAAAAATTTAGATTTTTTTTTATTTTTCCCCTCCAAGTATAGGTCAGTTTTCTAAATGATTTTGAACTTTTGAAATTTCTCAATCAGTCCTACAACTTTGCTTTTATCCTCCGGTTACTTGGAGGAAAAAGGACATTTTTCAAAATTTAATCAAATAATATAAATAAATTTATATTAAAAAAAAGATAATTCAAAATTTATTCATATACACAAAATTATAGAAAAATAAAAGTGATTTTTACCCAACGTATCTTGAAGACATCCCCTATAGATCCAAACGCCCCCTCACCACATCTATCATTTTCTTGCCCATAAAAGGCACCATACATTTTATTATTTCTTTTTTTCTCCATAAAAAAACAGTTTGAGTTATGTGAAGTTTCCCAAAACTCAAATTTTGAGTTATGGAAAAATTTTCAAAGCTCAGATTTTAAGTTTTGGGAGCGAACTCAAGATATCTTAGGAGGATAAAAAAGACAGTGCTTTTTTTCGAGGTAGTGCACAAGGTTGTAGGGGTTTATTGAGCAGTAACCCAAAATTTAACACTATATGCCAATTGTTTTTTAAAATTTCCCTACCATTATACCCATTTTTGTTTTGTTTTTTTTACTATATATATCAATATATTTCACAGTTTTTTTAAACCCTACAAATATGTCTTTCTGATCTATCTTCTCCACTCACAATAACATTTCCTTCTCTCTTTTCTTTCTTTTCTCTGTTCTTTTTTCTCTCTATTCTAAACCTCACATCCCTCTTTCATCTCTCCATTTCCAAAGATCACATCCCTCTTTCAAACCTTCCGATTTCGAAGCTAGCTGAAGATGTCATTGTTCGACCTTATCCTTTTTCTTTCGCAAGCCATGGATGGAAAATGGAAGCTCTGTTTTTTAGGTTGAGCAAGGAAGTTGTATTTTCAAAGCTCCGACCTTTAATAGATCGATTTCCTAAATGACCTCATGAGCAAAACTAAGTTAAGGTAGAACGTATCTCCATCAACGACTACCATGGTGTAAAGCTCTATTTTTGAAACTCTGTCTTCCAACTTCGACCTTCAAATTATCCATGGCGTGAAGTTTCTTTTTCAGATCTCCGTGTTTTAGCTCCGGCCTTTAACAGATTCATGTCCTGGACGAACTCACGATCATAACAGAGTTAAGGCAGAATATATATCCTTCAAAGTTAATATAATATTAGAAAACCAATAGAAAATTAAAAAAAACCATTACAAAAATAAAAAATACATCAAATGATTAACCTAATTTATTAAAGGATTAAAGAAATCTTTTTTTTTTAAAAAATTTTCTATAAGAAATAATAGAGATGGAGTAATGAAGAGAAGATAGGTTTGGTGAAAAGAGTAAGAAAGCAAATATAAGTTTGGTAACATAGTTGATGAATCCCTTATAGAACTAATATTGTTGGATTTCTTTATAGGTTTGCTAATGGGCTTAACATATATTTATTGGGCTTAATGGGCTTGTCTTAATATGCCAGGTTCTAAATCTAGATATGATTTTTATTTTATTTGAGTATTGAGTAGTCGTCTTCCAACCCTAACGCCACCGTTCTCTTCTGTAATGTCGAATCCAAGCCCCCAACATTTCCATATAATACCCGACACATTAAGCATAAAAAATCATCACTAAACTACACTATTGTGTATTATTTTCTTAGAATTATTATTTAAAATATTATTAAATACTCCGATGCATCTCTTTTTCAAGGGTTCATTTCTTTTCTCTTCTTCGATCTTCTCCTCTCTAAGTCAAGTGTGTTTTTACTTTTAAGATCATTGATCATTACATTTCAATGAAGAACCAATTATGAAGAGGTTTACTTTTATTTATTTATTTACACTGTCTTGTCAATATCCTATTTATTTAGTAGATCTAAAATCATTTACTCTTCTTTTTTATGGATGTATGCTTTCTTTAAATATTTCAGAAATTTCTAATAGCGTTTCAAATTAGATTTATTAATTTTTAAAATCATTTTAATGGAAAATATAAGTAATGCTTGAGATAGATCCAAATTCACTATATTTGTATTTACAAAAATTTAAAAAGAATTTGTTTGTGTAGGGAAAATTTTTACAAGATAATAAATACAATATTTACAATATATTTAGGAATATTTTATAGTCACTACATTTTCAAAATAAAAACATATAATGACTGAATTGTAGTATTGATCAAACTTAACATTCTATTATAATTGTATTTTCTCTTGAAAGTGGTCCCTAACTTTGCAAAAATAACATTTGAGCCCTATATTTTTTGATTTTGTTATAATTTTGGTAATTGTTTTTAAACACATGGTAGTGTAGTCATTTAACAACACCAAAAATACAGTGACATGTGTTATTAACATTTAGTGATTTATGCAGTCGCTTCAAGAACATTTAGTGAGAAGGCCTCAAGAGTGCAAACCAGATGCATGGACTTTTAGGAGCTTCATCTTTTGCTTCTGCTTCAGCTTCTAGCTCAATGCATAAGCTACCTAAACAATTGATTTGGAAAAACAATGGAGAGGAATTTGACGTCACTCATACTCCTCGCCTCAGGCTAAGCCTCCTACAGGTTCCACTGAAGCACAACGCAAAACTCTAATGGAACAAATTTCCTTCTATAGAAATCTCAAGGTAAAAGAACGTGTTCCATTAAATATCTTTTTACATTTACATTTACATAACATTACATGTTATTTGATGTCTTATATTATATTTCCTTGCTTGCTTGTAGAATAATGAGAAAGTGGCTACTCATTCCCTTAAGCGTGTTGGTTCACCATTACTTGATATACACACGAACCAAGCATCTCACTCTGTAGTAGAGAAAGGAAAAGCAGTTGCTGTCTTTGAGACAGAGAAGCAGAAGCCACAAGAGATAGCATTTAGTGCTGGTTCAGCTCAATATATCTTGTGTAAGCAATGGCAGGAAATGAATGGGGATCCTAACCCAAACCCTCCACAGAAGCAGCGTAAAACAGGACCCTTTATGGCTTTAGACATTGCTCGTCCAGCAATATCTATGGGTTGTTTATCCTCAGGAGCCTCAATTGCTTCCATATACAAGCGCTGGAAGGAGATTAATCAAGAACCTCACCAAAATCCTACCCAGTGAGAGGCTGCCCAAGGAAACAAGAACAAGCTCTTAATCAATCCTCTTTCTTTATGCTAAATTTACAACTTGTGTCAAGTTTAAACTATTTATCTCATTCTGGATATGTTATATTTTTTTTATGACTGTTTTATTGGAAAGTCAATGACTTTGATCTAGAAGCTTTTAAATCATTGTGACATACTCTGAAAACCTTTGTCATTTATATAATTTTTGGAAATAATCTGTTAAGGTTTTATGTCTATAAAATATAGATTATTGTAGCTTATACGGTTTATCAAAGGGTCAGGTACGACAATATCGTATGACACAAGAAACTTGGGATGGATGAGGTTTTCCATTCAAGTAATAAAGAATACATGCATTAACACTTTCATTTTTTAAGAGTTTGGCTTGTTGGGGGTGAAGATCTTTCTTAATTATAACTTACATTTACTTTCAATCAAATTACATGATATTATAATTCTAAAATGGCTGGTATGTTAGGTGGCCAACTTACGATTTGTGATTCAATTACCTTAAAGAAAAGAAGGTTCATAAGATAATATCACCTATCCTTGTGAAACCACTATCTTTTTTAAACATGTTATTTCGTCCCCTTGCCCCCATTGCTCCTCTTAAGGTTTGAACTTCGAAAATATATCATTCATCTTGCCATCTTACATGGTTGGTCAGTTTAGAAGATTAAATTAACTAAATCCTGTTTTTAGTTTAACCTAATCCTCGACCCCAAAAATTGGTCATCTCGTGAATAAAACAAAGATAGACATAGACTAAAAATAACCAATAAACATAGAGTAAATATAACCAATAACCCGTAACAAGTCTACTAGACTTCTACAACAAAACACCACTCGATCCAATCCCCACTAATATTATTTACTTTGTCATTGCTGTGGGGTGGAATACCTGCGAAAGCAATCATTGACTTTCCAAAAAGGCGGCCATAATTGGAGAAAGAAAAAAGACGGAAAACCCGTCATAGAAGCTCATGAAAGACTAAAGGTTAGTTAAAAGTATTCTCTTAGCCATTTCATCAAGCACTTTTAAACATAACCTTAAACATAACCTTAAAACTTTTGTCCGTGTTTAAGGTTGGAAGTGTTGATGTACTTTATTGCTACTACGCACATGGAGAAGATAACGAGAATTTCCAAAGACAAAGCTATTCGTTACTTGAAGAGTAAGTATTTTCTTAATTAGTTCAATTTTATAAGGACTACTTATGCAAAATTATTCTTTTTGCAGGGAATTATCATGCAAAGTACTTGTCAACCATCGTGAAGTTAATGTAAGTATTTAATTACACATTTAAACTTTTTTTAACGTTATCTTTTTTTACGCTAATATAAATTTATTTTATTTTATAGGGAAATAGAACAAATTATTTTATAGGGAAATTTCTTGTTAAGGGTGAGCCTAAATGGTATAACCAAAAAGCTGATGAGAAAGGTGAGAAAGATGAAGCTAAAGCCAAAAACACTGAAGCTGAGATCGCCGAGAAAGCGGAAGCAAGAGCCCAAGCTGATCTATTATAAGTGTTTTCAAGGCTAAAAGGTATCTTGTTTACTCTAGACCGATTGACTTGAGTTAAATAAAAATAAACTTTAATAACCTCTTTTATTCATGCAGATTTGATACTTTGGGTGTCATAATAAGGGTGACAGATTTATTTGAAGGGCATTTGAAATTGATTTTAAAGTTCAACACACTGATGCCTAAAGGATATGAGATCACACTCGATGAGGAAAAGCCAAACCAAAAGAAACACTCGAATTTAGTAAAGCAATAAGTTTTGTGAACCAGATAAAGGTAAAGTTGGAGTCCAAGCTGAAGTCGGAGCCTAAGCTGAAGCTGAGATAGCTGAACCTGAAACTTGATCTACGGTTGAAAAATGATGGTATGTTTATCCATATTTATAACTCATCTGGCCCATTGCGTTTGCTTGTGTTGACTGTTTGGTCTCTTATCTTGTTATTAAGTGACTTTATATTTTGATTTTGTGATAACGTTAGTCCTTTTTTTGTGTATTTTCATTATGTTACATACATGTGGTTTTATCAAAATGACACCTTTTAAAGGTATTTTAGTCATTTATCACATAAAGAAAATACAACAAAGACTAATTTTGTTACAAAAAAAGAAAACAAATTAAGGGACGAAATTGTTAACAAGATAAATGACTAAATTTGTTATTTATCCATCTCCTTTTAAATAAAAGAAAAATTCTTTTCATTTTGCTTTAAGCTAAATTTATGCGTGTGACGTATTTTTCCTTTTATTTTTACATCTTTAATGAAATACAATATTTTATGTGCCGTTTGACCAAAGACAAAGGACTATGAGCCGTCCTGAGATGCAACAACACAACAATATTAATAATACAGTGACACGTGAAATTAACATCAATAATGTAATACAAATAAAAAAACTTAACATTGTCAAGAAATAAAAAAAAAGGGACTAAAAGGTTTAATTTTCAAGATAAGGGGATAAGTGTTAAAAAGTGAATCCTTTTTTATATTTTATTTTCACCCCTAAAGTTTAAATTTATAAAAAAACCGTTTGGTCTCCCAGTTTCCAGAATGTTCACCTGGTCCCCCAATTTTTCAAGTTAAATCAGAAAGCTTTAATTTATTTTTGTCTATATGTTTTTTTTTGTTTATATAATATAATATAGGTTATTTTTGTCCAATATATAGACTTATATTGCACTTCTAATTCCACAAATGATAAAATTTGACTCGTGTCTCCTCCCCGTTTTTATCTCCTTTCTGTAAATAAGTTTTTTAAGACTAAATTTATAATTGTGTTTTGCTGTTTCTTTAGTTTTATTTAATGAAATGATTTTTTTTCATATGCAGTTTGATTAGAGGCCGTGGATTTTTGGGTTGTTTAACTTCATTAGAATCTTCACTTGCTCCACCAAACTTTCAAAATTTATTTTATTACGTTTTAGTACTATAATAAAATATGAATTTTGTTGTATAATATAGAGAATTAAAATTTAACTAATTTACATAAATTCAATATATATACTTATATTAAATTTTTATTATAATATAGATACCATAATTTTTTTAAAACATGCTCATTAGTTTATATCACAACATTATATTAAGCATATTTTATTCTTATTTGTTGATGTTAATGAATTTTTCTGGGTGTACTATATATACATATCAAAGTAAATAATCGATTTTAAAGTCTAAGTATTAGGGGTGTTTTAGAAATTTTATTTAGTGAGGGTTCTCTTAATGTGATATGTCTTATGTGACAAGAAAGCTGAAGATTGTTGTTGGAACATTGTTGATACGACTTATGGGTGGTTGGCCAGATTCAATGGTGGTGCTTTTATTGAATTTACGAAGTTTCGATTTATTGTATATATTAAATATTTTGGATTCATGATACCTTGTTTCTAAGCTCTTTTTTTACAATAATCTCTAGTTGTTTCAATTTATTTGATTATTCTAAACTAGTCTCATTATCATCGTCACAAAACAAAACAAACACTCCATATCTAGTATCTACAATACCAAAGTATAATACTTCGAGTAGAAACTAGGCCTACAATATAACACTAGAAAGTTAGGAAATGACAAGTCTACATCCTATTGAAAACCTCACTTATCATAATCCATCAAAGTTTAGCAACCAAACATGAATTTAGCAAGATAACTTCCATTTAAAATCGTGCACTATCTTTGTGGTATTTTAATGGTTTCCCTTCTGCGTGATCATAGACTTCAACTATTACTAAATGGTCTTCCCATATATCGTTCTTCACAAAATTTTCTACAAGTCGATTTGCGAATATGGTTGAGATTCTTATTCTAATACTTCTTCCAAGTTTAATCTATAATTTAACGTTCCGGATCTGTCCTTGTCATGTTAGGCTTTAAATTATGTAATATCATCTTAATGTTGTAGAAAATTCTTTCATTCACGTGAAAGTAAAAATCATTAATATAAACAATAATATTTAAGAACTGTGTTAAGGGATTTAGAATGTATGGTGCCATCCCTTAATTGTTTTGAATGGTTTAAAGCATGATAATCTTCAGACTACCTTAATGGTATTTTGAATGGTTGATTCTTTTTCTGTTGCTTCTCCCCATCTGGTTCAATCTATTAAAAATTATTACCGATGCGAACAATTATATTTTTACCACCTCGCACATCTATTATTTAACAGTAAGGTTATATGAGTAGTATGTAAATCTCTAATATTGTTTTTAGTCAAAAAATATCTTATATTCAATTTCTCATCAATATTATATGGAAGGATATTGACACTAATTTCTAAATTTATCAAATTCGCTCTATATGTTAGTGTCTTATGTCATATGGGAAGAAAATGGCCATGAATCTTTCATTTTTTGGGAAAGCAGAACTTGTTTATGGACTTGATATCTCTTCTAATGGGTGCATAGTTCTCTTATATCTATAATTAGTAAGGACACTCTTAATCATTTGAATTTTAGGTAAATTAACATGTGCTTTGTTTAATGTTTGACACATTGGTTCCTTCTTTTCATCAAGTTTATTACTTTTTTATACAAATGAAGATAATTGTGCCTTAGTACAACATTAAATATTAATAATATGAGGAGAGGCAAAAATAGAAGCTCCATCATTAAGAGTATTATTAGATTGTTTATTCTGTTGTTTTAACATAAAAATCTCAATACTCACTATATATATATATATATATATATATATATATATATATATATATATATATATATGTTTAGTAGTGATCTTATCCCTATTACCACTTATAAGTAGAGTAAAGTGGTACCACTAAATGATCGAAAATGGTACGAAATATACCAGTTCATCATTCTTACAAGCTCTCTCGTTTGAAAGTCTTATATCACAAATTTACCATTAACTTGAGTATTATAGTGCCAGCAAAGCATCTTCTCAGTGGTTTTAAATATTTGCTACTTGTGTAGAACGCTAAAAGGCCGAAAAGATCTAAAAAGGTTATCCATGCTCATGGGTGATGTTTTTATTCTATAAACAATCCAAACTCGTAAACATAAGTGTATAACTCACGTGTTATTCTTATTCAGAATGCAATTTAGAAATTAATGTTGTAAAACGACATTAGTTATTATCAATATCTATTTTGATGAAAAATACTATATTTAAATAGTATCATTAGTGATAACAACTCTACTATTGGGACTTTCAACCATATCCCAATAATTAAAGTATCTAAAAATCTTGTAACTACTCGAGTTCATTAACCTAGAAAACCATTAGTTTAAATAATATTAATTCAAATTCTTCACATAATTTACTCTACTATATATAATAAACATATTAAACAAATTAATGATTTAAATTTTTTGATAAACAAATATAAAATATATCTAAAACACATTTTACTTGTATATCATAAAAAAATCCTAAATATATATTATTTCAATTAAGTAAAAGAATTACAATTCATCAAATTATTTGTAATAACAAAAATTTAATAGCGCCTCCTAATATAAAAAATTTAGTTTTTTTATTTTTCCCTTCCTTTTTTTTTTGTCAATCAAATCCAATGATGTTATTTGAATTTATTACATAAATTTATAAGAAACTCGCTAGACGCAATAAGTGACGTATGCTTCCATCCGGAGAGGTCGATATTTTTACGTGTACAGTTAGCCAGCGCATCGGTAGCTGCATTAAACCTCCTGTTAAAATGGGCAATTTTCCAATATTTAGAAAGACCTAACCATCTCTTGATTTCCTCAAGAACAGGTTCAAGACTCCAATGAAGTCCGGTCGTGCCCTCAATTCCTTGAATTAATTCAAGGTTATCGGTATAAAATGAAACAGCTTGACAACTCAGGTCCTTGCTAGCCCTCATTGCCCTTACAACCGCCCATGCCTCACCTTCAATAACTAATCTGATCTTGCATTTATCACTAACTTTCCGAACAATATTACCATTCTTATTAACTCCAATTGCAGCAATAGCTGCTTGTTCTTTTTTAGAGATGAACGATGCATCACAAGTCCACACAATTTCAGCCTTATCGTTGACAACTGGGTTCTCTGTAACTACATTCTCATTTCCGTATTTCTTTCTAGACTTCTTGCTTTCTAACTCATTAAACGGTCCAAATAAAGACGTCATAAGTTCTTTAGCTCTCCTAAGGACATCCCCCCCACACCATTGTTTGCTTTCATGAAAACAAGCCATTCTTTCCTTCCATAAGAACCACACAATAGCCAAAATGTAAGATGTAACAACTCTTGAGTTCCACCCATTTTTAGAATATGCATTCGTAATATTGACAAATGACAAACCATTCTTCAAAAGAACCTTTATAACCTTCCTCAATTCTAATCTGTAGCGGCGAGTTAGCCTAAATCTCTCTGCTAAGAGGGCACTTAAGTAAGAGATGCGTAACATCCTCTTCACCTAATTCACACCATTCGCACATACCGTTACTAACACATTTTCTTTTCCTGAGATTTTCTTTAACTGGTAAAGCATTGTTACAAACTCTCCATTCGAAGTTTTTCATCCTAGCCGGAACGTTTGTTTTCCAAATAGTTTTCCATATACCATCCATTTTTTGTTCGTTAATAGTCGACGATTGAGTTTCAATCGCCATCTCTTCAGCCACCAGCGTGTGATACCCTGATTTTGTTGAGTATTCTCCATTCTTATTATACGGCCATACAATCTTATCATCATTATCGACTTGAAACCTAGGCATTTGCATAATAATTTGTCCAACCTCATGCGGAAAAGTATTGAAAATTATATTACTATCCCATCCAATCCCATCTTTTTCAAAAAGCTCATGAACCCAATTAATGTTACAACCATGTGGTTTACTGAGCAGAATACCATTACTTATCCAACAGTGATTCCATATGTGTGTATTTCTACCATTCCGAATTTGCCAAATAGCATGTTTCTTGATAAATTGTAGTCCCTTAAAAAGACTAGCCCAACACCACGATCTTTTACTAGATAGCTTAGCGTCCCACATTTTACAGTTTGGAAAGTATATACCTTTTAGGACTTTATATACAAGTGAATCTTCATTGCTAAGTAACCTCCAAACTTGATTAGCTAACATTGCAATATTCATTTTGTGAAATTCTCTAAAACCCAGCCCACCTACTGATTTTGATCTCGTTAGTTTTTTCCAGCTGACCAAGTGTATTCTTTTTTTATTACCTGCATCCCACCAAAAGTTAGCAATGATGCTAGATAATTTTTTGCATAGCGATTTTGGCATCTCAAAGATCGACATGATATAATTAGGTAATGCTTGTAATACTGCCTTAATCAATACTTCTTTACCCCCTTCCGATAAAAGGGAAGCCATCCAACCTTTAGATTTAGCTAACAACCTGTCTTTAATATAGTTCAAATTTTCACTTTTTGCACGTTTAAGAGAAAGCGGAATCCCCAAATATTTACCCAAATCCGTAGTCTATTCAACTTGCAGTTGTTGTGTAATATCACCTTTAATGCTATCTGGAGTGTTTTTGCAGAACATAATTTTTGATTTATGTAAATTGACCCTTTGACCCGATGCCATGCAATAATCTTTAATAATCTTTTGAAAGGCTTCAATTTCTTTTGCGTTAATATTAATGAAGAATAGTGCGTCATCCGCAAAAAGAAGATGTGTCAAAGACAGACAATTCCTTTAAATTAGAACTCCTTTAATATCTCCAATTCGGCAATAGTGATTAATTAAACTGATAAGACTTTCAGTAAGAAGAGAAAAAAGAAGAGGAGATAGCGGGTCCCCTTGTCTTAGTCCTTGAGTCGGTTTGAATTTTTCCAATCTTTGTCCATTAACTTTGACTTGGAAGGAAACCGATGAAATACAGTTATTGACCCATTCAATCCACTTATCACAAAAACCAAGAGCTCTGAGGGTTTTAAAAAGAAATTCCCAATTAACTTGGTCATAGGCCTTTTCCATATCGAGTTTAACCGCACCATAAAACTTATTAGATTTCCTTTTAGTATTTAGGAAATAAGACATCTCTTGAGCAAATATTATATTATCCTGAATATTACGGCCCTTAATAAATGCTGATTGCGTGGGGGACACAATATGATCCATAAATGGCTGCAGTCTAGTGGCAAGAATTTTCGCAATAATTTTATAACTGAAGTTCGCGCAAGAAATAGGCCTATAATCCTTAACCGATTCTTGACAATTACCTTTGGGTATAAGGGTGATTACCGAGTCATTAATGCTTCCAATATCCATGTTATTATTAAAGAATTCCATAACAAACTTAAAAATATCATGTTTGATAATCTCCCAAAATTCGTGATAGAATTTTCCTAGTAAACCATCCGGACCAGGAGCTTTAGAACCCGACATACTAAAAACTGCATCTCTAATTTCCTCCATGGTTGGCATACACGTGAGTAATTCATTCATATTATACGTCACTTTACACGGTATAAATCTCGTGATATCTTCAGGATCGGAGACCTCATTAGCTTTAAATAATTGCATATAATAGTTTTGGATGATTTCATTAATTTCTCCTGGCTCCTCAACCCAATCATTATTATTATTTTTAATCGTACAGATTCGATTAATTTTTCTTCTTTTCATTGTCTTAGCGAAAAAATATTTCGTGTTCTTGTCACCTTTCTTGATTGCCAAATCTCTCGCCCGATCTTCCCAGTAAATCTCTTCAATTCTTCAAAGTTCCTGAATACAATCTTTAATATAATTTTCTCTTAATCTACTCTCATCCGTAATTTGTTCTCTATTAATTAAGATAAGCTCTTCTTGTAGTTCATTGATTTTCTTTCGGTTATTAAAAAATACCTTCCTACTCCATCCTTTAAGAGCCAAACAAGTTGCATCTCTTTTATTGCAAAACTTCGTAATACTATCACAATCCTTCTTACACTTCCAATTCTCTTTAACAACCTCTTTACACCTACTATGTTCAAGCCATCTTGATTCGAATATAAAATATTTATCAGCTTTAATTATGTTAGCATCCTTAATAAGAATAAGCGGACAATGATCAGAGCCCACGGCCGGTGGGACTTTAATTATCGCATTTGGTAAAGAAGCACACCATTCCATAGAAGCTAGAGCTCTATCAAGTTTTTCTTTAACATTATTTAAACTATCCCGATTATTAGACCAAGTGTATTGGCACCCCTTGCTGGGGAGATCCACAAGATGATTATTGTTAATAAATTCGTTAAACTTTAACATACGGTCCAAATTAGCCGATCTTTTCCCTTGCTTTTCATAGTAATTGGCAACATCATTAAAATCACCCATGATAATAAACGGTTTATCTAAATTTTTAATCTTTTTCGAGAGGTTGATCCATAATTTAGTTCTTTCTTCAAAATTAACTGGGGCATAAACACAAATAATATACCAAGAACGGTCATTGATTTCATTAACTTTAGCAATAACATAAAACTGACACGAACACGAAATAGAAATATCCACTGAGTCTTTCCATAAAAGTAGAATACCCCCAGACCTAAATTCTCTTCCTCTAGGCTCAACTACAAAGGAATTATTAAAATTTTTAAAGTGCGAGCAAGACCTAAGGTCTTTTTTCCTAATCTTCGAATCCAAAAGGCATACCACCGAGGCATTATTCTTACCAACTAGGGCTTTAAAATATTTCCTAGTCAAGGGGGCCCTAACCCCTTGACAGTTCCATCTCTCCCGGCCGCATTAACGGATCGGCCGCCATCCTCAGCAAACAAAAGAGGACCATTTTCCTTCAAAGGGTATCCCCAAGTAGTCATGTCCTCATCAGATTCACTACCGCTACTTAACCCGCCTTCAAGATGTCCGTCACAATTATCCGCATTACAAAAGAATAATTTTTGATGATCTTCAAACTCTTCCTCAAGCACCAAATCTTTACCATCACAAATGGCCTTTTTCTTGATAATATTATTCCTAACATCATAAAAACTATCACAAAGCTAGTCAATGAAGCCTTGCATATCAAGGATTCTTCTTTCCATATTAGCAAAATCCTTCGTTCGTGAATTTTTGAAGTTTAGCATTTCCCGGCTCACCACTCGGCGCCACCTTCCTTTTAAGGGTTTTTGGCCATGTAAATTTAACATGAGGTCAAAAATTCTTACTTCCAGGGTTATCGATCCAAACTCCTTCTCTGCTATCTTCTCTTCTTGGATGGTCACTAATATGCACAGATTGTGAGTTTTCAAAACCCGATTCCTCGTGATATTCAAAGTCCTCCATAGATGGGCTACCAATATCAGTTCTTGAGAAATGTTTACGCGTTGCCACATCATCAGATTTCCTCTCGGTCCCCCTTCAAGAACATTGACATTATTCATTAGCTCTTCAATGAGGTCTTCATTTTCACGTTTCCTTTTAGATGAATCATTACCAGCAGTTCGAACCAGTCTCTTTACCATCAGTAGTTTCATTAGCTTTGTCTGAACTATTAAAGGACCCAAATTGAATGACACCACCACTATTACCCATTCCACCATGATCATTTCCTTCACTGTCATCCTCTCCATCATTATTAAACCTCCTAAATGGATGGAACTTCACCACCTCATCAAAATGGCCCCACCTATCTTTTTTCCGAATCACATAGAACACTTTATCCTCGCTTCTCATCGTCATATCCTTGCTCCAGTTACAATATCTAGTAGCATCATCACTCCACTTCGGACAAACCATTGCAAGATTACATCTGTTTTTATTGTGCCCTAGCTTCCCACAATTGAAGCAAAAGAGCCCTATACTTTCATAAATAAATGAGACCCAGGCTTTGCCATCAAGCTGTTGAAGAAATACACCCGTCTTCAAAGGCTGGAGAGTATTGAACTTCACACGAAACCTAATAAACTTCATATCATCGCTGTCGATAATGGGAAAATCAATTTCTAGAACTTCCCCAATAAAATCTCCGAATAGTTGTATCGCTTCAAGGTTGTTCTGTGACCCAGCCAAACCATAAATTCTAACCCATGTAGCAGAAGAAACCAAGTCGACATCCTTCAAAGCCATTCCTTCTTCAAACTTCACAATAATAACATGCAGTCCCTGAATAAGCATAGAGCGGATAAAGAAAAGTCTATCAGCCTCTTCTTCGTTGAAAAGACTGATTTTGAAAGTATTTTCCGCCATTTCTTCAAACACCATTCTTCCAATAACGCCCCATGTATCGAGAACAAGCTTTCGAAATGTACCAAGCGCGATGATCCTATCAGAAATGATCTTGGCAATGACTGAATACTCAGGGATAATCGGTTTAACTGACGGCACTTTAGTAGAGAGAGATAGTGTTTCGAGCTTTAGGATATTTTCGGTTTTAGTTTTGGCTAAGGGTAGAAGATGACAGTTTGTTTCTGACATTTTTTTGGAGTATATTTGTTAAAAAAGCAAAATTTTGTTTTTAGGGAGTAAAGAACAAGATGCAATTGCTATATAAAACCCACAGGTATACAAGTTATATAGTAGAGTTAGGGGGCGTACCTCACACGAATTAAAGTGCATGGCTGCCAAATGTAAAAACCAAATAAGAAAATGTCCTTCATGCGTGTAAATAATATAAAAAATCTCCTCGAATCCTTCCCATACTATTGCATGCCGTCCGATAAGAATCATAAAGTGAATCACGTTAAAAATCTTCTGCAGAACAAATACCAAGACAAAATAGCAGCAAGAAATCTTTCCGTTATCTTGGAAAGAAATAATTTCGCAATAATTTTTAACATTGTTGTCAAAGGGGACATTTTCATGTTTAAAACACCTCCGCTTTAATATCTGGTCTTTATTCTTAACGAAATAAATGTGAAAATCTTGGTAAATCCCTAACATAATAAATACCAGCATTCCACTTGATGATTTCCAACATATACTATCATAGGAATCACTAAGATTTGACCAGAAGGATTTAGCCCTGTATTCATGTACAAAACAAGACCTTATATAATTTTTATCAATATTAGATGAATAATTAATCTTGGTTGAAATCTCGAAAGAACCGAAGAAAGACCGCATGCACTGCGGTCTGACACAACCGCCTCTGTGATTAACTCGAAACTTCAAGCTAGCACCAAAGATCATAATCTTCAGCCAATTCTTGCCAATTGTCATATGATAATGGTCATGCACCATGATACACCAATCTTTAAACCAAAACTCATAATAAGCCATCGAGATCAATTGCATGTCATCTTTATCCGAAGGAAAACCGTTAAAAACCCAAGGAATATTAGAAAAACCTCTCCGAAGATATGACCCAGTAAGCATATAAGCCTGCATGTGTCTAATATCTTCATAGTAGTCAACTAGAAGACCCATAGCCAAAAGAACATTAAAATAACTTGAATAATCCGGCCCAGGATCAAAATTGAAGTTAACAATTAGAAAATTAAGACTCCATACACTACTGTACATTATAATAACGAAAATGGTTTCCATATGCAACCAAAACATCAGGAATTGAGGTTAGAATTTGAGAAGAGAATGAATTTATTTACTAATTTAGCTAATGAACGAACTTTTAGTGAAGAGCATTTAGGAGAGAGAAAATAAGAGATAGAAAAATTAATAGTTGTTTTCCCTTCCAAGTATAGGTCAGTTTTCTAAATGATTTTGAACTTTTGAAAATTCCCAATCAGTCCTACAACTTTGCTTTTATCCTCCGGTTACTTGGAGGAAAAAGGACATTTTTCAAGATTTAATCAAGTAATATAAATAAATTTATATTAAAAAAAAATAGTTCAAAATCTAATCATATACACAAAATTATAGGAAAATAAAAGTGATTTTTACCCAACGTATCTTGAAGACATCCCCTATAGATCCAAACCCCCCTTACCACATCTATCATTTTCTTGCCCATCAAAGGCACCATACACTTTATTATTTCTTTTTTTCTCCATAAAAAAAAGTTTGAGTTATGTGAAGTTTCCCAGAACTCAAATTTTGAGCTATGGGAAAATTTCCAAAACTCAAGATTTTGAGTTTTGGGAGCGAACTCAAGATATCTTAGGAGGATAAAAAAGATAGTGCTTTTGTTCGAGGCAGTGCACAAGGTTGTAGGGGTTTATTGAGTATTAACCCAAAATATAACACTATATACCAATTATTTTTTAAAATTTCCCTACCATTATACCCTTTTTTGTTTTTTCTTTAATATATATATATCAATTTATTTCACAGTTTTTTTAAACCCTACAAATATGTCTTTCTGATCTATCTTCTCCACTCACAATAACATTTCCTTCTCTCTTTTATTTCTTCTCTCTGTTCTTTTTTCTCTCTATTCTAAACCTCACATCCCTCTTTCATCTCTCCATTTCCAAAGATCACATCCCTCTTTCAAACCTTCCGTTTTCGAAGCTAGCTGAAGATGTCAATGTTCGAGCTTATCCTTTTTCTTTCGCAAGCCATGGATGGAAAATGGAAGCTCTGTTTTTTAGGTTGACCAAGGAAGTTGTATTTTCAAAGCTCCGACCTTTAATAGATCCATTTCCTAAACGACCTCATGAGCAAAACGAAGTTAAGGTAGAATGTATCTCCATCAACGACTACCATGGTGTAAAGCTCTATTTTTGAAACTCTGTCTTCCAACTCCGGCCTTCAAATTATCCATGGCATGAAGTTTCATTTTCAGAGCTCCGTTTTTTAGTTCCGGCCTTTAACAAATTCATGTCCTGAACAAACTCACGATCATAACAGAGTTAAGGCAGAATATATATCCTTCAAAGTCAATACAAGATTAGAAAACCCATAGAAAATTAAAAAAAACCATTACAAAAATAAAAAATACATCAAATGATTAACCTAATTTATCAAAGAATTAAAGAAATCTTTTTTTTTTTTTTAAATTTTCTATAAGAAATAATAGAGATGGAGTAATGAAGAGAAGATAGGTTTGGTGAAAAGAGTAAGAAAACAAATATAAGTTTGGTAACATAGTTGATGAATCCCTTATAGAACTAATATTGTTGGATTTCTTTATAGGTTTGCTCATGGGCTTAACATATATTTATTGGGCTTAATGGGCTTGTCTTAATAGGCCACGTTCTAAATCTAGATATGATTTTTATTTTATTTGAGTATTGAGTAGTTCGTACACTATTGTGTATTATTTTCTTAGAATTATTATTTAAAATATTATTAAATACTCCGATGCATCCCTTTTTCAAGGGTTCTTTTCTTTTCTCTTCTTCGATCTTCTCCTCTCTAAGTCAAGTGTGTTTTTACTTTTAAGATCGTTGATCATTACATTTCAATGAAGAACCAATTCTGAACAGGTTTACTTTTATTTATTTATTTACACGGTCTTGTCAATATCTTATTTATTAAGTAGATCTAAAATCATTGCCACTTCTTTTTAATGGATGTATACTTCCTTTAAATATTTCAGAAATTTCTAATAGCGTTTCAAATTAGATTTATTAATTGTTAAAATCATTTTAATGGAAAATATAATTAATGCTTGAGATAAATCCAAATTCACTATATTTGTATTTACAAAAATTTAAAAAGAATTTGTTTGTGTAGGGAAATTTTTTACAAAATAATAAATACAATATTTACAATATATTTTGAAATATTTTATAGTCATTACTTTTCAAAATAAAAACATATAATGACTGAATTGTTAGTATTGATCAAACTTAACATTGTATTTTGATTGTATTTTCTCTTGAATGTGGTCCCTAACTTTGCAAAAATAACATTTGAGCCCTATATTTTTCGATTTTGTTATAATTTTGGTAATTATTTTTAAACACTGGGTAGTGTAGTCATTTAACAACACCAACAATACAGTGAAGTGACATGTGTTATTAACATTTAGGTATTTATGCAGTCGCTTCAAGAACATTTAGTGAGAAGGCCTCAAGAAAATGCAAACCAGATGCATGGACTTTTAGGAGGCTTCAGCTTCAGCTTCAGCTTCTAGCTCAATGCAGAATATACCTCAACAATGGATTTGGAAAAACAATGGAGAGGAAAAAGTTACTGAATACAAGAGTCAGATATATAACCAATTTTTACTAACTCCTCCTGTTATTCGACGTCACTCATACTCCTCGCCTCAGGCTAAGCCTCCTACGGGTTTCACTGAAGCACAACGCAAAACTCTAATGGAACAAATTTCCTTCAATAGAAATCTCAAGGTAAAAGAACGTGTTCCATTAAATATCTTTTTACATTTACATTTACATAACATTACATGTTATTTGATGTCTTATATTATATTTCCCTGCTTGCTTGTAGAATAATGAGAAAGTGGCTACTCATTCCCTTAAGCGTGTTGGTTCACCATTGCTTGATATACACACGAAACCAAGCATCTCACTCTGCAGTAGAGAAAGGAAAAGCAGTTGTTGTCTATGAGACAGAGAAGCAGAAGCCACAAGAGATAGCATTTGGTGCTGGTTCAGCTCAATATATCTTGTGTAAGCAGTGGTAGGAAATGAATGGAGATCCTAACCCAAAACCTCCAGAGAAGCAGCGTAAAACAGGACCTTCTATGGCTCTAGACATTGCTCGTCCAGCAATATCTATGGTTGGTTTATCCTCGGGACCCTCAATTGCTTCCATATACCAGCGCTTGGAAGGAGATTAATCTAGAACCTCACCAAAATCCTACCCAGTGAGAGGCTGCCCAAGGAAATAAGAACAAGCTCTTAATCAATCCTCTTTCTTTATGCTAAATTTACAACTTGTGTCAAGTTTAAACTATTTATCTCATTCTAGATATGTTATATTTTTTTTATGACTGTTTTATTGGAAAGTCAATGTCTTTGATCTAGAAGCTTTTAAATCATTGTGACATACTCCGAAAACCTTTGTCATTTATATAATTATTGGAAATAATTTGTTAAGGTTTTATGTCTATAAAATATAGATTATTGTAGCTTATACGGTTTATCAAAGGGTCAGATACGACAATATCGTATGACACAAGAAACTTGGGATGGATGAGGTTTTCCATTCAATTAATAAAGAATACATGCATTAACACTTTCATTTTTAAGAGTTTGGCTTGTTAGGGGTGAAGATCTTTCTTAATTATAACTTACATTAACTTTCAATCAAATTACATTATATTATAATTCTAAAATGGCTGGTATGTTAGGTGGCCAACTTACGATTTGTGATTCAATTACCTTAAAGAAAAGAAAATTCATAAGATAATATCACCTATCCTTGTGAAACCACTATCTATTTTAAACATGTTATTTCGTCCCCTTGCCCCCATTGCTCCTCTTAAGGTTCGAACTTCGAAAATATATCATTCATCTTGCCATCTTGCATGGTTGGTCAGTTTAGAAGATCAAATTAACTAGATCCTGTTTTTAGTTTAACCTAATCCTCGACCCCAAAAATTGGTCATCTCGTGATTTAAAACAAAAATAGACATAGACTAAAAATAACCAATAAACATAGAGTAAATATAACCAATAACCCGTAACAAGTCTACTAGACTTCTACAACAAAACACCACTCAGATCCAATCCCCACTAATATTATTTACTTTGTCATTGCTGTGGGGTGGAATAGCTGCGAAAGCAATCATTGACTTTCCGAAAAGGCGGCCATAATTGGAGAGGGAAAAAAGAAAGAAAAATCATCATAGAAGCTCATGAAAGACTAAAGGTTAGTTAAAACTATTCTCGTAGCCATTTCATCAAACACTTTTAAACATAACCTTAAACATAACCTTAAAACTTTTGTGTGTGTTTAAGGTTGGAAGTGTTGATGTACTTCATTGCTACTACACACATGGAGAAGATAACGAGAATTTCCAAAGACGAAGCTATTGGTTACTTGAAGAGTAAGTATTTTCTTAATTAGTTCAATTTTATAAGGACTACTTATGCAAAGTTATTCTTTTTGCAGGGAATTATCATGCAAAGTACTTTCCCACCATCGTGAAGTTAATGTAAGTATTTAATTACACATTTAAACTTTTTTTAACGTTATCTTTTTTTTACGCTAATACAAATTTATTTTATTTTATAGGGAAATAGAAAAAATTATTTTATAGGGAAATTTCTTGTTAAGGGTAAGCCTAAAGGGTATAACCAGAAAGCTAATGAGAAAGGTGAGAAAGATGAAGCTAAAGCCAAAAACACTGAAGCTGAGATAGCTGAGAAAGCGGAAGCTGGAGCCCAAGCTGATTCTATTATAAGTGTTTTCAAGGCTAAAAGGCATCTTGTTTACTCTTGACTGCTTGACTTGTGTGAAATAAAAATAAACTTTAATAACCTCTACTATTCATGCAGATTTGATACTTTGGTGTCATAATAAGGGTGAAAGATTTATTTGAAGGGCATCCGAACTTGATTTTAAAGTTCAACACCATGATGCCTAAAGGATATGAGATCACACTCGATGAGGAAAAGCCAAACCAAAAGAAACACTCGAATTTAGTAAAGCGATAAGTTTTGTGAACCAGATAAAGGTAAATTTGGAGCCCAAGCTGAAGTCGGAGCCTAAGCTGAAGCTGAGATAGCTTAACCTGAAACTTGATCTATGGTTGAAAAATAATGGTATGTTTCTCCATATTAATAACTCATCTGGCCCATTGCGTTTGCTTGTGTTGACTGTTTGGTCTCTTATCTTGTTATTAAGTGACTTTATATTTTGATTTTGTGATAACGTTAGTCCTTTTTTTGTGTATTTTCATTATGTTACATACATGTGGTTTTAGTAAATGACACCTTTTTAGGTATTTTAGTCATTTATCACATAAAGAAAATACAACAAAGACAAATTTTGTTACAAAAAAAGAAAACAAATTAAGGGACGAAATTGTTAACAAGATAAATGACTAAATAGGTTATTTATCCATCTCCTTTTAAATACAAGAAAAAGTCTTTTCATCTTGCTTCAAGCTAAATTTATGCGTGTGACGTATTTTTCCTTTTATTTTTATATCTTTAATGAAATACAATATTTTATGTGCAGTTTGACCAAAGACAAAGGACTATGAACCGCCCTGAGATGCAACAACACAACAATATCAATAATACAGTGACACGTGAAATTAACATCAATAATGTAATGCAAATAAAAAAAACTTAACATTGTCAAGAAATAAAAAAAAAGGGTCTAAAAGGTTTAATTATCAAGATAAGGGGATAAGTGTTAAAAAGTGAATCCTTTTTAATATTTTATTTCACCCCTAAAGTTTAATTTTATAAAAAAACCTTTTGGTCTCCCAGTTTCCAGAATGTTCACTTGGTCCCCCAATTTTTCAAGTTAAATCTGAAAGTTTTAATTTATTTTTGTCTATATGTTTTTTTTGTTTATATAACATAATATAGGTTATTTTTGTCCAATATATAGACTTATATTGCACTTCTAATTCCACAAATGATAAAATTTGACTCGTGTCTCCTCCCCGTTTTTATCTCCTTTCTGTAAATAATTTTGTTAAGACTAAATTTATAATTGTGTTTTACATTTTATTTAGTTTTATTTAATGAAATGATTTTTTTTATATGCAGTTTGATTAGAGGCCGTGGATCTTTGGGTTGTTTAACTTCATTGGAATCTTCACTTGCTCCACCAAACTTTCAAAATTTATTTTATTACGTTTTAGTACTATAATAAAATATGAATTTTGTTGTATAATATAGAGAATTATAATGTCTCTAATTTAAATAAATTCAATATATATACTTATATTAAATTTTTATTATAATATAGCGACCATAATTTTTTTTAAAAACCTCATTATTTTATATCACAACATTATATTAAGCATATTTTATTCCTATTTGTTGATGTTAATGACTTTTGTTGGGTGTACTATATATACATATCAAAGTAAATAATCGATTTTAAAGTCTAAGTATTAGGGGTGTTTTAGAAATTTTATTTAGTGAGGGTTCTCTTAATGTGATATGTCTTATGTGACAAGAAAGCTGAAGATTGTTGTTGGAACATTGTTGATACTTATGGGTGGTTGGCCGGATTCAGTGGTGGTGCTTTTATGGAATTTACGATGTTTCGACTTATTGTGTATATTAAATATTTTGGATTCATGATACCTTGTTTCTAAGCTTTTTTTTTTACAATAATCTCTAGTTGTTTCAGTTTATTTGATTATTCTAAACTAGTCTCATTATCATCGTCACAAAACAAAACAAACACCCCATATCTAGTATCTACAATACCAAAGTATAATACTTCGAGTAGAAACTAAGCCTACAATAAAACACTAGAAAGTTAGGAAATGGCAAGTCTACATCCTATTGAAAACCTCACTTATCATAATCCATCAAATTTTAGCAACCAAACATCAATTTAGGAAGATAACTTCCATTTAAAATCGTGAACTATCTTAGTGGTATTTTAAATGGTTTCCCTTCCGCGTGATCATAGACTTCAACTATTCCTAAATGGTCTTCCCATATATCGTTCTTCACAATATTTTCTACAAGTCGATTTGCGAATATGGTTGAGATTCTTATTCTAATACTTCTTCCAAGTTCAATCTATAATTTAACGTTCTGGATCTGTCCTTGTCATGTTAGGCTTTGAATTATGTAATATCATCTTAATGCTGTAGAAAATTCATTCATTCACGTGAAAGTAAAAATCATTAATACAAACAATAATATTTAAGAATTGTGTTGAGGGATTTAGAATGTACGGTGCCATCCCTTAATGGTTTTGAATGGTTTCAAGCATGATAATCTTCAGACTACCTTAATGGTATTTTGAATGGTTGATTCTTTTTCTGTTGCTTCTCCCCATCTGGTTCAATCTATTAAAAATTATTACCGATGCGAACAATTATATTTTCACCACCTCAGACATCTATTATTTAACAGTAAGGTGATATGAGTATTATATAAATCTCTAATATTTTTTTTAGTAAAAAAATACCTTATATTCAATTTCTCATCAATATTATATGGAAGGATATTGACACTAATTTCTAAATTTATCAAATTCGTTCTATATGTAAGTGTCTTATGTCATATGGGAAGCAAATGGCCATGAATCTTTCATTTTTTAGGAAAGCAGAACTTGCTTATGGACTTGATATCTCTTCTAATGGGTGCATAGTTCTCTTATATCTATAATGAGTAAGGACACTCTTAATCATTTGAATTTTAGGTAAATTAACATGTGCTTTGTTTAATGTTTGACACATTGGTTCCTTCTTTTCATCAAGTTTATTACTTCTTTCTAAAAATATAGATAATTGTGCCTTAGTACAACATTAAATATTAATAATATGAGGAGAGGCAAAAATAGAAGCTCCACCATTAAGAGTATAATTAGATTGTTTATTCTGTTGTTTTAGCATATAAATCTCAATACTCACTATATATATATATATATATATATATGTTTAGTAGTTATCTTATCCCTATTACCACTTATAAGTAGAGTAAAGTGGTACCACTAAATGATCGAAAATGGTACGAAATATACCATTTCATCGTTCTTACAAGCTCCCTCATTTGAAAGTCTTATATCGCAAATTTACCATTAACTTGAGTATTATAGTGCCAACAAAGCATCTTCTCAGTGGTTTTATATATTTAATACTTGTGTAAAACACTAAAAGGCCGAAAAGATCTAAAAAGGTTATCCATGCTCATGGGTGATGTTTTTTATTCTATAAAAACAATCCAAACTTGTAAACATAAGTGTATAACTCACGTGTTATTATTATTTAGAATGCAATTTAACAATTAATATTGTAAAAGGACATTAGTTATTATCAATATCTATATTTATGCAAAATACTATATTTAAATAGTATCATTAGTGATAACAACTCTACTATTGGGACTTTCAACCATGTCCCAATAATTAAAGTATCTAAAACTCTTGTAACTATTCGAGTTCATTCATCTGGAAATCCATTAATTTAAATAATTTTAATTCAAAATCTTCACATAATTTACTCTACTATATATAATAAACATATTAAATAAATTAAAGAATTAAAATTTTTGATAAACAAATATTAAATATATCTAAAACACATTTTACTTGTATATCATAAAAAAAATCCTAAATATATATTATTTCAATTAAGTTAAAGAATTACAATTCATCAAATTATTTGTAATAACAAAAATTTAATAGCGCCTCCTATTATAAAAAATTTAGATTTTTTTTATTTTTCCCCTCCAACTATAGGTCAGTTTTCTAAATGATTTTGAACTTTTGAAATTTCCCAATCAGTCCTACAACTTTGCTTTTATCCTCTGGTTACTGGGAGGAAAAAGGACATTTTTCAAAATTTAATCAAATAATATAAATAAATTTATATTAAAAAAAGGTAATTAAAAATTTATTCATATACAAAAAATTATAGAAAAATAAAAGTGATTTTTACCCAACGTATCTTGAAGACATCCCCTATAGATCCAAACCCCCCCTCACCACATCTATCTCTTTCTTGCCCATAAAAGACACCATACATTTTATTATTTCTTTTTTTCTCCATAAAAAAACAGTTTAAGTTATGTGAAGTTTCCCAGAACTCAAATTTTGAGCTACGGGAAAATTTCCAAAACTCAGATTTTGAGTTTTGGGAGCGAACTCAAGATATCTTAGGAGGATAAAAAAGATAGTGCTTTTTTTCGAGGTAGTGCACAAGTTTGTAGGGGTTTATTGAGCATTAACCCAAAATTTAACAAAATATGTCAATTGTTTTTTAAAATTTCCCTACATTATACCCATTCTTGTCTTTTCTTTACTATACATATCAATATATTTCACAGTTTTTTTAAACCCTACAAATATGTCTTTCTGATCTATCTTCCCACTTACAATAACATTTCCTTCTCTCTTTTCGTTTTTCTATGTTCCTTTTTCTCTCTATTCTAAACCTCACATCCCTCTTTCATCTCTCCATTTCCAAAGATCACATCCCTCTTTCAAACCTTCCGTTTTCGAAGCTAGCTGAAGATGTCATTGTTCGAGCTTATCCTTTTTCTTACGCAAGCCATGGATGGAAAATGGAAGCTCCGTTTTTTAGGTTGAGCAAGGAAGTTGTATTTTCAAAGCTCCGACCTTTAATAGATCCATTTCCTAAACGGCCTCATGAGCAAAACTAAGTTAAGGTAGAACGTATCTCCATCAACGACTACCATGGTGTAAAGCTCTATTTTTGAAACTCTGTCTTCCAACTCCGGCCTTCAAATTATCCATGGCGTGAAGTCTCTTTTTTAGAGCTCCGTGTTTTAGCTCCGGCCTTTAACAGATTCATGTCAACGAACTCACAATCATAACAGAGTTAAGGCAGAATATATATCCTTCAAAGTCAATACAAGATTAGAAAACCCATAGAAAAATAAAAAAAACCATTACAAAAATAAAAAATACATCAAATGATTAACCTAATTTATCAAAGGATTAAAGAAATTTTATTTTTTTTAAATTTTCTATAAGAAATAATAGTGATGGAGTAATGAAGAGAAGATAGGTTTGGTGAAAAGAGTAAGAAAGCAAATATAAGTTTGGTAACATAGTTGATGAATCCCTTATAAAACTAATATTGTTGGATTTCTTTATAGGTTTGCTAATGGGCTTAACATATATTAATTGGGTTTAATGGGCTTGTCATAATATGACAGGTTCTAAATCTAGATATGATTTTTATTTTATTTGAGTATTGAGTAGTCGTCTTCTAACCCTAACGCCACCGTTCTCTTCTGTAATGTCGAATCCTAGCCCCCAACATTTCCATATAATACCCGACACATTAAGCATAAAAAATCATCACTAAACTACACTATTGTGTATTATTTTCTTAGAATTATTATTTAAAATATTATTAAATACTCCGATGCATCCCTTTTTCAAGGTTTCTTTTCTTTTCTCTTCGTCGATCTTCTTCTCTCTAAGTCAAGTGTGTTTTTACTTTTAAGATCGTTGATCATTACATTTCAATGAAGAACCAACTCTGAAGTTTACTTTTATTTATTTATTTACACTGTCTTGTCAATATATTATTTATTTAGTAGATCTAAAATCATTGCCTCTTCTTTTAAATGGATGTATGCTTTCTTTAAATATTTCAAAAATTTCTAATAGCTTTTCAAATTAGATTTATTAATTTTTAAGATCATTTTAATGGAAAATATAAGTAATGCTTGAGATAGATCCAAATTCACTATATTTGTATTTACAAAAATTTAAAAAGAATTTGTTTGTGTAGAGAAATTTTTTACAAAATAATAAATACAATATTTACAATATATTTAGGAATATTTTATAGTCATTACATTTTCAAAAGAAAAACATATAATGACTGAATTGTTAGTATTGATCAAACTTAACATTGTATTATAATTGTATTTTCTCTTGAAAGTGGTCCCTAACTTTGCAAAAATAACATATGAGCCTTATATTTTTCGATTTTGTTATAATTTTGGTAATTTTTATTAAACACTGGGTAGTGTAGTCATTTAACAACACCAACAATACAGTGACATGTGTTATTAACATTTAGAGATTTACGCAGTCGCTTCAAGAACATTTAGTGAGAAGGCCTCAAGAAAATGCAAACCAGATGCATGGACTTTTAGGAGCTTCAGCTTTTTCTTGTGCTCCAGCTTCTAGCTCAATGTAGAAGCTACCTCAACATTTGATTTGGAAAAACAATAGAGAGAAAAAAGTTACTGAATACAAGAGTCAAGAGTCAGATATATAACCAATTTTTGTTAACTCCTCCTGTTATTCGACGTCACTCATACTCCTCGCCTCAGGTTAAGCCAAGCCTCCTACGGGTTTCACTGAAGTACAACGCAAAACTCTAATGGAACAAATTTCCTTCTATGTAAAAGAACGTGTTCTATTAAATATCTTTTTACATTTACATTTACATAACATTACATGTTATTTGATGTCTTATGTTAAATTTCCCTGCTTGCTTGTAGAATAATGAGAAAGTGGCTACTCATTCCCTTAAGCGTGTTGGTTCACCATTACTTGATATACACACGAACCAAGCATCTCACTCTGCAGTAGAGAAAGGAAAAGCAGTTGCTGTCTTTAAGACAGAGAAGCAGAAGCCACAAGAGATAGCATTTAGTGCTGGTTCAGCACAATATATCTTGTGTAAGTAGTGGCAGGAAATGAATGGGGATCCTAACCTAAACCCTCCACAGAAGCAGCGTAAAACAGGACCCTCTATGGCTCTAGACATTGCTCGTTCAGCAATATCTATGGTTGGTTTATCCTCAGGACCCTCAATTGCTTCCATATACAAGTGCTGGAAGGAGATTTATCAAGAACCTCACCAAAATCCTACCCAGTGAGAGGCTGCCCAAGGAAACAAGAACAAGCTCTTAATCAATCCTCTTTCTTTATGCTAAATTTACAACTTGTGTCAAGTTTAAACTATTTATCTCATTCTGGATATGTTATATTTTTTTTATGACTATTTTATTGGAAAGTCAGTGACTTTGATCTAGAAGCTTTTAAATCATTGTGACATACTCTGAAAACCTTTGTCATTTATATAATTTTTGGAAATAATCTGTTAAGGTTTTATGTCTATAAAATATAGATTATTGTAGCTTATACGGTTTATCAAAGGGTCAGATACGACAATATCGTATGACACAAGAAACTTGGGATGGATGAGGTTTTCCATTCAAGTAATAAAGAATACATGCATTAACACTTTCATTTTTTAAGAGTTTGGCTTGTTGGGGGTGAAGATCTTTCTTAATTATAACTTACATTTACTTTCAATCAAATTACATTATATTATAATTCTAAAATGGCTGGTATGTTAGGTGGCCAACTTACGATTTGTGATTTAATTACCTTAAAGAAAAGAAGGTTCATAGGATAATATCACCTATCCTTGTTAAACCACTATCTCTTTTAAACATGTTATTTCGTCCCCTTGCCCTCATTGCTCCTCTTAAGGTTCGAACTTCGAAAATATATCATTCATCTTGCCATCTTACATGGTTGGTCAGTTAAGAAGATCAAATTAACTAAATCCTGTTTTTAGTTTAACCTAATCCTCAACCCCAAAAATTGGTCATCTCGTGAATAAAACAAAGATAGACATAGACTAAAAATAACCAATAAACATAGAGTAAATATAACCAATAACCCATAACAAATCTACTAGACTTCTACAATAAAACACCACTCGATCCAATCCCCAAAAATATTATTTACTTTGTCATTGCTGTGGGGTGGAATAGCTGCGAAAGCAATCATTGACTTTCCAAAAAGGCGGCCATAATTGGAGAAAGAAAAAAGACGAAAAAACCGTCATAGAAGCTCATGAAAGACTAAAGGTTAGTTAAAACTATTCTCTTAGCCATTTCATCAAACACTTTTAAACATAACCTTAAACATAACCTTAATACTTTTGTCCGTGTTTAAGGTTGGAAGTGTTGATGTACTTAATTGCTACTACGCACATGGAGAAGATAACGAGAATTTCCAAAGACGAAGCTATTGGTTACTTGCAGAGTAAGTATTTTCTTAATTAGTTCAATTTTATATGGACTACTTATGCAAAATTATTCTTTTTGCAGGGAATTATCATGCAAAGTACTTGTCCACCATCGTGAAGTTAATGTAAGTATTTAATTACACATTTAAACTTTTTTTAACGTTATCTTTTTTTACGCTAATACAAATTTATTTTATTTTATAGGGAAATAGAAGAAAAATTATTTTATAGGAAAATTTCTTGTTAAGGGTGAGCCTAAAGGGTATAACCAAAAAGCTGATGAGAAAGGTGAGAAAGATGAAGCTAAAGCCAAAAACACTGAAGCTGAGATAGCCGAGAAAGCGGAAGCTGGAGCCCAAGCTGATTCTATTATAAGTGTTTTCAAGGCTAAAAGGTATCTTGTTTACTCTAGACCGCTTGACTTGTGTGAAATAAAAATAAACTTTAATGACCTCTTCTATTCATGCAGATTTGATACTTTGGGTGTCATAATAAGGGTGAAAGATTTATTTGAAGGGCATCCGAACTTGATTTTAAAGTTCAACACCATGATGCCTAAAGGATATGAGATCACACTCGATGAGGAAAAGCCAAACCAAACGAAACACTCGAATTTAGTAAAGCAATAAGTTTTGTGAACTAGATAAAGGTAAAGTTGGAGCCCAAGCTGAAGTCGGAGCCTAAGCTGAAGCTGAGATAGCTGAACCTGAAACTTGATCTACGGTTGAAAAATTATGGTATGGTTCTCCATATTAATAACTCATCTGGCCCATTGCGGTTGCTTGTGTTGACTGTTTGGTCTCTTATCTTGTTATTAAGTGACTTTATATTTTGATTTTGTGATAACGTTAGTCCTTTTTTTGTGTATTTTCATTATGTAACATACATGTGGTTTTAGCAAAATGACACCTTTTAAGGTATTTTAGTCATTTATCACATAAAGAAAATACAACAAAGACTAATTTTGTTACAAAAAAAGAAAACAAATTAAGGGACGAAATTGTTAACAAGATAAATGACTAAATAGGTTATTTATCCATCTCCTTTTAAATACAAGAAAAAGTCTTTTCATCTTGCTTCAAGCTAAATTTATGCGTGACGTATTTTTCCTTTTATTTTTATATCTTTAATGAAATACAATATTTTATGTGCAGTTTGACCAAAGACAAAGGACTATGAGCCGCCCTGAGATGCAACAACACAACAATATCAATAATACAGTGACACGTGAAATTAACATTAATAATGTAATACAAATAAAAAAACTTAACATTGTCAAGAAATAAAAAAATAAGGGACTAAAAGGTTTAATTTTCAAGATAAGGGGATAAGTGTTAAAAAGTGAATCCTTTTTTATATTTTATTTTCACCCCAAAAGTTTAATTTTATAAAAAAACCATTTGGTCTCCCAGTTTCCAGAATGTTCACCTGGTCCCCCAATTTTTCAAGTTAAATCAGAAAGCTTTAATTTATTTTTGTCTATATGTTTTTGTTGTTTATATAATAGAATATAGGTTATTTTTGTCCAATATATAGACTTATATTGCACTTCTAATTCCACAAATGATAAAATTTGACTCGTGTCTCCACCCCGTTTTTATCTCCTTTCTGTAAATAAGTTTTCTAAGACTAAATTTATAATTGTGTTTTACTGTTTCTTAAGTTTTATTTAATGAAATGATTTTTTTTATATGCAGTTTGATTAGAGGCCGTGGATCTTTGGGTTGTTTAACTTCATTAGAATCTTCACTTGCTCCACCAAACTTTCAAAATTTATTTTATTACATTTTAGTACTATAATAAAATATGAATTTTGTTGTATAATATAGAGAATTATAATTTAACTAATTTAAATAAATTCAATATATATACTTATATTAAATTTTAATTATAATATAGATACCATAATTTTTTTAAAACATGCTCATTATTTTATATCACAACATTATATTAAGCATATTTTATTCCTATTTGTTGATGTTAATGACTTTTGCTGGGTGTACTATATATACATATCAAAGTAAATAATCGATTATAAAGTCTAAGTATTAGGGGTGTTTTAGAAATTTTATTTAGTGAGGGTTCTCTTAATGTGATATGTCTAATGTGACAAGAAAGCTGAAGATTGTTGTTGAAACATTGTTGATACGACTTATGGGTGGTTGGCCAGATTCAGTGGTGGTGCTTTTATTGATTTTACGATGTTTCGACTTATTGTATATTAAATATTTTGGATTCATGATACCTTGTTTCTAAGCTCTATTTTTACAATAATCTCTAGTTGTTTCAATTTGTTTGATTATTCTAAACTAGTCTCATTATCATCGTCACAAAACAAAACAAACAGCCCATATCCAGTATCTACAATACCAAAGTATAATACTTCGAGTAGAAACTAAGCCTACAATATAACACTAGAAAGTTAGGAAATGGCAAGTCTACATCCTATTGAAAACCTCACTTATCATAATCCATCAAAGTTTAGCAACGAAACATAAATTTAGGAAGATAACTTCCATTTAAAATCGTGCACTATCTTAGTGGTATTTTAAATGGTTTCCCTTCTGCGTGATCATAGACTTCAACTATTACTAAATGGTCTTCCCATATATCGTTCTTCACAAAATTTTCTACAAGTCGATTTGCGAATATGGTTGAGATTCTTATTCTAATACTTTTTCCAAGTTCAATCTATAATTTAACGTTCTGGATCTGTCCTTGTCATGTTAGGCTTTGAATTATGTAATATCATCTTAATGTTGTAGAAAATTCTTTCATTCACGTGAAAGTAAAAATCATTAATACAAACAATAATATTTAAGAACTGTGTTGAGGGATTTAGAATGTATGGTGTCATCCCTTAATGGTTTTGAATGGTTTCAAGCATGATAATCTTCATACTACCTTAATGGTATTTTGAATGGTTGATTCTTTTTCCGTTGCTTCTCCCCATCTGGTTCAATCTATTAAAAATTATTACCGATGCGAACAATTATATTTTTACCACCTCACGCATCTATTATTTAACAGTAAGGTGATATGAGTAGTATGTAAATCTCTAATTTTTTTTTTTAGTCAAAAAATACCTTATATTCAATTTCTCATCAATATTATATGGAAGGATATTAACACTAATTTGTAAATTTATCAAATTCGCTCTATATGTAAGTGTCTTATGTCATATGGGAAGCAAATGGCCATGAATCTTTCATTTTTTGGGAAAGCAGAACTTGCTTATGGACTTGATATCTCTTCTAATGGGTGCATAGTTCTCTTATATCTATAATGAGTAAGGACACTCTTAATCATTTGAATTTTAGGTAAATTAACATGTGCTTTGTTTAATGTTTGACACATTGGTACCTTCTTTTCATCAAGTTTATTACTTATTTCTAAAAATGAAGATAATTGTGCCTTAGTACAACATTAAATATTAATAATACGAGGAGAGGCAAAAATAGAAGCTCCACCATTAAGAGTATTATTAGATTGTTTATTCTGTTGTTTTAGCATATAAATCTCAATACTCACTATATATATATGTTTAGTAGTGATCTTATCCCTATTACCGCTTATAAGTAGAGTAAAGCGGTACCACTAAATGATCGAAAATGGTACGATATATACCATTTCATCGTTCTTACAAGCTCCCTCGTTTGAAAGTCTTATATCGTAAATTTACCATTAACTTGAGTGTTATAGTGCCAGCAAAGCATCTTCTCAGTGGTTTTAAATATTAGCTACTTGTGTAGAACACTAAAAGGCCGAAAAGATCTAAAAAGGTTATCCATGCTCATGGGTGATGTTTTTATTCTATAAACAATCCAAACTCGTAAACATAAGTGTATAACTCACGTGTTATTCTTATTAAGAATGCAATTTAGCAATTAATGTTGTAAAACGACATTAGTTATTATCAATATCTATTTTGATGAAATATACTATATTAAATAGTATCATTAGTGATAACAACTCTACTATTGGGACTTTCAACCATATCCCAATAATTAAAGTATCTTAAAATCTTGTAACTACTCGAGTTCATTAACCTGGAAAACCATTAGTTTAAATAATTTTAATCCAAATTCTTCACATAATTTACTCTACTATATATAATAAACATATTAAACAACTTACAGAATTAAATTTTTTGATAAACAAATATAAAATATATCTAAAACACATTTTACTTGTATATCATAAAAAAATCCTAAATATATACTATTTCAATTAAGTTAAAGAATTACAATTCATCAAATTATTTGTAATAACAAAAATTTAATAGCGCCTCCTATTATAAAAAATTTAGTTTTTTTTATTTTTCCCCTCCAAGTATAGGTCAGTTTTCTAAATGATTTTGAACTTTTGAAATTTCCCAATCAGTGCTACAACTTTGCTTTTATCCTCCGGTTACTTGGAGGAAAAAGGACATTTTTCAAAATTTAATCAAATAATATAAATAAATTTATATTAAAAAAAAAAGATAGTTCAAAATTTAATCATATACACAAAATTATAGGAAAATAAAAGTGATTTTTACCCAACGTATCTTGAAGACATCCCGTATAGATCCAAACCCCCCCCCCCACCACATCTATCATTTTCTTGCCCATAAAAGGCACCATACACTTTATTATTTCTTTTTTTCTCCATAAAAAACAGTTTGAGTTACGTGGAGTTTCCTAGAACTCAAATTTTGAGCTACAACAGAATGTTAATACTAAGGCCTCTCACTCTATTAAAGAACTTTTGGAAATCGGCCAAATCACCCTTTTTCTGAACTCGAGATGGAAATGGTGGAGGAGGGCGATTACTCGTAACATCATCTTTCTTCTTTGTAATCTCAATCGGCCTCTCTATTTCTTCAACCTCAACATCTTTCTCTTTCTCAATCACATCCTTTCCTTTTCTTGGAACTTCTTTCTCTTTCATAACTGGAAAAGGAGGTGGAGGGAGGTTCTTACCACTTCTGAGAGTAACAGCTTTGCAGTCTTCATGTTGTCTCGGATTTTCAGTGTCATTAGGGAGTTGCCCTTGTGGACGCTGATTAAGTTGTTTTGTGATTTTAGCCAGCTGATTCTCTAATAGTTTAATGTTTGCGTCAGATGCTTGTTGATTCTGAATGGCATGCGTCTGGATAACAATTAGGTTTTTAATGGTTTTCTGAAGGCTAAGCACACCTTCTTGTGGTTGAGCGGGTAAGGCTTTGTGGTTCATGGTTTCGTTATAACTGTCTTGATGAGCTTGTCTCTGAACATAGTTTCCTTGATTTTGTCCTCCTTGATAATTGTTATGTGGTCTTGGATTGAAGTTGTTACCTTGGGGACGCGGCTGATATGCGTATGTAGGATTGGCTGCCCCACTAGGATTTGAGTATTGAAACCCAGGATGGTTTCTGTTAGGCTGATATCCATTACCACTCGAATTAAAGTTTCCTCTATTGGCGACAAACATCACGGACTCTTGATTATTCTGACAATTCTCCCAATCGTGATCATTCACACCACAAAACTCACATCCATACACTTCTTGCGCAACCTTTACCTCAACTCTTTTATTCGAAAAGCCCTCTTTCACGGCTAAAGTAAGTTGTCTTAACCGTTGTTCTAGTGTGGTTTGTATCTTGTTCTCTAAGGAGTTGAACTTTTCTTCAATGTTTACATTATTAACTCCTCCTTTAACTAGTGTTCTTACGGTATTCTACCCAACTTCATTATCAACTTTTCTATCCAAAATAATTTATGCAAACGCAGGTTGAACTCATAAAAACGCACCATCACACAACAAATCTAAATCTTTCCTCGAACTCCCCTCAAGACCATTATAGAAAATCTTCATTTGTCGTTGTTCAGTAAGGTCATGATTAGGGACTCTTTGTAAACAATTCTGAAATCTCGACCAACTTCTACCCAAAGCTTCATCATATTCTTGTTTGAAATGTGTTAACGCAAGTTGAGCTTCTAACCTCATGTTGGACGGATAATATCTGTCGAAAAACGCAGCCTGTAACTGTTCCCAATTCGTAATCTTCCCTGATTCTTGCGAATCATGCCACTCACTTGCTCCATTTATTAAGAAAAATCTGAATGTAGCATAATACATTTGCTCCCTTGTTACCCCTTGCGTGATGTATGAATCGCAAATCTGCATAAATTTTTGTACCGCGCGGAGTCGGTCTTCTCCGGGCTTGCCACGAAAGTTTCCAAAATTCTAAAATTGAGCTAGCATACCAGGATCTGGAAAGAATCTCGGAACATCGATATTAGCTGGGCCAATCCCAAGAGGAGGGGCAAGGAATGGTTTTTCTACTAGACCGGTAAGAAACCATGGAACGACCATTTGAACTTGAACTGGAGGATTGGGAATGACAGGTGGAATCGGAAGATTAGGAATTCCAGGAGGCGCTATTGGTTGACCATTTTTATCTAGTTGAACTCCTGGGTTCCCTTGGTTATTAATATTGATATTATTCATTTTACAAAAAAAGAAAACAAATTAAGGGACGAAATTGTTAACAAGATAAATGACTAAATAGGTTATTTATCCATCTCCTTTTAAATACAAGAAAAAGTCTTTTCATCTTGCTTCAAGCTAAATTTATGCGTGTGACGTATTTTTCCTTTTATTTTTATATCTTTAATGAAATACAATATTTTATGTGCAGTTTGACCAAAGACAAAGGACTATGAACCGCCCTGAGATGCAACAACACAACAATATCAATAATACAGTGACACGTGAAATTAACATCAATAATGTAATGCAAATAAAAAGAACTTAACATTGTCAAGAAATAAAAAAAAAGGGTCTAAAAGGCTTAATTTTCAAGATAAGGGGATAAGTGTTAAAAAGTGAATCCTTTTTAATATTTTATTACACCCCTAAAGTTTAATTTTATAAAAAAACCTTTTGGTCTCCCAGTTTCTAGAATGTTCACTTGGTCCCCAATTTTTCAAGTTAAATCTGAAAGTTTTAATTTATTTTTGTCTATATGTTTTTGTTGTTTATATAACATAATATAGGTTATTTTTGTCCAATATATAGACTTATATTGCACTTCTAATTCCACAAATGATAAAATTTGACTCGTGTCTCCTCCCCGTTTTTATCTCCTTTCTGTAAATAATTTTGTTAAGACTAAATTTATAATTGTGTTTTACCTTTTATTTAGTTTTATTTAATGAAATGATTTTTTTTATATGCAGTTTGATTAGAGGCCGTGGATCTTTGGGTTGTTTAACTTCATTGGAATCTTCACTTGCTCCACCAAACTTTCAAAATTTATTTTATTACGTTTTAGTACTATAATAAAATATGAATTTTGTTGTATAATATAGAGAATTATAATGTCTCTAATTTAAATAAATTCAATATATATACTTATATTAAATTTTTATTATAATATAGCGACCATAATTTTTTTTAAAAACCTCATTGTTTTTTATCACAACATTATATTAAGCATATTTTATTCCTATTTGTTGATGTTAATGACTTTTGTTGGGTGTACTATATATACATATCAAAGTAAATAATCGATTTTTAAGTCTAAGTATTAGGGGTGTTTTAGAAATTTTATTTAGTGAGGGTTATCTTAATGTGATATGTCTTATGTGACAAGAAAGCTAAAGATTGTTGTTGGAACATTGTTGATACTTATGGGTGGTTGGCCGGATTCAGTGGTGGTGCTTTTATGGAATTTACGATGTTTCGACTTATTGTGTATATTAAATATTTTGGATTCATGATACCTTGTTTCTAAGCTTTTTTTTTACAATAATCTCTAGTTGTTTCAGTTTATTTGATTATTCTAAACTAGTCTCATTATCATCGTCACAAAACAAAACAAACACCCCATATCTAGTATCTACAATACCAAAGTATAATACTTCGAGTAGAAACTAAGCCTACAATAAAACACTAGAAAGTTAGGAAATGGCAAGTCTACATCCTATTGAAAACCTCACTTATCATAATCCATCAAATTTTAGCAACCAAACATCAATTTAGGAAGATAACTTCCATTTAAAATCGTGAACTATCTTAGTGGTATTTTAAATGGTTTCCCTTCCGCGTGATCATAGACTTCAACTATTCCTAAATGGTCTTCCCATATATCGTTCTTCACAATATTTTCTACAAGTCGATTTGCGAATATGGTTGAGATTCTTATTCTAATACTTCTTCCAAGTTCAATCTATAATTTAACGTTCTGGATCTGTCCTTGTCATGTTAGGCTTTGAATTATGTAATATCATCTTAATGTTGTAGAAAATTCATTTATTCACGTGAAAGTAAAAATCATTAATACAAAAAATAATATTTAAGAATTGTGTTGAGGGATTTAGAATGTACGGTGCCATCCCTTAATGGTTTTGAATGGTTTCAAGCATGATAATCTTCAGACTACCTTAATGGTATTTTGAATGGTTGATTCTTTTTCTGTTGCTTCTCCCCATCTGGTTCAATCTATTAAAAATTATTACCGATGCGAACAATTATATTTTCACCACCTCACACATCTATTATTTAACAGTAAGGTGATATGAGTAGTATGTAAATCTCTAATATTTTTTTTAGTAAAAAAATACCTTATATTCAATTTCTCATCAATATTATATGGAAGGATATTGACACTAATTTCTAAATTTATCAAATTCGTTCTATATGTAAGTGTCTTATGTCATATGGGAAGCAAATGGCCATGAATCTTTCATTTTTTAGGAAAGCAGAACTTGCTTATGGACTTGATATCTCTTCTAATGGGTGCATAGTTCTCTTATATCTATAATGAGTAAGGACACTCTTAATCATTTGAATTCTAGGTAAATTAACATGTGCTTTGTTTAATGTTTGACACATTGGTTCCTTCTTTTCATCAAGTTTATTACTTTTTTCTAAAAATAAAGATAATTGTGCCTTAGTACAACATTAAATATTAATAATATGAGGAGAGGCAAAAATAGAAGCTCCACCATTAAGAGTATAATTAGATTGTTTATTCTGTTGTTTTAGCATATAAATCTCAATACTCACTATATATATATATATATATATATATATATATATATATATATATATATATATATATATATATGTTTAGTAGTGATCTTATCCCTATTACCACTTATAAGTAGAGTAAAGTGGTACCACTAAATGATCGAAAATGGTACGAAATATACCATTTCATCGTTCTTACAAGCTCCCTCATTTGAAAGTCTTATATCGCAAATTTACCATTAACTTGAGTATTATAGTGCCAACAAAGCATCTTCTCAGTGGTTTTATATATTTAATACTTGTGTAAAACACTAAAAGGCCGAAAAGATCTAAAAAGGTTATCCATGCTCATGGGTGATGTTTTTTATTCTATAAAAACAATCCAAACTTGTAAACATAAGTGTATAACTCACGTGTTATTATTATTTAGAATGCAATTTAACAATTAATATTGTAAAAGGACATTAGTTATTATCAATATCTATATTTATGCAAAATACTATATTTAAATAGTATCATTAGTGATAACAACTCTACTATTGGGACTTTCAACCATGTCCCAATAATTAAAGTATCTAAAACTCTTGTAACTATTCGAGTTCATTCATCTGGAAAACCATTAATTTAAATAATTTTAATTCAAAATCTTCACATAATTTACCCTACTATATATAATAAACATATTAAATAAATTAAAGAATTAAAATTTTTGATAAACAAATATTAAATATATCTAAAACACATTTTACTTGTATATCATAAAAAAAATCCTAAATATATATTATTTCAATTAAGTTAAAGAATTACAATTCATCAAATTATTTGTAATAACAAAAATTTAATAGCGCCTCCTATTATAAAAAATTTAGATTTTTTTTATTTTTCCCCTCCAACTATAGGTCAGTTTTCTAAATGATTTTGAACTTTTGAAATTTCCCAATCAGTCCTACAACTTTGCTTTTATCCTCTAGTTACTTGGAGGAAAAAGGACATTTTTCAAAATTTAATCAAATAATATAAATAAATTTATATTAAAAAAAGGTAATTAAAAATTTATTCATATACAAAAAATTATAGAAAAATAAAAGTGATTTTTACCCAACGTATCTTGAAGACATCCCCTATAGATCCAAACCCCCCCTCACCACATCTATCTCTTTCTTGCCCATAAAAGACACCATACATTTTATTATTTCTTTTTTTCTCCATAAAAAAACAGTTTAAGTTATGTGAAGTTTCCCAGAACTCAAATTTTGAGCTACGGGAAAATTTCCAAAACTCAGATTTTGAGTTTTGGGAGCGAACTCAAGATATCTTAGGAGGATAAAAAAGATAGTGTTTTTTTTCGAGGTAGTGCACAAGTTTGTAGGGGTTTATTGAGCATTAACCCAAAATTTAACACTATATGTCAATTGTTTTTTAAAATTTCCCTACATTATACCCATTCTTGTCTTTTCTTTACTATACATATCAATATATTTCACAGTTTTTTTAAACCCTACAAATATGTCTTTCTGATCTATCTTCCCACTTACAATAACATTTCCTTCTCTCTTTTCGTTTTTCTATGTTCCTTTTTCTCTCTATTCTAAACCTCACATCCCTCTTTCATCTCTCCATTTCCAAAGATCACATCCCTCTTTCAAACCTTCCGTTTTCGAAGCTAGCTGAAGATGTCATTGTTCGAGCTTATCCTTTTTCTTACGCAAGCCATGGATGGAAAATGGAAGCTCCGTTTTTTAGGTTGAGCAAGGAAGTTGTATTTTCAAAGCTCCGACCTTTAATAGATCCATTTCCTAAACGGCCTCATGAGCAAAACTAAGTTAAGGTAGAACGTATCTCCATCAACGACTACCATGGTGTAAAGCTCTATTTTTGAAACTCTGTCTTCCAACTCCGGCCTTCAAATTATCCATGGCGTGAAGTTTCTTTTTTAGAGCTCCGTGTTTTAGCTCCGGCCTTTAACAGATTCATGTCAACGAACTCACGATCATAACAGAGTTAAGGCAGAATATATATCCTTCAAAGTCAATACAAGATTAGAAAACCCATAGAAAAATAAAAAAAACCATTACAAAAATAAAAAATACATCAAATGATTAACCTAATTTATCAAAGGATTAAAGAAATTTTATTTTTTTAAATTTTCTATAAGAAATAATAGTGATGGAGTAATGAAGAGAAGATAGGTTTGGTGAAAAGAGTAAGAAAGCAAATATAAGTTTGGTAACATAGTTGATGAATCCCTTATAAAACTAATATTGTTGGATTTCTTTATAGGTTTGCTAATGGGCTTAACATATATTAATTGGGTTTAATGGGCTTGTCATAATATGACAGGTTCTAAATCTAGATATGATTTTTATTTTATTTGAGTATTGAGTAGTCGTCTTCTAACCCTAACTCCACCGTTCTCTTCTGTAATGTCGAATCCTAGCCCCCAACATTTCCATATAATACCCGACACATTAAGCATAAAAAATCATCACTAAACTACACTATTGTGTATTATTTTCTTAGAATTATTATTTAAAATATTATTAAATACTCCGATGCATCCCTTTTTCAAGGTTTCTTTTCTTTTCTCTTCTTCGATCTTCTTCTCTCTAAGTCAAGTGTGTTTTTACTTTTAAGATCGTTGATCATTACATTTCAATGAAGAACCAACTCTGAAGTTTACTTTTATTTATTTATTTACACTGTCTTGTCAATATATTATTTATTTAGTAGATCTAAAATCATTGCCTCTTCTTTTAAATGGATGTATGCTTTCTTTAAATATTTCAAAAATTTCTAATAGCTTTTCAAATTAGATTTATTAATTTTTAAGATCATTTTAATGGAAAATATAAGTAATGCTTGAGATAGATCCAAATTCACTATATTTGTATTTACAAAAATTTAAAAAGAATTTGTTTGTGTAGAGAAATTTTTTACAAAATAATAAATACAATATTTACAATATATTTAGGAATATTTTATAGTCATTACATTTTCAAAAGAAAAACATATAATGACTGAATTGTTAGTATTGATCAAACTTAACATTGTATTATAATTGTATTTTCTCTTGAAAGTGGTCCCTAACTTTGCAAAAATAACATATGAGCCTTATATTTTTCGATTTTGTTATAATTTTGGTAATTTTTATTAAACACTAGGTAGTGTAGTCATTTAACAACACCAACAATACAGTGACATGTGTTATTAACATTTAGAGATTTACGCAGTCGCTTCAAGAACATTTAGTGAGAAGGCCTCAAGAAAATGCAAACCAGATGCATGGACTTTTAGGAGCTTCAGCTTTTTCTTGTGCTCCAGCTTCTAGCTCAATGTAGAAGCTACCTCAACATTTGATTTGGAAAAACAATAGAGAGGAAAAAGTTACTGAATACAAGAGTCAAGAGTCAGATATATAACCAATTTTTGTTAACTCCTCCTGTTATTCGACGTCACTCATACTCCTCGCCTCAGGCTAAGCCAAGCCTCCTACGGGTTTCACTGAAGCACAACGCAAAACTCTAATGGAACAAATTTCCTTCTATGTAAAAGAACGTGTTCCATCAAATATCTTTTTACATTTACATTTACATAACATTACATGTTATTTGATGTCTTATGTTAAATTTCCCTGCTTGCTTGTAGAATAATGAGAAAGTGGCTACTCATTCCCTTAAGCGTGTTGGTTCACCATTACTTGATATACACACGAACCAAGCATCTCACTCTGCAGTAGAGAAAGAAAAAGCAGTTGCTGTCTTTAAGACAGAGAAGCAGAAGCCACAAGAGATAGCATTTAGTGCTGGTTCAGCACAATATATCTTGTGTAAGTAGTGGCAGGAAATGAATGGGGATCCTAACCTAAACCCTCCACAGAAGCAGCGTAAAACAGGACCCTCTATGGCTCTAGACATTGCTCGTTCAGCAATATCTATGGTTGGTTTATCCTCAGGACCCTCAATTGCTTCCATATACAAGTGCTGGAAGGAGATTTATCAAGAACCTCACCAAAATCCTACCCAGTGAGAGGCTGCCCAAGGAAACAAGAACAAGCTCTTAATCAATCCTCTTTCTTTATGCTAAATTTACAACTTGTGTCAAGTTTAAACTATTTATCTCATTCTGGATATGTTATATTTTTTTTATGACTGTTTTATTGGAAAGTCAGTGACTTTGATCTAGAAGCTTTTAAATCATTGTGACATACTCTGAAAACCTTTGTCATTTATATAATTTTTGGAAATAATCTGTTAAGGTTTTATGTCTATAAAATATAGATTATTGTAGCTTATACGGTTTATCAAAGGGTCAGATACGACAATATCGTATGACACAAGAAACTTGGGATGGATGAGGTTTTCCATTCAAGTAATAAAGAATACATGCATTAACACTTTCATTTTTTAAGAGTTTGGCTTGTTGGGGGTGAAGATCTTTCTTAATTATAACTTACATTTACTTTCAATCAAAGTACATTATATTATAATTCTAAAATGGCTGGTATGTTAGGTGGCCAACTTACGATTTGTGATTTAATTACCTTAAAGAAAAGAAGGTTCATAGGATAATATCACCTATCCTTGTTAAACCACTATCTCTTTTAAACATGTTATTTCGTCCCCTTGCCCTCATTGCTCCTCTTAAGGTTCGAACTTCGAAAATATATCATTCATCTTGCCATCTTACATGGTTGGTCAGTTAAGAAGATCAAATTAACTAAATCCTGTTTTTAGTTTAACCTAATCCTCGACCCCAAAAATTGGTCATCTCGTGAATAAAACAAAGATAGACATAGACTAAAAATAACCAATAAACATAGAGTAAATATAACCAATAACCCATAACAAATCTACTAGACTTCTACAACAAAACACCACTCGATCCAATCCCCAAAAATATTATTTACTTTGTCATTGCTGTGGGGTGGAATAGCTGCGAAAGCAATCATTGACTTTCCAAAAAGGCGGCCATAATTGGAGAAAGAAAAAAGACGGAAAAACCGTCATAGAAGCTCATGAAAGACTAAAGGTTAGTTAAAACTATTCTCTTAGCCATTTCATCAAACACTTTTAAACATAACCTTAAACATAACCTTAATACTTTTGTCCGTGTTTAAGGTTGGAAGTGTTGATGTACTTCATTGCTACTACGCACATGGAGAAGATAACGAGAATTTCCAAAGACGAAGCTATTGGTTACTTGCAGAGTAAGTATTTTCTTAATTAGTTCAATTTTATATGGACTACTTATGCAAAATTATTCTTTTTGCAGGGAATTATCATGCAAAGTACTTGTCCACCATCGTGAAGTTAATGTAAGTATTTAATTACACATTTAAACTTTTTTTAACGTTATCTTTTTTTTACGCTAATATAAATTTATTTTATTTTATAGGGAAATAGAACAAATTATTTTATAGGGAAATTTCTTGTTAAGGGTGAGCCTAAAGGGTATAACCAAAAAGCTGATGAGAAAGGTGAGAAAGATGAAGCTAAAGCCAAAAACACTGATGCTGAGATAGCCGAGAAAGCGGAAGCTGGAGCCCAAGCTGATTCTATTATAAGTGTTTTCAAGGCTAAAAGGTATCTTGTTTACTCTAGACCGCTTGACTTGTGTGAAATAAAAATAAACTTTAATGACCTCTTCTATTCATGCAGATTTGATACATTGGGTGTCATAATAAGGGTGAAAGATTTATTTGAAGGGCATCCGAACTTGATTTTAAAGTTCAACACCATGATGCCTAAAGGATATGAGATCACACTCGATGAGGAAAAGCCAAACCAAACGAAACACTCGAATTTAGTAAAGCAATAAGTTTTGTGAACCAGATAAAGGTAAAGTTGGAGCCCAAGCTGAAGTCGGAGCCTAAGCTGAAGCTGAGATAGCTGAACCTGAAACTTGATCTACGGTTGAAAAATTATGGTATGGTTCTCCATATTAATAACTCATCTGGCCCATTGCGTTTGCTTGTGTTGACTGTTTGGTCTCTTATCTTGTTATTAAGTGACTTTATATTTTGATTTTGTGATAACGTTAGTCCTTTTTTTGTGTATTTTCATTATGTAACATACATGTGGTTTTAGCAAAATGACACCTTTTAAGGTATTTTAGTCATTTATCACATAACGAAAATACAACAAAGACTAATTTTGTTACAAAAAAAGAAAACAAATTAAGGGACGAAATTGTTAACAAGATAAATGACTAAATAGGTTATTTATCCATCTCCTTTTAAATACAAGAAAAAGTCTTTTCATCTTGCTTCAAGCTAAATTTATGCGTGTGACGTATTTTTCCTTTAATTTTTATATCTTTAATGAAATACAATATTTTATGTGCAGTTTGACCAAAGACAAAGGACTATGAGCCGCCCTGAGATGCAACAACACAACAATATCAATAATACAGTGACACGTGAAATTAACATCAATAATGTAATACAAATAAAAAAACTTAACATTGTCAAGAAATAAAAAAATAAGGGACTAAAAGGTTTAATTTTCAAGATAAGGGGATAAGTGTTAAAAAGTGAATCCTTTTTTATATTTTATTTTCACCCCAAAAGTATAATTTTATAAAAAAACCTTTTGGTCTCCCAGTTTCCAGAATGTTCACCTGGTCCCCCAATTTTTCAAGTTAAATCAGAAAGCTTTAATTTATTTTTGTCTATATGTTTTTGTTGTTTATATAATAGAATATAGGTTATTTTTGTCCAATATATAGACTTATATTGCACTTCTAATTCCACAAATGATAAAATTTGACTCGTGTCTCCACCCCGTTTTTATCTCCTTTCTGTAAATAAGTTTTCTAAGACTAAATTTATAATTGTGTTTTACTGTTTCTTAAGTTTTATTTAATGAAATGATTTTTTTTATATGCAGTTTGATTAGAGGCCGTGGATCTTTGGGTTGTTTAACTTCATTAGAATCTTCACTTGCTCCACCAAACTTTCAAAATTTATTTTATTACGTTTTAGTACTATAATAAAATATGAATTTTGTTGTATAATATAGAGAATTATAATTTAACTAATTTAAATAAATTCAATATATATACTTATATTAAATTTTTATTATAATATAGATACCATAATTTTTTTAAAACATGCTCATTATTTTATATCACAACATTATATTAAGCATATTTTATTCCTATTTGTTGATGTTAATGACTTTTGCTGGGTGTACTATATATACATATCAAAGTAAATAATCGATTATAAAGTCTAAGTATTAGGGGTGTTTTAGAAATTTTATTTAGTGAGGGTTCTCTTAATGTGATATGTCTAATGTGACAAGAAAGCTGAAGATTGTTGTTGAAACATTGTTGATACGACTTATGGGTGGTTGGCCAGATTCAGTGGTGGTGCTTTTATTGATTTTACGATGTTTCGACTTATTGTATATTAAATATTTTGGATTCATGATACCTTGTTTCTAAGCTCTTTTTTTTACAATAATCTCTAGTTGTTTCAATTTGTTTGATTATTCTAAACTAGTCTCATTATCATCGTCACAAAACAAAACAAACACCCCATATCCAGTATCTACAATACCAAAGTATAATACTTCGAGTAGAAACTAAGCCTACAATATAACACTAGAAAGTTAGGAAATGGCAAGTCTACATCCTATTGAAAACCTCACTTATCATAATCCATCAAAGTTTAGCAACGAAACATAAATTTAGGAAGATAACTTCCATTTAAAATCGTGCACTATCTTAGTGGTATTTTAAATGGTTTCCCTTCTGCGTGATCATAGACTTCAACTATTACTAAATGGTCTTCCCATATATCGTTCTTCACAAAATTTTCTACAAGTCGATTTGCGAATATGGTTGAGATTCTTATTCTAATACTTTTTCCAAGTTCAATCTATAATTTAACGTTCTGGATCTGTCCTTGTCATGTTAGGCTTTGAATTATGTAATATCATCTTAATGTTGTAGAAAATTCTTTCATTCACGTGAAAGTAAAAATCATTAATACAAACAATAATATTTAAGAACTGTGTTGAGGGATTTAGAATGTATGGTGCCATCCCTTAATGGTTTTGAATGGTTTCAAGCATGATAATCTTCAGACTACCTTAATTGTATTTTGAATGGTTGATTCTTTTTCCGTTGCTTCTCCCCATCTGGTTCAATCTATTAAAAATTATTACCGATGCGAACAATTATATTTTTACCACCTCACGCATCTATTATTTAACAGTAAGGTGATATGAGTAGTATGTAAATCTCTAATTTTTTTTTTAGTCAAAAAATACCTTATATTCAATTTCTCATCAATATTATATGGAAGGATATTAACACTAATTTGTAAATTTATCAAATTCGCTCTATATGTAAGTGTCTTATGTCATATGGGAAGCAAATGGCCATGAATCTTTCATTTTTTGGGAAAGCAGAACTTGCTTATGGACTTGATATCTCTTCTAATGGGTGCATAGTTCTCTTATATCTATAATGAGTAAGGACACTCTTAATCATTTGAATTTTAGGTAAATTAACATGTGCTTTGTTTAATGTTTGACACATTGGTTCCTTCTTTTCATCAAGTTTATTACTTATTTCTAAAAATGAAGATAATTGTGCCTTAGTACAACATTAAATATTAATAATACGAGGAGAGGCAAAAATAGAAGCTCCACCATTAAGAGTATTATTAGATTGTTTATTCTGTTGTTTTAGCATATAAATCTCAATACTCACTATATATATATGTTTAGTAGTGATCTTATCCCTATTACCACTTATAAGTAGAGTAAAGCGGTACCACTAAATGATCGAAAATGGTACGATATATACCATTTCATCGTTCTTACAAGCTCCCTCGTTTGAAAGTCTTATATCGCAAATTTACCATTAACTTGAGTATTATAGTGCCAGCAAAGTATCTTCTCAGTGGTTTTAAATATTAGCTACTTGTGTAGAACACTAAAAGGCCGAAAAGATCTAAAAAGGTTATCCATGCTCATGGGTGATGTTTTTATTCTATAAACAATCCAAACTCGTAAACATAAGTGTATAACTCACGTGTTATTCTTATTAAGAATGCAATTTAGCAATTAATGTTGTAAAACGACATTAGTTATTATCAATATCTATTTTGATGAAATATACTATATTTAAATAGTATCATTAGTGATAACAACTCTACTATTGGGACTTTCAACCATATCCCAATAATTAAAGTATCTTAAAATCTTGTAACTACTCGAGTTCATTAACCTGGAAAACCATTAGTTTAAATAATTTTAATCCAAATTCTTCACATAATTTACTCTACTATATATAATAAACATATTAAACAAATTACAGAATTAAATTTTTTGATAAACAAATATAAAATATATCTAAAACACATTTTACTTGTATATCATTAAAAAAATCCTAAATATATACTATTTCAATTAAGTTAAAGAATTACAATTCATCAAATTATTTGTAATAACAAAAATTTAATAGCGCCTCCTATTATAAAAAATTTAGTTTTTTTTATTTTTCCCCTCCAAGTATATGTCAGTTTTCTAAATGATTTTGAACTTTTGAAATTTCCCAATCAGTCCTACAACTTTGCTTTTATCCTCCGGTTACTTGGAGGAAAAAGGACATTTTTCAAAATTTAATCAAATAATATAAATAAATTTATATTAAAAAAAAGATAGTTCAAAATTTAATCATATACACAAAATTATAGGAAAATAAAAGTGATTTTTACCCAACGTATCTTGAAGACATCCCGTATAGATCCAAACCCCCCCCCCCCCCACCACATCTATCATTTTCTTGCCCATAAAAGGCACCATACACTTTATTATTTCTTTTTTTCTCCATAAAAAACAGTTTGAGTTACGTGGAGTTTCCTAGAACTCAAATTTTGAGCTACAACAGAATGTTAATACTAAGGCCTCTCACTCTATTAAAGAACTTTTGGAAATCGGCCAAATCACCCTTTTTCTGAACTCGAGATGGAAATGGTGGAGGAGGGCGATTACTCGTAACATCATCTTTCTTCTTTGTAATCTCAATCGGCCTCTCTATTTCTTCAACCTCAACATCTTTCTCTTTCTCAATCACATCCTTTCCTTTTCTTGGAACTTCTTTCTCTTTCATAACTGGAAAAGGAGGTGGAGGGAGGTTCTTACCACTTCTGAGAGTAACAGCTTTGCAGTCTTCATGTTGTCTCGGATTTTCAATGTCATTAGGGAGTTGCCCTTGTGGACGCTGATTAAGTTGTTTTGTGATTTGAGCCAGCTGATTCTCTAATAGTTTAATGTTTGCGTCAGATGCTTGTTGATTCTGAATGGCATGCGTCTGGATAGCAATTAGGTTTTTAATGGTTTTCTGAAGGCTAAGCACACCTTCTTGTGGTTGAGCGGGTAAGGCTTTGTGGTTCATGGTTTCGTTATAACTGTCTTGATGAGCTTGTCTCTGAACATAGTTTCCTTGATTCTGTCCTCCTTGATAATTATTATGTGGTCTTGGATTGAAGTTGTTACCTTGGGGACGCGGCTGATATGCGTATGTAGGATTGGCTGTCCCACTAGGATTTGAGTATTGAAACCCAAGATGGTTTCTGTTAGGCTGATATCCATTACCACTCGAATTAAAGTTTCCTCTATTGGCGACAAACATCACGGACTCTTGATTATTCTGACAATTCTCCCAATCGTGATCATTCACACCACAAAACTCACATCCGTACACTTCTTGCGCAACCTTTACCTCAACTCTTTTATTCGAAAAACCCTCTTTCATGGCTAAAGTAAGTTGTCTTAACCGTTGTTCTAGTGTGGTTTGTATCTTGTTCTCTAAGGAGTTGAACTTTTCTTCAATGTTTACATTATTAACTCCTCCTTTAACTAGTGTTCTTACGGTATTCTACCCAACTTCATTATCAACTTTTCTATCCAAAATAATTTATGTAAACGCAGGTTGAACTCATAAAAACGCACCATCACACAACAAATCTAAATCTTTCCTCGAACTCCCCTCAAGACCATTATAGAAAATCTTCATTTGTCGTTGTTCAGTAAGGTCATGATTAGGGACTCTTTGTAAACAATTCTGAAATCTCGACCAACTTCTACCCAAAGCTTCATCATATTCTTGTTTGAAATGTGTTAACGCAAGTTGAGCTTCTAACCTCATGTTGGACGGATAATATCTGTCGAAAAACGCAGCCTGTAACTGTTCCCAATTCGTAATCTTCCCTGATTCTTGCGAATCATGCCACTCACTTGCTCCATCTATTAAGAAAAATCTGAATGTAGCATAATACATTTGCTCCCTTGTTACCCCTTGCGTGATGTATGAATCGCAAATCTGCATAAATTTTTGTACCGCGCGGAGTCGGTCTTCTCCGGGCTTGCCACGAAAGTTTCCAAAATTCTAAAATTGAGCTAGCATACCAGGATCTGGAAAGAATCTCGGAACATCGATATTAGCTGGGCCAATCCCAAGAGGAGGGGCAAGGAATGGTTTTTCTACTAGACCGGTAAGAAACCATGGAACGACCATTTGAACTTGAACTGGAGGATTGGGAATGACAGGTGGAATCGGAAGATTAGGAATTCCAGGAGGCGCTATTGGTTGACCATTTTTATCTAGTTGAACTCCTGGGTTCCCTTGGTTATTAATATTGATATTATTCATTTTGTTCGCTAATTCTTCTACTTCTCTAGCTTCGTGCTCTCTTCTTCTTTTGTTCGCAAGTCTGATTAATGATTCTGGATTATTAAGGATCGGAGGTGATGGCTCTAGATCCTTAAAGAGTCTCATTCGCATACACCAAACCTAAAAACCTGAAAAAGATGAACAAACAAAAAGCGTAAAACTGATAAAAATATAAATATAAATAAATGCAACTATCACTAAAGGATAAACACTGTGGTCACACGCTACCGTCTCCGGCAACGGCGCCAAAAACTTGGTGGTCCTTTGTGTGTTCTAAAAATAATGCAATAAGTAAGTGAACCACAACCGCAAGTGTTTGGTTGTCCCAAGTAATAATAGTGATAATAGGATCGTTCGCAAGGACGGTTGGTTAACTACAATGCTTATCAAGTAATGATTGGTTGCACTTAAGAAAGCAATTTAAAGATATAATGATAGATTGGTTGGTTTGTATTATTCCTAAGTATGAAAAACTAAAGAGAAAATGCAAGTAACTAATAAGACGCAAGTAAATGAAGGTAAAACGCAAATATGAGAAGGCAGTACTTGAGAAACACATGGGATCCTCCTAACTCTATTGAATATCTTATGATGTTTAAGGGTCAAATAGGTCAATTGACATTGGTCGGGAAGTATTTGATGTGACTTGGTGTTTTGATGATGAATAGCAGGTATATATTGGGTTAGGGGTCGTTTATAATGATATCTTGCAGAAGAGGCTAGGTTAAAAGAGAGGAAACTAGGGTGTTAATAGGGTTTTGGGGAGATTTCCGCTGGTCGGGCCGGCATACCGGCCGGATGGCCGGCTAGCCGGTCCCAGACCATGTCGAATTCTCTCCTCTCTGCATAATACCTGAGGCTAGACCCTGAGCCCTCGTGTGTTTTTACTCTTCGCGAACTCAGCTCTCTTCCTTTGGCCGGCATGCCAGTCAGCTGACCGGCGGGCTCTTTTTCGCTTTTTCTTGCTCTCGGCAAAATACCCGAGTAATAAACCCGTGCCCAAGTGTTTCTTCTAGCCGGCATGCCAGTCAGGTGACCGGCTAGGCGGCGGCACGAATGTGATTTCTCGGCAACACACGGTAGAGATGCGTGTAATGATCTTCGTTTGACCCGGCACGCCGGTCAGGTGACCGGCTAGCCGGTGCGAGTGGTCAATCTTATGACTAAAACACGCTTTTTCTCGCGTTTAACATCTGTTAACCCCAAACTCATAGGTTTAAGTACTTGTAATCATCAAAACACAAGACCTTTCTTATTTCTTTTTAATAATATACACTAATACTAACTTAACCGCTACGAAATAAAAGACATGAAAGCGTTTAAACTAATATACAATTGAAGTTGCTTTTGTTTAACGTCGTTTATCTCGAAGGATTACCTCATGCATCAATTTTTTACATAACCTCCCCAGCAGTGAGTGAGGTTGTTAACGTGAGCTATTTGAAACTTACATCCTTTGGCTTTGATTCCAACTAGTTTCTCCGAGATAATCTGTGTGACAGTGAATAATCCATTCCAAGAACCTCTTAACTTACATGTTTTCGGAGGAGGTTCGGGTTTTTTCAATGATACTTAATCTCCCACTCTTATATTCTCCTTCTTCCTTTCTTTCTTATGTTCTTTTGGAAATTTCATAGCACGTTCTTTACCTTTATTCTTTGCACGATCAAGGTGTGGGTTTTCTTTAGGGTCTGGAGGAGCTTTAATTTGTGCTTTCTTTCTTAGCTTTTTCTCCTCCTTTCCTAAGATTTCCACTACCTTGGTTGGTTCTTTTCCTTCTTGTTCAACCACATCCATCCGGAAACACTCCTCTTTGGAGTCCGGAAACTTCATAGGCCTAAACACGTTGAATTTCACTTCCTCGTCTCGGATACACATAGTCAATTCTCTGTTTTCTACATCAATCAAAGTACGCCCCGTGGCTAGGAATGGTCTTCCCAAAATAATGGGAACATTCCTATCCGCATCGTAGTCAAGTATAATGGTGTCGCCTAGGGTGTGATAAAAATATGATAAAATAAAGTCTAGAAAACTACGCACTCTCACCCTAGACAGGCACAGTACTGCAAGTATTACAGGACGTATGCAAGTTTCAGTTAGTAAGTTGAGTTCGTTCTCAGGGACTTAAGTGTGTTATACGAGTAGGTAACAATAACGAGTAAGCAATAATTAATTAAAGACAGAAAATAAAAGAAATAGATGATCGAAATTACTAATTAAAACTAAGAAAATAAAGACAATAAAATAAATACGAAGAATATGAGATGAGAAGTATATCTTAGGTTTTCCTAGTAAGCACTAACCCTTCTAATTCTTTCTATTAGATCTAGTTAACAAGGGAGAATATTATCTCTTGTATACTTAGTCAGGATTCTAAATTCCCATTCCTTAGACCTTGAGAACGACTAAGGGGGCTACGGCACAACCACGAGGCTGTTTCAAATAGGGTTATCAAGCGCTACCAAGGCCCTAAGCAAACAATTCCTTCAATTGGTGATATGGTGATTAAATTATACCCTAATGACTATCTAGTTAGAATCAGTTTAGTCAGGACTAATATCGACACTAGACGTTATGTGGTGTTTCAATAATTAGACACTCATCTAAGGTGATCATCTAACTACTATTAAGGTATTCCTAAACGTTGCGCATTGCAAGGAAACAGTCATTAAATCAAAACACATAAACAAATATAAGAGTAAGCAGCTAATATCAATTTAAAACATACAATTCCCAAAGAAACTTAGATAAAAGAATTAGAATTCATAGATTATACATGATGCAAAACCCAAGCTATGTAGAGTTTAGTTCATACCTGAAGGAAATAAACTAAAAGAAATTACAAAAGACATCATCTTACTCTCTACAATAAACTGGAAGAATAAAACCTTAAGAACTAGTTACTATGAGGCAAGGATGAGCAAGGATGATTTACAAGTGATATAAGGGTGTATTTATAGGTGTTTAGAAGACCTAATTCGTTTTCTTGAAGGAGAGTTTATGTAATGGACTCCAAGCCCAACTCAAATTCATATGGAAATAATGATAATTACTGCTGAACTGTTTTGATCATATCTTCTTCGTTATTGGTCGGTTTTTGCTCCACAAGATACCAAAAGAATCCTTACAGAGTTATCTACGTCCGTATGAAAGGAATCTTCCAAAATCGGCTTGGTTTTGGAGTTATCACCACTTCTTTAGGCGTAGCTGCAGAAATTTAGATTAAGACAGCTTTTTCTTTTCCATGTTTTTAGCTTTTCTTTCCTTTATCTCCAATTACCATGCTTATCTCTTTCCATATCTTGTAGTCTTTGACTTGGACTCTAATTAATCTCCATAATTATATTTAAAGCTTCACACTAACTAAACAATTAAACCCAATATGCTCTAAAAATATTATTTTACTAAATCAAGACTCAAAATAGGAAAGTGCACTATTTCTCAAGAAAATCGACTATTATGACTTCTAAATCACTAAAAATGATGTCTCATCTTAATATAAATCTATCACAAATGAGGAGACATCAAGACCCCCAACTCAAATTTGTATCGTCCCGATACAATAAAGATAAAAACAGAGGGAAGTCTATAAATACACACTTATAAAATTCTCAACACAATGGGAAGAACATAGCAGAATATATAGAATAATCCTAAAGCAACAACTCAGAAAATTTCATTCAATAATATTCATAAACTACATACCTGTACACTTCTCATATCCACAGTCAACACGGCTTGAATTCAAGATCAGATTAGTTTCGCAATGTAAAAAGGATTGGGACTTTACTCAGTTCCCCAAGAAAGCTATAGATTGTTAATCAAACCTCACTAGTATACAAAAATCCACTTAACTACTCTCTAATGGCTCAATCACTTCTCAATTACATAGCAAAGAATCTACAGGTTTTCAAGGTTGTAATTTAGGCTTAGGGATGGTATGATAGTATGTTTGGATAATTTGGAGTGAGCTTTTGGCTCTCTCCTCACTAGCCATCAACGAATCGCCCTAGAGCTTGAGTTACTCTCATCAAACGTTTCTCACTCAACCCAATGAATTCCTTGATGCACAATTTAGCATCCCCAATAACCCAATCAAAGCATAAGATGTTTACATAAAAATTCCACTTTGCCGGTCCGAATTTATATTTTTCTTTTCTTTTTAAATCAATTTTCTTTTCTATACCCATGACTCTCTTTTAATGTTGAGATATCATGCTATTTTTCACACACACATATATATATATATATATATATATATATATATATATTTTCTTTTTAATGCCCTTGTTGGCAAATCTAGCTCGTAGCTTCTTTTTCATTCACTATTACCTCGGCAAAGGGTTACAATAAAAATCTGTGAATCATCATCAATATAAAGAACAGAGCACAAAAAAACAATTAATAAGCTCAAAAATCCCATCCCAGTAATAATTCCCATAATGGTGGACCCACCACCCCAAACTCAAGCTCTAAAACAACTGTCTATGCATCGTGATTCGAGTGCGGGTCATATGGAAAAGTCCTAAAATCTAAAGGGATATGGCTTATAACGTGTTTCAATAAAAAGCTTTAGAAAGGCTAGAAGGGGCTGAGAAGTATATAGCATATAAAATCAAAATAACAAGGTGAGAAGGTATAAAAAGGCTTCAAATGCTTCAAATATGAAAGAACTGCCTTAATCACTTACTACACTATGCAATTTCGTTATTTTATTACCTTTAGCACTTTCATCAAATGGGTTTTGTCAACTAGCTTGGATCTCACGGCCTACACACTTCTCAAGGTTCCCTGAGATCGAACATACTTTCTATCGCATTGCTCACTAATCCTTTCTTTACTATCAACGTGTGTTTTCCTGCAAATACTCAAAGCATACAAATACCATAGCTCATAAACATACTACTTACTATCATCAATTCACTGAGCTTATACTTTCAAGCTATTAAACACACTCTACATCTAATTCCCATGTATAAAAAATTTTAATTTCTACCTAAAAACAGAAAAATGGAGATGAGAGACAACGAATCCGCACACCCCCAACTCAAAAATGAGCCGTGTCCCCACGACTCAAAAAAGACTCGAAACAGAAATTAAAATTAGCAGATAAAAGCATTTACAGATATAGTAAGGAAGAAAGAGAACATACTCTCGAAGCTACTGCCTCGCATCATTGACATCCAAGGTAGGATTTGCTTGATCTTTCTTTAATTGCTCTAGGAGTTTCATGATGTGCACTTGATTAGCGTTGATTTGTGCCACATCATTGACTAAAGAAGTTTGAGCTGCTTCAAATTTTGTTACACGCTCCTCCATCTTCTCTTACCAACTTTGCTCCTTTTCTTCTTTCGAGACTTGCGTAGAACCCGCTCTTCGAAAGATATCCTTGATCCAGCATTATCAATATAACTCGTCTTAAACTCGAGTTTCTCTTCTTCACCCAATGTAACATTCGCTTTTCGCACAAGACACGTGATCATAGTAGGAAATTTAACATTATAAACTGATTTAGGAGAGAACGAAAATCGCATCACGTCCTCATAGATCAACTGTGCCACATCTACTTCTTATCCTCTCAAAATACAATCCAAAAGTAGAGCGTTCTTCATAGTCACATCCAAAGTTCGTGTGTTTCCAAAGACATTAGGAGGAAGGGAATTGTGCCAAATTCTCGCATCCGATTGAAGATATTTGTAAGGACAAGGTGCCTTCAATTCTCCCTTATGTGATTGCGCTTTCTTCTTGTCTAAAACATGCTCAAAAAGTAATTTCTCATCAAAGATTTTTCATTTAGCAACCGCTTCATCATACTTGCAATAACCTTTCAATTTCTTAAACTTGAAGTGGTTTCTAATCTCCTCAACTGTGAAAGGAACTAACTTTCCTCTAATCGGAACACAACCTTTACTATCTCGGCTAAAGAGGCCTAAACAGAATTCCAATACTAACTCATGACATAATTCAGAACGTCTTACCATGAACGTAGACCAACCCAATTTTGCACCAAGCTCTAAGAATCTCTTGTACTCTCGTGTACCAACTTCTTCCTTGAATACTTTCTCATAAGCAAAAGGTAGCTCTTTTAATTGTTTCTCTACATAAGCTTTTAAGGCCTTTGAAGCTTCCTCTTTCTCCTTGGGTGTAGGACTTTGTGGAAGTCGTGTTTTCTCCTTTGCAAAAAAGTAGAGCTTTTTACCATTACGATTAAACAAAGATATCGTACCTCCATCTGCAACATCGTCTATACCCTTTGATTTAGAATTAGAGCCTTTGTTATTTGATTTCTTCTTGATTGGATCCAATACCTTGCTTTTCTACACCTCCCTCTTTTTAGCTAATATTGTTGTTCTATTAGTCATCCTCAATTAACCCCAACTCAAAGCTTAACAACTCTTGAAATTTGAACTTGTGAGCTTTGGTTGAACAAGCTTGATTTAGTTTAGGAAAGATGAATTGATGATGGATCTCTATGTGGGTAAGGTGGATTCTTGATGATTGGCTTGGATTTAAGAAATTGTAGGATGAATTTTGAAAATTTGAGCTCTTGATTCTTCAATTGGATGTGTTTGGTGAAAATTGGGTGCTTAAATCTCCTTTATAATGATGTGGAGAGAAGATTTAATGTGTTTTCCTTGATGATTGGGTAGTGTTTTGATAATTGGTGAAGGTTTTTATGAGCTTTAATGGAGTTGGGAGAGTTTTGGAGAAGAAAGAAAGGCTTGAGGTTTAGTAAATTCGGAATAATAAGCATTAACCCTCTTTTATAAGCTTGAAACCTGTTTTTCTCTCTCCAGGCGGCGACCTGCGGTTCACCGCGCATATGGTCCGGTATACCGCAGCTTCTGTAGCTCCAAAAATTTTCGTCTCGTCAAAATACCCGTGGCACGGGTTTTGGACCTGCGGTGCATGGTCCGGTGTACGGCACTCATCGATGTGATTTTTTTTCGTCTCGGTATAAAACCCGCGGCATCTACCCGTGGTACGGGTTTTCTTCCTCTGCGGTACACCGTGGCTGAGGTCCGGTATACCGCAACGCTGCTTCAGCTTTTCCGAAAAATTTTGCTCTCCTTCCCTAACTCAATTTCTCCAATACCTAATCATCAAAAACACTAATACCTTTCTCAAATATGCAATATCAACTAAAAACAACTAAAATAAACATAAACTAAAAACAACTAAACTAAACATAAACTAAAAACGTAAAAGACATACAAACTAAAAAAATTGCGGGTTGTCTCCCGTACAGCACTTTTGTTTAACGTCTTTCAAAGTTAGACATGTTACCTCTATCAAGATTTGCGAATATAGCCTCCCCAACTACGAGTTAGGCTATGAACGTCAACTAATCTGCGCTTGATCCCCTTTTTGGGTCGAATTTCTATCACCTTGGCTGAAACAACCTTAGTGACAATGAATGGTCCCATCCACGAGTCCTTGAAACTACGTGGCCTATTCTCGCGTTTGTGAGCTTTCCATAGAACTTCATGGCCAACCCCAAACTCAATGTTTGGCTCAGTATCCACAGGCTTTAAGTGGATTTTCTCAGGAGGGACTTTGTGATGTGAAAGGCTGTGGTTGACAGGAACGGTGGGATCTAACTTCCTCGGTTTCTAACCCAAGACATAGAAGGTCTCGGATACATTCTTTGCATGAAGGGTAATGGTCCCTTCTTGGAAGTTGATGACACTTTGACTTGTGGCCATGAAAGGCCGCCCAAGTATGATTGGGACATGCTTATCTGCATCAAACTCAACTATAACAAAGTCAGTAGGGATGGCGATACTACCTGCACGGACTAAGACGCCCTCCACTATTCCCTATGTCCTTGTAACTGATTTGTCAGCGAACTGCAACTTCACTGGAGTTTTCTCTGATTTCTGAACTCCAAGTCTCTCGAACACGGACTTAGGCATAAGATTCACACCAGAACCCACATCGTACATAGCTTTCACCTTGAGCATACCATTTATTTGAATAGGAAGGTTAAAACTTCCCGGATCTTTAAGCTTTGTTGGTAGCTCTCGTTCACTTCTTCTTGAAACTCTCAGGTTCTCTCTTGGGATCTCTACACTCGCTTCTTCCTCAGGAATAACTTGCGTAAGAACTTGTTGCGATGTAAGTCCTTTCTTCGCTATCTCAAGCATTTGGGCGTTAATATTTTCAGGTGTATATGCCTCTACAAATGTCTTGAGTACCCTGTCATCCTTAGGATTTGTATCAGGAATTGTTGGTGACACTGGCTGAACAACAGGTGGCGGTTCCACCTTCTCTTCTTCTTTCTCTTCTTGCACAGCAGGTGAAACTTCATCTTCAACTTTTGATTCCTCCTTTGAGGCTTCTTTCTCTTTCTCTTTATCCAGCTCAGCTTGATAATCCATAACCGATCGAATCTCCTCTTGCATATCCTTCAGAAGCTGTATGAATTCGGCTCTTTCTGAATCGTCCTCCACATAGACCTCAGAACAGTCAGATTCCACGGGGCTAGACTTGGTTGGTTCTTCTTCGGTACTCGAAGTTTCCATGGCACTAATGGCAGCATGCACTACTTCCTTATTTTCTTCTTCAATTTCAAGGCAAATAGCCTTACAAGCTTCGAACCCAACATTTTCATCACCTCCTTCGATAGCCTTCAATTCATTCTGTTCCATTAAATTTGTTAGAACTTTGTTTAATTGTTCTATTTGAGTACCTAAAATCTGAATTGCGGCATCTTGTCCTCGGACTTTTTCTTCCTGAGCGTTCATATTCGTGCTCAAACGGTCCAAGATTTTCATTAGCATGCAATCCACACTAAATTTTGCCGTTCTAAACATGTAAGGGTAAATTATGTAGTATTTCCCTAATCGGTCCCAATATGCTATCGGTAGTTTAAAATAGGATTTACCTGTGTCAATAAGGCTTCCTAAGCAAACTTTTCCTATAATTGGTAAAGAGTCACAAGACTCAACCATAGTGATTATCTAGCTAGGTTGGGTTGTCAGATCAGACCTAATACTAGACGTTATGTGCTAAACATGCAATTAAACACCGTTGTCAATGGTGACCTAATTACTAGATGGTAATTCTATATGGCCGCGGTTCCACAAGAACACAGAATATAAATCCAAACACATAAACAGAGAATAAAAACTATAATTCAATTTAAAACATTAAGTTCCCAAATTAGATAGATGTCAATCAAAACTAGGGTTCATACATATATGCTAAACACTCAAACTAAAAGGAATTAATTCATACAAAGAAAAGAAGAGAAAAGAGTTACAAAATAAGAGGTTGAAGGAGACATAATTGTTGCACAGCTCCTTCCAGACTTCTTCTCTTGTGTTGCAGCTTCCTCTTGGCCTTAAGGTCTGGCCAAGGATGATTTAAGAGTGTTAAGAGGCTGTATTTATAGGGTAGAGGTTGACCTAATTCGTTTGGTGGAGATAACTTCAAGTAATGGACTCCTGGCCCAACTCAAATTCGTAAGGAAAACACTACTGCGTTGTTTTGAGTGTATCTTCTTCGTTATTGGTCTGATTGAGCTCCATAAGATACCAAAAGAATCGCAACAGAATTATCTTGACCTATTAAAAGGAAATTACCAAATTCGGCCTATTTCTTAGGTAAAAACACCAATCTTTGGACGTGTACTGCAGACTCCCAAATTTAGGCAGCTTTTCCTTTTCCTAATTGAACTCAGTTTCCTTCTATCTCCAATTTCCATGCATATCTCTTTCCATAAGTTGTAATCTTTGACTTGGACTCTAATTAATCTCCATAATTATCTTTAAAGCTTCACACTAAATAAACAATTAAACCCAATATGCTCTAAAAATATTATGTTACTAAATCAAGACTCAAAATAGGAAAGTGCACTAAATTAAGCTAGAATCAACCTATAAACTAATAAATACGCCTAAAATGATGTCTCTGAAGTATATTATATTATCACAAATGAGGAGACATCACTGAGATAGCTAAACCTGAACTGAAACTTGATATATGGTTGGAAAATGATGGTATGTTTCTCCACATTAATAACTCATCTGGCCCATTGCGTTTGCTTGTGTTGACTTATTGGTCTCGTATCTTGTTATTAAGTGACTTTATATTTTGACTTTGTGATAACGTTAGTCATTTTTTTTGTGTATTTTCATTATGTTACATACATGTGGTTTTAGCAAAATTACACCTTTTAAGGTATTTTAGTCATTTATCACATAAAGAAAATACAACAAAGACTAATTTTGTTACAAAAAAAGAAAACAAATTAAGGAACGAAATTGTTAACAAGATAAATGACTAAATAGGTTATTTATCCATCTCCTTTTAAATACAAGAAAAAGTCTTTTCATCTTGCTTCAAGCTAAATTTATGCGTGTGACGTATTTTTCCTTTTATTTTTATATGTTTAATGAAATACAATATTTTATGTGCAGTTTGACCAAAGACAAAGGACTATGAGCCGCCCTGAGATGCAACAACACAACAATATCAATAATACAGTGACACGTGAAATTAACATCAATAATGTAATGCAAATAAAAAAAACTTAACATTGTCAAGAAATAAAAAAAAAAGGACTAAAAGGTTTAATTTTCAAGATAAGGGGATAAGTGTTAAAAAGTGAATCCTTTTTTAAATTTTATTTTCACCCCTAAAGTTTAATTTTATAAAAAAACCTTTTGGTCTCCCAGTTTCCAGAATGTTCACTTGGTCCCCCAATTTTTTAAGTTAAATCTGAAAGCTTTAATTTATTTTTGTCTATATGTTTTTGTTGTTTATATAATATAATATAGGTTATTTTGGTCCAATATATAGACTTATATTGCACTTCTAATTCCACAAATGATAAAATTTGACTCGTGTCTCCTCCCCGTTTTTATCTCCTTTCTGTAAAAAAGTTTTTTAAGACTAAATTTATAATTGTGTTTTACTTTTTCTTTAGTTTGATTTAATGAAATGATTTTTTTTATATGCAGTTTGATTAGATGCCGTGGATCTTTGGGTTGTTTAACTTCATTAGAATCTACACTTGCTCCACCAAACTTTCAAAATTTATTTTATTACGTTTTAGTACTATAATAAAATATGAATTTTGTTGTATAATATAGAGAATTATAATGTAACTAATTTAAATAAATTGAATATATATACTTATATTAAATTTTTATTATAACATAGCTACCATAATATTTTTTAAAACATGCTCAATATTTTATATCACAACATTATATTAAGCATATTTTATTCTTATTTGTTGAGTTTTATGACTTTTGCTGGGTGAACTATATATACATATCAAAGTAAATAATCGATTTTAATGTCTAAGTATTAGGGGTGTTTTAGAAATTTTATTTAGTGAGGGTTCTCTTAATGTGATATATCATATGTGATAAGAAAGCTGAGATTGTTGTTGGAACATTGTTGATACGACTTATGGGTGGTTGGCCGGATTCAGTGGTGGTGCTTTTATGGAATTTATGATGTTTCGACTTATTGTATATATTAAATATTTTGGATTAATGATACCTTGTTTCTAAGCTCTTTTTTTTACTATAATCTCTAGTTGTTTCAATTTATTTGATTATTCTAAACTAGTCTCATTATCATCGTCACAAAACAAAACAAACACCCCATATCTAGTATCTACAATACCAAGGTATAATACTTCGAGTAGAAACTAAGCCTACAATATAACACTAGAAAGTTAGGAAGTAGCAAGTCTACATCCTATTGAAAACCTCACTTATCATAATCCATCAAAGTTTAGCAACCAAACATAAATTTAGGAAGATAACTTCCATTTAAAATCGTGCACTATCTTAGTGGTATTTTAAATGGTTTCCCTTCTGCGTGATCATAGACTTCAACTATTCCTAAATGGTCTTCCCATATATCGTTCTTCACAAAATTTTCTACAAGTCGATTTGCGAATATGGTTGAGATTCTTATTCTAATACTTCTTCCAAGTTTAATCTATAATTTAACGTTCTGGATCTGTCCTTGTCATGTTAGGCTTTGAATTATGTAATATCATCTTAATGTTGTAGAAAATTCCTTCACTCACGTGAAAGTAAAAATCATTAATACAAACAATAATATTAAGAACTGTGTTGAGGTATTTAGAATGTACGGTGCCATCCCTTAATGGTTTTGAATGGTTTCAAGCATGATAATCTTCAGACTACCTTAATGGTATTTTGAATGGTTGATTATTTTTCTGTTGCTTCTCCCCATCTGGTTCAATCTATTAAAAATTATTACCGATGCGAACAATTATATTTTCACCACCTCACACATTTATTATTTAACAGTAAGGTGATATGAGTAGTATGTAAATCTCTAATATTTATTTTTAGTCAAAAAATATATTATATTCAATTTCTCATCAATATTTTATGGAAGGATATTGACACTAATTTCTAAATTTATCAAATTCGTCTTATGTCATATGGGAAGCAAATGACCATGAATCTTTCATTTTTTGGGAGAGCAGAACTTGCTTATGAACTTGATATCTCTTCTTATGGGTGCATAATTCTCTTATATCTATAATGAGTAAGGACACTCTTAATCATTTGAATTTTAGGTAAATTAACATGTGCTTTGTTTAATGTTTGACACATTGGTTCCTTCTTTTCATCAAGTTTATTACTTTTTTCTAAAAATGAAGATAATTGTGTCTTAGTACAACATTAAATATTAATAATATGAGGAGAGGCAAAAATAGAAGCTCCACCATTAAGAGTATTATTAGATTGTTTATTCTGTTGTTTTAGCATATAAATCTGAATACTCACTATATATATATATATATATATATATATATATGTTTAGTAGTGATCTTATCCCTATTACCACTTATAAGTAGAGTAAAGTGGTACCACTAAATGATCGAAAATGGTACGAAATATACCATTTCATCGTTCTTACAAGCTCCCTCGTTTGAAAGTCTTATATCGCAAATTTACCATAAACTTGAGTATTATAGTGACAGCAAAGCATCTTCTCAGTGGTTTTAAATACTTGCTACTTGTGTAGAACACTAAAAGGCCGAAAAGATCTAAAAAGGTTATCCATGCTCATGGGTGATGTTTTTTATTCTATAAACAATCCAAACTTGTAAACATAAGTGTATAACTCACGTGTTATTCTTATTCAGAATGCAATTTAGCAATTAATGTTGTAAAACGACATTAGTTATTATCAATATCTATTTTGATGCAAAATACTATATTTAAATAGTACCATTAGTGATAACAACTCTACTATTGGGAATTTCAACCATGTCCCAATAATTAAAGTATCTAAAAATCTTGTAACTACTCGAGTTCATTCATCTGGAAAACCATTAGTTTAAATAATTTTAATTCAAATTCTTCACATAATTTACTCTACTATATATAATAAACATATTAAACAAATTAAAGAATTAAATTTTTTGATAAACAAATATAAAATATATCTAAAACACATTTTACTTGTATATCATAAAAAAAAATCCTAAATATATATTATTTCAATTAAGTTAAAGAATTACAATACATCAAATTATTTGTAATAACAAAAATTTAATAGCGCCTCCTATTATAAAAAAATTTAGATTTTTTTATTTTTCCCCTCCAAGTATATGTCAGTTTTCTAAATGATTTTGAACTTTTGAAATTTCCCAATCAGTCCTACAACTTTGCTTTTATCCTTTGGTTACTTGGAGGAAAAAGAACATTTTTCAAAATTTAATCAAATAATATAAATAAATTTATATTAAAAAAAAAGATAATTCAAAATTTATTCATATACACAAAATTATAGAAAAATAAAAGTGATTTTTATCCAACGTATCTTTAAGACACCCCCTATAGATCCAAACGCCCCCCTCACCACATCTATCATTTTCTTCCCCATAAAAGGTACCATAAATTTTATTATTTTTTTTTCTCCATAAAAAAATAGTTTGAATTATGTGAAGTTTCCCAGAACTCAAATTTTGAGCTATGGGAAAATTTCCAAAACTCAGATTTTGAGTTTTGGGAGCGAACTCAAGATATCTTAGGAGGATAAAAAAGATAGTGCTTTTTTTCGAGGTAGTGCACAAGGTTGTAGGGGTATATTGAGCATTAACCCAAAATTTAACACTATATGCCAATTGTTTTTTAAATTTTCCCTACCATTATACCCATTTTTTGTTTTTTCTTTACTATATATATATATATCAATTAATTTCTCAGTTTTTGTAAACCCTACAAACATGTCTTTCTGATCTATCTTCTCCACTCACAATAACATTTCCTTCTATCTTTTCTTTCTTCTCTTTGTTCTTTTTTCTCTCTATTCTAAACCTCACACCCCTCTTTCAAACCTTCCGTTTTCGAAGCTAGCTGATGATGTCATTGTTCGAGTTTATCCTTTTTCTTTCGCAAGCCATGGATGGAAAATGGAAGCTCTGTTTTTTAGGTTGAGCAAGGAAGTTGTATTTTCAAAGCTCCGACCTTTAATAGATCCATTTCCTAAACGACCTCATGAGCAAAACGAAGTTAAGGTAGAACGTATCTCCATCAACGACTACCATGGTGTAAAGCTCTATTTTTGAAACTCTGTCTTCCAACTCCGGCCTTCAAATTATCTATGGCGTGAAGTTTCGTTTTCAGAGCTCCGTGTTTTAGCTCCGGCCTTTAACAGATTCATGTCCTGAACGAAATCACGATCATAACAGAGTTAAGGCAGAATATATATCCTTCAAAGTCAATACAAGATTAGAAAACCCATAGAAAATTTAAAAAAAACCATTACAAAAATTAAAATATATCAAATGATTAACCTAATTAATCAAAGGATTAAAGAAATCTTTTTAAAAAAAAAAATTCTATAAGAAATAATAGAGATGGAGTAATGAAGAGAAGATAGGTTTGGTGAAAAGAGTAAGAAAGCAAATATAAGTTTGGTAACATAGTTGATGAATGACTTATATAACTAATATTGTTTAATTTCTTTATAGGTTTGCTAATGGGCTTAACATATATTTATTGGGCATAATGGGTTTGTCTTAATATGTCAGGTTCTAAATCTAGATATGATTTTTATTTTATTTGAGTATTGAGTAGTCTCGTCTTCCAACCCTAACGCCACCGTTCTCTTCTGTAATGTCGAATCCTAACCCCCAACCTTTCTATATAATACCCGACACATTAAGCGTAAAAAATCATCACTAAACTACACTATTGTGTATTATTTTCTTAGAATTATTATTTAAAATATTATTAAATACTCCGATGCATCCCTTTTTCAAGGGTTCTTTTCTTTTCTCGTCTTCGATCTTCTCCTCTCTAAGTCAAGTGTGTTTTTACTTTTAAGATCGTTGATCATTACATTTCAATGAAGAACCAATTCTGAACAGGTTTACTTTTATTTATTTATTTACACTGTCTTGTCAATATCTTATTTATTTAGTAGATCTAAAATCATTGCCTCTTCTTTTTAATGGATGTATGCTTTCTTTAAATATTTCAGAAATTTCTAATAGCGTTTCAAATTAGATTTATTAATTGTTATAATCATTTTAATGGAAAATATAAGTAATGCTTGAGATAGATCCAAATTCACTATATTTGTATTTACAAAAATTTAAAAAGAATTTGTTTGTGTACGGAAATGTTTTACAAAATAATAAATACAATATTTACAATATACTTAGGAATATTTTATAGTCATTACATTTTCAAAATAAAACATATTATGACTGAATTGTTAGTATTGATCAAACTTAACATTGTATTTTAATTGTATTTTCTCTTGAAAGTGGTCCCTAACTTTGCAAAAATAACATTTGAGTCCTATATTTTTCGATTTTGTTATAATTTTGGTAATTTTTTTTAAACACTGGGTAGTGTAGTCATTTAACAACACCAACAATATAGTGACATGTGTTATTAACATTTGGTGATTTATGCAGTCGCTTCAAGAACATTTAGTGAGAAGGCCTCAAGAAAATGCAAACCAGAAAAGGTTGAACCATGTCCCTGATGAGGGTAATTTTTCATTATCTAGGGACTAATAGTGTAATATTTGCATATTATAATATAGGGTCCTACAATGTATTTTTTGCACATTTTAGTGACCTACAGTGCAATTTTTGCATAATATAGAGACCTGCAGTGCAATTGGAGGAGGACGATTCAGTAGTTTGAAGTATTTTACAGATTTGGAGTTCCTTTTGCAGTTTAGGTACTCGGTGAGTAAATATCCTATATTTCAGGGTCCACCTAGGTAATTTTATAGATATGGAGTTGCTTTTGCAGTTTAGGGCCCGCTCAAATAACTAACTTTGATCTTAAAGCATGGACTTTACGCTCTATATATTATTGTTGTGCCATCAATAAGCATTACTCTGCCACTTGAAGGATCAATAGGTACATCGCTAACATTATATTTTGCAATATCAGAAAATACATTTTAGTACATGTTTGCCTTTTCTTTCAGGAGATACACACCTGTAGTGTGTGAGTATGTCTTAAAGTACCTCCACAAGATCTTGAAGTAACACTCTGATATACTCTAGAGTTATATTAAGCAAAAATTGCACTACAGAGACTTATATAAGAAATGGATTAGTTTATTTTCTGGTGGAGGACTGATTGCAGAAGCCGGGTTTGTACCAGAGTTTTTTTTGTTTTATATGTTTTAGGTAAGTTATCTTCTTTCTTACGATATAATGTTCAAACATGAGTGTGTATGACTAAACAGTTGATATTATAATGATTATTATTATTAAGTTCATTTTGCTGCTTCAAAGTGTAGTCTTTCACGGCCCTTTAAGTTTGGAGAAGTTGTAAAAGGGGTTATTTTCATGTTTACCTAAAGCCTAAAGGTTAAGTGGGAGTGTTTAGTGATTTAATGAGTGATTTATAAAAAGTAATTGATTTTATAAGCTGATGATTTTTGGATGTATATATTTACAATTATGAATAAAGAAGAATTTCTAGGCTTAGATAGTTGGCGAAAAAATAGTGCATGGTGATTTTGTTTTTATTAATATTTTGTTGTTTCTATAATAAGATATTGGTTAATTTGTATAATATTAAACTTATATTGCGGTAACTTATACAAATTCACTATAGGGACCAGTAACTAGAAAAAAGGGAAAATCCACATATGGTCCCTGAACTATAGGCCATTTACCACTTAAGACCTCAACTTCTAAAGTTACCTGTATAGTACTCTAACTTTTTTTTACCACCGTTAGTCCCCGCATCAAATTTTATCTATTTTTAGCGATAAGTCCAAATGAAAGCGGGTATATTCTTAATTATTATTAGGGAAGATCATCATAGCCTCGAGCATTACAAAACTATCACAATTACCACTAATGACAACATTTTAAGAAGATAAAATAGCCTAAAAGACCCTCATATTTCATGTTTTTTCCTATACATGACGCGATTTTTCAAAATAAAAATGCATTTACTACTACCTTATGTAAGCTTCAAGAAAATTTGCATAAGTTAGTGTATATCAAGAGAGTATGTTTGACATCTTTTGCATAATAGAAAGGTAAAACATACTAATGAGAGAGATGAGGGTAGCTGGTATTTTATTAATTTTAAAAAGTCTTTGGTTAAAAAAATAGGGAAAGGTAAAACCATCCTTTACTAGAGATCATATAATAAAGGGACCAATATTAAAATCAACCTATATAAGGTGTGATAGAAGAAAAAAAAGTTACAAATCACTAGAGCAACCAATTTTTTCTTTTGTATTTTTGTGTTGAGTATATTTGCTACTTTTGAAAATAGAGGTGTATATATTTAGCTAGATCACGTACCAATGGTGTAATTTATGTGGTTGTACATGAGTGTTGTTGAGAGAGACAACCACCTTTTTCTCGAAATTCTGATCTCTCTGCTCCCTCATTCTTGAGGTTAAAACATTGAAATGGTTTTTAATTAACAAATTAATCGAAGGAGGCTCAGATATGTGGATAAGCTTGCAAACATAGTAACTTTTAATTTGTATTCTGACTAAATGTTGAAGTTAAAAGAAGGAGTTGGCTTCATATAAAAGGTTCTTGAATCAAATAACCTTAAAATATGAGGACTGAAACATCTAAATTCGCCTTTAAATTCAACTTCAGGATTTATTCCAATAAACTTTATAGCAATAGTTCGCAAAGTCTTATATAAAACACACGTATAATATTGCTCAAAGCTGGTTTACATATATGAAATATATAAATATTTCATAATATAGCGAAGTATTGGATAGATATATCTTATGTTTGTACAATTATGAGAGTAATGTATATATACATATATAGAAGATATTAATTATATGTATTGATATATTTTATAATTCTTAAACTGTTTCTTACAAGTAATAGAATGATTTGAACTTTATATATATATATATAATTCAATTATGAATTTTGCACAATTTATTATAATTTTTTAAATTCATTTTAGCCCAAGTACCTTCAGGTACGGGGCATTCCCTAGTATATATATATTTTTAATAGCACCTCCTATTATAAAAAATTTAGATTTTTTTTATTTTTATCCCTCCAAGTATAGGTCAGTTTTCTAAATGATTTTGAACTTTTGAAATTTCCCAATTAGTCCTACAACTTCGCTTTTATCCTCCGGTTACTTGGAGGAAAAGGGACATTTTTTAAAATTTAATCAAATAATATAAGTAATTTTATATTAAAAAAAAGATAATTCAAAATTTATTCCTATACACAAAATTATAGCAAAAATAAAAGTGATTTTTACCCAACGTATCTTGGAGACATCCCCTATAGACCAAAACGCCCCCTCACCACATCTATCATTTTCTTGCCCATAAAAGGAACCATACATTTTATTATTTATTTTTTTCTCCATTAAAAAAAACAGTTTGATTTATGTGAAGTTTCCCAAAACTCAAATTTTGAGCTATGGGAAAATTTTCAAAACTCAAATTTTGAGTTTTGGGAGCGAACTCAAAATATCTTAGAAGGATAAAAAAGATAGTGCTTTTTTCGAGGTAATGGACAAGGCTGTAGGGGTTTATTGAGCAATTAACCCATAATTTAACACTATATACCAATTTTTTTTTTAAATTTCCCTACCATTACACCCATTTTTGTTTTTTCTTTACTATATATATATATATATATCAATTTATTACAAAGTTTTTTTAAACCCTACACATATGTCTTTCTGATCTATCTTCTCCACTAACAATACTATTTCCTTCTCTCTTTAAATTCTTCTCTCTATTCTATCTTCTCTCTGTTCTAATCCTCACACCCCTCTTTAATCTCTCCAATTCCGAAGATCACATCCCTCTTTCAAACCTTCCGTTTTCGAAGCTAGGTGAAGATTCCATTGTTCGAGCTTATCCTTTTTCTTTTGCAAGCCATGGATAGAAAATGGAAGCTCTGTTTTTTTAGGTTGAGCAAGGAAGTTGTATTTTTAAAGCTCCGACCTTTAATAGATCCATTTCCTAAACAACCTCATGAGCAAAACAAAGTTAAGGTAGAACGTATCTCCATCAACGACTACAATGGTGTAAAGCTCTATTTTTGAAACTCCGTCTTCCAACTCCGGCCTTCAAATTATCCATGACGTGAAGTTTCGTTTTCAGAGCTCTGTGTTTTATCTCCGGCCTTTAACGGATTCATGTCCTGAACGAACTCACGAGCATAACAGAGTTAAAGCAGAATATATATCCTTCAAAGTCAATACAAGATTAGAAAACCCACAGAAAATTAAAAAACCATTGCAAAAATTAAAAATCCATCAAATGATTAATCTTATTTATCAAAGGATGAAATAAATTTTTTATAATTTTCTATAAGATATAATAGAGATGGAGTAATTAAGAGAAGATAGGTTTGGTGAAAAGAGTAAGAAAGCAAATATAATTTTGGTAACATAGTTGATGAATCCCCTATAGAACTAATATTATTGGACTCCTTTATATGTTTTCTAATGGGCTTAACATATATTTATTGGGCTTAATGGGCTTGTCTTAATATGCTAGGTTCTAAATCTAAATGTGATTTTTATTTTAGTTGAGTATTGAGTAGTCGTCTTCCAACCCTAACACAGCCGTTCTCTTCTGTAATGTCGAATCCTAGCCCCCAACCTTTCCATATAATACCTGAGACATTAAGTATAAAAAATCATCAGTAATCTACACTATGGTGTATTATTTTCTTAGAATTATTATTTAAAATTTATAATAGCGTTTCAAATTAGATTTATTAATTGTTAAAATCATTTTAATGGAAAATATAAGTAATGCTTGAGATATATCCAAATTCACTATATTTGTCTTAACAAAAATTCAAAAAGAATTTGTTTAAGTAGGAAATTTTTTTACAAAATAATCAATACAAAATTTACAATATATTTAGGAATATTTTATAGTCATTACATTTTCAAAATAAAAACATATAATGACTAAATTGTTAGTATTGATCAAACTTAACATTGTATTTTCTTTTGAAAGTGTTCCCTAACTTTGTAAAAATAACATTTGAGCCCGATATTTTTCTATTTTGTTATAATTTTGGTCTTTTTTTTAAACACGGGTAGTGTAGTCATTTATCAACACCAAAAATAAAATGACATATGTTATTATCATTGGTATTGTAATGGAAATATTTAAAAAGACTTAACACTCTCACAAAATTAAAAAATAATAGACTACCAGATAAGGGATCGTGTTAAAAAATTCAAAGATTAAAACCAAATATGTTATTTACCCTTTTTTCTTCTGAATACTAGAAAGTGGCAAGACAAACATGTTTGTTTTACAATTTGTTTGTTCTTTTAGTTGTGGTTGAATTAAATTAATTTTGTGTGTTTGGCCCTTATCTTGTAAAAAAGTGACCATTAATCTCTTGCCTTTTAATTTCTTACAACATTAGTCCTAATCTTGCAAATGTAACATATAAGTCTCTTATCTTTTTGTGACCACGTTGGTTGATTATGTTAGCGAAATTACACGTTTAAGGTAATTATTTTATGTGTAATTTTTTACCATTTGGGCATCGAAATTTCATCGATTTCTTTACCCTCAAATCCACTTGGCAGCATGTTTTTTTGTAATTATTAATAGTAAAAAATTCTCAAGGGTTTATTTGGTGAACGTTTCCTTCCATATAAACTTTTCGTAATTATTCCTCTTTGTAATTTTTTTTCTCAGCTAAACTTTCTTCCTTGTTGTGTGTATATTCAATTCATTACGAATTTTCATAATTTGTTTGTTTAATTTCTCTTTGCAATTATTGTTTTCCTCAGCTAAATTTTCTTCCTTGTTTTTTGTATGTAATATTCAATATGAATTTTCATAATTAGTTGGTGTCTATTGTTTTCAATTCGAAATATAAAATTGAGTTTTGGTGTATTTTAGCCGTTTCAGGTTAATTAGAGTTTGATCAATTGTTTAATTCTTATTAAGCACTTTAATTGATCGTATTTAGCCATTTCTTTAATGTTTTTTACTTTATTGTGTGATTATGTTAATTATAATAAAAGCGTGTATGTTAAAATTAGTATAATTGTTTTATATTTATACCAATTTGAGTAAAATTGGAGCTCAAAGATAATTAGTGCTAATAGAGTTAATTTCATTCATCATTGGTTTCTGTATTATATAAAAATTAAATTTCACAACCGGTCCCTGACTTTCATGTTTATTTGCAAATATTAAGCTAATTCTTGTAGAAGCAAAAAACCGATGGTTACGACCTGCTGAAATATGCAAAATCATAGAAAATTATCAAAATTTTCGAATTACTCCAGAGGCGACACAATTACCTCCAAGTATGATCATCATCTATTAAATAAATCATTTAAACACGTGTCTATTTTATACAGTCGTAAACTTTAACATGTTAAACTTTCATAGGTGGTTCACTCTTTCTATACGATCGGAAAAAGCTACGTTATTTCCGAAAAGGCGGCAATAATTGGAGAAAGAAAAATGACGGAAAAACCATCATAGAAGCTCATGAAAGACTAAAGGTTAGTTAAAACTATTCTCTTAGCCATTTCATCAAACACTTTTATACATAACCTTAAAAATAACCTTAAAACTTTTGTCCGTGTTTAAGGTTGGAAGTGTTGATGTACTTCATTGCTACTACGCACATGGAGAAGATAACGAGAATTTCCAAAGACGAAACTATTGGTAACTTGAAAAGTAAGTCTTTTCTTAATTAGTTCAATTTTATAAGGACTACTTATGCAAAATTATTATTTTTGCAGGGAATTATCATGCAAAGTACTTGTCCACCATCGTGAAGTTAATTTAAGTATTTAATTACACATTTAAACGTTTTTTAACGTTATCTTTTTTTTTTACGCTAATACAAATTTATTTTATTTTATAGGGATATAGAACAAATTATTTTATAGGGAAATTTCTTGTTAAGGGTGAGCCTAAAGGGTATAACCAGAAAGCTGATGGGAAAGTTGAGAAAAATGAAGCTAAAGCCTAAAACACTGAAGCTGAGATATCCGAGAAAGCGGAAGCTGGAGCCCAGGCTGATTCTATTATAAGTGTTTTCAAGGCTAAAAGGTATCTTGTTTACTCTAGACCGCTTGACTTGTGTGAAATAAAAATAAACTTTAATAACCTCAACTATTCATGCAGATTTGATACTTTGGGTGTCATAATAAGGGTGAAAGATTTATTTGAAGGGCATCCAAACTTGATTTTAAAGTTCAACACCATGATGCCTAAAGGATATGAGAATCACACTCGATGAGGAAGAAGCCAAACAAAAAGAAACACTCGAATTTAGTAAAGCAATAAGTTTTATGAACCAGATAAAGGTAAAGTTGGAGCCCAAGCTGAAGTCGGAGCCTAAGCTGAAGCTGAGATACCTGAACCTGAAACTTGATCTACTGTTGAAAAATGATGGTATGTTTATCCATATTATTAACTCATCAGGCCCATTGCGTTTGCTGTTTGGTCTCTTATCTTGTTATTAAGTGACTTTATATTTTGATTTTGTGATAACGTTAGTCATTTTTTTGTGTATTTTCATTAAGTTACATACATGTGGTTTTAGCAAAATGACACCTTTTAAGGTATTTTAGTCATTTATCACATAAAGAAAATACAACAAAGACTAATTTTGTTACAAAAAAAAGAAAACAAATTAAGGGAAGAAATTGTTAACAAGATAAATGACTAAATAGGTTATTTATCCATCTCCTTTTAAATACAAGAAAAAGTCTTTTCATCTTGCTTCAAGCTAAATTTATGCGTGTGACATATTTTTCCTTTTATTTTTATATCTTTAATGAAATACAATATTTTATGTGCAGTTTGATCAAAGACAAAGGACTATGAGCCGCCCTGAGATGCACCAACACAACAATATCAATAATACAGTGATACGTGAAATTAACATCAATAATGTAATACAAATAAAAAAAATTAACATTGTCAAGAAATAAAAAAATAACGGACTAAAAGGTTTAATTTTAAAGATAAGGGGATAAGTGTTAAAAAGTGAATCCTTTTTTATATTTTATTTTCACCCCTAAAGTTTAATTTTATAAAAAAACCTTTTGGTCTCCCAGTTTCCAGAATGTCCACTTGGTCCCCTAATTTTTCAAGTTAAATCTCAAAGCTTTAATTTATTTTTGTCTATATGTTTTTATTGTTTATATAATATAATATAAGTTATTTTTGTCCAATATATAGACTTATATTGCACTTCCACAAATGATAAAATTTGACTCGTGTCTCCTCCCCGTTTTTATCTCCTTTCTGTAAATAAGTTTTTTAAGACTAAATTTATAATTGTGTTTTACTTTTTCTTTAGTTTTATTTAATGAAATGATTTTTTTATATGCAGTTAAATTAGAGGCTGTGGATCTTTGGGTTGTTTAACTTCATTAGAATCTTCACTTGCTCCACCAAACTTTCAAAATTTATTTTATTACGTTTTAGTACTATAATAAAATATGATTTTGTTGTATGATATAGAGAATTATAATGTAACTAATTTAAATAAATTCGATAAATGTACTTATATTAAATTTTTATTATAATATAGCGACCATAATGTTTTTAAAACATGCTCATTATTTTATATCACAACATTATATTAAGCATATTTTATTCCTATTTGTTGATGTTAATGACTTTTGCTAGGTGTACTATATATACATATCAAAGTAAATAATCGATTTTAAAGTCTAAGTAGGGGTGTTTTAGAAATTTTATTTAGTGAGGGTTCTCTTAATGTGATATGTCTTATATGACAAGAATAATATTTAAGAACTGTGTTGAGGGATTTAGAATGTACGGTGCCATCCCTTAATGGTTTTGAATGGTTTCAAGCATGATAATCTTTAGACTACCTTAATGGTATTTTGAATGGTTGATTCTTTTTTTCTGTTGCTTCTCCCCATCTGGTTCAATCTATTAAAAATTATTACCAGTGCGAACAATTATATTTTCACCACCTCACACATCTATTATTTAACAACAAGGTGATATGAGTAGTATGTAAATCTCTAATATTTTTTTTAGTCAAAAAATATCTTATATTCAATTTCTCATCAATATTATATGGAAGGATATTGACACTAATTTCTAAATTTATCAAATTCGCTCTATATGTAAGTGTCTTATGTCATATGGGAAGCAAATGGCCAAGAATCTTTCATTTTTTGGGAGAGCAGAACATGCTTATGGACTTGATATCTCTTCTTATAGGTGCATAGTTCTCTTATATCTATAATGAGTAAGGACACTCTTAATCATTTGAATTTTAGGTAAATTAACATGTGCTTTGTTTAATGTTTGACACATTGGTTCCTTCTTTTCATCAAGTTTATTACTTCTTTCTAAAATGAAGATAATTGTGCCTTAGTACAACATTAAATATTAATAATATGAGGAGAGGCAAAAATAGAAACTCCACCATTAAGAGTATTAATAGATTGTTTATTCAGTTGTTTTAGCATATAAATCTCAATACTCACTATATATATATATATATATATATATATATATATATATGTTAAGTAGTGATCTTATCCCTATAACCACTTATAAGTAGAGTAAAGTGGTACCACTAAATGATCGAAAATGGTACGAAATATACCATTTCATCGTTCTTACAAGCTCCCTCGTTTGAAAGTCTTATATCGCAAATTTACCATTAACTTGAGTATTATAGTGCCAACAAAGCATCTTCTCAGTGGTTTTAAATATTTGCTACTTTTGTAGAACACAAAAAGGCCGAAAAGATCTAAAAAGGTTATCCATGCTCATGGGTGATGTTTTCTATTCTATAAACAATTCAAACTCGTAAACATAAGTGTATAACTCACGTGTTATTCTTATTCAGAATGCAATTTAGCAATTAATGTTGTAAGTTATTATCAATATCTATTTTGATGCAAAATACTATATTTAAATAGTATCATTAGTGATAACAACTCTACTATTGGGACTTTCAACCATGTCCCAATAACTAAAGTATCTAAAAATCTTGTAACTACTCGAGTTCATTCATCTGGAAAACCATTAGTTTAAATAATTTTAATTCAAATTCTTCACATAATTTACTCTACTATATATGATAAACATATTAAACAAATTAAAGAATTAAAATAAACAAATATAAAATATATCGAAAACACATTTTACTTGTATATCATAAAAAAATCCTAAATATATATTATTTCAATTAAGTTAAAGAATTACAATTCATCAAATTATTTGTAATAACAAAAATTTAATAGCGTGTCCTATAATGAAAAATTTAGATTTTTATTATTTTTCCCCTCCAAGTATAGGTTAGTTTTCTAAATGATTTTGAACTTTTGAAATTTCCCAATCAGTCTTACAACTTTGCTTTTATCCTCCGGTTACTTGGAGGAAGAAGGACATTTTTCAAAATTTAATCAAATAATATAAATAATTTATATTAAAAAAAAAGATAATTCAAAATTTATTCATATACACAAAATTATAGAAAAATAAAATTGATTTTTACCCAACGTATCTTGAAGACATCCCCTATAGATCCAAACGCCCCCCTCACCACATCTATAATTTTCTTACCCATAAAAGGCACCATACATTTTATTATTTCTTTTTTTATCCATTAAAAAACGGTTTGAGTTATTTGAAGTTTCCCATAACTCAAATTTTGAGCTATGGGAAAATTTCCAAAACTCAGATTTTGAGTTTTGGGAGCGAACTCAAGATATCTTAGGAGGATAAAAAAGATAGTGCTTTTTTCCGAGGTAGTGCACAAGGTTGTAGGGGTTTATTGAGCATTAACCCAAAATTTAACACTATATGCCAATTGTTTTTTAAAATTTCCCTACCATTATACCCATTTTTGTTTTTTCTTTACTATATATATCAATTTATTTCACAATTTTTTAAACCTTACAAATATGTATTTTTGATCTATCTTCTCCACTCACAATAACATTTCCTTCTCTCTTTTATTTCTTCTCTCTGTTCTTTTTTCTCTCTGTTCTAAACCTCACATTCCCCTTTCATCTCTCTATTTCCAAAGATCACATCCCTCTTTCAAACCTTCCGCTTTCGAAGCTAGCTGAAGATGTCATTGTTCGAGCTTATCCTTTTTCTTTCACAAGCCATGGATCGAAAATGGAAGCTCTGTTTTTTAGTTTGAGCAAGGAAGTTGTATTTTCAAAGCTCCGACCTTTAATAGATCCATATCCTAAACGACCTCATGAGCAAAACGTAGTTAAGGTAGAACGTATCTCCGTCAACGACTACTATGGTGTAAAGCTGTATTTTTGAAACTCTGTCTTCCAACTCCGGCCTTCAAATTATCCATGGCGTGAAGTTTCTTTTTCAGAGCTCCGTGTTTTAGCTCTGGCCTTTAACAGATTCATGTCCTGAATGAACTCACGATCATAAAAGGGTTAAGGCAGAATATATATCCTTCAAAGTCAATACATGATTAGAAAACCCATAGAAAATTTAAAAAAAAAACCATTACAAAAATTAAAAATACATCAAATGATTAACCTAATTTATCAAAGGATTAAATAATTTTTTTTTTAATTTTCTATAAGAAATAATAGAGATGGAGCAATGAAGAGAAGATAGGTTTGGTGAAAAGAGTAAGTTTGGTAACATAGTTGATGAATCCCTTATACAACTAATATTATTGGTTTTCTTTATAAGTTTGCTAATGGGCTTAACATATATTTATTGGGCTTAATGGGCTTGTCTTAATATAACAGGTTATAAATCTAGATATGATTTTTATTTTATTTGAGTATTGAGTAGTCGTCTTCCAACCCTAACGCCACCGTTCTCTTCCGTATCCTAGCCCAAGTTTTCCATATAATACCCGACACATTAAGCATAAAAATCATCACTAAACTACACTATTGTGTATTATTTTCTTAGAATTATTATTTAAAATATTATTAAATACTCCGATGCATCCCTTTTTCAAGGGTTCTTTTCTTTTCTCTTCTTCGATCTTCTCCTCTCTAAGTCAAGTGTGTTTTTACTATTCAGGTAGTTGATCATTACATTTCAATGAAGAACCAATTCTGAACAGGTTTACTTTTATTTATTTATTTGCACTGTCTTGTCAATATCTTATTTATTTAGTAGATCTAAAATCATTGCCTCTTCTTTTTAATGGATGTATGCTTTCTTTAAATATTTCATAAATTTCTAATAGCGTTTTAAATTAGATTTATTAATTGTTAAAATCATTTTAATGGAAAATATAAGTAATGCTTGAGATAGATCAAAAATTTACTATATTTGTATTTAGAAAAAATTTAAAAAGAATTTGTTTGTGTAGGGAAATTTTTTACAAAATATTAAATAGAATATTTACAATATATTTAGGAATATTTTATAGTCATTACATTTTCAAAATAAAAACATATAATGACTTAATTGTTAGTATTAATCAAACTTAACATTGTATTTTAATTGTATTTTCTCTTGAAAGTGGTCCCTAACTTTGCAAAAATAACATTTGAGCCCTATATATTTCGATTTTGTTATAATTATGGTAATTTTTATTAAACAATGGGTAGTGTAGTCATTTAACAACACCAACAATACAGTGACATGTGTTATAAACATTAGTATTGTAATGGAAATATTAAAAAAGACTTAACACTGTCACGAAATTAAAAAAGAATAGACTATCAGATAAGGGATTGTGTCAAAAATTTCAAAGATTAGAACCAAATATTTTATTTACCCTTTTTTCTTTTGAATACTAGAAAGTGGCAAGATAAAATCGGTTTGTTTTACAATTTGTTTTTCTTTTAGTTGTGGTTGAATTAAATTAATTTTGTCTGTTTGGCCCTTATCTTGTAAAAGTGACCATTAATCTCTTGTCTTTGATTTTCTTACAACATTAGTCCTAATCTTGCAAGTGTAACATATGAGTCCCTTATCTTTTTGTGACCACTTTAGTTGATTATGTTAGCGAAATTACACATTTAAGGTAATTTTTTATGTGTAATTTTTTACCATTTGGGCATCGAACATTTGTTTATCACCATCCGTCCTTGCATAAAATTTCATCGATTTCTTTACCCTCAAATCCACTTGGCAGCATGTATTTTCGTAATTATTAATAGTGAAAAATTCTCAAGGGTCTATTTGGGGAACGTTTCCTTCCATATAAACTTTTCGTAATTATTCTTCTTTGTAATTTTTTTTCTCAGCTAAACATTCTTCCTTGTTGTGTGTGTATGTTCAATTCATTACTAATTTTCATAATTTGTTTGTTTACTTTCTCTATGCAATTATTTTTTTCCTTGTTTTGTGTATGTAATATTCAATATGAATTTTCATAATTAGTTTGTGTCTATTGTTTTCAATTCGAAATATAAAATTGAGTTTTGGTGTATTTTAGCCGTTTCAGGTTAATTAGAGTTTAATCACTTGTTTAATTCTTATTAAGAACTTTAATTGATCACCGTTTCGTTATTGTTTTTTACTTTATTGTTTGATTATGTTATTTATAATAAAAGCGTGTATGTTAAAATTATGTACAATTTTTTTATATTTATACCAATTTGAGTGAAATTGGAGCTCAAAGATAGTTAGTTCTAATAGAGTTAATTTCATTCATCATTGGTCCCTGCATTATATAAAAATTAAATTTCACAACCGGTCCCTGACTTTCATATTTATTTGCAGATATTAAGAAAATACTTGTAGAAGCAAAAAACCTATGGTTACGACCTGCTGAAATATGCGAAATCCTAGAAAATTATCAAAATTTTCGAATTCCTCTCCAGAGGCAACACAATTACCTCCAAGTATGATCATCATCTATTAAATAAATAATTTAAACACGTGTTTGTTTTATACAATCTTAATCTTTAACTTGTTAAACTTTCATAGGTGGTTTACTCTTTCTATACGATCAGAAAAAGCTACATTATTTCCGAAAAGATGGCCATAATTGGAGAAAGAAAAAAGATGGAAAAACCGTGAAAGAAGCTCATGAAAGACTAAAGGTTAGTTAAAACTATTCTCTTAGTCATTTCATCAAACACTTTTAAACATAACCTTAAACATAACCTTAAAACTTTTGTCCTGTGTTTAAGGTTGGAAGTGTTGATGTACTTCATTGCTACTATGCACATGGAGAAGATAACGAGAATTTTCAAAGACGAAGCTATTGGTTACTTGAAGAGTAAGTCTTTTCTTAATTAGCTCAATTTTATAAGGACTACTTATGCAAAATTATTCTTTTTGCAGGGAATTATCACGCATAGTACTTGTCCACTATCGTGAAGTTAATGTAAGTATTTAATTACACATTTAAACTTTTTTTAACGTTATCATTTTTTTTACACTAATACAAATTTATTTAATTTCATAGGGAAATAGAACAAATTATTTTATAGAAAAATTTCTTTTTAAGAGTGAGCCTAAAGGGTATAACCAAAAAGCTGATGAGAAAGGTGAAAAAGATGAAGCTGAAGCCAAAAAAACTGAAGCTGAGATAGCCGAGAAAGCGGAAGCTGGAGCCAAGTTGATTCTATTATGATTTTTTCAAGGCTAAAAGGTATCTTGTTTACTCTAGACAGCTTGACTTGTGTGAATTAAAAATAAACTTTAATTACCTCTACTATTTCATGCAAAATTGATACTTTAGGTGTCATAATAAGGGTAAAAGATTTATTTGAAGGACATCCGAACTTGATTCTAAAGTTCAACACCATGATGTCTAAAGGTTATGAGATCACACTCGATGAGGAAGAAGCCAAACCAAAAGTAACACTCGAATTTAGTGAGGCAATAAGTTTTATGGACCAGATAAAGGTAAAGCCGGAGCCCAAACTGAAGTCGGAGCCTAAGCTGAAGCTGAGATAGCTGAAACCTGAACCTCAAAAAATGATGGTATGTTTCTCCAAATTAATAACTCATCTGGCCTATTGCGTTTGCTTGTGTCGACTGTTTGGTCTCTTATCTTGTTATTAAGTCCCTTTATATTTTGATTTTGTGATAACGTTAGTCCTTTTTTGTATATTTTCATTATTTTACATACATGTGGTTTTAGCAAAATGACACATTTGAAGGTATTTTAGTCATTTATCACATAAAAAAATACAACAAAGGCTAATTTTGTTACAAAAAAAGAAAACAAATTAAGGGACGAAATTGTTAACAAGATAAATGACTAAATAGGTTATTTATCCATCTCCTTTTAAATACAAGAAAAAAGTCTTTACATCTTGCTTCAAGCTAAATTTATGCGTGTGACGTATTTTTCCTTTTATTTTAATATCTTTAATAAAATACAATATTTTATGTGCAGTTTGACCAGAGACAAAGGACTATGAGCCGCACTGAGATGCAACAACACAACAACACAACAACAAGGATATTTATAAATAATATCCACTTAATAATGGTGTCTTACAATTATTGTTTACTTAGAATATGTTTCCAACAAGGATAATAGTTGTATTTTTTAATATGTGTAAAATGTTAAGGAAACATTATTTGTGGAGGTGAACGAGTGTAATAAATAAGAATAAATTTATTGTTTGATTTTATTGAAAGAATAAAGTTAAATAGATGTATTTAGTATTTATTTTTAAAAGATATCTTAAAATTCTATAACATTCTATTAATTGGGATAAAATACACTTTTTATTTTAAGTAAGAATGAGGTGTTATATGTAAAAGTAATTTATTAATTTTTCAATTGTCCTATAAATAAAGATAATATAAGATAATATTTTATAAACATTAAACCCAGCAAACTTGAGCATCTCAGATTTGTCATTATTCACCGACTATATCATAAATTCACATTCAACTAAATCAAATTATTTCAGTAACTTTTATAAGTTTTTTAAAATTATGTCTAATTGTATAAATAAACTAGTTCTTACATGCACCACATTATATGATGGAATAGGTGAAACGAGGTAGCTTGATGAGAAGCGTTCTAACAATGTATAAAACACCATAACCTTGATAATAGTGAGTGAATGACAAACACACATTATACTGACACATGCAACGAGAAAACAGTAAGATTATGAATCTAAGGTCACGGCAAAGGGTTCAAAGAGTGATAGACAAACACTTATAGTAACCAACTTAAGAAACAAATAAACTGACAAAATAACCAAGATCATAATATTCGAAAATACCTATAAATCCGAGCAAATATTACCTATGAGATGAACCAAAAAAGAACCAGCATTCTACTCTATATGAGGGAACAAGGGGACAAACCACAGTTTAGGCAACTAAAGGAACTCTTGACCTGAAGTCGAACAAACGAATTAACGGGAAATATAGGTACCACGTGAATACGAAACTAGAGATAAATCGATTAGAAACATAAAAATACCCAAACAAAGACTAGAAAACTGCAATTCCAATATGGAGTAAAAACCCATCAAAGACATCAAAGAAACCTAACAATTTCAAATAAATTACCCAAATACCCAATCACCCCCTGTATACCCATGTCTAACTCCACAAAGATGGACTTGTGACATCATACTTCACGAGATGAGAGAGTTTATTCCTAAGGTAAAGGAGATTCTAAAGTAAAGAAGCATAAACTGCTCTGAAGAAGATTTTGTTGCAAATTTGTGTGTGCGTGTGTGTTTACTCTGTGTATAAGGAGGGAGGGGGTTCATATTTAGAGTGTATATGAATGTCATTATAAAGGGTCGTTAGTGGTGGTTATGGTTGCTGAAAATTTGATGAAAAATAGGTTATATACAAATGGACATAGGTTATATACAAATGAGTTGTGCCCATTTTGTACGAATTAAACGTGTCTCGTATGAATGAGATTCAAATGTGGGATGCAGACCACAGACTAACCTGTCCAAATTTATATTAATATTATTGTGAATTCTTTAGGGTAAACCATTTGGTGCAAAGATTTTTTTTATAGTTTATGAAATCAAGAAGAATCATCTTACAGTTGGAAGCAAGGGCCAACCTCCATTCATTGATGTAAGGTATATCGGTTTTTTCCCCTTAAATAATGCTCATTATTCTATATCACGAAATTATATAGTAGGCGTATTTTATTCCGTCATTTGTTGATGTTGATGTCTTTGCTTGGTGAATTGTTCATACATGTTAAAACTCAATTATGTTATCTCATGACTCGGTTATTAGGGGTTTTTTAGGAAGTTTGTTTAGTGAGGGTACTTACATACAAAATAATGGTAAAGGAAAATTCCCTATATAGTCCCTGAACTATATCCCTTCCATCCATTTTTTACCATTAAGTCTAGTAGAAAGATTTATTTTGAAATTATTAATAGATATAATTCCCCAAAAGGTCATGAGTTATACATCTATTACCGCTTTGGTCCTCAAACTTGTCAGCCACAGGGCACTTAACTTAGAAAAAGGGGCAGAGTCAAGATTATTTGTTTGTGTGTGAGAGGGATAATTAATGCTCCCGAATCTTTCATTTTTAGGGGAGTAGATATCATAATTTCATTATTTTGTTATGGCCTTGATATCTCTTGTTATGGGTGCATAGTTTTGTTATATATTTAGCATAAACCGGGAATCTTGATTACTATTTAGGTAAGTTAATGCGTACTTTGTTAAATATTTGAAGCATTAATTCCATATTTTCATACATTTCATTACGTTTTTCAAAATATGAAAAGAAATGTTCCTTAAGTCCAATATTAATTATAGGAGGGGAAGCAAAAGGAGATTTCCTATCATTACGAGTATAATTAGATTGTTTATTCTATTGTTATAGTATATAATACTAACATTATTATCATAATAGGCTGACACGTCATTTTGCATGATATAAGACAACCTACCGCTAGATTTATTCTTATGGAAGGATAAAATAGTCTAAACCTATATTGTTGATCATCTTGATAAACCCGACACTTTTATATAAAATACTTCTTTTAAAATATGTGTTGTGAATTCGTTAACTATGAAGATGAATTCATATTTGATTGGAAATTTCTCAAAAATACATCACAAGTAAAACACACCAGACGACGGGTCATTAGTCATCAAAATGGTTAAGATATATGATACTAAAATTCTTCAAGCTTACTTGTCGAGTATCGTGAAACTTCATAACGAATAAAGTATAATGCGAGAAACATAGGCTCACATATATTTTATAAGAATAATCTAGTTATAATAATCACACTATGAATATTTATGAATATACGCATTGCAACGATTATATCCCTATTACCACTAATAGGTAAACTAACCTATTCCTACTACATTATCATAAAATATTACGAAATATATCATTTCATCACTCTTATATGCTTCTTTGTTTAAGAGCCTTTAAAACAAATTTATTCAAACTTGAGTATCAGAGTGCCACCAGAAGCATCCTCCTGGTGGTCTTAAACAGTTTCATGATACTATTATCTCGAAAAACCATGAGACATATCAAAAATCTATCCATGCTCATGGATGATGTTTTTCTCTACCACCATCCAAACTTGTAAACAAAAGTATATAACTCGCATCTCACCCTTATTGAAAATTTAATTTAGCTATTGATGCAATAAAACGATATTAGTAATCATCAATATCTAACTTGACAAAAATTGTTATATTTAACTAGTATCATTAATGACCTCTATACTTTGAAGCATATTTTAATAATTAGAGTATATTAGAATCTTATTACTACTCGAGTTCATCCATTTGAAAAACCATCTATTACAAAATTAAAGTGTTTAAACCATTTAATCAACTAGTAATTTACTAAAATCTGAACTCAAATTCTTTGCATAACAATTAGTTTCCTATAGATAATAAACATATTAAGGAAAAAAAGAATTCAAAATCTTAATAAGTATAAAGAAACATCCAATTCACATTTAACTAGTGTCACCTTTTTTTAAAATATGTATCAATTCAAAGAAGATAAAGTATCAAAATTCAACAAACTATATAATAGCACCTCATTGTATAAAGAATAAAAAATAAATCATAATTAACTATATGTAATATGTTATAATAAAAAAAGAATAAATCAAAATTTATTCAATTAACCATAAGGTAGAAAATAAAAAAAAATAAAAAATTATTTATACAATGTCTTAATCTATATCAGTATATATATAAATTACATCGTCCTCCATTCATAATATAAAATCGCATGCCCCTTCCCTTCCTAATATCTAACCCTAGCCCCCACTTTTTTTCATATATACCTAACACATTACACACACAAAAACATCAATAAATGGTACTTAAATTTGCTATGTACTATCATCATTTTATAATGATTAAATGTCCTCTTTTCAACGTTACTTCTCTTTCTTTCCTTTGATCTTCCCATCTTCAAGTCAACTGTGTTTTTCTTTTAGGTAGTTAACCATTTCATTTCAATAGAAGATTTTTGTACATATTAATTTTATTAATTAATTTTTCTATTGTCTTTTCAATTGCTTATTGCTTCTCCTTTATAATAGATATACTCTCTTTCATTATTTTGGATATTTCTAAGAGTAACGATATTTGTCACCATTATTATCTTCACCCTTTTGTCACCTCCTACATGGCAGATTACATGACATGTCATGTAAGAAATAAAATAATCAAGGAAATATTTAATTAATGGAAAAAAAATTAATTAAGTTAAGTAAATAAATTACTTATATGCCATGCAATCTGCCATGTAGGAGGTGACAAAAGGGTGAAGGGAATAGGGGATGCCAAATATCATTACTCTATATCTAAGTGCTAGGAAGAATAAAACTATTGTTATTTGTAAATTTGATTTATTTTGTTTATTTTTCGATATATTTTCTCCTAACCCTTATTGGGTGTACATTAGTTTGAAAAACTCTCTGCTTGGAACTTGATTCGAAACATTTCATTTTTTATTTATTGAAATTATTCATATTGAAATTTTTAGTTAGATATTCCTGGTTATCAATATCAATAATACAGTGACACGTGAAATTAACATCAATAATGTAATGCAAATAAAAAAAAACTTAACACTGTCAAGAAATAAAAAAATAAGGGACTAAAAGGTTTAATTTTCAAGATAAGGGGCTAAGTGTTAAAAAGTGAATCCTTTTTTATATTTTATTTTCACCCCTAAATTTTAATTTTATAAAAAAACCTTTTGGTCTCCCAGTTTCCAGAATGTTCACTTGGTCCCCCATTTTTTCAAGTTAAATTTTAAAGCTTGAATTTATTTTTGTCTATATGTTTTTGTTGTTTATATAATATAATATAGGTTATTTTTGTCCAATATATAGACTTATATTGCACTTCTAATTCCAAAAATGATAAAATCTTACTAGAGGCTCCTCTCCGTTTTTATCTCTTTCCTGTAAATAAGTTTTTTAGAACTATATTTATAATTGTGTTTTAATTTTTCTTTAGTTTTATTTAATGAAATAATACTTTTTATGTGCAGTTTGATTAGAGGTCGTGGATCTTTAGGTTGTTTAACTTCATCAGAATCTTCACTTGCCCCACTAAACTTTCAAAATTTATTTTACTATAATAAAATATAGATTTTGTTGTATAATATAGAGAATTATAATGTAAATAATTTAAATAAATTCAATATACATACTTATATTATACTTTTTATTATAATATAGCGACAATAATTTTTTTTAAACAAGCTCCTTGTTTTATATCACAACATTATATTAAGCATATATTTTTTCTATTTGTTGATGTTAATGACTTTTCTTGAGTGTACTATACATACATATCAAAGTAAATAATCGATTTCAAAGTCTAAGTATCCGTTATCAGGGGTGTTTTAGGAATTTTATTTAGTGAGGGTTCTCTTAATGTAATATGTCTTATGTGACAAGTAAGCTGAAGATTGTTGTTGGAACATTGTTGATATGACTTTTGGGTGGTTGGCCAGATTCAGTGGTGGTGCTTTTATGGAATTTAAGATGTTTCAACTTGTTGTATATATTAAATATTTTGGATACATGATTCTTTGTTTCTAAGTTCTACTTTTTACTATGATCTCTAGTTATTTCAATTTATTTAATTATTTTAAACTAGTCTCGCTATCATTATCACAAACAAACACCCCATATCTAGTATCTACAATACCAAAGTATAATACTTCGAGTAGAAACTAAGCCTACAATGTAACACTAGAAAGTTAGGAAATGACAAGTCTACATCTTATTAAAAACCTCACTTATCATAATCCATCAAGTTTAGCAACCAAACATAAATTTAGGAAGCTAACTTCCTTTTAAAATGGTGCTTTCAGACTATCTTAGTGGTATTTTAAATGGTTTCCCTTCAGCGTGATCATAGACTTCAATTATTCCTAAAAGGTCTTCCCATATTTCGTTCATCACAAAATTTCCTACAAGTTGATTTGCGAAAATGGTTTAGATTCTTCTTCTAATACTTCTTCCAAGTTAATATCAACATGATGTTGTCGAAACTTCTTCCATTCACGTGAAAGTAAAAATCATCAATACAAACAATAATATTTGAGAACTGTGTTGAGGGATTTGGCATGTATGGTGCAATTCTCAATGGTTTTGAATGGTATTAAGCATGATAATCTTCAGACTACCTTAATGATATTTTAAATGGTTAATTCTTTTTCTGTTGCTTCTCCCTATCGTTCAATCTATTAAAAATTATTACCAATGCAAACAATTATATTTTAACCACCTCACACATCTATTATCTAACAGTAAGGTGATATGAGTAATATGTAAATCTCTAATATTTTTTTTAGCAAAATATATCTTATATTCAATTTCTCATCAATATTATATGGAAGGATATTGACACTAATTTCTAAATTTATCATATTCGCTCTATATGTAAGTGTCTTATGTCATATGGAAAGCAAATGGCCATGATACTTTCATTTTTTGGGAGAGCGGAATTTGCTAAGATGATGTCAATCTCATTATTTTGTTATAGCCTTGATATCTCTTCTTATGGGTCCATAGTTCTCTTATATATAGCATGAGTAAGGACAATCTTAATCATTTAAATGTTAGGTAAATTAACATGTTCCCTGTTTAATGTTTGACACATTGGTTCCTTCTTTTCATCAAGTTTATTACTTCTTTCTAAAAATGAAGATAATTGTGCCTTAAGTACAACATTAAATATTAATAATATAAGGAGAGGCAAAAAAATAGAAGCTCCACTATTAAGAGTATTATTAGATTGTTTATTCAATTATTTTAGCATATAAATCTCAATACAAACTATATATATATGTTTAGTAGTGACCTTATACCTATTACCACTTACAAGTAGAGTAAAGTGTTTCCACTAAATGAAAAAAAATGGTATGAAATATACCATTTCATCGTTCTTACAAGCTCCCTCGTTTGAAAGTCTTATATCGCAAATTTACGATTAACTTGAGTATTATAGTGCCACCAAAGCATCTTCTCAATAGTTTTAAATATTTGCTACTTGTGCAGAACACTACCATTTGGTAAAGGCCGAAAAGATCTCAAAAGGTTATCCATGCTCAAGGGTGATGTTTTTAATTCTATAAACAATCCAAACTTGTAAACATAAGTGTATAACTCGCGTGTTATTCTTATTTAGAATGCAATTTAGCAATTAATGTTATAAAACGACATTAGTTATTATCAATATCTATTTTGATGCAAAATACTATATTTAAATAGTACCATTAGTGATAACAACTCTACTATCGGGACTTTCAACCATGTCCAAATAATTAAAGTATCTAAAAATCTTGTAACTACTCGAGTTCATTCATCTGGAAAACCATAAGTTTACATAATTTTACTCTACTATATATATTAAACATATTAAACAAATTAAAGAATTAAAACTTTTGATGAACAAATATAAAATATATCTAAAACACATTTTGCTTGTATATCATAAAGAAATCCTAAATATATATTATTTCAATTAAGTTAAAGAATTACAATTCATCAAATTATTTGTAATAACAATTAAGTATAGGTCTGTTTTCTAAATGATTTTGAACTTTTAAAATTTCCCAATTAGTGCTACAACTTTGCTTTTATCCTCCGGTTACTTGGAGGAAAAAGGACATTTTTCAAAATTTAACCAAATAATATAAGTAAATTTATATTAAAAAAAAAGATAATTCAAAATTTATTCATATACATAAAATTATAACAAAAATAAAAGTGATTTTTACCCAACGTATCTTGGAGACATCCCCTATAGACCAAAACGCCCCCTCACCACATCTATCATTTTCTTGCCCATAAAAGACACCATACATTTTATTATTTCTTTTTTTCTCCGTTAAAAAAAACATTTTGATTTATGTGAAGTTTCCCAAAACTCAATTTTTGAGCTATGGGAAAATTTCCAAAATTCAAATTTTGAGTTTTAGGAGCGAACTCAAGATATATTAGAAGGATAAAATGATAGTGTTTTTTTCGAGGTAATGGACAAGGCTGTAGGAGTTTATTGAGTAATTAACCCATAATTTAACACTATATACCAATTTTGTTTTTAAAATTTCCATACCATTACACCCATTTTTGTTTTTTCTTTACTATATATATATATCAAATTATTTCAAAGTTTTTTTAAACCCTACAAATATGTCTTTCTAATCTATCTTCTCCACTAACAATACCATTTCCTTCCCTCTTTTCTCTCTTCTCTCTATTCTTTCTTCTCTCTGTTCTAATCCTCACATCCCTCTTTCATCTCTCCTATTTCGAAGATCACATCCCTCTTTCAAACCTTCCGTTTTCGAAGCTAGGTGATGATTTCATTGTTCGAGTTTATCCTTTTTCTTTCGCAAGCCATGGATGGAAAATGGAAGCTCTATTTTTTAGGTTGAGCAAGGAAGTTGTATTTTCGAAGCTCCAACCTTTAATAGATCCATTTCCTAAACAACCTCATGAGCAAAACGAAGTTAAGGTCGAACGTATCTCCATCAACGACTACCATGGTGTAAAGCTCTATTTTTGAAACTCCGTCTTCCAACTCCAGCCTTCAAATTATCCATGACGGGAAGTTTCGTTTTCAGAGTTCTGTGTTTTAGCTCCGGCCTTTAACTGATTCATGTCCTAAACGAACTCACGAGCATAACAGAGTTAAGGCAGAATATATATCCTTCAAAGTCAATACAAGATTAGAAAATCCACAGAAAATTAAAAAACCATTACAAAAATTAAAAATCCATCAAATGATTAATCTTATTTATCAAAGGATTAAAGAATTTTTTTTTGTTTTCTATAAGATATAATAGAGATGGAGTAATGAAGAGAAGATAGGTTTGGTGAAAAGAGTAAGAAAGCAAATATAATTTTGGTAACATAGTTGATGAATCCCCTATAGAACTAATATTATTGGACTCCTTTATAGGTTTGCTAATGGGCTTAACATATATTTATTTGGCTTAATGGGCTTGTCTTAATATGCTAGGTTCTAAATCTAAATGTGATTTTTATTTTATTTGAGTATTGACTAGTCATCTTCCAACCCTAACGTCAGTCGTTCTCTTCTGTAATGTCGAATCCTAGCCCCCAACCTTTCCATATAATACCCGAGACATTAAGTATAAAAAAACATCAGTAATCTACACTATGGTGTATTATTTTCTTCGAATTATTATTTAAAATATTATTAAATACTCCAATGCTTCCCTTTTTCAAGAGTTATTTTCTTTTCTCTTGTTCAATCTTCTCTTCTCTAAGTCAAGCATGTTTTTACTTTTAAGATCATTGATCATTACATTTCAATGAAGAACCAATTCTGAACAGGTTTACTTTTATTTATTCATTCACATTGTCTTGACAATATCTTATTTATGTAGTAGATCTAAAATTATTGCCTCTTCTTTTTAATGGATATATGCTTTCTTTAATTATTTCAGAAATTTTTAATAGCTTTTCAAATTAGATTTATTAATTGTTAAAATCATTTTAATGGAAAATATAAGTAATGCTTGAGATAGATCCAAATTCACTATATTTGTCTTTACAAAAATTTAAAAAGAATTCGTTTGTGTAGGGAAATTTTTTACAAAATAATCAATACAAAATTTACAATATATTTAGGAATATTTTATAGTCATTACATTTTCGAAATAAAAACATATAATGACTGAATTGTTAGTATTGATCAAACTTAACATTGTATTTTCTTTTTAAAGTGGTCCCTAACTTTGCAAAAATAACATTTGAGCCCTATATTTTGCGATTTTGTTATAATTTTGGTCTTTTTTTTAAACACGGGTAGTGTAGTCATTTATCAACACCAAAAATAAAGTGGCATGTGTTATTATAATTGGTATTGTAATGGAAATTTTTACAAAGACTTAACACTCTCACAAAATTAAAAAATAATAGACTACCAGATAAGGGATTGTGTCAAAAAATTCAAAGATTAGAACCAAATATGTTATTTACCCTTTTTTCTTTTGAATACTAGAAAGTGGCATGATAAAATCTGTTTGTTTTACAATTTGTTTGTTCTTTTAGTTGTGGTTGAATTAAATTAATTTTGTCTATTTGGCCATTATCTTGTAAAAGTTACAATTAATCTCTTATCTTTTGATTTTCTTACAACATTAGTCCTAATCTTTCAAATGTAACATATAAGTCCCTTATCTTTTTGTGACCACGTTGGTAGATTATGTTAGCGAAATTACACATTTAAGGTAATTTTTTTATGTTTGATTTTATACCATTTGGGCATCGAACATTTTTTTAATCCCCATCCTTCTTCGCATCAAATTTCATCGATTTCTTTACCCTCAAATCCACTTGGCAGCATGTATTTTTGTAATTATTAATAGTGAAAAATTCTCAAGGGTCTATTTGGGGACCATTTCCTTCCGTATAAACTTTTCGTAATTATTCCTCTTTGTAATTTTTTTTCTCAGCTAAACTTTCTTCCTTGTTGTGTGTATGTTCAATGCATTACGAATTTTCATAATTTGTTTGTTTAATTTCTCTTTGCAATTATTTTTTTCCTCAGCTAAATTTTCTTCCTTGTTTTTTGTATGTAATATTCAATATGAAGTTTCATAATTAGTTGGTGTCTATTGTTTTCAATTCAAAATATAAAATTGAATTTTTGTGTATTTTAGCCATTTCAGGTTAATTAGAGTTTAATCACTTGTTTAATTCTTATTAAGCACTTTAATTGATCGTATTTAGACATTTCTTTAGTGTTTTTTACTTTATTGTGTGATTATGTTTATTATAATAAAAGCGTGTATGTTAAAATTAGTATAATTGTTTTATATTTATATCAATTTGAGTGAAATTGGAGCTCAAAGATAATTAGTGCTAATAGAGTTAAATTCATTCATCATTGGTCTCTGTATTATATAAAAATTAAATTTCACAACCGATACCTGCTTTCATGTCTATTTGCAGATATTAAGCTAATACTTGTAGAAGCGAAAAACCAATGGTTAAGACTTGCTAAAATATGCGAAATCGTAGAAAATTATCAAAATTTTCGAATTACTCCAGAGGCAGCACAATTACCCCCAAGTATGATCATCATCTATTAAATCGTATACTTTAACATGTTAAACTTTCATAGGTGGTTCACTCTTTCTATACAATTGGAAAAAGGTACGTTATTTCCGAAAAGGCGGCCATAATTGGAGAAAGAAAAAAGACGAAAAAACCGTCATAGAAGCTCATGAAAGACTAAAGGTTAGTTAAAACTATTCTCTTAGCCATTTCATCAAACAGTTTTAAACATAACCTTAAACATAACCTTAAAACTTTTGTCCGTGTTTAAGGTTGGAAGTGTTGATGTACTTCATTGGTACTACGCACATGGAGAAGATAACGAGAATTTCCAAAGACGAAGCTATTGGTTACTTGAAGAGTAAGTCTTTTCTTAATTAGTTCAATTTTATAAGGACTACTTATGCAAAATTATTCTTTTTGCAGGTAATTATCATGCAAAGTACTTGTCCACCATCGTGAAGTTAATGTAAGTATTTAATTACACATTTAAACTTTTTTTAACATTATCTTTTTCTTTTACGCTAATACAAATTTATTTTATTTTATAGGGAAATAGAACAAACTATTTTATAGGGAAATTTCTCGTTAAGGGTGAGCCTAAAGGATATAACCAGAAAGCTGATGAGAAATGTGAGAAAGATGAAGCTAAAGCCAGAAACACTGAAGCTGAGATAGCCGAGAAAGTGGAAGCTGGAGCCCAAGCTGATTCTATTATAAGTGTTTTCAAGGCTAAAAGGTATCTTGTTTACTTTAGACCTCTTAACTTGTGTGAAATAAAAATAAACTTTAATAACCTCTACTATTCATGCAGATTTGATACTTTGGGTGTCATAATAAGGGTGAAAGATTTATTTGAAGGGCATCCGAACTTGATTTTAGAGTTCAACACCATGATGCCTAAAGGATATGAGATCACACTCGATGAGGATGAAGCCAAACCAAAAGAAACACTCAAATTTAGTAAAGCAATAAGTTTTGTGAACCAGATAAAGGTAAAGTTGGAGCCCAAGCTGAAGTCGGGGCCTAAGCTAAAGCTGAGATAGCTGAACCTGAAACATGATCTACTGTTGAAAAATGATGTTATGTTTCTCCATATTAATAACTCATCTGGCCCATTGCGTTTGCTTGTGTTGACTGTTTGGTCTCTTATCTTGTTATTAAGTGACTTTATATTTTGATTTTGTGATAACGTTAGTCCTTTTTTTGTGTATTTTCATTATGTTACATACATGTGGTTTTAGCAAAATGTCACCTTTTAAGGTATTTTAGTCATTTATCACATAAAGAAAATACAACAAAGACAAATTTTGTTACAAAAAAAGAAAACAAATTAAGGGACGAAATTGTTATCAAGATAAACGACTAAATAGGTTATTTATCCATCTCCTTTTAAATACAAGAAAAAGTCTTTTCATCTTGCTTCAAGCTAAATTTATGCGTGTGACGTATTTTTCCTTTTATTTTTATATCTTTAATGAAATACAATATTTTATGTGCAGTTTGACCAGAGACAAAGGACTATGAGCCTCCCTGAGATGCAACAACACAACAATATCAATAGTACAGTGACACGTGAAATTAACATCAATAATGTAATGCAAATAAAAAAAACTTAACATTGTCAAGAAATAAAAAAATAAGGGACTAAAAGGTTTAATTTTCAAGATAAGGGGATAAGTGTTAAAAAGTGAATCCTTTTTTATATTTTATTTTCACCCCTAAAGTTTAATTTTATAAAAAAACCTTTTGGTCTCCCAGTTTCCAGAATGTTCACTTGGTCCTCCAATTTTTCAAGTTAAATCTGAAAGCTTTAATTTATTTTTGTCTATATGTTTTTGTTGTTTATATAATATAATATAGGTTATTTTTGTCCAATATATAGACTTATATTGCACTTCTAATTCCAAAAATGATAATATTTGACTCGTGTCTCCTCCCCATTTTTATCTCCTTTCTGTAAATAAGTTTTTTAAGACTAAATTTATAATTGTGTTTTACTTTTTCTTTATTTTTATTTAATGAAACGATTTTTTTATATGCAGTTTGATTAGAGGCCGTGGATCTTTGGGTTGTTTAACTTCATTAGAATCTTCACTTGCTCCACCAAACTTTTAAAATTTATTTTATTACGTTTTAGTACTATAATAAAATATGAATTTTTTTGTATAATATAAAGAATTATAATGTAACTAATTTAAATAAATTCAATATATATACTTATATTAAATTTTTATTATAATATAGCGACCCTAATTTTTTTAAAACATGCTCATTATTTTATATCACAACATTATATTAAGCATATTTTATTCCTATTTATTGATGTTAATGACTTTTGCTGGGTGTACTATATATACATATCAAAGTAAATAATCGATTTTAAAGTCTAAGTATTAGGGGTGTTTTAGAAATTTTATTTAGTGAGGGTTCTCTTAATGTGATATGTCTTATGTGACAAGAAAGCTGAAGATTATTGTTGGAACATTGTTGATACGACTTAGGGTGGTTGGCCGGATTCAGTGGTGGTGCTTTTATGGAATTTACGATGTTTCGAATTATTGTATATATTAAATATTTTGTATTCATGATACCTTGTTTCTAAGCTCTTTTTTACTATAATCTCTAGTTGTTTCAATTTATTTGATTATTCTAAACTAGTCTCATTATCATCGTCACGAAACGAAACAAACACCCCATATCTAGTATCTACAATACCAAAGTATAATACTTCGAGTAGAAACTAAGCCTACAATATAACACTAGAAAGTTAGGAAATGGCAAGTCTACATCCTATTGAAAACCTCACTTATCATAATCCATAAAAGTTTAGCAACCAAACATAAATTTAGGAAGATAACTTCCATTTAAAATTGTGCACTATCTTAGTGGTATTTTAAATGGTTTCCCTTCTGCGTGATCATAGACTTCAACTATTCCTAAATGGTCTTCCCATATATCGTTTTTCACAAAATTTTCTACAAGTTGATTTGCGAATATGGTTGAGATTCTTTTTCTAATACTTCTTCCAAGTTTAATCTATAATTTAACGTTCTGGATCTGTCCTTGTCATGTTAGGCTTTGAATTATGTAATATCATCTTAATGTTGTAGAAAATTCTTTCATTCACGTGAAAGTAAAAATCATTAATACAAACAATAATATTTAAGAACTGTGTTGAGGGATTTATAATGTACGGTGTCATCCCTTAATTGTTTTGAATGGTTTCAAGCATGATAATCTTCAGACTACCTTAATGGTATTTTGAATGGTTGATTCTTTTTCTGTTGCTTCTCCCCATCTGGTTCAATCTATTAAAAATTATTACTGATGCGAATAATTATATTTTCACCACCTCACACATCTGTTATTTAATAGTAAGGTGATATGAGTAGTATGTAAATTTCTTTTTTTTTATTAAAAAAATATCTTATATTCAATTTCTCATCAATATTATATGGAAGGATATTGAAACTAATATCTAAATTTATCAAATTCTCTCTATATGTAAGTGTCTTATGTCATATGGGAAGCAAATGGCCATGAATCTTTCATTTTTTGGGAGAGCAGAACTTGCTAATGGACTTGATATCTCTTCTTATGGGTGCATAGTTCTCTTATATCTATAATGAGTAAGGACACTCTTAATCATTTGAATTTTAGGTAAATTAACATGTGCTTTGTTTAATGTTTGACACATTGGTTTCTTCTTTTCATCATGTTTATTACTTCTTTCTAAAAATGAAGATAATTGTGCCTTAGAACAACATTAAATATTAATAATATGAGGAGAGGCAAAAATAGAAGCTCCACCATTAAGAGTGTTATTAGATTGTTTATTTTGTTGTTTTAGCATATAAATCTCAATACTCACTATATATATATATATATATATATATATATGTTTAGTAGTGATATTATCCCTATTACCACTTATAAGTAGAGTAAAGTGGTACCACTAAATGATCGAAAATGGTACGAAATATACCATTTCATCGTTTTTACAAGCTCTCTCGTTTGAAAGTCTTATATCGCAAATTTACCATTAACTTTAGTATTATAGTGCCAGCAAAGCATCTTCTCAGTGGTTTTAAATATTTGCTACTTGTGTAGAACACAAAAAGACCGAAAAGATCTAAAAAGGTTATCCATTCTCATGGGTGATGTTTTTTATTCTATAAACAATCCAGACTTGTAAACATAAGTGTATAACTCACGTGTTATTCTTATTCAGAATGCAATTTAGCAATTAATGTTGTAAAACGACATTAGTTATTATCAATATCTATTTTGATGCAAAATACTATATTTAAATAGTATCATTAGTGATAACAACTCTACTATTGGGACTTTCAACCATGTCCCAATAATAAATGTATCTAAGAATCTTGTAACTACTCGAGTTCATTCATCTGGAAAACCATAAGTTTACATAATTTTACTCTACTCTATATTTTAAACATATTAAACAAATTAAAGAATTAAAATTTTTGATGAACAAATATAAAATATATCTAAAACACATTTTACTTGTATATCATAAAAAAAATCCTAAATATATATTATTTCAATTAAGTTAAAGAATTACAATTCATCAAATTATTTGTAATAACAAAAATTTAATAGCGCCTCCTATTATAAAAAATTTAGATTTTTTTTATTTTTCCCCTCCAAGTATAGGTTAGTTTTCTAAATGATTTTGAACTTTTGAAATTTCCCAATCAGTCCTACAATTTTGCTTTTATCCTCTGGTTACTTGGACGAAAAAGGACATTTTTCAACATTTAATCAAATAATATAAATAAATTTATATTAAAAAAAAGACAATTCAAAATTTATTAATATAGACAAAATTATAGAAAAATAAAAATGATTTTTACCCAACGTATCTTCAAGACATCCCCTATAGATCGAAACGCCCCCGTCACCACATCTATCATTTTCTTGCCCATAAAAGGCACCATACATTTTATTATTTCTTTTTTTCTCCATAAAAAAACAGTTTGAGTTATGTGAAGTTTTCCAGAACTCAAATTTTGAGCTATTGGAAAATTTCCAAAGTTCAGATTTTGAGTTTTGGGAGTGAACTCAATATATCTTAGGAGGATAAAAAAGATAGTGCTTTTTTTCGAGGTAGTGCACAAGGTTGTAGGGGTTTATTGAGCATTAAACCAAAATTTAACACTATATGCCTATTGTTTTTTAAAATTTCCCTACCATTATACCCATTTTTGTTTTTTCTTTACTATATATATCAATTTATTTCATAGTTTTTTTAAACCCTACAAATATGTCTTTCTGATCTATCTTCTCCACTCACAATAACATTTCCTTCTCTCTTTTCTTTCTTCTCTGTGTTCTAAACCTCACATCCCTCTTTCATCTCTCCATTTCCAAAGATCACATCCCTCTTTCAAACCTTCCGTTTTCGAAGCTAGCTGAAGATGTCATTGTTCGAGCTTATCCTTTTTCTTTCGCAAGCCATGGATGGAAAATGGAAACTCTGTTTTTTAGGTTGAGCAAGGAAGTTGTATTTTCAAAGCAACTACCTTTAATAGATCCATTTCCTAAATGACCTCATGAGCAAAACGAAGTTAAGGTAGAACGTATCTCATTCAACGACTACCATGGTGTAAAGCTCTATTTTTGAAACTCTGGCCTTCAAATTATCCATGGCGTGAAGTTTCGTTTTCAGAGCTCCGTGTATGTATTAGCTCCCGTCTTTAACAAATTCATGTCCTGAACGAACTCACGATCATAACAGAGTTAAGGCCGAATATATATCCTTCAAAGTCAATACAAGATTAGAAAACCCATAGAAAATTAAAAAAACCATTAAAAAAATTAAAAATACATAAAATGATTAACCTAATTTATCAAAGGATTAAAGAAATCTTTTTTTATAAAAAAATTCTATAAGAAATAATAGAGATGGAGTAATGAAGAGAAGATAGGTTTGGTGAAAAGAGTAAGAAAGCAAATATAAATTTGGTAATATAGTTGATGAATTCCTTATAGAACTAATATTATTGGCTTTCTTTATAGGTTTGCTAATGGACTTAACATATATTTATTGGGCTTAATGGGCTTCTAAATCTAGATATGATTTTTATTTTATTTGTATATTGAGTAGTCGTATTCCAACCCTAACGCACCGCCACCGATCTCTTCTGTAATGTCGAATCCTAGCCCCCAACCTTTCCATATAATACCCGACACATTAAGCATAAAAAATCATCACTAAACTACACTATTGTGTATTATTTTCTTAGAATTATTATTTAAAATATTATTAAATACTCTGATGCATCCCTTTTTCAAGGGTTCTTTTCTTTTCTCTTATTCGATCTTCTTCTCTCTAAGTCAAGTGTGTTTTTACTTATAAGATCATTGATCATTACATTTCAATGAAGAACCAATTCTGAACAGGTTTACTTTTATTTATTTATTTACACTGTCTTGTCAATATCTTATTTATTTGGTAGATCTAAAATCATTGCCTCTTCTTTTTAATGGATGTATATTTTCTTTAAATATTTCAGAAATTTGTAATAGCGTTTCAAATTAGATTTATTAATTGTTAAAATCATTTTAATGGAAAATGTAAGTAATGCTTGAGATAGATCCAAATTCACTATATTTTTATTTACAAAAATTTAAAAATAATTTGTTTGTGTAGGGAAAATTTTTACAAAATAATAAATACAATATTTATAATATATTTAGGAATATTTTATAGTCATTACATTTTCAAAATAAAAACATATAATGACTGAATTGTTAGTATTGATCAAACTTAACATTGTATTTTAATTGTATTTTCTCTTGAAAGTGGTCCCTAACTTTGAAAAATAACATTTGAGCCCTATATTTTTCGATTTTGTTATAATTTTGGTAATTTTTTTCAAACACTGGGTAGTGTAGTCATTTAACAACGCCAACAATACAGTGACATGTGTTATTAACATTTAGTGATTTATGCAGTTGCTTCAAGAACATTTAGTGAGAAGGCCTCAAGAAAATGCAATCCAGATGCATGGAATTTTAGGAGCTTCAGCAGCTTCTAGCTCAATGCAGAAGCTACCACAACAATTCATTTGGAAAAAAAATGGAGAGGAATCCTCGCCTCAGGCTAAGCCTCCTACGGGTTTCACTGAAGCACAACGCAAAACTCTAATGGAACAAATTTCCTTCTACAGAAATCTCAAGGTAAAAGAACGTGTTCCATTAAATATCTTTTTACATTTACATTTACATAACATTACATGTTATTTGATGTCTTATATTATATTTCCCTGCTTGCTTGTAGAATAATGAGAAAGTGGCTACTCATTCCCTTAAGCGTGTTGGTTCACCATTACTTGATATACACACGAACCAAGCATCTCACTCTTCAGTAGAGAAAGGAAAAGCAGTTGCTGTCTTTGAGACAGAGAAGCAGAAGCCACAAGAGATATCATTTAGTACTGGTTCAGCTCAATATATCTTGTGTAAGTAGTGGCAGGAAATGAATGGGGATCCTAACCCAAACCTTCCACAGAAGCAGCGTAAAACAAGGACCCTCTATGGCTCTAGACATTGCTCGTCCAGCAATATCTATGGTTGGTTTATCCTCAGGACCCTCAATTGCTTCCATATACAAGCGTTGGAAGGAGATTAATCAAGAACCTCACCAAAATCTTACCCAGTGAGAGGCTGCCCAAGGAAACAAGAACAAGCTCTAAATCAATCCTCTTTCTTTATGCTAAATTTACAACTTGTGTCAAGTTTAAACTATTTATCTCATTCTAAATATGTTATATTTTTTTTATGAATGTTTTATTGGAAAGTCAATGACTTTGATCTAGAAGCTTTTAAATCATTGTGACATACTCTGAAAATCTTTGTCATTTATATAATTTTTGGAAATAAACTGTTAAGGTTTTATGTCTATAAAATATAGATTATTGTAGCTTATACGGTTTATCAAAGGGTCAGATACGACAATATCGTATGACACAAGAAACTTGGGATGGATGAGGTTATCCATTCAAGTAATAAAGAATACATGCATTAACACTTTCATTTTTTAAGAGTTTGGCTTGTTGGGGGTGAAGATCTTACTTAATTATAACTTACATTTACTTTCAATCAAATTACATTATATTATAATTCTAAAATTGCTGGTATGTTAGGTGGCCAACTTACGATTTGTGAATCTAGTTACCATAAAGAAAAGAAGGTTCATAAGATAATATCACCTATCCATGTGAAACCACTATCTCTTTTAAACATGTTATTTCGTCCCCTTGCCCCCATTGCTCCTCTTAAAGTTCGAACTTCGAAAATATATCATTCATCTTGCCATCTACATGGTTGGTCAGTTTAGAAGATCAAATTAACTAAATCCTGTTTTTAGTTTAACCTAATCCTCGACCCCAAATATTGGTCATCTCGTGATTTAAAACAAAGATAGACATAGACTAAAAATAACTAATAAACATAGAGTAAATATAACAAATAACCCATAACAAGTCTACTAGACTTCTACATCAAAACACCACTCGATCCAATACCCACTAATATTATCTACTTTGTCATTGCTTTGGGGTGGAATAGCTGCGAAAGCAATCATTGACTTTCCGAAAAGGCGGCCATAATTGGAGAATGAAAAAACACGTCATAGAAGCTCATGAAAGACTAAAGGTTATTTAAAAATATACTCTTAGCCATTTCATCAAACACTTTTAAACATAACCTTAAACATAACCTTAAACATAACCTTAAAACTTTTGTCCGTGTTTAAGGTTGGAAGTGTTGATGTACTTCATTGCTACTATGCACATGGAGAAGATAACGAGAATTTCCAAACACGAAGCTATTGGTTACTTGAAGAGTAAGTCTTTTCTTAATAAGTTCAATTTTATAAGGACTACTTATGCAAAATTATTCTTTTTGCAGGGAATTATCATGCAAAGTACTTGTCCACCATCGTGAAGTTAATGTAAGTATTTTATTACACATTTAAACTTTTTTTAACGTTATCTTTTTTTATGCTAATACAAATTTATTTTATTTTATAGGGAAATAGAACAAATTATTTTATAGGGAAATTTCTTGTTAAGGGTGAGCCTAAAGGGTATAACCAAAAACCTGATGTGAAAGGTGAGAAAGATGAAGCTAAAGCCAAAAACACTGAAGCTGAGATAGCCGAGAAAGCGGAAGCTGGAGCCCAAGCTGATTCTATTATAAGTGTTTTCAAGGCTAAAAGGTATCTCGTTTAGTCTAGACCGCTTGACTTGTGTGAAATAAAAATAAACTTTAATAACCTCTACTATTCATGCAGATTTGATACTTTGGGTGTCATAATAAGGGTGAAAGATTTATTTGAAGGGCATCCGAACTTGATTTTAAAATTCAACACCATGATGCCTAAAGGATATGAGATCACACTCGATGAGGAAGAAGCCAAACCAAAAGAAACACTCGAATTTAGTAAAGCAATAAGTTTTGTGAACCAGATAAAGGTAAAGTTGGAGCCCAAGCTGAAGTCGGAGCCTAAGCTGAAGCTGAGATAGCTGAACCTGAAACTTGATCTACGGTTGAAAAATGATGGTATGTTTCTCCATATTAATAACTCATCTGGCCCATTGCGTTTTCTTGTGTTGACTGTTTGGTCTCTTATCTTGTTATTAAGTGACTTTATATTTTGATTTTGTGATATCGTTAGTCCTTTTTTTGTGTATTTTCATTATGTTACATACATTTAGTTTTAGCAAAATGACACCTTTTAAGGTATTTTAGTCATTTATCACATAAAGAAAATTTAACAAAGACTAATTTTGTTACAAAAAAAGAAAACAAATTAAGGGACGAAATTGTTAACAAGATAAATGACTAAATAGGTTATTTATCCATCTCCTTTTAAATACAAGAAAAAGTCTTTTCATCTTGCTTCAAGCTAAATTTATGCGTGTGACGTATTTTTCCTTTTCTTTTTATATCTTTAATGAAATACAATATTTTATGTGCAGTTTGACCAAAGACAAAGGACTATGAGCCGCCCTGAGATGCAACAATACAACCATATCAATAATACAGTGGCACGTGAATTAACATCAATAATGTAATGCAAATAAAAAAAACTTAACATTGTCAAGAAATAAAAAAATAAGGGACTAAAAGGTTTAATTTTCAAGATAAGGGGATAAGTGTTAAAAAGTGAATCCTTTTTTATATTTTATTTTCACCCCTAAAGTTTAATTTTATAAAAAAACCTTTTGGTCTCTCAGTTTCCAGAATGTTCACTTGCTCCCCCAATTTTTCAAGTTAAATCTGAAAGCTTTAATTTATTTTTGTCTATATGTTTTTGTTGTTTATATAATATAATATAGGTTATTTTAGTCCAATATATAGACTTATATTGCACTTCTAATTCCACAAATAATAAAATTTGACTCGTGTCTCCTCCCCGTTTTTATCTCCTTTCTGTAAATAAGTTTTTTAAGACTAAATTTATAATTGTGTTTTACTTTTTCTTTAGTTTTATTTAATGAAATGATTTTTTTATATGCAGTTTGATTAGAGGCCGTGGATCTTTGGGTTGTTTAACTTCATTAGAATCTTCACTTGCTCCACCAAACTTTTAAAATTTATTTTATTACGTTTTAGTACTATAATAAAATATGATTTTTGTTGTATAATATAGAAAATTAAAATGTAACTAGTTTAAATAAATTCAATATATATACTTATACTAAATTTTTATTATAATATAGCGACCATACTTTTTTAAAACATGCTCATTATTTTATATCACAACATTATATGAACCATATTTTATTCCTATTTGTTGATGTTAATGACTTTTGCTGGGTGTACTATACATACATATCAAAGTAAATAATCGATTTTAAAGTCTAAGTATTAGGGGTGTTTTAGAAATTTTATTTAGTGAGGGTTCTCTTAATGTGATATATCTTATGTGACAAGAAAGCTTTAGATTGTTGTTGGAACATTGTTGATACGACTTATGGGTGGTTGGCCGGATTCAGTGGTGGTTCTTTTATGGAATTTACGATGTTTCGACTTATTGTATAAATTAAATATTTTGGATTCATGATACCTTGTTTCTAAGCTCTTTTTTTACTATCATCTCTAGTTGTTTCAATTTATTTGATTATTCTAAACTAGTCTCATTATCGTCGTCACAAAACAAAACAAACACCCCATATCTAGTATCTAAAATACCAAAGTATAATACTTCGAGTAGAAACTAATCCTACAATATACCACTAGAAAGTTAGGAAATGGCAAGTCTACATCCTATTGAAAACCCCACTTATCATAATCCATCAAAGTTTAGAAACCAAACATAAATTTAGGAAGATAACTTCCATTTAAAATTGTGCACTATCTTAGTGGTATTTTAAATGGTTTCCCTTCTGCGTGATCATAGACTTCAACTATTCCTAAATGGCCTTTCCATATATCGTTCTTCACAAAATTTTCTACAAGTCGATTTGCGAATATGGTTGAGATTCTTATTCTAATACTTCTTCCAAGTTCAATCTATAATTTAACGTTCTGGATCTGTCCTTGTCATGTTAGTCTTTGAATTATGTAATATCATCTTAATATTGTTGAAAATTCTTTCATTCACGTGAAAGTAAAAATCATTAATACAAACAATAATATTTAAGAACTATGTTGATTCAAGCATGATAATCTTCAGACTACCTTAATGGTATTTTGAATGGTTGATTCTTTTTCTGTTGCTTCTCCCTATCTGGTTCAATCTATTAAAAATTATTACTGATGCGAAAAATTATATTTTCACCACCTCACACATCTATTATTTAACAGTATGGTGATATGAGTTGTATGTAAATCTCTAATATTTTTGTTTAGTCAAAAAATATCTTATATTCAATTTCTCATTAATATTATATGGAAGAATATTGACACTAATTTCTAAATTTATCAAATTCGCTCTATATGTAAGTGTCTTATTTCATATGGGAAGCAAATGGCTATGAATCTTTCATTTTTTGAGAGAGAAGAACTTGCTTATGGACTTGATATCTCTTCTTATGGGTGCATAGTTCTCTTATATCTATAATGAGTAAGGACACTCTTAATCATATGAATTTTAGGTAAATTAACATGTGCTTTGTTTAATATTTGATACATTGGTTCCTTCTTTTCATCAAGTTTATTACTTCTTTCTAAAATGAAGATAATTGTGCATTAGTACAACATTAAATATTAATAATATGAGGAGAGGCAAAAATAGAAGCTCCACCATTAAGAGTATTATTAGATTGTTTATTCAGTTGGTTTAGCATATAAATCTCAATACTCACTATATATATATATATATGTTAAGTAGTGATCTTATCCCTATTATCACTTATAAGTAGAGTAAAGTGGTATAACTAAATGATCGAAAATGGTACGAAATATACCATTTCATCGTTCTTACAAGCTCCCTCGTTTGAAAGTCTTATATCGCAAATTTACCATTAACTTGAGTATTATAGTGCCAACAAAGCATCTTCTCAGTGGTTTTAAATATTTGCTACTTCTGTAGAACACTAAAAGGTCGTAAAGATCTAAAAAGGTTATCCATGCTCATGGGTGATGTTTTTTATTCTATAAACAATCCAAACTTGTAAACATAACTGTATAACTCACGTGTTATTCTTATTCAGAATGCAATTTAGCAATTAATGTTGTAAAACGACATTAGTTATTATTAATATCTATTTTGATGCAAAATACTATATTTAAATAGAATCATTAGTGATAACAACTCTACTATTGGGACTTTCAACCATGTCCCAATAATTAAAGTATCTAAAAATCTTGTAACTACTCGAGTTCATTCATCTGGAAAACCATTAGTTTAAATAATTTTAATTCAAATTCTTCACATAATTTACTCTACTATATATGATAAACATATTAAACAAATTAAAGAATTGAATTTTTTGATAAACAAATATAAAATATATCTAAAACACATTTTACTTGTATATCATAAAAAAATCCTAAATATATATTATTTCAATTAAGTTAAAGTATTACAATTCATCAAAATATTTGTAATGACAAAAATTTAATAGCGCCTCCTATTATAAAAAATTTAGATTTTTTTTATTTTTCCCCTTCAAGTATAGGTCAGTTTTCTAATTGATTTTGAACTTTTGAAATTTCCCAATCAGTCCTACAACTTTGCTTTTATCCTTCGGTTACTTGGACGAAAAAGAACATTTTTCAAAGTTTAATCAAATAATATAAATAAATTTATATTAAAAAAAAGATAATTCAAAATTTATTCATATATAGAAAAATAAAAGTGATATTTACCCAACGTATCTTGAAGACATCCCCCCTCACAACATCTATCATTTTCTTGCCCATAAAAGGCACCATACATTTTATTATTTCTTTTTTTCTCCATTAAAAAACAGTTTGAGTTATGTGAAGTTTCCCAAAACTCAAATTTTGAGCTATGGGAAAATTTCCAAAGCTCAGATTTTGAGTTTTGGGAGCGAACTCAATATATCTTAGGAGGATAAAAAAAGATAGTGCTTTTTTTCGAGGTAGTGCACAAGGTTGTAGGGTTTATTGAGCATTAACCCAAAATTTAACTATATATGCCAATTGTTTTTTAAAATTTCCCTACCATTATACCCATTTTTGTTTTTTCTTTACTATATATATATATCAATTTATTTCACAGTTTTTTTAAACCCTACAAATATGTCTTTCTGATCTATCTTCTCCACTCACAATAACATTTCCTTCTCTCTTTTCTTTCTTCTCTCTGTTCTTTTTTCTCTCTGTTCTAAACCTCACATCCCTCTTTCATCTCTCCATTCCAAAGATCACATCCCTTCCGTTTTCGAAGCTAGCTGAAGATGTCATTGTTCGAGCTTAACCTTTTTTTTCGCAAGCCATGGATGGAAAATGAAAGCTCTGTTTTTTAGTTTGAGCAAGGAAGTTGTATTTTCAAAGCTTCGACCTTTAATAGATCCATTTCCTAAACGACCTCATGAGCAAAACGAAGTTAAGGTAGAACGTATCTCCATCAACGACTACCATGGTGTAAAGCTTTATTTTTGAAACTCTGTCTTCCAACTCCGGGCTTCAAATTATCCATGGCGTGAAGTTTCGTTTTCAGAGCTCCGTGTTTTAGCTCCCGCCTTTAACAGATTCATGTCCTGAACGAACTCACGATCAAATCAGAGTTAAGACAGAATATATATCCTTCAAAGTCAATACAAGATTAGAAAACCCATAGAAAATAAAATAAAACCCATTACAAAAATTAAAAATACATCAAATGATTAACCTAATTTATCAAAGGATTAAAGAAATCTTTTTTTTTTTAAAATTCTATAAGAAATAATAGAGATGGAGTAATGAAGAGAAGTTAGGTTTGGTGAAAAAAGTAAGAAATCAAATATAAGTTTGGTAACATAGTTGATGAACCCCTTATAAAACTAATATTATTGGATTTCTTTATAGGTTTGCTAATGGGCTTAACATATATGTATTGGGCTTAAAGGGCTTGTCTTAATATGCCAGCTTCTAAATCTAGATATGATTTTTATTTTATTTGAGTATTGAGTAATCGTCTTCCAACCCTAACGCCACCGTTCTCTTCTGTAATGTCGAATCCTAGCCCCCAACCTTTCCATATAATACCCGACACATTAAGCATAAAAAATCATCTAAACTACACTATTGTGTATTATTTTCTTAGAATTATTATTTAAAATATTATTAAATACTCTGATGCATCCCTTTTTCAAGGGTTCTTTTCTTTTCTCTTTTTCGATCTTCTCATCTCTAAGTCAAGTGTGTTTTTACTTTTAAGATCGTTGATCATTACATTTCAATGAAGAACCAATTCTGAACAGGTTTACTTTTATTTATTTATTTACACTGTCTTGTCAATATCTTACTTATTTAGTAGATCTAAAATCATTGCCTCTTCTTTTTAATGGATGTATGTTTTCTTTAAATATTTCAGAAATTTGTAATAGCGTTTCAAATTAGATTTATTAATTGTTAAAATTATTTTAATGGAAAATATAAGTAATGCTTGAGATAGATCCAAATTCACTATATTTTATTTACAAAAATTTAAAAATAATTTGTTTGTGTAGGGAATTTTTTTACAAAATAATAAATACAATATTTACAATATATTTAGGAATATTTTATAGTCATTACATTTTCAAAATAAAAACATATAATGACTGAATTGTTAGTATTGATCAAACTTAACATTGTATTTTAATTGTATTTTCTCTTGAAAGTGGTCCCTAACTTTGCAAAAATGACATTTAAGCCCTATATTTTTTGATTTTGAATAATTTTTGTGATTTTTTTTAAACACTGGGTAGTGTAGTCATTTAACAACACCAACAATACAGTGACATGTGTTATTAAGATTTAGTGATTTATGCAGTTGCTTCAAGAACATTTAGTGAGAAGGCCTCAAGAAAATGCAATCCAGATGCATGGACTTTTAGGAGCTTCAGCAGCTTCTAGCTCAATGCAGAAGCTACCTCAACAATTGATTTGGAAAAACAATGGAGAGGAAAAAGTTACTGAATACAAGAGTCAGATATATAACCAATTTTTACTAACTCCTCCTGTTATTCGATGTCACTCATACTCCTCGCCTCAGGCTAAGCCTCCTACGGGTTTCACTCTAATGGAACAAATTTCCTTCTACAGAAATATAAAGGTAAAAGAATGTGTTCCATTAAATATCTTTTTACGTTTACATTTACATAACATTACATGTTATTTGATGTCTTATATTATATTTCCCTGCTTGCTTGTAGAATAATAAGAAAGTGCCTACTCATTACCTTAAGCGTGTTGGTTCACCATTACTTGATATACACACGAACCAAGCATCTCACTCTGCAGTAGAGAAAGGAAAAGCAGTTGCTGAGATATCATTTAGTGCTGGTTCAGCTCTATATATCTTGTGTAAGCAGTGGCAGGAAATGAATGGGGATCCTAACCCAAACCCTCCACAAAAGCAGCGTAAAATAGGACCCTCTATGGCTCTAGACATTGCTCGTCCAGCAATATCTATGGTTGGTTTATCCTCAGGACCCTCAATTGCTTCCATATACAAGCGATGGAAGGAGATTAATCAAGAACCTCACCAAAATCCTACCTAGTGAGAGGCTGCCCAAGGAAAACAGAACAAGCTCTTAATCAATCCTCTTTCTTTATGCTAAATTTACAACTTGTGTCAAGTTTAAACTATTTATCTCATTCTGGATATGTTATATTTTTTTATGACTGTTTTATTGGAAAGTCAATGACTTTGATCTAGAAGCTTTTAAATCATTGTGACATACTCTGAAAACCTTTGTCATTTATATAATTTTTGGAAATAAACTGTTAAGGTTTTATGTCTATAAAATATAGATTATTGTAGCTTATACGGTTTATCAAAGGGTCAGATACGACAATATCGTATGACACAAGAAACTTGGGATGGATGAGGTTTTCCATTCAATTAATAAGGAATACATGCATTAACACTTTCATTTTTTAAGATTTTGACTTGTTGGGGGTGAAGATCTTTCTTTATTATAACTTACATTTACTTTCAATCAAATTACATTATATTATAATTCTAAAATGGCTGGTATGTTAGGTGGCCAAGTTACGATTTGTGATTCAATTACCTTAAAGAAATGAAGGTTCATAAGATAATATCACCTATTCTTGTGAAACCACTATCTCTTTTAAACATGTTATTTCGTCCCCTTGCCCCCATTTCTCCTCTTAAGGTTCAAACTTCGAAAATATATCATTCATCTTGCCATCTTACATGGTTGGTCAGTTTAGAAGATTAAATTAACTAAATCCTTTTTTTAGTTTAACCTAATCCTCGATCCTAAAAATTGGTCATCTCTTGATTTAAAACAAAGATAGACATAGACTAAAAATAACCAATAAACATAGAGTAAATATAACCAATAACCCATAACAAGTCTACTAGACTTCTACAACAAAACACCACTCGATCCAATCCTTACTAATATTATTTACTTTGACATTGCTGTGGGGTGGAATAGCTGCGAAAGCAATCATTGACTTTCCGAAAAGGCGGCCATAATTGGAGAAAGAAAAAAGACGGAAAAATCATCATAGAAGCTCATGAAAGACTAAAGGTTAGTTAAAACTATTCTCTTAGTCATTTCATCAAACACTTTTAAACATAACCTTAAAAATAACCTTAAAACTTTTGTTCGTGTTTAAGGTTGGAAGTGTTGATGTACTTCATTGCTACTACGCACATGGAGAAGATAACGAGAATTTCCAAAGACGAAGCTATTGGTTACTTGAAGAGTAAGTCTTTTCTTAATTAGTTCAATTTTATAAGGAATAGTTATGCAAAATTATTCTTTTTGCAGGGAATTATCAGGCAAAGTACTTGTCCACCATCGTGAATTTAATGTAAGTATTTAATTACACATTTAAACTTTTTTTAACATTATCTTTTTTTTACGCTAATACAAATTTATTTTATTTTATAGGGAAATAGAACAAATTATTTTATAGGGAAATTTTTTGTTAAGGGTGAGCCTAAAGGGTATAACCAGAAAGCTGATGAGAAAGGTGAGAAAGATGAAGCTAAAGCCAAAAACACTGAAGCTGAGATAGCCGAGAAAGCGGAAGTTGGAGCCCAAGCTGATTCTATTATAAGTGTTTTCAAGGCTAAAAGGTATCTTGTTTACTCTAGACCACTTGACTTGTGTGAAATAAAAATAAACTTTAATAACCTCTACTATTCATGCAGATTTGATACTTTGGGTGTCATAATAAGGGTGAAAGATTTATTTGAAGGGCATCCGAACTTGATTTTAAAGTTCAACACCATGATGCATAAAGGATATGAGATCACACTCGATGAGGAAGAATCCAAACCAAAAGAAACACTCGAATTTAGTAAAGCAATAAGTTTTGTGAACAAGATAAAGGTATAGTTGGAGCCCAAGCTGAAGACGGAGCCTAAGCTGAAGCTGAGATAGCTGAACCTGAAACTTGATCTACTGTTGAAAAATGATGGTATGTTTCTCCATATTAATAACTCATCTGGCCTATTGCGTTTGCTTGTGTTGACTGTTTGGTCTCTTATCTTGTTATTAAGTGACTTTATATTTTGATTTTGTGATAACGTTAGCTTCAAGCTAAATTTATGCCTGTGACGTATTTTTCCTTTTATTTTTATATTTTTAATGAAATACAATATTTTATGTGCAGTTTGACCAAAGACAAAGGAATATGAGCCGCCTTGAGATGCAACAACACAACAATATCAATAATACAGTGACACGTGAAATTAACATCAATAATGTAATGCAAATAAAAAAAACTTAACATTGTCAAGAAATAAAAAAATAAGGGACTAAAAGGTTTAATTTTCAAGATAAGGGGATAAGTCTTAAAAAGTGAATCCTTTTTAATATTTTATTTTCACCCATAAAGTTTAATTTTATAAAAAACCTTTTGGTCTCCCAGTTTCCAGAATGTTCACTTGGTCGCCCAATTTTTCAAGTTAAATCTGAAAGCTTTAATTTATTTTTGTCTTTATGTTTTTGTTGTTTATATAATATAATATAGGTTATTTTTGTCCAATATATAGACTTATATTGCACTTCTAATTCCACAAATGATAAAAATTTGACTCGTGTTTCCTCCCTGTTTTTATCTCCTTTCTGTAAATAAGTTTTTTAAGACTAAATTTATAATTGTGTTTTACTTTTTCTTTAGTTTTATTTAATGAAATGATTTTTTTATATGTAGTTTGATTAGAGGCCGTGGATCTTTGGGTTGTTTAACTTCATTAGAATCTTCACTTGCTCCACCAAACTTTCAAAATTTATTTATTACGTTTTAGTACTATAATAAAATATGCATTTTGTTGTATAATTTAGAGAATTATAATGTAACTAATTTAAATAAATTCAATATATATACTTATATTATATTTTTATTATAATATAGCGACCATAATTTTTTTAAAACATGCTCATTATTTTATATCACAACATTATATTAAGTATATTTTATTCCTATTTTTTGATGTTAATGACTTTTGCTGGGTGTACTATATATACATATCAAAGTAAATAATCGATTTTAAAGTCTAAGTATTAGGGGTGTTTTAGAAATTTTATTTAGTGAGGGTTCTCTTAATGTGATATGTCTTATGTGACAAGAAAGCTGAAGATTGTTGTTGGAACATTGTTGATACGACTTATGGGTGGTTCGCCGGATTCAGTGGTTGTGCTTTTATGGAATTTACGATGTTTCGACTTATTATATATATATTAAATATTTTGGATTCATGATAACTTGTTTCTAAGCTCTTTTTTTTTACTATAATCTCTAGTTGTTTCTATTTATTTGATTATTCTAAACTAGTCTCATTATCATCGTCACAAAACAAAACAAACACCCCATATCTAGTATCTACAATACCAAAGTGTAATATTTCGAGTAGAAACTAAGCCTACAATATAACACTAGAAAGTTAGGAAATAGCAAGTCTACATCCTATTGAAAACCTCACTTATCATAATCCATCAAAGTTTAGAAACCAAACATAAATTTAGGAAGATAACTTCCATTTAAAATCGTGCACTATCTTAGTGGTATTTTAAATGGTTTCCCTTCTGCGTGATCATAGACCTCAACTATTCCTAAATGGTCTTCCCATATATCGTTCTTCACAAAATTTTCTTATTCTAATACTTCATCCAAGTTTAATCTATAATTTAACATTCTGGATCTGTCCTTGTCATGTTAGGCTTTGAATTATGTAATATCATCTTAATGTTGTAGAAAATTCTTTCATTCACGTGAAAGTAAAAAATCATTAATACAAACAATAATATTTAGAATGTACGGTGTCATCCCTTAATGGTTTTGAATGGTTTCAAGCATGATAATCTTTAGACTACCTTAATGGTATTTTGAATGGTTGATTCTTTTTTCTGTTGCTTCTCCCCATCTGGTTCAATCTATTAAAAATTATTACCGATACGAACAATTATATTTTCACCACCTCACACATCTATTATTTAACAGTAGGGTGATATGAGTAGTATGTAAATCTCTAATATTTTTTTTAGTCAAAAAATATCTTATATTCAATTTCTAATCAATATAATATGGAAGGATATTGACACTAATTTCTAAATTTATCAAATTCGCTCTATATGTAAGTGTCTTATGTCATAGGGGAAGCACATGGCCATAAATCTTTCATTTTTTTGGAGAGCAGAACTTGCTTATGGACTTGATATCTCTTCTTATGGGTGCATAGTTCTCTTATATCTATAATGAGTAAGGACACTCTTAATCATTTGAATTTTAGGTAAATTAACATGTGCTTTGTTTAATGTTTGACACATTGGTTCCTTCTTTTTATCAAGTTTATTACTTCTTTCTAAAAATGAAGATAATTGTGCCTTAGTACAACATTAAATATTAATAATATGAGTAGAGGCAAAAATAGAAGCTCCACCATTAAGAGTATTATTAGATTGTTTATTCTGTTGTTTTAGCATATAAATCTCGATACTCACTATATATATATATATATATATATATATATATGTTTAGTAGTGTTCTTATCCCTATTACCACTTATAAGTAGAGTAAAGTGGTACCACTAAATGATCGAAAATGGTACGAAATATACCATTCCATCGTTCTTACAAGCTCCCTCGTATGAAAGTCTTATATCGCAAATTTACCATGAACTTGAGTATTAAAGTGCCAGCAAAGCATCTTCTCAGTGGTTTTAAATATATGCTACTTGTGTAGAACACTAAAAGGCCAAAAAGATCTAAAAAGGTTATCCATGCTCATGGGTGATGTTTTTTATTCTATAAACAATCCAAACTTGTAAACATAAGTGTATAACTCACGTGTTATTCTTATTCAGAATGCAATTTAGCAATTAATGTTGTAAAACGACGTTAGTTATTAACAATATCTATTTTGATGCAAAATACTATATTTAAATAGTATCATTACTGATAACAACTCTACTATTGGGACTTTCAACCATGTCCCAATAATTAAATTATCTAAAAATCTTGTAACTACTCGAGTTCATTCATTTGGAAAACCATTAGTTTAAATAATTTTAATTCAAATTCTTCACATAATTTACTCTACTATATATGATAAACATATTAAACAAATTAAAGAATTAATATTTTTGATAAACAAATATAAAATATATCTAAAACACGTTTTACTAGTATATCATAAAAAAAATCCTAAATATATATTATTTCAATTAAGTTAAAGAATTACAATTCATCAAATTATTTGTAATAACAAAGATTTAATAGCGCCTCTTATTACAAAAATTTAGATTTTTTTTATTTTTCCCCTCCAAGTATAGGTCAGTTTTCTAAATGATTTTTGAACTTTTGAAATTTCCCAATCAGTCCTACAACTTTGATTTTATCCTCCGGTTACTTGGAGGAAAAAGGACATTTTTCAAAATTCAATCAAATAATACAAATAAATTTATATTAAAAAAAAAGATAATTCAATATTTATTCATATACACAAAATTATAGAAAAATAAAAGTGATTTTTACCCAACGTATCTTGAAGACATCCCCTATAGATCCAAACGCCCCCTCACCATATCTATCATTTTCTAACCCAAAAAAGGCACCATAAATTTTATTATTTCTTTTTTTCTCCACGATCGAAGAGCTATGGCTCAGCAGCTTCGCAAAAAAAAAACAGTTTGAGTTATGTGAAGTTTCCCAGAACTCAAATTTTGAGTTACAGGAAAATTTCCAAAGCTCAAGTTTTAAGTTTTAGGAGCGAACTCAATATATCTTAGGAGGATAAAAAGGATAGTGCTTTTTTTCGAGGTAGTGCACAAGGCTGTAGGGGTTTATTGAGCATTAACCCAGAATTTAACACTATATGCCAACTTTTTTTTTTTAAATTTCCCTACCATTATACCCATTTTTGTTTATTCTTTACTATATATATATCAATTTATTTCACAGTTTTTTTAAACCCTACAAATATGTCTTTCTGATCTATCTTCTCCACTCACAATAACATTTCCTTCTCTCTTTTCTTTCTTCTCTCTATTATTTTTTCTCTCTGTTCTAAACCTCACATCCCTCTTTCATCTCTCCATTTCCAAATATCACATCCCTCTTTCAAACCTTCCGTTTTCGAAGCTAGCTGGAGATGTCATTGTTCGAGCTTATCCTTTTTCTTTCGCAAGCCATGGATGGAAAATGGAAGCTCTGTTTTTTAGGTTGAGCAAGGAAATTGTATTTTAAAAGATCCGACCTTTAATAGATCCATTTCCTAAACGACCTCATGAGCAAAACGAAGTTAAGGTAGAACGTATCTCCATCAACGACTACCATGGTTTAAAGCTCTATTTTTGAAACTCTGTCTTCCAACTCCGGCCTTCAAATTATCCATGGCGTGAAGTTTCGTATTCAGAGCTCCGTGTTTTAGCTCCCGCCTTTAACAAATTCATGTCCTGAACGAACTCACGATCATAATAGAGTTAAGGCAGAATATATCTCCTTCAAAGTCATTACAAGATTTGAAAACCCATAGAAAATTAAAAAAAACCATTACAAAAATTAAAAATACATCAAATGATTAACCTCTATTATTTCTATAAGAAATAATAGAGATGGAGTAATGAAGAGAAGATAGGTTTGGTGAAAAGAGTAAGAAAGCAAATATAAGTTTGGTAACATAGTTGATGAATCCCTTATAAAACTAATATAATTGGATTTCTTAATAGGTTTGCTAATGGGCTTAACATATATTTATTGGGCTTAATGGGCTTGTCTTAATCTGCCAGTCTAGATATAATTTTTATTTTATTTGAGTATTGAGTAGTCGTCTTCCAACCCTAACACCACCGTTCTCTTCTGTAATGTCGAATCCCAGCCCCCAACCTTTCCATATAATACCCGACACAAGAAGCATAAAAAATCATAACTAAACTACACTATTGTGTATTATTTTCTTAGAATTATTATTTAAAATATTATTATATACTCCGATGCATCCCTTTTTCAAGGGTTCTTTTCTTTTCTCTTCTTCGATCTTTTCCTCTCTAAGTCAAGTATGTTTTTACTTTTAAGATCGTTGATCATTATATTTCAATGAAGAACCAATTCTGAACAGGTTTACTTTTATTTATTTATTTACACTGTCTTGTCAATATCTTATTTAGTAGATCTAAAATTATTGTCTTTTCTTTTTAATGGATGTATGCTTTCTTTAAATATTTCAGAAATTTCTAATAGCTTTTCAAATTAGATTTATTAATTGTTAAAATCATTTTAATGGAAAATATAAGTAATGCTTGAGATAGATCCAAATTCACTATATTTGTATTTACAAAAATTTAAAAAGAATTTGTTTGTGTAGGGAAATTTTTTACAAAATAATAAATACAATATTTACAATATATTTAGGAATATTTTATAGTCATTACATTTTCAAAATAAAAACATATAATGACTGAATTGTTAGTATTGATCAAACTTAACATTGTATTTTAATTGTATTTTCTCTTGAAAGTGGTCCCTAACTTTGCAAAAATAACATTTGAGCCCTATATTTTTCGATTTTGTTATAATTTTGGTAATTTTTTCAAATACTGGGTAGCGTAGTCATTTAAGAACACCAACAATACAGTGACATGTGTTATTAACATTTAGTGATTTATGCAGTCGCTTCAAGAAAATTTAGTGAGAAGGCCTCAAGAAAATGCAAACCAGATGCATGGACTTTTAGGAGCTTCAGCTTCTAGCTCAATGCAGAAGCTACCTCAACAATTGATTTGGAAAAACAGTGGAGAGGAAAAAGTTATTGAATAAAAGAGTCAGATATATAACCAATTTTCGACGTCACTCATACTCCTCGCCTCAGGCTAAGCCTCCTACGGGTTTCACTGATGCACAACACAAAACTCTTATGGAACAAATTTCCTTCTACAGAAATCTCAAGGTAAAATAACGTGTTCCATTAAATATCTTTTTACATTTACATTTACATAACATTACATGTTATTTGATGTCTTATATTATATTTCCCTGCTTGATTGTAGATATTGGTCTAATCTCTTTACATTTGAAGCATTATTCTCTCAGGTATGAGCACAATATATGTAGCATTAACTTGACTTAGTAACTCTCAAGAGTTCAAGCATTGTTTAATTGAATTACTAAAATCTTCCCCAATAATGTTCCATGATGATTTGTAGAAACATGAGTTGAAACCATCAGAACCAGGGCATTTATTCTTATCAATTGAGAATTTAAGCTGCCTTGATTTATTCATTTGTGAAAGGAGCAAATAGATTCTTACATTGATCCTCAGTTATAGTTGTATGAATAAGCCTTTTTATGGTTGAACTAGAGCATATTTCTTGATTTGTTTCTTCAAAGCCAATCAAATTGGTGTCGGCTAGGGTGTGATAATAATAAGATAATAAAATATGCAACTAACACCCTAACTGAACACGGTACTCAATGCAAGTATCACAGGTCGTACACAAGTTTTAATGATAAGTAAAGATTCGTTCTCAGGGACTTAATGTGTTATACTAGTGGATTAGCAAGAGAGCGTAATAATAAATAGTTCGATGATTTTAAAAGACAATAAAAGTAAATAGGAATGATTGATTGGGGAAATAATGATTAATTAATTAAATAAAGACAATAAAATAAAAGATGTAAGAATAAGATGAGACAGTATAGCTTAGGTTTTTCTAGTATGAACTTATTCTTCTATTTCTTCTACTAGTTAATAAGGGTGAACTCCCTTCCGGGTGGACTTAGATGGCGACCTAACAATTACCAGGGGACTTGTGTAAGGGGATCCTTCGCAATGGTCGGTGATTAAATATCATACCCTAATGACTATCAAGTTAGGCAAGCCCTTCCGGATCACTACCGAACAGTGATGTTTCAATAATTAGACACCCCTTCCTGGTGGCCAGCTAACTACTATTAATACCACCCTAACGTGATCAAGATTAAGACATGCAATAAACCAAAGCACATAAAACAAATATATGGTTAAGAAGCTATAATAAATTTAAAAATGTTTTCCCAAAGAAACTTAGATAGAAGAAAATAGAATTGAAAGATTATAATATGGAAACCCAAGCTATGGGAAAATTATTTCATACTAGGAAGAATAAAACTAAATAAATATACATACTGTCAACTTTCTCTCTTGAATGACTTCAATCGTGAATAATACTTAAGGACAAATTGTCGGAGGAAAGGACAAGTTTACAATGATTAAAGGGTGTGCTTTTAGGTTTTAAGAAGAACCTATCTCGAAATCTTGGAGTAGAAGTCCAAGACTTCTTTTCCAATTCAAATGTGTTTCCTAAAATATAGGAGATAGGATAAACACTGTTGTCTTGTTCTGGTCGTATCTCATTCGTTTTTGGTCTGATTTTCTCCTACTTTATATCTAAACAACCGCAACGAGAATATATACACTTTCCTTTAGATTGATCATCCGAATTCCCAGCCAATTATAAGTTATCTTCACTTTAGTGGACGTGGCTACAGAATTTCAAATTTACTCGGCATCTTTTCCTTTCCTATTTTATCTCTACATCCTTTTATCTCTTGATTCCTTCCATATATTCTTTCCTTATCTCCTTAGAATTGATTTGGTATCTAACTAATTTCCATATATCTTTAAAACATCACATTAACACACAAATTAAACCAAATATGCTCTAAAAATGATAGTTCATCAAATCAAGACAAAAAATAGGAATCTATCAAAATATGAATAAAAATCTATAATTAAATACTCAAATACACCTAAAATGATGTCTCCAACCTAGATTATTATATCACAAATAGGGATACATCACAAATTCATATAGAACTCTATAAATTCTTTTTCAATGGGTTCAGGATCAATGATAGCCTGCCCAACATCATTAATGAGAGTTGGTATAGAATTCCTTGCTATTCTTCCTTTGATAATTTTGTAATAGTATAGGGTACTTTGATCACTATCATTGGTAAAATTATCTCTTTATTTTTGCCTAAGAATATTGTTTTGGATCGTCATTTCCTCTTCAAAAGTTTTGACTAATTTATTTTTTTCAGATTAGTAAAGGATTAGTATCACCACTCGTAATTTTTAACTGTAAAATGTCAAGCTGGGCTTTAATCTCATTAATTTGATTTGATTTCCTTCTAAAGTGTTTATTATTAAACTTCTCCAGCTCATTCTTAACTTCCTTTTGTCTCTTAAAGAATTGAAACATAAGATTTCCTTAAACTTTAATGCTCCATGCCTTTTTAATCACCTCTAGATAGTCCTTATGTTGACTCCACACATTAAAGAATCTGAATGAGCTTTGATTGTCTTTTTTGCTCAAGCCTACTACCATTGTGAGAGCACAATGATCCAAAGTTGAGGGGGGCATAATTTTCACATTTGATTGAGTCTTTGCCATCCATTTGTTGTTAATGAAACCTCTGTCAATCTTACTTCCCCCGAGTTTTCCATCTTTGTTTTTGTTGGTCCATGTATAGTATTTGCCACCATAGTGATGCTCATATAAATTTTCTCTATCAATATAATCTGCAAAATCCACGGAACATTTAGCAAGAACATCACAGTTAAGTCTATCTTCTATTTTAATAATTTCATTGAAATCTCCCAATATACATAGACAATTATCACTATAATCGTCACTATAATCCTCACTCCATTTAACAATACATTCAATAACATGAGTCTATCTTCATCATCATTGCTTGCATATGTAAAACAAGCAATGAAAGTAAAATTATCCTTTAGATTTATAACTTCAATCACTATAGCTTGAAAAGTACTATTAATTAACTTCACATTCACATGATTGTTGTCCCGAAGAATCCAAATTATCCCCGAGTCATCCTTATTATAGTTATGATTCAACTCAAACTAAAAGAAGTTCTCAACTTTTATTTTCAAAACCTTATCGAATTTAACTTCTGTTTCCAAAAGACCGATTAGTTTAATCTTATTATAAAGCATAAAATCCTTTACATATAACTGCCTAAGAATCTTATTAAAGACTCTTAAGTTCCAAGCAGTTATATTCATATATTGAGAGATCTAGTTATCTCCTAACCACCTGCTTTTTAATAAATTGCTCCATATATTGATCAATTGAACTCGAGGATTTTTGTCAAGTTCACTGAAATAATTATTAGTGGTAATAAAATGAGATGGTGATGGATTGTTTACATTTGATCTTTGAGAAAAAACCTTCCATGTTTCAATTGAATTTTTACCCTTATCAACTTCTCTTGTAGTATCCTTACCATTTTTAGGCTCCTTAACATTTTTAGGAAGCCATATCTTCAGTGTTTTTTGACATTTTCCCTCTACATGACCAAGTTGACTACACTTAGAACATATGACTGGTTTCCAATCATAATCAACCTTAACTTCCTGTAAATTCTCCAAACCATCAACATAGAAAATATCTGTCAATTCTTCTTTTGATTTAATTTAAACACAAATACTGGCGTACCCAAGTCTTATTTTAGACTCAGTCATTGAGTCTATCTGTAAAGGAACTCCAATTCCACTTGCAATAAAACTCAGCCATGTTTTAGTCCACATAGCCATCGGGATATACTGCAACTTAACCCATATTGGAGTTTTGCGTGTATCAATTTTCTCAAATTGTATTCCTTCTTTCCACGGCCTTAGTAGTAAATATTTACCACTTATGTGGCATAATTGTTCAAGAGCACGACTAAAAACTGAGAATTCTCAAACTTAAAGATGATAAAACCTCTGTTACTTGATTTTACCTCAACTTTCCCCATTCTACTCCATTGAAATCGTACGAAATTAAGAACCACATGAAATGGGGGAGGATTTTCTAAAAAATGACCAGTAAGGTAGTTTTCCCATAGTTTAGCACATCCTTCAAGTACTTGAGGAGAATTCATTATGATTTTCTTTCCTTTATGACGAGTTGGTTCATGGAAATAATCTAACTTTAGAGCTTGTTTAACACAACCTTCAAACAGAGTTGACCATGCCTTAGGTTTGTGGTCAACTATTTCTTTTGGTATCTCTGTTCCTTGAGTAGTATGTAAATTTTAGAACATTAATTTCTATACTTTTGTTATTTTCATTTGCTCGTTGTTCCTCATCAGTACTACTCTCCTTCTCAAATTTATACGTTTGAGTTGGAGTGCAAGCAGACTCTGTGGAAGAATCTGGAAATAGGATCATTTTCTTAATGTCTCAAAACTTTGTCTTAGGTTTTTGGTTTGACTGATGATTATTATTAGACTGTTAAGCTCGATTAGATTGTTGAACATTGTTGTTTTGATTAAATTTGGTAGATTTAAATATTTTAGTCGTGATAAGATTAAAACAAAGCTAAAAAGAAAATGATAAAAAAAGGCGAGCGGTGAAATATAGGTGAAAGTGATATAAAGAGAGAGAGAGAGTTAGTGACATTTTTGAAAAAAGAGGATGAGAGAAAAAATGGATGAGGTGCAAGATCCCAGAAATTTTGGGATAAACACCAAATCTGAAAAGAAAAAAGACGAAAAGGATGAAAAAAGTGTATAAAGTGCTAAAAGAAAAAGAAAAAAGGTGGAATAAATTTAGTGGTGGATGAATGGGTAGAGAGGATTTGTTTAAAGGTTGACTCTCATTGACCTAACTTTTTTCATTTTGTAAGGGCTTAAATGAAATTATATCATTAGTTAGGTCATGGGTTTCAATTTCTTGATCATATCAGGACTTAAGTGCATTTATACCATTAATAGGGTCTTGAAATTTCTTGATTACACAAGGGAATAAATACAATTTTTAATCATTAGTGGGGTTCTCGATTGCAATTTCATGGTTATCTAGGGTATGAGATGCAATTATATCATAGGTGGGGCCCTGAATTGCACTTTCTTGATTAGATAGAGGTTTAAATGCAATTGTATCATCTATTAGTTTTCTAGATTGTAGTTTCATGATTATATAGGGACTGAAATGAAATTGTATCCTAGGTGGGCCCTAAATTGTAATTTCTTGATTACACGGGGGTTTAAATGTAATTATATCATCTATTAAGGTCCTAAATTGAAATTTTATGGTTATATAGGGACTGAATTGCAATTATATCATAGGTGGACCTTGAAATGCAATTTCTTGATTACACAGGGGCATAAATGTAATAATATCATTAGTGGGGTCTTAAATTACAATTTCATATTTATATAGGGGCTTGATTGCAAATTCAAGATTATACAAGGACTATATTATAAATATTTATTCTAATAATATTTAATGGCAAGTGGTCCATAACCTAATACATTACGCGCTATGCATGTCACTAATAAAGTGGAAAAAAAGTAAATCATTTGTTAATTTCAATAAAAACCATTACATTAATACACTCCATCCAAAGTTTGCCCTATTTCACCACAACTATAACATCTACAAAACACAATACCATCCAAAACATAAAGCACCTACCAATCTAAAAATATTCTATCCAAAACATTTCATTCAAAACAACATTTCTACACTTTAGTCTTTCCAAAACCTTAAATTAGATTTATAGTCTATCCAAAAAAACATCATAGTATTACAATAATTAAATTATTCATGCAAATTACACAAATAACAAAGAGTCTATTTTCTTATTTTAAGAGACATTCTTTGTTGTTTTCTTTGCTATTAAATCATCTTGCAACGTTTTCAAGGTAACTGCATATTTACCTTTCCATTTAAATAGAACAGTTATCAAGTTAGTTTTCCCCATCTTAGCTTGTAAGAATAGAGTCCTAGATGTGCTAGTGGCAGGTGGATCTAAATCAACATAATCTTTTCTAGATGGACCATATGTGCAACCCAATGAGTTTGAGCTATAGCTTAAGGTAGATCAATATGTTGAAGCCTAAAAAGTAAAGATTTGTTACAAAACGTTTTTCATATCCTAATAGTATAAAATTTAAACTTACCAATCTATTTGATAGCGTCAATTTTGTTTCTTCTTTGTAGGGAAGTTGTTGGATGCATGGCTGGATTTCAAATATATGTTGCATCTGTATCTGAACCTCACTCCCACTCCTGGATTTTCTTTAGAACTTTTAGGCTTAGCTTGTTGTACCTGATCCACTTGAGTCGGTTCTTCATTCATTAGATTATCTGGTATATCGCGAAAAACAAAACTCAGGTTAGTAATTAAATCCAAGTAATCAAATACAAAGTAAACATATTTCTTATTTACCTTGACGTAGTTTCTCCTAATCCTACATTAAACTAGTAAGTAAATCATTGAAATCACAATTTTTAGTTTTATCCAAATTATCATCCCTCTTTTTAACAGGTGGTTGGCTAATGAAAGTATTTACCTCAAATTGTTGATTGGGAAAATGTGTCTCTTTAGTGGGTTGACTAGTCTCCAAAGTGGGTATTACATGATTGACTTTGATAAGGGTATTCTCTCTTGTTAAATTTGTACCATCTGACCCCATCACTCTAGGAGTTTTGCATATTCTTTTGTTGTGTCTATCTTTTTTGCAAAGAATGCACATAACTATGGATACCTTCTTGCTAACTATCTCAAGAGTTAGTTGACCATGTGGTTTACTTTTTGGTTGACCACTATGATGAGCATAAGAAATACTTGTATCTTCTCTAGGCTTCTTTCTTTTTGTTTTTTTGTCTCTACCTCGTTGTTTATAAGCAATAGGAGCCTCCACATCTGGTTTACCTATTTTAGGCACATTCTAGAGCCCTTTATGTGACAAATTAGAGGATTTTCCTATCCACTCTTATAGTGGTCGTTGACAGCTCAAACTCAAACATAGAGACAAGTCTCTACCAATCACGCACGCGTTAAAGAATAAGAATATTCCAGCAGCTGTTACAAGGAGATAGTCAACACGTGGGAATATCAAGGTCAAAGCTGTTACAGAATATAAAAAACGTGGAGGTTAAAAGCTAATCAAAACCGTCAACCCAATTGATGTCTCCCTATTTGTGATGAATTAATACTAGTTGGAGACATCATTTTTAGTGATTTAGAAGTCTTTCTAATCGATTTTCTTGAGAAATGTTACACTTTCCTTTTTTGAGTCTTGATTTAGTAAATTATTGTTTTTAGAGCATATTGAGTTTAATTATTTAGTAAATTATTGTTTTTAGAGCATATTGAGTTTAATTGTTTTTGAGCATATTGGATAAAATCTGACTCCTGGCTCCTCCTTGTTTTTATCTCCTTTCTGTAAATAAGTTTTTTAGGACTAAATTTATAATTGTGTTTTAATTTTTCTTTAGTTTTTTTTAATGAAATATTTCTTTTTACGTGCAGTTTGATCAGAGATTTTGGGTTGTTTAACTTCATTAGAATCTTCACTTGCTCCACCAAACTTTCAAAATTTATTTTATTACGTTTTAATTTATTTTACTATAATAAAATATAGATTTTGTTGTATAATATAGAGAATTATAATGTAAATAATTTAAATAAATTCAATATACATACTTATATTATCCTTTTTATTATAATATAGCGACAATAATTTTTTTTAAACATGCTCATTGTTTTATATCACAACATTATATTAAGCATATATTTTTCCTATTTGTTGATGTTAATGACTTTTCTAGAGTGTACTATACATACATATCAAAGTAAATAATCGATTTCAAAGTCTAAGTATCCGTTATCAAGGGTGTTTTAGGAATTTTATTTAGTGAGGGTTCTCTTAATGTAATATGTCTTATGTGACAAGTAAGCTGAAGATTGTTGTTGGAACATTGTTGATATGACTTTTGGGTGGTTGGCCGGATTCAGTGGTGGTGCTTTTATGGAATTTAAGATGTTTCAACTTATTGTATATATTAAATATTTTGGATACATGATTCTTTCTTTCTAAGCACTACTTTTTACTATGATCTCTAGTTGTTTCAATTTATTTAATTATTTAAACTAGTCTCGTTATCACTATCACAAACAAACACCCCATATCTAGTATCTACAATACCAAAGTATAATACTTCGAGTAGAAACTAAGCCTACAATGTAACACTAGAAAGTTAGGAAATGACAAGTCTACATCTTATTGAAAACCTCATTTATCATAATCCATCAAGTTTAGCAACTAAACATAAATTTAGGAAGATAACTTCCTTTTAAAATCGTGCTTTCAGACTATCTTAATGGTATTTTAAATGGTTTCCCTTCAGCGTGATCATAGACTTCAACTATTCCTAAAAGGTCTTCCCATATGTCGTTCATCACAAAATTTCCTACAAGTTGATTTGCGAAAATGGTTTAGATTCTTCTTCTAATACTTCTTCCAAGTTAATATCATCATGATGTTGTCGAAAGTTCTTCCATTCACGTGAAAGTAAAAATCATCAATACAAATAATAATATTTGAGAGCTGTGTTGAGGGATTTGGCATGTATGGTGCCATCCTCAATGGTTTTGAATGGTATTAAGCATGATAATCTTCAGACTACCTTAATGATATTTTGAATGGTTAATTCTTTTTCTGTTGCTTCTCCCTATCGTTCAATCTAAAAATTATTACCAATGCGAACAATTATATTTTAACCACCTCACACATCTATTATCTAACAGTAAGGTGATATGAGAAATATGTAAATCTCTAATATTTTTTTTAGTCAAAAAATATCTTATATTCAATTTCTCATCAATATTATATGGAAGGATATTGACACTAATTTCTAAATTTATCAAATTCGCTCTATATGTAAGTGTCTTATGTCATATGGGAAGCAAATGGCCATGATACTTTCATTTTTTGGGAGAGCAGAATTTGCTAAGATGCTATTAACAATGTTAGGTAAATTAACATGTGCCCTGTTTAATGTTTGACACATTGGTTCCTTTTTTTCATCAAGTTTATTACTTCATTCTAAAAATGAAGATAATTGTGCCTTAGTACAACATTAAATATTAATTATATAAGGAGAGGCAAAAATAGAAGCTCCACAATTAAGAGTATTCTTAGATTGTTTATTCAGTTGTTTTAGCATATAAATCTCAATACAAACTATATATATATATATATATATATATATATATATATATCTCTAAAGGGGTATAAAGAGGGGTTAGAATTTGTTTTAAGCAAAAAATGTGTTACATCCAACGATTCAGATCGTTTCATTACTTAAACAATTTTAGACTTCCTAATCTATTCTTGGTATATATATTAGTTATTGACTGTTTGGTCTCTTATCTTGTTATTTAGTCCCTTTATATTTTGATTTTGTGATAACGTTAGTCCTTTTTTGTATATTTTCATTATTTTACATACATGTGGTTTTAGCAAAATGACACATTTGAAGGTATTTTAGTCATTTATCACATAAAGAAAATACAACAAAGGCTAATTTTGTTACAAAAAAAGAAAACAAATTAAGGGACGAAATTGTTAACAAGATAAATGACTAAATAGGTTATTTATCCATCTCCTTTTAAATACAATAAAAAAGTCTTTACATCTTGCTTCAAGCTAAATTTATGCGTGTGACGTGTTTTTCCTTTTATTTTAATATCTTTAATGAAATACAATATTTTATGTGCAGTTTGACCAGAGACAAAGGACTATGAGCCGCACTGAGATGCAACAACACAACAACACAACAACAAGGATATTTATAAATAATATCCACTTAATAATGGTGTCTTACAATTATTATTTACTTAGAATATATTTCCAACAAGGATAATAGTTTTATTTTTTAATATGTGTAAAATGTTAAGGAAACATTATTTGTGGAGGTGAACCAGTGTAATAAATAAGAATAAATTTATTGTTTGATTTTATTGAAAGAATAAAGTTAAATAGATGTATTTAGTATTTATCTTTATCTTAAAATTCTATAACATTCTATTAATTGGGATAAAATACAGTTTTTATTTTAAGTAAGAATGAGGTGTTATATGTAAAAGTAATTTATCATTTTTTCAATTTTCCTATAAATAAAGATAATATAAGAAGAAAATAAATATCATGGAAATTATATTTTATAAACATTAAACCCAGCAAACTTGAACATCTCAGTTTTGTCATTATTCACCGACTATATCATAAATTCACATTCAACTATTTTTTAAAATTATGTCTAATTGTATAAATAAACTAGTTCTTACATGCACCACATTATATGATGGAATAGGTGGAACGAGGTAGCTTGATGAGAAGCGTTCTGACAATGTATAAAACACCATAACCTTGATAATAGTGAGTGAATGACAAACACATTATACTGACACATGCAACGAGAAAACAGTAAGATTATGAATCTAAGGTCACGCCAAAGGGTTCAAAGAGTGATAGACAAACACTTATAGTAACCAACTTAAGAAACAAATAAACTGACAAAATAACCAAGATTATAATATTCGAAAATACCTATAAATCCGAGCAAATATTACCTATGAGACGAACCAAAAAAGAACCAGCATTCTACTCTATATGAGGGAACAAGGGGACAAACCACAGTTTAGGCAACTAAAGGAACTCTTGACCTGAAGTCGAACAAAAGAATTAACGGCAAATATAGGTACCACGTGAATACGAAACTAGAGATAAATCGATTAAAAACATAAAAATACCCAAACAAAGACTAGAAAACTGCAATTCCAATATGGAGTAAAAACCCATCAAAGACATCAAAGAAACCTAACAATTTCAAATAAATTACCCAAATACCCAATCACCCCCTGTATACCCATGTCTAACTCCAAAAGATGGACTTGTGACATCATACTTCATGAGATGAGAGAGTTTAATCCTAAGGTAAAGGAGATTCTAAGGTAAAGAAGCATAAACTGCTCTGAAGAAGATCTTGTTGCAAATTTGTCTGTGCGTGTGTGTTTACTCTATGTATAAGGAGGGAGGGGGTTCATATTTAGAGTGTATATGTATGTCATTATAAAGGGTCGTTAGTGGTCGTTATGGTTGCTGAAAATTTGATGAAAAATAGGTTATATACAAATGGACATAGGTTATATACAAATGAGTTGTGCCCATTTTGTACGAATCAAACGTGTCTCGTATGAATGAGATTCAAATGTGGGATGCAGACCACAGACTAACCTGTCCAAATTTATATTAATATTATTGTGAATTCTTTAGGGTAAACCATTTGGTGCAAAGATTTTTTTTATAGTTTATGAAATCAAGAAGAATCATCTTACAGTTGGAAGCAAGGGCCAACCTCCAGTCATTGATGTAAGGTATATCGGTTTTTTCCCCTTAAATAATGCTCATTATTCTATATCACGAAATTATATAGTAGGCGTATTTTATTCCGTCATTTGTTGATGTTGATGTCTTTGCTTGGTGAATTGTACATACATGTTAAAACTCAATTATGTTATCTCATGACTCGGTTATTAGGGGTGTTTTAGGAATTTTGTTTAGTGAGGGTACTTACATACAAAATAATGGTAAAGGAAAATTCCCTATATAGTCCCTGAACTATATCCCTTCCATCCATTTTTTACCATTAAGTCTAGTAGAAAGATGTATTTTGAAATTATTAATAGATATAATTCCCCAAAAGGTCATGAGTTATACATCTATTACCGCTTTGGTCCTCAAACTGGTCAGCCACAGGGCACTTAACTTTGAAAAAGGGGAAGAGTCAAGATTATTTGTTTGTGTGTGAGAGGGATAATTAATGCTCCCGAATCTTTCATTTTTAGGGGAGTAGATATCACAATTTCTTTATTTTATTATGGCCTTGATATCTCTTCTTATGGGTGCATAGTTTTATTATATATTCAGCATAAAACGGGAATCTTGATTACTATTTAGGTAAGTTAATGCGTACTTTGTTAATTATTTGAAGCATTAATTCCATATTTTCATACATTTCATTACGTTTTTCAGAATATGATGAGAAATGTGCCTTAAGTCCAATATTAATTACAGGAGAGGAAGCAAAAGGAGATTTCCTATCATTACGAGTATAATTAGATTGTTTATTCTATTGTTATAGTATATAATACTAACATTATTATCATAATAGGCTGACACGTTATTTTGCACGATATAAGACAACCTACCGCTAGATTTATTCTTATGGAAGGATAAAATAGTCTAAACCTATATTGTTGATCATCTTGATAAACCCGACACTTTTATATAAAATACTTCTTTTAAAATATGTGTTGTGAATTCGTTAACTATGAAGATGAATTCATATTTGATTGGAAATTTCTCAAAAATACATCACAAGTAAAACACACCAGACGACGGGTCATTAGTCATCAAAATGGTTAAGATATATGATACTAAAGTTCTTCAAGCTTACTTGTCGAGTATCGTGAAATTTCATAACGAAGAAAGTATAATGCGAGAAACATAGGCTCACATATATTTTTATAAGAATAGTCTAGTTATAATAATCACACTATGAATATTTATGAATATACGCATTGCAACGATTATATCCCTATTACCACTAATAGGTAAACTAACCTGTTCCTACTACATTATCATAAAATATTAATAAATATATCATTTCATCACTCTTATATGCTTCTTTGTTTAAGAGCCTTTCAAAAAAAAAATTATTCAAACTTGAGTATTAGAGTGCCACCAGAAGCATCCTCCTGGTGGTCTTAAACAGTTTCATGATACTATTATCTCAAAAAACCATGAGACATATCAAAAATCTATCCATGCTCATGGATGATGTTTTTTCTCTACCACCAATCCAAACTTGTAAACAAAAGTATATAACTCGCATCTCACCCTTATTGAAAATTTAATTTAGCTATTGATGCAATAAAACAATATTAGTAATCATCAATATCTAACTTGACAAAAATTATTATATTTAACTAGTATCATTAATGACCTCTATACTTTGAAGCATATTTTAATAATTAGAGTATATTAGAATCTTATTACTACTCGAGTTCATCCATTTGAAAAACCATCTATTATAAAATTAAAGTGTTTAAACCATTTAATCAACTAGTAATTTACTAAAATCTGAACTCAAATTCTTTGCATAACATTTAGTTTCCTATAGATAACAAACATATTAAAGAAATAAAGAATTTAAAATCTTAATAAGTAT